>CAVMJV010000010.1:0-1291917 GCA_963681835.1 Meloidogyne enterolobii | reverse complement strand
TCTTTCGGCTATAGAAAAAAGTAAATTGGCAAATGAATTGAAAAAAGTTTTGAAAAAAATTAAAAAATAAAAATTAAATTTAAATATTTATTTAGAAAATCTCAACAATTAATTTATCTTCAATTTCTGATGAAGAAGAATTGACACAAGAACTTTTGTCTTTATTTGATTATGATAGTAGTGAAGAAAATAATAATTATTTTAAAGAAGAGGAGGGAAATGAAATTTTGGGTATTTAATTGAGAATTTAAATTTAAATTATTTTTTTAGACAAAAATAATTTAGATATACAATTTAGTAAAGATTTAGAAGAAGAAGAGGGAGGAAATAATGAAAATAATGCTCAAGTTTTATTACAATTATTAGATGTTATTGATGAAGAAGGAATTGAAATTGAAAAAGAATTTAATAAAACAAAAAATGAAAAAGAAGAAAATAAAATATTAAATAATAATGAGGGGAAGGAGGGGGAGGGTTAGTGGATTTTTTTGTGGAATTTAAAAAAAATATTTTTTAAATTAGAATTTAATTCAATTAATTCAACAATAATTAATCCAAATAATTTATTTAATTTAACAACAAAAAAAGAAGAGAAAGAAAAGGAGGAAATTAAAGATACTATTTTAAATTCAACAAATTTAATTAATAAAGAAATTAAAATTGAAGAAACAACAACAATTAATTTAACAAAAAATGGTAATTAATTAAAATAAATATTTTTAATTTTTCTTTTAAAGAAATTAATTTTAATCAAGAAACAACAGAAAATAATATAAACAACAATAATAACCAAATATTATATACTACAACAACAAATTCTGTTTCCTTCCCAACTTCCACTACAACAACTACTGAACAAACAATTTTACCCACAACACAATTATTTAATGTTGTAAACACTACAACAAAATCAGAATTAAGTAAAAACAAAAAAAATAATTAATTTAAATATTTATTTATTTAGATAATTTAACAACAACAAAAATAATTACTACTTTTTCATTCCCTACTTTTAATTTAACAAATAATTTAACAGAAAATTCAACAACAAATTCAACAACGATAGAACAACAAAATATTAATTTATTTAATTCAACAAAAGAATTATTTTTTGAAACTAGAACAACTTCAAAACCTTTAAATAATTTTACAGTTAATTTTAATTTAAAAATAATTATTTATTTATAATTTTTAGATAAAAGAAGAAGAGAACAACATTACTACAAAACAAATAACAGAAGAAGAAAATAATAATTTATTAATTAAAGAAGACGAATCAAAAGAATTTTTGGAAATGAAATTAATTAAAAAAGAAGAATTAAATTTGGCTATTTTAAAATTAGATAAACAAATACACGAAAATGGAGATTTAAATAATATTAATTGTTAGTAGTAGGGGGTTTTTCTTTAGAAATTATTCTAATTAAACTGTCAGTTCCCTCTTTTTTCTTAGTTCATTTTTCTGGATATTTAACAAATTTTAATTATTTATTTTTTAGTTGAAGAACTTCAAAAATATAAAGAAAATTTAAAAAGAATAATAACAACAATAGATACAGCTTTAAATACAATGGAAAATAATGAAAATAATTTACAAGAAGAAAAAGAAGGAGAAAATAATTTAAATAAAAATAAATTAATTAAACAGTTAATTAAAGATAATTTTAAAATTAAAAGGTTTTTTCTCTATTTTAAAATATTTAAATTAATTTAATTTTAAGTGCAATATCTTCCTCATTACCTAATTGGAGATCTAAATATTTATTAAATAGAATTAATTCTTTTAATAAAAATGTTGAAGAAAATATTCGAAAAAGTCCTCTTCAATTAACAAATAAAACAACAACAACATTAATTCCCCATAATTCTGAAGAAAATATTACAACAATAACACCATCAACAATAAATACAACAATAATAATACCTCTTTTAAATCAAACATTTAATGAAAATATTGGTGGTAATATTTAAATTAAATATTTTTTTAAGAAATTAAAATTGAAAAAATTAGAATTTACAAATTAATTTTTAAAGAAAATATTTCAACAACAGAAAAAGAAGAAAAAGAAAATACTCCTCAATTTGATATTTTAAATGACTCTTTAAATGATTCATTAACTACATCTTCAACTTCATCTACATTCAATTCAAAACCCAATATTTTATTACAATCAAATAAATTATTTATTCCAAAAATAATTATTCAAAATTCTATTGTAATTTAATTTTTAATTTTTTTTAATTTAAAATTTATTTTTTAAAAGAAAAATTTAACAAGTTCTATACTCGATCAATGTAAACATCTAAGTCAACCAGAATTAGTTGATGAATTAAAAAGGAAGGGGACTTACAATCCAGAATTAATGGCTTGGGATGTTAGCGGCGTTTTTAGATTTCTTGATCGTTCAATTGTTGATCAATATGAGAAACAAATAAAAACACAAAAATCTGGAGAACAAGCAATTAAAAGGAATATTGAAGCTTTGGAAAAGTTGCTTGGAGAATTAAAATTACATTGTGTAAATAAATTAATTAATTTTAAAAATTAAATAATTAACCCCCAAAATTAATTAAATATTTATTTTTAGAATATCCGAACTCCAGAGGCTTTATCAAGATTTGGCAATATAACATTGTAATAAATTAATTTTTAATTTAAAAATAATTACTAAATAACAGAGCAAATCCAAAACATTCAATAATATCCCCTTCAATGCGTGGGGGTTATTGGGTAAATTAATTAAGTTGAAATTAAAAATTAATTTTAAAATTTAAAGGAGGAAGGGGAGGAGAATATAATGATGACTAGACAAAAAAGAAATACAATTTTTGCTCAAAATCTTTTTAATTCTTCTTCCGAAAGAAGAAAAAGAAGTGATTTTAAAAATAAAAAACAATTAAAATCTCAAATAGGGGATGTACATATAGTCCCTTTTGGGTGTGATAAAAGAGGATATTCTGAGGTTTTGATTAAAATATTCCTTTAAAAATAAATTTAAAAAGGATGGTTATTTACGTTTATGTAGTGCTTGTCAAGCAATTAGAAAATTACCTGGTGATTTTTTCCCTCCCTTTATTAACGAAGTTGTTTGCAATGAAGATAAAGCTTGTTTATATTTTTATGAATATCGTTTGTTTTTTATAATTAATTTTTTGAAAATTAATTTTAAAGCTCATGGGAAATGTAAACAAAAATATATGAATTTTGTTGTTTTGAGAAATGTTGGAACGCCGTTAGTAAATTATTAAATAAAAAATTATTTTTTATTTTTTTAGGTTATGTCAAGTTTGGGAAAAGTTTAATTTAAATGTTAGAGTTTCTTGTGAATGTTTTGTTGATGAAATGTCTTTTTTTGCTAAATATGTTTAAATGAATTATTTTCTAACAAATTTATTTATTTTTATAAAAATTAATTGAAAATTTAGAAAAAATATATAAAATAGATTTTAAAAAATCTTTTTTTTCAACAAAAGTGAAATGATTTTTTTTCGTTTTTTAGATTAAAGGAAAGAAAAAATATTTATATAAAAAATTTTTAAAAATACAGAAAATATAAGCAACATTTTTAATTATTTAAAATCACCAGAAAAGAGAAAGAGAGAATGACCAGAGAGAAAAAAATATACAGATCGGATCTCAATTAATTTAGTCATTGAAGGGAGGGGGCTGCCAAGATATATATCTCCAATGTACACATTATGTACTTATGTGTAACATTTTCTCGTTCCTAAGAGTGTATATCCAAGTGTTTTCCGACTGTATATAATTAATAGAGTTTTGAAATTAATTTGAGGACAATTAAATTTTATAATTTGGGAAAGGGATGATTTGAAAATTAAAATGATTTTTTTTTGAAAAATATTGAAAAAGTTTTTCGGAAATATTAAAAAATTGGCATAACCATCTAAACTTGATATTTAAATGATTTGGATTCGATAACCATTAACCAAGAATACAAGGAATTCTAAACAGTACTTCCTTCCATGCCCCGTCGATTTGTTAGAGCTGGGAAAGGTATTGATGTTAAGGGAAAGCCAAAAACTTTTTTTATTTTCAAATTTAAAAAATCAAAAAATGGGTTTAAAAAATGGCGAAAAGAGAAAAATAAAATAGAGCGAATTTAAAAGAATGAGGGAAAGCTTCATCATAATTTTCACAAAAAAATAATTAATACATTTGTGGTATTCTTTGAAAAATTCTAGCGCAAAAAACATTTTTTTAAAATTATTTTTAATGGAAATTTTGGTAAGAAGAATTTTGTTGTAATGGAGGTGTTTGTGCACTTCCCCCTCCACTACTTCCAGCAAAAACACAAGACAATTCTCCAGCTAAAATTAAATAAAAATATATTTATTTTTAAATCTAAACAAATAACCACCAGAACGATGTGTGTGAATGCAATACCAATTTCCATTTCTTTTTTTCCAAACACGGGTTTCTTGCGCTTGACAGGTACGTGCCTCTCCAAATCTTTTTTTAAAATTTAATTAAAAATTAAAATTAAAAACAAAAAACACCTATCAATATATTGTGTTAATCGAATATAGGCAATACAAGCTCCTTCATCACCTAAAAATTTATTTTTATTTAAAAAATTTAAAAAGTTGTTTATCAAAAATAAAAATATTTATTTATTTATTTATAATCACTACAAAAAAAACTAGTTTTTACCCATTAAATGAACATTTGGATTTAATAGAGTAGTGTGTATTTGATGTTGTTTATCAGAACCAGGTAAAATTTGTGGTCCTAAAAATAATTATTTTTTTAATCTCAAAATAATTTTTTACCATTAACAAAATAAAATTTATGGAAATCCATTCCTTCTTAAAAAATTAATTTTAAAAATTAAAAAAAATAAAATTAATTCAAACCAATAAGATTTCCCAAAGTTTCTGGTTCAAAACAAGTAAGGTTTGGGTCACATAATTTTCTTTAAAAAAAATTATTTTTAAATTAAAATTTAACAAAGAAAACAAACGAAAAAGAATCAAAATCTTTGCAAGAAATTGCATCTAACAATTGTTGAGTTACTCGAACAATTTCTTGTTTTTGTGCTAAAATATTAAATTATTATTTTTTAAAATAATATTTAAAAATCCCCTTCTCCCAAAATATTTTAAATAAACAGACAAACAAAAAATACAAAAAACTAAATATTTTTTACAAAAAAAAAGAAATAAAAAAAGATTAATTAATTTTTTTTGTGCTGCTTGCTTACTCTTAACAGTTGATGCTGAAATATTACTAGTACTACAAATACCACTACCACTCATTACTGCAGCAATAGCTGTTAATTGTGATGAACTATTACTAAATGTTGAAGGAGACAATAATATATTATTATTATTATTCTTTCCATCATTATAAAGTAAAGAGGAGGTGGCAGGTGTTGGTTGAGAGAAGGCGGAATGATTATTTGATGGAGGAAGTTGTTGATGAAGAAATTGATGATGATTGTGATTGGGGGAAGGGGAGGAGGATGAAATTGGAGAAGAAAGGTTATTTTGTTGTTGTTGATTATTTGTATTTGTATTATTAGAGGAACTAAGTAGGGGTACAAAACCTTTTAACATTATTTTTTGACTTTACTTTAATGTTGGAAAAATTAAATGATAAATTAGAGGTATGTAAATACAAAAAAATATATTTGGAGGAATCAAAAATTCTGATATAATATAAATTGAAGGTAATGTGAAAAAAAGGTATATTTATATACAATTTTCTTGATAATCTTAAAATTATACAAATATTTATATAAGAAACATTTAAAATAAAATTTATTTCGATATATATTGAATAGCTTTGAGTGAATTGAGGGGGGATGGCACTCCCCGGGGAGCCTAAAGTAAAGGTGTGAAAAATATAAAAGAGAAGAAAAGCTTTGTGTCTAGTGGTGCCAACCAAAATTTTGTCGAAAAAAAGTTTTTCCTTCAAAAACAATTAAAACTTTTATTTTTCTGATAAAAATATTAAAATAATTAAATAGTTTTTTCGAAATATTTTAGATTTTTTTAAAATTAAAATTTACACATCAATAATTCACAAAAAATAAAGTAAACAGAGAAAGGTAAAGTTAAAACAGAATTTTTAAAGAAGGAAAGGATTTGTGATTTTTAAAAAGTAAAAAGTCAATTGCCTAGACCACAAATGCTTTTTTGTTTCTTTTCATTCTAGTCAGTTAAAAAACGAAAAAATTGTTTGTAATTCACTTGATCTGATTGATTTCTGACTTTTTAAAAAAACTTGACAAATAAAAAAAAAGAAAACGATAAAAAAAAGTTCGTTTAAGAAGAATAAATTTAAAAGGCAAGCAGAAAATAAAGATTTATCTCTTTAATTGAGATAATTATAAATCCTAAACGAAAATAGTATTTTCTAATGTAAAATCATGGAAATAAAAATAATACAGAATACAGAAATAAAAATACAGAATCTGAGTCGTTAACTATAACATTTTAGAAGTACTAGCACAAAAATTTATGTGAGACATAAAGATTCATGGAACGTATAGTGTATCAGAAACAAAAAATGTACAATTGGACGAGGTTTGGATTTTCAAAAATGTTATCTAAAGTAGTTGGGGCAATTTGTAAATAAGAAATAAAGCATTGAAGCATTCATTAATTAAAGAAACAAGAAAGGAAAATAAAAATATATACATATGTATATTGTGCATTTTATAAAAACAAGTCCAAAACAAATATATATTTATTATCGGATTTCATTAATAGTGAAAACCTAACAAATAAGACACATAACATAAAAATAAAGAAAATGAAGACAAAAAAAACAAAAGAAAACCAAAAAGCAATGAAAAACAAAAAATATGTGACATGCTACAAAAAGTGTGACATGTTACAAGTGTTCTTTTGTGGAATTTTATTAGCGAAATCTTATATGTACATATGTAATTTGTGCAATAAAAAATAGAAAATTCTTTTGAATAAACCTATGAACATAAAAAAAACATCCAACCCTAGTTATACGATAATTTTCGAATAGAAACTAGCTAATAGATCGCACATTATGCTATGTACTCTACATTATCATGTTAGAGCTACAAAGGGATTTAAATTATTGTCCAACATATAAATGTAATACATAAATTAAAAATTTAAATACAGAATATAAACCCCTTAAAAAATTATATTATTTTTCTTACAAAACTTCGAGTTAAATTTTAAAATAGACCCACATAAAAATAAATAAAAAATATCACAAAAATGCCCACCAGAAAGAATTGGGGAAGCGCGTGCGGGAAGAGGTGGAGCAGGTGATGAGGCAGCAGAAGCAGTTGTAGCTCCAGCAGCAGAATTGTAGTAATTGCCAACACCAACAATTGTTGCATTCATTCCACCACTAATCGGAGCCAGTGGTGAATTTTGGTGGCCCTTATTGTTGTTGGGCACTCGCTCAACAACTGTATTTTCATGTTGAATACGCGCAGCTGCAGCTGCTATAGAGGAAGAAAAAAAGAGGAAAAAATAATTTATTTTATTTAAATAAAAGATTTTTAATTTGTTTTTAATATAGTGACAGTTATTATTTAGTGCTAGAAATTTGCAAAAAAATTTAAAAAAGGGGGAAATTAAAATTAAAGTTAAAATTTGGAATAAACAACTGACACTATACATTTAAACAAATAAAAATTAAAAAAAGGGTTAAATAAAAAAATTGTGAATTTTTGGATTAAAACAACTATTAGAGGTTAATAAAAAAATTAATTTAAAAAAGAGTACATAACAGCAAAAAACTTTTTTAAGAAAACAGCAAAAGGATAAAATGTGCAAATTAAACAAAATTAGGAAAATAAAATTTTAATAAGAAACAAAAGTAAAATTTTTGTGAAGATTAATTTAAGACAAGGACAGAGTGCAAAAATAATAACAAAAAGGTTATTAAATATTTAAATTTTATTTTGGATTTTAAAAATAATTAAATAGATTATAAAATTTTAAATAAAATGAAGATTATTAAAAATGTTTATTTAAATTCTAAATTATTTTTAAATAAAAACTTTTATTTGTTTTGGCAATTAAAAAAGCGAAAAAGATAAAGAAAATGTTAGACAAAAAGGTAAATAAGAATAAAAAAAGAGGGGAAAATTTAAGTAAATTTTTGAGTTTTTAAAAAATTTTTAGAAGGGGTATTTTAAAAGCAAATCCAAATAATTATCAAAAAAATATTTTGGCTAATCTAAAATTTCCCGAAAAACCCCCAGTTCACAGCAAACTTAAATGTTAAATACAAAACCACAAAAACCAAAAAATATAAACTACTTCTTTCAAACAATCAATCACCTTTATCTGCTGTTGAGCTGGTACCCAAACCATCAGAATCGTCAATAGTTTGCGAAGATTCTGTAGACTCCTTGATTGTACTTGGCGGCACATCTTTTTTATTCAACAAATTTCGACCTGTAGTTTAAAAATAAAAAAATATTTTTTTCTTTAATTTTTAAAATTCATTTCAAAAAGGTTAATTAATAATTAGAGTTGTTCAAAACATACAACTGCATGTTTTGTATGCGGATATGCTATTTTTGCAGCACATTTTAGGGAATTTTGCAACTTTTTTGCTGCATAAATATGGCCATATTTGGCAATTCTCCGTGTAAATCATGGACAACCTTAACGATAATATAAACTCACTTGACATATTTCTAGTTGCTATCATTGTTGTTAGGATGGCACCCTAAATTAAAAATAAAATTAAATATATATTTAAATAATTAGTAAATCCTATCTTTTCTATTTGGAAATAAATGTATAAAAAACAAAAAGTTAATTGTAAATAATGTTAAAAATAATTTGTAAACTTAAAAATGAAAAAAGACAAAAAAATATGCAAACAGATAAAAGCAAATAAACAAAAAATACTTAAAATATATTAAAAAAAACATAGACACACATTCACAAAAAAACACAAAAACAAAAAAAATAACTCGCTTTAAAATATTAACCCTAATAAATTATAAGCAAAGCCACTACAAAAACAAAGGGATTAAAAAAGGATTTTCAGCATTTTTGACCACCTCGTTTTGCTGTTCTTCTGCAAATGAAGGTGCTGAATCAGATCTTTTTGGTGGCAAAGATTCAGCGAAGTTTTGGACTGCTGAAGGATTAACTGTCATTTCTGGACGCCAACCAATGACAGAACAATTATTAATATCAACATTTTGAGTGGCAGCTGTATTTTTAACAGAAGCTGGATAACGCCAACCAACTCCCTCAATAACCTCATTTTTATTATTTGAAGTATTTCCTTCTCTATCTACAGAGTCGAGAGATGAAGTGGTAATGGGTGGAGGTGTTGGAGTTGAGCGGCTGCTTTGTGGTGTAATTCGAAAGGCATTAGACATCCGATTGACCATTGTCACAGCAGAAATTACTGCCTATACAAAAAAGATGGAGAAGGAATTGGTACTAGAAAATGATAAAAACCTTTTTTTTTTCATTTAAAATGAAGGAGATCGGATTTCAAAAAATTTAAGGCATAAACAGGGAAGCCAAAAATAGGAAAAGAAAAGAAAATTTATGGCGATTGTTCAGACTATGAGTACAATGAAAGGCATGTCTAAAGCTGTTTTTGACTTGTCACATTTGGTTTTTTGTTTTAATCCAAAGTAAAAATCAAGTCTAAAGCATTAGACATCCATAGGTCATAAGACCCAATGACTAAGCAATTTATGACAGTGAACTCATAGTCTGAAAAGCCGAACTTTTTTCTCAGTTTTTATCAAAAATTGTAGGAAAAGTCTTTAAAGAAAATCTCAAAAAATAAACTTAAATGGGGACAAAAAATTTGAAGAAATTTTCCCACAAAATTAAAAAATAAAAAACAATAAAAACATTTAAAGTGTTAAAAAATACAAAAATTTATTTATATCAATATTAGCAAAAAACATTAACAATTTCACTGACATAGAAATAAACAAAACACCGACCAAAATCGAAAAAAACGAGAAAAAAGTCCACAAAAATATATAGAAATTTAAATTAATTTTAAAAAGTACTTACCTTCAATTTACGTCTAGCATTGAATTTACGCAAACAATCAACAGTATCCTGACGATGCATCATTGATGCTACTCTTTGTCTGTCCTAGAAAGAAGATTTTATCGAAAATTTAAATGACGGAAAGATGTATGGAAAATAAAAAAAATCTTCCCTAACTCGAAACACTCTATAAACCAATTCAAAACCCTTCTATATATCCCCTAACCCTAATAACCGATTCAAATAATTAAATTTTAATTAAAAAATTTACACAAATCCAAGGCACTTTCAAAGCTTCTTGGGCTGTGATTCTCTTTTTTGGATTTAATGTTAACATTGCATCAATAAGTGCTTTAGCTTCTGGTGTAACAGTGTCCCTTAAAAAATTTTTTAAATTAATTTAAAAAAACCAACCATTCGGGTGTTGGATACTTTAAAAAGTAAAAGAAAATTTAAAATTAAATTAATTTAAAAATAAAATTTACATCATAAGCGCCATTTTTAATTTGGGCATATAACCGAAGTTGATCTTCATCCCAAAAAGGAGGATACCCAACAAGTAAAATATAAAGAATTACACCTAAAAAATAATTTTTAAGAAAGTCTTTTTATTTATTTTATACCACATGCCCAAATGTCTACAGGCTTTCCATATGGATCTTTTTTAAGTACTTCCGGGGATAAATAGCCAGGAGTGCCGGCAAATCCATACCTTTTTATTAATTAAAATTAAAAAGAGTAAAGAAGAGATAATCGTAATTTTTGATATTTATTAGAATGTAAATTTTTGTATGTTGATCTGATCAATCTTGCTTGATAAAATAATCCTTACACCAATAGCTTTCGATTGATATATTAATTATCTAAATCGATTAAGAATTGAAAAAGTTATGGACCAAAATATGTCCCCGTGACTCAATGATCCTGTTCCGATCAACGATATATAAACTACATATGTAAAAATTCTAAGTTTTTCTTAAATAATTTAAAAATTAATTAAAAAATACCAAGCTTCATCCTCTCCCTTAACTTCAATTGCAAGGCCAAAATCAGCTTTAAAAAATAATTAAAATTTAATTTTAAACAATTAAATTTCAACCTAATTTAACAGAAGCTCCTTTAGCACGACTGGCAAGTAATAAATTTTCTGGTTTTAAATCTCGATGTACAACACTATTATCGTGACAATAAGCAATTGATTCAAGTATTTGTTGAATACATTGACTTGAAAAAATTTAATTACTACGAAATTTAACAAAAAAAACCTCGCATCAGCTTCACTATAAAATTCCCGAGCAACAATATCTTCAAAAAGTTCACCACCGGTAACCCTTTAAAAATTAGAAAATATTTTTTCAAAAATTTCAGAAAAAATACAGATCAAAAACGAGGTAATGAAATCCTTCTTCTTGTATACTATCATGAAGACGAACTTAAAAAAAATTTTTTTTGAGAATATTTCTCAAAATTTAGTTAAAAAATACCAATATTTGAGTGTTTTAATTTTCTACAAATTCTGGCCTCACGTTCAAGTTTTTGAAAATCTAAAGAAAAAATTTGGTAAGAAAATATTTAATTCAAAAACCTCTTGAAGACAATTTTCGAGTATTAATAATTTTGGCAGCAAATCTAAACAAAAATATTTTTATTTAAATTAACGATTAAATACTCCATATTTGTAGCTTTGTGAACACAACGACGAACAACTGAGAATGCTCCTCTGAAAATTAATTTCAAATCTTATTTCAAAATTTATTTAAAATTCTTTACTTTCCCAATTCTTCCTTAACATCATAATTGTCACTAAATTTTGTAGAAGTTGCATTATTCATTTGAATTTGTTGTTGCTGAGAAATTGCAGTCTTAGAAAAATAAAAATATTTTTAAAAAATCTTAAAAATTATTTTAAAAAGCGAAATTTGGTTACTAGTATACATATTATAACTAGGTATTCTAAAAAATGTTCATTGTTTATCTAAAGGTCATGATTATGCATCCCCATGCCAAAACTTTTTTAACTTTTACTTTTAATAACACAAGTTTGTTTTTATAAAGTATCTCAAGAGTATTTGCCAGTCTTGAAACTTCTGCTAAATTAATTTTGATGTGTAATTTTGTTATATTTTAATTGACGTGAACATTATTATACTAATTTAAAAATCAAGCTCTTGCATAAAAACTACATCCGCAAAAACCCATCAAAACACAATTACCAAAATAATTTTAACAAATAATATTTCTTAAAATGGAGTGATAAACTAATAGTAGTAATAATCAAATAAAAATTGATAACTTACAGCAGCCATTTGATTGTTGCTATTAGTCATCATATTATTTGGCTGTCCAGGGCTTACAACCATTTTTTCGATAACTCAATAATTAGCATATTTTTTAAAAGAAATTTTTTTTCAAAATATTCTAAATTAAATCTTTAAAAAATATTTAATTCTCTCTCTTTTTTAATACAAAATTAAATTCTTCATTGGTTTCCACTGTCTATAAAGGGGTTTAAAGGAATCAATAAATAAAAAACATTGTTGGCCATAAACAGAATTTTTGCGTTAATAACAAAATGTAAGGATTGTGAAAATGAAGAAAGAGAACTGATATATAACGGGGCTGTCAGTAAAAAGTGGGAGAAAAAAACGGACAGAGGGGTTTTGTTCAGCCGTTAGCAGCAGCCAGCATGCATTTTTCTTCTTCTTCTTATGATGGCAGCTTAGGTACACTTAAATTTCTTCACGATTCTGGTGTGAAGAGATTGAAAAAAAGAATGGGGTAAAATAATGGGACCAGCTAAAAATTTTCCGTGTGCGAATAGTGAAGGAGAAGCGATGCGTGCGGAAGTGATATAGACGCAACCTTTTTTACTTCTAACTCTCGCCTCACTATTATTCATTAATGATTAATTTAATTTTCTTTGTTTTTAAATGCGACAATAAATAAATGGTACGTTTTGTTATTAAAGTTGATTTCGGCCATTTTATGAAATTATTTTATAAAATTAGGTTATTTCTACCAAAGATATCAATTTATTTGAGATCTCATTATTATATAGTGTTATTATATTGAATCGGCTATATAATTTGGAATTTTAAAGAGTAATAAATATTTGAAAAATTAGCTAACATACATAATAAACGATATGTATAGGATTTTCATTGATCAATATTTGTCAACTTAATTGATTTGCAAAAATATAGAGTACAAATAGTAAATCCAGAAAAATAATAACAGCTGTTTTGATTTGTAAAAAATATTTTTAAAAGTATTCATTGAGTAATATTTATACAATTCAAAATGTATGACAGAGGAGGGTTGGAAATGCTGAAGGTGTCGTAACTCGAAAGTGTCGGAAGTCGGGAAGTAAATTTTGAAAATCGGAAATACAAACGAAAAAGTGTCAACAGAAAATATAAAAAAACTTTTGAGCTGTGTACTTGTAATCGTATTTAGGAAATTGCAAATAATCTCAAATTTTAATTTTCTAGTGCCAAAGACAGCATAATTCAAAGTTTTAGATCCGCAGGCTCATGATTTCGGAAGCTTTTTTAGCGCAGTGTGCTAAAATTTTTAAATGTCTAAGAAGCCAGAAATTCTTTTTGGCGCCGCAGTCGCTAAAATTTAAATTCGAGGTAAAATTTTAATTTAAAATTTTAATTAAAAATTTTTAATTCACTTGAATTTTCTATTTATTTTTCATTTGATACATACTAAATATTAAATTACATTTAATAATATTTAAAAATAAAAACATTTTTGAAAGGAAAAACAAAAAGAAAGTCTCCTTATCAGATTAAGATCCGATCCTAAGCTTAGTCAATACAAACCTGACTGAAGTCTAAAAGCTCCTGGAATGAATTTCCGAGAATTTTCCAAAGTTAAATCTAGGAAGTGGAAAAACGTTGGAAATCGGATTTCCTTTTTTAAAAAGGAAAAAGTCAGAAAATGGGATTTTGTTATGTAATATATATTGCCCTTAATGTTGAAAGGAAAGATAACAAAAACGACAATGCCAATTCATAGGCTTCTCGTTCACATTCATTTTTAACAAAGCGCGCTTATGCATGACTGCGAAACGGCACGAAAGAGAAATAGGAAGAGGGTTCTTTGAGAAAAGGGAAACGGCACCAATTCCACTCGTGTGCCAAGTCCCAATCCATTAGCCTCTTTGTTTGTTACCGGCACTATGTACTACTAATGAATTTTGAGTTTATTGCAGTGGCCAAGCGGAAAAAAGCAGGCAAAATGACATAGATATGCGGCTTCAAGTAGGCACATCACCATTTTTCTTTTTTAACGACCACACGTTGAGCACGGCGGCTTTATCTTGGAACGGCATAATAATGGAATTATAGAAAGAAAAATAATTGATTTTTCATTAAGCATGAAGACAACTAGGTTTGAAGTTAAGGCTGTCAGTGTTAATTTTACTTTTCTACAAAATACTAATAGTGCATGTAAAAGAACAATTTTTACGTCATAATTTCCAAATGTATTATGCAAATTAAATTTAACAAAAATGAATTTTTGATTAATTTTAAGTTTTAAGTCAAAAGTACGGTAAAGCAAAATATTTAAGTTAAAATTCTTGCCTAAAAAATAAATAAACATTAAATAAATATTTCATGCATATAATGAATTACATCATTGGATTGGGGTTAGAGATTAGGGCTGAAGAATTTTGTAAAAATCGGATGGCGGAAGCGGAAGAAATGGAATGAAATGTGCAAGCAGAAGGCGGAAACGGAAGAGCCAAAAAGCGGAATTCTGTTGAAGGCGGAAGCGAAAAAAAATCCAGCCCTGTTAGGCTATCAAATTATCCTATGCCCATCCGTTCAATTTTGTTGTTGCCTGCTCCTTCTTTACAGTCATCTCGCAAAATTCCTTATTCACGACAGGATTGGACTGAACATTGGGACCACCTCTCCGGAATGTGCTTGAGTAAAGAATGGCGTCTTAGGATCTTCTGCCCATTGGAGATGACGAATCTATCTGGGTCAGGAGCCCCTCCAGCGATCGGTACACAGCTTCTTGCCATTGGAGACTTTAAAGGTTTACCTAGAATTACAGGGCCTGCTCTTGGGAACAGCACAATACGCATTTTTCCCAGTGAGGATTCAAGTGATTATAACTTTGTCTAATCTCAAATGAGCAATGTAGCAAGTTTTTATTCTTTGTAAAAATTCGTTTGGCTCAGTCGGACATTGAAATTTGGCTTATAAGGCTAATGATAGTAATATGTCCAATGAGTTCAGTAAATAATTTATTTGATTATAAGTAGGTTAATAGGTCTTTAACTTACAATTCTTATCAATAAAACTTTATTATTAAAATTAAAAACACCATAAAATGTAATTTCCTTCCTATATTTAAAAATATCTAATATTTTATTGTTGTTCAGAGCATAAGAATCAAAAAAGATTATTTAGCAAGTTTGGATGGTTCCAAGCACCGGAAATTCGATGATTGTTGATATTGTTAAATTTATACCTTAATAATTGTGTTTTTTAAAAGATACTTTGTCTAAACTAACCATTCAGTTCTATATTTTGTCCATGTTGGATGATAAGGATATGCCCAATGAAATGGATCCTTGCGATATTCGTATGGGCCTGGCGGGCATTGAAAATGTATTTGGCTATGCGGCCAATGGGAGCGATATGTCCAATGAGGTCTGTAAACGTATGTAGAAATACGTGGACGAAGAACTGGGACTCTAGGCCAAGTAATTGGATGTGCTAAAACTTCTCTTCGATAATCAGCAAAATCAGTAATTGAATATGTTCTCTTAAAATTAAAATTATAAAAGAAAAATGTAAGAGGAAATAAAAACTGACTGGAACGACTGGATAATTTCCGGCAGATGTTGAACGAATACCACATAAGGATTGGGATCTAGTTAATCGATAGGAAGTATTTAATTCCATTAAAAAATACTAATTCTCTACGAAAACGGCAAACAAATAAAAAAGAAACTATTTGGAGTGCAAAATTGCAAAGACTTCTTTTATTCCTCATAATCGCCAGCTGTTTTTATTTTTACGAACATCTGTTGGAATTTATTGTTGGTAAATATTTATTAAATCGATATGTAAGCTAAACAATAAATCCTTTTTATTTATTAGAAAATACACGTGAGATTATTTATTTAAATAATAGAACTGTGCTTTATACATACTACCCAGTACTTAATTAATTAATGCTTTCAGTATTCTTATACTAATACCTATCAAAATATTATTCCTTCCTTTAATTTTATTTAAAATCCCAACACAAAAATAAACACAAAATTCAAAGTTTATCGACAAATTCTTCAAAGTTAAAAAAACACGTAAATGTGTTGTTGTGCCAGTCGATTTTAGGGGATGGATAAAATGGGAATACATATACATTTAAAGGGAAAATAAGAGTAAAATATTCTTACACGCAAACTGAGATAAAATGATGACACTTTAATAAATGTATCTTTTCTGGGGATTTTTTGTTTTTAATTTTTTTGTTGCTTTTTAAAAAGAGGTGGAGATGAATAAAATTGGGAATACATTGTAAATTTGGAATGTTTTAATGGAGGGAATAAACAAGAATTTAAAGAGTTCTTTTTAGAGTCAATATAGAAATCTTTTAAATTAAAAATTTATTTTCTTGTTTATTCCTAAAAATAAAAAAATTTAAAGAAAAATACTAAGAAAAACGGATTTTTTTTGTTTTATAAAATTTCGATATTCTAAATTAATTTTAAAAGATCCGTCAATTTTTGATAAATTATTTAAATTTTTGTATATCCATTTTTCCTTGGGCAAAATACTTTACTGTACATATTTGGGGACTATGTAGGAGGGGAAAGGGAAGGGAAGGGTAGGGGATTTTTACTTTGTTTAGTTTCGCTCTTTTTTTACTCAAAAATTTCAATCATTTCTCTCATCCTTTTTTAAATTTTCAATGTTTTTTGTTGTTGTATTGTTTTCCCCGTTTTCTCCAACAAAATTTGGATTTTGAATTTCAACATCTCCAGTAGGTGCCAATCCTTTAAAATATTAAAAAAAATTTTTTTTAATTAACAAAAAATACCAGGACATTCAAAAACACTAAAATTATGTTCAAGTTCATCATTTTCTTCTTCATTGTCACTCATTTGGTCATTACTAATTGTTTGACCGGCTCCCAGAATTTTTTGTTTTTGTTGTTGATATTGTTGAAGTTGGGCTTTATAAGCTATAAAAAAAATTATTTTTTTAAATTAATTTCTCTCTTTTATTTTACCTAAAGTATCATCTCCAACAGTTTGTCCAAATGCTTGTGCTCCTCCTCCTCCTCTCTTACTAAATTTGTCCTTGCCAGGTCCGGAGGGCGAATAACGAGTAAACTCGTTAAAAGGGTCATCAACATTTGAGGACCGAACACTGAAGAAAAAAATATTATTTTTTAAAATTATATTTATTTACTGATTGTAGTAGTAAACACCCCCAACAACCCCAGCAACAACACCAACACAGCAAATTGTTAAATAAGCTTAAAATAATTTTTAAAATAAATTTTCTTTTCCAATTAAAATACCAATAAACAAAATATTTCCAGAAGCGTTAAAGAAATGGAAAGGACCTCCTCCACCTCTTCTCTGATTATCGAAATAAGCAGAATCACTTGGCAAACTTTAAAAAAATAAAAAAATTTTCTTCTTAAATTTTTATTTAATTACCGTTTTTCCATCCATTCAATATCTTTAATTCTTTTACTATTTAAATTTTGGTTGTTAATAGGTTCTGCAAATTCAACAAATTCATTTTGGCCTTTCTTAACTGGTGTTGACATTTTAGAAGGCTTTTTTGTCTTTAAAAAAAGAAAAATAATTTTTTAAAAATATTTATTTTTTAAACACCTCTCTTTTAAAATTTAAAATATTTTTTTCAAAATAATCTAAAGCTCTTCCTAATTTATTTAGCCAAAGTAATTTATGCTCTTTTTGGCCCAAAATAAATTCTCCACTAGCTTTATTTTTTAATAATTTTGTCAATATTTTTTCACTTTCATTTAAACGATTTAATAAAAAATAATTTTTATTTTCTTTTAATTTTTCTTTTTTTCCAATAATTTCCAACGATTTTTCACCAATTTCTATCAATTTTTTATAAACTTTTAATTCCTCAAATAAATTGATATTTTGTTTTTTAATTTCTTTTTCAAAATTTTTTGACAAAATTAAATCCTTTAAATTACTTCCTTCTTCAACAAAAGTTTCCCACAAAATTTCAAATCTTTTATCTTTCTCTGATATTTTACTTAATAAATCTTTAATTAATTCTCCTTTATTTAACAAATATTTTATATATTCCTTTTCTTGATTTAAATAATATTCTTGACTTGTTAACTCCTTTTTAATAAAAAAATATAAACTTTGATTGGTTATAACTTTTTAGCCTTAATCCAATCCGAGTGAATTTTATATTTTTTAGAAGCCCCAATAAACGGCATCCTTTCCTAGCAGGATTGATCAATTCTGGTCAATAATTAAAAGTTATAACCCGATAAATGTGAAGAACACAAATGCATTTATCTTAACTTTTTAATGAGTGATCAGACTTGATCCAGTCTGTTAGGAAAAAGATACTACAGATTGTCTTCTTTTTTAAGTTACCATTATTTTTTTTCTTTAACTATTATCGGGGAAAATTGTATTTTTTTAAATAATTTAATTAATTTATTTACCTCTTCCTCTTCTTCAGTACTCCCTTCGGAATCTCCTCCCATTTCTTCTCCAATTTTTTCCCCGCTAATTTGTTTTAATTCCATACCAAGTCGTCGCAATTCTTCCAATTCTTCAGCATTTCTATTTCTTAACCGGGGCTCTTCAGGATTTAAAAAAGCTGAAAATTTTTAAAAAAATAATTTAAAATAATTTAATTATTTATTTACGTTTATCCTCGTTTTCTTCGAATAAAGGGGCGGCATTAAATTGTTGATTATAAACATTTTGTTGTCTAAGTTGATCTACTATATTGGCCAAACGTTGACGTTGACGCTCTTCTTGAAAAGATTCTGTATATCTAAATAAATATTTAGTTAAATTTTTTCTCTTCAAGAGTAAAGAAAATCTTAAATCTTTTAAAAAAATGTGAATATATTTAAATTATTAAATAGTTAAAAAATTTTTTTTATTAAATTACAAATTTGGTTGTTCATATTCTTGTTCCATTTCTAATTCTTCAGCAAGTCCAGCAGTTGAAGATTTATCATTTTCTTGTTTTGTTGAATAAGAACCTCCTTCTAAAATTATTTTTGTAAAATTATTAAATTTAAAAAATTTGATCTCAAAAAGGATTTAATTCGCATTAAAGTTATCATTATTATTTATTGGACTCATAAACTTCGAATGGTCCAATTGGACTAGTAAAAACTTCCATTGGACTAGTAAACTAGACCAGAGCTAAAACTTTTTCTAAAATTTTTTGGAGGATTCAAAGCTAACAAATTACAAATTTTTTAAAGAATATTTGTGAATAAAAAATATATTTACCAGAATATAAACGATTTTGTTGTTCTGATGACATAAATCCATTACAAAGTTGCACAGCAAAAAGTAAATTAAATGTAAAAATGGTTAAGAAAAAATCAAATAATTTTTTCTTGGACATTTTAAAATAACAAAAAGAGGCTTTCATAAAAAATATTTTTTATGAAATGTTGTGTGTTGCCCCTTAATAATGTTTTTTAATTTAATTTAATTAAAAAATAAATTTGTAAATATTTAATGAGATTATATTCAGATTTAAAAATAAGTTTTTTTGGGTATTAGAAGCTAGTAAATATCTAAGAATATAAACTATATATTTTATGTAAAGATAAACATAAAATAATAACAAAAATTTTTATTATTGGACAAGTTGACAAAGAAAAAAGGCCATCCAACCAACCAACCAACGTTTCTCTATAAATGCCATTAACGGTAAAACTTGGAAATATTTAATGTAAAAACTAACTGACAAACAGAGGTTTTCTCTCTATTGCTTTTTGAGAGTTAAAGCTTTTGAAAGGGAATATTTAGAGGTTTTTAGCCTTTTCCCCTCTCCCTATCCATTCATCGGATTGATTGGATGTAAACGCACGCATATCCCCTAAAAAGGCCATAGATGCCTAGTAATGTTAAGCGAGAGGGATTAGCGAGCGTGGCAAACAAATAAATGAATGCCGTAAAGAAATAAAAAATGTTAGCGTTAACAGTGACAAAAAATGCCGAAAAGAATGCCGCGGGTCTTCCTTTTCTTTGTCAACAACTATTTGCCTGGCTTTTTTAAAAAGCTTGTGAAAGAGAGAAAGATGAATGAGCGGAAGTTATGTAGAAATATATTTTTCTTTCTTTTTTTTACATTAAAAAAATTGCCAATGAAATATTTTACAAGAAAAATAAAAGAAAGGAATAATGAAATAAATAATTTCAAAAACTACATAGAAAAAGCCTAAAGAGAATCTCCAATTTCTTTAGTTTCTGTACATATAAATAAAAATATTTTTAAATTGGAAGGCTTTATGTGTTCTGAGTATTTCCAATAAAGACCAAAAATTTAAGTAAAAAATGAAGAAAGATGGGGGTTAAAAAAGCTAATCGATTTGTTTTAATTATTCACGTTTTTATTCACGTTTTCTGTTTAAATATAGAGTTAATTTAAATAATTTAATAAAAAGCTAAAATTAAATTAAATAATTAATGTTGGCAATATTTTACTAATTTTCATTTAATCTGAAAATATCAATTTAAAAATAATACAAATTCTGAATGAGATATATAAATTAAAGTATTACTTTAAAAAAGAAAAATTTTAAAGTAAATTTAAAGAATCAGAATATTATTTATTTTACTTTAATAAAATATTCTTTTTAATAATTTAATTTTTAAAAAATTAAGAAAAATATTTTTTAAATAATAATATTTAAAAACGTCAATAAATAATTAATTAACTATAATAAATTTTTGGCAACGTGTGTTTAATGAGAAGCTATAAAATTATATATAAAATTTAAATATAATTTTCGTAATAGAGTCAATGAATTTAAGAGAGAATTTAATCTAATTTATATAAAATGTTTTCAAAACATTTTGCAATAATACATAAATAAATATATTTTGTTTATACAGTTGAATTTTTAAAATATTAAACCTCCCGGGCTTAATGCAAAAAAAATATAATTTATTTTAATTTTCAATCAAAGATAATCAATTTTACTTTTTCATTTTTGATTACCGAAAACAATATTCGTCAGGTTGTGTTTTTTTTAATTTTGAAGAAGATTTCGAGATAGTAACAAGATTAGATATTTTTATAAAAAATTAATTTATCTACTTTAAAATGATAAAAAATTAAGAAACTAAACAATGTTTGTTAAAAGAATTCCAGTTCATATTTAAATTGAAGATTAGTTTCATCTAGAAATGAAACGGGGATTATTCTCTAATGATTCTATTTGAGCTTTTCTGTGCAAATTAATGTAAAGCCAGCGAAAGTTTCTCTGAAATAGTTGATAATACAAGAGTTATGGGCAAACTAATAAGCATAGCCAAATCTTGGAGAAAAACTCCAATCAATTTTACAAAAAAGCTCGATCTCGAAAACAAAAATTTTTTCAAGGGTAATATCGATAATCTCGAAAGATCTCGCGAAGATGCATCAATAACAATTAAACTTTTAATTAACAAGAACTAGAAAATAAAATCCTTAAATATAGACACACAATCATTATTTTATCTGTTTGATAATGCTAATTGTAGCTTCGTTTTTTTCTTTTCTTTTTAATTGCCAATTAAAGTGATAAGAAGTGGAGTTGAAATAAAAAAATATTTTTTCTGGATAATTTTGCTTTGAAAATCACCAAAAATTGAAAAAAACAATTTTTTAATTTTTAAAATATTTTAAAAATATTAGCAATAATTTTTTATTTTATTTTTCTCTTACAATCAACATAGTTTAATCAAAAATTTAGAAATTAAATTTTTTAATAAATTTTATTCAATTTCCAATTTTTTGTTGGGAAAATGTCGACGCTACATATCAAATTATACCGTATCGATCTACGAAATGTTCTTTCTGATACAAATAAAAATCAAAATATTTAAAAATAACTTCGTGAATAGCATCTACTTAATATGTAATTTAAGTGATTATACGTGATTTTTATTGATTAAATCGGCGTTTCTTTTAGAGTCACAAATTTTTCATCTTTTTTAATTTCTATCAGCCTATTATTGTTAATTTACACAATACTCTAATAGTCGCCTCTTTAATTCGCCTCAACATTACTTTCTTCTAACAGCATTTGACGATAGTAGTAACTCACTTTAAAATAAAATAGAAAGCAAATACATATAAAAAAATTCGCCAGTGAGGTATGACTGAGTTTTGTGAGTGTAATAGTTAGTGTGTGAATAATCGATTCCTTCTATGTTATTGCAAAATTGTACACGCATGTCCCATGCTTTATGTCTCTTTTTCGGCTATTACTACATATTTCTTTTGGCCAGAAACACTGGCAAAAAGAAAAAGCAAAAAATAGTAGTGTTAACGAAGCATTGTTGATAGCTTCAATTAAAAATATTTTTCAATCAGTTTTATCAAAATATAATCATGCAATTTTAGAGGGAAACACCTGCTTATGGACTGGCAAGGTGGAAATGAGTTAAATTCTGATATTACAAATAATGGACATAATGAACTATTCGATTTTGCCCAAATTGGGGATGAACATTTTTCAAACGAAGATAGAGAACAACATTGGCATGCTTTAAATTGGAGGGTTTGAAATAAATTTATACTAATTTACCTTGCATTTTAATTAAATTATGCAGTCCAATAAATATTTAAATTATAATTATTTTGAGGGAAATGTCAAAGTGTAAAATATTCGATTTAAAAAATAATCAATTTGGCGCTTTGATTGTTACAAATTGAATTTTATGCAAACTTTTTTTTATTTTTTATTAATTTTTCTTTAAAAAGTTTTTCTTAATTTGTTTCTTTTACAAATGATTTCATTTCCATTTTAATTTTTTTTGCAAAATTTTGTTTTTAATATTTATTATTTAGATGGATAAACTTCGATGGATGCCTGAAGAAGAAGCCGAATCAACTATTGTAGCTAGTGATTACCAATGTCAACCACAAGGTGTGGACAGTGAAGGAAGTTCTTACAATGCCCATGCAAATATGTCTGGGGACGGAGCTTGTGATGATGGGTTAATTGATGGTTCAATGGATAACGATCAAGAAGATCAGCCACCTCTAGGGAGTGATGATGAAGAACAGGTTTTTGCTTTTAAATTTTACATTTTTTAAATTAAATTCCAGGAAGATCCAAAGGATTACCGAAGAGGTGGTTACCACCCTGTAAGAATTGGTGATGTGTTCAAGAATGGCAGATATCACGTTATAAGGAAACTTGGATGGGGACATTTCTCAACTGTTTGGCTTTGGTATTTTTTTCTTATTTTCATCTTTTTAATTATTTTCCAAGTTGGGATATCGAATCAAAACGTTTCATTGCAATGAAAATTGTTAAATCTGCAGAACATTATACTGAGGCTGCTCTAGATGAAATTAAGGTTATTTTAGATTTTTTGGGAATATTGAATTTTACAGACCTGATTTTTTGTATCCCTAAGTTTTTTTCTATTTATATACAGAATGGGCAAATTTTTTCCTTTCTTTCTTACCTTTCTATATTTTGCCTACAATCAAACAAAAAGTCGGACAATTATGTACTACATAAATAGGAAAAAACTTAGCGAGGAAAATATCGGGTCTGTAAGTTCAATATGATCGATTTTTTAATACATTTTTTTTAAATTTAGCTTCTGGAATGTGTTAGAGATTCAGATCCTTCTGATATGGCACTGCAGGTTTTTAAAATTTTTAAATTCAAATTTTAACTAAAAGTTTTAGCGAGTTGTCCAATTGTTAGATCATTTTACTGTTAGTGGGGTGAATGGGGTACATGTCTGTATGGTTTTTGAGGTTTTTTCATTAATTTTTATTAGTTATTTTTCTTATTTTCTAGGTTCTGGGATGTAATTTACTCAAATTGATTCTAAAAAGTGATTACCAAGGATTGCCAATACCAATGGTTAAAAAGATTATAAAACAAGTTCTTGAAGGACTTCATTATTTACACGAAAAGTGCCAGATTATACATACGGGTGAGCGGTGATTCATATTTCTTCAAAATTTTTGTATTTAGATATCAAGCCAGAGAATGTACTTATAACAATGAGTCCTGAAGAGGTTAAAAAGTTAGCTGAAGATGCTATATTGGCAGGGAAGACAGGCAAAAATTTGTCAGGAAGTGCAATTTGTAGTTCAAAACGGTGCTTTAAAAAGGTTTTTTCTTTAATCTTTTAAATTAAAATTAAATAAAGATGGAGGAATCTATGACTAAAAGCAAGAAAAAGAAATTGAAAAAGAAGCGAAGACGCCATCGAAATCTTTTGGAACAGCAACTCAAAGAAATTGAGGGAATGAGCGTTGATATTGATAGTCTAGATTCCGGTCGAAATGTATGAGTTTTTCTATTTTACTAATTTTTGACCTCCTTGTCGCTTTTTAGAGTTATATCATGAATTTAGAAAAACTTTTTAAATTTTATTTTTAAAGCAGTTTCTATCAGTCGATGACCAACTTAACAGCTCTGCTTTTTCATCAACCGAGCGTGACCCGGATAATAGTGAAACAACAACTGGACTTCATTTGAAGAGTGAAGACTCAAATGATGATGAACAGATTGTTAATGAACAAAAAGCAACGAATCTCAAAATTTTTGATGAAATCAAAATCCCACGCATTTATTTAAATCAATTTGCTCAAAATGAAAAGGAAGGAGTGAAAGCAGTTATTAAAAAGGAAGTAAAGGAAGAAGAGGCTGGAGAATCCAGAAGAGAGGAAAATCAAGCTGGAATTAATGGGAATATTATTTCTAACAATAAACAGCAACAACAAGAAAAGCCAACTAAGAAAAATTCTGTTGGAAATAAAATACTGCCAGAGAATAATAATCAGGAGAATAATAAGGAGAAAGGTTTTTTATGTCGTTTGATTTGTTTATTTTTTTTTCGAATTTTTAGGACCTCCAGAAACAGAACCAAAAAGAACAGGAAAGAAAAAGAAGGGAAATAATGCAAAAAACAAGCAACAAAATCAACAACAAGAATCTGCTAAAAAAGAAAAAAGAGACGAATCCCCATCACCTCCAATTAATAGGGATGAAACGGATGATTTAATTGAAGGAGGAATAAATCCAAAAATTAAAAATGACAATCCCAAAAAACAAAATGTGAATACCAAACAAGAACAAAATAAACAATTGTTTAATGGAGAATTGTTGATGCCAAAAATTGAAGTTAAAGAAGAAATTATTGAATCACCTCAAAAGGATGTTGAAGTAAATGAATTTTTTATTGAGAATATTTTTAATTTTTTAAAATCTTAATTAGGAAAATGAAGCAATTACGAAAACTAAAAAGAAGAAACGAAAGAAGAAGAAACAAAAACAATCTTTGGAGGAATTGGAAGATGCAAGAATGGATGAATCAAATGAGCTTGAAAGTAAAGAAATTATAAAGCCTGTTTTATCTGAGGAAGCAATTCTAGAAGATGATCAATTAATAAAGGAAGTTGGTGATGTTTTTTTTAATAAAAATGAAAAATTATTTTTTAGAAAAATGAAGAGGAGGGGCAAAATTGGAAATTTCTTCGAAAGGATTTTGATGTAAAAATTGCTGATTTAGGAAATGCTTGTTGGACGGTATATTGAAAATATGATTAAATAATTCATTAAACTTTTTAGCATCATCACTTCACTGAAGACATTCAAACTCGTCAATATCGGGCACTTGAAGTTATTATTGGAGCGGTATTTTTTAAATTGTTTGAATAAAATTTTGAGAAAAAATTCTGAAATTCTTATCAAATAAAACACTATTTTTTGAAATTTAACTTGGTATTAAACTAAAGTAATAGTTAACCGCATTATTAAAAAATCCTTAAAAAAATTAACAAAATTAAATTTAACAAATCCTCTATTTGACGTGAGGATTTTGGTCAATGTTTGAAATTATTAGTTTTATTATTCGATTTATGACTTAAAACTTTTTTAAAAATAATTTACAAAATTTTAGAGTTATAACCAAGCTGCCGATATTTGGAGTATTGCATGTATGGTTAGTTTTATTTTCAATCTTTTATAATATTTTAATCTCTAGGCATTTGAATTAGCTACTGGCGATTATTTATTTGAGCCACACAGTGGTACAACATATAGTCGAGATGAAGACCATCTCGCGCATATTATTGGTAATTTTTAAAATATTTTTGATTGTATATTTTCTGTTTTTATAGAGCTTTTGGGCAGCATTCCGCCAACTGTATTTAAAAAGGGTGAGCACTGGCGTGAATTCTTCCATAAAGTAAGGGAATTTTGATTTTTATATGTTTAAAATGCTTCTCTTTTAAAGAACGGTCGCTTACTGCATATTCCCAATTTAAAGCCATGGTCGCTTGTTGAAGTTTGTTTTGATTTTTTATAATATTTTAAGAAAAATTAATCAGATTTCATATTTCCTAAAAATATAAAATAATTGGAATTTATTTGGTAAACTTGTTTTTTCTAATCTCGAAAAGATCTGAGACATTTTTATGATCCCTTCCTTATTTTCCTTCATTTTTGAGAAGTATGAATATCAAAATTAAATTTTTTCAGGTGCTAACACAAAAATATGGTTGGCCATTTGAACATGCACGTTCTTTTGCCTCATTTCTCCTTCCAATGCTTAATTACGAGTAAATAATTAAATAAATTAAAATAAAAACTTTGCTTTTTTAGACCTTCAGAACGAGCTACCGCTGGTCAATGTTTAAAGCATAATTGGTTGAAAGGAGTTGAATAATGTTTAAAAACTTTAAAGAAAAAAGGAAAATTGTGGTAATGATGAGCGCATTTTGATTCTTCATTTTTATCGTTCTCTGAAGTGAGGCAAACTCAAATAAATACTGAATATTTTAAATTCACAATTTTTCTCTTTCTTTTTTTTTAATTTTACATTTACATGGGCAAGGACAAAAAAATTAAAAAAAAATGTTTATTTAAAAATAGCAGAATATTTTTAGCTACTTTTCTTGTTTAAAAGTCCCCTTTTCTTTTTAACAAGTTCGATTGTCTATTGTACTATATATACTATTACTATGCATTATTTTGTAGATTGATTGGTAAAACAAAGCCGAGACTACTTTTTTTAAGTTCAAAATACTTTTAATTAGTATATATTTTTTAAATTGTTTTCCAATCAATGATTTTAAAATAAAAATTTTTGGAAACTTATTTGTTAGGAATTTTCCCTCAATTATTTAAATTTCGACCTTATTTTCCTGTTAAATAATTGAAAAAAATAAAAAAGATTAAGTATTTATTTAAAAAAACAAAAAAAAAATATTTTTATTTTAACTAAATTTATTATTAAAAATTAATTTTAAGTTTTCTCCAAACATTTTTTGTGGAAATTATTACATAAAAAGAATTAAAAAATATTAATTAGTAGAGAATAATCTTTGCGAATAGGCAGGAGTTTGCTGAAATATTTTTTTGATTTAAATTTAATTTTTTTCTGTTTATTGTCCAGTTTGGATAGTCTTTTGTGTATGTGTTGCTCTTTCTTCCCCTTCTTTGTTAAAGAATGCAGTTATCACATTTTGTCCAACACCCCAACTTTCCTCATGAATAATTAATGAATGTGGAGGAGAATGAACACCTCCTTGACCTGCTGCCCATATCTTTATAAAAGTTAAATTAGGGCGGCTGATTCTGAAACGATAAAGTGAATGGCTCCACAAATAAAGGGCAATTATTTTTAACCTTCAGGCTTGTTTTCGGTTCCGAATACCTAGAACCGCCAACAGGGAAAGGGATTCTCTTTCTTTGAACCTTGAATAATCTATCTCAATCCCTTTATTTTTACCTTAACATTCCTTCCGGCAGGTATAATAATATTTGCAGGTATTGTATAATTAATTTCACGTTTATCATCCATTCTTCGTTTAAGTCTACAACCAGAAATATCTTCATCCTAAATTTTTTAAATTTTAAGGAAAAAAAACTCTTTTCTTTAAAGAAACTTTGCTTTTATGTGTATTTTCTAGCATTATATATTTTCCATTAGGTTCACATTCAGCAATTGTTATATTTCCTTTAGCAGAACGTTGGAAAGTTGTTTTTGTTTGGACTTCTCCACGAACATTACGAGTTGAATCTGTCTCTTCTTGTTGTTGAAGTGAATGAGTTTTTACAACCTTTTTAATTGAAGATTCATTTAAAAGTCCCCCCTCATTTAAAGTCCCCTCCCCCCACCTGTTCAACCATTTGTCTTAACCCAACACGACTTTCTTCTCCTTCTAACATTTTTCTATAAATAGCAATTTCAGCATCTAACATTTGTTTTGTATCTAATAATGATTGTAATTCAGCAACTAATTGTTGACATTCATCTTTTAGACGACGTAAAGTTGCATCCCTTTCATTCAAAGCTTGTTCATATCTTTATTTAAATTTAGAAAAAAAAATATTTTATTTTTTCTCTTACTGTCGTTGATCATCAGTTAATTGATAATTTAATGTTTGTACTTCCTTTTCTAATTGAGAATTTTTATTTTCCAAATCTCCAAACTTTCCACGTAAATCTCCAATATTGTCTCTCATTCGTTTTACTTCTTCTCGTTGGTAATTAGATTCCATAAGTGCTCGATTAGCATTTCCTTGAACTTCTGACACCTATGTACATATTTATTTATTTTAGTCCTACTACTTTCCCTTTTCTTTTAATTACCTTCAATTTATACCAACTTTCCATATCTTGACGTCCTTGTTTAGCAATATAATCATATTCGTCTTTAATATCTCGAATAGCCAAGGCCAATTCATTTTTAAAGAATTCGCGTGTATCTGCCGGTGCTTGGGCCAAAAGTGCTTGTAATTCTTTAACTTCTTGTTCATGTACACGACGAAGGAACTTGAGATAAAGAAAATATTAAAGTCCCTTTCTATTTTCTTTACCTCCAATTCTTCCAATAAAGTTTGGACTTGATTTTGGAAGTCAATACGTCCAAGTGTTTCTTCATCCAAATCCTAAAAATTAAAATCATTTCCCAAATATATATTTCTTTTTTTTTCTAAACATTTCTAGCTTTAGTTAAGTCATCCCAAAGACGAGCATTATCTCCAGTAAAACGTTTTTCTTCGTCAGTTAATTGTTTCCAACGGGCTCTAAGCATTTCCAATTCACTTTGAGCATCAGCTATCATATTAGTAAATTGAATTATATGTTCTCGATCTCCTTCTCGACGGCGTTGAATATCCTCAAAGCTTTGAAGGAAAGGAGGAAATTATTTAATAATTAATTTATTTTTTTTCTTTACCGATTACGATATTCATTTAAATCATCACGTAAACGAGCAACTTTAACATCTAATGCAGCTTTATCACGTGCTGCTTGGTCAATATCTTTTCGAGCAGTTGAAAGAGTTGTTGAATATCTTACCTATTTAATTTAAAATTATTTTCAAGAGTTTTTAGCTTTAGTTAAATTATCCCAAAAACAAACATTATCTCTCTATATACATATAAATAAAACTTTCTTAAAACAATCTTTAAAATTGTTTAATAATTATTTTTTAATCCATGGATTATTTTCCAGAAAAATGACTAAATTTAATTAACAAATAATAAGCCCCCTTTAAAAACTTTTTCATCCTACCTTAACTTCACTAGTATCCTTTCCCCATTGTCCACGAAGATCTTCCAAATCTTGTACTAATTTTCGATTTTGTTCTTCAAGATTCTTAACTCTATCGATATAATTAGCTAAACGATCGTTTAAATTTTGCATTTCCTTCTTTTCTTTATCAGTAGCTTCCAAAAAGGATTTAGCGGCACTTGCACTCAATGCCGGGCTAATACCTCCAACTGCCGGTGCCGACCCCATTTCTGTTACCATTTTGAGTATTCGACCACCACATAAAAAATAAAATATTTTAGACTAGGATTAAATTTTGTTAAATAGAGGAAGAAGCAAGCTTCTCTCTATGAATAATTAATTCCCCCTTCTAATTTTCTCAAAAAATACCTCCTCCAGAAGTCCCATTCTGTGTTATCCCATCAACAACAGAATTAGAAACTATCGAAGTAGAAGAGCCTACTCTTTTAATTTCAACCATATTTTTTATTTTTATTAAAAATTCTTAAAAATATTTGAAAGTGAAAATTGGAAAAGGAAATATAATTTAAAAGAAATGAAAACTAGTTAAATTAAAAAGAATTTTTATATATTAATTGGTGAAAAAGAAAGGGGAAGAAGAAAGAATTTTGTTTTAAAAATTAATTTAAAAAAATTGAATAGAAAAAAATAATTGAAAGTATTCACGTAATCTATTCGAGGACAAATAAATAAAAAAGTAATTAGATAAAATAGAAAAAAAATTGAAAGTTTTTTTTTGAAAAAATAAAAAAGCTCGTCGAGGTCATCTTTGAAGATAATCAACATTTACAAAATATATTTATTTATTTTTATTTATTTTTATTATATACAATTTGCGCATTTTGGGTAGCTATAAAAAGAAGTTTTAAATGATAAGAAGACGACTAATTAAAATTAAAGAAGAAAACTTGATGGAGGTTTGTGGGTGTGCAGCTGATTGGAAAGGAATTTTGTGTTGATTAAATAGAGAAGGAAAATATTTAAAGTAAAAATAATGAAGAAAGAGACAAGAAAATTATTTAGCGCTGAATCACAACAAAAATAAAATTAAAGTTGACGTTAAAGATATACAGACATAGACTTGCCAATTGATTCATAACACATTGCTTGTGGAGTGTGTTTGGAATAAAATTAATAAACGATTGGAATGATTTATTAATTAATTAGTAAAAGGGAAGGGAAGTTCCTATTTTGTTTTTATCGGCAACAATACAAAATTGGAACAAAAAAATTAATAACTATTTTTACTTATACCAATAATTACTTAAAGGATAATATGTACTTATCAGCCATCACAAAAACAGATATGTAATGAGTAAAAGTATTCAAGACAATTTAAATATTTTTTTGTTAATTAATTAGAATATTAAAAACATAATATTTTAATTTACCTCCCCCTCCACCTCCACCAGAAGAAGTCGTTGTTGATTGTCTACTTTGTGTTGTATGTGTAGCTCTAGGCTGTATTGTTGATCTATATTCTAATTCGTAATCATTTAAATCTTTTGACATTTTTATTTAAATATTTCTTTTAAATTTCTAAAATAAAAATTCTAAATTTATATATAAAATTATTTTTAATTAAAAAATTGTCACAAAAAACGTGTTTTATATTAAAAATTGTCAAAAGGAACAAAACAAACAAAAAATTAAAAAGAAAAATTGCTGGAAAAGTGGGAATTAATAAAAGAAATGATGATAAAAAAAATGACAAAAATAATTGCTTTATAAGAATTGTAAATATTATTTTTGTGTGAAGGAATTGAAGTGTAAATAGAAAAATAAAAATTGACGTTTATTTAAAAACAATTTAATTAATTATTTAAATTATGAAATTATGTATACAATAAATCTTTTAAACATTAAATTAATCAAGACTTGACTTTTAAAAATATTTTTTTAAATTTTTTTATAAAAACAAAAAAATTATTTTTAAATAAATTAGCAATTTGATGTTCCGTTCCACTACAAAATTATTTTTTTAATTTTACTTATTTACCAAACTTAAAATTTAAATAAATACACAAATTTTATTTAATAGAAGTAAAAATATTTTTAAGTATTTTTTTTATCAAAAAATTAAAGTTTAGATCCTTTTAATTCAAATATAACTTTAGTATCAACAGTTATATTTAATTATTTAGATTTAATTTTTAAGATCAAAACATTAAAAATTAAAATATTTTTTTACATTTTTGTTTATTTTTAGATATTAAGCTTTTTAGTATCCCGAAAATAAAAAATACTAGATTACTGGAGAAATTAATAAATCCTACAAAACAACGTCGTTGTTATTTTTAAGTTTTCTATGTTTATGTAAACAGAGTTAACCTTTATATTCGAATATTTTTTAAGTTTATTTTTTTTATAAATTTGATCTTTTGTCCTCCTACTCAATGGGTTTTAATTTAGTAGGGGTGGAATTATTAATTAACAAATTTACTAATTGCCTAAAGAATAATCATAAAATTGTAAAATATTTTTTGTTAAAAATTTATGTTTGTACAAAAGAAAAGTCTGAAAATTTCCTTTCAAACAATTAATCAATAAAAATATAAAAATGTGTAGAATCAAAATATATAACTACTTTTTGTTGAATGTGTACACTCATCGTTGTTGGAAGAATAAATAAAAGATTAAAGGAAGGAGGAAAAAGTGCGCACCAAATCGGTTGGAATTTAGGGAATAAATTGTAAAATATTCGAGAGAATGTACATATTTTGATAAAATATTATATTATTTTTAATAAAATTCTTGTGAAGATAAGCAAAAAAATAATAAGTTATATTAATTAATAAAAGGTTAAATTCTTTGAATAATTTCCATTTGGAATTATCTTAAGTTTACAGTTAAAAAATAGAAAATTTTGAAAAAAAAAGTTGTTTATATTAAATATGAGTAGATAGCGGCTGAAAATATGTTTTGTATATTCCCGATTAAAGGCGAGAATGTTATTAATTTTGAAAAATTAGGTCGGTCGGAGTGAGAGAAAAAGTTGTCGATAGATATTATTGAAAATATTTTTTAATTTTAATTTTGCAAATTCCTTTTTAGTCCTTTATTTATTTTTTAGTACAGATGTACATACATATTATTTACAACAAAATGGTGTGGTTATTTTTGTGAGAAAAGTGGAAAATAGAGGAATTATTTATTACTTGTTATCATTCAAGAGAGAGAGATTAGAAATTGATTTAACATATATTTATTTATTATTAACACATTTATATTTGTTGGTAAAAATGTTATTAGTATAATTTGTTACATTATTTAATCGTCAATAAGAAGTAGGGGCCGGGTTCGGGTCCAAAAATTCGAGAACGGGAAAGGGAAATTAAAATTATCCGCCTAGTCCTAATTTAAAATATTTAAAAATATATTTAATTTGGCATTATGTTTTTTTAATTATTCTTTAATTATTGACCAGCTTTTTCTTTTATTAACAGTCGTGCTCATTTTCTGCCATTTCGATGTTTTTATTTTTATTTTAAGTCATGGGATTTATACATACTACCCCTTTTTTTGTATTAAAATTGTTATTGTTTTAAATTTAAAGTTTTTATAATGTAAATATTGTAATGAATGAATTATTGGCTATTATTTTAATTGTTTTATTATGTTGTTTTTTATTCTTTGCTTGGTAAATTTGGATTTCTTTTTATTTAATTTAATATTTAAAATAGGCTTTTTGCTCTAGCAACATGTCCTGATCGAATGGTTAATTTAATAAGTGGAACAAAACAAAGGTTTTTAATTTATTTAAAATTTTTTCAGAAATTTTTTTAAAGTTCTTCCCCAGTTTCTCGTGCCAGTGAAGATTTATTGGGTGCCGATGACAAAAAAGATTTTACCAACGAAAACATTAAAGCAAATAATTCAAAAAGAGACTCCAACTCTTCCCAAACACAAAATCGCCGTCCAAATGCAGTAATTAATTCTTTATTAGTTCGATCACGTTCAATACCTACAAATCGTTCGAATGGATTTATTGCTTCGAAATTAAATGCCGAAATGCGCTCTAATTCGAAAAAGTTGAGTGTTGTGCCTGAAGCTGATGAACAAGTTAATTTTTGTTTTTTTTTTTTAAATTTATTGAATATATATTTATTATATGTCTTTTTGAGGTTAATTTTTTCGCAAAAATTTAAGTAACGATTGAATATTTATGGAAAAACCATTTTTATTTACCTTCAACCTTACATTAAAAATTAATACAAAATTTTTGATCACGTAATATAAACACCGTTACTTTTTGGACACCCCCCTCCCACCTAGTTTGAGTATCAGTTATTCTTTTCTTCATTTTTGGTTATTTTGGTCAAGCAATAACATTTAATTTTTACTTAAATTTCACTTATAATGCTTGAGAAGAAAAAAATAATTGGAATGGGGCCTACCTCCTTCCTGGTCAATAAATACCTAGATACCAACTTCTTTTTAAAAGGAATTTAAATTTTACTTCAATTTTTCTAGTTAACAGTTACTTCAATTTCTCAATGTATGCGTCAGAACAATCCTCCGCGGTCCCCTGTAAGTACCAGCAATCAACCATCAATTCGAGATTCGGCTATTAAAGTTGTTTTACTTGACAGAAACACTTCAAATGAAAAAGTTTTTTTTAAATAAAAATTAATTTTATTTAAATTATTTTTTAAAGAATATTCAACAATCAGATATTGAAAATAAAAGAGGAGAACAACAACAATTTGATAGACATAGCGAACCACCAAATATTCATATCGTTTGATAATTAAACAAATTAAGTTTCTAAGCACAGACATATTTCTAATTTTTATTTATTTAGTACTCGAAAATATATTTTTTAAAAGCATTGCCATAAGTTTAATGGACAAAAAAAGTTTTTTAATTATTTTTTGAAAATCTTTTGAAATTAAATTTAAATTATCTCATTTTTTGTCCATTCTTTTTTTAATTTTATCATTATGCAATGCATTTCCAATTTGCAGATTTACAAAAAAAAAGAAATAAACGGGTTATTTTAAAATTGGTTTTGTTTAATTTTTAAAAAATATTTAAATAGGTTAATTGTATTTAAGTTGAGGGTATTTATTGAGGGTAACAAGTTTATTGAGCCAAGTTGAAAGACTAAGTTAACTAAATTATTAATTTGTTTAGGCTTATATTTAAATAATTAATTTGATTATGTAAACAAATCCGAAGAAATTTTCAATTTTAAATGAATTTTATTTTTTTTTATAAATTCCAGTCACCCAAAAATTTTTTTAACAAAAGAAATAAAAAGTTGTTTTGTTTTTCTAAATAAATATTTTTTAATTAAAAAATAACCTTTTATTCTAAAAAAATTGGAAAAGGGAGAAAGCCGTCTAAACTAATAAAAGTTTTTAACGGTCATTCCACAAGTGCCATCTCTCATTTCATTTATTCATTTGGTGAATAAAAAAGGAATTTTTTGTTATTATGGATTTTTTAAGTTTTTTTTTAATTTTTGTTAATTTTTAAACAAAAATAATTTTAAATTCCCCCAATAAAGTTTTGTTTTTCCAAAAAAAAATTACAAAATTATTTTTAAATAATCTTGAAATAAAATAATGCTTTGATGCTTCTTTGTTGGGAAGTCTTTAATGCTACTACTACATATATTAGAAGAGGATCAAATCTAAATGGTAGGTTTAAACTTGCGGAGATTATTCTCTTTAGTAGGTACTTATCAGGGATCTTGAAAACAAAAAATAAATTTCTGATTTTAAGGAATCGGGACGATAGAATTTGTAATATTTTTTAATCGAGATTAAAATTTTTAGATTCGTTCAATTACTATTGGGGGAGTTATACTCATTGGAATAATTCTTTGCTGTTTAGTTGCAAGCATTTTAATAATGGTTATTTCATTAACGTGTGATTGTTGGTGGACATTAGGTGAAAATAAAAAAAAATTTAAAAATATTTTATTAAAGGTTCACTCTTCAATTTAAATTCTCGTGAATGTAAAAGAAATTTTCGGCATTATTTTAATAATTCTGATATGGATTCTGATGAACCAACATTATTACTTGTTCAGATGAAGAAACCATTAAAGAGACATAGAAATGGAAGTGTTTTTGTAAATAAATTGGTTTTAAATGATAATTTGGAGGAATTGACTGTTTTAGTTTAAATACATAAAAATATATTACCTTAAGTATGTATAAATATAAATTTTTTCTAAAATAAAAAAATTAATCCCTTTTCTCTAACTTAATAGGTATTTTATATTTAGTAGTTACAATTTACATTTTATGGAGAGCGCAGATTTTATATTTTAAATAAAAAGGCACACGTACGTAAATATTTCTTCATTTATTCTCAACTCTAAAAATTCAAATATATTTCCTCAGCTTTTTTTTTCATGAAATACAATATATAACATCTCTTTTTGTTCTATGGCCGCTGGCATTATTGATTTGTGCCAGCCGAGCGTGTGCCTTCAAACTAGGACGTATTTCCACGCCTTTAAAGGCAGTCGTATGCCTAGCCATTTCGCATTCCGTTCAATTCCCTCATATTCATTTCCCCTTTCTTCATTGTACTGCAAAATGTTAGTGGAGCTTTTTGGTGTTGCCTTGTTCGTATGTGGTGCCATAGCAGGTGGCCAACAAATGCCTGAATTTGGGGAACCTGTAGGATTTAAAAATCAATAAAATTTTAATCATCCATTGAAGTTACACAAACTTTTTAATTAGATATTTCCGGATTCACAATTTATCGACTTGATTTCCCGTGATATTGAAAGTGCTTCCGGGCCAATTGCGTTTGGTCATAAATTTATGACAGGTGTGAATTATTGTAAATTATTTCTTTTAATAAATTTACTGTAAATAATTAGGAGGTGCCGGTGAAGGAGACCAACAACTCCACCCAGAATCTGAATTTTCACACCGCCAAGAGATTAAAAGTGACAATGTTTTGCCAGCATATTGTGATCCTCCAAATCCCTGCCCTGTAGGCTACTCCAGTCGAGATGGATGTTTGGAGGAGTTTGATAACACCGCTGATTTTTCACGTAGCTACCAGGCCAATCAGCAATGCCTTTGTGACCAAGAACACATGTTTAAGTAATATAAAGAATTTCAAAAAAATATGTAATTTTTTAAAAATTATTTCTATTTTGCAGTTGTCAAACAAAAAGCAATTCTGAGCAATATGAACAAGACTTAGAACAGGTCTTGGCCAAAAATGGACTCCACAAATCGTAAGTCGTAACCTTCATAGCTTTTCTATACTTTTATCCTTTTCAAGGATGATTGCAAAGAAATTCCATGTTACTAGGGCTGAGGTATAATAAAAATATAATTACCAAAATATTTTTTCTTCCACTCTTCAGGAGCCTCGGCGACGCAAACGTTCTATCGCTCCCCAACAAAAGCAACATCAATCATACAGCCGCTACAATCCTTACTTAGAAGGTGAACCTTTAAATTCTGTCTCAAAGAAGGATGGACGGAAAGTAATGCAAATGTGATTATAAACAAAAAAATCTCCTCTCCTTTCCACTCATTTACAAAAAAATAATTTTAAAAAAGCCCTCTTTAAACATTCCAACTATAACTTGCACATTTTGGTAATTTTTTATAATATGTAAAAAATTGTTTTGAAGTTTGCAAGCATTTTTATCAAAATACCTTATAAATGACTGATTAGCAACCAATTAAGATTTACCTATATTTTAAATGTATTTTGTGAGAAATATTTCTCCATAAATAATTGGATAAAATTTTTCGTTTAAAATTAATTTGAGAGTTCCATCTTAAATTTTGTATAATGCAAAATAGACTTGATTTACCGTATTTCCTAAAATAAAGCCCCATGCTAAATTAGTGCCCCACCCTAAAATAGAGCCCCACTTTGGAGGATAGTTGAAATTTAGAGCCCCATGTTAAATTAGAGCCCCACTCTAAAATAGAGCCCCACCCCACTTTTTTAATCTAATTTATTCCAAATTAGTAAACAAAATTGTTAAGAGGTGAGTAAAAGGGGAGAGTGGTAGGATAAGTAAATGAATGTTAGTGAATTTGGGGATTAAAAGGGATATCGAGAGATTAAAATTAAGAGGGTTGGGGGAGCTAGACCTTCCTTAATATTGTAAGGCCGAGACCACCTGAAATCACTTGAAGAATAATTGCGCTCTAAATTTTGCGCTAAGTAACGGAAGTTCCCAGAGCAATCCGGAGTTTAGCAGAAACTGCCAGTCTGAGAAAAGCCGGTGAAGGAATTTAAGTGTCCATTCGGGGGATATTGAATGAGGCAAATTTAAAGGAAAAGTGATTGTAATATTTGGGTGTGTAATCTGTCCGAAAAAGGATGTCAGTTAGTCGAGTGTCTGATTTGGAGGGAAGATGTCTCCCGATCGAAAACTCCCCTATATCCAGCGCTAGTCTATATCCTATACATTGCTGAGCTCACACAAGGACGCTTGCGAAACTCTAATCCAACAACCCCATTTAGAAGGCATTGGGAAAAGGGACCAACCGCTTTACTATTATTTATAAAAAGTCTAGGGGGGATAAAGGGATTTGAGGGAATAAAGTATTATTGGACGTAGGGTATTTTAGGGCGAAATTTTTGAGAACATTGGAAGGCCAAGGAGTCAAATTTCTTTATTCTCAACGCCGCAGACGAAACTTTTGGAAAAATAGGCAAGATCTTAAGTCGGCAAAAGTTACTGAAAATCGGAAATTTTTCTTAAATTTTGTAAATAAAAAGAATCTATTTTTCATATTTGTAATTTAAAATAATTTGAAAAACAGGTTGAAATTTAGAGCCCCATGCTAAATTAGAGCCCCACCCTAAAATAGAGCCCCACTTTGGAGGATAGTTGAAAAATAGAGCCCCATGGGGCTTTATTTTAGGAAATACGGTATATTTGTTTATCCATTAAATTTTTCACAGAAAATGACAGAAATAAAAGTTTCATTTCAAAATCAAAGTTTTTAGAGGTTATAAAGTTAAAGTATATTCACATCCTTTTTCATCTATTTCGTGTCTTCTTAGCCCCATTTTCTGTTTTAATTCCATTTGAATCATTTAATTTTTGTTTAAAATCGTTTGCCGAGACCAATTCCAGAGAAAATTGACTAACACGAATAGTTTTGCCCATACGATCAGGAGGCCAAGCAATTTCAATAAAAACACTGCTGTTTTCAACATCCAAACTTGTTACTTGGCCATAAACATTTTTATTCATACCAGCTTAAAAAAGAGAAAAATTAAATATTTAAAGTTAATTGCTCAAACATTTAAAAGTTTACGAATTTAGGAAATGTGTTTTTAAATACAAAAATTAGATACTTATTGTTATGCCATGCCCTCCTAAATGTTGTAAACACAAATGTAGGGTAATAAAAGCTGATAATCACAAATCTGAAGGCCTTCCTTTTTGAAATACAGACATGAGAAAATATAAGTAAAATTTTCAAATGTGAAAATAATAAAAGAGGTTATCGAGTTTTGTCGAATGATAAGATTATTTAAGTCGGAAAATTTTTGACAAATCAGAAACTTTTATTAGCCAACACTGGCATTTTCAATATTAATTTAGGGGATGTGCAAGAACATGAAAATTTCAATTATTGAGATATTTTTAGTCTGCATATTTAAAAACCATTCTTTTCTTCAGGATCCGTTTGCAATTTTTAAAAATAAAAATATACAAAACTACCTAAACATCTAACAAATGAATTCTTGCAAAGAGTTCTCGAAACATTCTTTTCATCACTTGTACCATTTTTCGACAATTTATCATTTCCAGAAGCATTAATTTCAAGAGCAGTTGATGGAACGGCAGCCCCAAGGCCCAACCCCTAAATTGTTTAAAAAATGAATCATAAATGAAAATAAAAATAATTAAATTTTATTATTATCAAAAAAATACTTTAGGTCTCTGTTTGCTCAAGTGCATAGGCACAGCCTGCGCATTTGTTCTTCCAATCGCCGAACTCTCATTTTTCCATCCACAACCACGTAGAAATGCGAGACCGAATTCACCTACAGGCATACTCTCATAATCTGGATCAGCATCGTCTGGTAAGACAATAGTTGGCATTCCGCTATGAGAAGCTGGCAATAAAGTATGTTTCTAAAAAGTTTAGATATTATTTTAGACAGAGTAAAAGGAACAAACCCCTTCAAATTGTTGAATCTGAATCTCGTCAGAATTATCACCAACAGATTCACTAAGCAATGCCAATCGAGCCAAATCTTGTTCAGAAGCAGTTCCTTCTTCTACTAACTTCTTTAGCCTATCGATCTGAGCCTGATTTGAAAGTCGTAATACAGGAATGACGAAGATCTTTTCCTTTTTTCGAGGTACACCTGACCTATAAAATTTTATAAATAAAAGAATAACAAGGTTTTAAAAACAATTTGACACGCTTAGAAAAAATTCAATTACTTATAAATAACAATCTCTAAAACCATATTACCAACAGTTTCATGCTAGTTAGCAAATCCGACCGTATCTGAAAGGAGTGCCTGGTTGAGTTTTTTCCTTATTACCTTAGACTGCCTAGGAATGGTCTATTTTCCTTTATTTTTTCGTAATGTAAAAATGTGTAAAAGGATTTTTTTCCATTTTTTGCTGATTTTGTTTAACTTTTCATACATTCTATATTTATTTTTCAAAAAAATTCTGGTTGTTTTACCTAAAATAGCTTCGAAAAATACAAATGTTGGTGATCTTAATCGTGGCAGTGTAAAACACGGATGGGCACGACATTGAACGACAAAACACGGGCTTGCCAACATACGGAACGACCAAAATACAGAACAATCAAAACACGGACTAGACCGTGCTTTCTGTTTCGTATTTTTGAATTCCTTGTTTTGCAACTCACAGACGATAAGTTAGGAAAAATAGGAAAGAAAAAAGGCCATTCTAAAAAAAGAAAGAAAAAAGTCATCCAGGCACTCCTTTCAGATAGAGCCGCAAATCCCAACCAAAAAATACCACAACAATTAAGAAAATAAACTCACTCGACAGGGACACCATTTTCCAAATGAAGAATTCCTCTTTTTCTGCTTTGGTCATCCTCCTCTTCATCTTCATCTCGATCTCTTTTGCCAAGTAATTTATTTTGTGAAACAACTTTTGTTGTTTTTTGTTTAGTAACACTGAAGGAGATTTTAGAAATTTCCCTTACTTCATTAGATGCTGAAGAAATTAAAGTGTTATTTAGTCGTTCAGTTATCTCAGAATCGAACTCTTTTGCAGAATTTGCTGTTGATGACTTGTTAGATGAGATTTGCATTGTATGTGTACCCTTAAAAACAAAAAAAAACAGAAATAAAAACCTCAAAGTCACGAATAAATTTTTTCTGAATTATTCTTTCGGTAAAATTATTCAAAATGACATTTGACAAAATGTAATATTTTTGGAGAAAATATACAAAATATATAAAATTTCGTAAGGATTGTTTGTTTTTCTTTAAATTATATTTATTTTATTATTAAGCTTTATTGTTTGAGATCGAAAATGTCTAATCATAATGAAAAATCTAGCAGCTCAAGTTCTTGTCCGCATGCAAATAATGGTGGAGGATGTCCTGTTGCATCTAAAATGGACGAAATTGATCCTTTGAATGCTGTAAATTAATTTTTTTTAATTTAATTTTATTTCTCAATTTTTAGATGCCCCGTCCGAATCAACAACCTGCTCCTGATCAACCTTTCTCTTTGTCTACAGATCGAGAGAAGTCCACAATTCCAAAGGCAAGTGAATGCACAAATGAAAAAATTATTACTTGGGAATATCCTTCTCCTCAAATGTTTTGGAATGCTATGGTTAAAAAAGGTTTTTGTTATAATAAATTATGAAATATTTTACTACTTTAGGTTGGCGTTGGAGAGATGAACAGATCAATCAAAAAGATATGGAAAATATCATTCAAATCCATAATGCTAACAACGAACATGCATGGCGAGAAGTTCTTATGTGGGAAAGAGCCCTTCATCCGTTAGTAAGCCTTTACAAATATTAAAATAGCAAAATTTTCTAGGGAATGCAGCACTCCAAAGCTTAAAAGCTTTCACGGAGACGCAAAAAACTATTCGCCAAGAGCTAGAATTCGTGGTTGGTTAGGTTATCAAGTAAGTTTATTTTAATATTTTTGTATAACGGGATTCACATAAATAAAATTTAGATGCCTTTTGATCGTCACAATTGGTTGGTAGATAGGTGTGGAGATGATGTATGTTTATTTTTATACATATAATTATGTAAAAAATATATTAAGGTGACGTATATAATTGATTATTATGATGTGGGTAGAGTAAATCCTGAGACAAAACTTTTTACTCAATTGGATGTTCGACCAGCAATTCGTGATTGGGATTCTCTTTGGTGTAGGACGGTTGTTGGATATTGGTAAATTTTTATTTTATTTAAGGTTTTTATTTATTTTTAATTAAATAGGAGACTCAAAGAAACTTTTTCGCAATGGTGGAATAGAGGACGTGATCGATTAGAGTAATAATTTTTGTGTTTCTTTTTTTGTTATAGGCAAATAATAATTGTTTTTGTGAGAATTTTATGCTCTTTAATTGTTATAATATTCAACATTTTTATCCCGACAAATAAAAAAATATCACAAAAGGTCACAAAAAATCAATTTACTTGTTATTTCATCAATACTTTTTAGTAAAAGTTTTTTTATTGAAAAAACAAATTTTGACACGAGGAAATTGATAAATAAAAAAATATATTTTTTAAATTGAACAATTTCCTTTTTGTAAAGAAATTTTCTTACTAATTTTCTTTTAAAATATTGGACTGTCAAAACTTGAAATGGAGAAAGTTATAAAATAGTTTATTATCAAAATTATTTTGCGAAACTAAGGGAGGGGGATTGTCTTGCACGCTCCATAACCAAATGTTTAAATTGTAAAAAATGGTTGCCACGTTTCATTGAAAACTTTAATTTTATAACAATAACACTCAAATGTCGATAAGTGAAATAAAAATCCAACAAAATCAACAGAAATTCTTCAAAACATTTTTGTGAATTACACTGATAAAATACAAAAATTGGCCAGAGCTTTACAAAATTAATTTTGAAAATTGATAATAAAGCAACAGATTGTTTCCATACATTATTAGTTACAAATTAAGGAAGTCAGACTTTAATAGGTTGTGGTGATCTTTAGGGTTAATTACCCACCGTATTAAATTATCTAATTTTTAATTTAAAATTTTGGGGATTTAAAATTTTTTTTTGATAATCCTATTTTCAAAACCACAATTGTTCCTCACTAATCCTAACACCTGTTGATGAAATAAATCATTCTATTTAATAGAACTTTAGTCTTTTGTTTTGTCAATTTTTTTACAGCTGATTTACGCATGTTAAATTTAAAAGTATATATTTTTTTAATTATCACGTAAACTTATTTTGTTTTAACACTCAAATTTAAAATTTATTAACAAATTCTGTCCGGATATTTATCTTTAAAAATTTCAAAAATTAAAATTCTTTAATTTTTAGAGAGAATGGTTCACAAATCTTTTGGGGATCGTTCTTCCATTTCTTTATTAGAAAATTTAGATGCAGACAAAGTACTTCTTCAATTTGGGAAATGTGGATCATATCAAGTTTCTTTAAATAAATTCCTCTATAATTTTTGTTTTTTCAGCTTCTAATTTACATTATGTCTTTGATTTGTTTTTATATGTTCTCTTACCTCACAACTATGTTTGTTAAAGAATTTTTTTTAAATATTTTTTTCTTTCAGAATTTCATTAATTGGTGAAATCCCTGCCGATAAATGCCCCCCTACTCCTTTAAATGTTTTGTTTATTTTAATTTTTTAATTACTATTTTAATTTTTAGAGTTCTACTACTACTAATTTACTCTTAGCAGATTCAACTAACAATTATTATGATAAACATATATCTTTAGCCGATGAGGTTAATAATTAAAAAAATATTTTTACTTAACAATATAATTTAGTTTGGAATAAATTGTGAAAACAAATACCTTCTTGATCATGCAAGTGGTGCTTTTATGTTTGGTTAAATTTTTTGGATTTCCTTTAACTCTTAAATATTTATTTTCAGGTAATTTAGTAGCCTCTACATTAGCTACTTATTTGGTTATTATTAATTCTTTAAAAATTTTATTTATTTCTCTTCAAGGCAGATCGTTACGGACGAAGGATGACTTTTTTGTTGTCATTATGGTTTACTACAGCAATGAGTTTTGCTTGTGCATATTCGCCAACTTATAGTTTATTTCTTGTTTTTCGATTTTTGTCTGGTGCTTCTGGGCAGGTATTAAATAAATTATTTGAATAAAATTATTTTTAAGGCTATTCTTATTGTTGGTTATGTAGTGACTGTTGAATCTGTTGCTACTTCCTTTCGGTCAATTCAGGCATTAATTAATTCACTCGTTTGGGTTTTGGGTATTTTTGTTGTTGGAATTCTTTATCAATTTATTTTTAATTGGCGGTATCTCTATTTGTGTGTTGTTTTTCCTGGTTTATTTACATTATCATATTATTGGGCTTTTCCAGGTTTTTTGTAAAAAAATATTTAATTATTAATATATTTTTTAGAATCATTACATTGGTTAATTACAAATAAAGAAACAGAAAAAGTACAAAAGTTTGTTGAATTTTTGAAATTAAAAATAACTGTTTTTTAGATATTTAAATTTATCTCAATATGTAAACAGAACAAAAGTAAATTTGGAAGAATGTCAAAATGATTCAAATCAAACAAACAAAATTAGAGTAAAAAGGAATTTTCTTGATTTGTTCAAAAAGCCTTCTTTTGCTTTCCATTTGATATTAAATTGTTATATTTTGTAAGTTTCTCATTAAATAATATTATACTGAGAAACTTTTGGGGAAGAATTCTTTTCTATTACTCTCAACAAAGGGGTAGAAAAGTTTCAAAATTTTCTTTATTAAATAATAAGTCCACCCCTATATCAAAATCCTTTATATCAATTTGTATTTTAGAGGGTGTCGATCTTTAGGGTTAATCCCGAAAACAACCTACAATTTTTATTTTTAGCGTTGTCCTCAATTTTGTATATTGGGTATTAACTTTACACAGTGTTGATATGCATGAAAATAGAATGGTTGGATTCTTTTTATCAGCTGCAGTAGAAATTCCAGCTGGAATTATTGCTATGCTTTTATTGATGATATTTGGAAGACGTACAGTTACATTTCTTACAATTAGTGGTCAAACAATATCATTAGGATTAACAATTTTCACCCCACGTGAGTATCTTCTTTTTTAAAAATAATCACTCAAACAATTCTTTAGGGGGAACAACTCCTTTTTTGATTTTGTCATTAATCGCCAAAATTATGAACACAATTGCTTGGGCATCAGCACCTCTTCTTCTTAGCGAAATGGCACCTACTACTGCTAGAAATATGAGCTATGGACTTATTTCAACGGCTGGGGAAATTGGATCTTCTTTGTCCCCTTATTTGAATAGAATTGTTTGTTTTAGTTTTAAAAAATTAATAAATTTTATTTTAAGGAAGACGAGAATATGCAAAAGGGAATAATTGCTTTGATGTCGGTTGTGGCTATAATTTTTTCGGTGAATTTTAATAAGAAAATTTTAATATTATTTTTTAGATGATGGCACCAGAAACGTTTGGAAAATCGCTGCCACAAGATCTTGATGATTTTGATGCGGGGCCATTTGTAGCTTTTTTAAGAAAATTTTCTCGATTTCCTAAAACACAAATATCTAGTACAGAAATACAAAAATCTAATTGTAAATGATCTCTTTTATTGTTAGTCAATTTAACTTTATTTTACTGTGATCTCTGTATAAATTACCTAATATTTTTTTAAATTTTTGTTTACTTTATATGGTATTTACTAAATTTCAACAAAATATTTTTGTTTATTTGAAAACAATTTTTAATTTATTCGCGTTTAAATGTTTTGTTTGTTTACATATTAATGTACGCAAATGTCAATTTTTAAATGTTATCTATTATGAACAATCTTTTCTATACAGCTGTATTTTGTTTTGTTTTTTTAATTTCTTTAAATTTTTGACAGCTACATAAATACTATTAAATAAATTAGAAAAGTTTAATGGCAGGCAAATCAAAAAGCAAAAGCCGAAAAATTAGGACAGGACATAAAAAACTTTTGGTTCCAAAATGGAAATTGTTTCGTACAAAAGAGCCGTTAATTTCTGTGTTTATGTGGGGAGTCAATCACATGGTTAAAAAAATTTTTTTCTATTTAAAAATGTTTTTTAAAAGGTTGGAGAATTGATGCATGTTCCGCCGCCGGCTTTGCTAATGCCAGATGACTTCAAAGCTTATTCTAAAGTTAAAGTTAGCAATCACTCATTTAACAAGTAAATTTATTTAAAATTATCTTTTTCTGATGGAACGGTTTAGTCCGCAAGGTTCAACCTAGTTTCAAACATTCGTATATAAAGTAAAAATGAAATCTGATTCTCGTTTCAATTTATACATACAAAAAGCACTGAAACTTGCAGACCAAACTGATTTTGTTTTTCTAAATAAAAGACAAATTATTTAGGGATGTAATGCCAAGCCATTTCAAATTCAAAGACTACTGCCCCAGTCTGTTATAAAAATTTATAATTTTATTTTAAAACTTCAGATGTGTTCCGAAATATACGTGAACAGTTTGGTGTTGATCAGAGTGAATATTTGGTATTTCTGTTATTTAAAAAAGATTTTTATTTAAAAATTCAGTGTTCTTTGACTATGCAAGAACCTGAATCAAAGCCAAATGAGTCGAGTAGTTCAGGCAGATTGTTTATTTCTTATGACAAACAATTTGTTATAAAGGTATGTTTTTTTGCTTGTTTCATGTTAATTTTTAATTTAAGGTAATTGACTCTGAAGCAATTGCTGAGATTCATTCAATTTTACCGAAATACCATGAATATGTTGTTGAACAACATGGAAAGACTTTATTACCACAATATCTTGGTTTTGTTGAGTGTTTTAGATTTTATCAATTCCCTCGATTTTAGGGCTTTATCGAATAACTGTTGATGTTGGGGAAACTTACATGCTCGTTATGAGAAATATTTTTGGTGGAAAATATAATATTCATAAAAAATATGATTTGAAGGTTTTTAATCTTTTATTTTTTTTCTTTTAAAATTTTCTTAAAGGGTTCCACAGTTCAACGTCAAGCTAGTGAAAAAGAGAAATCCAAACAGTTACCTACTCTTAAGGATAATGACTTTTTAGAGGAGAATTACAAAGTTATGTTACCAGGGGATGCTAAGTCTCAGTTGATGAAACTTTTGAAATCAGATACAGGTATTTTGAATATTTGTGATATTTTAAATTTTGATTAGAATTTTTAACGAAAATGCATTTAATGGATTATTCTCTGTTGCTTGGCATTCATGATATAGAATTAGAACAACAATTGCAGAAAGAACGTGTTGCATCCTCATCACCGGTGGATGATGAGTGTCCGGCTGGACTTGTTGCAGAACTTCATCAGCAACAATTGTCCGATTTAGACTCTGGGGGTGAACAAATTTCACCTCCTGAGAGTCCAATACATTCAGCTGGAGCATTTACAACAAATTCAGGGGGGTTAAATTTGGATGATGAATTTTTTGGCATTCCGTCAAGCGAAGGTATTTTTGTTGGTCATATTAAATATTTTTGTTATTTTTAGAATCTCCTCGTAAACTTGTCTACTTTATTGGTTTAGTTGACATTCTGACTTATTATGGTGTAAAAAAGCGAACAGAATCTGCAGCAAAAACTGTTAAATATGGTTCAGGAGCAGAGAATACTTCAACTGTTAAGCCTGAACAAGTTTTTTTAATGAAAGATTTTTTTATCTAAATTTTTTTTCAATTTTAGTACGCAAAACGTTTACTTGAATTTGTTAACAAAAATGTTTCTTCACCTTCGCGATCACACCCAGTTACCTTCCCTGGAGATACTGCTCCTGTTGAAAGTTATCCACACCCTTTATCAATGGATCCGATTGTTTCTGTAGCTGCAGAAGCTGGAAAAATGACAAGTGTTACAATGTCGATTGACGAAAAATTGGCTACAGCAAGCATTAAATGATATTTGGATTTAATTCCCGGTTAAACATTAAAAATAAAACGTGAATAGTTTTACAGAATTTTATTTACTATAAATTTAGAATTCATTCCACGTATTTTTTAAATGTAAAAATACAATTTTAGCTACTTTTCATTTTTTTAAAAAACAATTAAAGTATGCACACCTTTCATTATTTTAAGGAATTCAATACTTAAACAAATTATTATGATTAGATGAATTCACTTCTCTAGTTAATATTTACGCCGTAGCCTTTTTTGGGATAAATGTAAAAATATGAATTGTTTTGATAAAAAAAACTCTTTAAGGCTACGGAATTAAAAGATCTCTTTATACATTAATTTTGTTTGCAAGTATCTAGATAATAAAATAAATAATAAAATTAAATATATTATTTTCAATTATTGTATACAATTATTTTAAATATTTATTAATAATCTGCAAATTAAATTGTATATTATTGTAAATTTAGATGAATGAATCTCTAATAAATTCTAAGGGCGAAGTTGAGAATGTTAAGGTTTGTAAAATATAAATTTTTATCGATCAGAATAATCTAATTTTCAATAGGTTTCTGTTCGTTGTCGTCCACTCAGCAAACGGGAAAAAGAAATTGGTTTCGTTCAATCAATAGTTGAGGTTGATTACACAGGAAAGTCAATTCTTGTTTCGAGTTCAAATGGTCAAAGCGATTTACTTAAATGTTATCAGTTTGATGAAGTATTTGGACCGGATTCTTGCCAATCTGATGTTTACAATTGTATAGCTCGTCCAGTGGTTGAAAATGTACTTGAGGGCTTTAATGGTTTGTTTAAATAATTGGTTAATCTTTTGATTTTTTAAAATTTAGGAACAGTTTTTGCATATGGCCAGACTGGAACGGGGAAGACATACACAGTATGTAACCAATCTAAATTAACTTGAAAATTCCATATTTTAGATGTCTGGTGATCCAAATATAGGAGAACAAGGGATTATTCAATATTCCTTTGCACACATTTTTAATCATATTGCCGAAAGTGGGCATGAAAAGAGGTAAATAGAGAAAGCTAAATCATGTGATCAGGTAATCTCATAAATTTTGCAGATTTCTTGTCAGAATTTCCTACATGGAAATATACAACGAAGAATTGCGTGATTTGCTTGTTCGTACAGTCCCCGGAGCAGTACATTCATATTTAGAGATAAAGGAGCGTGCGGATGTCGGTGTTTATGTAAAGGATTTATTGAGTGTCACAGTTTCAAGTGCTGACCAATGCATGCGAATTATGCAGTTAGGCAACGCAAATAGTTGATTAAGGACTGACAATAATATTTTATAAAATTGTTTAATTCTAAGGACATACTGGAAAAACAAGTATGAATGAGCAATCGAGTCGCTCACATGCAATTTTTACAATAACAATTGAGTGTTCAGAAATAATTGCTGATGGAAAGCAATTACTCACACAAGGGAAACTTAGCTTTGTAGATTTGGCAGGAAGTGAAAGACAATCAAAAACTAATGTTGTTGGAGAGCAAATGAAAGAAGCAACAAAGATTAACTTATCTTTGTCAACACTTGGAAATGTAATTAGTGCTTTAGCTGATGCAAAAAGCACCCACATACCATACCGGTAAATTAAAGATAGAAATAATCTAAATGAATTTAAAATTTAGAAATTCAAAACTTACAAGGATTTTGCAAGATTCTCTTGGTGGTAATTCAAAGACATGCATGGTAAATTTTTGAATAATATGTATAACGAAAATATTGCAAATTAAAGATTGCAAATATTGGGCCTGCAGCGTACAATTATGCAGAAACAATAAGCACATTGCGATATGCGAGTCGAGCAAAGGTGAGTGTCCTTTTTTACTTGAAATATTTACTAACTTTTAAATTTTAGCGTATACAAAATATGGCGCGAATTAACGAAGATCCAAAAGATGCTTTGCTCAGGCGATTCCAAAATGAGATTCAACTTTTGAAGAAAAGATTAGAAGAAGCCGGTAAATTTTTAAATAATTAACACTTATTGTCGGTTATTTTTAAGAGCCAGGTTCAAATGCAGAAAGTGATGTTGATGATGATGAGCAAAATTTTTTGAAAGAAACATCTTTAGGAGAAGCAGATGTGCAACAACAGCGAAACAAACAGAATGAAACTGAGAATCTGGATTTACAAGTAAAATAATATTAATAACAAAAGCTAATTAATTTTAAGGTGAATAATACTGATTCCGAGCATCAACGTTTGGTTGATGACCTTTTAAGTCGTGAAGAAGAGCTTAAGCGGAATAAAAGCGAAAGGGAAAAATTAATGCATAAATTAGTAGCAATTGAAAGACAAATAATTGTAGGAGGGGAAAATATGATTGAGAAGGCGGAGAGACAAGCACAACTGTTAGATGCTGGAAATAGGTATTTTTTATTCAAATATTCCGTTTATAATTTAAATTTTATTTGTAGAGATTTGGAACATGCTCGACAAGTACGGAATTTTTATAGTTTTAATTCTTATTTTTCTAGACTGAACAAGTTCTCAATGAGAGATTACGTAGCCAACAGGCTGAACAAATTGATATTGGAGAGCAAAGTAATAGTTTACAAGAACAAGCCCAAAGTCTTAATAAAAAATTGAAAAAGGTGTGGTGAAGTATTATAATAAAAAATTGTTTTTAAAGGTTTGGACTCAATATATGCAAGCAAAGAGTGAACTACAAGATCAAGAAATGGAACATCATCGAGAAACAGAATCTCTCCTTGAAAGCATTAGACAATTACAGAGAGAATTGCTTTATGCAAACCTTGTTATTGATAGTTTTATTCCCGATAATCAAATGAATTATATTGAACAATTTGTTAATTGGAATGAAGAAGTTGGGGACTGGCAACTTAAATGCATTGTTTGTGTATTTTAATTTTGTTTTAATTTTTAATTTTTTAGGCATATACCGGAAATAATATAAAACACGAAAATAAAAGAATTTGTAGTTCTCAATTCTCTGTTTGTTTTTACTTTTTTTAATTGTTATAATTTTAATTTTAAGGACACAATTGATCAACCTTTAAAACAGTTATTTTGTAGTTATAATGAATTGTTTGGGCCTGAACCTGTGTCATCTCATTCACATCACAAACAAAAGTATATTTGAGATAATTTTTTTATTTCATATTTGTTTTAGAGAGAAAGAAGCTGCCAAAATTCGAGCTTTGTTGTATTGATCTCATTTAATTTTTACAAATGAAAGTAATCTTTTTTGTCCATAAATATCTAGTCATTAATCTTTTTATTTTTTTTCCTGATAAATAAATAATTTTTTTCTACCAATATACTGAATTGTATTAATTCAAAATATTTTGTTAAATTAATTTTTATAAATTTAGACATTTCACTTTTAGTTAAAATATTTGTAGTATTTTATCTCTATGTCACCTAAGAAAAAAGTTTCTCCAAAGAAAAGGTCTGCTCCACGTCCCATTCATTATGCAAAGCGTACAAAGTCTGTTTTTGTTTAATTATTTTGTCATTTAATTTTTTAGGCCAGAGGATGACAAAAATGGATTTGTGAATAAATTGGCAGCACTTGGAGGAGCTTTAAATGGTGGGAATGATAATGCAGGGCCAAGCAGGTAAACAAGTTATTATAATTTTGTATAATATTCTTAAGTTTTTAGCGATGGGACAGTTAACCGAGGTTCGTCTTAAATTTAAATTGAAAATAACGTTTTGTAGCTCGTACATACTGGGAACGCCCTGAAGTTAATAGTTTGATAAAGGATGGTCGAAACGATAAGCCTGTGCTGTTTCAACTTATGGATATTGATTCATTTATAGGTTTGCATAAATATAATCTAAACACCGTTTTATTTTTAGAATCAAATGCTGTCGTGATGCGTTTGTTTGGTGTAACAGATAAGGGAAACTCAGTAGCTGTTTGTGTTTTTGGATATCGACCTTATTTCTTTGCATCCGTTCCACCTTCATTTGGTGCACAACATATACAGAAAACAATTGAGCTTTTAAATTCGCATATCAAGGTTCTGATTAAAACTTGTTAAAATTCAATAAAATTAAGGGGGGTTTGGGGACGGTGACTGGAATTGAAATTGTACAAGGATCGAGCCTATATTATTACAGCAACACAAATACTAAAAGAAATTTTTTAAAAATATTTATCAGTTCTCATCGACTTTTTACTGCATGTATGTTTAAAGACAGCTTTTACATATCTTTTATGTTTCAGGCCGAGGTGCCTTATATCTTATTGACAAAATGCTTGCCTCAGAATCAGTTGATTTAAAAAGAACAGAAAGTTGTCATGCATTTGAATCTAATTTGGATTATGAAGTTGGAGATTTACTAAATAATTTATTATTACTTTTTAGGTTTGTTTTATGGCTGACTTAGGGATTGTTGGTTGCGGTTGGATTGAATGCCCTTCTGGTAAATACGATATTGTCCCAGAGAACAAACAAACAACTTGTTCACAATTCGAAGTTTTTAATTCGAATTTAGTCATTAATTATTTTATTAAGTTAATGATTTCTGTTGATTTCTTATTAGCTCACGATGCAAGTTCACATGAATGGTCAGGTGTTGCACCATTACGAACATTGAGTTTGGATATTGAATGTTTGGGACAACAAGGTGGATTGCCCTATTTTTAAATTAATTTTAATATTTTATATTTTTAGGGACTTTCCCAGATGCTTCCCGAGATCCAATTATTCAAATTGCAAATATGGTTAAGTTGGAAGGGGAGTCAGAGCCTTTTATTCGTAATTGTTTTGTATTGGGAACTTGTGAATCGATTGTTGGGTCTGAAGTAATTGAATGTCGTAATGAAGTGGAGCTACTCTCTAAATGGTCAGATTTTGTTAGAACTGTTGACCCAGATGTAATTACTGGGTATAATATTCAAAATTTTGATTTGCCTTATATAATGGATCGAGCAAAACATTTGAAGGTTTTAACTTTTTAATGACTTTTTTCCAATTTTTTAATTAAGATTGATGGACGTGTTTGTTACTTAAGTCGTGTTAAAGGTAATATTTGCAAACAAAGGGATGTCAGTCTTCAATCAAAACAAATGGGTAATCGAGTAAATAAAATGTGTTCAATGGATGGACGTATTATATTTGATGTGTTACAAGTTGGTTTTTAATATAGTATTAAATATCTAGGTATTTTTTAGTTGATATTACGTGACTATAAACTTCGTAGTTATACATTAAATAATGTTAGTTATTTCTTTCTTGGAGAGCAGAAGGAGGATGTTGCTTATAATTTTATACCCGAACTTCAGGTTTCCTTCCCTTAAACATCTAAAATTATTATCTTTTAAAGGCAGGAACTGCGAAGGATAGAAGACGTTTAGCCGTTTATTGTATGAAAGATGCTTATTTGCCTATCCGTTTGTTGGATAAACTTATGCTTTTTATTAATTATATGGAAATGGCTCGTGTTACTGGTGTTCCTTTAAGTTTCCTTATTTCAAGAGGACAACAAGTTAAAATTCTTTCCATGTTAATTCGAAAGGTTTTAACAGTTAAACAATTTAAATAATTAATTATTTTCAAAGACTCGAGAAAAAAACATTTTCCTTCCAGTAATTGATGTGGGGGATGGCGGAGATGAAATTGGATATGAAGGTGCTACTGTTATTGAACCAGTCTGTGATTTTTACAACGAGCCTATCTCTACTTTAGACTTTGCTTCGCTGTATCCGTCAATTATGATTGCTCACAATCTTTGTTATACAACTTTAATGAAAACTGCTCCACCTGAAAATGAGTTAGTATATTTTTTGATATTTGTTAAAAATTTATTTTTAAAGAATGGTAGAGGGTGTTGACTATATAAAAACTCCTTCTGGGGATCTTTTTGTTTCAGCAAAGCATCGTAAAGGATTATTACCTCAAGTACTTGAAGAATTATTGGCAGCTAGAAAAAAGGCAAAAGAGGCTCTGAAAAAGGAAACTGACCCTTTAAAGTAAGTTTAAAAGAAATTTAATAAAATAATTATTAATTTAGAAAAATGGTATTAGATGGACGACAATTAGCATTAAAAATAAGTGCTAATTCTGTTTATGGATTTACTGGTGCTTCTAAAGGAAAATTACCATGTTCTGAAGTTGCTCAATCTGTTACAGCATTTGGACGACAAATGATTGAATTAACAAAGAAAGAAGTTGAAAGTAACTTTTTTAACTTTTAATTTTAAAAAAAGTTATATTTTTCAAGGTTATTACAAAACTGGGGCGGTTGATGGTCTTTGCCCTATTGATGCAAAAGTTATTTATGGAGATACAGATTCTGTAATGGTTAAATTTGGTGTTAAAACAATTGGAGAGGCAATGACTTTAGGGAAACATGCTGCACAAGAAATTAGTAAAAGATTTCTGAAACCAATTAAATTGGAATTTGAAAAAGTTTATTTCCCTTATTTGTTGATAAATAAAAAACGTTATGCTGGATTATTCTGGACTAAAGAGGAAAAACATGATAAAATGGATTGTAAAGGGGTAGGCTATTTAATTGATTAAAAATTAATTTAAAAATTGTTTTTAAAGTTAGAAACTGTTCGGAGAGATAATTGCCCTTTAGTTGCTTGTGTATTAAATTCTTGTTTAGAAAAATTGTTAATTGAACGAGATAAAGATGGAGCAATTAGATATGCAAAGGGTGTTATTTCTGATTTGTTAAATGACCGTATAGATATTTCTATGCTTACAATAACTAAAGAATTGACTAAAAAAGGCGAGGTAGAAAATCTGAAAAATGTTTAAATTTATTTTTTTTAATTCAAGAAATATGCAGCAAAACAAGCACATGTGGAACTAGCTGAACGAATGCGTAAACGCGATCCCGGGTCAGCACCTCGTCTTGGTGATCGTGTTCCTTATGTAATTATTAATAAAGGAGCAAATGTTCCAGCATATGAGAAAGCAGAAGATCCAATATGGGTAAGAAAATAGCAAGAAATTGAGGGGAAAAAATAAAATTTATAAAAATTAAAGGTTCTTAAAAATAACATTCCAATTGATACGACCTATTATTTGGAGCATCAACTTGTAAAGCCTATGGCACGTATTTTTGATCCACTTTTGGATAATCGAGCAGAACAAATTTTTACTAGTTTTTAATTTTATATTTATTTTAATTATTTTTTCTTAATTTTAAAGGTGGAGATCACACAAAGAAAAAAACAATGGTTAAATTAAAAAGTGGTTTAATGGCTGGATATTTGGTAAAGAAAGCAACATGTTTAGGATGTAAAGCACCAATGAATTTTAAAGAAGAACAAGCACCAGCAACGTGTTCAAATTGTGTTGGAAAGATGAGAGAAATTTATTTAGAGAAAGTTTGTTTGTAATTAATTTTTTAAAAATAATTTTCTCTTCTTTTTAAAAAGATTGTTGCTATTCGTTCTGCCGAACATCGATTTAGTAGATTATGGACAGAATGTCAAAATTGTGCGGGTCTTTTACAAGACGAGGTTTTTTGTGCTAGCCGGGATTGCCCAATATTTTACATGAGAGAAAAAGTACGAAATGATTTGGAGGATTTAGAGAAAATGTTTAGACGCTTTCAAATTCATTCAAAACAAATACCTATTCTTGAACAAAAAGAAGTTGAAAGTGAAAATAATGAATGAAATTTGGACGAGGATTTGGGGGTTTTAAATTGCCTTATTTTTACTAAATTTTTGACCTACCTACATATTTTTGCTAACATTATTTTATTGATCTCCCCTCTTAAATTATTTTTTATTTTTAAAATACTCGTTATTATTATTTTTTATTTGTTAGTATATAAAAATTAAATTGGAATATTTTTTAAAGAAAATTCCCTACAAAAAATATTTTTTTTCACAATCAAAGCAAGTATGTAGTCAGAGTTTTCCTCAATCCCTAGAGAGTTTTGAAATTTTTATTTGTGTTATTGTCATCAATCAACATTGTTATTCTCTTCCTTTTTAGTTTTTACTAGAAAAGAAAAATTCAGGAAGTCCGTGTTCTTTTTCATCCGGTTTAAGCCATTTTTGTTGTCTTAAAATGTTTACATATATTTTACTTTAAGTGAAAAAGCTTGGATTTTTATAGAGAACAAAAAGAATAACATTTTCCTTTAAAAACTTCTTGGTTTCTTAATAAAATTTTGGATGTCAATTCTTGGAAGTGTCAGAAGTTGTTGTATTCATACTTCATTAGTTAGCAAAAAGGTAATGAGACAATCTTTAAAATAATTAATTTAAATACTTTTAGCTTGTTATTTTTGTAATTTCGCATGTTGGATTATGTTTTCTTGTAGCTGTTTATGCTGTATTAGGTAGTTATTTGTTAATGATATATTTAAAGAGATTAAAAAGGTGCATTTATGTTTCGAGCAATTGAATATCAAGAAGAACAAAAATTTCAAGGACATATTGCAAATGATACTTGGGAAGTAAATAAATTTAGATATTTTTAAATTAAATTTAAATAACAGTTAGTACATCGTCTTTATGAATATATTGAAAAAAGTGAAGTAATTAGAGAGGATGATTTAAAAAGAGAAGCACATAAACTTTATAAAGAATATGAACAAAAACTTGTATTTGCAGTAAATTATGAGGGTTATGATGAAAAGAATTTGGATAATGAAAATAAATTAAAATTTCAATGGACGGTAATTTAATAAATATTTTTAAAAATTATTATTTTTTAGTTTTCTGGTGCTTTACTTTATTCCATTACTGTATTTACAACTATTGGTAAAATTTATAAAGAAATATAATTTTATTAATTGAATAACAACTCTTTGTTAATTGGGTTTGAAAGATTAACTATCCATTTAAGATATAAACACAGATATGTAGCTTATATAAACTTTATAACATTTCAAACACTAAATTATTTTTAGTTTTTATTAATTATTAGAAAGTATATGTGTTCTCAATTTTTTAAATTTTAATTCAAAATTAAACAGGTTACGGACATATTTGCCCCAAAACTCCATTGGGACGTGGATTAACAATTATTTACGCAACATTTGGAATTCCTTTAATGCTTTTATGTTTAGCAAATATTGCTGAAAGTTTAGCACAAGTCTTTACCTTTTTATATTTTAAAGTCTGTTGTGCCTATTGTCGTTGGCAAGCAGAAAGACATAGAGTTAAATGTCAATCACTCACAATTAGATATCACCCAAATGCCCCCGTAAATGTTCGGAGAGGTAAAATTAATTAAATAAATTTCAAAAATCTAAACAAAAGTTCATTCCGGTCGCGCGGCAACTCGCCGATTTAATTCGATGTTGGCCCGTAATGCTAGTTTAAGCATTAGAGGTGGACGTGGAGGAGGAGGTGGAGGGGATACAAAGAGTATTAAATCTTGGAAGTCTTTTCATACTGATAAAGGAGGAATTAGAAAGTCAAGTTTTGGAAGAATACCAGCCTTACAGCAAGAGGAATTGTTACTTAAAAAGTAAGAAAAAATAATTAAAATAGTAGAGGAGATTAAACTTAATTTATCCATTTAAGGAATACCTTTTTACATGGACGTGTTCAAAAAAGGGTTAGTTAGAAAATATTTTTAAATATCTAAAATATTTAATTTAAGCATATAGCAGTAACTCATTTAAACGGGGGAGAGCAGCCTTATTTAATTGGGGAACAACCTCCTCTACCCCCTTCCTCCCCTTTTGTTGTAAAGATGCCATCTTCAATGAGTTCATCAAGTTGTTCTTACGAAAGACGAAAACAAAAAATTGGAGGGCCTAGAAGTGCAGCAACAACTTTTGGATTAGGAAAATGTTGTCGTCAAAAAGGTGGAAGTAGTCGAGGAGGAGCAGGAGGTAATGTGAGGGGAAGGGAATGAATAAAAGATATAATTAAAAATTAAATTTTGGGTATTTTATCTCAACAACAACACCGTTTATCTCCCCAACCTTCTAAACAAGGAATAACAGAAGAAGAAGAAGAATTTGAAGAATCCGAAGAACTTTTAGTTAATGACAGAGAATCTTCAATAAAACCTTCACGTTCATTACAACAAGTTCCTCTTTTAAGGAATCAATCACTCAGAATTGGGAAACCAAATAAAAAATTTAGGTAAAAATTAAAAAAAAAAGAAAATTAAATTTATTGGTCTGTGAAACAGTCTATACATACTAATTTTTAATTAAAACAGACATGGTTTAGGTTCTGAACAGAATAAGTAAAATAATTTTTAAATAATTTAGCTTACTTGTTCCAAATATTTTCTCTCAATTTCTTTTGATTTTGATTGGACATATATTCATTAATAACTAATTTATTTTTAAGTACTCCAGCAAATGTTGGTTCTTTAATTCGAAATAAACGTTTAAAAAATGGAGAAAATGAAGAAAATGTTAACAAACCTTCAACCCCTTTCCCAACTAATAGACAACAACAATTACCTAAAATTAGGGTTATTAATAATGTAAATAATAATGGAGAATTTAAACAAAATAAAGTAATTATATTTTAAATATTGCAGAATTAACCTTTAATTTAAATAAAAATAGTTATCAGCAATACAATCAAACGATGAAGAAGAACTACAAAATGATGAAGATGAAAAAGAGGAATTAAAAAAGAAATATCCTTTAAATTTAAAGGAATTGGAAGAGGAGGAAGGTGAAGGGGAAGGGGAAGAATATTTAAATAATTTAATTGAAAATAATAACAAAATAAAAATAATTAATAAACAACAACAAAATAGACCAGATTCAACAACAATAACAGAACTTTCTATTGTTAGAAGTTTAAGTCAAAAAGAGCAAAGTGAAGGTGGGGGGTCTTCAAATAAAAGGTTTTAAATATTTAAAATTAATGAAGAACGAGGACTCGCCCACAAGCGAGTCCTCGTTCTCCATTAATTTTTAATAAATATTTTTTAGACTCGAAATTAGATCACTTCGAAGTGATTCAGAATCGCTCCGTTCAAGACGTATCGGTATCGGGCAAGGAGGGACTATTCCAAGCAATCCAAGTATGGGTGGTGGTGGAATTCACAGAGAAAAGATGCCCGTTTCTGTTGGAATAATTACTGTAATTTTATTTATTGCTGGGGGTGCTGTTCTTTTTTCAATTTGGGAGGATTGGAATTTTTTTGATGGAGCTTATTATTCTGTAAAATATTTAAAATAAAATATTTAATTAAATAATTTATTTAGTTTATAACCCTAAGCACAATTGGATTTGGAGATATAGTGCCTGGACAGTCATTGGATGAAGGCTCCCAAGAAAAATTAATTGTAAATTAAATATAACTATGTAGGGTTGCCGTTTTCGAGTCGGGCAGACGTTCGAGTCATCTTTTTCGGGCTTCATTTTTATCGGGCCGGCCCGACCGAGTCTTTTTTGGGCCAAAATTTCTTTCGGACCGGGCCGGCAACCCTATTTATCACCAAATAAAATAATTTAAAAAAAACTTTTCAAAAATAAAGGTTTGTGCTCTTTATTTACTTTTTGGTATGGCATTAATTGCAATGTGTTTTAAATTAATGCAAGATGATGTAGTTCAAAAAGCTAGATGGTTAGGACAAAAAATTGGAATAATTGGTTAATTAAAATACAAGAAAATAAATAATTATTTTTAAAAATTAGTTCGTGAAGATTTTGGAAGTGATGAATCAGAATTTGATGAAGATATAATAATTGGGGAAGAAGAAGATTTTGGTGGAGGTTTATTTACTAGAACAACAAATGAGGGAGGAAATGAAATTTTAATGGAAGAATTTAATAATGAAATTAAAAAACCTTTGAAAAGAAAAATTATTTTGGAGGAAGAAGAGGGAGATAATAATGGAATTGTGGATGAAGAGGATTTACTTAGTGTAAAAACTGATCAGGTATTGTAAATAATTGTTTTTTGGAATTTTTAAAGAACTTATTTACTTTAACTACCCAACCCAAAATATTATCGGAGGTTGTTAGATTTGCATTTAGACAATGTGCCGTATATGCTCGAATAAGTACCCTGGGTAATTATTATTTCAACCTCTCGCTATACGGAGTAATTATTTGAGAGGGGGCAATTATTCGAGCATATAATGTTAGATTTGCATATAGCCCAAAAAAAGATAATAGCCCAAAACTTATGAGGCAAGAGTAACGAGAAACCATAACTTTTTTTGTTATCATTAATAATTAATCTTTCTAAATACATATTTTTTGGTTTAAAAATTATTTTAAATTTTTTTAGGAAAAAGTAACATTATCGACTAGTTCATCAGCTGCAGGCAATAATAGCCCAAAACTTAATGCTAAACATCAAAGACGACAACAACAACAGAAGAGGGGAGGATGTCCAACTGGAAAAATATCAAAAACAATTCCAACACAAAATCCAAATAAATTAAGAAAAAGAATGCTTTAAATAAATTTTAAATAAATTTTCTAGAAATATTCCTTCAAATAATTTTTTGTATCCCTCTAAAATTAGGAAAATAATTTAAAAAAATAAAAACTTAACTACAAGCAATTTTGTTGTTTAGAAGTATTATTTTGAATAACAAGCGAATGTGATCTGGTATGATCTCATCAGTTTTCTAAGTATTATACTAGATGAGAACCAAGCCAGACCCCGTCCTCCTGCCACAAAATTTTTGAGAATTTTTTCTTTTGAAATAACAATTTAAAATAAATTTTTTTTAAATAAAAATAAACCAAAATTGCTTTTAATTTTGTGAAATAATTATTTAAAAATATTAAAACAAAAATATTACCTTTATTATAGACAAATTTAGACCGTTCATTCCTTTAGAGAGCAAATGAGGCAAGTAAGCAAGGAATGAATGACTTGACTGATATGGGAGGAAAGGGATTCGTTTGGATGTGTGGAAAGCGACGGGGAGGAGGAGGGGGAAGAACTGTGTGTGTGTTGGTGAAGGTGAATGGGGCGATAGGTGTATATATGAAGGAGATGGAAGTCGTGGACGAGGAGGGGTAGGAGGAAAAAGACGAGATTGAATTGGGGAGGAAGACCCCCGATTTTTGCCTATGAGTTGGGGGACATTGCTGATGCATTGGAATGTAGTATGTATTTTCGTAAAGGGGGTTATATAGTGAAAAAGACAGTCCTTTTGCCTTCCTTTCCTCTTCCAAATTCCCTTCTTTTTCATCCTCTTCTTCGCTAATTCCATTCGAATACAATGATAATACGTAGTTCGATACCACTTGGTAATGGACGGACCACTAATGCTGTGGTGATTGACTAAAATATTGAAAGGAAAAGAATAGATATTAGAGGAGGAAGTGGTCGTCGAGGTTTGCCCTTTATACTAAACGAACTGTTTAGATGGAAAAATAGGGGAGGATAGATTGGGATGGTGTACTAGTGTCCGTAGCATTGACCAAATTTCAGCGAAGAGAAATAGAGATGGAAACCCAAAATATTATACATAAAACTCCCAAAATATTTTAAATTCTCTAACTTAATTCTTCCGCTCAATGAGAGCAAAACTTTCCTTTCATTCTTCAATACTCTAGATATTCATTCGCAATCTCTCCCTTTCACAAAAGAATTAGAGAGGAATTGATCTTAATGTTGAGAGAGACCGTCTGTCAGTGTTCAAAAAGAATTTGTATGTATCTTTACCAATAACTCTTTCCACATTTAATCTTTCTATGTTACTAAACTAAAAGAGAACTTTGTTTGCCACGTCCGTGACAGTCGATCCAGCATAGACAACTGGTGCGGCTCATTTTTTTCACCACTTTTTTTCTTCCTTGTAATTAATTATATAGTTGACCTTAACCGATCTTGTTTAACAATAAGTTGAAGTTATTTTTAATGAGAAAAGAGCATTCAGGTTTCAGAAGTTTATGCTTTGAAATTTCAGATAATTTTAATTGGTTGCGTTGGTTCTGGTATATGGAGAGTGTTCTTTTTATCAATTATTTCTCTATATGAGGAGACGATTGTGCAAAAATGATTAGATAAAAACAACTAGATGGAGAATAAACAAAATTGATTGTTAATACATGTGGGGCCTCTTTGCTTTCGTTTGTCTATTTATGTTAAGTGTAAATAGGTATTTACATAAAAAATTTTGTAGGGTTAATTATTACAGTAGAGAATTAATATGGACGATTTAAAATACTGTAATAATTTAAGAAACATTTTTGAATGCATGAATAGGTATGTAGATTGTTAAACAAATTTTTTTGTATAGGTAGGAATGTACATATAATACGAATCATTTCTATGTTAGATTGCGGCGGTGATTATATATATATATTTAATAATCGGAGTGAATTGCTTTTTGAAGGTTGTAAATAAAAGATCGAGAATTTGATAAAGGACATTGGAATGTTATTAAACAATGTTAATGTTATTGATCGACTGAAGGAGGTAATATACACATACCTATATAATATATCGTACTTAATTACACCAATAGTGTAATTAAGTACTAATTATTAAGTATTATTAATAAGGCTGTGATAGTTAGGCAAGTAAAATCAGTGAAATAGGCGCCTAAAATAGGCACCAAAAAGCCGAAAAAGGCACAAAAATAGGCATGTAAAAAAGGTTATTAGACCATAAAATGGAGATAAAAACAGAAAAAATAACCATTTAATCGTCATTTTTTAAATTATAAACTATTTTTTAAACAATTTTACCATTTATTCGTCATTTTGAATCATTTTTTGAAAAAAATGGAGTAAATTTTTTTAAAATGTCGATAATTGACAAAATGGAAATCTCGCCCAACACACAAAACGCCGCACCCCAAAACGTCCCAATACCAAATCGTCCCAGTTCAAAATGTCCAACAGAGTAAAAATAAACAATTTATCGAACTAAAAATCAATAATGGGACTTGGCTCCTATTTTTTCTAATTTGGGACTGATTTTTTTAGAGTTTGCACTGATTTTTAGGCAAAATTTCGAAAAAATCGCTAAAAAAGGCAAAAATAGTACCAAAAATTTCAAAATAGGCAGAAAGGCACAAAAAGTCAAAAATAGGCAGAAATAGGCAAATTAAAAGTCATGCTAGACTTATCGGACCAAGCTAAAAACACGTTTTTTGAACGTATTACATCATCCCAAGCTTGCAGAAAAAATAGGCATTTGCCTATAAATCACAGCCTTAATTATTAATAATTAATTGATGATTACTAATAATTAAATAATAATTAATTACTAAGGCTGTGATTTATAGGCAAATGCCTATTTTTTCTGCAAGCTTGGGATGATGTAATACGTTCAAAAAACGTGTTTTTAGCTTGGTCCGATAAGTCTAGCATGACTTTTAATTTGCCTATTTCTGCCTATTTTTGACTTTTTGTGCCTTTCTGCCTATTTTGAAATTTTTGGTACTATTTTTGCCTTTTTTAGCGATTTTTTCGAAATTTTGCCTAAAAATCAGTGCAAACTCTAAAAAAATCAGTCCCAAATTAGAAAAAATAGGAGCCAAGTCCCATTATTGATTTTTAGTTCGATAAATTGTTTATTTTTACTCTGTTGGACATTTTGAACTGGGACGATTTGGTATTGGGACGTTTTGGGGTGCGGCGTTTTGTGTGTTGGGCGAGATTTCCATTTTGTCAATTATCGACATTTTAAAAAAATTTACTCCATTTTTTTCAAAAAATGATTCAAAATGACGAATAAATGGTAAAATTGTTTAAAAAATAGTTTATAATTTAAAAAATGACGATTAAATGGTTATTTTTTCTGTTTTTATCTCCATTTTATGGTCTAATAACCTTTTTTACATGCCTATTTTTGTGCCTTTTTCGGCTTTTTGGTGCCTATTTTAGGCGCCTATTTCACTGATTTTACTTGCCTAACTATCACAGCCTTATTAATTACTAACCAATTAAGTGCTAATGAATAGCCGTAGGGTCTAGGATATTAAGATAACATAATATCGACATAAACTTTTTAACGAGTGATCATCTGTTCCAGTAATTTAGAAATACCGCTCATCGAGGGCTTTCGAATGATTTAGGATAATTATAGGATAATAATCGTAGATCAGGCATAAAAAGTTCTAGTCGATCAAAGTTAGTATTTGCTAATACTGTGTATTATTTCAGATATTTTAAATTTAAAATATTGAACTAATAAAAATTTAATCTGGTCATTTTATTATTATCATACAACAGTGTGCATATGTTTAGAAAAACTGATTATCTTTTAAACTCTTTAAAATAAATCAAACGAAATAAATTGTTATCATTTTTGTAGTTGATAATCTAAAAATAATTTATCAGCAGTTCTAAACATAATCACACACTAAGGTATATAAATACTAAAAACAGTATACGTTCAATAGCTTCTCTGATATTTATAAAATTGCACTTTTAAATGTCATCATTATCAATTTTAGCATTCTCAGCCATTTTAATTTCATTATTATCTTCTTCCAAATCCATATTTTCTTCTAATACTTTATCAGAATTATTTTTATTTCTCTCTTCTTCCCATTTTTTCTTCTTTTCCTCCTTTTGTTTTTTCTTTTCTTCAGCCTTTTTTTGTCTTTTCTTCTCATCTTCTTGCCTTTTCCTTTCCTTTTCTTCTTTTATTTGTGTTGAAGTTAAATGACCAAAAGTTCTGTTGTAATCTTGAATAAAATCCTCAATTAAAAATTATTTTTTAAAATAAAAAATAAAGAATTACTTGAGAATGTTGATTTCGTTGAAGATATTCAGGAATTGGAACACCAAGAATTTCTTAAATTAATAAAAAAATTAGTAATAAGAATACAAAGTCTTTTGTAAAAATAACTTTATAACCGAAATTTTTAGGAAAAATTCGTGGTCAACAAAAAGTTCAGTTTATTAAAAATTTTACGGGAACCCCAACTCTAGAGAATAACGGTTTTTTTAAAAATGAATTCAATTTTTGGACATTTAATAAAAATACCTGGTAACATCCAAGGTTTAAGCCAACCAACTAAAGGTGTTTGTTCGGAAATATAAAATCCCTAAAATAAATTCTAAAATAATTTTTAAATTTAAAAACCGAATTAAAATAGAAAAGTAATCCATCAAGTTCATAAGGAAATTCAGTTTTCATAAATTCAGCCATTGCTTCTGGCAAACAAGGGCAAGTTGGTAATGGAATAAATTGATTGGCTTTATTAGCATTTTTATTTTCAATATTTAATTCCTCAATTTTAGAGCGCATAAAAAATTGCCGCACAGTAAAATCTGAGTCTGTGTACATCTTATTATTCCACCATAATACTAAAAAATATAAAAAAAAATTTTCAAAAAAAACTTACAATCAAGAACATAAAATTTTGAATTTTTAGTAATTCTTTTACTTTCACAAATACAATCCAAAATCGTTAAAGCTTAAAAAATAAATTTAAAAAAATTTTTAAAAAAGAAACAAAACATTCAGGATGAACAGGCCCTCCACCAGGCAAAGTACTTTCAAATTGAAGAGAAAGATATCCTTTAAAAATTTTTAATAATTGAATTGTTTAAAAAATACCATTTTTATAAAAAATATTAGTTTTATTTCTATGTCCAACAACCAAACAACGGCGTCCGATGGGAGCAGCCATAAGAGTCCATTCACTTGACATTGTTTCTAAATGAATAATTTTTTTATAAAAAAATATTTAGTAAAAAAAAACCGGGAATATCAACAAGCCAATCACTAAACATAAGCATGTCCTTAAAATGACATTTGCGACGTGGACGTGGAGCAAACGGATTAACTTGTTCTGGATTCAATTCCTCCATATTTTCATCTTCTTCAATATTCCTTCCACGCATAACCCAATCATCACGACTCCTAAAAATAAAGTTGTTAAGGGCGATTATAAACAAACAAAATTTGTACCTATGACAAGGAATCTCTAAATTTATTTTACTATTTATTTAATAAATATTTACTGGTTTCGTTTTTGCATGTCATCAGAACGTCGTTGTCTTTGATTTTCTTCAAATTTTCCTAAATTTTTGTAACCAGCTAAGCGTGGATGCTCCGCACCTTCCGGTGCATCTGAAGATACGCTAAGTGATGCCAACAATTCCATAATTTAAAAATAAATATTTTTGAGAACTTAAAATAAATGCTAATTTAATTAATATAATTTTAAAAATTAAAAAAATAAATGGTTAATAAAATCCCAATAAATATATTAAAAAAAATATTTTTTAATAAAATTTATTTAACCAAAAAATTATTAACATTTCATTCAATTTCTATCTCAAACTTTAACGTCGTTTTTTCCTTTTATTTGCTGTAGATATTCTCAATAATTGTTCTCTAAATCCAATATTTGGAGGTGCCATAACTTTTTTATTTTTATTAATTTTTTTATTGTCATCAAGAGGAATAAAAGAAGGTGAACATATTAAAGACCCTTCATCTTCTTCATCAGTTTCTGATTCATTGTCTGTGTTGGTTGCATTTCTTTTGTCCAAAGATACAATTTCAAATTGAGTAACGCTAAAATATATAAAAACATTATTTAAAAAATTTTAAACTAAAAAATATTTACTCGAATTTTCCATTAACAATAAGTGAGATGGAAAAATTCAATGAGATGTGTAAACCTATTCGACTAAACAGAAGGGATTTTTGAGCAAATATGGAAAAATAATAAATTCAAAATTTGGCTCCAATTATTAGGTTGTAACATATTTAGTTGCCGTTTTTATTAAAAGTTTTGGGGTGTGTATTTTTATGGATCTGTAGTCTATGATCATGAATTTTTGTACGTATATTAATTAGACTGTCCTCTAACAGCCTCTAAAATTTTAAAATTTTTTGTTAAGGATAGTAAGAGTTATGGTCGAAAATAAACCAATCACTTGGATTGGTTTATTCCTGTTTAAATTATAGAATTTTCCGCAAAAGCTCAAAAAATGCTTTACGAGTTAGGGGTGTTCTAGAGGTTCTGAAATGAGTATAAGACATGGAACGTGAAAAGACCATATATGAGATTAAAGAGCAGATCCAGGGCTTCAAAATGGTATATAGAACATGCAATTACCATATGAATGTTATGCCCTTATGCCCTCTTGAAAAAAACGGCAACTAAATATGTTACAACCTAATATAACAAATATTATGTCATTACAAATTAACTCAAAAATACGGTCAAACAAAATTTAAGAGATTAGGTTACGAAATCTTCGCGAGCAAACTTTAATTATTAAAATTATAATTTTACCCCTTCTGAACTCGATAAACTCCATCGTCCGTCTCCATTAGTTTCTTTTGTTTAATTGCATCCCTTTTCTTTTTTGAGGCTTTCTTTCGGTGAGGATTTTCCTAAAATTACATATAAGTAAATAATTAAATATATTCAAACATTTTGAGACTTCTTTTTTGAAATTTGTTCATCAACATTTGTATTTTCATGAATATTTGATGAAAATTCCTCGGGCGGTACGTCATCATCACTAGCAAGCCTTTCATTTTCATTAAGTGAATCTAAAAAACAAAAACAAAATAGATTGAAAAGTTTATTAGATAATGCTTAATTATTAAGAAACAAGAAAAAATTGCTAAATAACATAAGTATTAAAAAATTCGACTAAAAATATTCTAATTTAAATTTTTTCAAGTTAAATACCTAGATTTTTGGAAGAATGTCCATCTTGGTTAATATCATCTTCAGAACTTTGAACTGATAAATTGTCGTCTCCTTCATTATCAACACCATCTTCATTGTTTTGATCACAAAAATCTGCCACCTCTTCTTCATCTTCTAAGTCTTCACCATCAAGATCTTTAAAAAGTTCCTCCATCTCTGCTTTGGCAGTTTTTCTTTTTAATTTTTTATTAACACTTTCATCATCTTCATCGTTTTGGACTTGGCGATTGTCAAAATCATTGTGATTAAAAGACAACATCCATTGTTGGCGTTCAGCAAGTTTCTCAGCTTTGCTTTTTGGCCTGCTTTCTAAAAATAATTAAGAAATAAAATTAAAATTTAACTAAATTTACTTTTTAAATTCATTCCCCTTTTTAATAAATTTGTGGAAGCCATTTTAAATCTTAAAATTAAAATAAAAAAATTTAGATAATAAAAATATATTTCCGATTTACAATCAATAAAAAATAATTAAAATTAATTAAAATAATTTTTTAAAACGTTAAAGTACAATTAAAGTAAAGCAGAAAGAATTTTAAAAAAATCAAAAATATGGGAATTATTGCAAAAAAGAATAAATATGGCAGCAATAAATGATAATAAAATAGGCTAAACTTTAATTGAAATTTGTCTTTCAGTTTTTAAAACAATATTTATTAAACTAGTTTAGCCTATAAATTAAATCTACTATAAGTGATGTATGAAATTTCTTAAAAAATTAATTTTAAAATTAATTACAAATATACAAAAATTAATTTAAATTAATACAATTCTTCCTTCCATTTTTGTTCATTTGTTCGATTTAACCAATTATTACTTCCGTTTAAAGAACTTTGATATGAATGACGTTTAGTAGATTGACCTATATTTTGATTTTGTTGTCTTGGTTTTAAACGAGGCTTTAAAGGTGGAGCAGTTGAATAATTGACATCATTTCGATAATTTTCTTAAAAAGAAATTTTTTAGAATTAATAAATTGTTTACCTTGTGGAAATTGCTGTAAATTATAATCAAATTTTCGAGAGTAATAATCAGCAGTATTATAAGAAGCTCGAGATCTGTCGTTTTCCTGCGGTGAAAATTTATGTGGTTTTCTACAATGATAACTTTCACAGGCCATTTCAGAATTTAAAATAGCCAAAAGTTCATCATAACGTGCCTCATTACCAATATGTGCATAACTGAAAATCGTTAAATAAAATAATTTAATAAAAAATTACTTGGCAGAATTAGCAGCAATAAATTGTAATAATCCAAAACAAATAATTAAAGCTCCAAAAAGTCCAACAAAATACCAAATAACAACTGTATTTGTTAAAGCACAAAATTGTTGAAGTTGGCCTTCACAGAATTGTAAAGACTGAAAATTTTCATTATTTTAAAATTAACATAAATAGACAAACTCTATTGTCTTCTGAAGAAAAAAATAAAGGCTTAAAAGAATTAAAATCTAAGCATGATTTTGTGGTAGATGTATTTCCTCCAATATTTGTACAAAGAAAAGAAAAAATTGAATAAATAAAGCACATAATAGCAGTAAGTGCCTTCAAAGTTAAAATTAAAAAAAATAATTTAAAAAAATACCAAAATAATTATCCAAAGTAAATTAAGTAAAGAAGCCAAACAAATAGCTAAAATACAAGAAATACGGCCACCTCTTCTAGAACGAGGCATTTGACGAAAAATATGTTCTCTTGTCTGTCCAGTACTTAATATACCGATAAGTAGAAAAGCAGCAGAAATTAAAAACATAGCAATACAGGCAATTATTAATAAAAGTTGAAACTAAAAAAAAAAGAAAAATACATTTAAAAAAATCTTCAAGAAAAACCTTATCCAACCAAGGTAATTGTGTTATTCCAAGTGACCGTCTAATTTGTTCTATAGTTGCATTAAAAGCCCACATTATCATTGCCTTAAAAAGCAAAATTCCACCAAGGCAAAAAAGAAATGCACAAAGAGAAGAGAATGGCACTCGAGTAATACATCCTTCACTCGGAAACTTTAATTGATTATGGCCGTTAGAAAAAGGGTAAGGATCTGCTGATGTCCCTGTTGATATTGGTGATGACATTACTAATTCTTGTTCTAATGAACCACCTCTTCTTCGATACATCTGTGAAAATTTTGTTTTAAATAAAAAAATGTATTAATAATTTATTAATACATTTTTTCCTTTTTAAAGATAAAAATGACCGAACTGAAATCTTAGTGACCGAAATGAAAATATACGTTGCGAAAAATTGGCAGAAAATTAACTAAACTCTTTTGATATATGAAAAATAAAAAGCGGTGGTGGTCAGATTCGAGTTTTTTTATTTAAAAAATGGTCTGGTTTTATTAAACAATAGATATTTTTTCTTAAATAATTTAAAGATATTATGTTTTAAATAAATTTAAAAGAAAATTCAATTTTTAAACCTCATAAAAGCAATAAAATATTCAGTCTTTTAAATACAAATATAAAAAGAATATGTATATCATTTATATGTTTAACAAAAATATTTCCTTTTCATTCATAACCAGGAGTAAAAATCATACTTTCCCCGTCTTCAGGGTCATCCCCGTCCCCAGCAATTCCATTCTTTTCCATAAGCTCCTCAACCATTTTATTTAATTCATCAATTTGTTTATCCTAAGAATTATATATTTTTAGTTTTTAAGTAATAAAATGTAATTAAAAAATTGGTGATAGGGGCTCTTTGTCAAGAAAAATCGTGGAGAAATTTGCATGATTGTCCCCGTCACTGACTTTGAAATTCGAAAATCCTAAAATTAAACTTTTGCTAATGGTGAATAGAGGAACCCAAAATGGTGCTTTGATACTTGTGTAATCGATTAACACTCTCTCATTTTAATAAAACTACGGGACTCGAAGTTATTTTTGAGGTTAGTTCTCAGATTTGAACAGTCCCAAAATTCTGAAGGTCACTAAGTAAAACTTTTGTAATTTAAAAAATTTTCCTTACCTTCCCTTGTATTGTCAAATTCAACGTTTGTATTTGTGTCTCATTCATTTTTAAACGACATCTAAGCCCCAAAGTATTTTCTTCGTGCTGTTTTATAATTCTTTGAATTTCTAGATTTGCTCTTAAATTAAAATTTTTTTTAATTTTTAAATAAAAATTAACTGATTTAATTGAAAATCCGCAGTATCTCTCAATTCTTTATATTTACCCAAAAGATTTTCATATTTTGTAGCTTCCTCAACTTGAGCATTTTTTAATTCCTCTTCACTCTAAAATTTCTTTTTAATTTTTAGAAAAAAACTTTTTTTACATTTTTTAGAAGAACACAATTTTCTCGCATTTTTTCATAACGTTTAAACAAATCAGCATAATTACTTTCCAATGTTGCAACATCTTCACGTAAAGAATTCCTTTCTCTTGTCAGATCGTCCACTTGACCAGGTGATAAGGGATAACCGTTTCGAGGAGTCCCAGCACCAGCATCATCAACAGAATTTTGGCCATTAAAGAAAGAATTTGAATTACTTAAACGAGCAAGGAGTTGACCTAAAATAATTTTAAGTTTAGATGATGAATTTTAACTATCTCCGCAAATGTTGTCCGCAAATATTTGCAGAAAAAAGCTCAAAAAACTCCAATTTTTTAAGTTAATGTACCTTTCGATTTCAGTATTTTGTTGAAGTTTTCAATTCTAGAAATCATAGCCTGTCCACTTTTCAATTTAATTTTGGATAAAGCTAATTCTTCGTTGTCTGGTGGCTTACTCTAAATTTATAAAAAATTTCAAAAACTATTTATAATTAAAAATAAAATACTTGAGAAAGTTTATTCTCCCATTCACGCTCTTTTTGAATAAAAAACATTTGGACTTGTCGTTGAAGTTCCATCATTTGATTTTCAGAAGCAGGTGACTGAAAAATGGGGGAAATAGTAAGAATTAAAGTAAAAAATACGCTTTGAATTCGATTAAAAATATTTTCAATGTCCTTGGAAGGAAAAGCATTTTCGACAGTGACAGTTTGTTGGCGTGTTCTCTTCTTTGTAACAGTTCTGAAATTATGAAGAAAGGTTTTATAAGTTGTAAAAGTTGACAAAGGAATAAATTCAACAAATATCTTTCGATTCAACTCGACGAACTCATTCGGAAAAATTTTTTTCGAGAATTCTTGACGGATGAAAAATCGGAATCGACCCTTAAAATCACGATACCAACAATATAACTCGTCCCACTGACCTAAATAGAAGTTTCCTTGGGAGGAATGGGGGTGATTTTATTGGGTTCAGACTTTTTAATTCAATAAAAAAAATTAAAAATTACTGTGTATTAATTGCTGACATGTCTGCACCATTATTTTGCTGAGGCGTTGAGGTAATTGCTGAATTATTTGGAATTCTTGAAGGTTGCCTTGAAATTGAAAATAATTTAATTCAAAGAAAATTAGATACATTAAAATCTTCGTCGATTCCTCAGGTAAAATAGAATTATTTCGAGTTGTTTCACTTAACATTTAAAAGGAGTCAAATAATAAATGAATTAATAACTAAAAAAACTATTAATAATTAAATTTATTTAAAATATCTCCACGCAATTTATATCGATTTTACCGACATTTCTTTTTTTAATGTTTCCAAAATTTTATAAAAAAAAAGCAATTTAAACGGAAAAGATCAAAATCACAATTGATTAACCCTCTTCCTGACAAAACAAAAGGAACGAATTGTAAAATTGGTTAATCGAAAATTAGCATTTTAACACTTCGTGCCAAAAAACTTTTTAATAATTTAATAAAAAGGTCAGAAATGAAAAAAGTTATAAAATGGTCAATGACACAAAAATGAAAGATGAAAAAATTTTCTCTCATTATGAAAAGGAAAGGGGTAGTCAAGAGGAATAGTTGATTTAATTTTTAATGATTTTACATCCCTGTGTGTTATAATTGGATATTGGATTCTGAATTCAACAAAAATTTAACCGTTTAATTTTGTTTTTTTTGTTACTGGAAAAGTTTAAATTTTATAGGTATAAAAAAATGAAATTTTTAAATTTAAAGCTTGAAATTAAAAAAAAAGAAATATGTAAATAGTACAAAAGAAAAAATGTTATAATCGAGAAATCAACCAATCAAACCTCTCTAACTAATATTTTATTATTTTTCCAATCCCAAAAAAATTTACTAGAGATTTGATTTTAGCATTAAAAAATTCTTTTTTTTTTTATTTCTCAAAAATCAATTCCATTTTTCATTTCAGAACGAGCATTTGTAGAAGTTCGAGAACGTGGAGGGCTAACTAAAACACCTTTTTCTTCCAAGTGTTTACGCGTTAAATACCCGCTAAAAATTATTTTCAATTTTAAAAAATATTTATTTTCTCTAACCGAATATGTGCCTGTATTTTTGTAGCGGCAGTCTGGTTTTGTTTCTTTTCATTTTCTATATGTTTTCGAGTTAAATACCCACGAATTTCTGCTTGGATTTTTGTTGCTGCACGGTCTTCAGGGGATGCTGTTAATTGTTGGGCGTGGCTATAACCACCAACAGAATGACGTCTAAAGGAATTTTTTAAATTTTTGTTTTAAATTTAAAAATACTTTAAATCTTTTCGATTATCAAATAAAGCTAGACGTTCATTCGAATTTCGACGCATTCTTTGCCGTTGGCAAATTCCGTTGATTTTGGTAGAGTCCAAGCCAAACTTTTCTGGGTGAGAGCGTAACTGGAAATAAATTTTAATTGAAATTAGGGAAAAATATAGGTATTTTTTTAAAAATATTTTAGAGATTTAAAATGAAAAGATTATTTAATAATTATAATAAAAATTTATTGATCTAAAAATATTTTTAAAAAGAAGAAGCATTTTTTCCTTTTACAATAAAGCTTTTTTTGTCTTAACTAAAAGCTTAAAAAGTAATTTGTTGGCTGGCAGAATGTCAGTGTAAAATGCCCCCAAGTAATGCCGTCACAAAAAAAGCAATTTTCTTTTCTAAAATGCCATCCAAATATTTAAAAAAAAGGAAAGAGAAAGAATCCTTTTACTAAAAATATAATCATTATCTTCCTCCCTCACAATTTTTCAAAAAAAAAGAAAATTATTTAAAATAAATCCTTTTTAAAAAAATATTTCTGTTTATTTTAGTTTTTAGGAGAAAATATTCCTTTTTCGCTTATTAGGGGCTTTTGAATAAATAATAATAATCAAAAATTAATAATTTTGGTGTTAATTATTTTTAAATTAATTTATTCAACAAATTACTATTTTCCCCAAAATTATTTAATTTTAAATATTTAAAAAAAGCTAACCAAATGCCCACGAAATGCAGCTTGTATTTTAGTTGCAGCAATATCCATTGGACTATTAGGCCTTTGTTGATTGTTGTGGCGGCGAGAGCAATTAACTGGGGACCCCCCTCCACCGCCGTTTTTTGTTAAATTTGAATTGGCCGTTTTTGTAATTAATTGGAAGTTTTCTTGTAAATCAATTCGAAATAAATTATAAGCTGATTTATTTCCACTCAATAAATTTTCGATTCCGTTTGGAGTTTTTACTTTAAAATTAAATTAAAATATTTGAAAGAGAGGGGAGTTTTGTACAAACTTTCACAATGTTTGTCAAGTGTATTAAAAAAGCAACACCCAAATTTAACCAAATCAGCTGGCTGAGATCGTAACGTTTCGCGAGCAAATGCCTCCAGCAAGGGGCGAAGTGCTGATGGCACTTTGCTTTAAATTAAGATTTAAATAATTATTTTTTGTTTAAATTAATTATTTACTTTTGCTGTTGGGCACGTCCAATAGTTGAGGGGGGTTGTTGTTTTTGATGAATGTTGTTACCCTCTTCTATTGAGGCCATCCGCAATTAAATAAAAAAAAGTAAAAAATATTTTCCTCTGCTTTTAGTTTATTTCTAGTCGTTTAAAGATTAAAAAATAAATATAAATATTTTTAGTTAAAAAGAATTAATTAATAGATAAATATAAATATTGCTAAAAGGAAAATAAATAATTTAAAAATAATTTTTTTGAAATTTTTAAAAGAAAATATTTTTATTTATTTATTTATTAAAGATTTTCTGTTGCGTGTTTTGTTGTTAATAAATAAATAAAATATATCAAATTTCTTTTTTTGTGGATAACTCGAACTAAACAGGTGCTAACTTTAAATTGTTTGTTTAAAGTGAAAAAATGTTTTAAGAAAATTTTTTGGGTTAATATTTTTATTTATTTACAAATTTTGAAAAAATGATGTATTAATGATGTAAATAGAAAAAGGATTTTTTTAAGTTAATTTTTGTTTAATTTATATTTAAGTTAAATTAATTTAATTATATTAATATACTCTAAAAATAAATATTAATTTAAAAAAACTGACGAAATAAATATTTTTTTAAATAAATTTATTTATTTAATTTGTAAATAACAAATTCTAAATAAATAATTTCATTTTATTTAATAAAAAGAAAAAGCTTTTTGAGGAAGAAGAAAATAAAAAAAACATTAAAGCATCGATTTCTATATTTAAAAAAAACCATTTGCCCCAAAAATTCCATTCAATAGGGCAAGCAATAAATAAATATCCACACACATCTATTTATACACGAATATATGGATCTAGTGCCTGACACAAACAAACACACTTTTAAATTATTTATTTTTAAAAAATTATTTAATAAATAATTATTTTCATTAAAATTTGAAGAGAATTTCTAAAAAAAATAATATACATAAATAATTAATTAACCCCTTAGAAATATTTTTTAAAATTCAAACCACAATTATTTATATTAAAAAAAGTTTCAATAAAACTTTTATTTAAATTTCTTAAAATAAATTTACAAAAAATTTATCCATTTTTACGTCAAAAGAATTAAATAAAAATTATTTTAAAAATGCTCATTTTCTGAAAAAGGGGTAAATTAAAAGAAAAATAATTTTTTATAAAAATAATTAATATCACCCAGACAACGAAATAAATTAATAATTAAATTTTATTTTTTTTGAGATAATTTTGGAAAGATAATATTTGGTATAAAATATTTAAGTTTAAAAAAATCTTTTTCTGAATAAAATATTTAATAAAAAAATTTTTTCATTTTTAACTTGTCTATTTATTATTAAATTTAAAAAATAAAATCAATTCACAAATTTCTCTCTCTCTAATAATTAAATAAAACAATCCTTTTAAAAAAATGTATGTGACACTAAAAATATTTATTTATAAATACACCACACGCATTTTGGTTAGTCTTTTTTAAATGAGAAAAATGGTTAATTAATTATAAAAATAATTAAAGAAAAAATAAAAATACAAAATTTTATTTTTGTTTGTTTTATAAGGAAAATAAATAAAATATTATTTAGCAGTTTTTACTTAATATTCAAAAAATAATTTAAAAGAAAAATAAATTTTTAACGCTCCAATAAAATAAAAAAAATTTTCATTTTATTTAAATTAAATTGAACAATACTTTTTTACTTTAAAAAATTAAATTTATATTTTAAATGTACTAAAATATAAATTGAATGGAAATAATTATTTTAAAATTTAAATAATATTTTAAAAATCATTTTAAAAAATATTTTTGAAGAAAATAATCGAAAAAAGGAAAAGAATGTTTGGAAATAATATGTGTTTAAGAATTGAGAGTAAAAAGAAGAATAGAAATAAGATTTTTTAGAAAAAATAAATAAATTTAAAAAAGTCTTCTAGTCTTCAAAAATTTCGAAGAAAAAAACAAGAAGAAAGAATGAGAGTGCTTTTATTGAGTTTAAGTATTGAGTTAAAAATTTACTTAAAAAATTAAGTTAAAGACAAATAGAAATTTACGTCAATGAAAGCTAAAGATTTTTTTAAATAAAAAATTCTTTAGAAAAAAAACTTTTGTTTTAATAAAATATGTATTTCACATGGATTTTAAATGATCTTTTAAAAGTACACAAATAATTAACATTTCAATTACAGCTGAATCGGATCTCAATTTTACATACATTCTTGTGGGTGGAAAAAAGGGAAAACTATTCCAAAATTGTTTAAAGTTATTTAAATAAATTACTACCCTGAGTAATTATTGAGGGTTAATAAATAGAGGGGAGGGCAATTATTCGAGTTTGAAATTTCCGCTCCATTTTAATTGAATTGTCGAAGATTAGGGAAGGAGAAACTGTTATTGAAAACTCCTTTCTCAAGAATCGAGTATCAAATTGAAACTTTAAAATTCTAAATCAAAATTATAAAAACTCCAATCAGCAGCATCATGTGGCGATACTTTTGAAGGAGTTGCTGTTGCTGCTTCAATGTATCATAAAGAGGTAAATTAAAATTTAAAAGAAAAAATATTTTTTTGTGTATTTTTAGAAAGTCAGAGCTTTCTTAGGACCTTACTGTGCTAGCGGTAATTAAAATTTTTTTCAAAGAATTTTTTAAATTTTCTTTGTAAGAATTCGAGGCCGTTGCAAAAATGTGTTCATTTTGGAATATTCCAGCAATCTAAAATCAAAATTCTTATATGCCTAGATCGACAGCAGTTTCTTATTTATTTATTTATTTATTTGCCTCTTCATTTTGGAATATTCCAGCAATCTAAAATCAAAATTCTTATATGCCTAGATCGACAGCAGTTTCTTATTTATTTATTTATTTATTTGCCTCTTGGGCGACATTACAAATTTGAAAATACATATATGGATTGAAAAAATAAATTAAGTCAAGTTGAAAATTAAACTAAAACAAATATATGTCAATAATTGGTACAACAAATATATGTGATTGTATTATGTTACGGGTGTGGGGCGTGATAAATATGTGTTGAGATCTATTTGATCAAGAAGTGTTTTGAATATTTTGGAATTTGATTTACGTATTGATATTGGTAACTGAGAGTATAGCCGCGCTGTCCTAACAAAAAAGGAATTATGGCTGATTTGATTTGATCTTGCCGGAATAAAAAATTTATATTCGTCTCCCCTTGTATTAGTTTTTGTAATTTTAAATGTTTCTTTTTGATCGATTTTTACTTCACCATGTAAAATTTTGTGGAAAAATTTAAAGTCAGTTTTGAGTCTTCTAATTTGTAGCGAGTCTACCTTAAAAATTTGTAGAAGGTCTTGATATTCTGGGATTGGTGTGCGTGGGTTTGACCTATTGTATATAATACGTAAATAAGTTTTTTGTATTTGTTCAAGGTGTTCGATATCCTTTTTAAGATATGGATTGAAAACGGGCGATGCAAATTCTATTATGGGTAATACGTATATTTTATATAGTTCGAGTAATATTTTAGGATCATTAGTTTTTAGATTTCTTATTATTGTAAATGACAGAAATATTTACAGTAAATGACAGAAATTTTTTTCTGACAGAAATATTTACAAAACATTAGCACGCCTTTCCTCAAAAAATACAAATTCTATTGCTAAAGCTGTGATAAGAATGGTGGAACATTATGGGTGGAGAAAGGTAAAATGGAGTTTTTTTGGAGAAAATAGGTTTCAAAAGGAAGGAACTCGAAGCTCTAACAGAGATGAAAATTTTTAGCTTAGAATAAGCTCTTACATCGAGAATCTAGGAAAAAACTCAAACAACGAGGCAAAGCCTGACAGCTTTAAAGCTCACCTAAAAGCCAAAACTATGGGAAGAAGCTTACATACAAGGCTCAAAACAATGTCAGAAAGAATTAAAAACTCAAGAACTTTTTCCAAATTTATTTATCAAACATTCAACAAACAAATATACAAAAAATAGCAAATAGAAAAGGCTTACAACAAAATATGAACAATTATGATGGAAAATGAGGGAAAAATTATCACATTACAAAAAGTTTGGGGAATATACATATCACAATCCTATGAGTTCCTGTCATTGCCCACATCACTCGTCGAACTTCTGTCCTGGCTTCGGTTTGCGACACAGCACCAAGAATTTGTGGACAGCTGGTCCCTCGAAGCGCTCGTCCTTGCCAGCGACGACAGCCGATGCACGCTCGTTGCGAATGTCCGCTTTGCCGAGAGCCTCCTTGCCATTTGGTAGAGTTAGCAGGCATGGCGAGATGTTTCCTGAAAGGAATAATAAAATTTAAGGGTTAGCTCAAGGTATTATATGATCGATACCTTTCACGTGGTCCACGTGTACTGGATAGTACACTCGGGAGTTCTTGTCATAGACGGCAGCATCACTCCACGGGCGCCAAAGGTAGTCGTAGCCGCGAACTTGCTCAGGAAGGTCGACGAGGACTTGAATGGAGCCAATATTGTCGGTGAAGGCCTTGCCGTTCCAGCCAAACGCAGCAGCGACCTGAACTCAAAAAAAACCACAAACTAATTTATTTATAAGAAATAAATTTTTTCTCACCTTTCCACCATTGTTCCAGATGCGGCCCATCACAGGTTCACCGTGCACATACCACAAGGCCACATGCTGCTCAGCAGAGTCTCCAGCCGTTGCGTTCAGCGTCTTGTCACCAGCTCTCACCGTCCTATATCCTGGCCATGGGTCTCCCATCCTGATGTCTGCCCACTCGTTCAGCATGATGAGCACTGGCGGCGGTCCCTTGGGGCAGCTGGCGCACACACATCCTGGAGGGCCTCCTTTCAGATTTCTAAAAATGGGATAAATTTTAAAGACGCACCTAAACACCTAAACGTACCGAATAATGATCATCATTTCCGAGAGCGGTTTTCCAACGACGCATTCTGCCTTGCCAGCTTGTGAAAAGTAGGCTTCTTCCGTCTTCATGTTCAAGTAGCCGAGCAGTGTTCCACCAGGACGATTAACCCATAGAATGGGCATCGAGTCGCCGCACCGAACCAGTTGACGTTGATCGGTCTTCTCGAAACGGTCCTTGTACTTGATCCACTCGTACCAATAGCCGAGCGAGTTGTGGTCTCCTTTGTACTGCAGCACCTTAAGGAAAGAAAAAAAGGTTATAGATTAGCTTACTAAAAAAAGACCCAACGCACCTGAATCATGCCGCCAAGATCTACTTTCCCTGTGAGCTCAGCCTTGCCGTACGGAAATGAAGCTTGTACAACGCCACCGTCGTTCCATGCGTAGCCGTGCACCGGCTTTCCGTTCTTGTACCACAGTGCGACGTACATGTTCTGCTGGCCCAGCACTTTGACAGGATTGTCCGGAAATGGCGACCCGATCGGATTGAACGCCCACGTATCCTCCTTCGGCGCAGGGTTTGGCATTGCGGCTTGCGTTGACGTAACTTGCGATGATGATGTGATGGACGAGATGAGTTGTTGACGGTGAGGAGTGGTCAAAAACCGTTGTTTTTATAGCTTTCATTGAAGGTGGCATTGTGCAACTCAAAATAACTATAAAAACAACGGTTTTTGACCACTCCCCACCGTCAACAACTCATCTCGTCCATCACATCATCATCGCAAGTTACGTCAACGCAAGCCGCAATGCCAAACCCTGCGCCGAAGGAGGATACGTGGGCGTTCAATCCGATCGGGTCGCCATTTCCGGACAATCCTGTCAAAGTGCTGGGCCAGCAGAACATGTACGTCGCACTGTGGTACAAGAACGGAAAGCCGGTGCACGGCTACGCATGGAACGACGGTGGCGTTGTACAAGCTTCATTTCCGTACGGCAAGGCTGAGCTCACAGGGAAAGTAGATCTTGGCGGCATGATTCAGGTGCGTTGGGTCTTTTTTTAGTAAGCTAATCTATAACCTTTTTTTCTTTCCTTAAGGTGCTGCAGTACAAAGGAGACCACAACTCGCTCGGCTATTGGTACGAGTGGATCAAGTACAAGGACCGTTTCGAGAAGACCGATCAACGTCAACTGGTTCGGTGCGGCGACTCGATGCCCATTCTATGGGTTAATCGTCCTGGTGGAACACTGCTCGGCTACTTGAACATGAAGACGGAAGAAGCCTACTTTTCACAAGCTGGCAAGGCAGAATGCGTCGTTGGAAAACCGCTCTCGGAAATGATGATCATTATTCGGTACGTTTAGGTGTTTAGGTGCGTCTTTAAAATTTATCCCATTTTTAGAAATCTGAAAGGAGGCCCTCCAGGATGTGTGTGCGCCAGCTGCCCCAAGGGACCGCCGCCAGTGCTCATCATGCTGAACGAGTGGGCAGACATCAGGATGGGAGACCCATGGCCAGGATATAGGACGGTGAGAGCTGGTGACAAGACGCTGAACGCAACGGCTGGAGACTCTGCTGAGCAGCATGTGGCCTTGTGGTATGTGCACGGTGAACCTGTGATGGGCCGCATCTGGAACAATGGTGGAAAGGTGAGAAAAAATTTATTTCTTATAAATAAATTAGTTTGTGGTTTTTTTTGAGTTCAGGTCGCTGCTGCGTTTGGCTGGAACGGCAAGGCCTTCACCGACAATATTGGCTCCATTCAAGTCCTCGTCGACCTTCCTGAGCAAGTTCGCGGCTACGACTACCTTTGGCGCCCGTGGAGTGATGCTGCCGTCTATGACAAGAACTCCCGAGTGTACTATCCAGTACACGTGGACCACGTGAAAGGTATCGATCATATAATACCTTGAGCTAACCCTTAAATTTTATTATTCCTTTCAGGAAACATCTCGCCATGCCTGCTAACTCTACCAAATGGCAAGGAGGCTCTCGGCAAAGCGGACATTCGCAACGAGCGTGCATCGGCTGTCGTCGCTGGCAAGGACGAGCGCTTCGAGGGACCAGCTGTCCACAAATTCTTGGTGCTGTGTCGCAAACCGAAGCCAGGACAGAAGTTCGACGAGTGATGTGGGCAATGACAGGAACTCATAGGATTGTGATATGTATATTCCCCAAACTTTTTGTAATGTGATAATTTTTCCCTCATTTTCCATCATAATTGTTCATATTTTGTTGTAAGCCTTTTCTATTTGCTATTTTTTGTATATTTGTTTGTTGAATGTTTGATAAATAAATTTGGAAAAAGTTCTTGAGTTTTTAATTCTTTCTGACATTGTTTTGAGCCTTGTATGTAAGCTGCTTCCCATAGTTTGAGCTTTTAGGTTTAAGTTGCATCAAATTAATTTGTAAATTGTTCGAGTTTCTCCTTGGTTCTCTCTGAATTTCTCTTTGGTTCTCTCTTAAAGCCTAGCTGAAAATTTTTCTTTTGCATTGGATTTCCATTTTCCGTTGCTTGTTTAGTCTGTTGCACATGAATTCCTAAATTGCTCCTTTTAGATTGCATTAGTAACAAATAGTGGGCCTATTGCTTATGAACTTGTAGCAGCTTTTGAAGAAGAATTTCGTCGAACAAATACAGTAAATTAAATGATTGCAATAAGAGAAAATTTTATTAATTAAATATACATACAAAAATAATTTGAAAATAAATATTTACTAGAGATTGGACAGAAGCTTAACAATTTTAGTATGTATTAAACGATTCATCTCATCAATCTAAAGAAATTTGGTATCAATTGATAAGGGCCAGAAATTTTACGGCTAGTTATGGCTTTGTTCATTGTGTCCGCGCGCCCTGTTTTATTTGTTTTCCTCTTCCAATAAAATTGAAAATTATATGAATATGTATCTTCTTTTTCATTTACTTCTTTTTTAATTATTAGTTTAATTTTCTAATTTAACTCATTTTTGAATTATTTTCCAGTTTTTCTTCAGTTTTAAATGTTACTATATTCCAATTTCAAAACAAATCTTTTGTCCATTTTTGAATTTTGAACTTTTTATACTTCCTTCTCTTCTTCAACTTTCTTTTCATTTATTCCAGCATTTTCTCCTTCTTCTTCTTCCTCTTCTTCTTTTCCTTTTCTTTCATCAACAACAAAATTTTCTCCCCAACGATTAAGAAGAGGAGGAGGTGAAATACTGGCATATGCAGAAAATCTCCTTCTTGTTGAAAGCGTTCTATGATGGAGAGGAACACAACCTAAAGGATTAGAGCCAATAGCAAGACCACAAACACGGCTATTTCTTCTCGGCCTTTTTCCTTGTATTAAAATATTTTCTGTAGAAGTAGAGGGTTTTGTTACTTAAAGAATTTTATTATTTTTTAAAGAATTTATTTATCCACCTTGTTTAAAATTTGAAATTCTTTCAGCAGGGCTTGGACTTGGTGTCATCCCCAATTTAAATTTTCTATTAATTGCCATATCTGTTAAATGAATTATTGGAGTTGTTGGGATTGATACTGGGGAGGTTATCGTCTTATTATTTTTATCTGTTGGTGATAAACATTGAGGGTTGATAAAAGGAAATGAGGGAGAGGAAAAGCTTTGAGACAAAGGCCTTCGTTTTCTTCGAGAATGTTGTTGGCCTAAAAATGGATATATTCTTAAACTCAAAAAATAATTCATTAAAATCAATTAATTATTCACTTTCATGTCTATTTAAATCGTTGTCATCATCCTCGTCATTATCATCATCATCAGAATCATGCCTCCCTAATTTAGCATTTCCACCAACAATAAATTTTGGTTTTGGTTTTTGAGGGTTTTCATTAATACGTCTTCCAAAAAGACCAAAAAATAATTTATCAGAAAATCTTCTTTTTAATGCTAAACTTGAACGTCTTTCACCCAATTTTTTCGAATTGGCCATAGCTATTTGGGATGAAGATTGTGGTAATAAAGGAGTAATTGCCATTAAAGAAGGGACAGAATCTGTGTGGTAATTACCAAAACAAACATCAAAATAAGTATTTGAATATAATGAATCTAAATCATTGGCACTACAACTTGGATTACTTGCATCGTTTGTAGTTGTTCGGGTAACATTTAAATCAGAAGAGGTTGAATCCATCGATTCTATTAAAATATTTATTAGATTTTTAACGTTTTTTCAAAAAATTTCCTGTACATGAAGGTATATTTAAATTAAAAATTACCAATTCCACAACCAAGTCTTCTTAATCTCCAACTTTTTTGAGGTATTGAACGAATTGGTGATTGACGAGGGGATGTTTGAATACTACTACTAACCATCTTTTTTGGAGGAGGAGCATTATTTTCAACAATTTCTGCAAATCTTTGATTTGTTGCAAATTTGGCAAAAAGGCGTGATCTTTTTTAGAGAAAAATTTTTAAAAATATACTATATTTAAAAATATTTACTTAAAATCATTTCCAATTTGCCCATTTTTAAGTCGAGAATTTTCAATTGCTCGAATTGCTTGCATTGTGGGAGCACTAAATTTTAAAAGAGCACCAGCATAATCTTTGGGTAATTTTGGAGGTTTTTTATGTCGCTTCTGGAAAGAGACCCCTTCTCGAGTAGGTGTTGAATCTAAAAGTATTGTTTATTTTTTCGTTTCGGCAAAGTTTAATGAAAAAAAGAAGAGGGCAATTAAAGTAATGTTAAACTTACTTTAAACTTACTTTCGATAATTTACCCCTTCTTATTCCTGTCTTTAACATAAAATATAGGGTTAGGGTTTTCGAATCGGGTCGACGTTCGAGTAATTTTTTCGGGCCTAATTTTTATCGAATGGGCAATTTGAGTCTTCTTTGGGCCAAGATTAGATGTCCGATTCGATCTTTCGAACCGGGCCCCCACTCTAATAAAATATATCCATTCTAACCGATTGTAGATGTTCCTCCATAAATAATTCCTTTATTATTAACTTGTGCTTTCTCTAATTTTATTTGATTTTTAGGCATTTCTTCAATCCTTAAAGGTGTTCCTTCATGAATTTCTATTTGTGGAAGATTTTCATCTTCAACAATTTTATTTTCATCCAAAGAATGTTTATGTATAGTTATTTTAGCTTTAACTGGTTCTGTTTTAACAATTATTTCTTCTAAATCAGGCAAATTAACATTTTCTCTTTCTTTTTCTTCTTCAGAATCGGAAGAGGAAAGAGAATTCGAGACTGGATAAATCTTTAAAAAAAGAAAATTTTGTGAGGGTTTTTATTGAGAGAATAAGTATTTATTACCTTATTAAGTAATATACTACTAGCTTTCTCAGCAAACCAATCTTTTACTGTCCTCCCAATTCCTCCTCCATTTTCTACAACTATTCTTGGTTGTTCTATATTTAATGTTGCTATAGGTAAAGACATCTCTTTAAAATTTAATTTTTATTAAAGGATAATTTCTTTCAAAAATTTACCATTAATTTCACCAACATTAAAAGGTTCCAATTCTTCAGTAAATTCATTTATTTCATTATTTGTCACAACAGCAGCTATTTTTTCTATTTCATCAATATATTGTTCTATTAATCTTTCAATTAATTTTTGTAATGCTTCCTAAATAAATTTAAACAAAATATTTTTCAAAAATAAATATTTAATTACTTGAATTAAATTAACACACATTGACAGTAATGCCAAACCAATTAAAATCATAAAAAAATTAATAATCTAAAAAATTAAATAATACAAGAGAAGTTTAATGTAAAGGAATTCTTTTGTTTTTTCTTAATTAATTTGGAATTTATTTTGAGATTAAAATTAAAAGAGGAATTTATCTATTTATTTTAATTATTGTAATATCGAAAATTAAATTTTCTTTCAAATTTTTCTTTCTTCTCACTTTAAAAAAAATTAAGTTTCTCGTTAAAAAACCAATTAAAAAAATAAATAAACTCACCATCATATCTGGTTTAGTTGGCACTAAATCACCTAATCCAACAGTACTTAAATAAATAATTTTATCTATTTTATTCCCCAATTCAATTTACCTAATAGAAACAAAAAAGAAATAAACAGAAGTCATATATCCCCATTCACTTTCCCAAATACAAAAAAGTGCAGCACTAAATAAAATCCAAACAATTAAAATAGTTAATGCCCAAGGAATTGGAAAAGATTTTTTCTCTCCTTTAGATGCTTTTGCCAATGCCTGATTGTTAATTTTAAAAATTAAAAAATTATTTTTTAGGAAAAAACTTTAATTTCTGCTTTTCTTTTAGCTTCCAATTTTTCTTCTTCATTATTCGCACTTAAAATTTGTAAAGCTAAAGGACCAACGGCAGTACTTGCCAAGGATGTTGTCATATGGTAAATTGCCTTTTTAAATAATTAAAAGGTGAATTAAAAAGGGGTGGGGGAATATAGAGGGAATTATAAAAGAGAGAGGGTAATTTGGAGTGTTTCACCGGAACCGAAATTTTGACCGGAATCGGAACTTTCGATGAAACTCTAGTAATTTGTTAATTTAAATTATAATTACTTTCATTGGTTCACTCATTTTTCTGGCAGCTTCAGGAATTCTTTTCATTTTATGCATTTTTTTATAAAGTTTTCTCAATCCATGAGAAAGTAATTTACCAACTTCGGCAAGAATTATTAAAAATAAAGGAATTCCAATCATTATATACTTTTAAATTTAAAAATAAATTTAAATATATTTGAATATTAACTAACAATAATACTAGCTAATCTTCCTCCAGATGTTTGTGTTGCTGGCAATCCATAACCTTTAATTAAAAAATTATTTTTTAATTTAAAGAGAATGTTATTAAAATTATTTTTAATTTTTTCTAGTCCTTCTCTCCTCTTTTTCAACAAATTTATTTTTAAATTAAAGAATAACCAATTGTTGTATAAAGTTGACCAGCATAAAACATAGCTCCCATCCAAGTCCACGGGGAATTTTCTGATCTTTCTTCAATTACTTGTGTTAAATTTAAATAATCCATTAACCAAAAAAGATGTTCTTTTACATGTCTATTTTGTAAAGCTTTATCCGTATCTTCAAGGCCATTTTCACAACGAACTTCAAGCATTCGATTGAGTGTCTAAATTATTAAAAAATATTTTTTTAGAATTTCCAAAATCTTTTTTTGTTATTAGTACTTTTTATAAGAGAAAGAGTTTAAATTTTAGCCAACGGGCAGGATTCGAACCTTCGACAACGCTGACAGTGATCGCTTGGCCTTGCTCTACTACTGAGTTACCGGAGCATCGACTAATGCTTTTCTTTTTCCTAATTAGATCGTTTAACCCCCACCTAAGTGTTTAAATGCTCTAAGTGAATCATCCCTTACATAAGTCAAAATATTTTTTAAATTAAAATAAATTAATTTTACTCTTTTAAAAGCATATTCAGTATTTTGTCTATATCTAATTCTTCTTTCCTCGTCTTCTTGTAATTCAAAATATCTAAATATATAAGCACCCCCAACAGTATAGGCAATTAAAACAATTAAAGGCACAAAATACCTCAATCTTTGTAATTTTAATTTTTTGTAGAAAAAGCGAATACGCCGGAATATTGCAAACATTTTTGGAAGTTTTTGGAATGAAAGGAAAGAAAAAAACAACAACAAATATTTTTTAAAAAAAGCTAAAAATGGATTAGTATTTTAAAAATATCTTTAAAATTTATTTAATAAATTTGAAAATAAATTATTTTTAAAAAAATAAAAAATCCCAAGTTTTAAATTTTTAAAATTTAATTTAAATGTGGATTAAATTTTTTAAAAGAAAAATAGCAATTTGTCCACATTTTAAAAATTAAATAAAATATTTTTGAAGATTAATTAACTTTAATTGTTTAATTAATCATTTCTTCTCTTTTTTTAATAACAAAAACAGAAATTAAAAATAAGCAATATTCGTAATTAAAGGAGAAAATATTTGTTTTAGAAAATAAATTTTAAAAGACAGCTGTCTTTCTAAATTTAATGTTTAATTAGTAATAATAATAACCTTTTACTTAAATTAATAGTTTTAAAAGAATGATCGGCGTTAAATAAAAAAAGCTTTGAGAAGTTTTTAACTTTAGTTTAAATAAAATTAAATAAAAAAAGAATTAATTTTTTAACTTTAAAAAATAAAATAGATATATAATCTTTCTTTGATTTATTTTCTTTATTACATATTTATTTAATATCCAAGTAAATGGACATAAAAAATCTGTACTTATTTAACAGAAAAATCAGAAGAAAATAAAGAAATCGATTTGGGAAAATGAAAAAGAAAATTTTTGGGGGGGTTTTTTTAGCTATTTCACAGATATATCTGTAAATCTTTTTTAGAAGAGAAAAGCTAAAATTAAAAATTGAGGGAAAGAAAGGGAGGGAGAGAAAAGACAATAAACTTTTTGGAATAAAACAATTGGTTTAGAAGGAAATAAATATATATATATTTTTATTTTTTTGTTATAAAATAATGAAAGAAATTTAAAAGAAAAGGTATAGATTTAGAATCTTTGCACATTTTATTTAACTTTTGACTTTTTATTGGTGGTCCTTTTAAAAATAGAAAAAAAAATAAAGAGAAAAATATATATTTTTATTTAAAAATTTAATTAATCCCTTTATTTAATTAAAAAAAATTACAATTTTTATTAAAATTTGTTTTATATTCAAACAATTTTTAGAAAAATGCTAAAAAAGTTTTTTTTGTTTTCTTTTGCTTCAAAATAATACAAAACTTTTAAATTATTTATTATTTTTTGATTAAAAATGTAAATTTTGTTGCAATTTTTAATGAATAAAAAATATGTAAAATGTAGAACTTGTATTTAAACAATAAATATTTTAATAGGGGAGGGAGGTTGGTTAAAAATTTAAATATTTTATTTATTTTTACTTTAAAATTTAATAAGAAAAACATCCCTAATTTTTTATTTTTACATTCACAATTTAAAAGACCAAAAAAAATTTATTAAATAAAAAGGAAGGGAAAGGAGTATTTTCTGATTTTAAAATTCTCCAATTAGTTTATTTTGGTAAAATTAAATAAAAGTTTTTTTGGGAAAGAAAAGAATATTTTTAATATATAAAAGAAAAAAGGAATTAATTAAAAAAAAATATTTTTTTTATTTTATTATTAAAAAAGGAAATAAAAAATTATTTTATTAGTCAATTGGGGCCAAAATAAAGAATATTTAATTGAGAATATTTTTGAAAAGAGAGAGTGACCATTTAAAAAAATTATTTTTTTCGTTTATTTTCTTCTTTAAAATGTACTGATTTTGAATTAGCCAACATTTTCTTAAAATCATCACATTCAAACAATAATTGTTTAAAAGTAAATACAGAAATTGCCAAATAAATACTTTTAATTAAATAATTAATTAAATTTTAATTTAAATTACCCAAATAAAAATAACAAAACCAAAGTAAATATAGCAATTCCCCACATTGTATCATCACTAACAATACTTTAAAATTTAAATAATATTTAAAAATATTTTTATTTAATTACCTAATTGTTATACAAACAGAAAAAAGTAAAAGTTGTAAAAGAACGGCCAACAAACAAAGAATTAATTGAGGAATAAATATTAAAGGTTTCCGAATCTTTTTTTAAAAGAAATATTTTTTAAATAATTTCCTCTTCCTTTCCTTCAGAGATGGGTCGGAATTTTGATTTCCGAAATTTTGAAAATTTTCAATTTCCGACAATTTTTAAGTTCCGATTTCCAACTCTTCCGATTTCCGACACCTCTGACTGTTCCGACCCACCTCTGTTTTCCTTCCCTTTTTTTACCTGAATACTTAATAAAGAACCCCCAACACTTAAAAAATGCAGAAAAAAGAAAAAAGTTAAAGCCAATAAAGTAATTGAATACCAAAATTGGATTGTAAAACGATCTAATTTCTTTTTTTTTAATTTTAATAATTAAATAATTAATTAATTTACTTGAAATATTTGTTTATAAAGGGGAGTTCTTCGAAAAGGATTTGGATAAAAATATGCAAGTAAAGCTAAAAAAATTAAAATAACATCAATAACAGTACAGGCTATACAAGCACCATAAAAACGAATCTAGGGAATTTAAAAGAATTATTTTTATTTTTTAATTATTTAATACATTAATTGGAGCATTTAATAAAGTCCTTTCTTTTCTTTCAATATTATTAGGCTGTAATATAATTAATAATTTTTGTTGGTCAGTCATTTATTGGTGGTAAATTTAATTAACAAGAAAATATTATTTTTAATTTTTAAACAAAGAAAAACAAAAAAAGGAACAACTGCCAGATATAAAAATTTCTTTTAAAAAGATAACAAAAATAATAAAAGTAGGGAAGGAATAACTAAATAATATAGACAAATAACATTGTTAAAAATGAAAAAAATAAATTAAAGTTAATTTAAAGTTTTAATTATTATTTTTATTTATGGCAAAAATAAATTAAACTTGTTAATTATTTCTTTCTTATTTTAAACATTTCTATAATGAAAATTGTTGTTAGTGTATAAATATTAAAATTAAAAAAAAATTATTTAAAAAATAAATATTGGAAAAATAAAATTGTGTGGTGAACTTGTATGGAATTATGATACCTAGAACTATCCAAAATAATTTGTGTACCTAATGCCTGAGGAGACGAAATTTTTGTTTTTAGATGTTTTTGGATTTTAAATGAATAATAAATTTGCACAAAAATTTAAATAAATTTATTTATTTATTTTAATTTTTCTTTAAAATCTTTACAAATTCCACAAAACTTTTTTAAATCAATACATACTAAATATTTCCAAATTTAAATAATTTAATAAATTTAGAAGAGCGAAGATTTATTTAAAAAGGAAAAGTTTGGGCACCTGCATATAACCTTCCAACTCATGACAGGGATTTTAGCTTCAAATAAAAATTCATTTTTTAAATTTATATACATATTTCTTTCTCTCTACCTCTTTCAAAATTAAAATATAAAAAAACTTTTTTTTTTTTCAAAAAATGTTGCCAAGAAAATGGAAATATATTACAATATTTATCATAATTTTCTTTTGCCTATTTACTTTTACAGCAAAGGCTGAAGATGAAGAAGAAGGTAAGGATAATGATGGTGATGATGGCGGTGGTGATGATGGCGCTGATGGTGATGATGATAAAGAGGAAGGAGAAGAAAAAAGCGAGAAAGAAGATGAAGAAGAAGAAGGGGATGGCGAAGATGAAGAAGAAAAAAATGGAGATAAGGAGAATGAGAAGGAGGAAGATGAAGATAAGGAAGGGAATGATGATGAGGAGGATGATAAAGAAAGTGAAGATGAGAAATCTGAAGTGTTACAAGATGAAAAAGGCGAGGAAATTTACATTAACTTAATTATGTTAACAATGTAATATAATTATTTTAATTAAGAGGGAGAAGAAGGAGATGAAGAAGATGAAGAGGATGACGAAGCACAAAGTAAAAGCAGTAAAAGTAAAAAAGTTAAAAAAAGAAAAAGAGGAGATGATGATGATGAAGAAGAGGAATCCAAAAACGATGAAGCAGAATCTGAAGTCGATAATGGAAGTGATGAAGAGGGTAGTAGAGAACATAAAAAAGCTAAAAATAGAAGATATATTTGTCAGGTACCTATTTAGAACATATTCAAATTACTGATAGGATAAAGGGCTCTTTCAAGTATAAGGCTAGCAAATGGTGGGTGTTGGCTGCACAAAAAAATAGTCAAATCTAAAATAATTCTTTTAAATGTTCCAAAAATTGGGCTCAAAGCCACAACTGATATAAAGCCGCCAATCGACCTGGCCCCGACGTGGCACTTTCTACGGATTTAGATTTTTATATTGAAGTAAAAATATTATTAATTTTAGGATAAAGACGGGAATTTTGTACCTTTGGCATATGTTTGTGCTGATGTTTATCACAAGAAAACATGCAGAGCCCTTTTTCCGCATGATCCCGATGATCCACACGGCCGGCCACCAAATTGTGATTTAGATGAAATAAAAGATGTAGTCTATAAATGTGCACATCATTGCAAAGTATGTTGCATGTTATCCGCCTATGGATGTGGTGATGACCCTAGTGAGTAATTTAGCTTTTAAAATATCTCACCCAGATGATAAAACAGAAGAAAGTTTACACCGTAAATGTTTTAATAGAAGCCTTAGGCTTTCATTGAGTTAATAGGGTATGCGCTTTTATTAGGATATTTACGGGTAAAGTCTTAAAGAAACATTTTCTCGGTTATCTAACTTAACTATTTAATAGCATATGACTTTGATTGTGAATCACGTAAACATTTGTGTGAAAAACTACCTAAATTGGTAAGGAATTATTTTTAATAAATTTGTTCTTTTAAAAATATTTAAAGATGAATATTGCCTGTCCCTCTTCTTGTGGAACTTGTCACATAGGGCCATGTAAAGATACAGTAGATGGCTGTATTTCAATGAGATCAACAATGTGTAAACATCACAAAGAATTTAATAAAGATTTACACGAATGTGCCCGTTCATGCAAACTTTGCACACGTAAATATTTAAATAGAGAAATAAAATTTTAATTTTAATTTAGCCAGATGTGTCGATTTAAGTGATAAATGTGCAGAAGCTGACCAAAGTGCTTGTCTACGACCGCCAGATGATAAACCGGAGGAAAATGTTATAATTTTAAATAAAAATTTAAAAATAAATTAATTTTTTTGAAGGTTTATTATAAGGCAATGTCTAGAGTTTGCCGTAAATCTTGTAATTTATGTGATGAACCATTCGACGATTTGGAGGAATCTAAATTGATTGAAACAAAATTAAATAATAAAAGAACAAGAGAAGAGGATGACGATATAATTAGTGAAGTAATTAATAGTAATGATGATGGAGATGAAGTTGTGAGTAAAAGACGAAGAATTAATTCAAATAATGATGAAAGTGAAATGGAAGGGGATAACGATAGTGATGATAGTAAAAGTGAAGTTGAAGACAAATAAAAAAGAAATTTTTAAATTAATATTTAAAATAAATATAAAGTCACCTTTTTCAACAAAAATTTAAAATAGGAATTATTTTCCAAAAAAATAAATAAACAGAAAAAAGCATCAAAATTGACAATTCTTTAAATAAAATTTATTTTTGTAAACCTCCAAACAAAGTTGGTCTATTTGGTGTTGCCACAGCACTTCCTTTAAATAAAGTTCCACTACTCGCAGAATTTAGCGTATTGCTGAATAAAGCTGTCCCTGCTGGTTGTTGACCTGTTGTTGGTTGTTGTGTTGTTGTAGTACCAAAAAGAGGGATAGATGCTGAAAATAAAAATAATTTAAAAATATACAAAAAGAGAAAGTCATCCCCCACTTTTTAAACATTATTTAAAAATAGCTAGATTACACAGACTAATATCTCGTAAATATTCCCCCTTTTATTAAAATAAATTTTCAAAACCTAAAGATGTTGTTGCTGGAGCTGGTTGACCAAAAAGAGAAGTGGTTGTTGTTGTTGCCGAAGCAGTACCAAATAAAGAAGTATTTGTTGCTGGTTTATTTGTCGTTCCAAATAATAAAGAACTTGTAACAGAAGGATTATTAAAAGAAAAAGAAGTTGGAGGCTTTGAAACATTTACTCCAAATAAAGAAGTTCCCGTTTGTTGTGGCTGTAATGGTTGGCCAAAAGGAGCTAAAAAATTAAAAAAAAACTTTTTAAAAATATTTATAAAATAAACTAATTCCAAATTGTGGTTGTGAAGATTGTGAAGGTTGTCTAGGTAAATATTCACTTAAAGAAAGAATTGCATTTGATGATGGAAAAGCATCAACACCTTTTTTAAATGATTTTAGTTAATTTTTAGAAAATTTAGACAAAAAAAACCTTTTAAGGGTTTTACTAATTAAAAATTTATTCTTAATTTAATTTGTAAAATAAAAATAGATATTCTCGACAATTATAAAATAATTATAAAACAATATATACTTTCAGGCCCATATCCAGGGGGTAGGAGATTTCCATAATTTTGGAAAACTTGTTTTGTAAATCACCCAAAAATTTTAGAAATTTAATTTTAAATTAAAACCTTTCAGAGTAGAATAAGAATTAATTATATTTTGCCTTTCTTTTGCTTTTTCAAAAGGATCAGCATCAAATTGCCCATAAATTTTTTTCCTTCGTTCTATAAAACAATCACGTAATTTCTATAATTTTATAAAAAAAATTAAAAAAACTCTAAAATTAATACTTCTGTTGCTTCATTAACAATATAAACTTGACCGGCCACAGCCTCAAAAATTTGATCAAATCGTTGAATGTGTGCTGCTAATTCACTACGAGAAATTGAAGTGGAATCCTTGAAAAATAAAAAAAGAATAAAAGGTAAAAAGATAAGGAAAGAAAACACATTGTTGAGAAAAAATCCTCAAAATTTCCAATTTTTCAAAAAAAAATTTATTTAAAAAAACCAACCGAATCATCAGATTTCAAACGTTCCAAAGTTTTACTCAATTTTTGAACAGATCCCCAAAGATCTTCAAGTTGCCTTTCATTTAAAGAAGCAACTTCATGTAAATAATCGATAGAATGTCCTCTTTTCGTTTGCTGGTCTCTACTTTTTTGAATATTTTGAGAAATTTTTTGATCCAAATTAATCTTTTCTGACAAAACTTTAAAAAAGAATTTAATTAAAAAACAAAAAATTAAATTTAAACCAGAATTTTTTAATTTTTCTTCCTTCAAAAATCCTTTATATTGACTAATAAGACGTCCAAGCCCAGTTACTTTAGATTCAAGTGAAGTCATTTCATTCGAAGGATTTTCATTTTTTAATTCAGAATAAATTTGTTTGTTTTCTTTTAAAGTTTTTCTGAAAAATAAATAAATTAAAAAACAAAAAAATAATTAAAATTTACTCAAGTATTTCTAATTGTGACAACAATTCAGGTGGAACAGGAGCTTCTAGTGGTTGTAAATTAGAAGGTGTACTAAGTTGCATATTTTATTAAAAAATCTTGATCTGAAAATTTTAAATTAGATTCTAGATAAAAGTATAACTCGAAAAAGAAATCTGTATGGAAAATATTATGCTAACAAATTGCCGATTTTTTTAATTAAATAAAATGCTTTGAAGGAGTGAGACACAAAAAGTATAGATTGGAATTTAGCTACTCAATTGTCGTGATTCAATTGTCTTCTACCCGGAATATGTGTAATTTAAAAATTACGGTACGGTAATCCTTTAATAGGAGTTAAAATTGGTTAAATTTCGTTTCTAAATTTTAAATAAACTTTTTGTATCATATAAAAGCTTCAAAGAATGGATAACTTTAAAATCCACTCACTACTGCGAATTCACTGGTCGGACGATCTACTCACGTTTCGATAGTATTTCTTCAACGATGAGTTCCAGCAAAGCAAGAGGTGAGGGTGATGGACGATTCTCTCTTCATGATGATATTGCTTCTGAGCAAGATCGTAATGAAGCTACAAAGGTGAGCAATCTTGTTTTTAACCGATCATAACTTTTTCTCATTTCTTGCAGGCAGTTCTCGATGCTCATCGTCGACTCACAAGTGACAGGCCTTCGATCGATACCTACCTCCAATGCCAACCCGGTCAGAACCGCTATCCAGCCATTGCTTGCTACGACAGCACTCGCTTCCAATACAAAAATGACCCAACCAAATTCTTCCACGCAAATTGGGTAGATGGGATAAGAACTCCAAGTTTGTCGATCATTCTTTAACTTTAATACAAAAATTAATTTACAGGAGCCTACCTTCTTGCAACTGGGCCGCATGATGAGGATACTTGTCGAGACTTTTGGCGGATGGTAATCGAAGCTCGTCCATATGCTATTGTTCTAATGAATGAGGTGAATAACCCGACTGCCTTCTACAAACGATTCTGGCCGAGTAAGAGTTGCAAATATGAATTCGAAAAGGATGGAGCTCGTTGGATTAAAGTGCAAAATGAAGGAGTGACGTCTGAAGTAAACAAATTATGCAAAAAATAAACTTTTTAAAATTTTTTTAAGGCTCCCGATTCTGCCTTCACCCACTTCACCTTTACGGTCACCGACTGCAAAAACGACCATGTAATCAAACCAGCTGTCTATCAAATGATTGATGATGATTCCCCTGTGCCTGCATACTTCCCTCTTCTTCGGAGTGAGGTGATTTTTAAACATTAAGTTATTTAAAGTTTCTCTTTTCTTATTTTAAGTTGTTGGAACTGGCCGAAAATATCTTCACCCGTAAAAAAGGCAAAACACATTTGAAGAGAAAAGTTTTGCTTGTATGCGGTGATGGTATAACCAAAAATGGAAATTTTGCGGTTTTCGATATTGTCATGGATCGTGCGGCAACTCATGAACGAGTAATTAAATTAATTATCTTAAAAAATTATTTTTATTTTTTTAAAGGTTGGACTCAAAGAGACGGCAAGGATTGTTATGGATCAACGTTGGGGAACTGTTGGTAGTTCAGACGAATATAAACTTCTGCACGCGATGATAAAGGCTCAAATTCAGCCATTGTTGCAAAGGGCCCGTCGTTCGAATGCTAGTTCACAGGACTAAATAACTAAAGAAGAAGAAAGTACTTGAAGATGTAAATTTAGGATATTTTCTGTATATACAATGGATATTTTCTCTAAATATGTATATTATTGTAAACTTGTCTAAATTTGTTTTTTCTTTCTACTTCTGTAATAAACTAACTTATTTTGTAAATAGGATGGATTGCGTACTTTTTTTATTTTTAATGATCTCGTGAGGATTGGTTAAATGTTTAGAATATTTAAAGATTAATAATTCTAAACATGCATTTTAAAAGCCATTAAATATTTTTTAATTCAAGATTGAGAAAATAGAATTTTCATTTTTAAAAGTATTACAAAAAATTCAATTTTAAAACATTTAAAAATCCTTTCAATCCATATTCATGGATAGCAGTGTCAGAATGAGTTTACATAAACAGTAAAATTTTGAATTATTAAGATGAGTAAAAATAATCTTTTTTAGAAAAAATATACTACATATCTCTTAACATACAAAATAAATTTTTTTTCAAAAATTTTGCTGAATGATTTTTGATCCCTTAGTTGAATATTTTAATTTTATTTAAAAAATTCATAAAACGGTGTTGAATTTTTAACTTACAATTATGTATAAATTTAAAATATAAAAAAATATGTATTAAAAAGAATTTCCAATTTATTAAAATTTATTTTTACAAAAAATTCAAAAAATGGTTAAAATTATCCAATTTTTTATATTTTTTATTGGCTTTATTTTATTTTTTCAGAAAGAAGTGTCGAGTTTTGAAGGAGAATTAGATGTTTGTGTATTTAAATTTTCTTTTAAAAATTATTTTAGTTGACTCAACGTTCTCGTCGTAGTCCTAAACCAATACTTGACCAACTTGATTGGTATAATTTGAAAAATAATGAAAATAAAAATGAAACTAAATAATTATTATGTTACTTAATAATAATTATTGTACGACTTGAGTACAGAATAAAACAAATAATTTTTGATGCCGCAGTAATTATTTTAAAATTGTCTATAGAAAAACTAGATCTCGTGCTCTTAATCCTAATGTTTAATGAAATTAATAATGCCTCTTAAATTAAATAGATTCTACAGTGTATTTTATGTATATGTAGATAATAAAATTTTCTAAAATTTTATTCAAGAAAACAAAAATACTAAACTTCTTTAAAAACAAACATATTTCCACAATTCTACACAGAATTCAAAGTAAAATATATTTTTCCATTTTTATTTAAATATTCTCACATTTTGCGGACAGATGTTCGATAATTTGCATTGTGTCTCCCTCCATGATGCCCAAAATCTTCACTTTGCCGTCTTTTGAATTTATTTCCACAACAGTCTCCACTACCAATTTTAATTCCATTTTCGGAGAATTTAGGCATAAGTCTTAATTCGCTATGCCCGTGAGCAAAAAGACAAGAACCTCCATACTTACATTCTCCAAAATGAACGAAGGAATTGCAAAGTGTAGTTTTGTACTGAAAGATAAAAAATAGTTTTTTTAATTTTTGGTACATTTACATACTCTCATTTTAGTCTTAAAATTAATCTTTCCCTTTCATGTCAATCAAAGGATGAGAGTTAAATTAAAAAGAAAATAAAAGTTAATATTAGGATTGGACACAAACGGTTAACCAAACCGGAACCAAAATCAATGGGGTAACAGTTAATAATCGGTTGTGTCCAACCCTAGTTAATATTAGTGTTAGGCATTTGCGATTTTTCGAGATCGAGATTATCGAAAAATCTCGATTTTTCCAAAAATTGATCGAGACGAGATCGAGATCGATAATCTCGAAAAATCTCGATATCAAAAAATCTCGGTCCAAAATTTTCGAGATTATCGCGATATTTCGATATTTTTATAATCCCTTAGAATTGAATAAAAATTTATTTCAATCAATATAATTATGATCTAAATGTAAATTTGCCACAAAAAATTGCCAAATTGCCAAAAATTGGTTCAGAAAAATTAACATTTCTGCATTTACTGGACTCAAAAGTGATCGCCTGTAGTCAAAGACGTCTTTCTGACTTGACCGATATTTCTGACTTGACCGATATTTCTGACTTGACCGATACGAGATCGAGATAGATAATCTCGAAAAAAATCTCGCGATATCTCGAAAAATATCGTCGATATATCGTCTCGTGCCCAACACTAGTTAATATGATGATTTAAAATTTATTTGGTTAATTAAATGAATTAAACGGCTAGTTAATTCAGGATTAAACGGCTTTGATAAAGACGTTAGCTTATTCTTCCATAACCGGCTTCCTTTAGACCATAAGAAATTTTAAAAAATACGAGAAAGAACCATAAAATAATTAAAATTCAGACCTTTTCATTTATTTGTGTGGTAATTTGCACATTAGCAGAAGACTGTTGTTGAGGCTGAATTGAAGTTTGATGGTTATTTTGAGTAGTATTTTGATTAGTATTTTGTTGTCGTTGCTGGTGGTGTGTAGGCTCCGTTGATTTGACTTTATTTACTTGTTGATTAATGACATTCTTTGGTAGACTATTAATAAATTGATCTAAAGGAATAGATGTTGGGGCAGTTGGAAGAATTAATTCAAGACGATCTAGCAAAAAAGAGAAAATTCTTTAAAAAATATTAAAAAAATAAAACTTGTCCAGCCAGCACTGAAATATGCCTCAATAAATGCAAGTTTTTGACGATCGTCCATAAATTCAACAATGCTTAAATTTGCTGTAATTTATTAAAATAATTTAAATTTAAAAAAATAAAATATTTTTTTGTGTAAAATGAACAAAAAGTCAAACAATAAAATTGTATATATTTTTTATTTAAAATTAATTAAATTAGACAAAATATGGCAATTAAAATATTATTAACAATAAGTAAATAATTTAGAGAGTATCAATGACAAGATGACAAAGACAAAAATTAAGTAAATGTGAGGGAGAGAGATTAGAATATATAACTAGAAAATATTTTTACTTTAATTGTTTTCACAAAATTTTCTAGCTATATTTATTTATTATATTAAATTCACAGAAATAATTAGAGGAAACCATTATATTGGGAGATTAGAATTATTAGAATAGAATGAAAGATAATTTTTTTAAAATGAGCAAAATATAATAAAACTTCACAGAAAAATAAATTAAAATTAATTCCTTTTATCTCAAATAATTTGATGAAGATGTGTGAGAAATAATTCGGCAATTTGACGATTAGCTTCTAATGCATTTTTCAAATTGAAAAAGTCCATTTCGTCTACTTTAAAAATAATTATAAAAAATTATTTAAAAAATTATTTTAACAAACAATTAATTGGCCCGTTTTCTGCTCCTCCCAAATGCCCTCCAAATGTTTCAATTGTTAAATTGTTTGTTGTAGAAATAGCCTCTCTCAATACAGTCAGACAAGTAGAAGGTGAACATTTTGTTGTTAATGCAAAAAGAGTGTCTCTAAGAGTAACATTTGTATTAAAACCCAACAAAATACTAGCCTAAAAATATTTTTAGAAATTTAGATAAAAACGTCAAAAGAAAACCTCAATACAACTAAACAAAGTATTTCCTGCCTCTGCAGGATCCCCATGTAATGCTCGAATGCAGATGGCAATTTTTGCAAGGCCAGGTGCCAAAATAAGCAATGAAGCAAAATTTCGTAAAACCCAAGGCTCTGGATAAGCTTTAAAAATAAATTTAAAATAAAAGATATAAAAATAAATAAACTAGTCAATAATTCCAGAAAATTAAACAATTCCAATTCATTCCAACGCAATTCCTTCATATCCAGTGACTTTGTAAATAGAAGCTGTTCTACAAGTTGAGGTAATTCTCCCAGGTAGGTTTGGGCACTTTGCCGATCAAATATTGGGTCAGCAACAATTCGTTGATAATTAACAAATTCTAAAAACAAAAAATAAAACTGATTTAACTAGAAGCAAGCCAATTAAAGTTCAGCACCCGTTGCTACGGGTCTAACCGCAAACTATAAAAACTTATTTTAACAATAAGTCAAACATACCCATTGGTTGTAACTTTCCATCATTCTCCTGATCCAAGCGTGTAGTTGTTGGAGCGGCCAACATAAGCATTAAACGATATTTGTGTTCTCCATTTTCCCCAAATAAATGAAGAATAGCCGAAAGGCGAAAACCAACTTGTTGAATAACATTAGAGGAGTTATCATTGGTTGAAAATGAACAATCATTCAAAAAAAGAGCCAAAATTATTCGCCGCAAAGCCATTTCTTCAACTTCATTATTTTTCTTGGATCTGAAGAAATTGCGAACTCGAGTTAATAGACCGGTAGACTCAACAAACATAATCATAAATGAAATAAAGTGCGATTGAGACCAATCAAAAGAAATCTAGTTTAATAAATTAAAAATAAAATTTTAGAAAATCTAACCTTCGTTATCAATTTACCCCAATAATTTTTGTCATGATATTTGTCGTAGGAATCAATTTTTTGATAAAGTTGAATAATAAAATTTGAACAGCTAATAGCATTAGGAGCTTTTCCCCTCAATAAACAGCATAACCGGATCAAACGAGCTGCAAAATTACAAAATTAAAAAAGCTAACTAATCCTTGTGCTGTTGTCTACATTTTCCCCCTCAGTTTCCCATAAATACAAAAGTACCATAACAACGTATTTAGAATATAACAAGAAGGAAAGGAGCCATCAACAATTTAAAATACTTACCAAAATCATTTGGAGGAAAATCAGAATTGGACTCCTTGGCTGTTGAAGAAAAAATCTTTCGGAACCGAACAACAAATCGCTCAGAATTTAAATATGCCGACACTCTGTTAAAATGAAGACGATTGAGAACGCAAATATTTGCAAGATCCTTGGCTAGAATATAAGAAAAGATTAATTAAAATTATCCTAAAAACTTACGTGAACTGAAATCAAAAATTTGAAAGACAATTTCAAGTGGAAGAGAAGCAAAACTTTGAGATCCTTGTTGTTTATTAAATAAAAAGAGAAGGAAACTGGAAAAAGGGTGAGGAACCATTAAAGATTATTTGGATATGCTAAAAATTAAAAAGAAGTGAAAATTTTAAAACAAAGAAAAAATCAAACAATAGAGAATAAAGAAAATGTTAGTGAAATAAAAGAAAAACAGAATGCCAAATGAACGCGTCAAAAATATATTTAAATGAACAAACATTTTTACAAGAATTTTAGAGGTGAGATTTCGAGGTAACGACGGCTATATAAAATGGCTGATGTGCTTTTCATTATGTTGTTTCGAGTTCTTTCGAACTTTTGATAATTTTAATTTAACTATGTGCAAGAATAAAATTCCGTTTGGTCTCAAAATTTTCATTGGACCGTAAATTTGTTTTGAAAATTGATATTTGATTAACATAAAGTAACCGGATACTCGCGTTTGTTTTATTTTTTAATTAAAATTTATTAAAATTATTTATTCTTATTTAAAAACAATTAATAAATTAAGGCAAAATTTAAATTTTGATATGTACATAAACATTAAATATTAATCTCATCTTTTAATGTTATGCAATTAGCATATAATAAGTCCAATAAAATGCATTGAACAATGCGTAGATTGCTTAAAATATGTATTTTTTGTTTAAATTTAAATAAAATTCTACCAGGAAATGCCATTCTTGAAAATTTGTCTAAACGTTCACAACTAACAATTACATCTGTTTTCTATTTAAAAAATCAAAGAAAATTAATTTTTAAAATTTACTAAACTCTGTTTTGTCTATTATTCAAATTCTTAAATCTTTTAATACTTCCACCATCTTCTTTTCTCATTTTAAATCCAATTGCTGCTAATTCAACAAGTGTCGCAAAAATAAAAGTCATTCTTTTTTTTAATTAAAAAAATTATTTTTTAATTAAAAATTTACCCGCAAAGAATCCACAAATCAATAGCTTTAATATAGCTAACTCTTGGTAAATTACGAATAATTGAACCAAATTGAAATATCATTGCCAACAAAATATTCTGAGAGTTTTAAATTAAAAAATAATTTTCTCTAAACTTACAACTCCAATCATTGTTCTTGCAGGGATTGCCTTAAATATTAATTAAAATGAAAAAAAATATTTAAAAAATTGTAGAGGAATTCTGATAAATAAAAAAAGGAATTATTTGGGTGTGTCCATTATAATGGGAATGTGGGAGAAGTTAAATCTTTTGTTTCCTACTCTAAAGATAATTTTTATATAACAAACCTTTGGGCCGAGATAAAAAGGTATCCAACTAATAAAAATGAAAAGAAAAGTTGGATAGAAACCTGAAATTAAATATTTTTTTAATTAAAAAATTAAATTACCTTGCAGTAAATACCAACCATAACGTCTTTGAAATTGGAAAGAAACTGTTAATTCATCCCAAACACCTGCAGCATATCTTTGCCTTCTACTTGTTATTGAATAATTAACCATATAAAAATCTAAATAAATATTTAGTACAGTCAAGTAGGCGGAACAATTAAGAGGGGGTTTAACCTAGTTGGCCATTAGATGGGTCCTCTAAACTATACATATCTTCTAATTTAACAAGAACTCCCCAAGAGAGTATATACTATATAGAAGTAAGGTCCAATTGTATTTTTAATTATTTAAATTTAACCAGGCAATTCAATATCTTTAAACATCTGTACAGGTTTTGGTTTATTCCAAACCATTCTAACTTCATTTCTATTATAATTGTAAGATTCAAAAGTTAATAAACAATTAATTGAATCCATTGGAAACTTTAAAAAAATATATAAAAATTAAAAAAAAATTATTTAAAACTACATACTTTATGTAAATCCATTATACAAGGACCTGTCGATTTTATTCTCCAACAAGACCAAATAGAGCCTAATTAATTTTAATTATATAAATTCCAATAAATATTCTCATCCCTTTCTCTTATAAATATTTCAATTTTTGAATTAATTCAATTAAAATAAATAAAAATGCTTGGATTTTGTTATCACAGAGAAAGAGGAATTTAAAAATAAAATTTTATTAAATAATTAAGTTTTTACCATTTGGAAAAATCATCAAAAATACCTAAAAAGATAATATTTAAATTATCTAAAAATTTATTTACATTTCTAAAAGGAGAACTGTGTATTTGAGCACTTTTTGAATTAATAAAGCAAGTATTTGGTATCCTTTAAAATAAATCTTTATTTAAAAATATATTTAAATTAACCATATGGAATCTAAAAAAGTATAGTCAAAACTTAAATTTCCTTTACATGGACGTAAATAATCATAAGATAATGCTGGATCTTCCCAAAATTCATTTACATATAAATCTTAAAATTAAAAAAAATATTCTTCTTCTTCTTCCCATTTCTACTACCAATTTCAAAATCTTGTGTCAATTCACTAACAGAAGTTACTTCTTGTATCCAAAGTTCAATACGTACAGTAACTGGGTCAGAAGGGATTTTGTGGCGATTATAATGGACAGTTGTGTCATAAAGAATGTGATCTAATTTAAATTTAAAAATCTTTCAAAATTTATTTTTTCCCAACCTATAACATCAGTATCATTGGCACAATAATCGGGAAAAGTAACAAATGAAGGAACTATTGTAGTCATTAAAGCAGAAGAATTACTAGATGTTGGGGATCTTCTTTAAATTTTTTGTTTGTTTTCCCGAAAAAAGAATTAAAAATTTACCTTAATTTTGAAAATTTCCCTTCATTAATTGTTGGAGGAAAAGCATTAGATTTAGTTAAAGAATCGAGTAAAGGCACTAATGGTTGTGAATGAATGACTTTTTTAATTAAAATAAATTTAATGAAAAATGCTGCTAAATATAAGTAGCACTTTTGATGGAAAAGTAATAGCATTCTCTCTGAGAAATTTTTAAAAATAAAATTATATTTTTATTTGAATTTTAATTATTTTAAATTAAAATTTTTAAGTTATTTTATTAAATAAATAAAAATTATTTTTTACTATTTTTTGTTAAATTAAGCAAAACAAACAAAAATATATACTAATATTTTATTGATAAATAAATAAGGAAAAGAAAAAGTTTTTTTGGACAAGTCACTAAAAAAAGTAAATCCATTTGCCAGCCTGAAAGGAAAAAAGAAGGAAAAAGCCAAAATCTGTCTGTTACTTTTGCCATCTTCTAATGCTTATTTTTGCTATTTTGTATTCCCTAAAGGGATTTTGAAAGAATTATTGACTTCTTGAAAAGATAAAAATTTTAAAAGAAAAAATGGAAGAAAAGATGTTGACAAACAAATATTTTAAAGAAATTTGAATTATTTGTTAATAATTTAATAGAGAATATATTTAAATTATTTTAATTTTTTCGTTCCTTTAAATAAAATATAATCTGTGCATTTTCCTGTCAACCATCTCGCATATTCTGGATGTTTTCCAGGATTAAAATATCCTTCTGAATCTGCTAATTTACAATCGTTAAATATTTCTTTGTCTTTATCAGAAAGTTTTGTTATAAAGTTTTTTTCTTCTTCTTCTTTAATATCTGTTCGTTTCCTTTTTTTACCTTTTTAAATTAAAAAAATATATTTAAAATTAAATATTTAACTAATTTATCTACAAAATACTAAACCCTAAAATTTTCCATATTTTATAAAATAATTGCCGGATATTTATCTTAAAAATACCTGTATGTTTATGATGGTCTACATGATGATGATGATGGTGGTGAGGGTGGTGGTGGTGGTCTTTAAGAATTTTAAATTAAAAAAAATATTTTTTAATCCCTTCTAACCTTCACTATGTTTGTGTTTTTTATTTTTATGTTTTTTTGCAGGTTTTTCATCTTCTAACAGTTGTTCGTCATCTTCATCCTCTTCTTCAACATCATTATCCTTTTTATGCTTCCTTTTTCTACTTTTCTTCACCTTCTCATTCTCTTCTTCTTCTTCATCTCCCTCCTCTTCCCCCTCCTCTTCATCTTCCTCCTCCTCCCTCTTCTTTTTACTTTTTCTTCTTCTCTTTACTTTTCCTCCCCTTTCTTCATCTTGCAATGTTCCTTCATCCTCCTCTTCTTCTTCACCTTCATCATTTTCATCTTCCTCTTCAACTTCTTCATTCTCCTCTTTTCTTTTTATTAAAAAGTTTATTTTTAAACAAAAATATAAATAAATTCACTTTTTATGTCTCCTTTGCTTTTTCCGTTCAGGTTCTTGGTCCTCCCCTTCCCCCTCATTTTCTGTCTCCTAAAAATTATTATTTTAAAATTAAATATTTATTAATTAGATTTTTCAAAATAAAATCATTCAAAAAATATTTTTCAAATTAATTATTTACATAAATACCTCCTCCTCATCTCCTTCTCCTTGTTCGTCGTCATCTGCCAAAATATAAAATTAAAAAAAAATATTTTTTGTAATTCTCATAAAATGAGGAATATTATTTTAAACATTTCTGCTCACAACTAATTTGAACATATAAACTTATGGCCAGTTTTGGACATCTGTGTGAAATACTTTTTATTTATTCTTTTGTAAAATCACATTAGCTACTCCATTTAATTTCCTATAATGCTTTAACTATTCCCATCTTAATAAAATCCAAAATATTTTAAAATTTATCCTTTTATTATTTTTTTTTACCATTTTCATTTCCATTTTTATTAAACATTTGTTTAGCAGAATTTAATCCTTTCTTTATCATATTTCCCCCCATATTCTCCTCTTGTTCTTCTCCCATATTTTGTTGTTGTTGTCCATTTTTTGAAGGTAATTTACCATCGAGGAGACCATTTACACCGTTAGCCACTCCTAATCCAGTCTTCAATGCTTTCCCAAATCCTTTAAAGTTTTAGAAAATAATTAATATTTTTGGAATCTATTTTTATAAGATCAACAAAATGTTTAAATAAATTAAGAAATTTATTCTTTTTTTAGTACTAATCCAAGTATCTCCCCGCATTTTCCTTTTTTTCTCCTTTTTCCTAAAAATTAGGATCAGGAACCGAACCAAAGATTTTGGTTTGGGTTCGTGTAAAATTGATCCTTTTGAAAATCCAAAATCAAAACTGCTGCCTTAAAAATGAATTTTGTCCTCTTGTTAACCACGAAATTTTTAGATCGGTTTTTAATAACAGAAAAAATCTTTGGATAATCGAATGGAAGAAAAAATTAATTTAAAACTCTTTAATTACTCCTTGATGGGCCTTTAGGGAAATACATAAACCTAATGAATTTTTGTTCAACACTAAATAATTTTTATAATTAATTTACCATTATTTTTGTTTTTATTTAATTTGTTTAGTCCACCTTTAAATGAATTAAAATATTTATTTTAAATAATTTATTTTTGCCTAAAGCGCTAGGTGCTAATTTAGCAACCAATCCTAATTGGGAATTACAAAGGTCAATATTTAATATTAAAATAATTAAAATTGAAATAAAAGGTAAATTAAATTGATTTTTAAATAAATTAAGAAGAAATTTAATTAAAATTTTTTTGTTGAGGGACATTTATTTTAAAATCAAAGATTGGAAGAAAAAAAGAGATAAAAGCATTAAATGAGAGAGAATTATTTTTTTAAAAATCTCCCCTAATAAAAACTTTTTTAAAATTAAACAACTGAATAAATAAATTAAAATAAATTATTATAATTTAATTTTTTTTTAATTTCTGTATTGCCAAAAATTACAAAAATAAAAAATCGATCTCTAAAAAATAATAAAAATCACACTTGGTTATTAAACAGAAATTTTTAAAAATTGTTTTTATTTTTTATTATTATTTTTTTTTGAAAAACTAAAAAAAATAATTTTAAAATTTAATGAAAAGAACCTTAAAAAAATTTTAAATTTTCAAATATTATTTTTTGAATAAAGTCCTGATAATATTTTTTTGTAAAAATTTTTTAATATTTCTAATATAATCAGATCAATATTGAATTACTAAAAAAGATAACAAATAATTTTTTCCCTAAAATCCCTCAAAAATAATTTTAAAATATTAAAAAAATATTTTTATCAAAAAGAAAAACATACACAAAACACAACAATTCTCTACATAAAACAATTTTTTATTCAAGTGATTTTTGTTTTAACCATTCAGGTATTTTTAATTGACTAAATTCTCCAGCTCCATGTTTATGCAATAAATAAGTAATTTGTTTTCTAAGCCAGGGAAGGGCTGTAAATGTAAATTCAAATTTTTCTTCTTTATTTTCTCCAACAGTTTCTACACTTTTAAATTCAACAATTAAATGCCCAACAATTCGGCTATCAACTAAACGAGCTTCCAAAACACGTAAATTTGTTTGAATTATTTGTGGCTCGTAAACATTTTTAGAAAACATTGGAGGAGTTGTTGACTCGAAAGCTGCAAAATTTTAATAAATTTTAATAATTGTTAAACGGAAAAATAATTTTTATTTTTTTTTAAATCGAAAAAAAATTTTAAATTTTATTTTTCATTGAAAATTCCCAAAATACTCTGCTCCTTTCTATCCAAATATTTTCTTTTAAATTTTCTAACCTGTATGAATAATTTTTGGCGTATCAGGATATTCACTAGGTAAAGAAGCCAAAAGTTTATCAATCGCCCCAACAAACAATTTTGCATCTTTAAGTCTTAAAGGACAAAAAGAAGAAACATCAATACCTCTCAAATTCTTTAAAATAAAAATTTATTTTTAAAAATAATTAAAAGAAACAAACTTTAATTAATCTAATAACCATTTTATCGTCCAAATCTTTACTTAATTTCACAATTAATTTAAATTGTTTTAAAATATCCATTGCCAAAATTTTATTTTCAATTTCTACAAAATCATTAAATTGTTTTAATTGTTGTTCCTCTTTTGGTTTTGTTGTAGATAATTCTTTTTGAAGTTTTAGTCTTTCTGCTATAGAAAATGAGGTTGAAGAAGTTGAAATTGAATTTTTGCCAAATTTAAAGGAAGAATTTTTTGTTAAAATAAATTGAATAATTGATGAAGATGGACGAGAAAAACGAGAAAATTGAGAAGGAAACATCTTAATTTAATTAAAAATTAATTTTAGAAAATTCACAGTGAAAAAAAAACAAAAAAATTTAAATAAAAACAATATTGGCGTTCTGTCACTTTAAAAAATTTTTTAATTAAAATTCTGAAATTTCTGTTTTCTAGCAATTTCATATTTATTTTATTCTAATTTATTTTTATTCTAAGAATATTTTTTAGATGGTAAAAGTCCAAAAAAATAAAAAACTACAAAATTTAAACAAATTTAACAAATCAAAAAAATTTGCAAAAAATAAATTAAAGAAATTGTCGAATATTTACTCAGATTCTTCAACAAATGCAGTCAAAAAGAAGAAAAATAATAAACAAAATTCAAATAAAAATTTTAAACAAAATAAACCAAAAATTGAACATGAAGAATCGAATAAATGGTTTTTTTTGAAAATAATCTCTTTTAAAGATTTTTAGGTATGATTATCAAATTAATGAATGTCGTTCAGATGAAAATAAATTAGATGAAAAATTGTTACAAAAAATGAAAAAACAGGCTGAAATTTTATTGGAGCATGATACTAATCTTTTTGAACAATGTAAGTGTTTTGTTATAATTTTTTTTAAATTTTCTTCAAAATAACTTTTCGGTAAAATTGAATCGGACAGACGCCTTTTTTTCTTCTTAAATTTTCCCCTATATTTTTGCAAAATGGTCAGACTTTTTCCTTTCTTCCATCCAAATTGCCATTCTAATTTTTGCCTACAATCAAACAAAAAGGATTATTTAATTTCTTTTTAGGTGGTAGAAAGGAGAAAGTCTGACCATTTTGCAAAAATATAGGGGAAAAATTTGAGAGAAAAAAAGGGGGTCTGTCCGGTTCAATTTTACTAACTTTTCTTTGAGTTTTTTTGTGTATGATCTATTTATGAAAAAATTCTAAAAACATTTTTAAGGGTACAAATCAAAAAATCGTGGGGATGCCGAATGGATTGATACAGTTTCTCAAAAAGGAGCATTTTCTGACAAAATTTCTTCTATTCAATTAAGAATTCAGCGTTCCCCAGTTCATGCTCTTTCACATTTAATTAAATTTGTCGAACTTATTGGAAAGAAAGGAGCAGTCATTAGACAAGCATATACAATTACAAGTTGATTTAAATAAAATTTTAAAATATTTTTTTTTAAATTTTAGAGGCTTTAAAAGAACTTTTTGTAAATGAATTGTTGCCGCCTGGAAGGAAATTATTTTTATTTAATCAAGTAAAAATAAAGAAAAAACTTTAAAAATATTTTTAAAAAATTTAAGAGACCTTTGGAAGAATTAGAGGACAAAAATGGTATTGAACTTGAAAGACGTTTAATTATGTGGATTTTTGAAGAAAAACTAAAAATGTGTTACAAACAATTTGTTGATGGTTTACAGGTTTTTTATTTGAAAAAAAATTTAAAAATATTTTAAGATTTTGGCTGGAAATGTTGTTGAAGGTGTTGCCTTAAATGCTTGTAAAGAAATGACAGAATTATTAATTGATAGACCTGAACAAGAACAATTTTTATTAAATTCAATTGTCAATAAATTGGGACATCCATTATATAGAGTTGGTTCAAAAGTTGCAATGTTTTTGGAACAATTAATTAGAAAACATCCAAATATGCGGTTAATTGTAATTAAAGAAATTGAACAACTTATGTTTAGGTATAAATTTATTTTTTAAAATTTTTTAAATTTTTTTAAGAAAAAATATTTTACCAAAAGCCCAACGTTATGGACTTCATTTTCTAAGCCGAATTTTAATTGTTGCTGGAGAATTTGAAATTGCTACTTGTCTTGTCCAAATTTATTTAAAATTCTTTCGAATTTTGGTACTTAATGATGTACTTAATGAACATCATTTACTTCCTTTGTTAATTACTGGATTGAATAGAGCCTTCCCTTACATGAAAGGTTGGAATTTAAATTTAATTTTTTTATTTCAATTTTATTTTTTGTTAAATACTCTTTTAAAACATAATTGAAAAAAATCTATCTTAAATAATAATCGACTATTAGCCTCTGAAATATTTTTCTGATTATTTTTCTGTCCTCAATACATAGAAGTCTCTTCAGAAAATCTTAAAAATCTTCAAAATTTAGGCAAAAGTTTGGATTCTGATTTACTTAAAGATATTGATAGCCTTTATGCAATTGTTCAAACAGCTAAATTTTCAACTTCACTTAACGTTCTTCGTTTACTTTTCCAAATTCACAGTGCTAGGTATTTTTTATTAAAATTAATATTTTTAAAAATCTTTTTTTAGTGATGGAATTACTGATCGTTTTTATTGTGCTTTTTATCGTCGAATTTTAAATCCTGATGGTTTTGGCAATCAGAGTCATTCAAAATTCTTTTCTTTGCTTCAACGTGTACTTAAAAATGATCTTGTTGAATGCCGTGTTAGGGCTTTTATTAAAAGACTTTTTCAAGTATTTTAATTTATAAGGATGTTTTTAAAAATATTTTTAGGTTGCTTTGGCTAGTTCAGCCTCTTTTGCAGCAGCTACTCTTCTTACATGTTCTGTTATTATTCAAGAAAGGCCTAGTCTTTTAAGATTGGATGAATCTTTGGAAAATCAAACAGAAAATGAGGTTAGGAATTGTCAGGACAAATTATTTTAAATAATTCTTTTTTTAGAATAAAACAATTAAAAATGAAGAAAAAATTAAAGAAGAAAATATAAAAGAAAATTCTGCATTAGAACAAAAATTAATTTGGTTTGAGCAAAATGGAAAGTCTAATGATGAGGAAGAAGAAGAAACGTATTTTGATATAAAAGATGAAAGTAGTGATGAATTGAATAAAGAAATTAAAAAAGAAAAAATTTCTACTGCAAAAAAACTTTCAAAAACAATAGGATGGATTCATCGACGTAATTTTTAAAGAAATTTTATAAAAAAAATTTTCTTCCTTTTATTTTTAAAGCTTCATCTTCTTCATTAAATAATATAAAATCTGACAATATTCCATCTTTACCAAGAAGAAGAAATGCTTATGATCCAAATGCTCGAAATCCTTTATTTTCTGGGGCTGATTTTTCACTTGATACAGAATTATATACATTAGCCAGGCATTATCATCCAACAGTTGCTTCTTTTGCGAGAACTTTAATTCAAGGTTTTTTGTTTAAAAAATAATATTTTTAAATATTTTAGGAGGCTCAATTCACTACAAAGGCGATCCTTTAATTGATCTTTCACAAATGCGTTTTCTTGATAGATTTGCGTTTAAAAATCCAAAAACAAAACATTTAAATAAAGAAGTAAATAATAAACAAAAATTGAATCCTTTGTTTTCTCATACTTATATTCCAAGAGGAATAAAAGCATTGAATCCAACATCACAGGTTTATTATTTATTTTAAATTTGGAAAGCTGTATTTTACTGGGTCAGTTACTGGCAAGTATTTTTTATTTAGGATTTACAGAGTTTCCATTAGCTATTTCAATATTCCTTTTCCTGTTAATTTTCATCAAAATTTAAAGGATTATTTAAACAAAACAAGCAGTGAAATTCCATTAGATGAACGTTTTCTCCATCATTTTGCTTCAATAAAATTTAAAAAGAATATTAAAAATGAAGAAAATAAAAAACGAAAGAATGAAAAAGATGATGAAGATTTTGATGATATGGCTAGTTTAGACTCTGACGAATTTGATCTTTTATTGGGTATTATTTGAAATTAATAAATATTTTAATTTAATTTTGTTTAAGAAAAGTTCGAACCTGGTGATACTCGAGATGTTTTTGATGTTGATTTTAGAGATGAATTTGGTGACGAAACAAACTCTAAACGTAAAAAGAAGGGTGGTAAAAAAGGAAAAATTATTGATGAGGATGATGAATTTGAAAATGAATTGGCAGAATGGTTTGTTTTTAAATTTAATAAATTAATCTTTGATTTGAAAACACTCTTAAAAATAACTTAAATTTTAAAATACAGCGAAAAAATATTTGTTTGCTTAAATTTTTTAAAGCATTATTTTAAAATAAATTTTTTTATTTTTTTCAGCAGCGATGATGAAATTGACGAAGAAGATGAAGAAATTGAAGAATTTTCATCTGATGGAGGTGAAGGAGATGAAAGTGGAATAGATTTCGACGAGAATGAAGAATTAAATAAAAGCGGGGACGAAGATAATTCTGAAATGTGTGAAGAAAATTTAGATAATGATAGTGATGTGCAAGAATTTGATAGTGATTTATTATCTGATTAAAAGGGAGGGAAAATTGTTTTTGTTAATGAAAAATAAAAATAAAGATTGTTTTTACTTGTTTTTATTTTTCTTTTAAATATACCAATTAGTTTTTAATCAATTGTTATTTTTTGTTGTTGTTACTATAAATAATTTTATATTTTTTTAAGATTATTTTTGACTTTACTATTTTTTTAAAATATTTGGATATGGGAAATATTTTGGTATGAGAATTATATTTACACTTAATATTAATTTAAATTATTTTTAAGCCTTGTTGTAAATCAGCAAATTGGGCAGCAATTGACCGAACAAATATTAAAAGACAAAAACGCTTTGAAGAAGCTAAACGAAATGTTGATGAATATGGACAGGATCCAAGTGAAAGAGAAAAAATTAGAGGAATGTCATTAACAGAATTACAAAGTGAGAATATTAAAAGGTAAATAATTATCTTTAAAATAAATTTCTAGAAGCACTTCGAAATGAAGAATTAACAGCTACACAAACACTTTACGCCTTTGCATATTATGCATTGGAAGTGAATGACAAAATTAATTGTATTGCTGAATTTTTTAATGAATCTTTTGAGGAAGCCAAAAAGCTTGACAAGGAATTTGAGAAGAAGGAGAAACCTCCACTTTTTGGGCTTCCATTTAGCGTTAAAGCTAATTTTTTTGTTTGTTTTTATTAACAATTTATTAATTTAAATATTCTTCCACAGATAAAAGGTTATGATTGTTGTATTGGAAATGCTCGTTTGTTGGATAATCCACGTACAAAAGACTGCACTTTTATTACATTACTTCGCCAACTTGGTGCCGTTCCATTTTGCTACACAAATGTGCCACAGACTTTAATTAGTTTTGCTTGCTCAAATCCTGTTTATGGGACTACTAAGAATCCTTATAATGCTTTGAGGTAGGAATAGGGATTCCTATTTTTTTTGTTATTGAATATTCAATTAACATCTCCCAATAAGATTCTCTTTAAATTTTCAGAACTCCAGGCGGCTCTTCTGGAGGTGAAGCTGCACTTCTGGCTGCCCGTGGCACAGCATTTGCAACTGGTGGTGATGTAGGCGGTTCTTTGCGTATTCCTGCCCATTTTTGTGGAGTTACTACTTTAAAGCCTTGCCAAGCTCGTTTCCAAATTCAACAAGCATTTCAAGGTTTGCCTGGTATTGGACGATTAGGATTGGGAACTGGAGTTTTTGCACATACAGCGGAGGAAGTATTCTTTATTTTTATTTTTCTTTTTAAATTATTCTTTTTTTAAAGTTAACATTTTTGCTTACCCATATACTTGGAAATGTAGAATATCATAAACTTGTGCCTGAAAGTATTCCTCTTCCTCTAAATTTGCAAAAAATGGAAGAATTTGAGCGACGTTGGGAAGCTAAACAATTACGGATTGGTTATAATTTTGATGATGGATTTATTAAACCTGTCCCCGCGTAAGAAATAAAAAAATTGGTTTATAAAATTAATTTAGTTGTGCGCGTGTTGTTGAGCGTTGTGTTGAAATTTTGCGATCTTCGGGACAAGAAATGGTTTATTTCCCAATTCCTGAACCAGAAAAAGCTGGTAAGCTATTTTTGAATTTTCTAAAAAATGTTCTTTTTTAGCCAGTCTTTTGTTTAAAAATATTTCTTGTGATGGGGGTGCTTTTCTTAAGAAAACATTTTCTGAAAATCCAGTTGACAAATATTTAAAAAGATTTGCTTTTATGTTAAAGGTATTTAATCTCTTTTTAAAAGATTTTTTTCTTTTTTAGATACCTCTTTGTGTTCGTTGGTTACTTGCTTTTATTTTTGACATTTTCAGTCCTCAATTGGCAATTCTTATGCGTGCTTATGTTCGTACTCCAAATGATGTCCGTCAATCGCAAGAACAACTTGATGAATATGTCCAAAAGGTTTTAACTTTTTTAATCCAAAATAATCTTTTCTTAAAGTTCACTGAACAATGGTTGGCTTCTGATTTAGATTTGTTGATTGTTCCTGCTTTTTCTTTTCCTGCAATTCCTTATGATGCGTGCAGTGATCTTGCTGCTGCGGCATTCGAAACTGGCTTATATAATGTATTTTCTTTTGTACAAAATTAATTTTTTGACAAAATATTTTCAGATGCTCGATTATCCTGTTGGGTGTTTACCTGTTGACAAAGTAACATCTGAAGATGATAAAGCACTTGCAGACGAAACTCAATGGGCAACAAGTTTAAAGATAATGAAAATCAATCAAAAATTATTTTTATTTTAAAGATTGGAATCCTATCCTAAAAAGAATTCGTTACGCAGCAGCAAATTCTGTCGGTTTGCCTGTTAATGTTCAAATTGTTGGGTTGCCTTTTGAGGATGAAAAATGCTTGGCTTTAATGCGTATTTTAGAAAAGAAATTAATGGACACCAAAAATGACTCGTAAAAATAAATTCCTATATCTTTTTACTTAATTATTTTGTAAAATTTATTCATTTAAAATAAAACAAAAGAGAATTTAAATTGTCTTTGATCAATTTATTTTGATATATAGTAAAAAAATCGTTACCCAAATACCAAAAAAATCCAAAGAAAATAAATGCATTATATTCAAAATATTTGAATGTCTTCAAAAAAATTACAAGAAAAAATTCTCTATTTTCTTTGGAATTGTTATATAGTAAAGAAAAGAATACATTATAATGCAAAATAATGAGCTTTTTGTTATTTAAAGATATAGGCTAAGATTTAAAAAAAAATCGGTACTTTTTTAGATATGCTACTTCCTTTCTAAAATTTTTTTAAAATCACCAAAATTAAATTTTAAATAATTAATTCAGTAATTTTTTCCAAATTTATTTAATTTTTTTTTATAAAATTTTAGAGAAGAGTAACATAATAAAGTACCAAAAAACATACTTTAAGCCCTTTTAAATTCAAAAAAATATACTTTCAATTCATTTAGTATTTTTAACCAAATCATCACTCTCCACACCACCATTGTTGTTAATCCCAACTTCAGTGTTTAATTCTTCCCGAACTTTATTTCCAGCAGCTTCCATTGAACGTTCAGCATTTTGAAGTTCTTGTTCAGAGATTATCTTTTTTAAAAGAATAATTTTATTTATTTAAAAATAAATTAAATATATACAGAATGTGGCAATTTAATAGCATCCAATCCTTCCATTCCTTCATCAATATTATAAGTATTATTTCCCGGAATCCCCTCAATACTATAGTCTCCCATAGCAGAATGGTGTTGTTGTTCTTTTTCAAATTCTGGCTCAATTAATGGCTGTTGTTGAACAGACGGAATTATTATTTGAGTAGAATTTATTTCATTGTTTGTTTCATCTTTAGTAACATTCATAGCTAAATAAAATAATTTTAAAAATTTTTTTCTAAAAAACCCAAACCAATATCCAAAATATTGTCAGGATTCCCAAAACTTCCACTATCATCAAAAACAATAGGAAATTGATTGACATCAATTTCTTTTGGTTTTGCAGTAAAAGTCTCATTATCTTTAGTAAAAGTATCTCCATTTAATGGTTGTTGCTCCTTTAGAAAAAAAATATTTTATCTATTTTAAATTCAAAAACCTCTTCATTTTCATTTTTGTTTTGAATTATTTTTTGTATTTGTTCAATTAAAGATGAAAATACTCCATTTGATGCATTCTCATTACAGAGACATTCAATCTTGCGTAATTTTCCAAAATAGAAATTACGTTCACGTTCATAAATTAAAGAATTTTTGGTAATCTCGTCAAGTTGAGATTGCAATTCTTTTTTCTAAAAAATTAAAAAATGAGGAAAGGCATTTCTAATTTAAAAAACGGCAAGGATTTATTCCAATTTGAACTATTAAACGATCCACTATTTACCTGTTGTTCTATAAGAGTAATTTCAGCAGTCCCAATTCCACTACGATTTCCAGTAGATGAAGGAGCAGTACTTTTACGTCCTGATGTACGCAATGTCTGTTGCCCATTCCGAACAGTTACACCATTCTTTTGAGGAGAATGAACAATTGGAGGACGACGCTTAGCTGCTGCTGAAGCAGTTGTTGTTGCAGCAGATGGAGGTGCACGAGTATTTGCCACAGCTTTCGGCGCTGCCGCCGGCACTGCTCTTGCACTAACATTTAAAGAACGCCTGGTATCTCTAGCATCTTTTGTAAAAAATAAATGAAACAAAAGAATAATTTAAGAAACCTGGCTTTGGTACACTAACAGGTCGAGATGTTGGCCCCTGCGCTGTTGAACGCCTGGAAGCTGCAGCAGTTGAATTACCAACAGCCGGAGGCGCTTTCTTAGTGGCTCCCCCAGGCAACGCAGCAGGAAATTCCTAAATTTATATTTTGTCGAAGGTGAACACAGATTTATCCAAACCTCATTATTCCGTGCTGCAGCCGCGTCATAAGCATGTCCATCAAAGTTTGCATCGAAAAACTTTTTGAACCACTGAAGAAACTCAAAATTGTCTTGAAACTTGGCACGCATCAAACTTTGGACAGGAATTGGCTAAAAATATATTAAAAATAATTCTTGTTCGTTTACCCTATTTTTCAATTTAATTTGTTAGCGACTAAATTTAGAAAAGGTTCGATTCGGCAATTAAGATAACTAGGCTGTGACAATAATTAAACTTATTGGCTTCTTGGTTTGTCCTGTGGGTCCACAGAATACAAAACCAAGTTGTGTCACACCAGTTATATAACAAAAGGTAACCAAAAATAATTCCATGTATAAATGAGTCGAAAAATGGGAGACAATCTGGAAGACTCGTCTCTTTACTAATTTAAATAAAAATTATTTAAAACCCTGTCAATTCCAATATCCTTCCAAGAATGTTGCAAAACTCGCCAATTATTCATCCAATCAACTTCTTGCCGGCTATTCCATTTAACCTAAAAATATTTAATAAAAACAAATTGTTATTAAAAGACAACAAACTTTCTTAAGCGGTACACGCGATGGAAAGAGTAAATCGGTAAGTTGGCAATAGGCAGCCCCCGTCGCCATTTCTTCGATTTTTGTTAAATTAGACTAAAAAAACGATAAAGAAATTAAAAATAAAATAAAAACAAAACAACCTGAAGAGAATTATTAACCCAGGCAAGAAGTTCAAAACGTGATACATTCTCCGAAGTCACTGAAGTAGAATAAACATTAACAACTGGCATGGTAGTTAATGATTAAATAGTAAATGTTAAAATGAGATTGTTATTTAACTGAAAATAAAAAATAGATATTTTTTAAACATTTAACAAGGATATGTACACAAATTCGGAATAAATACCACTCGATTTCGGATGCAAAAATCTCAGAATAAAAAAATTAAAAAATTATTGAAGTTAAAAGGGTAAAGGACGTTTCAGAGTAGGAAATTCAAAATCAGCCGTTTGAATACAAATCTTTATTAAAATAAGGAAGTCTGTATTTATTGAAGGAACATTCAAAAAAATTAAAAGAAAAAAATTTTAAATAAAATTAATAATTTTTTAGCTAAAAGAACTTTTAAAAGTTTAAAACAAAAAATTGGGAGTATATCCAGGATATCATAAATTTAATAATTATTACATATTTATTTGAACATCTGTTTATAACTTAAAAATAAACACATAAACAATACTTAATATTTTTCTCTCAACTCTCTTCCTTTTTTTCTGTTCGGAGTTTTTTCTCACCTTTCTAAAAAATCAAATTTAAAAAAATTTAAAGTGCATTCATTTTATTAAAAAAAACTTCTTCCTTTCCTTACAAAATTTAATTTATTTTCAAGCAATTTTTAAAAATATATTTCAAATTTAATTATAAAAGATTTGTCATTATAGCCATGTGTTTTGGCTATCATTAATATGCACTTTAATTCAATAAATTAATATTAACAACAATTTCCCTCTTTTAACTCTCTCTTTCTTTCATTTAACCGACAAATTATTGCCAATAAAGATTGCCTGTTTATTTATTAATTATTTTTTCACACATTTTAAAAAAGAATTTCCAAATATTAAAATTTCGAAATAAAAATTTTTTTTGGAATTTTTAGAGAAAATTAAAAGTAAAAATGAACTTCTTTAAAAGATATTGCCGGATATCTTTTGTTATTATTTTATTATTTCTTTTTTTAATTATTTTTGTTGAAAATACAAAATCTTTAAAATTCTCTTCAATTTTTCCATCATTTGTTAAAAAGAAAACAACAATTTCAACAATAAAAACAAAAAATTTTAAAAAAGATTTGACAATTTGTGATTTAAATGGTTTAATTAATTAATTAATTTTATTTTTTATACAACAATCAACAACCTCCTACTAATAAACCAAAATTAGATACTCCCCAATTTTTAGAATATTTTTTAAAATTCGGTTAACCATTGGGTTAAAGAGAGGCTGCCACTCCTCAAAAATATTTTTAACCTCAAGGATAATCTAAAAATGACGTTAAACAAAATCTCAAATTAATTTAATCTCTTCCCTCTTCAATATTTTTCCTTTTTTAGATCAAAAAAAGTCAAAATAAAATTTATAATTTAAATTAGATTTAGGCCGTCCCCTTTCTATTAATTTTAGAGTTTTTAAAAAATTCTGGGTTGAAAAATAAATTTATTTTTTGTGGAAATTATGAAATTAATTAATTAATATTTTTCTCTCATTTTTTAAAAATTAAATTAAAGATAATAAATGTATTGGAAAAGAAATAAACGAAGAAGTAAAAGCAGGAAATATTATTTTAAGTTCTAAAGCTGAAAAACAGGCAAAAAAATCCAAAAAGTTTGGGGCTTTTAAATCTCTCAAATTTTTATTTTTTTCTTTAAAAAATTTAATGAAATCAAAATGTAAAAATAAAAATTGTCAAAAATCTTTTGAAAATGGAAAAGTAATTGTTAAAAATATGGCAGAAAAAATGTTAAAAACTAGAAAAAGAATTAGTAAGAGAGAAATTAATATTGAGGGAAATGGTGAATTTATTTTTTGAATTAAATAATTCTTTTAATAAAATTAATTATTGAATTTCCTAATAAAAATATTCCCAAATAAATATGTATTAAAATGTTCAGTTAAATTAAATTCTTGTTATTTAATTTGGGTTTTTTTTGGTTTCTCCCATTTCCTTTTTACAGAATTTGATCCGCTATTCAAAAAATCGTTGTTTTTCACAATTATCGACTTATAACTTTTTCATGAGTGATCAGACTTGATCCATCCAGTTGGGTAAAAAATAGCGCTTATCGAGGGCTTTTGAATGGTATGAGTTTCATTCGGATTATATCAAGCATAAAAAATTATAGCTGATCAAATTCGGTAAAAAGGAAAATGGTTTCCCTCGGATATTATGTAAAAATAAAATAACAAAAAGATAAGAAAACTTTAAAAAATAAATTTTAATTATTTAATTTAAAAAATTAGAAAATCAATGTAAAAAATTACACGGAGAAATGCAAAAGAAAACTTCTTTTAAGTCAATTATTTTTTGGTTTAAAAATTTATTTAAAGGAAAAAAGAAAAAAGAAGAAGAAAAAAATATTTTAAATAAATTTAATAAATTTGGGTGTTTTGAATTTAAATGGCTGGGAAAATTAAAAAAGAATTTGTTGGGGAAGAAAAAAATAAGAAAATTGGGGAAAAAAGGAAGAGGAAGGGTTAAAAGATTTGTTGAAAATAAGGAGGTTTTTTCTAAATTAATTAACATAATCTCAATAAGTCTTACACAAACTTGGAACTTTTTAAAATAAATTTACATATTTAAAAATTAATTTCTAATTATTTTAAAGGAATATTTTAATGAATTAATTAGACAAAGACGGGACAATGGAAGAAAATATGAAAGAAGCAACAGTAGTAGTGAAGAAGAAGAGGAGGAAGTGGAGGTTGAAGTAGAAGAAGAGGAAGATGAAGGGGAAGAGGAGGAAGAAGAGGAGGAAGAAGAGGAGGAGGAAGAAAATAGTCATCAAAACGAAGCGGATATGGAAGTCGAAAATGAATATTTTAGTGAAAAAAGGATTAAAAAGAAGAAAAATAAATATGGAAATGAGGTAATTTTGAAAATATTTAAAATATATATTTTTTAATTTTCATAAAGTATCAGAGATATGAAACAACCCGAAGAAAAACTTATAAAAGAAATAGTAGTGAATACAATAAAAAGAATGGAAGGTTTAAATAAAAATAAGTATTCTCTAAATTTTAAATTTAAGAAAAGTTTATTTCCAAACTATGAGTGATTATAGACACGGTAATTAATTTGTAAAATTAATTTTAAAAATAATTTCTCGAAATTTTATTCAAAAAATTAACCATTTAATTATTAAGTAAATTATTATTTTTAAAATTCTTTTAATTTAATTTTTAAAATAAATATTCACAAAATTTTACCAAAAAAGATGCTAACGGAAAAGGAAATGGATATAAAACAAGTTTTAAACAACATACAAGTTTTCATAAAAATAAAGATAAAAATAATTCTTCTTCTGCTTCTTCCTCAGAACAAATTGAAAATAAAAAAGAATATTTAAATAATAAAAATATTGCCAAACATTCCTATGAAAAGAAAATTAAAGAAAAATCATTTTACAATAAAAATACTGGAAAAACAAGTTTTTATTTAAATTAATTATTAAACTTTAATTTTAATTAAAAGGTCATTATAAAAGATTTGAAGAACGTAGAGAAGAACATAATGGAGAGGTTTTTGTTGTTGAAAATAAGAATAAAAAATATTTAAAATTAATTGTAGCTTTGGTAACGGTTATTTTATTTATTTTGTTAATTATAATTATTATTTAAAATTTTTTTAATTAATTAAAATTATTTTCTTTTAAATTAATTAATTTTCTTTCTTCTCCTAATTCTTATTTTATTTTCTAAATCTTCTAATTGTCAATTCTTTTTAAATTAATATTTTTATAGTGAGAGAGAAAGGATTAAAAATATTTGACACAGCAACACTAATTTATAAAAATTATTTAAAACATTTTACTTCAATTTTTTCTCTCTCCTCTTTTTTTTCTTTTAATATTTAAATTTAATTTTTATTTATTTGGATATATAAATAATCTATTAAACCATTCACGGTCATTTTTTTGAATGATTTAACGATGTAAATATATATACCTCTTTAATATTGTTTAATAAATATTTACAAAAAAATTAATTTTTTACCAGTCATTTTATTTTTTCTGTAATTTCTTTATTATTTTCAATTCAAAGAATAAGTACCATTTTATGATAAAATTAATTTTAAATTCTGAAAAAATTTTTCAACAAAATTATTTAAAAATCCAAAAAAGAGAATTTAGTAATTTAATTTTTTAAAAAAGAATAATTTAAAATTAAAAATAATAAAGTGAAATTATTTTTAAAAAATGTAAATTTTACACAATGTTGTCTGTCTTTCATTTTTTGATTTACTTAACATCAGTCATTCTTGTCCAACTTGAATTTAGGTCCAACTTAAAAACAAAAATTTAATTTTTAAAAAATAACTAAACTTTTACCTTCAAAACGGCTCTTCTCCAAAGTTCGAGTGCATGGAGACATTAATTGGTCAGATGGAGAGGAAACCTAATTTTTAAAATAATTAATTAAAAATTAAAAAATAAATAAACATGAAATTGTTTGCGCATTTGTTTAAGTTTAGTAATTGCCGGAGTACTAGCAGACTTTACAGCAATCATTTCTGGTGTCTTCTTCTCATTTTCAGAAACAATTTCATCATCAGAAATACTTCCAAGAGGCTAAAAAATAATCTTAAATAGCCCTAATTGTTCCGTGATAAACCTGATTATTCCGAGCTGCAATCGGGTCATATTTATGTCCATCATAATTAGCATCAAAAAATTTCTTAAACCATTGGAGAAATTCAAAATTGTCCTCAAACTTTGCACTCATTAAACCTTCGATTGGAATTTTCTTAAAAATATATTTTTAGAAATTTAAATAACAATTTAACTTTATCAATTCCAATATCCTTCCAAGAAGTCTCCAAAATTTCCCAATTAGTAATCCAGTCAACTTCTTTTCGACTATTCCAGTTGATCTAGAATAATTTTAATTTGAGGAAATTTTATTTAAAATCAACATTTGTAAGTGGAACATGTTTTGGAAAAAGAATGTCAGTAAGTTGGCAGTAAGCAGCACCCGACGCCATATCTTCTATTTTCCCAAGATTGGTCTAGAAAAAACATAAATTAAAAATAAAAGCACAAAAACAACCTGCAGACAATTATTAACCCAAACAAGAAGCTCAGAATGCGAAACATTCTCTGATGTCACTGAAGTATAAACATTAACAACTGGCATGGTAGTTAATTATTGTTATTTAACTAAAAATTAAAAAAATATTAAATTTAAATTTAGAAGACAGTTAAATTCAAAACTTTTCTCAAAATATAGCGCCAAAATGAATTCAAGAAAAGGATACAAATTAAGGAAAATTAGGAATTAAAATAAATTCTTGTAGAAAACAAGTAATCTATTAATGTTCAATTAAAAAATAAAAAAATTTTATTATTTGTAAGTATTTAAAGCAATAAATAAAATAAATTTTCAATTTAATTTTCAATAAATTTTCAGTAAATTATTTATCTCCAGCAGCAGGAAATCTTAATTCATTAAGACGAACTTTCTGAAATAGAATATTGAATAAATATTTATAGTTTAAACAAAACTCTTACATATTCAATAGATTTTCTGAGCCATTTATCGTTAACAATATAGATGCTTTGCCACTCTTTTGCCCGACGAAACTTTTCTCCAGAATTATTGGCAGTTATTAAATGGGTACAGCTTAATTTGTTCATTTGACCAGAAAACTTTCCACCATGCAACTCAATCAGACGTCCCATCCCAACTCGCTCATTGCTAGTGAAGCCAGAAATGGTAATTTCCTGCAAATAACGAATAGTTAATTAGATATAACTAATTAATAGTTACACAGCCAGAAAATATCGGAGTTCTGTAGTTGTCAATAGATTCCTCACTCAAAAAATCCCCCATTGATTCTATGCTTGAGTGAGCATCTTGAATCCACCGCGGAATAAGAACAGGGATTTTGAGTCGCCGTGCCGCCTAAATATATTATTTAATTAGAAATATAAATTAAACAAACAATATAATTTTCTGATTTATTATCACAACGTTCAGCAATTAAGTAATTAACATTCTCATCAACCTCTAATCTACAATCTCCGCCCATCTCGAGTAAAAGCTTTGTTAACTCATCCTAAATTTATATTTTTCAGGAGTTAAATTGCAAATAAACCTGGCTTTCCCGTCTCAATCCTGCGAACGATATCGTAACTCCACCGAATGCTTTAGATTTAACTGATTCGTTCATTTTAGGTTCCGCTCTCAATTCCTCATTATGGATCTAAACTTATATTAAAATACTATCAAATGATATAACTGAAATACCATCTCTACCATCTCATCATTATTAATCTCTTCAATATGTTCATTTTGTGTAGTAGGTTCAATTACTTTAAGATTGTGAAATTTCTCAACGGTAGATGTATCTACGGCTTTATGTATCTGCTCAAAATCATTGACTGTAGAATCGGCAGGTTTATTTTTAGTCGATTCAACTATTTCTTCATTGTGCAGCGACTCGACTGGTGGTGCATTTTCAACCTGACACACCGGTTCTACAGCATTGCCCGTAGATTTAATAGGTCCATCTTTTGTAAGTTGTAACACATCAACAGTTGGTGCATTTTCAACCTGACATATCGGTTCTAAATCATTGCCTGTAGATTCAATAGGTTTATTTTTAGTAGATTCAACTATTTCTTCATTATGCAGAGACTCGACTGGTGGTGGATTTTCAACCTGACATATCGGTTCTAAATCACTGCCTGCAGCATTTTTTGAAGGTTGTAACATATCAACAGTTAGTGCATTTTCGACCTTACAAATCGGTTCAAAAGAAAATTCAATCTCATCAAGACGAACTTTCTGAAATAAAATATTAGATATCTATAACTTTAACAAATCTCTTACTTGTTCAACAGATTTTTTAAGCCATTCTAAGTTAACAATATAAATATTCTTCCACTTTTTTGCGCGACGAAACTTTTCTCCAGAATTATTGGCAGTTATTAGATGGGTACAACTTGATCTGTTCATTTGGCCAGAGAATATCCCTCCATTCATTTCAATCAAACGACCTATCTCTTGTCGGTCACTGCCAGTGTAGCCAGAAATTGTAATTTCCTGCAAAAATGAACATCTATATACAACTAATCAATAATTACGCAGCCAGAGAATATCGGAATCCGGTAGTTTTCAAGATATTCTTCACTGAAAACATCCATCATTGAATCTTTCCTCGAGTGCGAATCTAGAATCCAACGCGGAATAAGAACAGGAATTTTGAGTCGCCGTGCCGCCTAAATATATTATTTAATTTAAAATACATCCATTAAACAAACGATATAATTTTCCGATTTATTATCACAACTTTCAGCAATTAGGTAATTAACATTTTCATCAACCTCAAGTTTACAATCTCCGCCCATCTCGAGTAAAAGTTTTGTTAACTCATCCTAAATTTATATTTATTCTAAAATCCAATTAAAATAAACCTGTTTTTCCTTGGTTAGTCCTGAAAATGATATAGTAACTCCATTGAATACTTTAGATTTAGCCGATTCGTTACTTTCAAGTTCTGCTTTCAAATCCATATGACAGATCTAAACATATTAATAATGTCAAATGATTTAACTGATACCATTTCCTCGTTTGTTTCATTACGTTCATTTTGGGCAGGTTCAACTTCTTTAGGATTGTCGAATATCCGAACTGCAGATATATTCTCAGCTTTGTATATCTGCTCAAAGAAACTTCCTGTAGATTCAATAGGTTTATTTTTAGTAGATTCATCATTGTGTAGTGAATCAGGGGGTGCATTTTTAACCTGACATACTGGTTCAAACTGATTGCCTTCTGTTTCAAAAAGTTCTTTGTTTGTGGGTTCAAAGTTTTCATAATTTTGTGATTGCTTTTTTATAGCAAGGGGAGAATTTTCAACTTCACTTTTCGGTTCAAAAGAAAATTCAAGCTCATCAAGACGGAATTTCTTAAAATAATATTAAATATTTATAATTTAAACAAGTATATACATGTTCAATTGATTTTCTAAGCCATTCTACAGTGACAATGTAAATAGTTTTCCAATCTTTTGCTCGACGAAACTTTTCTCCAGAATCATTGGCAGTTATTAAATGAGTACAGCTTGACTTAAACATTTGTCCAATGAAAATACCACCATTCATTTCAATCAAACGGCCAATCTCTATTCGTTCAGTACCAGCGAAGCCGGAAATGGTAATTTCCTGCAAAAATGAATATCTATATATAACTAATCAATAATTACGCAGCCAGCGAATATCGGAGTCCTGTAGTTTTCTCGAGATTCTTCAGTCAAAAAGTCTACTATTGAATTTGTGTTTGAATATGCATCTTGAATCCAACGCGGAATAAGAACAGGAATTTTGAGTCGCCGTGCCGCCTAAATAAATTACTCACATATTTAATTTAAAAATATATAATTAAACAAACGATATAATTTTCCAATTTATTATCAATAATTTCAGCAATTAGGTAATTAACATTCTCATCAACCTCTAATCTACAATCTCCGCCCATCTCGGTTAAAAGTTTTATTAACTCAAACTAAATTTATATTTAATCTAAAATCCAATTAAAATAAACCTGGCTTTCCTCAGTTAATCCTGCGAATGATATAGTAACTCCATTAAATACTTTAGATTTAGCCGATTCGTTCATTTTAGGTTCTGATTTTAATTCCATGACAAGTATATATCTGAAAATTTTATCGATAGTTTTATCTTTGAGGAAATGAATAAATACAAAAAATTATTAGAAATTAAATATTTATGAAGTTACTCAAGTGTTAAATTTATGTACTCAAACTCCTCTAATTCAAATTCAAAATTTGCGATTTGGCACTCATTTTGTCATAACGTTTTTGTTCGGAATAAAATGAAAATTTACACAAAATGGTCAATTTTTTTCTTATTTCCGTTAAAATTTTTGTATTTGATATTTTAATTTTCAGATGGTATCATATCTCAGTAACGACCGTGAATTGGACGAAAATAAATTAAATAACGGAAACAGAACCAACTCTCTTCCTTATGAACCTCATCGGGATAATGATCGACAGACTAATGGCAATTCAAATGATCCACAGGAATTTATACTGGCTCGGAATGTTGCTGAAGACAATTATTGGCGTAGGTATGCTAGAAATTATTTTACAATGGGAATATTTGACGAATTATTGTATTCTGAAAACCTGCGCATCCTACACTTTTTTATGGTTCATATTTTAGTGTCATTCGGGACAGTTTTCTTTTAATAGTTTATAGCTCTAAATTTTAATTTAGTCGACGTGAAGAACGCGAACATCTTGGGAAAATTGGAGTTCGTCGCATTTGGGGATATTCTCCTACACATGATGAATTGGAACAGTTATATGACGAGTAGGTTAATTTTTTTTATTGATTTAATCACTTTATTTTTTAGACAATATTTGGATGAAGATAATGTTATAGGCAAGAAAACGAAGAAACACAAATCGAAGATTAAACGTTCGCCAAAATCTTCAGAATCCTCCAGTTCTTCCCTATCTGGTGATGAAAATACAGATGAATCTGATGATGGAGTTGTGAAGCATAAAAAGAAACACAAAAAGAACAAAAAACATAAAAAGAAGGATAGTGATCGGAGAAGAAAGAAAAAAGACAAAAACAATAAACGGAAGAAGCGACAGAGGAGAGAGAGGTTGGTTAAAATATTAATTATCATTTATTAAGTTTTTATATTTATAGTAGTGACGAAGAGCCTGGACACCATAAAGATGAGAAAGGTGATGTTTGGGTTGAAGTAACAAAGGAAATGCAAGTAGCACAAACTAAAAAGGAGGAGGCTGCTATAGTTGGACCTTCCATTCCTGAACATATTCAACAAAAATTAAATCCTGCAGCTGCTTCAAGTGATATAAGATTAGATGCAGCGTTAGTTATTTTAATTTTTATTTAAATTTAAATAAAATCCTTAAGTGCTCGGACAAATATGTTGAGGGGCGAAGCAGCAGCGATGGCAGCGTATGCTGCTCAGGGAAAAAGAATTCCGAGAAGAGGAGAGATTGGCCTTACTTCTGAAGAAATTGCTGTTTTCGAAGTTGCTGGATATGTAATGAGCGGTACTCGACATAAAGCTATGGAAGCTACTCGACTTCGAAAAGAAAATCAAGTAAATACTTTTAATTTAAAATTTAGTTAAAAAATTTTTTTGTTTAGATTCTCACAGCAGAAGAGAAACGTTTATTGAAGACATTTTCGATTGATCAGAGAAATAAGAAAGAAGAAACCGTTTTGAAACAATTCCGTGATTTGATAAGTTCTAAGAAGCCAAAGGGTTAAATTGTATATTTTTAAATAAATTTTTTATAATTTTTTAAACGAAATCGATTTATAAATTTTCAAAAGAAATTGAAATTTTGATACATTTTTAATAATTTTGCATTATATGTATAATTAACAAAATTTACAATAAAGAATGGTAACAACTCGGTTTGCTTCAAGAAAGTTACTTTCAATAAATAAACAATTAAATTCCCCAAACCAACAATTTATCAAATGGGAAAAGGTTCTCTACAAACACCAACCATTTCCAGATAATTACACAGATGACGCGTTATTTCTTGATCAGTTACGTAAAAATGGTTAATTTTAAATAAAATTTTAAATTCAAATAAATATTTAAGTTAATGTTGTCAAGTATTCAATTGTTGAATCGATACGTGGTGGTGCAATAGTTATGTCACAAGTTGATTTGGTTGTTATTTATTTGGGCAAGTTTTTTTCTTATTTTTGTATTTAGCACTCGAATTTTTCAGTTATTTTCGAATTTTGTCGATTAGAATTTTGTGGCAGTAAAACAATTTTGTTAATTAATTTAATCATTTGTCTCATTCTTTTGTCCTTCGTAACCTTCTATAAATGTTTTTACATTAATTTAAAAAATCATTGGCAAACATTATTTACAATTTTTACTTTTGGTTATGCATTTACTCCCGTAATAAGGTTTTCTTTTATTTTTTGTTTGCTTGTTAAACTTTTAATTTATTAAGAACTTTAACCACAACAATCAGCACTGACACTATTTGGGCTAGTGCAATTATTCTTTTCTTTGTTAGCCTTTTTGTACACGATTATGGAATGGAATTTGCACCAATGCGAGTTTTTAATTAAAAAATTCAACAAAAAAGTTTTCAGTGTTTCAACTGCTTTGTCTGTTAATATTTGTTTGTCAGCATCTGTTTTCTTAATTTCTCGAGTTAACTGCGATCTACTTGCTTTTCTTTTATTGGGACTATCTCTTTTACTGTTTTGTTTTTGGCCACAACTTAGAAATGGTTAATTTAAAGTTTTCTTTACTTAATTTTTTTATTTAAAGTTTTACTTTCACAATCACCCAACACTATTTTTATTTTATTGCCAATATTGACAGTTATTTCTATAGGAGTTTTGTTTGTATTAAACGGAATTCTAGCATTTATCCATTTAATTTTGCATTTTTTATTGGTCGGATTGTGCCCTAAATTGTTAGTTAGAATGCAACAATGGAAGAGGTTAAAAAGTTATTTATAATAAATTAATGCTTTTAATAATTTTAAGTACGATTCATGGACCATGGGATGAGGTAACTATGAGAGCGAGGCATCTGACTTAAATGAAGAGTGGGCAATAAAAAATAAAACAACCTCTATATGTTTTGTATATTTAAATTTTTATTCGATAAAAATAATTTTTAAACAATTTTACGGAGATTTCGCAATAACTTCATCTTCCTCATTATTTGAATTAGAACATGATTGACGCGATAAATTAGCTCCTCGAGATCGGCTGCGTGCACGTGAACGACTACGAGCACGGCGTACAAGTTGAAAAAATTCAGGAAAAGGCATTAACATCTGAGATTAGTTAAAAGTTAGAAATATTTTGTAAAAAAATATAAAACCTCCATTTTCAACAATTGCATGTTTGTGCATCTTTGAACTGGGCATTGGTAAAGTTGACGACGGCTCTTTTGAAATTTAATATGTTCTTCCACCGATTCACGGTCGTAAACATGTCCACAAATCTGGAATTTGGAAAGTAAAAAAAGAATAGATTAAGTAAATTTATGTAAAATTTTTCCTTAGTCAACTCTGTTAATACTCTTCGATTTTTTTTAATTTTAGGGAAATTTCAAATTCCCTAGGTTCCCCATTTTTAATTTGACCTAATTAGCTAATAATTTAAAAATCCAAACTAACCGGATTTTTAACGGGTTCACGAATAGGTTTTTTAGTAAGTGGATCCTTATCAGTTAAATAAACGTCAAGCATTTCCATATCATCTTCCTCATCTTCTCCACTTTCTTCACCCATTTCATTATTTTCTTGAGTATTTTGATGTTCTGGTTGTTGAATTATTTTTATATAATTTTTTAAACGGGAACTAATTTGTTCAATTTCTTGTTGATTTCTTCCAGGATTTTCTAATTGAAGAGATTTTCTACTTAAAAAATATATTTTTAATTTTAAAGTAAAGCGTTAGAAAAGTTTTTAGCTCCACAGGCGAAAATTTAATGAATTTTGCAACTATCGAAAAAAATTTACTTTTCTGATCATTCCCTCCCAATTTTTTTCATTTTCTCCAATTCACTAAGGGGGGGGAGAGATTTCGGAATGATCCCAGCCTTACAATAATTAAATAAAATTTTTTTTACATTTTCTTAAACTGTGCATTTAAAATCTTTTTGTCAGAATTGTCTTTAGAAAATTGTCGGTTTGTTTCATCAATTGCCCGTCTGTCGATATCCATATCTTTATCAAAATTTGAAAGTCGTCCAATAAGTGTTTCCATTCTTTTTAATTGTTCAATATTTTTACTTTTTGATAATAAATCAACAATTTTTGCACTAAATTTTTAAAATAAAAATATTTTTTTAATTTATAAATTAAAAACCTATAATTAACTCCTTGCTCTATAAATTGAAACATTTCAATATGATCTGCTCCACGCTGTCCAGGAGGCATTAAAATATTATTTTGAGAAGGTTGATGACGATTTCGTTGAGGTAATGATGCCCTAACATCTCGAAAGCTAAAATCAGCGTCATCATTACCTTCTTCCTCTTCCTCTTCTTCATCTATTTCCATTTCTTCCAAATCCTCTTCACATTCATCATCAATAAAAGCCCGAGCCATTTATTAATCGATTGTATATCTAAAATAATATTCGAGATTTTTCCAAAATAGGAAAAAGATAAAAATTTTAAAAACTATTAAATGATCGCGATGAAGAAGCTGCAATGAAAAATATTCTTTGAAAATATAAAAATTGGCAAAATGTAAAAGCGTTAATTTAAATGAATTTTGAATTATGTAGACTGTCAAAGGAGAGGCTTGGGGTATCCATGGGACTTCGAGATGAAATTTTGCAGACAGGTAGATCACACCTGTTATGTATCGACTTGCGGTGTGTCCGATACTAACAGAAAGACTAACCAAAGACTAACTATCAAAGGTTTATCACAAAGGTAACAATACAATAGAAATGACGAGACTATGCGCTGGAGTAGTATATAGCTTGACTACGGACTAAGACTAACTGGCGACTAAGGACTGACTCAAGACTAACACTAGACTAACACTAGACTAACACACTGACTACTAAAAGGCTTCGCCTTTTATACTAAGCCGCCACCCTAACACCTCCCTTCTTTAATTAAGTCGGGACTATGTTTCCGACTTTTTCGACTAGACTTGGTGGACTTCAAAATACTACTACACTCCAACACAAACAATACAGCGAAAAATACAAAGGGCCAAAAATACAAAGTGAGCAACAAAAGGGGAGATACGATAATTACAAAAAAATTTACAACAACAATATTATCACAATTATTTACTTCTTACTTACATCTCCCATCTACTTCTATCGTCGCTCGTCACAGTGCTCCCTTGTTGGCTCATCTTTTGGCCTCGTCGCGTTCTGTGTTGCCGTTGTTGCTGGTGCTTCCTTCAAATTGGAACTAGACTCCAATTGACTGCGAGGTTGACCATGTGTCGAACCTTTACTACGGTTTTCATCAGACTTCATTGACTTTGGCCTAATTTGCCATTCTTCGCGACTGACTATGGCTCTCAGCCTTGGGACTTTGACTTTATATCCATCCACGAATTTTCTCACAATAGTCCCAGGCAACCAAACCTTCTTGCCATTCTTGCTCCTGTTCATGACTAAGACTTCTTCATCTTCTTTGAATCGACTAGAATTTCCCGAATAATTTGACTTTCCCTTTAAGAATCCTGACTTTGTCGAGCCTTGAGTAACACGACTACTCTTCGGACTATTCGACTTTTTACTCTTTCGATTCTTTTCCCGACTAATCTTTCTACTATTCTCCTTCAAGTTCGGGACTTCTATCGTCAGAATATGTGGGACTGAAGAATCAACTTCTACTTGATTTACTTCTGGACTATCGACTCTCTTAAACCGTTTCTTTGGTTTCCTACAATCTCGACTAATGTGTCCGACTATTCCACAATTATAACACTGACGTGATTCAACTTGGCGTTCTTTTTGCCTTGACTTAATTCTTGATCGCTTCGACTTTCTGCTCTGACTATGTTCGATCCGACTAACATTATTTATCTCAACATACTCTTTAGGTCCACTCTTGACCTTTGCCTGACTATCGAACATTTTCGCCTCCGACTTATTCGCCAGATAACTCCTCACTTCCTCCATCAATGCCTTCAACGTGCAGACTTCCGACTTCGCATACGACTCTACAAATCTCAGACTGATCTGTCTTACATCCAGCGCCTTCTCTGGAATGCCAGCTATGAATACTAGAATTTTGCATTCCTCGACTGTCAAGTCCATATTCGCTTTCTCGCATTCTGCATTGACTAGAGTTCCGAATTCTACAATTTTCTCTACTGATGGGCATCTCATCTTGATGACTTCGAATCTTTTGACTAATTTCGATCTTGGGTCACTGAATTCCTTTTTCAGTACCGCGACTAGACTTTCGAAGTTCATTTCCTCTAACTTTTCCGGCAACATCTTCTGCGACATCTTCGCATATTCGACTCGGCCCAACTTCTCGACTAATAATCGGACTCTGACTTTTTCTTCTAAGGACTGCGCGTCTACTTCAAAGTAGGACTTGTTCTTAGCGTACCATGACTCAAATGTGACTCCTTTTTCAACATCTGACTGGAACTCTGCAATCAATGACTTCAGCTTACAATACAGTTCCGTCGACTCTTCCTCTTCAGACTTGATCGCAACTGACTGACTCTCTTTCATCATTTCAAGCCATTGAATTTGCATCTGTTGCGAACGAGCTTGCATTTGCTCTTGTGCCTGCAGTAATTTTTCAAGCATTTCATCCATCTCGACTGAATTATTTGACTAATCAAACTGACTTTTAGACTATGGGTCCTGCCTGTTCAATTTTTCGTTGACTACTCAATTAAGAGTTTAACTGCGACCGCGCCACTGTTATGTATCGACTTGCGGTGTGTCCGATACTAACAGAAAGACTAACCAAAGACTAACTATCAAAGGTTTATCACAAAGGTAACAATACAATAGAAATGACGAGACTATGCGCTGGAGTAGTATATAGCTTGACTACGGACTAAGACTAACTGGCGACTAAGGACTGACTCAAGACTAACACTAGACTAACACTAGACTAACACACTGACTACTAAAAGGCTTCGCCTTTTATACTAAGCCGCCACCCTAACAACACCCTACTCTAGTTGTGAAATTTCTCCATTTTCGCTGCGTGGTACCGTGGACAGAATTATAAGCCCCCAAAGTCTCCTTTGTGAGACGATTCTTTTTTTTCGGTGAAAAAATACCATTTTAACTCAAATAAACTATAGTATTCCAACTTTTACTAAAGGTCGAATGTAATTAAAATATTTACTTATTTGTTAGTTATTTTATGCTATAGTTAAGACACAATAGACACAATTCTATATGTACAGTATGTATTATATACAATAGAAACAATAAACATAATATAAACAATTATCACATAATTTTTTATTTGAACCCGTTGCAGACTTCATCTTGTCTAGGTTTGTTCGAGTACTTCACGAATTTAGAGTAGAGCCAATAGTAGTGACACGAATAATCCGGGCTGTCTCCATTTTATACGGCGCTACTTGTTGAATGTTGAGGATTTCGCTGTCCTCATTCACCTAAACAAAAATTGTAATTTCACTCAAACAAATGTCAAGAAAACGAACGATGGTCTCCACAACTGGATGACAATGCTGGCGGTCTTTAGCTCTGCAGACACTGACGAATCGTTTATCCCTGTCGAAGGTTATTCTTAGACGAGCAGGGCAAGTACGACGACGGCCTTCGACAAACTGAAAATATTTTTAAAAAATATTTTTCGAATTTCTTTGAATGTCTTTACCGAGCATGTCCAATATTCGACTGTGCCACTAACGTGTGGATGGCGTGAATTGATCCTCCAATTAGTTCGCTCCCCTGACGTCCACCATTGGTCGAACGCTTGTGTTGTTCGGAAGTTTCTAAGTTCCTCGTAGTGTGCTCGCCGTCTCACTCGCTCCCTTGCACGCACGCGGTGCCGAAACATTTCTGCCTTAAAATAACAATATAGACAATAAAATAATAAAGGTGTAGGAATAATTAACCTTTGCTGAATGTTGCACTGATGGATGAATTTAGACGAGTAGTGGATGAAGGAATATATTGACATTTTATTTTGGAGGATTTTTATACTAAAAATTTTTTAAAAATATTTTAATTAAATTTTAGTTAAAATTAATTTAAAAAAAATTAATTTCTCTAATTAATATGTATTTAGTTTGACAATCTTTTTAAATTAAAAATTTACAGTACATTGTATAAATTAGTTAATTTGCCATTTTAGAGAGAAATTTTAGACAGGAACTGTTGACTAAATAAATATTGTTTTAAATATTTTGCTATGTAACTAAAAAATTATTTTTAATTTTTTATTAATTTTTTATAAATTATTTTAAATTTTATTCAAATATTTTTTGTTAGAAAAATATTTCAAAAATTTAATTAAAATAATTTAAATCAACGGAACTGATTTAAAAAACATTTAATCCGCACAAATATCTCATTTAGGTCAATTTTGATTTTTGCTTTTTTAATCAAGGAGTAGCCGGTTATTTTGTTTGGTAGTTATTTTTTCTATAATCCAAAGAATAAACAGAATTATTTAAGTAAATGCCACCTTGAATATATTTAAAAATATTTTTTGATGAATTAATCCGGTATATAAATAAATAAATAATTATTTTATAATTAATACTTGAATAGTAAAAATTAAAGAAAAAATTATAGAAAAATTTTTTTGTACTTTTAAAATTATATTTTTTAAATTTTAAAGCAATTTTAATATGAAAATAGTAAATAATTTAATTTTTCTTTTAAATTCAATTAAAATTATTTTTTGCTCATTTTGTGGTGAAACTTCAATTCCTTTTAGTTTAGAGGTTTATTAAAATTCTCTAAATAATTTCCCCCGTTTTAATTAAAGATTTTATCCAACGGCCATTTAATTCTCGGTAAAAATACATAGACATATTTTATTAAAAATATCTTTTAAAAAAGGCTGTGCCCGACCAAATTGTTTTGGTTGGAATTCTTTTGGAAAACCTCAAAAATTAAATGATTCCAATTTTTATCGGGTAAATAAACAACCTGATGGGTTTTTTAGAAAATCCTTTACTTCAACAATACCCAAACCTTTAAATGATTTTGAGGCTAGTTGGTATAAACCTCAAATTGCTGTAAGTTTAAAAAGAGAAATTAAATTAAATTTAATTTAAAGAATTGTCAAACTGGTTTTGGAAGTAGTCCTTGTAATAAATTAAATAATTGGGTTGGTGGGATTGGACCTTATTCTTCGAGTTTGAAAAATGGAAATCAAAAACCGTTTGTGTTTTTTTAATAAAAAAACTATTTTTTGTCTTCTAAATAGATTACTTCTTCGTTGTTGTCATTGGGAGGGTTTGGTTAATTCTGAAGGTAATTTTTGAGGATATTAATTTAAATTTAAATTAATTAGATAGAGGTATTGCAAATATAAATCGAGGAAATATTATTTATGGTGGGGAAGTGTTTTTTGAAGATTCTTCTAATGATAATAAAAGGCAATATGCATTCGATTATGTTAGTGATATACGGCAAAATAATCGAGGGGAGGAAGGGGAAAAAGGGTAGGTTAATTAAATAAATTTATATTATTTGATTAATTATCACCAAATAATTTATTTTAATTAATTTTCTTTTTTTAAACATAAACAGATCTACTAAATATCAAGTATTTATCCATCGAATGCCTTGTTTACCTAGACCAGAAAAACTTTCTTTGTCAGTAGATTTGGATGTAGCTAACCAATTAATTCATAAATTTGAATTAGCCTCTTCAACAACAACAACAACAACAATTAATTCACCTCTTTTTATTTTTACAACAACAACCAACACTTCTCCTTTAAATAAAACAAAACAATTTAAAAAACAATTAAAATCTAACCAAAATAAATACAAACACGAAGGAGAAAGTCATATTAATATTGAAGTTTGATTTTAATTTTTTATTAAGAAAAATTCTGTTCTTTTTTTGTAGACATTTAAATTATCAGCAGCTCCATTATTAGAACATAATCCATTAATTAATGAACAAATAAATAATAAGAAAAACAAAAAAATAATTTTAGATAATGAAGTAATTGAAGGGCCGTTTATGGAAAATGAAATTGAGGAAAGAGAAGAGGAAAATAAAAAATTAAATGAAAAACAAAATTTATTATTAAATTCCAAATCAAAACAAATAATTAAACAACAACAAAGGAAAAAAATTATTTGTGATCGTAACATGACACGTCACAGTCGGTACAGGCGTCAGTGTGCGGTGAAATAAATTTTTACTATTATTTTTTTATCTAAAATCTGATCCGAAAATAAAATACATATGAATTTAAAATAAATAGTTAGGGATATAAGGAAGTGAAAAGAAAAGAAATCCTCAGTTTCCTTAATTTTGTTGCCACCAAATATTTTTGTCAAAAAATTTAATTTTTAATTTATTTTTAAAGGAAATAGAATTATCAGAAGATACCCCCGTCCAAATAATTGAAGATGAAGAACAAAATTATGGTGGGGGCCCTAATCAAGAATATTATGATCCTGGGGGTGGTGGCTACAATAATTATTATTACTACACAAAACCCGCTTCTTCCTATTTTCAATGTTTTAGTGGAGATACTAAAATACGTTTAGATAATGGAAAATTAAAAAGAATGGATAAATTGGCTGTTGGGGATTGGGTAATTAATTAAATTTGGAATTAAAAATAATTATTTAAAAAAAAAGATTTATTCAACTAATCGTTCTCGAATTGTTTTGAGTAAAATTGAAAGGTGGATTCATAGAGTAAGTTTGAATAATTAATTGTTTTGTTAAATATTTATCAAAATTTTGAATGACGGAATAAAGATAATTGAAAGTGATCTGGGGAGGGGGAAGAGTTGAGATTAAATCTTCATTTAAAATTTATAACCCATTCATTCATTACCTAAATAATATTTAAATTTAAATTTTTTAAAAGGTTCCAGAACAATTATCCAATTTTGTTCAAATAAAGCTTTTGGATGGCCGAATTTTAAAAATAACAGAAAAACATTTTATTTACGTGTATAAAGGAGGAAATTGTGAAAACTTTAAAAATAAAATAATTAATATAAAAAAAGTTTTTGATATTTATTCTATTTTGTTTGCAAAAGATGTTAAAATTGGGGATTGTTTATTTACTGAAATTGAAGGAGGAAATGAACAAGTAATTCCTAGGAACTTTTTTAATAATTATTTTTTAAAAGTCTTTATTAATTCAACCAATTATTTCAATTAAATTAATTAAAGAAAAAGGAATATTTGCCCCTCTAACAACGAGTGGGGATATTTTTGTTGAAGGAATTTTAGCTTCCTGTTTTGCTGTTGAACAAAATTCTGTTCTTCAAAAAAGCATTTTCTCTGTTAGTTTATTAATTTAAAAATAAAATTTAAAAAATTTAAGAATTGGCCATTATTTACAAAATTCTCTTCTTTTTTATTTAATTTATTTAATAATTACAATAATAATTTGGAAATGGTAAGGGAAAAATTTAAAAAATATTATAAAATTAATTTAAAAAAAATTTAAAGATTGAAGAATTGCCAAAATGGGTGGATTTTATTGTTGTTTATTTGTTACCTATTGTTATACCTTTTAAATAAATTTATTTATTTAAATTTTTGTTAAAAGTTTAATAATTTCGTTATATGTAGTTTACATTCTCGGGGGATTAAATAAGTTTATAATATTTGTAGGCACTCTAAAATATATTTAAATAAAAAATTACTTAACTACTCTAAATTACCTATATTGGGAGTATAATATAACGAGATTAGACTTATTTATTGTTATTTTTTAGTTAAATTGTTTTAACCTTTTTTTTCTAATTTTGCTATTAATTTTGTTTTAATTATTAAAAAAATTTAAATAATATATTTTAAACTTTTTATAAATTCAAAAGTAATTTTTTCTATCATAGATAGTAAAGTAGAGCTGGGCCAGTGCAATTTAGCTAGTGCAAATGGCCATCCGGCAGCTCTTCAGTTTATTTTTTATAAAAGCTCTAATTTTTAATTAGAAATATTTTTGATTTTTAACTTTCTCTTATGTTTGGGATCTAATGGGGGATCTAATTCTTTTACAGTCGATTTCGTTATACTCTGAAATTGAAAAAAAACATTCAAGGAAATATCACCACCAAATAGCCAACTGCATTAAAAAGCTTATACTAAACTGATTTGTATACTTTGGATGTATATTATTATAACGAGATTTGACAAAATATATTTCCTTTTAGTTTTTGAATTCTTATGGTATGATTTGTAAAGTTTTTTAATTTAAAATACTCCAATTTAAGAGTTGGAGATATTTAGAATAAATGATTCTAATGTGTAAATTATTTTAACAAAGGATCTCTGGAAATTTCTCCTCATAGCGGGGACTGGCGGATATTCGTTTTTTTCGATGTTTCACCTCTCACTTTTAAAAATCAATGGATAAAAATAACAAATTTATAGTCAGACAAAACAATACATACAATAATGGTGAATATTTAGGAAATATACAACAATTTACATAGTTATGTGAATATTAGATCTCTCATTCTATCAACTATTCTTCATTATCCCTCATCTCAACGAGAAGAAGCGGTGACCAAACTAGCTGCACGTTGCGTATCCAATTCTGTGCGAAGTTGCACTTCCTGTTCTCGAACCTCGTCCCAAGTCAGCCCAAACCAGCTGTCAATAGAAGTGAAGATTTGCTGGTGGAATTTGGCGTTGATTTTGCGGTGTTCCTGAAAGAAAAATGAAAACATTTATTTTTATTTTAGAATATATATTCTCTGATTATTCTAAAATAATCCTCAAAACTCACAAGCTCGACAAGTTTTTCAGCTCCCGGAAAGTGTGTCCTGACGTTAACTGTTACAACTTTGTAGACGCACATACAAGGCTTACATTTCTCTTGCCAGTTGCCGACCAGAGGCCCTCTTTTTGCGCGTTTGGAACGAAACTGAAATTTGAAAAAAAATTATTTTTCAAAGATATAAGCATTCTCACATTAGTATTGTCCTCCCCAATGTTCATTTTGACGATTTCACGGCGCTTCAGCATATCACTGCCCAGTCCCAAAGCCTGCAAAAATGGTCAGTTTAGAGTTAATGTGAAAAATGTCTAATAACAAACATTTTCATCTTTTCCTCTATTGTTGTCCAAACAAAGTGTCTCGAATCGGATGCTGAACTTTTCCCGATTTTCGTCCCATTCAGGAGCGTAGAGTTCTGTCAGTAGATATGGAAAGCTGTTCCAACTATGCTCGTGAATCCGGGTGAGGCCGTTCGGTACAAAAGGTCGGACAAATGATGGAATTTTACTGAAAAAGAAAAAGAGAAGATTTTTGCTTTCGAGCAAATTTTTTAAAAATAAACTTACGATCTCAGGTGGTAGATTTTGTGGGTGAACTGCCCTTCATTGTAGCGCCCGTGACAAAGTGGAATGTTGTCGAATGGCTCGTCTTGCAAGATTTCCACTCCTTCTCCTTTGTGTGTTTGCTAAAAATAATGAGAAAGGTTTTAATTTTGAATGACAGAAAGTAAAAATAAAATTTTACTTTTCGAGCCGTCTCCATGTAGGCAAACGCCCGTCCAATCTGGAACTCTGCTGTAGTCATAGGCATCACTATCCTGTACTCGCGAACAAGCATTGCGGCTGGCGATTGAAGTGTAGACGAGCAGGCGAACACTGAGCAGGCGCACACTGAAGTAGATGAGCAGGCGAACACTGAAGGTAGCAGACAATGAGCACAAACCCCAACAGAGGTGTTTTGTGAGAGCGTTAATCCTTTCAAGTTTGTAAGGCTTTTATACTCTAGAAAATTTTGAAAAAAATTAATTTACAACGGAACCCAATTTTATATATTTTATTCGGTGCGCTCCTAGTTCGATTCCTAAGATCGATTCCTTAAAATTTAAAATTTAAATATTATTTATTATTTAATTATTTGAATTTAATTTAAATATTAAAAATCTTCTAAAAAATTCAGAAATTTAAATTAGAAAGATTAAGGAAAAAAACTTTTTTTTCATTAAAAGAAACAAAATTAAAAAAGAATGCCCATGGCAGGAATCGAACCTACGTCGTCTCGGCCACAACGAGAAGTACTAACCACTATACTACATGGGCCGAAAGAAAACCTTTTTATTTTCTCTTTTGACTCTAAAAATAACTTTGAAATTATTCTTTTTATTAAAACTGTGAAAATATTTTTTTAAGTTTAGAAATTTTTTCTTAAAAATTAGAAATATTTAAAATTTAATTTAGAAAAATATTTAAAATTTTCAAAACCAACCAACTCCAAACCCTTCCCCTTCAACACATAAAGATCCATTAAAAGCAACATTTCTAGCCTCAAAAACACTAAAACGTTCAGAGACCTCTTCTGATTGATATTCTACAGGTTCTGATTCTCCAGTAATTGAAGAAGCTTCCAAACGAAGTTGAATACAATGCAATAATCTTTTTATACCTTAAATCAGCAGGTACCAGTGCTGGGCTATAGCTATTTCTCTCCTTTAGCTAGTGAAAAAGGAAACCAGCATCTTCAGCCTAGGAATCTAGGAAATAAATAGTTCAAATAATATCTGAAAGTGACTTATCTATAGTAACTTTGCCAATAATTATCCTATTCCAATAATTTTATTATTATTAAAATTATTTTCAAAATATTTTTAACTAATAATTTCCTCTCTATTTTTCTTTAAATTATTAATAAATATATCCAATATCCAATAAATTCCTTCAATTTCTGTTCTTTTTTTATTTATTTTTCGCGCTTTAAAAATTTATATTTCAAGGGCTTGTTTCTTTCCTTTTTTTATTTCTTTTCTACTTGTTCCTGCTTCCGCTTTCCCTTTCTTTCCTTTTTTTGATCGGCTAATCGACAAACCAAGAATTCTTTAAATATATTCTTTTTTCGTTTTTTGATTCTTTCGTGGTCATCCATCTGGAACTGGATATATTTAAATAAAATAAATAAATATTTATTTTTAAAATTTATTTTTAAAAAAGAAAATGTCTTCTTCAAAAATTTATCCTTTACCTAATAAACAGCAAAAATTATTTTCTTCTAATCCCCCACCATTACCTTCAACAATTTTTATTTCAAAATCAGAAAAATTAAATGAAAATAATAAAATAAATAAATTAAAATTTAACAGATTTCCCCCAATTTATTCAAAAAAATCAGATCAGCCAGAATGGGAAGTTAAAGAATTATTGAAATTAAATCCTTTAAATCTGTAAATATTTAGTAATTTTTAAATAAATAAAATAATTTTTAAAAGTTTTTTTCTTGGATGTATTCCTCCTTTTTTTGGAGCTTTTGGTTCAATAATAACAGCATTAATTGTCCATAATGATGAAATAAGGCTAGAAAAAAATTTTTTATTTTTAATTGAATATTTTTAGTAATTATAATTGGCAATGCGGGGTATTTCTCTTTAATTTTGAAAAAAAAATTTTTTTAATTATTTTGAAATTTAGAGAGCTCGATTACCTTCACTTTCACGTATTATAAATCTTCCTATGGAAAGTAAGTTTAAAAATAAATTATTTGGAATTTAAAAAGAAAAATATTGGAATTAGAGAACGTATTGGGAGTGTAGTAGGAGGGAGGAGATATCTCGAAAAATATTAACCTCTCTAACCAAAATTTTTATTCGAGTTTCGATCTCCATTCAGTCTCTAATTAGAACGATTTAATTATTTTAATTCAAGAATTAAGAAGGAGTACTTAGAATTATTTAATTAATTTTTCCTTTTTTCAGGAATTTTTTGGCAATTTACTTTTCTTTTTCACATTCCGTTAAGAATTGTAGAGATAGCTGTTGGATGTAAAATTAATTTTAAATTTTAACTAATTAATTTTTAATTTCAAATAAAAAGTTTATCGTTATGACCGTCTTCGTTTAATTAATTGTAATTGGCCAAAAATATATAATTTAAGTAGATATTTATATTTAATATTTGGATGTTTGGAATTAATTTTTTTGATTGCCCTTTCTGTTGTTGGAGAAAGAGAATTTATATGTAAAATTTAAATAATTTAAATTTTAAATTTAATTTTATTTAAAGCTTATCATGTTGTTTTCTTTTATGCTTTTGGTGGTTTTGCTACTGGATTTTTTATTACAAATGTTGTTTGTCATTCACAATCTCTTTATTATTTAAATCCTTATGTAAATATTTTTTTATAAATTAATTTGAAATTTTAAAAAATAAAAAAACTTTTATTTTTTTCTAACAATTTAAATTTATAAAAAATATTTATTTTAAAAATCAGAAATTAATTTTAGGGTAGAATTTCCTATTATATAAAAATAATAGTAACAATTCTTTTTATTATTTCAATGCCTATTTTGTTTGGTGCTTTTATTTTATATTGGAGGAAATGCATTACTATAAGTTGTTTAAATTTATTTAAATGTATTCGGTCCTTATTTGTATTTCACCACATTTGTGTACTGCCTTGATTGGAGAATCCGGGATTACTTGAAATTTTCGCTTCTGTTTTCGGTTTCGGATTAGGATAGTCGGGAATTTCCCAAAATTCACCAACCCAATATCACAATCCCTCTATCTTCAGATTTCTTATGGGTGATGTTCTGATAATTATATTTAATTTAAATGTAAATTATTAATTTCTAGTGTATGATGTATTTGCTATAGCCGAATACATCGATGTTTTCCTTACAATATCTTATCATTGTTGTGCTTTTTTTGATATTCGTCACAAAGTTATTTTTAGTATTAGAGATGTAAAGAAGAAAATAAATTAAAAAAAGAAAAAAAAGAATTTATTTTTATAAAAAATATTTATTTCAAATTATGCACACAAAATTGTTGGAAATTATTTTTGTAAATTAAAAAAATTATATTTAAATTTATTTTTTTCCATTCTTTTTAGAACTTGTTTGGATTAAATCGAATTATTTTAATTAAAATTAAAACGTAAATTTTTCTAAAAAAATAAATTTAAATAATTCCATTTATTTTCCTCAAATTACTAGAATTGTTGGCGACCGGTTTTAAATTTTAATTAAATTTTAGTTTCTTTTTAAGGAATCATTATTCGTTTTTAAAAATTTTCGGTCTTTATAATTTCATAAAAAAGGTTATTAAAGTTTGGCAAGATTAATTAATAATTAATCAACAAAACATTAATTCTTGCTAATTAATGCTTGGCAAGAAATATCAAAATTTTCGTTACGTCAACAACTCTATTAATTTAAATTAGGGTAGTTCCCCGGACCTTCGGGATCTAATGTGTTTTGGTCTGCTTTTTGGTTTTGAGTTTTTAGTTTTTTTAACCAGTTTCGAGTCTGGTTTTTGTCAAAAAAATAGTTGGGGTCGGAATACGGGGAGCTACCTACCCTAATTTAAATTACCATTTAAATAATCTAACAATTTTATTTTTTGGATAATGTCTAATAAAATATTTTCTTATTTCATTATAAACATTTATAAAAATTCCAACAGCAGCAACAACAACCCAACATTGCCAAGGAATTGCTGCCCCTCCCAGAAATTCATTTAAACCGGGCAAATAAACATAACAATTAATTAATATTAATTCAATTATTAACGCTTTAATTAATGCTTGATTTGAACAAAATCCGTGTCTAAAAAGGGAAATTCTTCGAGTCCTGGCACTCCAAATATTAAAAAATTGTCCAAAAACAATTCCCATTTGCCAAGCACTCGTTGCCTGTCTTCCAATTAATAATTGCTGTTCCACAGAAAATTCACGTCCATTACTTTTAAAAATATCCCCTCCTTTCTTCCAACAATTTAATGCAGAAAAGGGCAAATCTAATATATTAATTCCTTTACACCAAAAAACATAACAATAAGCTAAAAAACATCCAAGAGACTGGAAAAATTAAATAAGTATAAACACTTTAAATATTTACTAGGATTGGACATGACCGGTTAATTTTTGCCTGTAACGGCTCAAATGCTCTTATTCTTCTCTATTTGAGACGTCTCAAACAAAAATTAACAGGTCCTGTCCAACCCCCAATATTTACTTGTATTTGTCCAGTATAAATATAAGAATAAGCCAATAATCCATTAGAAATCAAAACTTTGTTTACAGCTCTAGGGGGTCTAGCCATTACATCCCCCTCCGGTTTTTCGTTTGCCAAAGAAATCCCTGGAAATATTTCTGTCCCCAAATCAATTGATAAAATCTTTGAAAATTAAAAGAATATATTAAATTTAATTTAATTCATTAATTACTTGTAAAGCAGTTATTCCAACAGGCATTCCAAAACAAAAATTAATTATTATTGGCCAAACTTCTGGGAATGAATGGGGCATTGTATATGCTAATAACTTTAAATAAAATAATTTTTTATGTAATTATTTAATTAACTAATTACTTTTTTAATATTTTCATACATAGCTCTCCCTTCTTTTACAGCTTGAACAATTGAAGAAAAATTATCATCCTTTAAATTTACAAATTAAAATTCTCTCCTTTTTATTTCCAAAAAAACTTACAATTAAAACAATATCGGCAGCTTGTTTAGCTACTTCACTCCCCGAACCCATTGCAATTCCAATTTCAGCTTTTTTCAATGCTGGGGCATCATTTACACCATCACCCTTTATTTATTTAATTAAATATTCCCCCATCCCTCCAAATAAACTAACAGTCATAGCAATTATTTGTTTCCTTTTTTGGCATTGTTCAACAATAAATAATTTCTGTTCAGGCGTTGTTCTCGCAAAAACAACAGAATTTTTCTTTAAAATTAATTGATCCCATTGCTCGGCCGTTAAACGAGAAATTTGTTGTCCTTGTACAACTGCCCAATCATTTTTTGGATCGAATTCCCAAGGTTTCCCTTCTTCAGGTAAATTATTTTCTAATTTAAAGAATATTTTTTAATTTAATTAATTTATTACCTCCTCCATTATTTATTTCTATTTTCCCTCCATTTTCATCAATTAACCCAATTTGTCTAGCTATTGCACATGCTGTTAATTGATGATCTCCAGTTACCATAAAAACTTTAATTCCGGCAGTTTTACAAGAATTTATGGCTTCTTTTGTTTTTTCCCTTGGGGGGTCCATTATTGCACAAACACCGAGAAATGTTAATCCATTTAAAGGAACATTCCCAACATCCAAACTAAATTCTACATCAACAGGAGCACGAAAAGTTGTTTGAGCAAAACCGATAACTCTGTGGCCGCCATTTGCAAATTCTGTATAGGCTGCCTTTTTAAAAATATTTTTTATAAAAAGAATTGCCCCTTAATAATAACAATAAATAATTAAAGGATCAATCAAAATATTTGTTTAATCAAATATTTGATTTTTTGCAGTTACTGATCTCTACTACTACATATAATCCTCCCTCCCTCCCCAATTAATTAATTTAAAAACAAATTTACTTCAAGTTCCTCAATTCCCTTATTTCTCCCAAATTCTTTAATTCCATTTTTTGTTAAAATCTGTGAACACATTTTAGCCAAAACTTCAGAAGCTCCTTTAATAAAAAGTCTATATTCTGCTTCTTCACCTTGAACACCCATTCGAACTATTTTTAAATGCCATTTACGTTTTGAATTAAAAGGGATTTCAAAGGCTACCTAAAAATAATTTTAAAAAGTTTTGGTTGTGAATATTATTAAATTAGCCAATATTTTCTAAAAAAAATTCTTTTTAAATGTTGGATTGCTTCTAAAGCAAAGATTAACTCTTTTATCGTCTATAGTTTTGGGTTTCATTTTTTTATTTTATCAGCTAAAATTAGAGGAAACTTTAAATTAATTAAAGCTAGGAGGTGTTAATCTCTAAATATTTTTTAATTAAATAATTTACATCCTCATATTCTTGTCTACATTTATGTACATTAATTAAAATAGCTGCATAATTAAGCATTGCAACTTCTGAAGGTGTTCCAATAGCTGTTGAATGTTTTTGTGACATTTTAATTGAACGTTTATTGGCTATTGGCCTGTGTTGTTTTTTCTGTTGAGAATTTTCAATACCTTTTTCAATTGTGTCGGGGGATTTAATTGTTTCTTCTTCTTCGTTTATTGTAGAAACATTAAAATGTTTTGGTTCTCCACGTAATGAACTTTGGGCCCAAAGGACTGCTTTAAGTGAATCTGCTCTGCTAACTTTCCTGTGTTCTTCCTATGTTAAAAAATTTTTTTAATTTGGTTGGTCATGGGGGAGGGAAGGGAGAGTACCCTAACTGATACCTCTTATTTAGGATATAGGTACTTTATTATACAATAAAATGTGTTAGTTGTGTAAGCTACATATGGCTTTAAAAAAGAATATTAAAAATTCCTTTTCTAAAAGTTCTATTCAATAATACCCCCCCCCCCCCAATATTTTAGTTATTCATAATATTTTTTAACTTTTTACTTTTTTACTAATTTCTGTTGTTTTATCTTCATCTTCTAAATTTAAAACGGCAGTATTACAAACACTCATACAAGTTAATATATCAGAAATTGGATGTGGAAATCTATTACCGCCAATAGATCGTAAAGTCCATGGAGGTGCTGTTGTTGGGGTTGTTGGTATTCCTTCACTTCCAAATGAATTAAGTGTTAATTGGTGTTCACTTTGTGGATATCCTTTAATTTAGTTAAATTAAAATTTAATAAATTTTTGGAAATTAATTGGAGAGTCTTTAATAACTAAAAATATTTTTTTCTAAAAAATAATTTATTCTCAGATTTATGCCTATATTTATTTCTTCTAAATATTTACCATTTATAAACCCATCAAAATTCCAAAGTCCAGTAACTGTCATTTCATTTCTTGTCAAAGTTCCAGTTTTATCAGAGGCAATAATACTCACTTGCCCCAAAGCCTCACAAATATCTAATCTTTTTACATAAACATTTCGATTTGCCAAACGTCTTGCTACAAGTGTTAAAATTGAAGTAACAGTTGCTGGTAATCCACAAGGAACCTTTAAATTATATTTCTTAATTTTTTTAATGATTATTTTTTAACCATTCCAATAGCACAAACAAGAAATCCATTAGCCAATAAATGTGTAACATCTTTCCAATGATGGACAAATCCCCCAAATATAAATATTATAGAAGCAACAGAACAAGCCATTATTATAAGAAATTTAACATATTTTCTTATTTGTGCCTCTAATCTCGAGCCATTAGGTTCTTGTCCGGTTGTTAATTTAGCTGTTTGGCCAATTACTGTATTCTCTCCAACTCTAATAACTGTGGGAGAAAAATATTTTTAAATAAAGTTTTTTGCATAATAAAATTCAAAAAAATATTTAAAAAAATTTACACGCCTATTTTAATTAGAAAAATTTATGAAAAAAATTTTTTTCATTGAAAGAAAGAAAATAAAAAAAGAATGCCCATGGCAGGAATCGAACCTACGTCGTCTCGGCCACAACGAGAAGTACTAACCACTATACTACATGGGCCGAAAGAAAACCTTTTTATTTTCTCTTTTGACTTCAAAAATAATTTTGAAATTATTCTTTTTATTAAAACTGTGAAAATATTTTTTTAATTTTAGAAATCTTTTTATTAAAAATTAGAAATATTTAAAATTTAATTTAAAAAAATATTTAAAATTTAAAACCAACCAACTCCAAACCCTTCCCCTTCAACACATAAAGATCCATTAAAAGCAACATTTCTAGCTTCAAAAACACTAAAACGTTCAGAGACCTCTTCTGATTGATATTCTACAGGTTCTGATTCTCCAGTAATTGAAGAAGCTTCCAAACGAAGTTGAATACAATGCAATAATCTTTTTAGAAATATTTTACTAAAATTTATTTGTTTAATTACCTTAAATCAGCAGGTACTCTCTCTCCAGATTTAATATGTACAACATCCCCAACTACCAGATCCGGTGCCGATATACTACTTTCCTTCCCTTCCCTAATTACTTGACTACATTGGGGAAGAAGACGTTGAAAGCCATGAACAACCTTTTTAATTTTTAATTAATTAACTAATTAAATTAGTAAATACTTGTCTTGCACGCATTTCTTGAAACCAACTAACTAAACACATTACAAAAATCATTCCAAACAAAATTAAAGTAATCCACAAATTAATTAATTCACTAGAAATAATACATAATTTTAAATCTCATTTTCCCTCTTTTTCAACAAAAATATTTTAAGTTTTTCTACATATAAGTTTTTACTTATTTTTAAAATATTTCCAAAATTTATTAAAGAAATAATATTTTTGATAATTTAATATTCGAGTGTTTTGAATTTAAAATAATGCCCCCCCCCCACTAGGAAAATAATATCTAAAGATTATTTTAAAATAAAATACAATATTTATTTTATTACCTGTTTCAAAGTAGGATAGCACCCCGTCCCCCGAAATCCCAACCCTAACACTGAAGGCTCTACGATCCCGCCCCCGAAGGCTCGGGGTGCTACCCTATTTCAAATTACCTTGTATCCAAAAAGAATTGTAATAAAGACAAACAACTAGCCCCAATTAACAATACCCAAAGTAAATTCCAAAATTGTTTCAACAACAATTCCCACTTCCCCATTTCTCTCGGTTTAGGCAAAACATTCCTTCCTTTCAGTAAAAGCTGGGCTTTTGCAAATTCCCAAGTTAATCCTAAACTTTTTTGAGGTTGTTTTACATTTATATTAGAATCTCTAAAGAATAAACATAATTGTCTCAAATCCCAAACATGTTCACAAAATGCTCTGAAAAATTATTTTTTTAATTTTTATTTTCCGGGTCTTCTCCTCCCTCCCCCCCCCCCCCCCCCCCCACCTCTCCCCCTCCTAGTTTCCCCTTTTTTCTTAGTTTCTCCCACCAATTACTAAATTTACATATCTTTTAAAGATGGATATACAAAATTAACATAAATATAGTGAAAGTGAAGGTGTGTGTCTGAGGTTCCCTTGAAAAATTAGGGTATCTTGGAACTAACTTAAATAATCTTTCTTTTCCTTATATTATTCAAACACTAATAATATTAATTTATTATTTTACCCTTCAAATTGTTTTCTATTAACAGAACAACTTCTACTTCTTGTCCTTGTTCTTTGTTTTCCTCCTCCAAATTTTGTTTTATTATTTCGTTGTTTAAAACAAGAACTAAACCAAACAGAAAATATATTTTCTTCTTTATTTTTTTCTTTTTTTGTTTTTATTTTATTTATTCCATTCAAATTGTTTGTTGGAATTATTGTTGTTGTTGGTTGTTGTGGAGTTTTTATAACAACTCCATCTTTTGGAATCCATTTATTTGACATTTTTTTAACTAAAAATTAAATTACTTTCTTTAATAGAATTTTGAAAATTAATTAATGGTATATTATTTTTTTTTTGGAAAAAATTCTAACAGCTGGGCTTTAGCTAGTGCAAAGGGGTATTCGGCGGCTGGGAGCGAACTAGCATCTTCAGTAGACCGGACTGATACACCACGCCGCCTACTGCCTTAGGAAATAAATAGCTTACATTTAAAAGCCTTAAACTTAAGAGCCATTTTTAAAATTGAAATTAAATAAAAAAATAAATTTTCAAATAATTCAAGTCTAAGGCTAAAAAAGAATTATAAAAAATAATTAAAAATTAATTAATTACCTTTAAACAAAATTAAAAATAAATTTATTTTTAATTTAAAAAAATTTAAAAAACTGTCCGGCTGACTATTTAAACATATGAGAAATTTAAAATTCGAAAACCAATCTTCTCCTTTAAAGTGAACATTTTAATGCGCAAAATTTAAACAAAAATTTATTTAACGATCATCATCATCTTCTTCTTTTCGCCTTTCTCCTCCTCCCTTTTTTGGCCTCGTCCCGCTTTTTAATCTTGAAATGATTTTTTGGGGAAATTAAAAAAAATTAATTAATTAAAAAAAGTAATTAAGAATGCGTCATTTTATTTTTAAATTAAAAATATTTTTTATTTAAAATTTAATGGAGAGATTGTGTAAAAGTTTTGAGGGATTTATAAAATCTTTAAACTTTATAGAAAATTATTGTAGAAAAGTCTGGATATTTTAAATTTAAAATATTTAATATTTATTTATTTATTTTATTTTTACAAAATAAATATTTTTCGAAAGATTTTTATAAGTAATATTAAAAAAAATATTTAATATTTAAATAAATTTATTGCAAAATTGTGGAGTTGTTAAATCAACAAACACACTACTTAATAAAAAATATTTTTGTCTTTTTAAATGCTGGAGTTTACAAAAGAAACAAAAATGGAAAGTTTTTTGTTTGAATGATTTTTGAACTTATTAAATGTTTATTTAATTTTGAGTGTTTTTCTTACCTAAACAACAAACAAAAAATAAGAGCTTAAGAATTAAATTAAAAATATTTTTTTTTATTTTTCACATTTTTTTCTTTTTAAATTAATTTCAAGACTTAATAAATCATTTTTTGTTTAAAATATTTTTAGAATAATAAAATAAAGAAGGGAAAATATTATTTTTTTAATAAATTAATTTAAAAATTTCCTTAATTAAAAATCAATTTAGCATTCAATTATTTCGTTACCCTAAAAATAAAATTTTCATTTTCTAACTTCATAATTTTTTTATTTAAATTAATTCTCGATATTTTTAAATAATTTTCTAAAAAAATATTAGAAAAACGAATAACGACAGACTTTATTTTAATTTTCTTTAAATTTTATTTTCTTCTATAATATTCTCTTTTTATTTTTTATTTTATGTCCTCAAATTTATTCATTTTCAAAATCAATGAAATGACAACATCGAGAAAGGAAATAAAAAAAAGAAAGGGAAATTTACAACAAAAAAATTCTCACTATTTATGGCAATGAGAGATCAATTTTTGAGCCCCAAAATTGACCGCGCAAAAGTTTAAAAAAACTTTTAAATTTTAATAAGAAAATTAAAAACAACTAAGGAGTTTTTTAAACAAAGATAAATACTATAAAATTACAAATCCAAAAAATAATTTAATTAATGGAAAATTTTATTCAATTTATTTCAAATAATCAACACAATTCACAACCCCCATCAATCACGAATTTATTATTTCTGTTGATCTTCATAAATATCCCTCAATGTAAGTATAAACTGAATAATAAACATTTGTAAACGTAATTCCTCAGAATCTAAACTTTGTTTAAATAAAGGTTGGGGAAGGCCTGCACAAATAAGCATATTTTGTTGTTCTCTAACTGTCTTTTATAAAAATTTAGAATATTTTTAAACAAAATTATATTAAATATACTTCATCAATTCCTTCCAATATTCCTTTATCTATTTCTCGCTTTTTTTGATCTGTAAAATTTCCAGATTCGCGTAATTGTTTAATTTTGCTTTCTCTTTGTTCCCAAAATTCTCTTTAAAATTAAAAAAATATTTTCCCAAAAAAAAAACAAAAAAATAATCACTTTTCTTTCAAATCCTGTAAATCACTAAGGGATTCCAAAATAGAAAAAACAGTTCCATCAACTAAAGAATCTATTAAACTATCACGAGTTTCTTTATTGGAAATTCGAGCTTTTGTTGTTTCATTTAACTTTAAAAATAATTTAAAAACTAATTCTTCTCTATTCAAAACCTTTTCAGAATTAGAAGTTAAAAATTCATAAAGTCTCATTGCAATTAATTCTTTACGTGTTAACATTACTAATATTTTTTATTATTCTTTAAATAATTTAATGACGATGATCAAAACAAAAATTTGGAGGCCGTTGATCTTGCCAATTAGTTTCGTTAGCTTCCAAAAGAAAATTTAATTCTCTGTCTTGTTCCGGTACTTCTTTTGGTGGTATTGGAATATCGTCCTTTAAAATGCTAATTAATAATAATCACATGACTAGAGGCAATAGGTAACAAAGAATAATCGGAAAACTGAAAAAATCTACATACTGAGTATTTTTACAATATCTCCAGGTCAGTCCAGGATACCAAATTTCAAGAATCCTTTTTTATGGGACTTCATTTTAATATCAAAATTTTTTACCGCAGGAAGTTTGTGATTAATCCAATCGCGATCAATACGTTTTAACAGAAATAATTCAAAAACTTTGCTTTGATTTCGAACTTCTAAGGGCATAGAAACTTAATACAAAATATAAAAATAATGTTACAGACAAATTTAATAAAATAGCACATGTTAAAAATAATAATTTAAAATTTTATAATTAAACTGTTTTAAATTTTATCATTGATAAATTACAATAAATAAAAGCAATTAATTTTTTGAAAGATCACGGAAAATATTTAAATGAGATACATGTCATTTTTGAATGATTTTTGGTAATTTAAAATAATTTTGAAAAAAAAAGAAATAAATTATTGGCAAAGAGATGAAGATTTTTGAAAAATAAACCAAAAAATAAATAAATCAAATTTAAAATGGAAAAAATGAATCAGCTTTAAATAAAAGAATGATTAGAGAAAAAAGTACTGGACTGTTTTTAAATTTTTATAAGCTAAACATTCAATTTTAATAAAGCATCCATTGCAGCGGCAACAGGTAATCCATAAGCAACAACAGATGCACCTGTCAGATAAGGCAATTTACATGAAAGTCTTGCTTTAACTATTGCTTCAGTAAATAATTTAATTGATTCTGTTTTGATGTTATTTTGAGTTCGTTGTATAGCATTGTGTTGACTAAAATAAATAAAATAATTAAATATTAAAAATTAAACCTTTTCGAGTTAATCATTTTTTTATTTTTTGATTTTGAATCATTTTTTGGAGAAGATTCCATAAAACAATATTCCATTAATGCCATAAAAAATCCTAAAAAATGACAAATTAAATTCTTAATTTTTTCTTCACAAACTATCAATTTCTCCATCAGTCACCATCCAAAGGCATCCAACAACACAAGGACAACGCGCAATTAAATATTCATAAAGTGAAGATCGACCATCAAATCCTGGACCTTCATCATAAATTTTAATACTAGAACAACCCATAAGTATAGAAACAGCATTACAATCAGTTTCACGAACTGTAGAGCGCCAATAACGACCACCACTTCCATGGCCAATATATCTATTAAAAATTAAAATTTATTTTGAAATAAAAATACAAAAAACTAACAAGAAAAGTTCGCTCTCAGTCAGCGCCAATCGAATTTGATCACCTAATTAATAATTTTTAAAATAATTATTACTTGAAATTATGTCAAAATATTAAAAAAAGAAAAATTATTAAAAAAACTCACGTGTTGGTACTTCACCAACAAGACCGGGCCAATTAAATTGTCCCACAAAATCAGTAATTCTTTTTTGAGTGTTAGATAAATCTCCAGATGGATTAAGAATATAAAAAGATTTTCTACCATTAACCATTTTAGGTAATTCCTTGATCTCCTTATTTTGAAAATATTAATTTAAATTTAAAAGGAAATCGAAATTACTTGTTCTAGGGTACAAAGATATTCAAAGATGTGAAATGAAGGAAGACGCATAACATAAGGACTTCGTTCAAAGATTGGCAAACACTCCCACGGAAGATGACTTAATTGAGGAGGCACAACAAGTAATGTATAACACTTCCTTGACGATTTTATACTTCCTTGTTTTATAATTTGAGCGATTCGTGACATTGTAGTGGGTGCAATGTCACGATTACTTTGTGTTTCGTTATCTCTCAAAAGTTTAGACAATCGGATCCACTCATTTTCGCTTATGTGGTGATAAAGTTGAAGAAGAAGCTAGAAATAAAGAGATTAAAAGAAAGATAGTTTAAAAAATCACCGTTAAAGTTGGGATAGAAAAAACTCCAAGGCCCATTAATCTTGTAACAACTCTTTCGTTATCTTCAAGATCAACTGCTGGAGGTAAAAGAAGTGGGGCAGCAGCACCAAGCCATTTATGTTGCAAATCTCCAATAAACACCTTTAAATTTTTCATTTAAAAAATAAAAAAATAAGCCCACTTTTAATTGCTCATCAAGCCTTTTCCTCTCACCCCAAAATGCTTTAGCTTTTTGTAAATCTTGTTCATTTGACTTCTTTTCAGGAAGTTTAATATGTAAATGTTCTTTATCTCTTTCAATCTCATTGTCAAGCATTTTACCTTCCCCGTTCTCATTTTTTTCATCAGACTCCTGAGGTATATTCATAGATTTTCTAACAGATAAATCACTAGATTCTAAAATTTCTGACATTTTTGCAAGCATAGGATCATCCTGAAAATTAAAATATACTAATCAGCTTTTTATATAAGAAAATAACCCTTTCTAGTTTACTAAGTCGAATAATAACAGGTTCAACTGATGCGTGACAACGTGTCATCCATAAAACATTTTCTTCATCAAGTGAAATATTCACAAACGTAATTTCTAAGGTAAATTGGAATTTAAAAGAAATTACAAAACATTTATTTTAATACCTGGAGGTAATCGTTCAATCAAACTTTTGAAGTGATCAGTATCTCTAAAAGTAAAATTGTGTGTGGGAGCAGGATCATTCGAATCAAGAACTTCTTGTTGTTGATTAATGTCTTTATTTGATTTAATTTTATGCGTCTTTTTGCGAAGTAAAAGTGTTCTTGCCAATTGGCGCATTGACGGAGCCATAGATTCAACATGATAAAAGGCCATTGTCCAAGGATATTCATGTGGCATATTGTTATAGGCATAAGCTCTCATAAATCTTGAATAACAATTTCTAATTAAAAAATGTGCACATCTCTGACGCCATTCCCTGAATATAATTGATAATAGAAATTAAAAAAATATTAACCTGAAAAATAAATTTCCATAATCAATGAGATCGTTGCGAGCTGCATTAATCTTGGTTGGGCTACAATTCGTAGATAAAAACTTATCACCATTTAATTGAACACGAGTAAAATGCCTAAGCAAAAGCCAAATTGCACGATTTGTTATTTTACAACTTGACTGTTTGAAAAGCTGAAAATATGCAAAAAATATCTGATAATAATTTCAGATTATTTTGCTAGTTTTTTTCTAAAATAGCAATAAAAAAAGACAAACATTCATTGCTTCATCCAAAATATTCTTGTCCTCCAAAACATTTCTTTCCCAAAGCATTTCTTCTGATCTCTCCACAAAACTCTGACAAATTGCTCGAAACAAATAATTAATTATTAAAGGTGGAATATGCTTAAAATTAATTAAATTTGTAAATAAGGTTTAAAATTATACATATTTACTTCATTATCATTTGGTTTTATAACTGGTAATGAATCCTCCGTTTGATCAAAGTTTATAATTCCATTCAAAACGGGTGTTTTGACTTCTTTGCGTTTGTGAGCACTATTCACCGACCTTTGTACCGAATGATTTTCCTTTTCCTTCTGAAAATATTGTAAGACATATCATAAAGTTAACTGGGAAAACCTTTATATCTGTGCAAGTTCTTGTTGGTGTTCTTCCTCGCCTTTTTGGTGTTACAAAAGGGTTATCTTCAATGACACATTTTGTTGCTGAAAAAATCAAATTTATATTGCATTATATTTATATTTAGGAAATAATATGTTAGAAATTGTTAGAAAGTTTTGTAGCGCAGTTAGTATTCTAACAAAACATACCAAAATCTCTCGGCATTTTAAACGGATTAGTTGACTGGTTTGAATTTTCATTAAGACTTGTTAGCAAAATTTGACGCAGTGATTGAACCTACAAAAATTACAATAATTTTAATTTTTTAAAATTACTTTATGAATGTAGTTGTTGTATAATGTATCCTTGAAAAGTTGAAATTGTGTTGGAGTATTACGCCGGAACAATAATGTTAGACGATCCAATTCCAATGCCATTGCCCAGTTTGATACTCGACTAACACAGAAAACACAAAAGCAATCAGAAACATGTGTTTCCAAATTAAAATGCTTCCTTTAAAAACGGTTTTGATTAAAAAAGTCACTTCAAATATAAAATCACTTTGTATTTACTGACCGTCAACAAGAAATGTATTTAAAAGATAAATTAAAACTTAACCTATCTTTATTTGCTCCTTTATGAATATTCATTGAAGATAACTCTTGAGTAAGCAGATCATCATCAAAATTATTATCAGATGCATTAGTTTCCAGATCAAACGAGTCATCAACAGCCGAACCTCTACGAAAGACTGATGGTCTAAAATCAATTTAAGATAAAATAAATGGAATTTAAAAAGATTTACCTAATATTTCGTTTGGGAGTTGACAAATAATGATTGAATGAGGAAGTCGCTGGAGTAAGTAATGCTTGAAGACATTGAGCTAGTTTGTCCAACACATGAGAATCATAAGCAATTGAAGATTTTAAAAAGAAGAGAAAAGATAAAGAACGAAGAGTCCTATAAACATGAAAATGGTGAAAGTAAAAAATTTAAAAAGATCACCAATAAGCGTTTCCGAAAATTAAATTGTTTCGCCACAAAGCAATAGAAGAACTCTCAGCTTCTCGAAGTAAACCAACATCCCAGCAATCCCAACAGTAACTAATGCTGATTTCCATGTAGTCGACAAATGCCATACAAAATTTTACTGAATGCAAAGAGTTAACATAGATTTAAAAATTTTCAGAAACATACAAAATCCTTCAGGTGATTTCATTTTGTTTTGAATCGGTGAAAAGTTCCCTCTAAAATAATCAGAATCATAAGTACGCAAGATGAGTGAGGCATGCGATACTTCCATTTCGCGTTGATAAATTGGATCATTATACTATTTTGTATTATAATAACAAACATTTATTTAAAATATAAACCTTTTTGATATCAGAATTTGGTAATCGACTAGAAAGAACGAGGACAGAGCGAAGAATTGATTTTGATTGAGTGTAAAGAAAAGTTCTCCTATCATCTTTACAAACTTCCGCGAGTTTAGCTAGTACTTCATCAGCTATAAGTATCTATCCAAAAGAACGTTTAAAAAATTTTCAGTTTGATATAAACACACCTGTTTGTCTGCATTCGTTTCTGTATGGAATCGATAGACAAGGTCAAAACATTCCAAAATAAGTAAATATCCAGCAGTAAACGGAGCCTTCCGTATATTTGGTTTTTCTTTCTCTAAGAAAATTCCAAGTAGTTGCCAGTCCTCCAAACGATAAGAAAACATGAAGCACACTAACCTACAAGTTACATCCTCAAAATTACAAAACTTTAAATGTTCCCATGCACAATAAATAGCCTCATAATACTAAAATAAACTTTTAATAAACAATAAAAAATAAACAAAACTTTTGCTTCGAGTAGACAAAAACCAATAATGAAGTGAACGAGAAAACGGCTTGCTTGAATTGCTTCGCGAGTTATAGGATGATAATTCTGCCGTAAACTTTGAATCAGATCTACCCAAGCTTTGATCAATTCCTGTTTATTTAATAAAATTATTGAAATAATGGTTATGTGAAAATGTATTATACAATATTTTAAATTGCTTAACAAAAAAATAAGCAATCCATCAGAGGTTAATAAATCAAACCTCGAGACTAGTGGAGCACCTTTCACATGATTTTGCAAAATTTACACACAAGGAACAATGTTCATCAATTCTGTTTAAATTGAAAAAGTCGTCTTTCACGAAATTTTCAGCGTCGGGTGAAGCACAGCATTTTTCAAAAATCTAAAATGTCATTCAATTAAAAACGAAGCTAAATAAAATTCTGTCTGGAAAAATCAGTATTTCAGACAAGCCGTTAATCGGGATGGGGAAGGAGGCATAAGGCAGTATACGAAAACCTGGGAAAACCTTATAAAACTAAATCGAAAACAGTTTACCTTTGTTTGTGTAAGGCCAAGAGTGATAACATAACGGTTAATCATTTTTTGACAGTTTAAAAATGCCTGATGTTTCTTAATTGATGGCGTGCCATTAACCGAAGAATCAACAGATATATTCTCAGTCATTGAAATAAAAGTAATTTGAAAAATAAGCTGAAAAATTAAAAAAAATACACAGTTCAGGAATAAAAATAAATATTGAAAAAACAATTAAGGTATTTATGAGAATATAGTAAAATTTATTATTCTAAAATATATATTTAAAAAACAACAGTAGATATATATTAACAAAAACAACCAAAATGCTCACATCAATCATCAAATTTAATAGAATTAATCGAAGTGTCGATCTTACCACCAGAATAGCTTCCACGTTTCTTTTTCGTCTTCTCATGTCGAAAATTCTTACCGCTCAAATTTTTGAAATCTTTTGCAGCTTTAGCACCCCAAGAATTTGAAGTAAAAGAGGAATTCGTAGTTCTAGACGAATTGTTCACATCAGACTTTGAAGTACCATTGGACATAGTATTTTTAGTCGCTAAAACTTCACCAGAACTTTCCTCGAAAGATAAATCATTATTCTATAAATTATAATAAGACATAAAAAGCAAAGTTATAAAACCTTTAACGAAAGAGTTTTGGCTTGTGCCTTCATAATAGTCTTCGTATCCTTGACTGGAATATCCTCATCATCAGAACTGTCTTCAGAAGAAGAGGATTTTCGATTCTTATTATTAGTTCCTGACAAATTGTTTCCAACCGTTTTTGAAGCCATGGAATTTTTTGACGCCGGAACATTATCAGAGCTATCCTCGGAAGATGAACCCTTATTCTTAAATTAAAATAAAAAAACAAGATAATGGATGAAACCTTTAACGGCTTCTTAGTTGGTGGTTTTAAAACGGTCTTCGTATCCTTTACTGGAATATCGTCATCAGAACTATCTTCAGAAGAAGAGGATTGATGATTCCTTTTGTTAGTCCCAGACAATTTGTTTCCAACATTCTTTGCAGTAACCGCAGTAACCTTGGCCGTGGATTTTTTGGAAGCCGAAATATCATCAGAGCTATCCTCAGAAGATGAAACCTTATTCTATAAATTAAAATAAAAAACTAAATATAGATAAACCTTTAAAAGCTTCTTGGTTGGTGGTTTTAAAATGGCCTTCGTATCCTTGACTGGAATATCCTCATCATCAGAACTGCCTTCAGAAAAAGAGGGTTCTCGATTCTTAATGTTAGTCGTAAGCAAATTGTTCCCAATAGACTTTGAAGTAACATTGGCAGCAGATTTTTTAGACACCAAAACATCATCAGAGCTGTCCTCGGAGGATGAGCCCTTATTCTATAAATTACAATAAAACAAAAAAATCAAAGGAATGAAACCTTAGAAGAAAGAGTTTTGGTTTGTGGCTTCATAATAGTCTTCGTATCCTTGACTGGAATATCCTCATCATCAGAACTGTCTTCGGAAGAGGATTTTCGATTCCTAATGTTAGTCGCAGGCAAATTGTTTCCAACCGTTTTTGTAATAACCTTGGCCATGGAATTTTTAGACGCCGGAACATCATCAGAGCTATCCTCGGAACATGAACCCTTATTCTTAAATTAAAATAAAAAAAAACAAGATAATGAATTAAACCTTTAACGGCTTTTTGGTTGGTGGTTTTAAAATAGTCTTCGTATCCTTTACTGGAATATCGTCATCAGAACTATCTTCAGAAGAAGAGGATTTTCGATTCTTAATGTTAGTCCCAGACAACTTGCTTCCAACAGTCTTTGAAATATCCGCAGTAATTTTGGCCATGGATTTTTTAGGAGCCGAAATATCAGCAGAGCTGTCCTCCGAGGATGAATCCTTATTAAAAAACTAAATATAGATTAGAGCCCGGCTCGATACGATATTTTTTCGATATTTTTCGGTATTTTTCGATATTATCGAAAAAATATCGACCGAGAAAATTTTGACTTTTTCAATATTCGGTATTTTTCGATATTTATCGAAAAAATATCGACCAAAAAAATTTAAAAATCGAAACAATCGACCGACCAAATTACAAAAAATCGAAAAAAAATCGAACGTCATTTTTGACAAAAATTTGAATTTTTGAGCCAAAAAGGATGCATTTTTGCTTCATGCCCGTTGGAAATTCAAAAAATTTTCGCCTGCGGCGCAAAAATTTTGCAACTTGACCTTCTGAGATTCACATAAGATTGTTAAAATATCCTTTCTTGTCCCATTAATCTATAATATTCCCTCGATATCCCTACATAGCACATGAATTAAGAAGGATTTAGGTATATTCAGAGAGATTTCAGTGGGTTAAGAGTGAATTAAGAGTAATAAGAGTGGGCTAAGAGTCCCACCAAAGATTTGGTTGGATATTTGATATATCCAAGGATCATGACGGATATTGTGGATATCCGGGATACTCGACTATTTTTATAACTAATAGAGGATCAATTGGATAAAATGGATCTCAAGGGAGCTTTGGCAGAGATGGATATCAAAACAGATATCAAATGCCAAGATTTTTATCCTATGATATCTCTTTATACACCGATAACTTTCTTAATCCACAAATCCCTTAATATCCCTCCTGCTCTCACAAATCCACAATATCACTCTTACCAACACTAAATCTCTCGATACACCCTCAGTCCTTCAATATCCCCCTTAATTCTTTAAAATCGTTTATTCCTAGTTAAAATCCACTTATATCCCACTTGATCCTTCGATATCAAATACAATTCCATTGATATTACATTTAATACGTCCAAATCCACCTATATCCCATTTATCCCATCAATCTTAATCTCATTAAACTATTAGGTCTATTCTGTTATTCGTTGGTTATAGCAAAATTTTTAAAAAATCGAAAAATATCGAGACTTTTTTTTCGATATTTTTCGATATTCGGTATTTTTCGATATTTATCGAAAAAATATCGACCGAGCCCTCCGTCAGGGCTCTAATATAGATAAACCTTTAAAAGCTTCTTGGTTGGTGGTTTTAAAATGGCCTTCGTATCCTTGACTGGAATATCCTCATCATCAGAACTGCCTTCAGAAGAAGAGGGTTCTCGATTCTTAATGTTAGTCGTAAGCAAATTGTTCCCAATAGACTTTGAAGTAACATTGGCAGCAGATTTTTTAGACACCAAAACATCATCAGAGCTGTCCTCGGAGGATGAGCCCTTATTCTATAAATTACAATAAAACAAAAAAATCAAAGGAATGAAACCTTAGAAGAAAGAGTTTTGGTTTGTGGCTTCATAATAGTCTTCGTATCCTTGACTGGAATATCCTCATCATCAGAACTGTCTTCGGAAGAGGATTTTCGATTCCTAATGTTAGTCGCAGGCAAATTGTTTCCAACCGTTTTTGTAATAACCTTGGCCATGGAATTTTTAGACGCCGGAACATCATCAGAGCTATCCTCGGAAGATGAACCCTTATTCTTAAATTAAAATAAAAAAAACAAGATAATGAATTAAACCTTTAACGGCTTTTTGGTTGGTGGTTTTAAAATATTCTTCGTATCCTTTACTGGGATATCGTCATCAGAACTATCTTCAGAAGAAGAGGGTTTTCGTTTCTTGATGTTAGTCCCAGACAAATGGCTTCCAACAGTCTTTGAAGTATCCGCAGTAATTTTTGCTGTGGATTCTTTAGGAGCCAAAATATCAGCAGAGCTGTCCTCCGAGGATGAATCCTTATTCTATAAATTAAAATAAAAAACTAAATATAGATAAACCTTTAAAAGCTTCTTTGTTGGTGGTTTTAAAATGGCCTTCGTATCCTTGACTGGAATATCCTCATCATCAGAACTGCCTTCAGAAGAAGAGGGCTCTCGATTCTTAATGTTAGTCGTAAGCAAATTGTTCCCAATAGACTTTGAAGTACCATTGGACATAGTATTTTTAGACGCTAAACCTTCATCAGAACTTTCCTCAGAAGATAAATCATTATTCTATGAATTATAATAAGACATAAAAAGCAAAGTTATAAAACCTTTAACGAAAGAGTTTTGGCTTGTGCCTTCATAATAGTCTTCGTATCCTTGACTGGAATATCCTCATCATCAGAACTGTCTTCAGAAGAAGAGGATTTTCGATTCTTATTATTAGTTCCTGACAAATTGTTTCCAACCGTTTTTGAAGCCATGAAATTTTTAGACGCCGGAACATTATCAGAGCTATCCTCGGAAGATGAACCCTTATTCTTAAATTAAAATAAAAAAACAAGATAATGGATGAAACCTTTAACGGCTTCTTAGTTGGTGGTTTTAAAACGGTCTTCGTATCCTTTACTGGAATATCGTCATCAGAACTATCTTCAGAAGAAGATTGATGATTCCTTTTGTTAGTCCCAGACAATTTGTTTCCAACATTCTTTGCAGTAACCGCAGTAACCTTGGCCGTGGATTTTTTGGAAGCCGAAATATCATCAAAGCTATCCTCAGAAGATGAACCCTTATTCTATAAATTAAGATAAAAAACTAATAAAGAGAATAACCTTTACAGGCTTCTTGGCTGGTGGCTTCAAAATAGTCTTCGTATCCTTGACTGGAATGTCATCGTCATCAGAACTATCACTAGAAGAAGAGAGCTTTCGCTTTTTAGACATAGACAGAGATTTCATATGATTCAGTAGTAATCTTTTTGATAATCAAACTATAAAACTTTAATTTAAAATAGTCAAACAAAAGTAATGTCGTTCGTGCCTGCATAAACTAGTTACCTAATCTATTGGAACCACTTAAATATTTATTGTTACATCAATAAAGGACGGTCCTTCGCAAAGTCAGCACACTACTGTGCAATTTGCGACATACGCCTCTTGCGGATTCAACAATCGCTAGGTTTTGTACCAGTAACATAAGCATTCTTTACGAATAAATGGGTTGTGTAGCTGCGATTCTTGCGACTAGATGGGGTGTGTTGTTAAAGTTGCTGTACGACAATTGCGGATGCGACAATTGCGAACGACAATTGCGGATATAACAATTGCGGGTTTTTTAGTTAATGACCGACCATGTAATCGCGAGGTCTTTAAGCTCGCGTCACTTAGTCGCCAACGTTAAGAACGCCCTCCTCCCCCCATACTTGTTTCATTTTTTAAACTCATTTTTACAAAAAATTTAGATACAGAGATTTGCTTAACAAATGTAATGCCAACTTTTCTAAATTTAACTCCTTTCTGCAGCCGACTTCTGTGTGTTGTTTTACTCTGCTTTTCTTTGTTTATTTTTGATTTATCCGTGACAGTTTTATCACTTGGATTTTATGATGATCATCGCCCTTTCTCTAATCTAAATATATCTCGAATATGGGACTATATATCGTTAAAAGGTAGGTATTTTAATTTCTGATTTTAAATTAATGTACATATCCATTACAAAATTTTCCCTTAAATTATTTAGATGGATATTCTTTCATCTCTTCGCCATTTGATTTTTTACCTTTACTCCTGCTTAGATCTCTTCTTCTATTTTTTGTTCCGGTTATATACGTTCGCTCTCCTACTCTTCAAAGAGACAATTCAGAAGAAATATTTCCAAAATTTTTAAATTTTTTTCTAATTGGACTCCAAATCTGCAACTTTTCATTTTCTCTCATCAAATTACTTGCTTTTTCTGAATTTGAAAAGCAATTGCATTTTCTTGGTGTTTGGCTAAGTATTATTTGGAATATTGTTTCATTTATTTGTGTCCATGCTTTATACGAATTTTGTTTGTTTCGGAAACTTTGGTAAATATTTTAAAATTTTACAGTTCTTTTAAATTTCAGTCTTTCTCGTTATTCAAATGTGGATTCAACTTCGGTTTATCATCCATTGCTCAATAATTTTGATAATTTAAATGTAAATAATGGTGGTACTTCCTCAGATTTTTCTTCTTTAAATGGGCATCAACAAAGCTCTAACCTTTTACCTCTTCGTGTTTCTACCTGGGAACATATTCGTTATTTGCTTGGTTATTGTTTATATGTTTGGAATTGGCTCCTTGTTGGATTTTTATTTTTGGTTATTTATGCCTCTGGTATAAAATTCTTTTTCGAATTTTTTCAAAAATACTTTTTTCAGCTAGAGTTTTTGTACCTCTTTACACCGCTCAAGTTATTTCGGGTATTGTCCATACAAGGGATGTTCATCAATTTTTCGAATCTGTTTTATTTATGTCTTTGCTTCTTTTAGTATATTTTTTACTTTTCATTTATTTCTTCATTAAATTTAATTTTTAGATTGTAACTCTTTTCGGTGGTCTTCGTGCTGGAACTCTTAATTACACTACTGCACAAATTAATCTTTTAATGAGAAGAGATTTATTTAGTTCAATTATCTCTCAAGAAATTGCTTTCTTTGATCAAGCACAGACAGGCGAAATACTTTCTCGTTTAATTTCAGATTGTGAGGTAAATTTAATCTTTAGAATTTTTTTCTTCCAATTTATTTTTAAAGACAATGTCAGCAACAATATCTACAAATGTGAATATTTTGCTAAGGAATGGTTTAATGGTTATTGGATCAGTTGTTTTTATGATGGGAATGAGTTGGCGTTTAACTCTTTTAACTGTTATTGTGATTCCTCCAATCACATTTTTTACAAAACTTTACAGTTCTTATTATGATGTTAGTTTTTATAAAATAATCAGACAATCCTTTTCTTTAATTTAATTTATTCAGTTATTTCCTTTTAGAGTTTAAGTGAAAAAACACAAAAAACAAAATCGGATGCAAATCGTGTTGCCGAGGAGGTTATAGGGTGCATGCGAAATATCCGTGCATTTGCTTCTGAACAAAAAGAGAAAGATCGTTTTGGATGGCATTTATTTAGAACGCTTGAAATTAATAAGGTTTAAATTTTAATTTCCTTTTAGTTGTTAAAAATTTTTTAGAAAAAATCTATGGCATTGGCTGGATTCCAATGGGTTAATGAATTTGCAAATAATTGTATTCTTGTAGCTATTCTCTCTTATGGCGGGCATTTGGTTCTTTCTGGACGAATGACTGCTGATCAAATGTATGTTAATTTTCTAAAATTTTCCTCAAATAATTTTTTGTTTTTTTCCAATTTGTATTTTAATTTCTAGGCTTGCATTTATGTTATATCAATTACAACTTGGAGAGAATTTTTATATGTTGAACAGTGTAGGGACTAGTTTAATGGAATGTGTTGGAGCTTCGCGTAAAGTTTTTGAATATATAAAGAGAGAACCAAAAATAAAATTAGATAAAGGAGAATTGATGCCAGAAAAGGTTTTTTTTGTTTTTTAAAGTTTTTGTTAAAAAGTATTTAAGGTTCTTGGAAAAATTGATTTTTGTCAAGTTGGTTTCTCTTATCCTACACGACCAAATACTCACGTTTTAAAGGTTAATTATTTTAGAAAAATTTAAATACTTACCAATTTGTTTAAGGATCTTTCTTTTTCAATTCTTCCCGGTGAAGTTGTTGCTCTAGTAGGACCAAGCGGTGCTGGTAAATCAAGTATAATAGCTCTACTGGAACATTTTTATGAACCACTTTTTGGTCAAATTCTTTTAGATGATTATCCAATCGAACAATATGAACATAAATATTTTCATAAAATTGTAAGAATAATTTTTTAATTTTAAAAAGTTTTTGTTTTAGGTTTCGTTAGTTTCTCAAGAGCCAACTCTTTATGCTTGTTCTGTTCGTGAAAATATTTTATATGGATGTGAAGAAAATGAATATACATTAGATGATGTGATGAAAGCTGCAAAATTAGCTAATATTCATAATTTTGTAATTAATAGTGAATTTGGGTATGAAACAAAATGTGGAGAAAATGGTGTTCAAATGAGTGGTAAAAATAAATATTTTTTTGGAAACTTTAAAAGAATTTAAAAATTATAAAGGTGGTCAAAAACAAAGAATAGCAATTGCTAGAGCACTTGTTCGAAACCCTGTTGTTTTAATTTTGGATGAAGCTACTTCAGCTTTAGATTCTGAAAGTGAACATGTTATTCAAGAATCTATAATGTTATGTAAAAAAGGTAGAACAGTTATTTTAATTGCTCATCGCCTCTCTACTGTTGAAAGGGCCGATAGAATTATTGTTTTAGACGAGGGGAATATTGTTCAGGTTATTTGGTGTTAAAAAAGTGAATTTAATTTTGTTTCATATTTTTTAGATGGGTTCTCATTCTGAATTAATGGAACAACCTGAAGGTCTTTATAATAAACTTGTTAAAAGGCAATTATTGGGAAATGCAAATAATAATGATTAAAAATTTAAAGCTTTAAGTTTACGGAAGAGTACATACTATAATTTGTTTAAAGATTAATATTTAAAATCAGTTCGAGAATTTGAAAAAAGATGAAATTTCTACATAAGTTTTTCTATTTTTCTAATAAATCCTGCTTTAACTGAAATTATTACTTCAATATTATACCAAAACTCGAACTGATTATTGGGAATAAATTTTTTTAATTGATCCTCGATCTAGTCAGTCTTTGGATCTGTGCCGCATTTTATATTATTCTTTCATGCCACTTTAATTTTTTAGAATACCTAAATTTGTAGAAAATTTTATTTTAAAATAAATTTTTGTTTTTATGATTTTATTAGAATAACGGATAATAACGGCAATCTATTTCAGTGAAATTTGTTTGTATAATTTAAAGTGCAAGATTGCTTTTAATAAAAAAATTTTTAAGCTTACATCCTTATGGTTTCCTCATATATTAAAGTATTTATAAAGTAGCGACATTTTTATTTGAATAATTATTATTAGAGCTTTTAATATTACAAATTCAATAAAAATTTTAATATTTTTGGATTATTTGTATTTAAAAATTTAGATTTGGTTAATTTAAAATTATTTTCCTCATTCTAATTTTTCAAGGCATAATAAATTTTTCATCATTAACTATTTTGGATGTACTTAAAGTAGATATTTTCTTTTTATTCTCCTCAATTTTAATATTCTCTAATTCTTCAGCCAATTTTTTTGTTATTTGCTCAAATTTTATTGCATTGTAGGAACCCCAAATAATCGAAAAAATCTTCAGTTGAAATAAAAATATTAGCCCCAAAACTACAAATCCATTTAATTTTTCAAATCGATATTGTTGATCTATTGAAATTTTAACTGAAAATAATTTAAATTAATTTAAAAATAAAAATAAATATTTACAAGAATATCCCTTTAAAGTATTCAAAAATGTTTCGAAAACAGTCATTGACATAATAAAAAGAAAATTGCTGTTAATAAGTATTCCAATTGCCTAAAAACACTAATAGTTTTTTAATGTTCTAAAACAGAATTTAAATTTTTAATTTAACCCAAACAAATTAATTTAAATAGGGTATATTATTTAGTGGGGCATAATTTTATTATATTTTATCCTCTGTAAAGGTATACCACCTATACACCTAATTTTCTTCCAAAAATTTTTTTGAAATTTAAATTTCTTTTTTTTACTTGAATAATAATAAAAGGCCAAAGGAAAGCAGCAATTCTTGCAAACAAAGCAATAATTACAAAAACATTTATAATTACAAAAAATGTTGTTGTAAGGAATACTTTATCTGTAAACATTTCATCATTTAAAAATTGACTCGATTTTGAATGGAGAACAAAAATTAAAATTGAAGATAAAATACAAAAAACGGATATAAAGAATGTTGCATCCTTTTAATTAAAAATTTATTTTTGTAAAATTTTTAATTAATTTTAAAATACTTCAACAGATGTTCTAAAGCAGAAAAATGAACATTTAAATTTTTCACGACGAGCAGCAGAAAGTGGATTTAAAATATTTGATTGTGACGACATTTTCTTAAGAGAAATTAAAGAAAATTAATATTAACTAAAAATTAAAATTAATTTTTTATCAAACTTCTCAAATAAATTTTAACTAAACCTTAAATTGAAAGAAATTTAAAATAATAAATGTTGTGAATAAGAAAGACAAAATATGGGAGGGAATTAATATTTGTATTTAAGAAAATGTCAATGTAAAATGCTAAAATTTGAGTGAATCAACGCCTAAATAAATTTATTTTTAATGTTAAAAATAAAAGGGCACAGAAATGGTAGAATTTTATTTAAATTTCACAAATTCTATTTTGCCTTTTGGAAAGTTCAAAATTCAAAAAAGGATAAGTTATTCAATAAAATTTTTAAAATTTAATTATACAATTTACTCGCAAATACCGACAAAAACACAAATAATATCCAAAATAATATTCAAAAGAGTATCTTTTCTATAATTTTAAGTATCCATTTTTATTTAAAAATTTTGTCCCCTATAAAATTAATTTTCTTCCTATAATCACCCTCACATTTAGGCAGCTTTCTCAAGTTCAATCAACTTCTTCACACCGTCGTACATCTGCTTGACAGCTGAAAATGAAAAAATAAATTCTTTAAAATTTTAAGAAAGTAAACATATTTTGATTATATTTCAGATAAACTATAATCATTTTATAAATTAATTTACCCTCAAATTCGGTAAGCCCAAGGCGAGCTTTGTTAGAGATGTCGTAGACGCCACCCTCAGTCTCCGAATGCTCACCGTGAATACCCCGAATTTGCAACTTCATCTCATCACAGATCCTTAAAAAACAGTTCAAATATTTCTCTTGAAAATTTAAAACTTTTTGAAATCTGGTTTAGCGCTAATCTTCGGCAATTTGATATGTACGGAGGCACGAACAGTTGTTCCCTTAAAGGCAAATCAAAATGCTACAGCAGATTCAAAGCAAACCAAGTTAGAAGGGCAAAAAGTAAGCCACCCAAGACGATCATCACGAGAGAACGGGACTTTTGTCTCAATCGCCTTAACTCCTTTGATCAATCGCTCAAGCACTTGCCCAACATTGCCTCCATTTTGCATAGAAATAATTCGGAGATGATCCTCCTCATTCACCCAAACAAGGAAAGTCTAAAAAATTTAAGTAAAATTAAATAAAAATTTTGTTAGATTAGCCTTCTTGTCATTATGGTAAATACCACGTCCCGTTGGCCAGTAACGACAAGCATTCGCGGCTTGCAAAAAGCGATCTCCTTCTTTGAACAGGAAATGATCCTTGATCAACTGGGTTTGAACTTCTTTGGTCATCCCCTCCAAAGGATAATAGGTCCCACCAAGCTCGGGATCTGAATATTAAATATAAATGAAAAAATAAATTGAAGAAACTCACCAGACTTAAGCTGGTCAAAGACAGCCTTAACTTTGTCCTGCATTTCTGTATAGTTTTCCTTGGTTAAGCATGGATTGAATGGATATCCCTGCAAAAGAAAAATAAGTTTTCAAATATTTATACGAGAACTTGAAGAGAACGGCCACAACGAACACGAGTCGAGTTGATGAATTTACCCTCAGGATCCAGGTCAGGCAAAAGCTGAGTCTTTCCTTCACCCAAATCAGTTTGGGGCTGCTTCTGGTTAGGTCCAAATCCATTGTGATAGTCCTGAAAAAAAAGTAAAATGTCTAGAAAACTTAAAGAGCAACTTGAATAATCGGGTCAAAAAGCGGTTTGAAGAGAGTGTAGGACTCAGCATCAGGCGCATAAACACCAACACCGCTATCAAGATTCGCAACCCCAGACTGGATTACATCAAGCAAGTTCGCGCCAAGTTTAGTTTTGAGCCCTTTACATTGGTCCATAACTTCTTTAGTGAAGTACTTCTTGAGAAGAGACTTGCACTCCGGCGCCTCCTAAAAATTGAAAAAGAATTTACTCTCAAATGCCCTTACAGTACCTGCAACTTTTTGTATCCAGCTTCAATTTTCTCGACCACATCGGGAGGAACAGCCATGGTTGCTTTGTTTGTAGAAAATAAGCGTTTTAATTGTCTAAAAATATTTCCGTAAATTAAAAAGAGAGGAATTTATGAAGGAGAAATAAGAAAAAATATATGTACATAATTGTTTAAACAAAGTTTGCATATCAACGTATTCACTTGCTTTAAAAAGATTGAAGGGAAGGGGTAAGCAACCACGTCTACTTATGAAACAAAAAATGAAAACTATCAAAAGTAGGAAAATAAAATCAAAATGTAAACTTTCAGAAACTGGGATTTATACAATTTGTCTTGAATATCCCCCCCCCCTCTCCATAATCGTTACAAAATTCATGATTAACGTAAAAAGAGTATATCGAGAATAAATAAAAGTGAAAACTTTTAGAATGATGGGGTTAATAACAAGTGAGAATAACAAGTTGCTGATATTTTCTCTACAAAATGTACAAGAGGATTATAAATTTTTAGTAAAATTCATTCATTTTTGATGGGGATAGAAAAAAGCGCGACAGGGAAAAAATGAAAATTTGAGAAGAGGAAGAACAACTGACGATCCCCATTGACTGACTACAAAGAATTTTTATTCTCTCCTAACAGTCTAGTCTCGCAAGAGCAAAAATATTAAGTGCAACCTTTTAGACTGGCCTTTTAACCTAACAAGAGAGGTGAAATCCCATCCTCTCTTCCAATTCTTAACAACGCTGTGTGGTACATTGGAAAGTTTTTTTGTTTTTGATAATTTCAATGAAAAATAACTAAAAGGGGACTATGTAGTATTTGTTTTAATTAAAAGTGTATTTATTTGTTTACTTCCACATATTTGGGGTAATTTTTTAATCCCCCAATTCCATTCTCTATTTAAATTATGTAGTATCGTTACCATGGTATCTTCATGAAATCTAAAAGCTTTTACTTACAACAAGAGGGTATTTAGCTTAAAAGGAAAATAAACAGTAATTAACAAACAAAGAACATTCATCAAAATAACTGTGCAGAAACAGCATAAAAAAGGATTTTTCTAAAAATTTTGAATTGAATTTCTTTTACTTAGTCCTCATAAGTTTTTCTAGTTTTACAGTTCTTTAACGTAGTTAGATTGACTTTAAAAGTACCTAATTTTCTCGAAAAATACTGATTTGAGTGTTATCAATTTCAAAAATTTAAAAATTTGTCCGATGGGACGATTTGTCATTTTATTGGCAACTTTTTTTTTATTTTTAGATTTTTCCGATTTTCTAAATTTCTTTTAATTATTTTCAGATTTTTATTAAAAAATGAATAATAACCAACAAGAATCTTCAACAAAACCAATAAAAATAACTTCAACAAAATTATTAAAACAAATAGAAGAACAACGAGAAAATATTAAACTTGCTGAGAAAAGGAAAAGGACTGTTTATGAAGCAATATGTGCACTTATTAAACCAGTTAATGAAAAAGAAATGTTTAATTATGTAAATAATTTTTTAAATAATTCTTTCAAAAAATATTTAAGTTGCAAGTGTTGGATTTACATTCGTGGGCAGAAGTAATTGAAGAACGTTTTTTGGGGAAAATATGTGGTTACCCTATTTGCGAGAATACTTTAACTATTGATTTTAGACGAAAATTTGTTTGGATGGAACGGGAAGGGAGAAGAGAGGTTTCTTTTGAAAATGATATTTTGAAAAAATTATTTAAATTATTTTGGGGAAATAATTGAGTGAAAATTAAAAAAAATTTTTTTTTAATAATTTTCCTTAAATTAATTTTTTAAAAGTTTTTACCACTCGAAGCCGAACCAAACAAATTTTGTTCTGATCGTTGTATGTGTCTTTCAAGGGCTATAGCTATTCAATTAGATACTGAAGAACAACAAATCAATTCTCTTCGTTTAATGTCAACAAAATTAAAAGAATTTAAATTACCCGAAGGGGATGAATGGAAAAATTTTTTGAAAATAAATAAATGTTTCGAGAAAGAGGTTTTTTAGAGAATTTATAAAAATTACAAAAAAATTTTTTTAGGAAATTTTAAAAACTAATGTTTATGTTGAAGCGCAATTGGTTAAAGGAATTAATGAATTGAAGGTTACAGATAATATAGAAGAATCTTCTAGTGATGAGGAGGAGGAAGAAAAAGAGGTTTTTTTTCTAATTTTTTAAAATGTAGGAGTGGGGAATGGATATCTCTTCTAATCCCTTTTTTAGGAAATTAAATCGTTGTTTTAAGAAAAAATTTGTTTTATGGAAAACTTCCTTTTTTTGTTTTATTCAACTGAAAATTAAAATAACCTCCAATTTTTATTTTTAGGACTCTGAAAGAGAAGAGGAACGATTTTTGGAGAAAATTAGGTCATTATCGGTTAATACAACAATTCAAAACAAAAACTCTCGGTGCTTAAATGGGGACAAAGAAAGTGTTGAAAATAATAATCAGAAGTCTAAAAACAGTCCAAAAGTTTAAAATTTTTTTGTTTTATTTAATTTATTTTGCAAATAAACGACTATCCAGAGCTAGGTATTTATAAAGGTTAATTTTGGTAGGGTGCAGAAACAGCAAATTTATTACCCCATGCTAAATAAAAAGTGGTACTTTCACTATGTAATTGTTGTTCCATTTTCGACCCATTGTTGGCTACCTGCTCACATATTTTGAAACATTGGTTTAAAATCAGAAAATCTTTATAGTTTTATTTCTCTTACATTTTTTAAGTGAAATATTTTATCAAAATGACAAAAAATTGTTTGAATACATGCTAATGTGAGAAAGTGATAAATTATTTATGTTAGGTACCGTATTTATTCTAATAGAATGGCCTCTTCAATAGAATGGCCATTTTTAGGGGTATTGAAAGATAGAATGGCGGCCAGTCTATTAGAATAAATACGGTATTAGGCCATGTCTATACATCTAAATTTAAGAATATTAATACTCGTAAAATTATTGGTCCTCTCTCATCAATATCCGGTGCTTTTTAAGAGCACAAATTAAGCTTTTTGAATTCTTCAATCATCGCCTGTATTTTAGCTTCAGTTTGGATTCTCTTATTTTCTTTTAATTGCTTTTGACGTTCTTTTGAAGTTTTTTCGATTTTAAGATCAATTGGTTGTCTAAATATTAAAGTTTTTAATTTTTTGAGTTTGTGCCAGAAAAATAGGAGGTTGTGGGGGAAATCATTAGGGCTATTCACCCCTTGAGATGAATATTTAAAGTATGGAGAACTATAAGTGTAACTTTTTCCCTTCCTCAGAGAATTATTTAAAATTTTATTCACGCATTTTTCTAAAAATCTACCTTTCCGGAATTGGAGATGTCCTATCCTTCTTGTTAATATATTCATCAACTAATTGCTTTTGCTCTTCATAAGACCAAGCGACAGCATTTCTAGCAACCAAAAATGGAAGTTCCGATTTTATTTTTTGCTCACAAAACAGAGGATCGAATATAGCCAATTTAACACCATGAAGTGCCTAAATGAAAAGTTTTTTGATTTAAAGGATTTACTCGATATACCGTAAAGAGTTGATCCAAATTTTGGTTGCATTGATGTTCCAGCATTATAATTAGCGTTAATAGAGATTTAAATTCTGAAAAAAAATTTATTAAATATACAAAGGGGAAAGAAGGAATGAGTTAATAAGTTTTGGTAATTCCTTTTGAAATTTTAGTTTATGTTCCCTTAGTAAATTGCCTTTCACGTTTAATAAAACAAAAAAATATATGGATTTTTCGCTACTTTTTTCAATAAAGAAGTTAGTTATTATAAAAAACATTTGTAAGTATCTGTCTCTCAACAATTTTATTATATAATGTAGTTTTGTTTAGAAAAATTAAGATATAAAAAATAACGCAACATTTCGGCCAAAGAGCCATTCAATAAATAAAATTTGAGATAACAATCTTTTTAAATGACAGGCGAGAAAATTTATTGGTTTTTTCAAAAGTAAAAAATATGTATCACAGTAAATATAAAATAAAAGTATTTTTTTTACAAAAAATTGATTAATCACACAACTTTTTCTTCCAATAATTTTTTTCTTTCCATTAACATTTTATTAACATTTGCTTTTTCTAAAACCTGAGCAATGGAGAATAAAGGGGTTGAATCACTAAAAATTCCGAATTTCTTTTAATTAAAAATAAATTCTAACTTTAATCCAAAATTTATTCTTTCAATTGTTTTTAAAAAAGATTTAGAAGCTGTTGGATAAAAAGAGAAAAGTGGGCAATTCCAAAGAGAATCCTCCTCTTCTTTTAACGATTTAATAGAATGTCCAAACCATTTAAGATTTTCTTCTTTTGATGTTTTTCTTTTTAAATCATCCTCTATATGAAAAATAACCGTAACATAATTTGATTCTAAAAAAATAAAAGAAAATAAAAATTTTTTTTATTTTTTGTATACCTCCTTTTCCTTCCTCTTCTTCTTCACCAATTGGAAATGTACAAATACACATACCAGACTTTATATAAATTGGAGTTTGTTCTTCATAAACAACACCACTTAAAATACAATTATCTTCTATAGTACAATTTGTATTTATTCTACACCATTCAAGAAAACTTTTTTGAGAAATCTAAAAAAATAAAATTTAGTCAGAATTAATATTTTCTTCTAATTTCTATTAAACAAAATTTTCAGTTAAAATAAATGAGAAACGAAAAATTGTAATGTAAATTAGGCAAAAATAAAAACTGTGGAAAAGGAGAAAAATTATTTTAAGTTAATTACATTTTCTGGTTTTTCTATTATGCAATTAGCCAAATTTCCAATTTCCCCAATATTGGGCAAAAATTTCTTTCTAAAAGCACTATTCTCATCAAAAAAATGTTCAAGTAATTCTCCAACAGTTCCAAAATGAAAGAATGAATTAATTCCCAAAGAGATAATTTGTGGATTTATTTTATTAAAAATATTCCTTTAAATTAATTTAAAGAAATTATTTTTTTGTTCTAACCAAAGAATTTGTTGCCATTTAAATAATTCAACATTTTTGTTCATAAAATGAATCATTTTTTCTTCATTTGGTGCAGATCCTATTGGACAAAGAAAATCTCGATAACAACATAATTCACAAATAACTTCTCCTTTAAAGAAAAATTTATAGAAAGGGAAAGTTTATATTCCAAATAAAAGATTTTAGGATGTACTAGAGAGAATTAGAGGTATTGATCAAAACTGAACGTTGATTCGAAAAATCGTCTTTTTCAAAATATGTACGGAAAAAGGCTCGAATTTATAAAATTGGGCGTGATAGGAAAGAAACTCTCCGAAAATATTGTAGTCGGCCACCCCGCAAGTTGGGGAATTTGCAGAAAAACAAAGAATGTCTCGTAAAATATCTATTTAAAGGACTTTTCTTCATTACGCAAACTTTTATTTAAAAATTTACCATTCTCTTTTCTATTTTTAATCAAATTTTCAACTAATTCCGGGCCAATAATATAGCAACTGTCAGTTAATACCGTCTCAAAAGGACTAAATTCATTTGGTTCCAAAATAGCTCCACAAACTTTCTTTAATTGTTCAATACTTGGTTTTTGTAAAACAATATAAACTTCTTTTAAAAAAGAAAATAAAATTAATTTCCCCTCCCCTTTTTTTACCTTTTTCTTTCAAAACATAAACTCCGTGTTGTGTAGCAACATCTAAATTTGATTGATGTGCTATCAAAAATAAAGAAATTTCTTTTGGAATATTTGAAATACAAAAATCATTTGGGAAATATTCCAAAACATCTGCTGAAGTAATAAACAAAAAACCGCCAAAATTTGAAAAAGAATTTAATAATTTTCTAAAAAAATAAAATTAAAAATATTTTTATTTTTTTAAACCTATAAGCAATTAATTTATGTTCAAATAAAGTTTTCCCATCAGGCATTAACATAAATGCTTTTCCAGTTAATGCAACATGAGGAATTCTTTGACTAAAAAATTTTAATTTTGTATTTTTAAATTAATTAATAAATACTAGTGATGTTCGAGACTCTCGGTCTCGACTCTCGAGTCGAGAAATTTCTCGGGTTTTTTGAGCTCTCGGTCTCGGTCTCGGTGTTTTGGTCTCGGAAAACGAGACTAAATTTACACCCCTAATGACGGAAATTTTTTGAACTTTACTCGGACCTTGCGTACTTTGATATTAAAATTTTTAAGGAAAAGTCTCCAAAATTCCCAAAATTTTGCCTGCGGCGCTGAAAAATGGAAGAAATCTGGCTTCTTGAGCTCCAAAATTCTCAAAATTTTCGCCTGCGGCGCTGAAAAATGGAGGAAATTTGGCTTCTTGAGCTCCAAAATTCAAAAAATTTTTGCCTGCGGCGCCAAAAATGCAGCAAAAATTTTAATTTAATAAGATTAAAGGATTAGATTTTGTGGTTTGTGGTATATTAGATACTGTGGATTCTGCAGGATAAAATTTAATATCAAGGGATGGGTGCATCGATGGATCAAAAAGATATTGTTGGATTTGTAGGGATATGGAAGGATATGAGGGGATTTTAAGAGATTAATGTGAATATCATTGAATATATATTGTGGACAAGGGGATTCAAGCGAGTATGGGGATTTTGAGGTATATCAAGGGATTTTTGGGGATTAGGAGGGACATCAAGTGATATCCCTCTTAATCTCTCGGTCTCGACTCTCGGTCTCGACTCTCGACTCTCGTTTTGGTCTCGGTCTCGGGGTTGATTCTCGGTCTCGGTCTCGACTCTCGGGATTTTTTGACTCTCGAACATCACTAATAAATACCTAAGGCCACCACTATGCAATAATAATAAACGAACATTTTTTAAATTATTTCCAAAAAGTTTTTCAAATATTAAAAGTGCATTAAGGGTTGCTCCACCAGAACCTTTTAAAAAATAAAATATTTAAAAGAATTTTGAAATGAAAAAACTAGATTTTAAATTGAGAGAAATTCGTTTAAAATGAAACGTATAGAATAGCCCGAAAAGTATTCTTAAATAGAATTAGTGGCCCGACCCGGTTCGAAGATCGAATAGGGCTTCGATTTTTGGCCCGAAAAAAATTCATCCGGCCCGGTTCGATAAAAATGGGGCCCCAAAAATGTCTCGAACGTCTACTTGATTCGAAAACCCAAACCCTATTCTTAAAGAACACATCTAACCCACCAAAAATAACCTCCTCACTCACAAAATTCAAGAACAAATATTTACGTAAATAATTCACCTATTCTCACCCCCTCCGGTTTGTCTGCCAAAACAACATATTCTTTACAAAAATTTCTTTCTTTCAAACGCAGATGTTCAAGTTGTTGAAGGAATATATTTCGTTGTTTTTCATTTCTTGCAGTTAATAAAAGACAATCCCATTTTGGAACATCTGTTGATTCATTTATAATATTCTTTTCATCTTTAGAATCAATTCTTTCAAGAAATTGTCCCATTTTTGTTTAATTCTTTAAAAAAAAATAATTTTTCAAAACAATTTTTGCCAACTCACTAAATGGGAGGAAAAAAGATGAATAAGTAGAAAAATGAACCATCAATAAATCGACGTGGAAAATAAAAAATATTTTTGAATAAAATTAAAGAAAAAGAATATTTAGAATATAAATCTATCCAGAATTTACATATTTAAATAAGAAATAAAAGAAAAAATTTACTTTTTTTAAATATAAATTTATTTAACAAACAATTATTTTTTTACCAATTAATTCTTTTCTTTCTCTTCAATTTCTTCTTCATTTATATTTTTGTTGGTTTTTGATGTTTTTTGAATTCTTTGATCGTTGTTATGTTTTTGTTGTTTTTTTTCGTTCAATAAATTTTCCTTTTAGTTCGTCTGTAAAAAAAGGAATATTAAAAATTAATTAAAATTGAAAATTAATTGAAGAGTTAAGAGGGAGAAATTAAATTTAAAAATAATAATTTAATATCCAATCATTTTATTTTTATCTCTAAACATCAGTCTATACTTCGTTAATTATAAGACTGAAGCAATTTTTACAAAATATAAACTAGAAATTTATGTTAGACTTTAAACATAAAACTTACTATTATTTAAATAAATAGGCCTCTCTCCATTATTCATCCGTTCAATATTTGTTCGACGTAAATCAGAAAGTATATCTTCTTTTAATTTTTGGTCTTGATAATCCTATAAACAAAACTTTTTAATTTATTACAAATTAAAAAATAACCTTTTGTTGATTTCTCAATCTTAACAAATTTCTTTTAATTCTTTCAATTTGTTTAGGATTACTTCCTTCTCTTTTTAATTGTTTATAAGCATTTTGGAGTTCCTTAAAAATAAAATTAAAAAAATATTAATAAATATAAATTACTTGAATATCTTTCTTCCTTAAATCTTCAATAAAAGAATAATCTCTGTGAAAAGCTATTTGGTCAAATTCTCCTGATGAAGCAGCAAAACGAGGATCAAAATGAGTATTTTTTGCTTTACGTACTTCTAAACCTCTAATTGAACGAAATTTTGGTAGAGGACGAGTAGATGACTCTACTCTAGGTCTCTATAAATATTTTGACAGAAAATAAAAAATTAATTTACATGGGTTCCGCCGCTCTTTTTTGATTGAATTTTATTTGAATTGTCTTCATTAAAGGAACTAATTGATTTTCCATACATTATTTTATTGAACAATTCCAAACCAATCTTTGATTTTAATTCTGCCAACTTTTTTAATGAGAACGAAGAGATTTCTGAAAAATTAATGTTACAAAATATAAAAGGATTTTGTTTCCATTTAAACGGAGCAGCTGACATAAGCTCAACATTTAAAAATTTAAGTGTACACTAACCAAACAATACACAATTATTTCTATACTTCGAAACTTTAACAAAACCTACTAGTTCGTAAAGCAGCTATCTCATCATCAGACATAGAACATTCTTCTTCAATGCCACATTCACCTTCCTCTTCTTGCTTATCATCCTCAATTTGTGGATCATCCTCCATCATTTGATCTTCAAAGCTAGACAATTCACTTTCAGACGAACTAACATTTTCATTTGCTTTGCAAATTTTTTTATTGACAGATTTAGGAGCAATTTTCATTTTTTGTTTTTCATGAAACCTTTAAAAATAGATAAAGAAATAACTCAATAAATAGTTTATTTATGAAATTAAAATATAAAACAGATACTAAAGTTAAAAAAGTAAATATAAAATAAAATTCAGACATTTAATTGAAATTTTATCCAATAGAGAATTTAAACTTTAAAACTCACAGACCAAAATATAATATTGTATAAAATAAAATCAATTTAATACCTCAATCACAATTCTTTCATTTTTTCTTCTTTTGTTGTTGTTTACTGCTAAAATTACCAATTCCCATAATACTCAAAAGTTCAGGATCGGCAGAAACTTCTTCCACATTATTCTAAAAAAATATTTTAAATAAAAATTATAAAATATAATTAAAACTTTAGCTGGTCTTTTTCGAATTTGTTCTTTTTGCCGTTCTCGTTGTTGACGTTTAAAATCAGCAAGTTTCGCTTCTTCCTCTTTTAAATCATTCTGCCTTTCTTCTTCATTATCGCGACCTTTAGATTCTTCTGAAAAAATTTTTAAAGATTAGGTATTTATAATTAAAAATACAATACTTTCAATCTTCTTTAATGCCAATCGTTCACGAACTTCATCAACTGTACTTTTCTTAACACGCATTGAAAAACCTAAATTTTTTTAAAAGTACATAAAAATAAACCTAAAATATACCCAAATTTCTTTGATGATTTTTCCCATTAATATGATCCAAAAAGTTAAGAGAATCTTTAACTACACAATCACAGATATTGCAATAATATCCACCACTTTCGGCCGAGGGAGTCGTTTTATTTATAACAACTTGTTTTCCAACTTTTGATTCAAGATCCAACTGAACTTGAAAAATTTTAATAAATTATTTAAACAAAACCTTAAATTCCCGAGGTTTCAACAATTCACGTTGCACTTTAGGACCCTTGGGCGGTTTAATTACTCCTCTTTTAATATCAAAAGCTTCTTTTTCAGCTGCCAAACGCTCTTGAGCCCTTATCTCAAATTCAGTTTTGTCCCATGTTCGGCGATGTCCCGGGATGCTAGAAGATGGTGTTAACGACATGATTTGACAAAACCTGAATCTTCACATATAAACCATCAAATGAGAAATAACTTTTGAGATACGATGCAAACTCATCACACGTAAAAAATAAACTTTTTAAAAAAGAAAATTGAATTTTATTTTTAATCGGTTATGCATTTATATATCGATTTATGTTGAGATGCGATTTTTTCCGATGTCTAAAAGAATGAACTTCTCAGAAGATAAAAAGAAGTTATGTTTTAAGGTTAGATTTTCTAAAGAAAAATCGCATCTATAATTTATAATCAAAAAATCATTGAATTATAATGTCCGAAACATCGACAAAATTTCTTTTATTTATCTCATTTTCTTAGTTCTCTCCTCCGCGAAGACGCAAGACCAAGTGAAGCGTGGACTCCTTTTGGATGTTGTAGTCAGCGAGAGTGCGACCATCCTCAAGCTGCTTACCAGCGAAGATCTGAAAATTGAGATTAGGAAACTGTTAAACAAAAAACCCAAACCAAGCGCTGCTGATCTGGTGGAATGCCCTCCTTGTCTTGAATTTTGGCCTTGACGTTTTCGATCGTGTCAGATGCCTCAACTTCAAGAGTGATAGTCTTACCAGTCAAAGTTTTGACGAAGATTTGCATTCCTCCACGAAGGCGCAAAACAAGATGAAGTGTAGACTCCTTTTGGATGTTGTAGTCTGCAAGGGTACGACCGTCTTCGAGCTGTTTACCAGCAAAGATCTAAAAACATGAAAAGATAAGAATTAAAAAGAGCAAACAAACCAGACGCTGCTGGTCTGGCGGGATCCCCTCTTTGTCTTGAATTTTGGCTTTGACGTTTTCAATCGTATCCGATGCCTCAACCTCGAGAGTGATAGTCTTGCCTGTCAACGTCTTAACAAAAATTTGCATTCCACCGCGAAGACGAAGAACAAGATGGAGTGTAGACTCCTTCTGAATGTTATAATCCGCGAGAGTTCGGCCATCTTCAAGTTGCTTTCCAGCAAAAATCTAACAAAAAAAAGTCAGAATAAATAATGAAGAAAACAAACCAGACGCTGCTGATCGGGTGGAATACCCTCCTTGTCCTGAATCTTAGCTTTAACATTCTCAATCGTATCCGAGGCTTCCACTTCCAGAGTAATAGTCTTTCCCGTAAGAGTCTTCACAAAGATTTGCATTCCACCGCGGAGACGCAAAACCAAATGGAGAGTCGACTCCTTTTGGATATTGTAGTCCGCGAGAGTGCGACCGTCCTCTAGCTGCTTACCGGCGAAGATCTGAGAATTGAATTGTTTTAATTATAATGGTAAAAATTTACAAACCAAACGCTGTTGGTCAGGCGGGATACCTTCCTTATCCTGAATTTTGGCCTTGACATTTTCAATCGTGTCAGAGGCTTCAACTTCAAGAGTGATGGTCTTTCCAGTCAACGTCTTTACGAAGATCTGCATATTCGAATAGAGAATTGGATAGTTATGTAAAATATAGCTAAAAATATATTAAATTAAAAAGAACAAAAATAAAAATAAAAAATTTTCTAGAACAAAAATAAAATAATGTCACATGACTGGATGACAAATAAAAAAAACTTATGAAATAAAATGAGACTCAAAAACACAAAAGGAGATTGGGGACGGTTGAGTGCGGAAAAGGACGATTCAGTATCGCCGATTCAGTATATGGCCTTGATTTTCGACCGATCCGGATAATTCTTATATCATTCGAAAGGTCTCGAGATTCGGCATCTTTTTGAAAATGGACCGATCTGACATCACAAAAAAGTTACAGACGGAAAACTGATTTTTTCTCCCTTGACATCGTTTATCTATGATAACTTTTGGCTGACACTCAACTGGCCAGTGGCTGGCCTGTTCCAAGAAAAATACAGTAGGCTAGTTGGCAGTCTAAAAATTGGCAATTTGCGTGATTTTCATTTTACGATATTAAAACATTTAAAAATGAAAATTCAGAAATGGTAGAACCACAGCCAACAAAAACACTTAGGATTACCCAAGAATCTTTTAGAAAATTGCTTAACATATCATAATTCACGGATCTTTAATTGATTAATACGGTAGTATTCACTTAAACATTTTTATCAAATTAAAAAAATATTTTAAAATAAATCAATATTATTGGCAATATTGGAAATATTGACCTTTTTTTGTTGTTGGCAATGTAAAAGTGCGAGGGCTAATTGCCAAATTTTCTCTCTCTCTCTCCTTTCATATAATGAGTCTTTAAATGCCTGTAAGAGACATCCATTACTCGCGCATATTCTCGAGGTGGGGAGGAGTGTCAAAAAGGGCAACACGTGAAATAGTTATTGGCAACTTACTCAAAAATTAATTTTTAAAGGGCTTCGATTTCTTCATTTTATTTATTTCTACATACATTTAATTCCCCTAAATGCGGAGTGATTTAAAAACTTTAATTGTTTTGTGGCCTCCATTGCTTGGACATTTTATTTTGTTAATTCCTAGTGGAGCAGCTTTTGTAGTTAAAGACAATGTTCAAAACGTTTCGTCTGTGATTCCCGATAAACCCGGAGTAATTGGAAGTGATGTTATTGATAAAAGCACAAAAACTAGTCAACTAAAAGAAGGAAGTGAAAGTTTGCTTTCTGGAATTGAACGTAGCCATATTGAGGAATTAAAGGAGGAAATTGAAGGAGAAGGTAAGAAAGTACCCAAAATGAATGGACAGGGTAATGAAAGCCTTGAAACTAAAATTGTTGAAAAGAAAAGAGAACTGGAGGCTTTAAATCAAGAAAAATTAAATTTGGAAAAGAAAGTTGTTGAATCAAAAACAACTGAAGAAGAAAAGGATATTACTCTAATTGATCCAGTAGGTAAAGAAGAATCACCTATTGTAAGTGAGCTAAAAACAGAAACAAAGAATACAGGAGAGACTGAAAGGAAAGAAGAGAATTCTCAGGAAATATCACTTTGGCAGCAAGTTTGGCAATCCCTGTTTAGTAGTGGACAAAATGTTAAAACTGAAGAAAATTCCATTGAAAAACCAAAAAACCAAGAAAAAGTATTAAAAGAAGGAAATGTTGAAAAGGAAAAAACTAATGGAAATGAGTTGGGGAAAGATTTGAAAAAATCTAAAGGAAATGGCCAAGTAATTGAAAAATTAAAACCAGAAGAAAGCAAAAAAGATGAGGATGAAAAGCAACATAAAGTAACAAAAAACAAATCACCTACAGATCCCCAAAAATTAACAGATCAAGTTAAATTAACTGGTGAAGATAAAAAAATATTGAAAGGAGGCGAAAAACAAAAAGGAACATCTAAAACAGACGAAACTACTAAAAACAATGAAAAAGATAAGAAAAACATAAATGAAACTGAAAAAGTCAAAACAAAAGACAGTGAAATAATTGAGGAGAAAGGTAATCTGAAAAAACCAGAAAAGGAGGAAGAAAAGCTTAAAGTAAGCGAAAAGATTGTTGACAAAACAATTAGACACGATGAAACGAAACATAAATTAGAAGATTTGGCTAAGAAAGGTGAGAGAAATTTTTAGAAATATTAGAGTTTTTTAAATAAAATTTTCTTTTAATAATTATTTAGTTGTTACTGTTAAAAAGGAGAAAGTTGAAAATCAAAATAATATAAACAAAGATGTTGTGCAAAAACCTGCATTTGTAAAACCTGCATCTCAAAAAAATGGAGAAGGAAAGAAACATAAAACAAAATCTGGTAAATTAATTTATTAAATTTGGGTAAATATTTAATAAAATTTTTAGGAAAAAAGGAGAAAAAATCGCCGGGACAAGCAAATCATTCAGATGAAAGCAGCTATGAATCTGAAGAAAGTGTTGAATTAACTAAAGGAAAAGGAAATTTTGCCGAACATGTTCAAAATTAAAAGTCGGCAAAAAGATGTATTTTTTGAGTTGGAAGAGTGTGCGGAGTTTTTTGGATTTATTAAACTTTTGTCCCATTTGTATTTAACTACCTCTCATCCATTATTTTTTTACCACACATACTCCAATTATTATAACCTCTACAAACAAAATTGTGAATCTTCTTGATTCTTTGGATATTATATATCCACATGTTTTTTTAAATTATTTTTTAAACTAAATCATTTTTACATGCTATGCATATTTTTTGACGATTTATTTTTAGTCTTTTTTTGATAAACTTTATTCTCCAGAATTTATTATAATTAAAAATATTAAAATTAAAAGAAGTATTTTAAATTTAAATAATTATTTTAAAATATATTTTTATATTAAATATTTAAACAAAATTCTAAAATTTATTTCTGTCCAGGATCTCCATATTTTGCTTTTAAAAGTTTTAATTTTTCACCAGAACCAAGCATTTTATGAGCAGGACAGAACCACAAAGGCCCAAAATATTGAAATATAGTATCATCAATTGAACAATTTCCAGCCATTAAAGAAGTATCACAAATTGCACAATTAAAACAACGTTTATGGACTTTAAAAAATAAATATTTTTTCAAAGTTTAGATAAATTTAATAGTTATCCTTCTTCAATACCAATGCCCCTTTCCCGCGACACTTTCCCACCAAACTTCCCCAAGTCATTGTATTCACAATTAATTTTGAATAAAAACTTACGAGTATGTTTTTCTACCAAAATTTTGTCTTCAATAGCCCCAATTTGTTGTTTACATATAGCACAAAATTTTGGTTTCATTTAATTTAAAAATTAATTTTTTAAAAGAAAATATTTAAATATTTTAAATAAATCTTTTAAAGAATTTCTATAACTTTATAAAATCAATTCAACATGTGCTTAAAAAATATTAGAGAACAATTGTTGTTTAAAGAACGGGAAAATTCTCGAAAAAATAAAAATATTTTTTTTACAAAAAAAATTATTTTTAATTGTTTCTCCTAATGTCCTAATATTTTACACATTTCCTTAAAAATATTCCCTAAAATTCTCTTATACAATCCTAATTAAAAAATAGCATTTAAATATCTAATTTAAAAATTTTAACTAACAAATAAATGTTAAAAAATAAAATATAATACATATTTAAATTTTATAAAAAATTGTAATAAAATAAAAATAAATAAAGCTTTAATAGAGTTTACATTTTAAAAATCACTATTTTATAAAATTGAAAGTTACAGAAATACTTTAGAAATATTTCTGAAAAATCTCATCACTAAAAACGTTTTTTTACATAATTACAAGTTTCTATTAAAGCTTTAATGTTTAAATAAAAATTGCAAAATTTCCAAAAAATGGAAAAAAATGTTTTTCTTAGTTCACAAAGCTAATATGTATGTACATTTCTACAAAAAATAATATGTAAATTCTCTCCCACTCCCTCTCTCTCATCAAAAATCATCCCTCTCTCTCCCTTCTTCTCTCATAAAAAATCAGCAAATGCTTGTCTATATGGAATATGTTCTTCAGAATCATCTTCATCTTCATCACTACTGCTATGTTTTGTTTGTTTCTTTCCCTTTTTGTTTTGTTTGGGTAATTTGTTGTTGTTTTTGTTGTCGGCAATTTCTGAAATTTATTTAAAAATATTATTAAGTATATTTTTAATTTTTAACTTTTCTTTTTACCCTTCTTTTCCTCTTCTTCTTTCTTCGTTTGTTTTTGTTCTTCAATTTTCTTCTTTTCCAATTCTTTATCCAAAACTTTTGTCATTGTCTTCACTGTTTTATCTTTTAATTGTTTGTCATCTTTTGTTGTTTCTTTTTCTTCTTTTTTAACATTCTTTACCAATTTTTCTTTCAAATTAATTTTTTCTTTTTCATTTTCTTTTACATTTAATTCTTCCTTTTTTGGTTTGCTTTCATTATTTAATTCTTTTTTAACAATATTTGTTTTTTCCAAATTTGTTTTCGGATTTTTATCATCTTCCCCTTTCAATTTTTCTTTTTTCACTTCATTTGCAGCTTCTTTTTGTTTTGTTTCCTCTTTTTTTGCTTCCTTTGTTTTTACTTCTTTATTTGGCATTTTTTTGTCAGCTTCCTGTTTCTTCTTCTCTTCAATATTCTTTATATCCTCACTCAATTTTTGTTTCAAAACTTCCTTTTTCTCCTCCTTTTCTTCTCCTAATATTTTTGGATTTTCCTTGTTTTTTTCATTTTTATTTTCTTTATTTTTAGTATCTTTATTTTCTTCTTCTTTTAATTTAATTTCTTGTTTATTTTGTTCTTTTTCCACTTCTTTATTGTCTTTTTCAACATCCTTTTTTGAATTTTCTAATTTTGGATTTCCAGAATTTTCTGTTTTATTACCTCCAATATTTCTGTCGGGAGTCGGGATTTCCCGACAAATGGTTTGGAGAGAGAGGAGGAGTCGTGGCACCAGCTAGTGAAATGTGGCACTAGCACCAGACTGTGTTGGTAGTGCCAACACAGTCGAAGGAAGAAGAAGGGCAGTAGAGTGACTCGGAGCACGAGTCACTTTAGCCAAGAATAGCAATGGTGAACCGTAGTGCGGTTCACCAAGGAAGCAGAAGTGAACGGAGCACGTTCACTTTAAACCAAACACACAAAGCAAGTCCACCAAAAAATATTTATTTTCCAACCAAAAAAATAAACAATTGAACAAGTGAAGTTGAGTGGGTGAAGCGAAGGGCTAACCAGTGGGCAGTGGCAGTTGAAGCCAAAGAGCAGTCCACCGGCAGCAGTAGATCAGCACTTGAAGGAGCAGTTAATGATGTAGAAGTGAGAAGTGAGAAGTGAGATAATTTGGGAGGCTGATCTCCTGCTTAAATAGACCCAAATAAAGGCGGGGTTTGGCAATAAATTAATTTAAAAATGTAAGTTTGAAAAAAATGCGCGAAGTAGCTAGAGAAAATAAAACTGAGAGAAGACTCGGCAAGAGAAGCCAAGTCAAAAAACAAAAGGAAGAATAAGTAAGAGAAAAGAGGGTGGCTGGTACGAACGGACACCAAAAAAATAAAGAAAGGAATTTAGGCGGGAAAACAATTCAAAAATAAAGAGAGGACGACACAAAAATTAACGGTGAACGAGCTAAAAATTAACCAAAAGTGAATGGTTAAAAAATTGGCCAAAAGTCGCCAATGTTTGGCGACAATTTCCTTGCTTTTTGCGATTTTCCAGTGCTTGCCAAACCAATTTTTTCTTTTGTTGTTTACGTAATGATTTCCAAATTTTTCTCCATAATTTATCCCTTTCTTGTGAATTTGGAATAGAATTACTAACAATTTTTTCTTTTTGAGGACTATTACTATTTATTTTATCATCATTTACTTGATCCTTCTCTCCTTTATTTTCTTCTTTCTCTTCAATTTTTCCTTCTTTTTTATTTCCTTCCTTTTCCTTCATTTTTTCAATTTGTTCTTCTAATTCCTTCTTTTCTTTTTCAATTTCTTCAAGTCTTTTTTTAATTTCTTCAAATTGTGAATTTTCAGAGTTTTCCTTTTGATTTTGTTTTGAAGAATCTATTTTTTCAAATTCCTCTTTACCCTTTTTATTCTCTAATTTTTCTTTTTCATTTACCTCTTTTAATTCTTCTTTTACTTCATTTATTTCTTCATCTTCCGTTTTTGTAACTTCTTCTAAACCTTCTTTATTTCCATCTTTTGGGAGTTCAGAAATAATTTCCTTCTCAATTATTTTCTGTTCGTTATTCACCTGTTTTTCTATTGGAGTTTCAATTTGTTTATTTTCTTTTATTTTTGTATTCTCTTTTTGATCTTGTTTTAACGTTTTTTCATTTTCTTTTTCTACCTTTTTCTTTTCATTTTCTTCTTCCTTTTCTTTCAAAACTTCCAATTCTTTTGGATCATTTAATTTATTTTTACTCAAATCTTCTTTTTCTTTATTTGTGTTTTCTTCCTTCATTTGTTTTACTCCATCTTCTTCCTCAATATCTTCTTCCTCCCCTTCTTCCTCCTCTTCATCTTCTTCTAAATCTCCCTGTATCATTCCAAATTGTTTCAAATACTTGTTTAATTCTTCATTTTTTGGTTTATCCTTCATTAACTCTGACAATTCCAAAATATTTTCTTTCATTTTTTTATTCAAATTTTCAATATGAGAAACGATTTCTTGATTATTTTCAAAAGTCTCCTTTTCACTTTTTTGAATTGGTGATTGGGGAATTGTTTGATTTGTTTTGTTTTCTAAATTTTGGTTTTGCTTGTTTACTTCTTCAACATTCTTGCTTTCATTTTTTAATTTCTCTTTATCATTAGGTTCTTCTTTTTTCAGAATTTCTTTAACTTCTTTTACTTTCACGTCTTAATATGTATTTTTAATTTAAATATTATAAGTTTTTCTAAGTTTTCCTATTTTTTTTAATGGAAGATTAATCCCCCTGGCGCTATAATTAGAGTTAAATCCTCGAATTCATCAAGGAAATACTACCGAATATATTTTTATTTATTTAAACAACCACACAAATCCAATCTTAAGCAATGTGAATATTAAAATTTATCTTAAAAAACCTTTAGTTCCTTCATCATGTTTTTCAGTTATTCCATTTCCCTCAATTACTTTTTCCTTCCCGTCTTCACCTGTTTCTTTTTTACATTTTTCATTTAAATCTTTTTCAAAATTAAATATTTCAACTTTCTTCTCCTCATTCCCAACATTTTCTAAAGTTACATTTTTTCCAAAATGTGAAAGAAAATTTTCTTTAACATTGTCAATACTTTCAGAATTATTGCTAATAATAACTCTAGCAATAAATATCGGTAATATCCAAATAAAAAGGAAAATAAATTGTTTAAAAATTGAATGGGTTTGTGGCCAAATGCCACTACCCATTTTTAAAAATTTATCTAAAATTAATTTTATAGTAAATTACCGTATTTCCTATATTAGAGCCCCATGGGGCTCTATTTTTCAACTATCCTCCAAGGTGGGGCTGTATTAAAGGGTGGGGCTCTAATTGAGGGTGGGGCTCTATTTTTCAACCCTCTTTTGAGATAGAATCCCATTTATTATATCCATTGCAACTAGAGATAGGCCGGAGGGGTTGGTTGATAAAACCAAAAAATATCGAAAGACAATCGATATTTTTCAATTTTTCAAAAAAATTAAAATTTTATAAGCAATGAGTAACGAAATAATCGCAATAGTTCAATGAGGGTAAGATTAATTATAAAATATTTGTAGATTTTGACGGATTAAAGGGAATATTAGGGGACTTGTATTTGACATTGATGGATCATATATAGGTATACAAGCGATTTTAAGGGATTATGGGGAATATCAGAGGATTAATTTTATATTGAGAGATTTAGCGGGGTTAAGAGTGATATTTTGAATGAGGTATTAGTAGGCATATGAAGGGATTTTTTTGTGAAGAGGGATATCGGTGATATAAGGGATATCTATCGGGGATAAAAGGAATACCCACTATATCTCTTCCTTTTCCCCTTAGTTAATCCCTCATATTTCCCTTAATCCTTATATCCCCATGGCCCTTTATTTCCTTAACTCTTAATAATCTTAAAAATTATTGGGATATTTTTTATTTTTCCTCCAATATTTTTAGGTGGGGCTGTATTAGGGGTGGGGCTCTAATTGAGGGTGGGGCTCTATTTTTCAACTACCCTCCAAAGTGGGGCTGTATTAAAGGGTGGGGCTCTAACAGAGGGTGGGGCTCTAATATAGGAAATACGGTACTTTAAAATAATCAAAACTTAAGGGATATCTTTTAAACAACTTTTCTTTTACTTAATTTATCAAGTTAATTATTCTATAAAAACTACTCCGTGAAACTTGGAAATTATTAGCATTTTCTTTTATTTTATTCGAGGAAAAAGAATTATTTCTATTTAATTTAGTTTCTGAATTATTTAAAAATTAATTTAATAAAAATTATTTTTATTTTTTAAAATTTCATAATTGTTTATTAATTTAATTTAATTGCCAAATTTAAATTTATGAATGTTTGTCAATTAATTAAGAATTAACGTGGGAAGGAGGGGATGGGGGGGGGGTAGAGGGGTTATTTGCCCTTTTAGAGTGTATGTAAATTTTATTTTTCAATAATTGATTTAAAAATTAAGAAATAATATTTAAAATGTTAGAGAAAATAAAATATTATATTGATTTTAATTAATTTTTATTAAAAAATTTAAATTAATTAATTAAATTGTTTGAATTTTCTAAGTGTCTTCTACTCGCCTCGGCAAAACTCGATTATAGTGGATGTTAAAGCGACTTAATTTTGTTTTTGATTTCCTCTTAATTTTAAAAATATTTTTGAATTTTGGAAAATAAAAAAAATTGTTTTTTGCAGTATCAACAAGATAAACATTGTCTTTATACTTTATTATTTAAAATAAGTATTTTATTTTCATCTTCTTCCATATCTGCTACCACAGCCGTATACTTCTGCGCTGTGATGTTCGCCTGAACCGCATGGTCCACGTCCACCATAACTAAATATTTGGATTTTGATTAAATTTTATTTTGGAAATTTTATAAAATTATAAATACAATTTTTTACAAGAGACAATTAATTTCTAAAATTATGAATAACCGCCTTACTTTAATATAGAAAAATATTTTTATTCTAAATTCTTATTTTTATCAAAAATTATTTTCTGCTAACATACCCTCCTCCTCTTCCTCCATATCCTCCTCCATACCCTCCACCTCCATATCCAAATCCCGAGCCTCCAGAACAACCACCATAGCCACACGGTCCATAACGATAAGTACCACCTCCCCAACCGCCAAAACGTTTTACTCGATTACTTAATTAAATTTTCTAATTAAAAATTAAAAAAATTATTACGATGAATTAATATTAGAGATTTGACGATATTCTGGCCTTGCTTGTGTTGTGATGAGAAGAAAGGTAAAAATCAAAGAAAGTAGATAAAAGGATAATAAAGATGCCATATTGTTAATTAAAAATGAATATTATAAATATTTATATTTTTTTAAAACTAAAAAATCTTTAAAAATTCTATTGTTTTATCTTTTGGAAAACATTCCTTTGAATAATCAGAAAATTATTTGGAAATGATCTAAATTTTATTTCTGTAGCTCTTTTATTTAATTATTTTTCACAAAAATATATTTAACAAATTGAACTATCAAAGAATTAAAAAATTAATTTTTAATTTTTCTTTTAATAAAAAAAACTTTCCTTTATATTCGCCAAATTAGTGCTACAAATAAATATATATATTTATTTTTAAATAATTCGCCAAATATTTCCGTTACTTCTCTTTTACAAAAAAACAATCCACATGATTATTTTTAATAAAAAATATTTTTAAATTACCCAGTTTTTTTATTTGAAGGTGGTAAATTATGTTTTTAAACTAAAAGGGGGTTACTCACTATTTTTGTAATATCTTTTATATAATTAAATTCCCAAAAAGTTTTCCTAATCACCTCAAAATAAAAGAAAAACCAAATTTGAAAATATTTTATTAATTAAAAACAAATGAAAGACAAAATTTAAATATTTTCTCGTTTAAATATTTTTGTTTGGAATAATTAAGAACTACTTAAAAATTGTTAATAAAATATTTAAAAAAGAAAATATTTATTTCTAAATTTATTTAAAAAGGAAATTTAAATGCTTCATTAACTTTAGCCTTTTCATCTTCTGGAAGTTGATTAACAATTTTCCAAAAATTATTTTGTCGTTGTTTATCATCCAAAGTAATATCATCAAATAAATTAGATATTTTCTCTTTTGTCTAAAATTTAATTTAAAATTATTTATTTAATTAATTTAAAACTTCAAAATTTAATTTTTCAAATGCAGTCGGTAATGGCGGGCGAGTTAATTTTCGCAATTCGAGAGGCAATGAATGAACAAATTCAACTATTTTCTGATCTTTTTCCTTTTAAAATTATTTTAAAAGAAAATATTTATTTCTTTAAAAATTACTTGAAAATTTAAAGATTTATCTCCAAAAATTTTCCTAACTTCTTTTATATATTTTGGCGGAAGTTTGTCAAAACCTGGCAAAAAAATAATTAAAAAATTATTTTTAATTTAATTTAAAAATTGCCCGGCGGCAAAGGCAAATTGTCAATTATGTTTTGAGGCAATGAACGCATTATTTGATCAATTTGGAGACTTTTTTGTTGGACAGTTAATTGAGGGGAACGGTGAATTTGTAAAAGTTGTTGATATACTTCTGGGGGTAAAACTTTTTCGAATCCGGGAGGAGGCTGTGAAGAAAAAAAAGGGAAATTAATGAAAGAATAATTATAATTTAAGTAATTAAAATTCTCCCTTTTCTCTCTTATTTAAAAAAAAATTAAAATAAAAATAAAAACATTTGGAGGAAAGAATTCAGGAATAACATTTCCAGAATTTGTTTGTTGAATTTGTGTTGATGGAATTCTTATAGAAGGATTGTGTAATTGAGGATGTGGATGTTGTTGTTGGGGTAATGCCCCAATTAATTCTTTAACTTTTAAATGTTTTTTACTCCAATCTATTGAAGGGTCACCTAAAAAAAGAATTTAGATAAATTAATTAAATTTAAATTAACCATTAATTTCTTTTATTTTTTCTTTAATGTTGGAAGGTAAAGCTTCGAATCCAGGTGGTAAAGGAAGTTTAGCAAGTAATTTTGGCGAAACTGAAGTCATTATTTTGTCAAATTCTGATTGTTTTTGCTTAAATAATTAATTAAAAAAAGGTTTTGGGGCAAAAAATTTTTTAAAGAAAATTTTGGATGATATTATTATTTTTTGGTTAAAGCTTTTTATTTAATTCGAATTAATTTTCTAATAAATAAATAATTTTTTGGAATTTATAATAAAAAATAATAGTAATTTTTAAAGAGAATATTATTAAATAAATAGAGAGGAAGAGATTAAATCTTGAAAATTAATTAATTATTTTTATTTTTTTTAAATTATTCCAAAAATAATAATATTTATTTAATTAAATGATGAAGATAATTAAGCAGAAATATATTTAAACAGGCATTATTGGTAGCAATAATAAAGATTTTTTTGATATTAAAAATCAAAAATAAAAATGTTAGTAGATATAAATTAATTAAAAATATTTAATATGATCGCCCCCTCCCACCCTCTCAGTTTCTCCCTAATTAATTAATTAATTAATTTAATTTTAAATTATTTTTAAAAATTAATTTAACCGTTAAAGGAATGTTTGTATTTTTGTGTAATTCCCTCAATTTCTGTAAAACTTCAATAGGCAAAACTGTCTCAAATCCAGGCGGAACTCCATCAAAAGGTAATTGAGATGAAGGAAATATTGAAGTTTTATCCGTTGATTTAATTGTTTGGGGAATTACTAATTGTTGTTGGGGAGGGAGATTTCTGAAATTTAAAAAAAGATTTTTTTTCTAGAAATTTTCTAAACTAGCCCATTAGATGATGGAAAGTCAATAGATATTTGGCTTTGTTGTTGATTTAAAAATTGCTCTAATCGGGCATTATTATTTAAATTCTGCCCAATATCTTGAGCAGAAATTAAATTAAAAATTAAAATTATTGTACTTGATAATAAATAATGATACATTTTTGTAATCTTTTTTTAAATTTGAAAATTAAAATTAAAACAAATTCATTTTAAATTTTAAAAAGTCAATTCTTTATTGTTAATGATACTGCTTGGAAGGTAATATGTAGCAAAATTTGTATCTTTGACTAAATACAAGTACTCTGATATAGGACCAAATTTTTGAACCTCAATGGATACCTTAAATCCTTTCCTTAATTTAATTTTATTCAAGTTAGGTAATACAAATATTAAAAGGAATTATTTAAAGAAATATTTTCACTTTAAATTATTTTAAGTGAATGTATAACAATCTAAAAATTGCGAGCTTTTATTTAATTGTGCATTTTAAGTAAAAAATTCGCCCAAATCCATTTTTGGATTTATTTTTCTTTTCAACAAAAATAAAAATCTCTTCTCCTCTCTTTTTCAACTTGTACAAATATTTTATAGAAAAAGATGAAAAACAATTTTTTTGATGATTGAACAGATGCTTATAAGAATTGTATATAAAAATATATTTATTATTAGTATTATTTTTTGGTCTTTTTGAAGATATTACTTAAATATATACGTAATTGTTTTGTATACCTTAAATTTGTTCATCTGAATAAAAATAATTTAAAATAGAGTTAAGATACATAAATTAATTCAAAAAACATTGAAGTTAAGATTCCCTCTAATTGAAACAAAAGATTTGATTGAAAGTAATCGAGTAATGTGTAATATAATTTTGTTAAAAACAAATTTAACAAACAATTATTTATTTATTTCCATTTAATGTTAAAATCTGATAGAAAGCAATTTAAAGCAATTTAAAAGCAATTTACGTTTGAATGATTTTTGAGTGAAACAACAAGGACTGCATTAATAATTATTATAAAGAATGAGAGAGAGAATTATTTTATTTTTTTAGTTTTTGTTGTCCAGCCGGTTATTTTTATTATTTTTATTTTTCATTTCAGGGATATTCTATAAATAATAAAAATATAATTTTTAGTACTAAAAATGCGCAAGACTATTTAATTTGTAAGAAAAATTGAGATTAAAAATTAAATTTAATTTAAAAATAAATATAAAAATAATTTTTTAAATGAAAACTAACAATTTAAAATTCAAAATAAAAACTTTAAAAATTAATTCGAATAATTTATATATTCAATTTATTTTTCCCGATAAAATTAAATGCAAAATTTAAATATAATTTAAAAGAAAATTAATATTTTTTAAATGATTAAATAAAATTGCCAAATAAAATTATTACTTAAAGTTATCTTTTATTGGTCTAATAATTTCTATAGGAAAATAATTTAGAGATAAAATGGTGGTTATTCAACGTTTTGTATTAGGTAATTTAATAGCTAAAATTAGGGTTTATTTAATTTATCTGTTTGATTTATTTTTAAATTAAATTTAAAATCTAAATATTATAAAATTTTTTAAATTTTAACTGGCAATTTTATAATGTTAAAGAATATTCAAATTCAAAATTAATTAAAATATATTCCCCCCTTCCCCCAAAGAATTATCATAAAATTAAAATTTAATTTAAAAAATATAAAGAAATTATTATCGAAATTATTAAACTAAATAATCCCATAGATGATCCAAAAATTGAAGAACTACCATTGCCTGAGTCATCAGAATCTGTTCGATAGAAATGAGGAAGAACATCCAATGGAGACTTAAAAAAATTAATTAATTGATTTAAATATTTTTTGTTAGAAGGGCTTAATTTGAATTTATAGGCAAATTTTTTTTTCAAAATTTTTCAAAACAAAACAAACATTCGTGTTATGCGGAGCTTCATTTTATTATAATTTTTTATAATAAATTTCTCTTTAAAAAATTAATTAATTGATCTAACCGGATAATCTTTAATTGTTGTCGGGCCTTTAACAACTTCGGAAACATTATTCCCATTTCGCCAATTACCTTCAGGAAGGTAAACATTTCGGGTCTTTTGGCCTAAAAATAAATTTAAAAATTAACAAATTATTTGTTTTCTTTACCAGATTTAATTACTGGGGCAACAACTAAATCAGATCCGACCATAAATTGATCATCAATTGTTAATGCTTCATCGTCATCACTTGCCCACCACATTGGACTTGAAAAATAAGAAAAATAATATTTTTAAATTAAAATAAATTATTCTTTTTTTTTTACCGAATAACGGGAACTTTATCTTCCACAGATTTTCTAACATTTTTAATTAAATAGTGCATCCATTTCTTTCGAATTGCAAGAGATTGTTTAACAATATTAAGTACCTAAAAATTAAAAATACCTAATTATTTTTTAAATATATTTATTTAACTACCTCTCCCCCATATTTAGAATGCCAAGGAGGATAAGAGAATTGCATTGCTAAAAGTAAAGTATTTGCCTTTAAAAAACAAAATAAAAATTAATTTTCAATTTCCTCAAAAAAATACTTGTGTCCATCGAATATATAATTCTTCTTCTGGAGGCTCTCCACGAATATTACTTTCATTATGATTAAGTCCATTCCCCCCTATCATATCTGGCAAATTCCAATAATAACCATGAAGGGATGATTGTAATGCCCTTAAAAATAAATAAAAATTCTGAAATATTTAGGAAAACAAACCAAGGAATTAATGTAGACAACCCCCCATCTTTATCCCTTTTAATTAAAAAAAATTAAATTTAAAAAATTTTTATTTAATTTACCAATAAGAATTACGGTCAATAGTTCTAGTAAAGAAATTAGTTTGTTGGGTACCACTTCCATAACGATTTTCAACTGCAGAACCAAAACGAGAAGCAAAATGTGCATAATGCTTGCCATAACTATTTGGATAAGCTCCATCATAAAGAACATAATTATGTGGTAACCAATTAATTTCTCCTAAAAATATTAATTTGCAAATAATTTAATTTATTATATACCAGCATCAAATTTAAAAGTACAAATTCCTTCCTAAAATTATTTTTATTTAAATAAAAAATAATTATTATATATAAAACCGCTTTCATAGCTTCCAATTGTTTATACCACCATTCCCGAGTTTCTGGATTTGTTACATCAAGAACCTTTAATTGAGAGAGAGAGGTATTTATTTTATAAAATAAATATTTTTGGAGAGAAACTAAATATTAGGTCGGGTCATAATTAGTGTCGCTTTTTTTCGACTAAATTTTTAGGGGTGTTATTTTACAAATATCTTTTTTTCTTATTAACCAACATAAAGATCTGAATCTACTCTTCATTTTAATACAAGGTTTAGGTATATATGAGTGATATTCATAAAGTTGTGATTTTTTGAACTTCGCTACTTCGTAGTGAAATTCTCAAGCATTTGCACCATGAATTATAAATTACCAAAAAGGTACACAAGAAGCAAAAAATTTTAATGATCTAGTCAATGGGATCGTTGTCTATGCTAGACAGCAAGAATAGGGTTCAGGCTTTACGTTGGAGGCCGTATGACTCCCAGAAGCAGACATGGTCGAGGAAGACGGGTGTCATTAAAAAAACGGTCCTGCTCGGCCAGCTTAGATGAAATCCCGTTATTTCTTCTGCTGAATTATCGAGGGATATCTGCTCTATACATACAGCAACGCTTGACTGAAAAAACGCGGGCTGCGCTTAAGGAGAGTAAATCAAATGCCGCGTGTACTCACATTTCAAAAATGAAACAAACGACACGACATCACCCCTAAAAACGTTTTCTTAGAACTCAGCGTAAGATCATCCGATCAGGATGATCTAAACGGTTTTTTAAATCTCATATAGGGCTTATACTAAATCTGAAATATAAAGTCTGTAAATCGTGCCGAACCCCGGAATTCGAAATTTGACTTTTTCAAAAATTTAGACCTTTCTTAATAAAAATTCGAAATTGTGCCCAACATTTAGAGCTTTTAAAGAGCTTTCGAATGATATATCACACTAACTATTATCATTACGTATACTTGAGAAAATTTGATTCCCGATGATTTCGGGAATTTTGATATTTTCGACCAGAACTCCCTGAATACCTAACGAAAAATTCTCAAATGCTGGGATCCTTTAGAGCATAGTCTAACAGATGATTCGTAATAAAAATAAAAAAAATTTTCAGAAAACTTAATTTTAAAAATCCAAAAAACCCAAATAAAAAAAGCGACACTAATTATGACCCGACCTAATATTTTTTAGATAATTTATTATCCTAATATTTAATTAATCTTTTCTTTAAATAATTAATTTTTAATTCTAAATTAAAAGCAGAGGGGGAACTTATAATTATTTAATTTAAGGTTAAAGAGGGTTATAAAATCATTTAAAATAACTAAATATTTACATAAGAACAAGGTTCTTTTATGTCGGGATTTGTTGGCCCAACAGGTTTTGATGGATCTCTTGGTTTAACAGGGCAATCCCACCACCAAACAAGAGGTACATCTCCATCTCTGTTTTTAACAAATAATTTATTACGCAATTCAGGATCCTTTCCAACTTCAGAGTCAGCATCAACAAATGGGTGCACCCAGGCTAAATTAAAGAAAAATTTACTTCTTTTTAATAATTAAAGTATAAATATATTTATTAGCTTTAGACATTTAGGTATTTTAATTTAAATGCCAAATTTTTCAATTTCTCTTTTAGATTTATTGTTAATTTCAAAGAAATGTTTAATTAAATTACATTAATTTATTTACCACTTAGTCTTTTAATTCCAAATTCATTTTCAAGCTTTTTTAACATTTCAGGAAAATTAGAAAATTTTCGTTTATCAATTTGATAATCCCCATATGAGACAGTCCACATATCGTCCAATTCAAGTTGTGAAATAGGCATATTATTATCAGAAATTTGTTTAGCATATTCTAATATCTACAAAATTTATTTAAATTAATTTTAGAAAAGAGGAGAATATATCAGGGGGGAGGCAAGTTTCGGCAGACCCCCCCCCCCACCCCCAAGGTCCAAATGAGAAACAAGAAACTACTAAATTTAATTCTTTACCCCATCTTGATCAACAGCCTTCCAAAAATTAGCCCAAGTTGACCAAATTGGTTTATTAATTATGTCCAAACTTGGATGTGCTTAAAAATAATTTTTTAAAAATAATTTCCAAACAAATTAATTTACCAGTTGGTGCCGCTAAAAATAATTCAAAGCATTCTTGATGAAAATCTTTTAATGAAATTTTTTCCCATTCTTTAGGCACAGCTAAAGTATATTCAAGGAAATTGTTACGAAGTAAAAAAGAAGAATTTGCATCTAATTTTGATTGTAAGTCTAATTCATTGTTTTGTAATGATGTGTAAAGCTATTTATTTTGAGAACAATAATTTTTAAGTTAAAATTTAAATCCTAAGTACAGCCGGAGCTTTACTCGTGCTATAAGCTTGGGGATAAAAAATAGAAGGTAAATTATGTTTATCCATTATTTGTGGTATCCCCCCTCCTTCTTTCCCAATTAAATAGAAAAATGTAAATAAAGCTCTCGACTGTATATTCAATAAAATTCTGATATTTTTATTTGAGGGAGGGTAATTTAAAAAAATTTATTTTGAAGAAATATTTTAATTTACCGGAACACTCCAAGGAACATTTAACACAACTTTTTTAGATGAAAGCCAATAACGTTCTTGACCTGTTACTCCAGTCTTAAATTTAATTATTTTGTGATTTAAATATAATAAAAACTACTTGAAATACATCATTAGTAACAAATTCTGTTAATTTATAATCATTCTTTTTTATTGGCCAAGATTGTTCGTGTGTATTCATTCCCCCATACCAATGGACAGAATTGTCTGATCCCAAATTAATCGAATCCTTTTTTAAATTAATTTTTAAAAATATTAAGGTTATACATATTTAATCATTATTATTTGAAATTAATTTTGAATAATACCCAAAAATTTTATTTCTACATAAAATAATTAACTCCACATACATGTAAAGAATTTAAATCTTTTGGCTTTTTCCAATAAAAATTATAAAAATCCAATTTTTGATGACTTTTAGAATCCCAATGAATAGTAAGCTGTATCTTTTTATCTCCAATGAAGTCATAATCATAATTAACCTTTTAAATAATTTTATTTTTAATTTCTTTAAATCAATTTAACCCTTAATATATTATTTCCTTCTTTTGTTATTTTTCCCTGTTTTGCAGAAGAAAATAATTTTAAAAAAGTAATTAGAAGCAAAACAGAGCCAGAAACTCCATCTTGTGTTAATTTTGCACTAATTCCATCATTAGAAACAAATAAATTACCCAAACTTGTACTTGAAGAAGTTAAAGAATTTAAATTTGTTTGGAGTGTTGTGTTTACTTTCATAATTTATTTATTTATTTAAACACTAAATTTATTTTTAAAAATTTATAAATATATTTTAATTTTATTTTGGGGATTTAAATTAAAAAGAAACTTAGATCTGTATAAAAAAATTCCTAAGAAATAATTGTTTGCTGTAATTATTTCAAAAGAGTTATTATTTAAAAATTACTATTTGCTTTGATTTTTTTTCAATTATTAATTAAAATTAAAATATTCAATTGATAATAAGATTACAATAAAATTGTTTTGCCTAAAATCTTTTCCAAAACTTTATATTTAATTAATTACTCTTTCAAAAAATATTTTATAAATAATATTTAGAAAATTTTATTTTAAAGAGAATTGCTAATAAACTGACATAAAAGAGAAAGAGAAAAATTAAAAAGAGCAAAACTTTAAATGAATTTTAGAAAAATCTTCTGTGTTGGCAAATAAAAAAAACTAAAAAAAAAAATAAAATTTTAATTTAAAAGAGAGAGAGAGGGTATATTTATAAATCTTCAGGAATTTTTCTAAATATTTAAACAGCTTTATTAATTTAAATACAAAAAAATAATAAAATTGATTATTTTTAATTAAAGAAAAAAGATTAAAAATAAATTAATTAAATAAAAGAAATAATTATTTTTTAAAGGAATTTATTTTATGAAAAGAGATTTTTGGCTAAAATAATCATAATCTGTTCCCCCAAACTTTAATCATGAGAATATAAAAAAATATTTTTAATTTACCTATTTGTGTTTTTTCAGGAGAAAATAATAATAAGGAGATAAAAAAAGGGTTTAATCCCGTTGTAACGGCCAATACTGTGAAATAAAGTTAAATAAATTCCTCAGAAGTTAAAGAATTTTTTTCCAAAACTTTGAGGAAATAGACAAAATTAACAAAATATTAGATAAAATTTTTGTTGATTCTTTACAAGTTACTTACTAGTTCTTTGCAAAATTATAAAAGAACTACTATTTAATTGTTTACATTTTTTAAAAATTATTAAAATAAATGATTACTTAAATTCCTAAATTTTTGCTTAAATAAACTGATAATTTTATTTAAATATAATTCCAAAAAATAATCTATACCATCTAAACACACCTCTTCTTAACACAAAAATTCTTTTTTTTTCTAATATTTCCTAACATAATTTTGATAAAATTAAAAAAAGAAAAATTAAAATTATCGTATGAGTAATAATTTTAAATGATTAGAAAAAAAGAAGAATTAAACAGTAATAAATGATTATTCAAAATTATGAATCACTTTTAAGTTTTAGAAAAATTTTAGGAAAGAAAAAAATTTTTCCAGGTAATATGTAAATTTAAAAAAGTTGGAATAATGAATAAAATTAAAATCTCTCTGTTTGTTAGGCCGCTGAACGACTAAAAAGTAAAAAAAAATTAAAAAAAGACTCAATTAAAATTCAATTTTTTAAATCATCATTTCAGAAATAAAAGAAAAAAAACTCAGAAATGTTCTAAAAACAGAAATAATAAATACCATTATGGCCAAGAATAGATGTCGGAGAAATTTTGAACAAAGCTTAGACATCTGTTTAGATAAGAAATGTTTATAATAAAGAATTTCTAGTTAGTCAAAAACTCTGCTAAATAATAAATTTATTTAAATTTTGAATCATTTAAAATTGTCAATATTTTAATTTCAAAATTAATTAATTTTTAATTAAAAAATATTAAATTATTTTGTCCAATCTTTTTTAATTTTTCTTTTACATAATTTTTTATTTAAAAATATATTTTTGTTGTTATTTAATGGAAATTAGCTATAATGAAGAGAATTTTTTTTGGTTTTTTTAAATAAATTGTTTTTGTTTCTTTTCAATTTCCTTTCGTGCAAAATTTTTTTCTTTTTTAGCTTAAAAAAGTTTTTTTGTTAAAAAATAATTGAGGGTGAATCAAAAAAAATATTTTCGGGTTTCTAAATTTAAAAAAATGATGATTAAATTAAATAAAGCAGAGGAAATAATGAATAATAAAAATGACAAGAATTGGGCTAATAAATAAATGAACAATAAATATATTTAAATTTAAAAGGTCTATTTAAGGGTAAAAAATAAAATAAATTTTTACATTTAAAGTTTCTTTTAAGAAAATTTTTTTAAATAATTATTTGGGGAAAATAAATTTGAAATTTAAAAAAATATGTATTTAAATATTTTTCGAAAATCTCTAATTTTATTTATTTTTCTGAATAAAGTATCAAGTAAAATAAATCCTCTTTATACTATGGGAATAAATTATTATTATTGAGTATTTTTGGATAAATTAAAGTTTTTTTTCAAATTTTCTTTTGAGAATTTTTTTAATTTTATTTACCGTAAATGCCGAAATAACGTCCTACTCTCAAATAAGGAGATAATAAAAAATTAAAAAATTGCTCTGTATTATTTTTGTTAATTATCCCTCCAGCGAGGGGTTGAAACAATAATTACGCTGGGTGATTATTTTAGCTAATACTTTATTTATGAATTGTTTATTTTGATATAAATAAATAATATATGCCTATCTTTAATGAATATACACAAAATTATTTTTAATTTAAAATTTTTTTAAAATTTAAAAACAAATGTTTGGGTTAATAAATATTTTATTTTTATTCCTTTTCTTTAATTTGTCAACTTCCGAAGTTGTCCATCTTAAAGGAAAATTAACATGTGCTGGAAAAGCTTTAGCAAAAGCAAGTATTGAACTTTTAGAGGCTGATCGTTAGTTTATTTTATTTTTAAATTAAAAAATAATTTTTTTAAAGTTTTTGAACCTGATGATTTACTTGGAATAACAACTACAGATTCTAAAGGATTTTATGAAATTAAAGGAGAACAGAATGAATGGTTTGGAAAGATTGAGCCGTATTTACGTATTAAACATAATTGCTCTGTTAAAGATAACAAAACTAAAGAAAAGGTAAATAAATTAAATTTTAAAATAAATTTAATTTTAAAGCGATATCCATCAAAATTTATTTTTTAAATAAAAATTAAATAAAATTTTTATTGAAGAAATTTATTAAATTTTTTTAAAGAAAAAATGTATTTATACCCACATTCTCCCTATTTTGATTGAAGCAAAAGATGATTTGATTGAGGATAATAAAAACGATATCGACTTTAAAACATTGGAAGTTGCCCCCTCGAGTGAGGTAATTCTTAAATGGTTTATTAAAATATATCTGTTTAAAGTAAAATATAAAAATAAGGGAACGAATTTTTAACTACTTATTTAATTAAAATAAAGATACCCACACTAAATGAAAAATTTAAATAATTTTTTGGGGGTTTTTATTGTTGAAAAAATATTAAAAAAAATATTTTTAGGAATGTACAGATGATATTTCTTCTTTAATTGATTCTGATACTTCTTCACATTTTGAAAGAACTGAGGATGAGGAGGATGAAAACGAAGAAGAAAAACGAATAGAAAGAAATGACAAAAATTTAAATAAATCTTTAAACGAAGAAGAAGAATCCATTTCTCCAACAGCAACATTAAATAATTCAGAAATTGAAACAACAGAAAAACAAAAGGAAGAGGAAGGAATATTGATAACAACAACAGAAATAAATAATAATGAAACAAAAGGAGAAGTTAAACAACCACCTGCTACACAACCCTATTAAAATAATTTTTAAAAAATAAAAAATATAAATATATAAATTTTTATCCAATTATTTAAATGCTAAATATTTTTATTAAAGATTTTAAAGAAAAATTAAAAGAGGTATGTAATATTTAGAGGGAATTAGAGGTATGTAATAGAGAAAAGGAATTCGGAAAAAGTTTTCTTTAAAAAAATTATTTCTTTGTATCATCAGCACTTATATGTAATTTATCAATTAAAATACAATGGTCCTTGTCAGGTTGCATACTTCTAACTGGAGACTCTTTTCCTTGATTATTTCCTTCAAATATTTTACACGGATAGACTTGTCTTTTTGATTTTCCTTTTATTGTTATATTTTTAAGGGTAGCTTTATCCCCATAATTTCCATTAACTCCAACAATAAATTGTCCTTTTGTAAGATTTTCCACAATTAAATTCTCAACATTAATTCTTCTATTTCGATATTGCTTTAAACAATTACCACATGAGGCTATACCTGCGTAGACATTTTTCATCTTAAAAAAGAAAGTTATTTTTAGAATTTTTTTAACTATAAGATAACTTGTGCCAAATAGGATAACTTCAACCAATCTTCTAGCGAAATGTAGTGGGGGGGGGGGGGCGTGTATCGCTTTAGGGTTTTTCCCTTCAACAATTAAGCTAACCAGCTTTTTAAATTGAGCGGTCTCTTTTGGCGAGGTCTATATATCAACAAAGCCCAATTTATCTAAAAAGTGTTATCTATTTACTTACATAAAAATTTCTAATAGTTAGCGTTCCAGCTCCATCAAATTGAACAACCTTTCCGTTAGCATTTTGTGCACCTCCCCCGTCAATTAAGTATTGACTATTTGGATCAGTTCCCAATAAAGTAATAGCATCTTCTCCAACTTTTTCATGAAAAACATTTTTAATTTTACAATTTCCCACACAATGAATTCCATCTGCCGCCTTATAATTTTTCCTTGCGCCAATTATACAATTTGAAAGTGTTGCACCATTACTTATTTGAACTACTGGTTTTTGATGTTCATTTTTTCCTCCATAACCTATTTTATTTCTATTAGGTATAAGACGAGTATAACCACAATCATAGTCTTTATCCACAAATAAAGTATCGTTTAACTAAATTAAAATAAATATTTTTTAATGAAAAAATAAAAGTTTTAAATTAAAAATATTTTAAAGAAATTATTAACGCGTTCCCTTCCAACACCACTTTATTTTTACATTTACCCACATTCAAGTTTATTTTTAAAAATATTTTTTAAATAAAAATATTAAATAATTACCACTCTATTTTTACACTTCATGCGATCACAAGGACCAAATCCTAAAATATTTGTGCCAAGTAAGGACAATAAAAGAGTCGAAAAAGTAATTTTGAGGAATGTCATTTCCTTCTATTTTCCCCTAAATTATTTTAAAAATTTATGCAAATTTTCTAAAATATAAGGAATTGTTAAAAAATGTTATTTTATATATGTAATTAACAATTAACTTCAACAAAAGAAATTGATGGAAAAATATAAAAATAAATTTATAAAATTTTTAGATAGTAGATTAAAATTGGAAAGAAATAAAATTAAGGATGCCTTCCAATCTTTTAAAAAAATTTTAGTTTCTAATAAAACTGGCAACAGTGAAGGGCTTTAAAAAATTTGAAAAAATTCCAGATTATTTAATTTTTTGAATTTTTGAATATTCTAAAAAAATATTTTTTTGGGAGAAGAAAGAAAAAATTAATTTAATTATTTAATGCTTCTATGGCATTTTTAATCCATATTATATACAACAAATTTTTTAAATTTAGTAGTTTATGTCATTTTATTTACTCAAAATAATTAAAATATTTATCTCAAAATTATTCTCGGGAATGCAAATTTAAATTTTTAAATTTTTTTAAATTTTTTTATTTAAAAAATTAAAAAATCCCATCCGTCATTCCACTCATTCTATTTATTTAGTTGAGCTATAAATTTTAAATTTTAATTTTTTTTATTTGAAAAACGTGGAGGTGTGTATAATTTAATTTAATTTTAAACCAAAATATGTATACCCGACGATTTGAAAAAAATTTTTTTTATTAGATTTTGTCTATAATTTATTAATAAAAAAAATTAAAAATTAAATTTAAATATTTAAATTTCCGTCGAGTCTTTTTCAAAATTTTATACAGCTTTGAATTTGAGAGTTTTCTTTAAATTTAATTTTATTTTTGCAAAAATTTAAAATAAAAAAATATTTTTTCTTTGCCTTTTCTTTAAATTTATTTTGATTTTTTAAGATTTGTTTTTATTTGTTGTAAAAATCAATGAATGTACGTAGTAAATAGAAATTGATTCGAAATTTTAAATTTTAGTTAAACAACATTTACTATTAAATATTTAATTAAAAAATATATTTATTTTAATATTTAAGTAAAATTAAGTAATTTATTTATTTAAAACAAAATAATTTTTATCCGTTTATTTCCTGGCATTTTGCTTTTTAATTGTCAATTTTAAAAACCGAACCGAAGATTGGTTTAGTTTTTGAATAACACAAATTTCGTTTCGGATATCCAAATAATGTTTTAAAAACCATTAGTCATACTTACATATTTAATTAATATTAAATTATAAATTTAAATTTCTTAAAAAATTTGTTTGAGAATTTTATTTTATTTTACTCATTCTCTATTGAAAACTTTATACATATCTATTATTGCCAACAATAATTTATTTTTTAAAAACTTCGTGACTTGTTTTTCTCTCTCGGGCCAATTCAAAATTATTTTTTCTTTTACGAGAAATTGTGTATTATTTAAATAATTGAAGTTATTCTCAAATAAAATATTTGCTCATAAAAAATTTTTAAAAACAATTTTTCTTCTTATTTTTTGTTCAAAATAAAATATTAAAAAAATATTTTTATAAATTTATTTTAATTTTTAATTAGTCCTTTTCTTCAGTCTTCTATTTAACAAAATAATGATTATTCGGATAAACAAAAAGTAAAATCAAAAACAAGTTTTTATCCAATTTTTAAATTAACTTGGCGTTATATTTAATTATTTTCTTGACATTTTATCTTAATTTTATCTTCCATTTAAATTTATTTTTCTTAACTAAAAATCACAATTATTTATTCAATTCCTCCCTCCACTTCAGTACATTTCTTTTTATTCAATAAATTCTTATCACAAATATTTTAATGATTTTCTCTTTACTTTTCAAACGGAAAACACATTGTTTATGTGTGAATGGAGCGACCTGTTATTAATGGGCCCACCAAAAATATATACTAAAAATTAATTAAGCATGCCACGTTCAGGCAGCCCATTCTTCTCCTATTTTTTAATTATTTTTCTCAATTTAAGTTTTTAAATTCTTCTCATTTTAATTAAAAATAAAAATGGATAGAGCATCTAAAATGTCTCTTTTGGAGTTATATCGTCCAGAGCCGTCAACAATTAAAACAAAAGGACATACATTGCTTAAAGATGCGTCTGTTAATAAGGTGGGGGAATGAGGGAGAAATAAATAAAAATAAATTTTTAAATCCTTTTAAGGGTTTGTCTTTTACATTATCTGAACGTGTTTATTTGGGACTTGATGGTCTAATGCCTCAAACTTGCATGTACTTTTTTAATAATATTTTTAAAAATTTAATTTCAAAATTTCCAGAACACAATCAAAACAATGCTCCTCTTCAATGAAAAAATTGAGGGCACAACCAGATGATATGGCTAAATTTATTTTTTTGGAGGCATTAAAGGTGTTTTTAAAATTTAAATTTTGTTTTGTAAAAAATATTTTAGGAGAGAGATGAGAAACTTTTCTATCGACTTATGCGTGAATATCCCGATGAACTTTTGCCTATCGTTTATACTGTGAGGAATTTTCTTAACTAATAAAAGACATTTTGTTTCAAATATTCAAAAAAAAATATTTTTTTAGCCGACAGTTGGAGATGCTTGTCTTCAATTTGAATATAGATATCCAAAGTGAATTTTTTAATTTTTTAATAAATAAATTAAAATAAAATTTAGAGCATTATTTATCAGCATTAAAGACAACAATATAAGCAAAATTTATCAAATTCTGAGTAACTGGAAATATCAAGTTTTTTTAGAAAAACTTTTTTAAAAAATTTATTTTTAAAAGGATGTTAGAGCAATTGTTGTAACTGATGGAGAACGTATTTTGGGACTTGGAGATTTGGGAATTCAAGGTAGAAAAATTGGGGGGAAGAAATTCAAAAATTAATTTTGTAGGTATTGAAATTCCTGTTGGCAAACTAGCTCTTTATGTGGCCCTTGGAGGAGTTCAGCCTCGGTGGTGTTTGCCTATACAAGTGGGTTAAAATTAATAAAATTTTTACTCAGAATTTGTTGGCGGGAGGGGAGGGGGATCTCTTCTACAAAAATATTTTTTCTTTTTTAAAGTTGGATGTTGGAACAGATAACGAAGAGTTTTTGTCTAATCCGGATTATGTTGGACTTAAACAAAAACGAGTACGTGGAGCCGAATATGAAAATTTTATTGATAATTTTATGAAAGCTTGTCGAAAACAGTGAAAAGACTTTCTTTTTTAATTTTGTTAAAGTTTTTTAGTTTTGGTCAGAATGTTTTAATTCAATTTGAGGATTTTGGAAAGAATACTGCCTACAAACTTTTGGAACGTTTTAGAAATAATTATTGCACATTTAATGATGATATTCAAGTAAGTTTTTGTTTACTGTAGAATAATTAGATTCTTGGACCTCTATATTATGGGCATTTTTGTTTTTAGACAATTTTGAGAGGGATGCCACGGGTTATCCGATACCCAAAACCCGGCCTTTTTCTCGGCCCGAAACCCGACCCGAGAAATTTTCTAAAACCCGACCCAACTTTTTTCTCAACCCGTGACATCTTTGGTTCAGAACTTGCTTTTACACAAACTCTTGGTGTTAAAAATACGAGTGTCCACAAAATAGAGGAATTTGTTTTTCTTAAAATAAAAATTCTTTTAAAATAGGGAACAGCTTCAGTTTCCGTTGCTGGTTTAATTGCTGCTGCCAGAATAACTGGCCAAAAAATTTCTGATATGAAATTTCTTTTTCACGGGGCAGGTACAGCAGCTGTTGGCTGTGCTGAACTTTTGGTAGAAAAAATGTATTGTGAAGGCCTTTCAAAAGAAAAGGCTAGAGAAAGAATTTTTCTTGTAAAAACAGATGGATTAATTATTAAAAAGAGACAAACACTTTCTGAACAACAAGTCCCTTTTGCTAAGGATGGACCTGATCTTAAAGATTTGTATGAAATTGTTAAAGTAATTTTACGTTTTATTTAAAAAATTTTTTACGATTTCTCTTGAGAAAATTTTAGCTTTAAAAATTATTAATTAGTCCCTCCTCCCTTATATTTATTTTTAAAGGCAATTAAACCAACAGCAATTATTGGAGTATCCACAATTCGTGGGGCTTTTACAGAACAAATTATTCGAGAAATGTCTACATTCAATAAACACCCAGTAATTTTTGCCCTTTCAAATCCAACAAGTAAATCTGAATGTACAGCTATTGAAGCATATAATGAAACTAATGTAAAAATAAATTTTGAAAATTAAAAAAATTTTTTCTTTAGGGCTCTGCCCTTTTTGCTTCTGGAAGTCCATTTCCTCCTGTTCAATTAAGTGATGGACGAAATTTTAGATCAGGCCAATGCAACAATGCTTATATATTTCCTGGTGTTGCTTTGGGAATTGTTTTGTTTAAAGTGGCTAATATACCTGATAAATTATTTTTAATTGCTGCTTTGGTGAGGAATTTTGAAAATTTTTATTTAAATATTATACCCAAAAATGCATTTCTCTATTAAAGGAATGCAAAAAATAATAATAGAAATATACATACCAGGGCTGAGCTAATTTCGCATTTCGCGTTTCGCATATTTCACATTTTTCAGCTCGAAAAGTTTCGTATTTCGCTTTTTATTTTTAGATTTTGCCCAGCCCTGATACATACTAGTCTAAAATGCATTCTCCTGTCTTTTCTCGTAACTTCCAAATGTTAAAACAATTTTTGAAAACTGAAACTTTCCTCATAATTCCCTTTTCCTTCTAAATTTTCGAGTGTCGGGAAATGACATTCTGATAAGAAAAAATACATTTTAAAACGAAAATAAATAAATCAGTTATTAATTATATTTTACAGAAATTAGCAGAATGTGTTTCTGATGAAGAATTATCGGTTGGTTGTCTGTATCCCGATCTCAAAAAAGTTCCCGAAATTTCAATAAAAATTGCTGTGGCAATTGGAGAAGAATGTTATAAAGTATAAATATTTTTATCTAAAAAATTAATTTTATGATTAATTTTCAAAAAAGGATGGAAGTGCTAAACTTTATCCAGAGCCTGAAGATAAAGAATTGTTTGTTCGTGCTCAAGTTTATAATACAGATTATGAGGAATTTTTGCCTTTAGAATTGGCTAAGTTTGATTTGAATAAAATTAAGAATTAAAGAAAAGAACTAGAATTTAATGAAGAAAGAATTTAAACAAAATTAAATTTTTTTATTTTATTTTTTGGTTGGGTATTTAATTTAGTGTGATAATATTTTAATGTGAATGATATTTAAAAGTAACAGAAATTGAATTTTTTAAAATTAATTACAACTTTATTTTCTAGTTTTCTCTTTAATTATTGTCAGTATTTTTTAATCTTTTAACTGTTAAATTTAATTATTTTTGGATAATTATTGGATGAATTTTACTTTCTTTTATCTATTTTTGTAATTCCCGATTAAAATTAATTACCAAATAATTCTTTTATTCAAACAACTAACAATAAGAAAAAATAATTATTAGTAATATTATAAAAATAAATTGAATTTTGCCTTAATGGTGACGAGCACAAAAAATAAGCAAATAAATTTAAATTCATGAAAAATAAATAAAAATGCCCGATTTTTGGTTGAATTAAATATCCAAATATATATTAAAACAAATTTAGTTTAAATAATTATTTTAATTAAAGCTTTTTGGTGGATTTTCATCTGACCATTGCATAAGGAAATGTATTGCTGGGATCTGACCTTCGGTCCTTCCACCGTCACCTCCGTCAAATCCAAAACGATAAGAATGGAACTATAATTTTTAAAAGTTATTTTAGAGTTTATTATGTTCCAGAAAAAAGGGGGAAGTTTTTTTGTTTTTCTCCTTCCTACAAATTCTTTAGTTTTTGAATACAAAGCTTCCCAGATATCAAAAACACTAAACATTCAAAATACCTTAAAAGTAACAGTTTCATCAAAAGGTAATTCAACAACAACACGATCTTGTCCATCCTTGCCTTGAAAAGTAGAAACACCCGTTTCATTCTTTAAAATTAAAAATTATTTCCAAAAAGAATTCTCTCCAAAAAATTACTTTAAAATGAACAGTAGCCAAATAAGTAATATCTGCTTGACAAGCAACTGGTTCAGTAAAATAGGCGACAAGGGGATTCGGATCGCCAAATTTGCTACTCAATTGTACAATGTTTGATGCGAGAAGTTTTAATGCTGACCCGTAAATGCTTGGAGAGTCAACTGGTGCCTCTAACTGAAAAATTTTAAAATTTAAATTTTGAAATAGGCGAAGGATTGTTTATACTTTAAAAGTGCATTTTAGAGATTGTCTATTATTATGTAATACTGTTATAAAAATATTAAAGTTATTACATAATTATTTGTTTTTTTTAACTTAAAAGGGCAGACAATAATGAAATAAAAAATAAATAAATAAACCATAATGTCTAAAAAAATAATTTTACAACAAACATTAATAAAATAAAAAATAAAATAAAAAAATATAATTTAATATTCAAATTAATTTTTTTAAATTTCCAACAAGTAAATATTTATAGACAGTAATTGAAAATTACGATGATAATATTCATTACTTTAATAATAATTTTAACTAAAACTTTGTTTATATTTTCTCAAGAAATACCAATAATTACCAACAAGCAACGTTTTTTAATTGAAATTGATAAAACTAATGAATTTAAAGAAAATAATAAAACAGAATTATTAATTAATTTAAAAAAACTAAAAATTAATTTATCTTTACAAAATAATTTAAATGAAAGACCAATGGCTATATTAATTTCTGTCCATCCTCAGATCCACTATCGAAGTAATTTTTATGTTACTTCATTAAGAGATAACTGTAATGGCAATCTTGACAATGTTATTAAATATTCTTTTGCTATGGCTAATCCAGATATTTATATGGATGAAATAATGATGTTAAATGATTCTGATAGTAATATTGAATTAAGAAAGGGTTTAAGTATTTGTTTTGAGAAATTAAATATGTGGAATGGAGGGAGAAGTGTTGTGAGGAATTTATTTCATTACTTTATAAATAAAGTTAGAATTATGAAATTAGGGGGTTACATCATAAAGTGGATAACGGGATATAGGATACTGAAGATGAGATACCGAATATGAGATACCACTTTTTGGTAGTTTCCGTTCTTTTTTAAGATTAGCTTCGACACACCCTTTGTGTGTAGATTAAGGAGTTACATAATAGGAAAATAATGAAGACAGAACTCGATAACAATTTATTTAAATTATCCATAAACCCTTCTTTAAAGGCACTAATCCAAATTCGCCCACTTTTCGAGAATTTAATAAATTTGGATTTAACTAATTATCGAGAGACTATATCAAATACTACAATGTTTGTTGACAATAAAAGAGCAATTATGGAAGAAAATAAAATAAATTATTTTGAAATGACAAGATTTTTAAGTTATTTAAGTACAATTGAAAATAAAAATAAAAAAGAAAAAAAGGAAAAGTTGGAAAAAAATTTAATTTTGCTTTTAAAACAAAGAGAAAAAAATACAAAAATAAATAAACTTAAAAAAATTTCTTTTATAAAAATTTGTGGAAAATTTAAACAAAAAGGTGTTTATTTATTTAAAGTTTATCCAACAGATATTTCCTCTCCTAATTTACAACAAAAAAGTTTATTTGAATTTTCAATAAATATTTTTAAAAATATGGAGGAAGAGGAGGAGGAATGTGTTTCTAAATTTTTTGATAAAGAAGAGAATTCTAATTTAAATTTTAGAGAAAATTTGGGGAATTTAAGAAAAGGTTTAAGTATTTATTTAGCTAAAATTGAAAAGAAAAATAAAAGCAAAAGAATTAATTTTGATAATATTGCAAAATTTTATCCATTATTTCGTAATGGAAATTATGAATTTTATAAAGACAATGAAGGGAAGATTCTTGAGGAGAAATAAGCGAAATTTAAAAGAAAATAAAGAAAATAAAAATTTAAATTAATTAATTTAAAATTAAATTTTAAATATTTTAGTATAATTTTTAAAAGAAATATAATTCTTATTTAATAAATATTGGATAATTTTAATGATAAAATTTTTAATTCTGAAAGCATCCAATAATTATTATTTTATTCATTAGATTGTTAAAATATTTTATAAAAAATATAAGTGTGAGATCCCATCCCTGCAAACCCATCTCCTGACACCCCAAGTAAATTCTCCCTCGCTCCAAGTAATTTTTCCACATTTAAAAAATAATCTCTGAATAAAACTCCCCCCACCTTTATTTCAACATCATATTCCCAAGTTGTTTTCGGATTTTCATCGTAAACTTTGTTATTTGATTGGAAAACACCATAAACACTTAATCCACTTATAAGAACATTTCTGTCTACAGTAAAGCAGACTTTGTATTCACGTCGAGAACGGGGTTTTGCCGAAACAGAAAGAAAGCGTTGAACGACGTGTTTTGAACGAGAATTCTGTTCAAAAATATTTTTTAAAAAATAAATTTATTTTAATTACCGCTCGAAAGCCTTTACAGGCAAATCGACATGGAGGGCGTGGGCGAACTGTTAAATGAAGGAATACTTCAGCAATCTCTTCATATGTTAACAAAGAAGAGCTCGCTGCCTGCCCAAATTCATTTACATCCATTAAAGAAAATCTAATTAATTCCATTGCTGGACCCAAACATTTTCTAAGATTTTCAACTGTTGGTTGAATATGTTTACGAGAACATTCTGCTTCTGCCCAAGCTTTTGCTGCGTGGAAAATAATTAATTCTGATGAAGGGTCCAATTGATTTCGACCGAGAACATTAATTAATGTATCTCTATCAATATCAGCTATAGCATTGGCATGGAGTGCAATATCCGTATTTTGGTCAATTACTTGATAACACTAACAAATTTTTGGATGATTTTTTTCTTGATCTTTGCTTTGGATAAATACCTGTTCAACCAAAGTATTTTCATCCAATAACCGTGCCTGTGCTAGCAAAGAAACAGCATTTGTTGCAGTCAATCTAGCAGTACAATATCTAACACATTCTGTCACCAATGGGTGAATGTCATATTTTTTAGCGGCATAAAGTGTATTCATTACATTCTCTTCATTAAGTAAATTACGTCTTGAAAGGTTTTTTATGTCAAAATCACTGTAAACAAAATCAATCTAGAAAAGAAAAAAATATATCATTTTTTTATCCCCATTCTAGATTTACCAAAATAGCAAAAGCTTTAGGTTCACAATCTGGTACTCTAACCATTTGAAGACCTTTAACAGCCAGCTCAATTTTCATTGAATTCTCGTCAAAATTTAATTGTTGTTGGTGTTCTCCTTGTGATTGTACTGTTTTATGACCCAAGTTTTTTGGTTTAGAAATTGAGAAACGTCGCTTGACAATTGAACCACCCTCAAATGGATGAGAAATTTGACGATGAAAATGTGGAGGTTGTGGTGGAGGGATTTCTGCTATAAAAATATGTAGAATAAAACAAAAATAAGGGATAATAATTATTGCTTTTTCTGTCATTAATCAGAATTAAACCTCTTTTTCGAATACCTGAATGAACATTTCGATGTATTAAATTTCCCCCTTCATCAACTCCAGGATTGTGAGTAGTTCCAACAACACCAACAGTTGGAAATGTTTTAATGTCATTCACTCCGCGTAAATGATGCTCTCCTTCGAGAGATGAAGTAAGGGAAGACTCATTACTGAGATTATCTGGTTCTTCTTCATATTCTTCGTCTTCATACTCTTCATCTTCATATTCTTCTTCTTCTGCTCCCACAATATGCGCTGTTTTAGGTTGGATGTGTTGCAAATTTGACATACTAATAGCACCAGATGTTGATTCCTGCTGCTTACTAATTGAATTTTCGACATTAACTGCAGGATTTATTAGTCGAAGTGCTGTTGGTGATGAATCGCTAGCCAAAGGGCCATAAAACATTGCGAGAAAAACAGGAGAACTTGCTCCAAGGACTAATTTATGTGCTTTTAGTTTCTACAGAAAAAATAAAAAATTCAGAACAAATTTTCAAGTCCCAACTAAATACTTATACCTCCATTTCTTCTCCAACAACAAAAGCAACATCACATCCAATCTCTTGAAGCCTAAAATCATTTAAGCGTCTTGTCAATGGATTTGGTTCAGATGAGACATTCAAAGAATCTTTATTTTCATTATCTTGTTGGTCGTACGGAAAAGCCCCTCCGCTAGTTGTTCGTCTCATTTGCTCTTCCTAAGAAATTAGTAAATTAAAAACACCTTCATTATTTGCCTGTTTTTGTTGAAATTGATGGAAGCCATTGAAGGCTGATGGTGCTGAAGAAGAAAGAGAACCATCATCTCTTTCACGTACAGCACCAATACCTCCAGATGATGAACCACCGCCGACCCCATTCTCATCAGGTGGACGAAGATCCATTTGGAGGGGGAAAATACTTATATTATACTAAAATTTGAAAAATATTTTTAAAAAATCAAAAACTCTTTGAATTGGGCATAATTATTATTATTATTGTTTGAAATTTAAACTTATGTTTTATTTTAAAGTTTATTTGTTGAAACGTGACTCATCTAAATTATAGGATTTGTTGTATATTGACAGAATTTTCGAGATTTAAGCACAAGGTACGGGGATGTGTCACCTTCGAAATATCATAGGATAAACAATTTTAAAAAGTCCAAATGAGAGAAAAAAGGGTTATAGGTAAATGGGAAAAAATATTTGAGAGTACTTTATTTTTCTATAAGAAAATCAAAACAAAATGAGTAGTTGGAAGCTGCTTTTTCTAATAACAGAAGTTATAAAATGAGGGTGAAAAGACTAAGAAATTATAGCTTCAATCAGTGGTAAAGATAAATAGAAAAATAACAAAAGTGAGCGATTTTTGAAGATGTTTGGGTGTGTGGATTGGTAAAGAAGGATAAAGCTAAATACTATTGATCTTATTAGAAATCAGTAAATTGTGTTATGGATTTTGAAAGAATTTAGAAGAAACTAGCAACAAAAAATAAATTAGGGACGTGGTAGATGAAGCAGGTAGCTTGGAAAAATTTGTAAGAATTTTGAGAATTATGTAGATAGCTTCAAAACTGTGAATAATTTAGAAGTTTATTTCGGAATTTAGAAATTTTATTTTATTTTGGAAAAAAATTTAATTTAAATTGTCAACTGATTGGAAGAGATTTTGTCACAAAGAAGTGATAAATTAGAAAGAAGATGACAATGTACCCACTTGAAATTATATTGTGTATTTTGCTTTTTGTTAGCTATTTCTTTCCTCATTCAATTCAATTGACTACCTCAACTAGCCCCAAAAATATTGAATGACAGAGCGAGGAACAGCCACTTTAGCCAAGCCACCAAAAAGCTAAAAGAAAAAGCAAGAAGGGATACTTTGACTGATCAAAATATATAAAAAAGCAAAAATAGTTTTGCAAAGAAGTTTCAAATTTAGTAGTGTAATTAATAAAAATTAAAAAAAAAGATTATTTCACGTGCTAATTGATAAAAGATAAATTTAAAATATCCGTTGCAGACATTAATCTTTGAACAAAATATGTCACAAGATTAAAGTTGAAGACAGAATTAAAAAAATCTCTCTATATTTAAAAATAGTCAAACTAAAATAATGTAAACCCATTAAAAATATTCTCCCTTTTTATGTAGTTAAAATTATTTTTTTTATTTAAAGCAATTTATAAATATATTATTTTACAACGACACAAAAAAATAAGTAAGAATTGCAGCCAAATTTCACATAAAAGAAAGATCAAATGACAAGGAAAAAATTATTTTTTAGGAAATTAATGGAGAATAATTAATTTTATTATTTTCTTTCTTTGATTATTTCACAAAAAATGTATATAGCACAAACATAATCCCTGCAGAAAAAAGTGCTGAAGCTGGCAATGTAACAACCCAAGAAAGAGCTACATTTATCAAAACTTTCCAATCTACCCCCTCCCCAGCTTTTATTAATCCAACAAACATTACACTTCCAACCTTTAAAAAATAATTTTTTTTAAAATTAATTTTCTCAAAAAAAAATTACCAAACAATGAGTTGTCGAAATTGGAATACCTAATTTACTTGCACAGAGAACTGTTATTGCCATTCCAAATTCGATAGCAAAACCACTGAAATTTTAAAAAATATTTTTAAAAATTAAAATATTCTCTTTTACTTGCAAGGATTTATTTCTGTAATTTTTTTTCCAATTGTAGCCATAACTATTTTTAAAAAAAATAAAATTATAATTTTATTTTCAAAAAATTTCTACCTCTCTGTCCAAGCAACCAAAACCCCAAACAAGTTCCCGAAACTCCATAAAACATCATCCAAAGGGGAGTATCCCCTTCTTGAAAGACAGACCTCGTATTGTAAATTGACAACATTGCAACCTTTTTTAAATAAAAATAATTATTTAACAAAATATTTAAAACATACAAGAGGAGCAATTGTGTGGCTAACATCGCTTGCCTAAAATTAAAAAAAATAATAATTAAAAATAATTATTTACTCCATGGGAAAAGCCAGCAAAACATCCAGTAACTACCTACAAAAAATATTAATTAAATATTTAAAAAATAAAATATTTTCTTTTACTTGTATAATACTAAAAAGACGAAGAGTTCGTTGATCTTCTTTACGATCACGTCTCGGAATAAACCAACGCAGGATTCCTTTTGGAGCTAAAAATATTTTTTAAGTTGAGGAGGTTAAATGAGGAGTTCCCAAAGAATTCTAGATTATCATAATAGCATTCTTCCAGGAAGGATTTTTTCGGAGGGGCCAAGGGGGAGGGGGGAATTTTTAGAAGGCTGTAGGCAAAAAATTCACTTCTTTCCTCAGTCTCTCTCAAATTTTTTTCCTTGTCTCCATTTCGAGGATGGGGGGAATTACTTCTGGCTACGGGCCTGCATCTCCTCCCTCTCCCTCCATAACTAATATATTTCCTAAAAGAGAGAGAATTATGGGAATTAAAATTTTATTATTTTCTCGGGAACCTCTAATTTCTTTAAATTAACTAAAGTCAAAAACTAACAAAATTCAAAAGGTTGAAAACGATCATTATCCACTTTTTGTTGTTTCTCAATAACTCCATTAGAAATTCCTTCATTTGTTCCAGTAATAGAAATTGGATGAATTGTCGCCATTTTTAATTCGTTAGACTTTTTATTTTGAGAATTCTCTTCTTTATCCAATTCTAAGAAATTTATTTAAATTAAAAAAAATTTTACAAAAATTTACCGAGTGACCATTTTATAACTCTTGGACGGATAATAATTAAATAGCTGAGTGATGCAATAAATCCAACAGTAAAGCTAATCATTAAAGTTATCCAAAAAGGAATATTTTGAAGATGAAGAACTTTGGAACCCTCAAAGAGAACCATAAATGTGTAAAACGAAAAGCAAAGAAAATAAAATAAAGGCAATACACGAAGTCCACATTCAAATGGATTTTTCTTAAAAATTAAAAAGAAAAATTAAAAAAACCACAGATTTTTTACTCTTCTCAGCACAGCAAAATCAACACACATATAAATAGAAGAAGAAATAATTCCAGAAAGAATTGGAGAAACAAACCAAGAAATGGCTATTTTCCCAACAGTACTTTAAAAAAATTAATTTAATTTCCCAAGAAATTCAAAAAAAAACCTCCAATGTATTCCATCATTTCCTTTCATTAATAAAGTGAAACCGAGAGTAGAGCCAACAATTGAATGAGTAGAAGAGACTGGAAGACGAAATAATGTTGCAAGTACCAACCAACAACTACAACCGCCAAGTATGGCAACTTGCCCAACAAGTAAAATTTCTGGTTGGTCTTGATAGAGGCTTATCTCGACAATACTTTTACGGACAGTGTCTACCACATTGTAACCTTTATTTGATAAAAGAGGGGGAAATTAATTAAAAAAGAATTTTTTGGTTGGCCCAATTTTTATTTTTTCAAAATTTTTGTTAACAAAACAAGACAACAAACTCACCAACAAGTGCTGCCCCAGCAGTTTCCATTAAAGTTGCCATTATCTTTAGAAATAAATTTAAAATAATCAAAAAAATCCACAAACATTTGCTTGTTTTAATGTCAAAACTTTAGATCCAACAGAAGTTCCAAAAGCATTAGCTACATCATTAGACCCCATTCCAAATCCAAGAAGAAAAGAAGTTACAAATCCAGCAATAATTACCCACAAAAATTTACTCTAAAAATTAATTTAAAATTAATTTCTTTAAACAATCATTTACCTTAAATTCTTCCAAAGTTAAAGCTACAGTTGTGCTAGCCAAAATAGGCAAAATTGTGCTTAACATTTTGTTGTTTTTAAATAACGAAGTTGGGGTAGTTGTTGTTGAATCCATTTTTTGTTTAATTAAAAGTAGGTAGTTATTTTTTAATTTATTTTTAAAGGCAATAAATATTTACAAAAATTATTTCATCTAAAACAGAGGGATAAAAGAAAATAATAAAAAGAAACTACTTTTATAAAATTAGAAAACAAAAGAGCATGGGGATAATTAAATTTTAATAAAATCAAAGAATAATTAATTTTTGAATAAAACGCGAAAAGAAACATAATGCCAAAATGCGAAAATTAAAATTTTGAATTAAAGTAGAAGAATGATAATTTTTATTGTATTAATTAATGTTTAAAAATAATTAAAAAGGGACAAAACCAAGTAGGCGCGCGGCCATATCGCCGCAAAGCCATAACTTGCTGGCAAATTTCTGGCTCTTATCAATTTTGGTACCAATCTCTTTAGCTCGATAGAGGAATCGTTACTAAATTTGTTGATTCGAAAATCTTGAAGCAAGTTATGGCTTTGAGCCGTAATGTCCGCGCGCCTACTTAGGCTGTACCAATTAAAAATATTCTTTTTTACTATAAAATTATTTTTATTTAAAATATAAATTCAGCATTACTCAAATATAAATTTACTACAATAAATTCGGCGGATTAATTTTTTTATAAATTTTGAAAAAAATTTTCTTTGATCTTTTATTTAAAAAAACAATAATTTTAATTGGACATAAAAATTTTTTTTAATTTACTAAAAATAGAATTTAAAAACATAAACAATGGAATTCCTTATTATTAAAAATTGTTTGGGTAAACAATTGAAGAGATGATAAAAAAATAAAAAATATTGAAAAAAAAATTTTATTTGAATGACTAATGCGCATAATTGAACATTCATTCATAATAGATAATACACACAAATATATATTTTAATAAAAAATTGTTCATTCCCTTATTCACAAAAATATGAGGAATATAAATATATTTATTTATTGTTCAGCGGTAAAGATCAATCAATTCACAGTAAATACAGCCCTTTCAATAAAAATGGAACGGGGCTACGTTTTTGTTATTTTTTTGAAATAAATTTGTTTAATTTTTGCATAATAATTGTTTAAAAAATTGGAAAAACAGAGAAGAATTAAAAAAGAATAATTAATTAAATAAAATTAAAGCGGATAAGAGAATATTTTAATTATTATGCAACTGACAAGAGTTTAAAAAAATATTTTTAAAAATTAATTGTTTACAAAAGACAAACAATTGAAAGGTTTTTAGATTCCCGAAATTTTAAAGTGGAGAAACGAGAGAAAGAAAGGAAAGTAAACTTGTTTCTAATTTATTTATTAAGATTTTAGCTTAAATTTAAACAAAAAACGAATAATCGCAAAAGCTAATAAATAGTAAAATTTAAAAATATTTAAAGGGAAGGAAGTAAATATAAAAATTAATTAATTTTTTAAAAAATAAAATTTTGTTTTTAATACAGAAATATAATTAAAAACAATTCCTTCATTAAAAAATTTAATTTTATTTGAGGACCTTTTAATTAATTAAAAATTATTTTTTAATTAAAATTTTTTTTTCAATGTCATTATTTTATCCAAGAAAATAATTTGATCTATAAACTTCCAAAATATGATTGAAAATGGATACTTTTTATTTCCTTTTTGTTTAAAGAGTTGCCGCTAAAAAGGTGAAGAAAGGTGAGAAAAACAAGAAAAAATAATTATTTTTTGATTGAAAGTTGTAATTAATTGTGATATGTAGGTTTTCATATTAGTTATCACAGTAGATATTGGAGATTATTTACTTTTTTAATTTTTTTATTTCTTTTTTGCTTCTCCTAATGTTTAAAATAAAAAATTTAAAAAAATATTTTAAAAAACAAATCAATCGTCGATTGTTAGGTCCTAAGTAGACACTTAAAATTTAATAGTTATCTACATCTACATATTTATATGTTGTTAAATTAATAAATAATTATATTTAGATGGTTTTCTCAATTCAAATAGAGAGACAAACAACAATTAGGAGAAATAATAATTTTAAAAATATTTATGAAAAATTATTTAAATTATTAAGGATTTTTGTTTTATCATTTATATTATCGATACAAAGAAACAAATTAAATGTTTTGAGTTGTTGTTCTACACCAGAGTTGGTTTAAATTAATTCAAAGAAAAATTTTTATTTAAATTTACAGACCTAGTTCTACAGCAACTACACTTATGACTACAACTACCTCCACAACAACAACAACAACAACGACAACAACAACTACTACCACAGCTGGTAATTTAAATTAATAACGATAAATTCTAACAAAACTCTTTTAGTCTGTACATGTCCATCTGGGACATCAGGAATTATTTACAATTCTACAGATTCTCGAATATTTCAATTTAATATGCCTCCAGCATCTGCAACGTGTGGAGGTTGCCCTGCTGGATATACAGAGGTATACTGAGGGTTTTAACATTACTATTCATTTTAGTCCTGTTACCCAACACAATCAGATAGTAATCCAGCTAATGACATTGCTGATGTCGACGCACAATGTGGAACGGCCGGTATTCCAAATTATTCCACATTTTGTGCATGTCCATCAAATGGCCAACAATGTTTTACTTTTAATCAGCCTAATCAAGTATTTGATGTTCAGTTATATACTTTTTGTGATGCTGGAGGAAGTAATATTTTCATTGTAATTACTATATTTGGATAGAATTTTAAATAATTTATCAATATTTGAAAATAACAATTTAAGCTTGCCTAACATATCTGGTTTTCTTCTCAAATTCCAACACCGACTTTATCAGCAATAATGCCCAAACAGTTACTTTTGTTCAACAAACTGATGGGGCAGGAAATCTACAACCATTCTCCCAAACATCCCCTTATGTTAAAGCCCCAACAATTGCAAGTAAAAATACGAAAAATATTAAAAGCTTAGATAAAGCTTAGCAATAGGGAAAAAATTAGTGTAAAAATTATTTTTTAGTTAGTTGTGATGGTTGCAATACTATATCAACTAATAATGCAAACACAGGAACGGCTACAACATGTTCTGGACCTTTAACAATGTCTGGCTAATTTTGAGATAATTATTAATTGTTTATATAAATAAATATTTGTTTTTTATTTTAATTAAAAGTATAAATTTATTTATTATCTAATTTTTAAAGACATACCTTTATTAAATACTATACATTATATTAATATTTTATATACTTTTTCTAACTAATTTTACTGCAAAACTCATTCGAAAGTAAATTCAAAATGAATTCATTATTTTTAATTTAAAAATTTTGGACATATAAATAATTAAAAATAAATTTAAAATTGTTGAATTAATAAATAAATTTTAATATTTGTACATATGTAGAGTAATCTTCCCCCTAAGAGAATAAAATTCCGTCTGGGCCCGTAGAATAAATTCGAGGGTAAGGTTACCCGGGTAGCGGCAGCGCCGACTTGACCCTAAGCAAAGGGTTTGGCGCCGCTACCCGCTTCTTATTCTCCCTATTTAGGAGAAAATTCATAACTTTTTTTTAAATGGCGATAAAAATTTTATTTTTATGCCAAAACATAAATTGGAATGTTAACTATGTCTTACCAAAAAATCAAAAATTTTGACCGACCTATCTAAAAGTTATGAATTTTCTAGCAAGGTACTACTTTTCCTTAAAAAATGACTAAAAAATGAGGTACTTTTTTCTAAAAATTGCCATAAATTGATTTTCCAATAAAAAATTCCAAAATTTATATCATTAAATAGAGGACATTTCAAACTATCCAAAAATATTAAATTTATAATTTTTCCATGAGATCTCGATTTTTAAGGATTTTTTAAATAAAATGTCTACACTGCCCCTTAGCAGTGTAACAATTTTACCCTCCACCTCTACCGTATTCTTTTCCTCTTTCTTTTCTTCTTCATTTCTTCGGCGCAAGGATTTTTCTCTTTTCTTCGTTTTGTGGGGGAAAAGTTACTCGGGTAACCTAACCCAGAATTTATTCTACGGGCCCTGAAGAGAATAAAAAAATAGTTTCACGCTAATTATTTACTTTAGCCGCATAGATGTTTTTTTATTTAAATAAAAAATTATTCGTTTATAATTTCTTTATGTGATATATCATTTATTTATCTTGACAAGAGGTTATAAAACAAAAATAAAATATATATTTAATTAATATATATACAAAATATAATTATTAAAAAAGTTTTTTTGTAGATTCTTTCTTGTATGTAATTTAAAATTTAGTTAAATGTACTACTATAAACAAACTAAAAACTCTTCTCTAAATTTTCGAAATATTTGGATATTTAAATTATTAAGGATTTTTGTTTTGTTTATTTTGTATCTGCAAGGAAATAAAAAACAAGTTTTAAGTTGCCTTTCCACACCAGAGTTTGTTTTTAAATTTTTTAAATAATTTTTACAAAAAATTATTTCTGAAGACCAATCTCCACATCAACAACAGTTATAACTAGAACTACAACAAGTACAATACCTACTACTACATCAACTAGTACATCAACATCAACTACTACAACAACTACTACAACTACAACAACAACTACAACATCGGGTAATTATTATAGAATTTAAATAGGAGGGGTGGCTTGAAGACAATTTTCGGCTTTAAATGAATAAAGAAATATTTAAATTTAATTCTCTAAATTAAGTCTGTACATGCCCATCTGGGACATCAGGAATTATTTACAATTCTACGGACTCTCGTATTGTTAAATTAAATATGCCTTCAGCTTCTGCAACGTGTGGAGGTTGTCCTTCTGGGTATACACAAGTAAATTAACGATTGAATGTCCAGTCGTTCTATCATATTATTTTAGTCATGTTATCCAACCCAACCAAGTACTGACCCATCTAAGGATTTTCCCGATGTTAATGTACATTGTGGAGGGGCTACCCCAAACTATGCAAATTTTTGTGCTTGCCCGTCTAATGGCCAGCAATGTTTTACTTTTGGACAAGCTAAACAAGTGTTTGATGTTCAATTATATACTTTTTGTGATGCTGGAAAAAGTATTTTTTAAGTAAAGTTAATTAATTAAAAATTATTTTAAAGCTTGTTTAACATATCTTATTTTCTATTCAACTGATGATACTGATTTTATAAACAATAATGTACAAAGTGTTACTTATGTTCAAGAAAATAGTGCTACAGGAAATTTATTACCTTTCTCACAAAGTTCCCCATATGTTAAAGCACCAACAATTGCAAGTAAGTAAATCAGTCTGATGTTAATATACTCCTCGATTTACGAGCTTACTCGAGATTGAACTTTCGGACCGAGATTAGACTGTGTAAATTAAATTTAAAAAGGATTGTGAATTAAATATTTATTCTTAGTTAGTTGTGATGGATGTAATACAATTTCTAATAATAATGCAAAAACAGGAACGTCTGTTACATGTTCAGGACCGTTAACTACTTCTGGCTAAACAAAGAACGAAATTATTTTAGGAAAATATTTTTTTTTAATTTACACATTTATTTAAATAATTTATCTAATTATTTTTCAACTTCAAATATGTAAATATTAATTATTTTGTTAAAATTATAAAATAATTCTTTATGGTACTTATAATTTTGAAGAGCTTTAATAGGATGGAATAAATGAATAAGTAGATAAACTTAATTCTAATTTTCTGGTGAATTTCACAATTTAAAAAATTCATAATTTTAGGAGAATTGTACTGAATAATCAACAAAATAATAAATAATTATATTTAAACTAAATATTATACTATTAACAACCATTGTTCTTTTAAATTTATATATTTAATTTATGTTTTTCTCATAATTATATGTATGTATGTACATATTAAGGATCAAATTTCATGGATATTTAATTCTCAAGTCTGATTTTCCTCTTTAAAACTAAATTCAAATAAACTCTGTTCCAACTTATTTTTAGTAAATTACATTGGGATCGAGAACGAACGATTTTCAGACTTTAATAATTATTCCCCGGATATTTTATTTTTTATTCCACAAAAATTTTTTTATTATTTATACCTAAGAAAGTAAAAATAAAAGAATATAATATGTATTTAACCGTGAATTTATTTTCAAGTAAAAAACAAAACGATTTGTGTGTTCAACCTTAATTATTTCTTGATATTTAGTTATTTTTTATAAAAAATATCTCTTTAATATAATTTTACGGAGTTGATTTAACTAAAAAATATTTATCTTTTATTTAATAAAAGTGACAATTAATTTAATAAAAATAATTTATATACATATTTATTTATGTAATTAATATTTTAACATTATTTAATTAATATTATTTGAGACATTGTAACATAAGATAAAAGAAATCAGAGTTAAATTAATATATTAATTAGCCTAAAATTGAGACAAGAAACAGACTTCCTATTAAAAATTAAATAAAAATAATAAAGACGAAACTCTTTAAGAATTGACTCAATTTTCTCTTATTTTTTTCAGTTCCTCATAATGTTTCAACCATCAAAACAAATTTTAAAATTATTAAAAATTTTTATTTTATTTATTTTGTATCTGCAAGGAAATAAAAGACAAGTTTTAAGTTGTTTTTCTACACCAGAGTTTGTCTACCTTATTTAAATAATTTTACATTAAATTTAGACCTATCACACGTTCAACAACTACAGTTATTCCCAGAACAACAACTATATCAACTAGACAAACAACAACAACTTCTATTCCCACAACCACAACCTCTGCCATTATACCAACAACTACAACAACCTCTATTATAACAACCCCTACAACAACCACACCCTCAACTACTACAACTTCTACTCCATCTATTATTACTACCACACCAACTACCACACCAACAACAACAACACCAACTACTACAACAACTACAACACCTACTACCACAACAACTTCCACAACTACGACGACAACTACAACTACTACAACAACGACAACAACGACAACTACAACACCCGGTAATTAGTAATTTAAATAAGGCTTATTAAATAGAATTAGAGAATTTTGATATAGCATGTATATGTAGAATATTTGATTTAAATCATGAAAAACATTTTTAAACGGGCGCAGAAATAAATCAGACAAAAATACTTATAATCTAATCATTATAAAAAAATTTTTAGTCTGTACTTGTCCAGCTGGATCATCAGGAATTATTTACAGTTCCGGAGACCCTCGAATATTTCAATTTAATATGCCTCCAGCAACTGCAACATGTGGAGGTTGCCCTGCTGGATATACACAAGTAGAAGAAATATTAAATTGAAACTTATTATCAAATAACCAAGTTATTTTAGTCATGTTATCCAACACAACCAGATAGTAATCCAGCTAATGATGTTGCTGATGTTTCCGTACAATGTGGTGTTTATTCCACATTTTGTGCATGCCCATCAAATGGGCAACAATGTTATACTTTTAATCAACCTAATCAAGTAACTGATGTGCAATTATTTACTTATTGTGATGCTGGAGGAAGTAATAATTATTTATTTATTTTTTGTGGTATTTATTCTGAACTACGAATTTCCTTCCCATACTTCTTTAACTTTTAAAAACAATTTAAGCCTGCCTAACATATCTGGTTTTCTTCTCAAATGACAACACAGACTCTATCAGCAATAATGCCCAAACAGTTACTTATGTTCAACAAACTGATGCGACAGGAAATCTACTACCATTCTCGCAAACATCTCCTTATGTTAAAGCCCCAACAATTGCAGGTAGTAAAAATACAAGAAAAATATTAAAAGTTTAACAATAATCTGAGCTTAACAATTAGTCATAGGCCAGGAATTAATGTAAAAAAATTATTTTTTTAGTTAGTTGTGATGGTTGCAATACTATATCAACTAATAATGCAAACACAGGAACGTCTGCTACATGCTCGGGGCCTTTAACGACCGCTGGCTAAAATATCATAAATTAAGAGAAAAATATTAGAAAAATATTTTTATTAAATTTTATTTCAATTAAAAATATAATTCGGGTTATTATGTAAAAATATAGATAGCATCACTGAATAATTTACTTGATTTTCTTTAAATTTTATTTAGGAAATAGTTATTGTCTTTTAATTTATTTTAAATAATCAAAATAAATATTTATTTAATTTATCAATAACTTCTTTCGTTAAAATTCCCAATTTTCTTTTTATTTTAATCCACAAAAAACAACTTTAAAATCGGGAGAAATTCTTCCATCTACTCCTTTACAAGTAAATAAAGAAGTATGATCATCATAAGCATATAAATAAGATGTTGGACAAACAGTTTTAATTTCTTTTTTTTTAAATTTATTAAAAATTAATTAAAATTTACTTGTGTAAATATCATTTTGTGCAGCATTCCAACCATTTCTGCATTTATTTCCATCATTGTAAGCATTTTTACAACAAGTAGCATCAGTATTATATTGACTACATAAACTTCTTATTGCGACTATTTTCTTTAGAAAATAAATAATTTTATGTAGATAAAATTATTTTAAGAAATCATTTTCATTTAAAAATGTAACAAATATTTTTTTTAATTTTATAAGAAAAAATTATTCCTTAACAATTTCCCCCAAAATTAAAAAAAAATTTTTTTAAAGTTAGTGGAATTATTAAATTATTTTTGTTCAATTTTTTGGAATAGAAATTAATAAAAATATTTTTTATAAGAAACTGTCCAGAATAAATTTTTAATTAAATTATTAAATAAATACCGCGTTATTATCTTTCATTTCTATATTGTATTTTTGTAAATCCAAATTTCGTTGATCTTCTGTACAGCTAATCTCTTTACAATTTCCAACAGCTCCATTAAAAGTTCCAGCTATTGGAATTATTTGTAAAGGTATATTAGATCCATCTACATAACTAACATCATAATAACTAAGCCCCCCGTCTCCATTAAGAGTAAATTCGGCTAATGATGCGGGGATTTGTCCTTCAAGTCCGTTACATTCCAAAACACCCTAAAAATATTTTTAGAGATATTCTAAGAGGGAGTATTTTAATATATCCAAAATTAAATTAAAATTTACATCTTCACTAGTTTAAATATAAACAAATAAATAAAAATACATTTCCACAAGACCCTGTAATACATATCATATTTTCTCCACAACCAGTTCTTGGCCAGATACGGGCAGATTTCCAATCTGGGGGAACAGAAAGGCTTTGAACTTGACCTGGTTGCAAAGGACCAAAACCCCCGTTATTAGGTATCGGGCCATCATTTTTAATTGCCGGCCAAATTGGTTCACTACAATTATTAAACAATTCTATCGTTACCACTTTAAAAATAAATTTAAAATTATTATATGTAAATTAAATTTCAAACTTTGGGGGAAAACTTCAATATTTAATGTGAAGTTGAGTAATAAAATAAATAAATAATAAAACATTATTTTAATTAATTAAATGATCTTTAACACTTACATATATTTACAAAATATTAAATTCTAAATTCTTTTTAAATATTGCCTTTTTAATTTCAAAATATAAAAAAGAAGCGATGAACTTTATTATAGACTTTAATAATTGCTGTTTATTAAGCGATTATTTGGAAATTTTATTGAGAAATAATTTTAGTTTTTGTTTTGAATTAAATTAAAATTCTAAAAAGACGAGTAATATTCAGGAATTATCATACCAATTCACTTTTTTAAATTAATTTTTATTATTGCGCATAGTCAGACATTGAGAACTCTTATATTAATGTAAAAATTTTATTTAAAATTTATTGTTGTTATTTTTTCAGTCAAAAAAATTTAACAGATTTATAAAGGTTTATATAAAAATATTTAAATAATTAAAAATATTTTGGGTCGACTCTCACTATAGTCTACACACTATTGTGTAGAACTCATCATCAGTTTATAGTTTAAATTTTTTAATTTGGTTGATCATTGTATGAGCTGACTTAGGTAAATCACAAATTTATTATATCACCCCTTCCTTTTCTCAACTCCAAAGGGTGTAGATTATAACGAGATTTGACCTTATCAAAAATTAATCTTTAATTTCTTCATTTTCATTCACATGCTAATTTTCCATGGAAGCTAGTCATTGCTAAAATAAATTTTCATCCGAAAAATTTTTATTTAAAAATTTATTTTTACCAATTCCAAATGCTTGTACAGGTGTTAAAGGATAACGCTAAAAAGAAAAATATTTTCTAAAATAATTTTTAAGAAAAAACTAACAACATCCATAGTAAATGTCTCATTGTCAAGTCGGCCAAATTGCATTATTACATATTCACCTTTTTTTTAAATTTTATTAGAATATTTTAAAAAGAAAAATCTAAGAAATACAAAAATGTTACATAATAATTACATAAATTAATTTAATTGAAATTTACTTGGATCTGGAATTACTTGAATATTATTATTATTTTGATGATTCATTTCAGACTGAGAAGCTAAAAATAATTAGTATTTTTCTTAAAAAATTATTAAGTAATTACCATGCATTGAATGGACAATTTGAAAATTTTTAACAGAAGCTTGTGTAACTCTTCCATGGAAATTTAATACATATGATTGAGATTCTTTTTTAAAATAAAAGTTTATTTTAGATAAAAGCTAATTTAACAAAAAAATACTACAAATTTAGATAACTTTAAATGCCGTAAATGCTCTAATTAAAGCCCTAGGCATCTATTTTTCAACAGGTTACTTTGGGTGGGATTGTATTATTTACTAGAGATGTGCGAGACCGAAATTTTTCCAAGACTCAAGACCCAAGACAAAATTTTTTCCAAGACCAAGACACAAGACCAAGACCAAAACTCCAAGACTCAAGACCAAAAATCAAGACCAAATTTTTAAATCCCATAGGTCAAATTTTTGGTTTATTTTTTGTTATTTTGATACGATCACAGTCAACTTCAGCACAATTATCTATAATTTCGAAAAATTTATGCGAAATTCAAAGAATTTCGGGGAATTTATTCTGTGGAAAATCAATAAAATAGGTTATTATTTCAGAGGGTTTGGGTGGATTAACGGGATATTAGTGATATCAAAAGATTAAGAGGGATAGCCGTGGGATTTAGCGCCGCAGGCGAAAATTTTGGGAATTATGAAAGCAAAGAAGCCAAAAATCTTCCTTTTCCTGCGCCGCAGGCAAAAATTTTGAAAATTTTGGAAGGCCGTAGGCCAAAAAAATTCACATTTTCAGCGCCGCAGGCGAAAATTTTGAGGATTTTGGATGGCCAAGCACTAGGTCCAAAAAGGCCAAAAAACCAAGACCAAAAAATAAAACCAAGACAAGACCAAGACAAACACCCCAAGACCAAGACCAAGACCAAGACCGAAAAAAAACCAAGAAAAGTCTTGGTTCCAAGACCAAGACCAAGAGTCTCGCACATCTCTATTATTTACCTTCATTCCAAACAGGCTGTTTATTATTAAGAACAACCATTTCATCCAATCTATTAGTTCTATATCTTTCTAATATTGAATCTCTCTCCTTAAAAAATATTTTTTTTAATATATAAATATTTACCGAAATAGGTCTAACAGCTAAAGGACGTAAATAATTATGTTTAGGGTCAATATATATTCCTTTAAATTAAAATATAAATTTAATAATATTTTTAAAAACCAGGCATTATAATAGTCATCTTTCTTGGGCCTTTTAATCCAAGTACATTCCTTTCCTAAAAAATTATTTTTCCATTCAAACGGTCAAAGAAATCTTTTAAATTTAAAATATAAGAAAATTACATAAATAACAGCTGCCAACTCTCTTCTAATACTTTCCCCAACAGCTGAAGGCTTTTTAGGGTTTTCTCCATTATCATAAATTGTAAACATTGTACCCATTGCATTTGACCTTTTTTTGAATTACAAAGAATTTTTTAAATAATTTATTTCTCACCTAACTTTAGCCATAAAACTTTGCCCATTTCTTCTTAAATCTGTTGGGTCAATTGAAATCTAAATTTAATTTTATTTAATGACTAAATATTTAAATTAACTAAATAATTAGCTGTTGTTGCTTTTTTTCTTCTTCTAGCAGCCAATAAAAATGTCTAAAAAAATATTCTTTTTTCTTCAAAATTCCCAAAAACAAACCCTTCGCCCATCATTCTTTTCTAAATGTAAATAATATGTTGGAAACATTCCTTTATCCACTCCTCTTTTATCTCTAGAAATTCGGCATTTTAAAGTACAATTCTTTCTAATGGGTTCTATAATATGATAAAATTATGGAAAAATTATTTAATAAATTTATATTTACCCATTACAAATTGTTCTAAATTTTCGTTAACATCCAACATTTCAAGAGGTTCATCATTCAGAATTTCTGTTGGTATTGAACTAAATTAGTGTTTATTGTCTAGGATCTATAAATATAATATTTAGGATCTATCAGCTAGACATACCCCCCCCCCCACCCCAATCCTCCGACTTTTTAGTTAGGATTAAAATTAAATTAAAATTAAAAATAAAATTGATTAAAATTAAATCCTCCGACTCTTTAGGATTATTTCTTGTTTTACATTCAATCTTTAATTTAAATAAATATTTCTCTTTTTTTTTACCCTTCATCATCATCAACTTCATCCTCCCCATCATCATTCCATGACGGTCTTTTACTTGCCAAAGCTGTTGTAGATGAATGTGACTGTTGGGCAGAACTTCTACCGCTAACACTTTTTTGAATATTTAAACCTCGAAATCCTTTAATTTTTAACCAAAAAATTTAGAAATTTATCAAATCATCCAAAACCTCCATCATCCTCATCGACTTCAGAGCTAAATGAACTAACATAACTAACAGGTTCCAAATGTTCAACATTAAGTATTGGCTTACGCAAAGAATTATTTTTGTTGTTTTCATCGCTTTAATTAATTAATTAGTAATTTAATTAATTATTATGTAACCTTGATTTTCTAGATTGAGGTGGAGTAAATCCTAAATATATTAGATAATTGAATTTATAATTATTTTATTTTATTTTTGATTAATCTGAGTTGTTTTTGGGTTATTTCCTCCTTTAATTTTACTTGGTATTTTTCGATTCTATCACCCAAAACAAGCAAACAATATTTAATTTAATTTATTCTAAACCTTTAACAGTAATTATTTTTGCATCACCAATTATACTTGTTGGTGTTGGAGTACTTGAAAATGAAGATGTTGATGTACTAGTAGATGAATATTGTTGTTGTTGTTTATTTAATATTGAATTGTTACTTTTAAAATTTTGATTTAAGGAATTATTGTTATTTATTAATTGTTGATTAGTGGAAGTTGCTGCAGATGATATTAAACTACTATTTTCATTTCCAGCAAAAGAATAGAGACTTCCACTTAAAATTAATAATTTTTGATAATTAAAATTCAAAAATTCTTTGTCATTAAATTCTCAATATTTTTCTCAGATTTTAGGGCAATTATAATCTGAAAAATTATTTAATAACCTCGAATGTATTTGACGTCCTCCAACATTATTTATATTTTGAGATGTGGAGGGTGTTGTAGTAAATGTTGAATTTAATTGTGGTTTGGAATTAAATACATCTTTTGCTTAAATTAAAATTTAATTTTAAAAAAATAAAGTGAAAAAACAATTATTTATTTGAAAATTCTGATTTTCATTTTGTCCATTTTCGTTTGTTTTGAAGACTGTACTTGTTAAATTAGCTTGTAATCTATATTTAATATTTTTTAATTAAAAAATAAATTTCTTTTAAACCTTCGCTGACGTTGTTTTTCTAATAATTCCCTCTTAATTAATTTTTAAATAAATTAAATATTTTAAAGAATATTTACCTGTCTTTGCAAATTGTGATTAACCCACCGATCACTAGCACTCATTTTTAAATTTAAAATAAATTTGGAGGGATATGAATATTAAATATTCTTGTAGAATCAGAAAATGCTTATAATTTAAATAATGAGAGAGTTTTAAAAAAAATTTAGAAGTCTTAATTAATTATAATTAATTGTTAATTCCAATGTTTTATATAAATAGAAATTAATCTCAGTACTTCTAGGATATAACTTTTTTGGACTAATATTTAATTAAGAAGAATCCTTTATCTATCCATAACGTAAATTTCATTATTCTATTGAAAGTCTTTATTTGAAAATTAAAAACAAAATATTAAAGAATACATATAATTTAATTTTAGGTATTTTTAAAATTAAATAGGTAATTTTGAATGCCATTTATTTATTTTTATTGATAATAAAAAAATATTTTTAAAATAAAATGAATGGTTGGTTGATAAATACAAGGCAATAAATCCTTATATTAAATGTTGCCAAGGAAACGATTTTTATTGGCTAAATTATGACTTTAAAGTGAAAATTAAGAAAATGAACTTTATGTATTTCGCATAAAAATATAAAATAATTTAAATGTAGCAAAGAAAGGTTAAAATTTTTAAAAGGGTAATAAATTTATTATGAAGTCTAAATTTTCAAAGTCTGGCATTGCCTATTACAATTCCAAAATTCTGAACTCGCAAAATGCTGGAAACTTTTTGAAATGGAGTATTATAAATTAAAAACTGATATTAAAATTAAATCAAATTAAACATTTTCTATTTATCTTTTAATTTAAATTAAATAAATAAATTGGTCTTAATTTAAAATAATTAAAATATTTTAATTTTACAAAAAAATAATTATAAAGAAAAACTGTGTTTTGCTTCTATTGAAGTGCAAATTATACAAAATAAAAGTTTTAAGATTTTTAATCAAAAAATAAATTTAATTAAACTTTTCTTACACTTATACATAAATTTAAAAAATTAAACAAATTTAATTTTGACAAAAATTCTGAAAAAACCAAATATTTTAATCAAAAGTACAGAATAATCATCTAAATAAATGTATATAAATACAAGGTAGGAATTCTAAAAATATATTTAAAAAATATTTTATAATTTCTATTTCTTTAAAATAATAATAAAATATTCATGCTGTTAAAAAATTATCAAAAAACATTGTTTGCTCATCGCCTAATGAAAAACTGTAAAAAATTTAATTATAATTTACAAATATTTATTTTTAATATTTTAATTTTTGGATATCTTTAATTAATTTTTTACCCAAAAGTACAAAATAAGTTGTTGCCTTAAATTTTAATAGGGACTTGTTAATTTTAGGTTTAGAAACATAATATCTAAAGTTTCATACCGGAAACATACCAATCGAAATTTTGAGATCTAGTGCTTATAAATTAGACCTAGACATTCTAATCTATAAATTAACACATTTTTAATTTCCCAAAGATTTATTGAAGGAATGTTTTCCTACAAATTTCCATACAAATCCAATATTTACTTCTCCAATAATAACTTCTACAATAAACTCAAAAAATTATTTTTCTTTGCCAGCAAATACAGATAAAGTTAAATTAATAAAAATTTAATTAAAATTCTTCAATTTTGCAGAAAATTCAATTAAAAACTGTGCCAAATATGGAAATTAATCTTTTAAAACCAAATGATAAACAAGTGGAAGAGGAGATTTTAGAATTTTTATTGGATCATTTTCTGATTGATGAACCTCTTTTTGAGGGATTAAAAATTAGTAGAGAGGAAGTTATTCCCTTCTATAAAGGCTTGGAATTACTTTTAGAAATTTTAAAAAAGGAAAATTCTTTTTTAGAAATTATTAAAATATGTTCAAAAGAACCACCAATTTCAATGCTTGTAAGGTCCAAAAATGAGGAAAATAAATTAGTTGCTGTTATGTTGGGGCAATTAATAAATAGAAATGGGCCTCAAAATGATTTTTATAAAATAAAAGGAGAAAAAACAAAATATTCTCCGAATGTTGATATTTATTGTAAATTAGTACATTTATGTGAATCTTGTGTAAGTCTAAAAAGAAATTTAGAGGAAGTGTTGTCTAAAGTTAATTTAGGATAATAGTAACATTTTCTAATAATAATTAAGAATAAATATAATTAGATATCAGTTTTACATACGTAACAAGTATCTATATTCCCCCACCCCCTAATTTATGATAACTATATTTTTTAAAACCTGGATAGTTCCAGATACAACTTTGTCAATTTTTTAAAGGTATGGGATTTACTACCTAAAAATATGGTTAAATTGTGTAGCGTTGCTTTTCTGTCAGTTCACAAAGATTACAGAAAATTAGGTATTGGGTACCAAACAACAAAAGAATTAGTTAATTATTTACGTCAAATGGGGGATGTTCAAGGATTTGTTTCTGAATTATCTGCCGTTGGAACACAAAAAGTAACAAAAAATAATTTTATGAAAATTATTTTTTAGATTTCCAAAGAAATTGGTTTTGAATTATTACTTCAAATACCTTATGAAGGATGGAAAGATGAAAAAGGAAATCAAATTATTAAAGCTAAAGATGGGGCTAAAAGTTTAGATTTACAATGTTTATTTCTTTAAAGGAAAGGAAAAGGGAGAGAAAAATGAAAAAATTATGTAAAATGGAAATAATTTTTGATTAGTTTATTATAATAAATTTTTAATACTTGAGATACATTTGTAATCACCAATTTTTACCAAATACTTAAATCAAAATAACAAATAAAATTAAAGAGAAAGGGATATGTAAAAATTATTTTGTTGAAATAATTTCCGACTTTTCCAAATTTTGTGTTGTTTTATTATGATGTACAGGTAAATATAATTTAAATTCTGCAGGTAATTCATCTTCTGTATAAATTCTATCAGCAAAATAAACTCTTCTTAAACGACAATTTGCGTGGATCTAAAAATATATTTTTAATTTCTTTGATAATTTAATGTTCTCTTTTCCCCTTTATTTTCCCCTAATTAAAGTTATTAAAGTTTAAAAAACATTTCTCGACAAAATCTTTTATAAAGAATGTTTTTAAATTAATTTTTAATTATTCCTAGTAAAATATAAATTGTTTCAAATAGGAAAGCAAAGCAAATTAGCTCCAAAAATTTCCCCTACCTGAACTCTCAAAGTCTCAACATAACTCGTTCCATAAGCCCTCTTAACAAAATCAGACAAATTAAATTGTACTTGATTCCACCCTTCATCTAAACGCAAAGGCATTGTACAAATAAAAGGTTTAACTCTCGTTGTTGATTGAAAATTAGATGCTCTAAAACGCCTTTTTGTTCCTTTATCGTCCAAAATCTTTTTTTAATTAATTAAAAAATTAAACATTTTTTTAATTTTACCTGAACTTCAAAAGTAAAATATTTATTTAAATTTTTGACAGTCATAAAAAAGAAAGGCAATTTAATGCCTAAAGTTTTCTTTGGATCAAGAGGGCAGCTTATATATGTTGTGCTGAAATATTTTTATGATATATTTTTTTGAAAAATTTTTCGAATTTTGGAAATGAAAACAGAATTGGAAATGAGTAATAAATAAATTAAATTTAAATTTTTCTCAATAAATTTAGCAATGTCTTTGGTAAAATTAGACTTAATAAAACGACAAAATTTAAAAATTCATAACGGTTAGACAAAAGGAAAATAGTACGTAGCTGTCAAGAAAAATTGAAAGAGATTTTGTCTAACCAATAAAAGAATTTTTAATTTTCAGTTTTTATAAAAAAATTTTTCTAAATATTTACCCCAAACTAAACGAAAATAAAATTTAATAGAATAAAAATATTAAAATATTCCCAATATTTTAAATAAAAATTTTCTAACCTAACATTAGCTCCCATTAATTCAATAATTAAAGAATGAATATCTTCATCAGTAATTCTTTTAATATGTCCATTACGTACATTCTATTAAAAATTATTTTGAAAACAATTTAAAATTTAAAAATAACCTTATCCCAAATTTGTAAAGGTTTGCTTCCAATGCTGTAAAGAATTGATAATAAACCGCTTTGGAAAGTATTGTGGAACATTTTATTTGTGAAGAAGATCCTGAAAAAATAGTAAAATAAAATAAAAATAAATAGGTAACCATGACTACAAAATTAAAAAAAAATAAATCCATACAAATAAATACTCTAACTATACGAATAAAGTCCGTTCCAAAATAGGTTGACACCCCCAAATTTTCCCGATAAGTCAACTTAGATCTGTCTAATGTTTATAATTTTTTTAAATATTGATTCAGCATCAAAAATTACCATATTTTACAAAAAATTTTAGAAAAGCAAAAATTTTATCAAAAGTTATGAAGGTTTTTCGAAAAATGAGGTGTTCCAAAATACATTGAACAGTTTGTAAAACTTAACAAAAAAGCCTTTAAACAATTACTAAAAATGAAATAAAAAATTCCATGAACATTTCCATTGATATTGTATAGAAAATAAAAAAGAACGAAGTCTTTAACTGCTTTCTCCATCGAGATCACAAATCTCGAAAATCAACGGAAAATCGGGGTACAGTACTTCAAAAAATATTTTAACCCCCTTAGGGCATATATAAAAATTTTCTTTTAGGCCTATCTGATAGTCCATAAAATTTGCTACAAAATAGCGCAGGCTTAAAGTTCACAATAAAGAACACATGGAGATAATGTTTGGGGAATTTTTAAGTGATCATTTTTGGGGTATTTTGGAGGGTTTTGAGCATTTTTAAAGTTAAGTAGACATACTTCAAACAGAAATATTCTAGAAAAATTAAGTCCCGGACTATTTTGTAGCAAATTTTATGGGCTATCAGATAGGCCTAAAAGAAAATTTTTATATATGCCCTAAGGGGGTTAAAATATTTTTTGAAGTACTGTACCCCGATTTTCCGTTGATTTTCGAGATTTGTGATCTCGATGGAGAAAGCAGTTAAAGACTTCGTTCTTTTTTATTTTCTATACAATATCAATGGAAATGTTCATGGAATTTTTTATTTCATTTTTAGTAATTGTTTAAAGGCTTTTTTGTTAAGTTTTACAAACTGTTCAATGTATTTTGGAACACCTCATTTTTCGAAAAACCTTCATAACTTTTGATAAAATTTTTGCTTTTCTAAAATTTTTTGTAAAATAGGGTAATTTTTGATGCTGAATCAATATTTAAAAAAATTATAAACATTAGACAGATCTAAGTTGACTTATCGGGAAAATTTGGGGGTGTCAACCTATTTTGGAACGGACTTTATTTACTTGGAGAATAAAACAAGTTTATATGAACGGACAAAAGAGTAATTTGACAAAGGATATAAATACATATCAAGAAAAATTTTCAAATTTTTTTAAAAATGCCGAAGGCTCCCAAAATTCACCTTTTTAACACTAATGGCAAAAACTTTTCTGTTTTATAGAGCCAACAGCTAGGGAAAAAAGAGATACAAAATACAAAATAAATAAAATCTTTAAATTGGAGAAAATATAAAATATTTTTAAATATTAAAAAAAAACTAAATTAGTATTTTAAGGAAAAATCTCAGATAATGAAATCAAAGAATAAGAAAACTTAAAGGGTTTTTGCGCTAATTATTAAAAATATGGAAATTTTCGGGAGAAAAATTATAGATTAAATTTTATGTTAATAATTACTACAAATATTTTTAAAATAGACGTGATACATATCAAGTTATAAATACAAATAGATACATATAATCATAATAATCTCTTAAATTTTTTAATAATTTTTAATTTAAAATTTAATTTAAAATTTTCACATTTTATACAAATGTTGTGACTAGAGGTCGGAAAAATCGTTGCGGGAGCGGTATCCCGGAAAAAAATAAAATCCGCAAATACCGATCACGTCCCGCATCGACCTCTAGTTGTGACAGATAGAGAGACTACATACTTAATTACAAAATATATCGAGGAAATTTGTTAATCAAAATTCTTTTTTTTTGGTGTACTTTAATTTAATTTCGAGTTTTCTTTGTTTGTTTCAATCTTCCTTTTAATTTTCTCGAAAATAATTTAAAAAGGTACAAAATCTTTTTTCCCATAATTATATTCATTATATTTATTTTGTTTTCTTTTCTTTTCAGATTTTTCTTTTTTTTTAATTTTATTTGAAATTCCCGATTTTTTCTTTTCCAAATTTCCTTGTTTAATTATATCAGCAAGTTTCTTTTTCTTTTGGTTTGGATTTTCTTTGGTAATTTTTTGAAGTAATTGTTTCTTTTCTTTTTTATTTTGTATTTTTTGGGTACTGTCTACAAAAATAATGGATATTTAAAAATGAGAAGAATATAGGTAGGTAGGTATTTAATTGAAATTATTTTAATTGTAAGGATGATTCCCCTAGAGCATTTAAAACGCTTAGACGGGGGTTTAACGATCTAAAAGCATAAAAGAGAAAGCATTAGTCGATGCCTCGGTAGCCCAGTGGTTGAGCCCCTGTATATGGTGAGCAATAGCCTAGCAATAATGAGGTCGCAAGTTCGAAGAATCCTGCCCGGTGGTTAAACTTTTGCTGAACTCTTTTTTAATGAAAATATTTCGAAAAACAAATTATTAATTAAAAATATTTATTTTCCCCTAAATTTTATACCTTCAATTTTCCCTTCAAATAAATTAATCTCCTCTAAAATCCCTTCAATTTTTTCATCACCCTTCCAACTAAAATCATTAGAATCCCCTTCATTATCACTCAGATTATTTTCCTTATTTTTTAACAAATTCAAATTTTTTAAATTTAAATAATAAATTTTCCATTCATTTTCTTTAAATAATTCTTCAATTAATTCATTAAATTTATTTATTTCTTTAATTTCATTTTTATTAATTTCAAATTCATTTTTAAAATTTAAATTAAAAATATTCGAATTATTTTCCTTTAATTTTTGAATAATTTTGTTTGGCAAAATTGAAATATTAAATTTATTTCCATTTCTTTCACAAATATCCAAACGTCTTTTAATTACCTTTTAAAAATAATTAGTTAATTATAAAATAAATTAGAACGATTTTGGGTCATCATTTACCTTCAATTAAATACCGAATTATCTTTCCTATATAAATAATGGCTACATAAATTAAATTTTTAATTTTTAGTCAAATATAAAATTTTAAAATTATTTTCACATGATTAGAATACTCGATAAAAAAATTCGATAAAAGCACTTTTAAAGGTCATTTTCTTTTATTTAACTGCGCTTTTCCCTTTTTGATTAATAAATGAATGTCATGTGAGAAGGTTATAATGAAGAAGAATAAAAACAAATTAAATAAAATTAAACTTCAACTAAAAATTCTGACATTTTTAAAAATATTTCATTAACTCTTTCAGATAAATACATCTTTTTTGTTAGCTTGTAGAAAAATTTTTTTGGTATTAGTAGAGAATTGGACTTTTAAATTTTTGTTTAATTCATATTTCAAGGCAGTGAACAAAACACCTTCCTCATTAAATTATAGCATTTAATTGAAGGTTTTGTGGCTGATCCAGGGATGTATGAAACTCAAATTTTTTCAGGCAAAACAAAAGATTTATTTTCAATTTTCAAAAGCCACGTCAATTGGCCACAATTATTTCCCCATAATTTTTTAATTAGTTAACTTACTTGTTTATATTCAGATCCATTATATTTATTTAAAATAATTTCGAAATAAATTTTATTTAAATTAAATTCTTTATTTGAAGAATTACTTGAACTAGCAATTTCTGTTTTGTCTAAATTCAAAAAATTTTTAGGAATATTTTTAAATTTAAAAATATTTTCTTCAACAAAATATTCTCCACTAATATATTCAACACCAATTTCTTCATTAATTAATTTAATACTTTCAATTTGTTTATTTAAATTTAAATATTGAAAGACTATATCAGTTTTCCAATCATCATCAATTTTTAATTCAATTTCAAATGAAGCATTGGAGAATTTTAAAGAAAATAAAATTAATAAAAATAATAACATTATTCTTTATTTAAATTTTTATTTAATAAAAATATTTTTGAATGATTGTTAATTAATATAATGTCTAATTAATTGATTCAATGCACTTTTAAAGCCGCTTTATTTATTTTTTTATATATTTCCCCTCCCCCTTTTTAGAGGAATAATGTGAATTAAATATATGTATGTATTTAAAATATTTCTTCATTAAATATGTTGAAATAAATGTACTTTTAAATTAAAAATATTAATTTTTAAATAATAAATTAAAGATTAATTTTTGATAATTTTTAAAATATTCTTCAGAGAAAGCTTTATCATCTTTACTTTAAGTTAACTGATATTAAAAATTATCTTGTAACATTCAGCGTTTTTAGGATATTATTACACTCATAAAACAAACAGAACAGCATTCTCCTCAATTAAATTTACTTTTGTTTCCTAAATATTTTTTAAAAATATTGTTAAAATAGACAAAAATTAATAATTATTCTTTTGTTACTTACTCAATATATCTTCTTCACTTGAGGATATACATATTGAATTATATCCTCATTTGATATTTAATATATCCTCGATTGATTTAAATTATTTAACAATCTTTATTAATTATCATTAATTTAAATTGATTTAATTTATAGCCAAATAAAACTTTTAAAAAATCAAAGAATTATTTTCTCTGTTTGTTTAGCTTTTATTTTTAAAAAGGGGAATATTAATTCTCATTTAATTTTTATTTAAGGTAATTTGCCTTTTAAAGTTTCCAAATAATTTTAGAAAAGCTTTTTTAGGCGTGGCAATATTTATATGTATTTTCTATTAATGGATAAAATTTGGGTAATTTTTATTGTATTTGACTTGAGAGAAAAAGACAATAATGAAAAGAATTGTTTTATCGGCACTTTTATTGTTGGCCTTTTTGTTAATTTTAAGAACAGAAATTGTTCCTATTTCAAATGAAAATGTAAATTTAAAATCAATTTTTAGTTTAATTTTTTAATTTTAAGTTTAAATTAATTGGAAAACAAAATAAAGAAATTGGAAATTCACCAAAATATTATTTAATAAAAACAAATCCAAAATTAAATAAAAACAATTTAAAAGAAAATGAAAATAAAAGAGTTAAAAGATCAGGTATTTTTTAAAATTTTTAAATTAAAAATAAAAATAAATTAGGAAGGCCAACCAGATTAGGCAGAAATGGTGGGAAAATATCTAATCATGGAGGAGGACATTTAAATAGTGCAGGAGGAAATAATCATTTATCTTCAAATGGAAAAAATTCAAAATATCCAAATTCTGGATCTTCAAATGGCCATTTAAATAGTGCAGGACATCCTCATGGAATTCCAAGTCATTCAAATTCCAAACCTTCGAATTATGGGCAATTTAATAGTGCAAATGGACATTCAAATGGAGGAGGACATTCAAACAATAAATATAATGGAGGGTCTAATCATGGGGTAAATAGTGGATCTTCAAACTTTGGAAAGTCTAATAATGCAGCAAAACATTCAAATAGCGCAAGTGGACATTTAAATTCACCTTCAGGAAAACATTCAAATTATGGAAATTCTAATTCCCAGCAAAATTCAAATAGTAAACATAATCATGATGGGAATGGGGGAGTTAAAAGATTTGGAAGGACTGGAGGCGATACAGATGGAATGGCAAATGGAGGAAGAAAAGGGCGTAAAGAAGAAAATAGGTAAATTTTATACAAATTATAAATTTAAAAGAAAAATTAATTTTTTAAATCATTTACACAAGTAATTCGTATTCATCATAACCTGTCAAATTACTTTTAAATAATTTTATTTCAAATTTAGTGGATTTCAAAACAACAATAAACGCAATAGCAATTCAAAGAACAATATGGTTTTTTTAATTTTATTTAATACAGCTAGCTCTTATTTTTTTAAAGAATAATGGAATATTTGGACAAAATAGTGGGAAAGATAAAAATGAAAAACATAGTAATATAAATCCAGGAGATAATGGAATTGATAATAGAAAAGGCAGAAAAGGGCAATCAGAGGTGGATAATTATGGAAATGGACGAAATGATGGTTAATAATGCAAAACAAAATAATTTTATTTTGATATTATCTGCATTTATAAATTTTTTAGGCAAAACTGAGGGACATGTTGGACGAAATGATGAAGAATCAAGAAGGCATGATATTGATGGAGATAGTAAAAATTCAAATAATAAGTATGAACATAGTTATGGTCAATTTGATGAAGATGACGATAGCAATGAAGATTACAGTGGCGACGATGATGATGAGGAGGATGAAAGTAGTGACGACAGTGACGAAGGAAATGAAAGTGTAAGTGACAATAGCGATGAAGATGAAAATGAAGAAGACGATGATGAGGAGGATGATGTCGAGGAGGAAGAAAGTGGAGAAGATGATGAGGAAGACGAGGAAGATGAAAGTGAAGACGAAGATGATGAGGAGGACGACGAAGATGATGACAGCGATGAAGATGAAAGCGGAGACGACGATGATGAGGAAGATAAAAGTAGTGACGAGGATGAAGATGAGAGTGGAGAAGAAGATGACGAGGATGGAATGGTAATTGAGGATGAGTCTGATGAGGACAATAACAGCGATGACAACGATAGTGACGAAAGTAGTGAGGATGATGATGAAGAAAGCGAGGAAGACGAAGATGAAGAAGAATCGGATGATGATGAAGAAAGTGAGGAAGACGAAGATGAAGAAGAATCGGATGATGATGAAGAAAGTGAGGAAGATGAAGAAAGTGAAGAAGATGAGGAAGAAAGTGGAGAGAATGATGACGATGATCATACATCCGTGGAGAGGTGGGTCGAAATTCCTATTTCCTACAATTCCCGAGTTCCGAAATTTTTAAAAACTAATTTAAATTAAAACCTGAATTTTCAGTAGCGAAGAAAAGTCTGATTCTGGAGTAGTTATTGATTCATCTGAAGAAGAGGATGACCAGAATGATAGTAAGGATGCAAGTGGTGGTGAAGACGAAAATGATAATGTTGGTGAGGATTCTGAGGAAGAAGAGGAAAGTAATAATGATGAGGATTCTGAGGAAGAAGAGGATGATCATCATGAAGAGGAAGAAGAGGGATCTTCCTCAGCAGCAGAAGAAGAAAATAGTGAAACTGATGAAGATGAAGAAAATAGTGAGGAAAGTAGCGAAGAAGAGGAGGAAGAGGAGGGGGATAATGGTGGCAAAGAGGAAGAAGAGAGTAATGAAGTTTATGAAGATGCAAATGATGAAAATGAAAGCGAAGAAGAGGAATTTGAAGAAGCCCAAGAACAATTTGAAGAAGACGAGCAGGTTAAGTTATTATTAATTATTAAATTTAGTAATTAACTAAAAATTATCAACTAGAAAATATTTTTAAGGAAGATGATGAAAGAAAGTGTTTTGACGTTTCAAAAGACGAATGTAATCAACAAAAAGCATTTTGTGTAGATGAAGGTTATGAAAAGGATTTGATGGACCGTTGCCCTGTAGGATGCGGAATATGTAAAGGTATATTGTTGAATATACCTTCATTTTATACATAATTAATTTATAGAGGGAGAAAGAAAGCCAACATATGAAGAATATTACACGGCAAAAGGTTGTAAAAACTTGGAAGTGGAATTACATTGTGAAAATAATATTCATTGGTGTAGGGTAAAGGTAAGTAAACATAAGTACATTCAATTATTTTTAAAAATAATTTTAAATTAAAGGATTATATTCCTCTAATGATTAATAATTGTGCACTAATTTGCCGTTTTTGTCGAAGTTTTTTGGAAAATATAGAGAAAATGAAAATAATTTAAATTAATACTTTATACTTAAAATTTTATTTTTATCTATTAAAATTTATTTATAAATATCTGAAAAATTAATTATTAAAGAGGAATAAGCTGACATCGAAAATCTTTTACAAAAGCCTAAGATAACTCAATCTCACCAAAACCTACATTATATCTATTTACATTCACTTTAGTTTATTACCAGCTGCTTTATATTTAGTAGGATATATTGATTTATTGTTTTTGTTTCCTCTTGAATCAATTATTTTAAATAAATTTTCTATTGTTTTTAATTCTTAAAGATCATTAAATAAAAAAATGCACATTTATCGTAGTCAATCTGCCCTAAATATTCCATTTGGACCTGGCATTACCCGAACATATTCAAAACCCTCATTTGCAACTTATATGTGTAGGTAACTATCAAAACGTTTTTTAAACCTTCAAATAAATTTTAAGTGGAGGCCACTGGCCAAGCACTACACCTTGTTGGCCGTATGCTTTTTCTTATTATTACCCCCTTTCGAGTTCGTATTTTTACTATTACAAGCCTTGGAGGTTGAATTCTAATGCATATCGCTATTACCGAACATTGGTGTGATTTTTATTAAACAAAAAATATTATTTTTAAAAAAGGCTGATTCTAATTGGGAGGAACGTTTTCATTATTATACACCGCCACAAAGATTTGATAGAAATTATTTAAAAAATTGGGAATATCCAGAGGATAGACATAAACCTCTTTATATGAATTATTGGTTTGTTTGAAATTTTGTAGAGAAATAATTTTTTTCTTATTTTCAGTGAAAGTTAGATGAGAACAAAAATGTTTAAAATAGTGTTTTCCTTAAAAACTATGTGTTAATAAAATATAAAATTGTTATAGCCTATTTTTAAAATTTAGACTATATAAATTCTAATACCTATATACTTTTAATTTAATTTTTTTATTTTCTTTTAATTCTGGAATGTATGAAAAACACCCTTTAGTTCAAAATCTCCATTCACCATATCCTTGGTATACTCGTTGCTGGTATTCAAACAACTTCAAATACAGTCATTTCTATGGAGGAACAATTGAATACCCGTACAGTCGTTATCCCCTAAAGGATCTTTACAAAAGCCCTTGGTAGATTTAATGGAAAATTAAAAATATTTAAGTATTTTTTGTAAAGGTTGGATAGACCATATCATTACAATCAACAGACGGATTGGTATCGGTAATTAGAGGGACGAATTTTTTGAGAGGTGAATTTTGGACAAACAAAAAGATTATCAAATCATTTTATATAGTAAATTAAAAAATGATAATCACATAAAAATTTAAAGGCGGGAAGACTAACTAAAATCAAGAAACTCAATTTTAAACCTTTCTTATCACAAAAATATTTTTTTTTCAAAATTTAACGAAACGTCTAAATACGCATATTAAACAAGTCCTTGATTCCCTCAACTGACTTCCCACGAAGAATATCCCCAACTTTGTTACAAACAACTGTCATAAGTCCATCAATGCCGAGATAATTGGCTGCCTGAAATAAAAAAATTTTTTTGATTAAATGGTTTGAGAGAGGCAAAAGATGAAAAGAAAAGCAGAAAAATTGAAATTATTAAGACGTTATTCCTTAATAGGGTTGTTGGTTTCAGCCAACCAAAGGCAAACTGACAATGAGAACGGGTACAGCCCAAGTAGGCGCGCGGCCATGTAGGCGCAAAGCCATAACTTGCTTGAAGATTTCCGGATCTTTCGAAATTTAGTATTAAACGATTCCTCTCATCGAGCTAAAGAGATTGGTACCAAAATTATTAAGGTCTTGAAATTTTCCAGCAAGTTATGGCTTTGCGCCTACATGGCCGCGCGCCTACTTGGGCGTGTCCCAATGAGAACGTTACAGGTGCCCCAACTAAAGCAATAATACTTCAAAGATTACCAAAAATTTAAACACCTCACTCAACTATTTTTGGAACTAAACTAGGCCAGGAATTTAATTTCCATTAAAGCCCAATTAAAAGTTTGCATACCAAAATAATCTCAAAAAGAGTGCTCCGATCCATTTTAAGAAATTCATCATCCCAACTAGAAAACTCGTTATAGTTTTTGTTTGGTGGATCTGAAATTTAAAAAGAAATAAACCAAAACTAAACTTCAAAAAAACCATCTTTATGGCGCTCACACCACTCAATTACTTTTCGAAGAATAACACCGTCTACATCAGCTAAAGGAACAGTTTCAGCACTATCACTGCCTCCAGGTTCATCCAATCCAACATCTAAATATATTTTATTTTTTAATTAAAGATTTTAGTAAAAACCTTTAAAAATATCATTTAAAACACTAGAAAGTCGAATAATGCCTCTATCCACTTCAAATTGTTCATTATCATTTGATACAAGCAATACTTTGTTGATGACCATTTTGAATTTGATTTAGTATAATCTAACAATAAAAAATATAAACACGTTTTTATGGAGGGAATGAAGAATAATCAGAGAAAAGGAGCAACCATCCACAAAATGGAGTACGATAAAAATGAGGAGATGAATATACAAGACACGGTCAGTCCCAAATCCCAAACCCATGTTGTCCATTCCCCCATCCAACAGATTAGTCTGATCATTCAGATATTGGACACTACTGAAATAAACTTTGGGCACATATAAAAGCCAGTTTAGATTTTGACAGACCGAAATATCCAATTAATTACAACCCATTATAGAACTACCCCTCTATAATTATCTATCGCCTAATGATATAATATCAAAGTATTTGTTTTTAGAACAATTAATAAACATCTAATTATTGTTTAATATGTATAAATATTTATAAATTAATAAGTACAAATGCAAGTAAAAATGTGAGAATATAAAATTCTCGAGATTAATATCAGAATATTTTTCAACAGGTAATTTAAATTAATTTTTTCAAAAATTTATTTATTTATTGTTTTCTTCTCCTTCTTCATCACTACTAGTACTCCAAATACTGTCTGATGTAATATTTATTGTTGTTGGTTGCCATTTCTGTTGTTTTTGTAATACTTTAAAGTCTGTCAAATTATTTAAAGTTGTTGCATTATTTCGCATATTTTGAAGAACTTCTCGTATCCTATGTAGAGAACGCGACCACATGTCTATCATTTTGTCGTTTATATTTCTTTTATTCTGAAAAAAAGAAAAATATTTAATCAAAAAAAAATTAAAAAATTAGGGTCATCCAAAGTTTTGATTTATTTTACATATGTATAGCCGGAGTCAGGGTCCCAAATCCGGGGAGTTTTTTGAAGTAAACCATTTTTGGCATATGGTTTATTTTTTTTATTTTTTGGAGGAATTTAAAAAATAAATAATTTACCAAATATAAGGAAGCTTCTCTAAAATAATGTTCAGCCATTTCTAAAGATTTTTCTTTTTCATGTTGAAGCAAATTTTTGTCTATAGTCAATTCATCGACAAAACGTGTGTAGATAAAATATAAATCAGTATAATTTTTGTTTAACTTCAATTTTTTAACAACACAAGGCAATATAGAGATAACATTATCCAAAGAAGGATTTGACTTTTTTGTTAAATTTGTTGAAGAAATTGAATGAAGAATTGAACGAAATGTTGAAAGTTTGTGTTCAGTAAATTGCTAAATTTTAATTAAGAAAATTAAAAAGAAGTTATTAGAAAAAGGACCGAGACAAGATATTGATTAAAAGCCTCAGTTATCGAGATAGATTCTTGTCAGTGCAAGTCCGGTCAAGCAACTTGGAATGAAAAAAGAACCTCCACCCCTCCCCTTAAATCTGAAAAAAGTGAGAAGTTTGAAAGGATTATTTTGGGCAACAAAATATATAAAATCCTAAAAAACCTCAAATTGAGCAAATAAAGTAAATAATTCAAAAGTCCTTCCAATATTTCCATCAACACATTCCAACAATTTTTTATTTAAAAATTCATTAAGAATTGAATTCAAACGGTCCACGTCAGCAGAAAATAATTGTTTAATTAACTAAAAATTATTTTTATTTTTTCTTAAACAAAAATAAAAAAACAAACCAATTTAAATGCATTTGAAATAAGATAACGACAATTAATTATTTGTTTGTCAAAATAAATTCGGCAAAGTAAACAAAAAAGAGAAATTAATTGTTGATTGTTCCAATGGGTAAAGTTGATGAAAATAAAACAATCAAAGAAAGAATAAATCTGAAAAAATTTTTAAATTATTGTGAGAAAAAGGAAAACATAGCCCTGATATATCCCAATCACTAGAAAATCTAAACATTATGAGCGAAATGAATAGAAATTACCAGGAGCCCCAGATCAATGCTTCTTATCCGATAGCCAAATTTTTTTCATTAAAAATAAAATCATCGATTCATTCAAGACCGTAAGGACTATAAGTATATGAGGAAGAATTGCTTTTTAATTTTCATAAAACTAAGGGAAAATTTAAGAGTTTTATAGAACACTAAATCATATGCAGAAAAACTTGTTTTTTAAATAAAAAATGACTTAAATTAATCCCTCATAATTTTTATAAAAATTAAATCTCAACCAGTTATCCCCCTCCCTCTAAAAAATAATCAAAAAATACATACATTTTCATGTAAAATAGTCCAAACATCCTTAGCATTTTCTACAGGCTTTTCTTCTTCCATTAAAGTATACATATTTTCAATTAAATCATCCGAATTATTTATTTTTAAATTGCTAGGTTTTGTTTGAAAAACATAACAAAAAACAGTCACAAAATTGTCAAAAGAAATCTGAAAAAAATTTTTTAATAAAATTTACTTAAAAAATTAATTTTTCAAACTTCAATTCCATCAGAAACAGCCAAAGAATGAAAACATTCAAGTAAAGCTGAACGAAGAGTTGAATTGAGCGACGAAAAGAAAATGAGTTGGAAACAATTATTTTTATATATTTTCGATACTCTACGAGCATTTTCTGGGGTTTTAATTGAAAAAACTAAAAAAATTAAAAATAATTTTTAAATTAAAATTTAAATAAACCTTTCCCAAAAGAGCCAACAATTTCAAAAGTAAAATAATTAAATTCAATAAATAATTCATTGTCTGCATGAAGTCGTTTGACATGGTCAGAAGAGATTAGACAATCAATTTCACGTCCTAACTCGCCCAATCTTTAAAATTTTTAAAAATATTTTTATTTTCCTATTTAAAAATAAAGTAAAATTGAAAATTAAAAATAGAATAATCACTATTATCCCCATAAAATAAAAGCGAGAAAAAAGAACTTATTGGATTCCGGAACGTCTTGTAATACCAAGAACTTGAAATACCAAGTCCGCAAGAGCCTCCTTGGTATTGCAAGATCCTGGCATTCCAAGATCAGACCATTTGATTCCAACCACGGATTTATTTATTTTCCCCCCAAAATTGAAAATAAATTGAATCACTTCAAAATTGAGGGATTCAAATTGAAAATAAAGAGTCCTCCAAAATTTGAAATAAAGGGGAAAAAACTTCCAAAAGAATCCCTACTTTTTGTCCTCTTCATTGTCAGAAGCCAAATCCTCCAAACTATCAGGAATCAATTTTTCCGCATCATTTCTTCTTCCAGCCTCAACAGTTTTAAAACATCTGTCAATTTCAAGAAATTGTTCAGCTTCAAATTTAGCATTTTTTGTTTGTCTAGAATTCTCCTAAAAATTAAAAAAAAAATATTTTTTTTAATTAAAATTAAAAAATAACTTGTTGTTTAATATTTTCGTCAGAATTGTCACAATATGTTTGTCTTTTATTTTGACGAGTAATTCTACAATTAGAACTACTAGAGGAGGGTTTTGAATCGACATAATTAAGAATTGAATTTTGATTTGAAGAATTTAAATTTTTGCGGTTGGCGGCAATTGTATTGGCTCTGGGCTTTGATTTGTTAACTGAGGTAGTTTTTCTCATTTCAATAAACTAAAATTAATAAAGAAAGAATTTATGTCAAAAATAAAATAAAATTGAAGAGAACAAAACGAGTTAAGGGGAGCCGGGATAAAACCAAAAGGTCAACAACAAAAAGGTCTAACCCAATAGGTCAACAACCAATTGATCAACTATAAGGTCAACTCCAAATAATTGGGCGAATAAAGAAGGATTTGTGCGGATTAATTCGTAAGAGGGATTTGTAGGTATTAAGGGGATATTGATGAGTAAAGTGAGACCGAGTTATCTAACAGGTGTCCGTGGGATTGTTCCTAGCAAGGAAACAATAATGCGTTTAATTGCATTTTAATATTTTTAAAATTTATATATTTTCTTAGGACACATACATACATATATTCTGATGGGACGCCTAACTATTTTGATGGGACGCTTTTACTTTGATGGGACGCTTGTACTATTTTTGGGACGCATTAATGCTCGTGGGACGCATGTCCTAAATTAGAGCCTTTTATTCTTTTAATGTATTATTCTTATTTCATCAACAGATTTTGAAAGGAGTTTTTCGATTTACAAGAATGTTTTGGCTGAGAATAGAATTTTACTACAGAAAATTTAGAAAAATTCTTAATTTGCAATTGTGAAAGGCAAAATTGAATTATTTTATTGTTAAATAAAATTTTTTAAGAAGCTATTTTCGCTATTTCTAGTGTATATTGCAACTTTTGGCGCTTATTTTAGACATTTTCTTGACATATATATGCGCATATTTGAGATTTTTATGGATATTTTGCCGCTCCATTTCATAATTTTAAATGTATAAAGTGCATATGCACTATTCACAACAACATCTTTATAAGCGCGTCTTTATATATACAAAAAATCATTTAATTAAAAATATTCATTTTTACGAATATGTAATTTTATCTCTTTTTTTAAATAAATAAATAAATTAATTAATTAATTTAGATAAATGATATTTTTATTATTTATTTTATTTTATTTAAAACAATTAAATGCTTCGTCGGAAATTTTATTAAAAATTGATGATGATTGGAGTAATGATGCAATTTTTAAATATTTACTTGAAGTAGAAGACCCAACAAAATTATTTAAATGTAAATTAGTTTATAAAGAGGAAAGTATTGAGGGAATACATGTTACTGAAGATTCTTTTGAATTTAAAAGTATTCCTTGGAATTTATTAACCCAGACAGAAATAGCTAGTTCAAGCAGCTCTTCTATTTTACCTCAAAATGAAATTTTGGAAAATTTTTATTTTGAAATAGAATTGAGTAAATTTAAAGGAACAGAATATCAACAAGTAAAGATTTTTTAATTAATTTACTATAATTAATTTTTGAAAAAAAATTAATTCTGGAAGGAAATTATCATAGTAAGAGACAAAGCGCCGCGTAGGCACTAATTTCAAGCAGTTATTATTAGAAGACGTAATAATATTTGTTAATAATTATTACGTAATAATAATTATGTAATAATTGCCACCTCACAAAGGTAACCCGATTGACTGAGCCATCGATGCGCTGCTTTCATCATCTTTTTTAATCGATCTTATTTTTATTATTTTTTAAAATTTTATTTAAAACAATTTTATTAACGTTTTAAATGCTTGATAGTCTTCCTTACATAATTAAATTTAAAAAGATTAGATATTTAATTATCTGTATTCCCCTTATCAACTTGGAAAGCCTCGAAGCATTCTCCAAAAAGAATAATAAAATATATTTTCTGAATATTTTACTAATTAAATAATTATTTTTAAAAGGTAATTAAAAGACGTTTGGATATTTGTGAAAGAAATGGAAATAAATTTAATATTTCAATTTTGCCAAACAAAATTATTCAAAAATTAAAGGAAAATAATTCGAATATTTTTAATTTAAATTTTACAAATGAATTTGAAATTAATAAAAATGAAATTAAAGAAATAAATAAATTTAATGAATTAATTGAAGAATTATTTAAAGAAAATGAATGGAAAATTTATTATTTAAATTTAAAAAACTTGGATTTGTTAAAAAATAAAAAAGAAAAATCTTTTGAAGAAAAATTAGAAATTAAATTAATTTTGAATGAAATTAATTTATTTAATGAAAAAATAAAAGGTAAAATAAATAATTGTATAAATTAAATATATTTAAATTAAGGCGAGCAATTCTCAAATGAAAATAACATCGTTAGAAAAAAGGTAATAATTTTTGGAAATTTTAATTAAAATGTTGAGAATCTGATAATTGGCTAAAATCAGGGTTTCGATATCTGCGGATTTTTCCTCATTTTGTGGTTTTTTGATAGGGCGATGAGGATTATTTTTAAAAATGCGGATTTTTGTGGTCTTTTGAAGATTATGAGGATTTTTTATACTTTCTTGTGGTTTTTTTCATAAGATGTCATTATTTTTTCTGCTAAGACCTTCTAAAATCCTCAAAATTTTTGCCTGCGGCGCTGAAAATGGAAGAAATCTGGCTTCTTGGCCTTCCAAAATCCTCGAAAAAAAATTTACGACATCTTTCGTGACAAAAATGCAAGTTAATTTTTCGGATAATTGTCGGATTTTCATAAGATGATCATTAGTAATAAAAAATTGCTTAATTCAATTGTAGAAGACGAAAAATATAATGCATAAAGTGCGTTTAATTCAATTTTTGTGTTTAATAATTTTTTGCGGATTTTTGATATATTTTTCGATCAAATTTGCGGATTTTTAAAAATTCGAGATCGAAACCCTGGCTAAAATAAAGAAGCCTCTCGCATGATACACATCCGCAAAAGGTGTTCTCAATTGCTGCATTCTGCTCCTTTACCTTACATTATTCTTCTTTCCTCTCAATTTTCAAGTGATTGACAGCTATATGTAATTTCTGTAATCATTCAAATAAAACTTTTACAAACCCAATAAAAAATTTGGAAAAAGGGTCTAGATAAGTGGAGATTTCTAATAGGTGCTAATTTACATTGGGTTTGAACAGCTAGACTAAGAACATAAAACAGTTAACCAACAAGAATTTTCAACTGCCTTTTGCGGACTCGCTGGGCCATTTTTTAAAATGTCCCAGCGAGTTGGCCATTTACTTAAGACTATTTTAATTTATCAAATAAAAATAATTAAGAATGTTCAAATCAAAAAAGAATATTTAGTAAATATAAATGCCAAATATACACGAGAAATGGGAAGTTTTATTAATTAAATAATTATTTATTAATTTTAGATTGAAGAGATTACTGAAATTGCTAAAGATTCAATAGAAAACGGCGGAATTAAACTACAAAAAAATGAAGCCTCAAAATATCTGAAAAAAATTTCCGATTTTTCAAAAATATATAAGATTAGTTACAATAGTGTTAAAGTAATTTATATATTTATTTTAATAATTTTAAGAATAATTTAGGTTTATTATTATGTAAGTTTAAAATATTTAAATTTAATTTATTTAATAATTAGTAAATAAAAACAAAATATAGACTATTTTAATCTCCGAAAAGTTTATTTTAACAGTAAAATAATATTAGTATTTTAATTCTTAATAAAGAGTAATTAACATTAAAAAAATAAAATTTAATAAAAACAGAAAATTCGCAATAATTTAATTGCTGAGCAAGAAAAAGTCAACAAGGAAACAATGCAAAAAGAATTAAGCAAGGGAAAATCGAAACAGAAAATTGAAGAAATTAATGGAAATGTATGTAGAAAAAAGGGTTTTAATTTAAAATTACTCTAATTATTCCCCGATTTTATCCACAAATAAAAATTTTCCTAATTTTGCTAGTAAAATAAAAACTCGATTAAAATATTAATTAATTCATTAAAATTATTGGGACTACAGATTAAAAGGCTTTAATTACTGATAATTTGTAACATTAATTAAGAGTACTCAAACCAAAAAAAGAAAAAGGAAAGCAGAATATACTCTTGAAATGGTAAATTTAAATTAAAAAATATTTTTAAAATTTAAAATTTAATAGATAAAGGAAATTTATAATATAGCTAAAGAATATGAATATCTTGCAAACAGTGACAACCATTCTAGTGTGGAGATGAGTAGTATGTTTGATGATAAAATTGAAGAATTTTCGAAAAAATATTTAACTGATATTGAAACAGCGAAGGTGTTTATTTTAATTGAAAAATAAATAAATATTTTATTTTATATTTTAGGAACATTTTAATGTAAGTTTAATTTTTATTTTAAATATTACTCAATCATTTTTCTCGGAGTCCGCAAAATTAAGTAAATCACACTATAATAGGATCCCATTCTAACTCATACACTAATAGGGGGGCCTTAATACTATTTACCACCTTAATATTTAAAAAATACAAAAATAGGAAGCTCGAGAAATACTAAAAGGATTTGAAATAAAGGAAAAAGAGGAATCAAGTGAAGAAAGTGAACCCGAAATGGAAGAAGTAATTTTTAAGGGAAAAGAAAAGAAAAATCGTAAAATGAAAAATATTTCTAATTTCATTGGCGAATCTAGTAAAGGAAATAAAGAAAAAAATATTAAACAAAAAGGGAAGCAAAAATTAAAAAAACCTAAAAAAGAATATGATTATTCGAAAAATGATTTTATAGCTATCTAAAAAATTTTTGGGGATGTAGTAACTATTATTGTGTTCAAAAATGGGTAGGGTTGTCGAAGAGTTGTCAGACTTTAAAAAATTGATATTTGATCAAATATGTATTTTATTCTGGCATTTGTCCGGGCTCTAGTAGTAGGGGGTGGGTTTAACAGGAGAATTTAATAGAAACGACAACCCTATTCAGAAGATAATTGAAAGATATTTTTTAAATTATATCTAAGCGAAAGCTAGAAATTATTATATAAGTAAAATGTAAAATCATGATTTCTTATAAGAAATCTAAAAATTAAGTATTTTATCAGTCAAGAGAGTTAATTCATTATGTCTAGACTAACAACTAAAAAATTATTATAGGATGATTTAAAAATTTTGAGGATTTTATAAGCCAATAATAACTGCTAAATTTTAGAATTTAAAAGAACAAAATCTGATAAAATTAAATAAAAATTTATTCTATGCTGAAATGTAAAACGAGGAAACTAAAGTAACTTTACGATTGATAAAAGGCTTATTTTCTGAGTTTTATGCTAAAAAATGTTAATTTTATATTTAACTGATAAATATTAAATGTTTATATTTCATCAAATTATATAATATCAATTAACAATCTAATATAACGTATCTTGATTATATTTGTTCCCTATGTCAAAACAAAAATCAAATCATAATTTAAAAAAATTTTATACATAAATTCCAAAAATAATTTAAAATTATAACCTAATTGTTCAAATTATGACAAATAAAATGACAAGATATGGCATATATTATATAGGACGATCATTCTAGAAAAACACAATGTAATATTTACAAACAAATTTAGGGGCACGACAAGTTAAATTTCAGAATATCTAATTGAAATTTTAAGATTGAAATTATCGTGCAAAATGATAAAAATAAAATAGAAGTGAAATTGAAAAAAATAAGTAAAAAAGGCATTTATAAAAAATTAAAAGTTCAAAAAACTTAAATTTCAGTTTAGATCGTTAAATGCCTTTTTTCAATATATAAAAATATGTATATATTTATGGAGAAACCCATTTTCTAATTTTATTTAAGACAAGCTCTTATATTTTTAAAAGTCTATTTATTAGCTACAAACTCAACTTCTAAACGTTCTTTCCATAATTTGTTGCAAATCTGGAGCACTTAAAGTCCTAAAATATAATTTAATTTTTCATCTCAAAATTCTCTTTCAAAGTACCTGCAAAGCAAATAATTTCCCCCTCCGGGATCTGATTCTGTTAAAAGTTGTTTATCTCCATTTAACATCCTCAATCCATTTTCTCCTGAATATTCTGCTGTATCAAAACAAATTGTTGGTCGAGAAGAAATTGAAAGAGCGGCAGAACTGCTTGCAAAGCCCTCATCTTGTTGTTGATTACTTGAATATATTTGTGAAGTACTCGGTTGTTCTTGTGAAATATACATTGATGCCCGAGAATGAAGTAAAGAACCGCCACAATTTGAATGGCAATGATGACGTCTGTGATGCTGCTGTTGTTGTTGCATTTCTAAAAATTTGTTAAATTTCTTCCAGTAATAATAAAAGTTCTGGAGAAATCCAACACTAATTTTTTAAAAGCCCCTATTATTCTTTCCCAATTTAGTAATTATTTCTCACCATCAATAGTCAAAACTTCAACAACAATTTTGTTCCTAGCCCCATTATTATGTCCATCTTTGTAAATTTCAGAATTGAATAAATCAGGATGGGAAATTGAAGAAACACGGGACAATGAATTAGTTAGCCAAGAATCTGCAGTCGAACGGCTATTAACAGACCCAAAACTGGCATCGAATGGACGGCCATAACCTCCACGGAAATATTCAATACAAGCAGCACTAAAAATTAAATTATTTTTAAGGGCAAATTAAAAATGCACCGAGAAGCCGGAATAACTCGACTGTCAATAATATAATGTCGTTCCAATAATTTTTTACAAGGAAGTTTTGAATGTATTCTTTTAGCTTCTAAAGAGAAAAAAATAGATTTTTTTAATTTCAAATTTGTGGAAATTATTTAAGAAAATTAGAGACACAACACGTTTTTAGCGAGATTTGACAGCGATTTTGGATGTGAATTTTCTAAATGCAGTCTTAAGAAAAACAAATTAAAGCAAAGTATGCAAGCAAGATTGGCCGGTATGGGCACAAAATTTAAAATGTAAAACTTAATAGTATGTAAAAATAAAGTCAACAATAAATTAAAACAAAAATTTTAGCATCAACATTTCCTTATTAAGATACTCTCAGCACTGAAATTAACAAAAAAGCAAAAAGAAAATTAAAAAGCAAACTAAAAAATATAAAAAAAGCAAGGCTCTAGCATTTTATGAAAAAACGCGTTGCTCCACAAAAAAAGCAAATAAAAAAAAATTTTATTAAATTATTTAAATTTGTCACTACTTTTTTGATGTCCTTTCCTTCGTCGTTGTCTGCTACTGTTTTCACTTTCGAGTATTTCCCCTTTCTCCAAATCAAGTACACAAGGACAGCATTTTGCAAGTGGAGCATGAGACCTTTCATTTGGCGGTAGAACAAGAAAAAGAGAAATTTGAACACAAGCAAGTAAAATTCCCGCGCTATTTGGAATCTAAAAATTATTTTTTTAAAATTTAAGGGGAACAAAAAAAATTAAAAGAAAGAACTTACAATAACATAAATATCCCTAACATAAATTCCATATAAACACCATTGGGAAGAAACAAGTAAATTAGCAATACAGAGGGGGCAAAGGAAGTGTTGAACAACTTCGATTCCTCAAAACAACATTCTAAAAATTAAAAAAAAATTTAGATGGGATCAAATGTCATCTTTTAAAGACTAACCAATCCAGCCAAAGGAGCACCAAAATTTAAAATATTAAAAGTCATAGAGACAAAGCCGAGAGGCTGTAACGATTCTAATTTGTAAACATCAACTAATCCAAGCATTATTACAATTATTGAAAATACTATTGACTAAAAAGGAATTTTTAAAGTAACTTTTCCTATTTAAAAGACTCGCCATTTGAATAACAAAATTTGTTTTTGGCTGGGAATAATAAAAATAAAACAGCAAATAGAAAATCATTAAAGTAACACCAACAACATTTACTGTAATCATTGTAAGATCTGATTTTAAAAAGCCGTAACGAAGCCAAAATGAACCGCTGAAATTTTGATAAATTTAAAATTAAATTAGAGGAAGAAAGGAATTAATGGGTAAAAATAGAGGTGAGGGGAAAATGTTAAAAATTTTATGATTTTGTTAGGGCAATAGTAAAGAATTGGGGATTTTTAAGGTGTCTACCCAATTCTTCACTATTACCTGTGTTAGAGAACAAGGCAAATCCCACTCCTTCTAGGACTATTTTTAAAAGATAAAGAAGAGTTTGGCCCAAGTATAAAATTATTAAATAAAAAATTTACCCAAGAAATCCCATTAAAAAGGGAAATCCACTGATATCTTTAGCACTATTTCGACGATAAATTTGTATACATATTGGGCTAAAATTAAAAAATAAAGAATTAAAAAGAAAATTAATTTAGTACATTCCACAAAAGAAGAGAGAGATTGTAGTAATTATGGCAGAAATTGAAAGAAAGGTTAAAGGTGAAATTGGTTCCTCGAGCATTCTAAAAAATAATTTTTTATTTTTGAAAAATAAATTTTTTGGAAATTAATATTTTTAAACAAAATTTTTAATAAAAAATTTAAAAATATTAAAATGATTTTAAAGAAGCTTGATTAAACGACAGAAAACAAAATACAAAAATTACATTCCAAAAAACATTAAATATTGCATACAAGCCTTAAAAGATCCTACAAAAAATCCCTAAAAAATAATTTAAAAGTAATCAAATCCTATAGCTATATAAAAACAAATTTAGGTAGATCATTTCAATCAATCAAAAAAATCATAAAATAATCACACACACACACAATCATAAACACAAAGAACAGCGTCAGAATATCCTAATAAAGTGTAAAGATACATTTTTTGGCTTGGATTTAAAAAAATAAGAATTAAGAGGGAGAAGTACAAAAAACTCTCAAATACAAGCAATGAAATTTCGATTTTTCTGGGAGAAAATCCAAGCCCTGCTAGATAAGAAATATGTATGAATAAAATTTAAAAGAAATGATCCAAAAGATTTAAAATTTTTAAACTTTAAAAATAAAATTTTTAGACATCCTTGAAAGGAACACACAAACCCACCGCTCAAGGAATCCATTTGAAATTGTGAAGAACATGTTGATGAAACTTCTTTATTTTATATTTAAAATAATCTTCTTTTAGTGCCAACAATTTAAGAGATTCTTTACTTCTTTTGTTTATGGCCTTTATTTGAAAAGTCGATCAGTGTCTGAAGAGAAGAAAAACAAAGAGAAAAAAATAAATTAGCTATAATATTTATTTACAATTCTAAAAAGAAAATAAAGAAAATTGTTGAAAGAAATTAAGGTAATTTAGAAAAAAAGAAATATTTTGGTTCTTTTTTCTTGAAAATTAAATAGGGGGGGTATTGTTGATAAATGTTTGAGGGAGCTAATAGATAAAAATAATAATAAATTCAGTTGTTTTTGTTAATCTCATTGTTAAAAAATGTGAGGTCTTTCTTTCAGAATGTTTTTTTTCGAAAATTGGGGCAAAAATGTTAAAATTTAAAAAAAATAGTAAAAAGTAATTTAATATGTATTTACTATTTAGTGAGAAAAATAAATAAATTCACGTGAAAAAGTAAATAAATAAAAACTAAACGAGAAATAGCCAAAATATTAATATCAGAGATCGGTCGAGAAAACATTATATGTATTAGAAGTGATTAAAAAATATTAAAATGCTGCCAAAAAAATTATTAAACACAATGCCAATAAATTAAATAGACAAATTATCCTTGAAGATCTTAAAAATAAAATTTAAAATATTTAATTATAATGTAATCGTAAAGAGGAAGGAGAATTAACTATGATGAACAACATTAAATTGAAAGTTTTTAGTTATAAAATGAAATCAATTATTAAATAATTTTTGAATTAAAGAGAAAATTCTTTTAAAAGAATTGATGATAAATTTAAAATAAAAAATCAATAAAAAAGAACCAAAATTAAAATATTTTTTAAAGGTAAAAACAAGTTTTTATGATAATAAAAAAGCATGCTGCGCATGAACAATTTTTTATGTTGAAAGCATTATTGTTATGTACATATATAGACAAGTAAATAAAAAGACGGAAATAAATCAATAGTAACAATTTTAGTCAGCTGCTTTTGAAATAAATAGACTAAATTGAAAGGAGAAGAGAAAAAAGGAGAAGAAATATTGTAGAAAGGACACACAATTTATTACAAAATATGTAATATTTTTCTGGAAAATTAAAATTTTGTTTAAATTTTGGAGGAGACAAGCCTTAGGGTTCCAACCTTAGAACTCAACCCTATGACCAGCTTCAATTTAAAAAATTGCATTATCTTTTATGGGGTGACCTCTAAGTAGTTACCTCTAAGGTTACTCAGTTAATTATACATATTATTAAACTAAACGTGTTAAACTAATATTATTTTGGGCCTATTCTAAAAGTTTTATTTTTTTTTACTTTTGTTTTTTTTTCCAATTTAAAAATAAAAATAACTAAAAAAACTTCTTTAAAAATAATTTACTTTTCTAATTAAAATAATTTAAGTATAATAATGAGAAAAATTATCTCAAAGTAAATTTATTTTCATCGATCATTCTATTTAAATTTAAAATTAATTCCAAAGAAGATCCTGGTTTGTTTGATCATTTCCTATCTCAAAAAAATTTTAAAAGTCCAAAAAAGTTTTTAAAATTTTTTATTTCTTAATTCTTAAAAACACTAAAAACATAAAAAAACACAAACACTTACATTATTTATCATTCTTTATCAAAAACATTACAAAATTAACAGAAACAAGTTATTTAAAGCATTAATAAAAAGCCCAAGAAATTTATTATGAAAATATAATACTTCCTATGCCCAGGAAATTATTGAAAAATCAAACGAGTTCTGAAAATTCGGTGCCTTTAATTTTTGTTTTAAATGAAACTTTGTTTTGTAAATCCTAGGGAATTATTTTTAAAATAAAAATTTAACAGAAACAAATCACATTTCAGAATATATTTCTCAAAAACAAAAAATCAGAAAATATAAAATCAACATTTGCATATGCACCAGAGATAGGACCGTCAACAAAAATCTCGGTTAGTAGATTCACCTACAACCCTTCCCAGTCCTGTCTCCAGTATATACACCCCAAAAGTCAAACTTTTAATTTAAATTTTTTTTAAATTTTTTCTTTACCTTAACAATTCATTATCCCCCATTTCAATATCTGGAGCCTCCAAAACCTCAAAATTTTCTGATTCCTTTTGTTGCATTAATATTTTAATTAAAGATGGAATTTGTTGAGTTGTTGTTTTAATTGAGGAATTCATTATTTAATTTTTAATTATTTATAAATTAATTTTTAATAAATTTTTGTCACTCAGCAGAATACATAAATGTAAATTGGTAATGAAAATTGCTTAAAAATATTTTAAAAATTATTTAAATAAAAAAAGGAAAATTTCTTAAAAATATTCATATTCGATATTTCATAAAGACAAAATTAGTTATAATTATTTAATTTTATTCTTTAGCTACAATAATTAACTACATATTAATATATAATTTACAGAATTATTTTGATTATTAAAAATGGCCTTTCATTTATTTACCCTTCAATAAATGGTTAATAATAAATTATTAAGGAAATAATAAATAGAAAAATATAATTAAACAAAAAAAATAGAAAAAGCGCAAGTTGGATTAAGGAGGACATTTAAAAAAAACATATTTAATATTCTAAATAACAAAATATAAAAAATATCTTACCTAATTTAATATTTAAAAGAAACTTTATATAAAAATAAAATAATTAAAAATAAAAAACCTCAAAAATGTTTGAATTTAAAATTCCTGCTAATAATTAATGTTCCTCAAAAAATAAAAATAATGTCGACTATATCCGTTGTCGTAAATATTATTTATTTTTAAAAATTATAGTCAGCTGTCATAATAATTTTAAATAATTTTTTGAAAAATATTTTTAAAAAATAAATCTACAAAAATAAGTAAAAAATTTTAAATATTACGATAAAAAAGTATTTTTAAAAAAAGTATTAATTAAACAAAAGATTTTCATAAAATAATTAGTATAGTGGAACGAAAAAAATGTGGAAATAGACAAGAACGCTTTATTTTAGAGCGTTGCACAAAAAAACTTTTTTTTTGTAAAAATGTGAAAAATTACCCGCAATTTACTTCATGACATATCAAAAATATCAGTAAGTAACTAAAATTTTTTGTAATAATTTTTTGTAAAAAATTGAAGTAAAAATTTTATTTTGAAGAAAAAAAAAATAAATAAAAAATTTAAAATTATTTCAATACAAAAACAATTTATATATTTAACGATAAATAGTAAATATTTTTGCCATATATAGAAATACACAGAAATGCCAGACAATTGTTTTTGTCAATATTTTTTGCCATTTTTATTTTTATTTGTTATGGATTACATATCCAAGTAAACAATATATATGTAAATAATCTTTACAATCTCAATTCAGATAGTAGGTTAGGTGAAAAATTACATTTTAGAGAACAGAACGGGATTTAGCAAGAAAACTTGTTATTTTCTGGGTTTTTGTTTTTTTTATCTGAATCGACCCAAAAACTCTAAAAAAACTTTTTAAATTAAAAATGAATATTTTTGCCAAATATACAAAAAGAGAAAAATTTGAATGACCTGGACCTTTAAATTAACCTAGAAAACCGGCCCAGGCCATTCTAAATTTCCTATTTCAAATAAAATTTAAACATCATTCATAAACGCAAATAGATATTAAGTCTGCATTAGCATACATAATTTTATTGCTTTTAAGCTTCATTAGCATAAAAATTCTAGAATAATCCAGCAGATGCATAGTACAACAAACTAATATATATTCACTACTAATACTAGACTAAATAAAAAAAATAAAAAAATGCAGCCGTCAGTGTTCGAATGTAAAGCTACTAACTGCCACACGAGGGAAAGGACAAAAGCTGTGAAAGCAAAGAGTAAGGCAGCTTTTATAAGGAATGGAAGGAACAGATAAAAGGGGGGATGAAGTATTCGTAGAGTGTTTTTTAAACAATCCAAAGAACGTCTTTTCAAAAGAATTTTTAAAAAGTGCATTTTTGCCATCAAAAATGTGTGTGTGTGGGTAAATAAATATGTACACAATGCTTCCAGTAAAGATAAAAAAATTTCTTTCAAAATTTTAAAAACAAGTTTATTTGTATTTTTGTAGAATTTTAAAATTTAAAAACAAAAAATAAAAATGAATAAATAAATAATTAGCAAATATTTATTTACTGTATTTACTAATTTTTTAATTAAAAATCCTTTAACGATTCCACCTAAATGATATTAATGGATGTGGATATTTAAAGGTTTCAATACTATCTACAAGAAATTTTTATTTACAGGGTGCGGCATAAGTAATTGCACACTTTTAAATTCCTTATAACTTTTTTTGGTGTCAATATTTTTAATTGATTTTAGGCTTATTTTTTAGCTCATTCAATTCTCTATTATGGCTAGTTAACGTGATTCTATAATCTCACTTTTTTTGCAGAAAAATTCAGTCCGCAAAATTTCATCTCTTTTGAATGTCCCAAAGAGCACTGTACAATACACTTTCAAAAAATTCTGGTGAAAATTTTTTGGGAGAAAATTTTTTTGAAATTAATTTAATAATGATGGCACAACTAAGAACTTACAAAAAAGTGGAAGACCGCATTCCGTCAGCACTTCCAAGAATATTAAAATGATCAAAATTTGGGTGTATCGCAATTTTCGACTCTCCATGAGAAAAGTCGCTCGTGAAACCGGAATTAGTGAGAGAACCGTCAGACGAATAGCTAAAAATAAACTAGGGTTAATACCCTACAAAATCCAAAAAGCACAACTGCTAACAGAAAAAACAAAAAAAGTTAGGCTTGCAAGATGCAAACTCCTCCAACAGTGGCACGCATGTCCAGACATTTTTTTATCAGACGAAAAAATTTTTACAATATAAGCCGTTCACAACCATCAAAATTATAGAATCTGGACTACAGAATCTCCTCTTTCCGATAAGCTTATCACTCATTCCCAACATCCCCAATCTGTCATGGTTTGGGCCGGTATTTGCGCGTCAGTCAAAAAACCCCTTATTTCGTGGATCCTGTGGTAAAAGTCAATAAAGACTATTACTTGCGAGAATTTTTTCAGCGTGTTGTGAAGCCTCGGTTCAAGAGCCATTTTGGTCGCAGAGTCTGGATTTTCCAACAGGACTCTGCTCCGGCACACAAGGCAAAAGAAGTTAAGGACTGGTGCAAGGCCAATTTTTCTGGTTATATCTGCGCTCAGGAATGACCGCCCTACTCCCCCGATTTGAATTCGATGGATTGACCTTTTTGGTCTATTTTGGAGTCCAGGTCCTGTACTAAGCCTCAAAAAAGTTTGAAGTCTCTGCGACATTCTCTCACCCGAGAGTGGCTCTTAATTACACTCAAAGAGGTGCGTGCTATTTGCGAAAATTTTTCTTCGCGCCTTTGCCTCTGTATCAAAGCCAAGGGTGGGCATCTCGAATTTTCTTGATTATTTTTGTTCCCTATTTAATTCTCTATCATTTGATTGTATTTCGATTTTATTTTATTGTGTTTTAATAAAGTTATGAGAGAAAACAAGTGTGCAATTACTTATGCCGCACCCTGTAAAAAAGACAAAAATCTAAATGAGAATATTTAAAAGATAAAAGTATATATTTATGTAAATGTGGGTGTGAATATATTTAGAACAATACGTAAATAATTTCGTGATGAATATCTTTAAAAGAACATTAAAAAAGAGAATAAAGCTGCCACCGTCCAGCCCCTTTACATTTTAAAATAAAAAAAAAGAAAAAGCAATCAAAAAATAATTTGAACAAAAAAATAAAGTAAAATTTTAAAAATGCATAGAAAATTTAATTTAAAAATATTTTTAGTCCATCAAAGGTTTTTGGAAATCTAAAGAAAGTAAAAGCCAATTAGGAAAGAATGAAACAAAAATATAATTATTTTTTAAAAAGTTTCTAAGTTGCATATTAAAAGTTAAGTAATTTAAATTTCATTATTAATACATAATTTTCGGAATTTCTAAGAATTTTAAAATTCTTTCAAAAACTTTCATTTGGTCTACAAAAAATTAGTAAATTTAGTATAATTTAACCCAGCCAATTCTATAAGCTTCATCGTTTGCACTTTTACAAATTTAAAAATGAAATAAATGATAATTTAATTGTGAATAGTTGATCAAAAAAAGCAGGAAAAAATAATTTGAAATAGCAATTCAGACTAAAGAAATATTTTTCAAACTAAAAATTTTTTTAATTTAAAAGGAAGAATATTGAAACCTAACAAAAAATTCCAGAAAATTCTTTTCGATTTAAAATAAAAAGCTTATATAAATGACAAAAAAGACAATTGCCGTCATTATTAAAAAATATCAAGCATATTTTACGTAAAAGAGAATATGATATATTTTATTTAGAAAATGGAGACAAAAATAAAAAAATGGAACAAGAGTCCATAAAAAATTTTAGGTACTTTTTAAAAATTTTATTAAATTGAGGATATGGATGGATAGGAAATAAAAGTTATTATTGAAAGGAACAGCTGGAAGGATTTTAAAAAAGAAAAAGAATTTTTAAGTTTAAAAAATATTCTTATTTTTGAATTCTTTATTTAAAAAGGATATTTTAAAAAATTCATGACGAACAAGCAAAGTAATAAATTATTTTTACTTTAATAAACTTTGAACTCTTGAACTGAAAATTAGCTGATATATCCTTAAAAACCTTTCCATATATTAATAAATCCCGCCTAGCTTCTTTAAGTTTGTTAAATGGAATGTGTGTAAGAAAACTACAAGTACAATTTAATAATTTATAGAAAAATAATCCTTTCTAATTTTTAATGTAAAAAATATTTTTTATTTTAACAAACATGTATGTAATTATTATATGACGTAATAAAGTACATGAAAATAAAAGAATAATATAACAATTTATGGCTAAAGAATAGCAAAAATTTTAATAATTTTAAACGTTCTTTAGGCAATTATTATTGTCATTCGTATGTCGTTCTTTTGTTAATTGGAAGCACTTTATATACATAAAAGAAAAATAATTAAAAGGATAATGATTAAAGTACTTTTTTAGTAATGAGCTTTTTTTTACCTAAACGAGAACGAGTTCTAGTATATCATTCAAAACTCTTGATAGGCGTAATCTTTTATCCATTAATACAGGTTTATATCTCTTTATGGATAATCAATTGCCGATACATTGAAAAAATACAAAGAAAAATTGAAAAAGATTGTTGGTTATTCAGGTATTTGAGGAAATAGTTGTATTTTTAAAAAATAAATTTTTTTAAAGTTAATTTCGAAAAAAATATTTCAAAAAAGGAAACTTAATTAATTTAAAATGAATTCCTAAAACAAGTAAAAACAATAAAAATAAAGAGAGAAAAAACTATTTTTAGTAAAAAATATTATTTAAGTAAATTGCTAATTTATTTTTTAAAATTTATGTTCATAAAATTCTATATTCATAAAAACTGCCTAGTCTAGAAAAAATGGAAATACAAATAACTAAGTTCCATTTCTATTCATAAAAATTGTTAAAAATGAACAGGGAGAGAGAGAGAAAAAATTAATTAAAAATTAAAAAGCTTGGTTACGTAAAAGTAAAACATAGTACAACAACTTTACTCGTTACCATGGAGTTAACTAGAAAAGTTCAAAGTATTTCAAAGGCATATAAAGGGAAATTGGGATAAAAACGGAAGACATAAATTTCAAAAATGCTTGAAAATTGTTATCATTATTTTAAAAATAAAGGCCATTAGTTTACATATAGGCATGTACTTACATATGTACATAGGTATTTACCACTAATACAATAAAAAATAGATAATAAAAACATAATAGTATGTACTATATCTCATTCATCATCTACCTACCTATAATTCATTACCATCTGAAGTGAAGCAGTGTTTCTCAGTAAAAAATAGCTTTATCTTTATTTAAATAACAACACATTAAATTCTTTATTTATACAAAAAAATATTTAAAAATAATTATATTTAATATTAAACAATCACCGGTTTATTAAAATTAAAAATTTATAATTAATTTCCTCTTCAATCTTTTTCAATATAAGTTTACTAATTATTATTGTTAATTTCTATTTATAAATAAATTTAGATAAAGTTTTAAATCATTTAAACATCTAAATTGGGAAAGGCTAAGTATCAGAAAAATAAAACAAAATTATTATTAGATTTATTAAAAAGGGAATTTTTGAGAGGAAACTTAAATTAAACAAAAATATATACAAAAAGAAAATTTAAAAATTAGTTGATTATGATTAATTATTGTTGACAAACAATCCTTTCTTTTATCTCTTTTTCAAATAAAAAAGCTTTGCTTCAAAACCAACAACAAATACATACCGTATATGCTCTAATAATTACCCTGGGTAATTATTGTTTCGACCTCTCGCTGGAGGGAGTAATTAATAGAGCGGGGGTAATTATTTGAGAGAGGGCAATTATTGTTTCGACCTGTGTATGCTTTTGTTTTTGATAAACATGTGTAAAGGAATTTACACAATATATTACCGAATGCGGCGATAAATGTTCAAGTTTCTATTATTATCCATATTCCCTTAATATATTCCGAAATAATGTAGCCCAAAATGGTAATATGACACCAATGCTTCCGTCCTGGGATATATAAAGACACCATGGGTATGTATACACATTTGTATGATCCTAGTTAAGGAATATAATTTATATTCCATTAATATATTCCGATATAATGTACTCTAAAGTGGTAGATATCAGCAATATTTCTATCTTGGGATATATAAAGGCTTCTAAAGTTTCTTAGTTTTTCATTTCCTATATCAACTTCTCTTAATCCCTGGATATCTACATAAATTTCTCGATATTTCCCAAAATCCTTTTAATCTCTCCATATCTTTTTTATATTGATCTTTAAAATATTCCATTATTGAAATTTATTATGATTTTTAATAAATATTTTTAAAATTTTTATAGAAAATAGGAGGGGGGCAATTATTAGAGAGGGTAATTATTTGAGAGAGGGTAATTATTGTTTCGAACTCTCACTGGAGGGAGTAATTAATAGAGCGGGGGTAATTATTTGAGAGAGGGTAATTAATAGAGCATATACGGTATACATATAACCCCAACAATTAAAGGTACAAACAACAAATATTTTCGGCATTATCAAGCAAACTTTCACATTTTTTAAAATAAAACCCGTAATAATTCTAGTTTTCTTCCTTCTTTCTTCCTTTTTTCATATAATATTCGAAGTTTTATTATTATCTAAAGGTTCAACAAAACTTCCATCATCACTTCCACCAGATATAATTGTTGACATTTTTGTTGGAGATTTAATATTTGTGTTTAATAAAAGTGTTGTACTTTTCGCAGACATTTCAGAAGCTGCTAATTCTTTTTGAGAAACTTTTTCCCCAGACCTTCTTCTATACGAGCCGGTCTTTTGTAGATCATTATTTTCATTAAAACTATTTATTATACAATTTCTTGTTGATGAAAGTGTTGGGGAAGTTGCAGAAATATTATTTTGAATTTTTGTTGCTCTATTTTTTAAATAAAGAGGAGGGGAATTGTTAATGGTGTTGTTATTGTTAGCCTCGAATGTGCTTGTGGCATTTGAAGATTTTGCACTTGCAAGTAGTAATCGCCTTTGTTGGGGGTGACCAGGAGGTGGTTGCTGTTTTATCTGAATGAGTTGAGTCTTTGAATTAATATAGTTCCAAAGGAAACCCCAGGAAAAGCCTAGGCAAAAAAGTTTCCCTCGAAAATTAACTCGATAAATTTTTCACATAAAAATTTAACTAGGAAAAATTCATTCACCCAAAATTCCCTCAAAAAATTAATTTACCTGTTCCATACTTAAAACCCCTCTTCTCCTCTTTGGCATTTTACTTCTAGCCTGGGTGTGTGAATAATACATTGCAAAGTTTGCTACAATAACTGGTACAGGTAAAGCAATTGTTAATACACCAGTTAATGCACAGATTGAACCTTTATTTTTTAAATTAATTTATTTAAATTATTTTTTATTTATTAACCAATTAATCTTCCACTCCAAGTATGGGGAGTCATATCACTAAAAAATAATAATAACAATTATTTAAAAATTTAAGTTACCCATAACCAATTGTAGTCATTGTAACAATTGCATACCAAAGACCGAGAGGAATTGAATGAAACTAAAAATAAAAAAATATTTTTTAAAAATAAATTTAATTTAACCTGATTTTCAGGATTTTCTTCTAAACGTTCAGCATAATAAATTAAAGAAGCAAACACAACAATGCCCAATAAAAGGAAAAATACAAGAAGCATTAACTCCTTTGCTGATGCTCTATAATTTAATTAATTAGTTAAAAAATATTTTTAAAGAAAATTAAAATTCGGAGAGAGTTAAATATATTAATAATTATCAATTATTTACACAAAGTTATTTGCAAGAATGACAAAAAAAGATTTTCTATCCTTCTAAATTTAGTTTAACAATCTTATGGACTCTTTATGAGGGAGGAGGGGGAGGGGGAGACTTATTAAAAATAAATATTATTTTGGTTAATTATAACACCTTCCAACCTCTAAAAGCTAATAGTAGTAGTATTTTATTCAAATAAAAATACCTCAATGTATAAAGCAATATTTTCAATCCTTGTGAATGCTGTGTAAGTTTAAAAAGCCTCAAAATTCGAATTATTGAAAAGAATTCTAAATCAGATGTTGCCTCAAACCAAGTAGTTAAACAAAAGTCTATATAAAATGTTACCTAAATTTATAATTAATAAATTTTATAAAAAATTAAATAACTAACAGTTGCAACAATATCAATAATATTTACAGGGGATTTGAAATAATCAAGTTTTGATGGGCATGTGAAGAATCTAAATGAAAATAGATATTTACAGGGGATTATTAAATAATTCATTAATTCCTACCTAATTAAAATTTCAATTGTAAACCAAATATTACAAATAGTTTCAATTATCTAAAAATATTTTTTAAAGAAAACTTTGACAAAAAATTTAAAAATTAACCAAAAAGCTTGGATGTGGTTTTGTATTAACAGGATCAGATCCTATCGATTCTGTTCTATATTTAAAAAAAGGTTTTTGGGTTGGATGTTGATGTTCGTGTTGTTGTTCATTTTGTAAAGGTGGAGGAGGTTTTTCTCTTGAAGGTTTTATGGAAGAATTAAAAGAAGAAGAATTATTTGTTAAATTAATTGCTAATGTTTCTTCTTGTATTTGAGAACTGCCTGGATCCTCAACTCTCAATCCTGGATGTGTTTTAAGGCAAAAGGCAAGAATGGCACAAATAAGAAAAAATACTGAGATTACTGCGACTATCTAGATAAAAGAAAATAAATAAGCTGAACATCGAAGGTGAATAAAAAAAGAGCAGGAAAGCTGAAGTATACCGAAAATAGGACGGATAAAATAAGGAATAAAAGAGCTACTAGGAATATACTTAATGAAGTTACCTTCGCCCCAGTAGTTGAAGAAGGTTCATCAAACAAACGCCACATCTTAGGCTTTACTTTTTGCCATAAATTTAATTCTTTGTTTCGAAATTCTTCGTCAAGTCCAAACCGCCTGTAGAGTTTCTCCTTTAAAGTAAAACTTTAAGAATTATCAGATTATTTTTCTTACTAATTATTATATTTAATGATAAATAAAAGTAAAAATTTTCTTTTCTTTTATTTTCATTCTAACCTCATCTTTCATAGCTTCATCATCAAGATCTAACTTTTCCAAATTTTGAAGAACTTCTTGAGTATCTCTATGTGTGGTATACGTCATCCTATCCGCAAAATAAAAGAAAATAAATTCATCCAAATATATTTGTTTATTCACTTACCAACAACAACTTTCCACTTCGTTTGCATCTATTCCCCAAAACTAAATTAAAAAAATTAAAATTTTTTTTCAGATTTTTTATTAAGATTTTATTTAAAAATACTTTTAACAACTCTAACCTTGAGTTCTTCTTCAAAAAGTGGACCACAGACATCTAAATAGTAAAAAAAGTAATAAAGTAGGGAGATATGTTTTCATAGAATAACGCAAAATTTTAAGGAAACCCCGATCATAACCAAGTTTTTAAGTGTACCTATTAAAACTTTACAGGATTATAGCAAACAAAACAAAATCTTAAAAACCCCTCAATGCTATGGGCTCAATACTGAGTATATAATATTTTTATATTCTTTATTTTATAAATGCCAACCAAGTGGATAATGCAATTTCCCCGTTCTATAATAATTAAGCACTTGTGCAAAAACGTCTGGATGCCGATCAAAGAAATATCTTTAAATTAGTTAATAAAACGTTTTAAAAATCAAATAAAATCTACTCATTCAAAATAGGATCATAATTAGCCAAATTAGGTGTAAGTCTGCTAAGTCGTGTAGCTGGAATCTTTTTAAGTGTATGTTTATATGTTTCATGTCGAACACCTCCAACATTGAGGACTATTCTATATTCACTGTCCATTATTGTACTCCTTTAAAATATATTAAATTAAAGCGTTATTTCATGAAATTTATAACTAGAATGTTTGAGACGGGGGGGGGGGGGTTACTTCGAAAATTCAGATTTTGAGAGGGATTTTGAAGCTTGAAATTTAATAATTAGGATTACTTAATTCATAAAAAGAATTAGACAAAAACTTTAGAGATTAGACGGAAAAGTTTAAGAAAATACTACTCATCTCTCATTAATATATACCTAATACCACCCAGGTAATAATTACAACTCTACTGAAATTTTCTCAAGTCCCCAACTAAAAATTAAAACAAAAAAATAATTTTAAATAAAAATTTTGAAAGTCTAAATTAAAAGTAATGAGGTAAATACACTAAAAAACTAATAGAAAGCCAACAATTAAATGGAGAGTTACCCGTCCATGTTAAAAAAATTCCCCTTTGGGTTGGCAAAAAATGTGGCGAAATTGGAGAAGCATTTATTTAGAATTATTGAGAGAAGTTAAAAAAGAAAAGAGAGGAGATGCGGCAAATTGCTAAGCGCTAATGTTAACACGTTCCCTTGACGCAATTTTTGTTTCTACTGCCATTTACTAACAAGGGGGACAGAAAAAAGTTTTTAGAGTTGACATTTGGAAAAATAAGGATTTTTTATTGTAAAGATTGTGAGCTAATTTGATAGAAAATAAATGAGAGAGAAATATATAATTATTTAAAAATTTTTAAAACGGAAATCCAAGCTGTAATTAAAAGCATTTACAGAGTCCCCGACTCCATAATAGAAAATAATTTTAAAGTTACTATCTCCTAAAACAAAATTTTATCCATAAAAGTTAATTTCTCAATTAATCAGAAGAGAGATAAACTGAAGGACACAAAAATATCAAAATATTTATTGATACTTTAAAAATTATTTTATTTAAGAGAAAATTGCATTTTAAGTGAGGGTTGTATTTTAAATTTTTAAAGGATATATATTTTAAATATATTTTAAATATTTTAACTAAATAAGGAAATAGTAGAAACTAAATAAAATTTTATTTATTTATTTCAATCTACTAAATCCTTCAACTTAATGTGAAAAAGCATTTTAAAATAAAAAAAAGAATTTATTTATTATGCAGCAGGTTCAATTTAACCTTCCTTTCCCCACTTTTTTTGTTAAGCAGATGAGTTTCCGTGTTTGTAAAAAATACATAAAATAAATAAAATAAAAGAGTAAAGCCTAGACATAAAGAAATTTGCTTTTTTTGTAAAGGATATATGTTAATAATGAGAAATAAAGTATTTTTTATAAGAGATTAAAAGTCAACAAAGAATTTTTTAATTAAAAAATGTTAGAAAATTGTTTCTAATAATTCGAAAATAAAGAGAATTGTCCAAAAATTAAAATTTTTTTTAAAAACAAATAAAGAAGGATATAATACATAGAATAAATGATAAAAATAACTAATTAAATTATTTTAAGAAAAACAAAAGAAATTGAGATTATAAAAATTGTCAAAATTATCCTTAAACAAACAAACAAATAGAATAATAATTAAAATATTTAATAGGCAATAACAACTGTTTTAGTTAAAAATTAACTACCTAATTTAAAAAAGAATTAGCTTTAGGAATATTTTAAGACAAAAATAAATTAATTTTTATTGACATCCTAATTAACAGAATTATTTAGTAAAATAAAAATTTAAAATTTTAGTAAAAAATAATCACAAGAAAAAATAGGAGAAAATCATTAAAAAATTTTATTTTGATGGATTTGTTTAATCAATATAAATATATATTAATTATGATCACCTATAGATTTAAAATAATGGAAGAACAAATGCTTCTCATAAATTTATTTTAAAAAGCTTTGAGAAATAAAAAGAATTCTTAAATATTGAAATATTAATTCAATAAATAATTATTTAAATGTAAATTGGCTTTCGAATTTTAATCAAAAATTTATAAAATTATTTTATTTTCTTGTAAAAACTTTTACTTAAAAATTTAAAAATAATGCTAAAATATATTTGGAAAAAATATAAAAAAGTACAACAACTACTAGAAACACCCACTAACTATGAAAACTCATCGAGGCATATACTAATGTGCATTTTGTTGTGAATTATTTATTTTTGGCATTTTAGAAAAGATTGATTTAAGGATAGTTTAATTTTAGAATATTACATATGTATTGTGATTAACAACTCTCGTAAAATTCCTGATTACATTAAATATTAAAGACATATAAACTTAAAGTTTTTGAATGTCCGGATGCAAGCTTAATAATACTTGATAAAATATTAAAATTTTATTGAGGTTTGTTTTGCTTTACAATAAAGGCCTTTCAATTACATTAATTAAATGTTTTCTTTTTTTATCAGAATTTAATTTATTAAAAATATTTAAATTAAATATTAACTATACCTTTCATCAAAATCTTGCCCTAATGGGCGGCTCATTGTTCGTTCGGCTGGAGCACGTCCATAAAGAGACATACTTCTAGACATGTTTTTAATGAAGAAATAATTAAATAATTTATGTAAATTTAATTAAGTTAATCTATAAATGAATTTTTTTTAAAAGAATTTTTGAGGTAAAAATGAAAATGTTAATTCAGAAAATATTGTTAAAAACAAATTTAATATTATAATACTGTGAGAGAAAATTTTAATTTTATAAAAAATTATCTAGTATAAATAGAAATTATACGAAATTTATTAAAATTAAAAATCATGATTTAGGAGGTTAGGTATAGTCTTCTAATTCTTTTTACTGTAAAACGGAAAATCAAATCCTTTTAATTCCTATTAAATCAGACATAATTAATTTTCAACAAAAACTTGTTTAATATTAAAGATTAATGTTTTTATCTAATATCTCAAAAATCATTTAAAATAAATATTTTAAGCAAATAATTAAAGAAAATCTACATACATAAGATAAATTTGTGGAAAAAATATTTAATGAAACTAATAAAGTATTTACTATGAATATAAAATATTTATTAAAATAAATTTATTTTCTTTTTAAGTTCTGACTTTTAAGAATTAAATAAATTTTTAAAAATTATAAGAATAGTAAGAAATAATTTTGTTTAGGTCAGCACTGGGTTAGCTTATGTAAATTTCTCAGTAAAAAGAAAATTAATAAAAATATTTTTAGATTATAATTTTTAAAATAAATATGTATAAATATTTAGAAACATTAAATATTATTTACTTTTTATTTAATTATTTAAAAATATTATAAAGTAATTTATTTATGTATGTATATAAATTATTAATTTAATTTTTATTTATTATTTTAGAAAATTAATTAAATTTTGTTTAGGCAACATCATATGTAAATCAAATTTTTCTTAAAATATTTTAGCAAATAAAATGTAAAATAATTATTAAAAAATAATTAAAAAATAAATAATTTTATAAATTGAATGGCATTTTTAAATGAAATTGATACAGGAAAAGTGGTTATTAACGGTTGTTGGAGACAGAGGGAAAAAATTTCTCATTTTGTCTATGGCCAAGAAGATTTATTTTTCATTCTCTGCAGGGGAAACTGATACATTCATTGAGTAAAAAAAGAAAAAAACATTCTCTCTTTCTTTTAATTTTTAAAATTTTTATAAGAAAAAGAGGGATATTAGGGCTATAAAGCAGAGAAAGAAGCAATTGGCACATTTTATATATTTTTTTATTTGTTGTTAATGTTGATCTTAACAAATAATTTTAAAGGGAAAAAAATAAAATCAAAAAATGTTTTTAAATGACAGAAAACAATTTTTTTAATTTTAAGAATGAATTTTAAATTAATCTTTATATTTATAAATAATTTAATTAATTATTGTCATCAAAAATAAACCTTAAAAGAACGAAAAATATTTATAATAATTAAAGGCCTGTAAATTATGTATAATTTCCTAAAATTCCCGAAATTGGGAATTTATTTTTTTATGTCGACAGGATTGAGGAAATAATTGACAATTTAATACATTTTTTTTACAATTTAGTACATTTTTTTAAATAATTGAATCTAATTATTTACACAAGTTTTTTTCAAAAATAAAATAATTAGGAGTAAAATTCTATAAACGTAAAATTCCAATTATTATTATTAAAATATTAACTGACAATTAAATGTTTTTTGTTAAAGTAAATGCCAATAATTTCTGGTTATATTTTGATAAAGATGTCAGTCATTTAAGAATACAAAAAAAGTAAAAATAAAAGTAAAAATTAAACAAAAAATGCGAAGAAATTGGGTAATTTCTAAGAAATTAAAAAAACTTTAACATAATCCCCATGGATACACTTACAGAAAATTTTGTACTTTAAAATGATACTCTATAAAAATATTTGTTTAAAAGAATGTCTTTGAGTGGCTCGAATATAATTTAAAAATTTATTGGGGTTTTAAAAATAATTTTTTAAAAAATAATTTAGAATACTCCAAATTATTTTTCAAACACTAAATCTCGAGCGGACTTTTAACAGGGAGCTTCAAACGGTCTAATTTTTACTCATCTCAGTGAAAAGTTTGAAAAATATAAATTCGTATAAAATACTAAAAAACACCTCAATTAAAAAATAAAATTCCATTTTATATTTAGGTATTTTATTTATTAAAAAATGTAAATAATTATAAATTATTATTTTTTATTAAGAAAAAGCAAAGCAAAAAATAAAAAAATCACAGAAATATTTAATAAATGATATTCTTTTCTTAATCAAAAATATTTAAATTAGAGGTGTCCATCCAACATAATTAGTTTCAGCAGAAAGTGTATACATTTTCCTGTGTGGACTGTTTGATACAGAATCAATTGATCTTTCAGAATTATTTTGAGGAAATCTGCCGAGTAATGCTTTAAATAAAGAAGTTGATAATCTTCTCTTTTGTTGTTGCTGATTCTCTTTAGGTGATTCAATTTTTAAGAGAGATTTTTTAGTTAGCTCAGAAACATCTGAAATAAATTATTTTAAATTATGAAGTAAAAATGTTTTAAATCTGGATTTATCCAGGGGAGAGGGGATGCCGATAATGAATAAGTATTGTCTGGCAATGTAATCAAACATAATTTGTCTTGTTCCCTCTCACTCATTCTCAATCAAAATCTTAATTTCTAGTTTAAAAATCTTCTTTAAAATATCTTTTACTCTTAACTATTATTCAAAATATAAATTTAACCAACCAACATTTTTATCTTCCATTTGCCCCTCGATATCTTTAACTGATTCTCTCCTTTTACTTGCAATAGAAAGAAGAAAATTTCTTCGTAATTGGGCTATTCCTCTATTTTTCTTAAAATTTATTTCATTTTCATTTAAATTTTTTGTCAATTTTTGATGAGGTAAATTAAAAGAAATTCGTTTTTCAGGCCTTTTTAAATTTTGATTAGTTTCAAGTGTTGCTCTTCTTCTTTCCTCTCTTAAGGAAAGAAAAGAAGCCCTTTTTTGGTCTGGAACATCCAAAAATTGATTATTATAGCTTTGTTGACTTTCATTACTGGCTCTTCTAGATTGATCAATTTTTGGCAATAAAAGTAGAGAACCAAATGGAGATAATTTTTCTTGATCAGGTGTTTCTAATGCAGAAGGAGAAGCCTCCAATTGGAGTAAATGAACGCCTACAGAAGCAGCTGCTGCAGTTATACCAGCTGAACAAGAAGCGGCAAGGGTAATTGGAGGAAGGCCGAGAATGCTACTTGGGCAGATTGATAACTGAAAATTAATAGAAATATTAACTAGAAGAGAGTCATGAAAGTACTTGGAATTATTTAGACTGTTAAGTAAATAATAAAAGGAAGTAACTAGGGAAGTATCAGGATTACTAAAATTTTATTTGATATTATTAACTCATCTAGAAAACGAGTCATAATCGGACTAACTAAGATAGGCAAGTTCTAGCTTTATATATAATCATAATCTTTTAGAATATTATTCCACAACGAAAATTCTCTTAACCTGTTCCGTTCTATTAGTGAATTCTGTTGTTCTACTTCTAGATAATCTCCTCCAACTAAGCCAACCATATTCATCATCCTGCATTTTTTTCTTCTTTTCCTTAATTTTTCTTCCTCTTCCACCTCCATTCCTACATTTCCATTTACAATAACTCCTTCCTTCATTATTTAAAATTTCCCCTTTTCCTCCACCATTAGAAACAATTGGCAAAATTGTACTATTGCAGCAACAACTTGGTTGTTCAGCAATTGAATAATGACTTTGGGAAAATTGTTGTTGTTTTTGTTTTCTTAGGAAAATAGCTTTGCAATATTCTTTTTCTTCTTCATTTCCATTTTCCCAATCATTTGTCGAAAATTTTTTGAAACATGGACATTTACTGAAACAGAAAAATAATTTTTTGGAATCTTTATTTTCTCTCACAATTTATTTAATTTTTTAATTATTTTTTCGAAAACTTTCTTCGAGAATCGGCCATTCGATTAATATATCTTTTTGATATTCTATCAGTTTCATAATTATTTTCTTCAATCATTTTATTTTCAGGCAAGGCTAAGGTGGCAGTAATACAATTACTTTGGTTATTTTTAAGAAAATTTTTAGAATAAAAGGATTCTTGGCAAGTAGATATAGTTGAGAAAGATCGAAGTTTTAAAGGTTCTCTTTGACGCTTTAAATTTCTTTTTTTCATAAAAGATGAGGATGAGGAACACGTTGATTTTTCACTCATTGCGTGAACTAAGGAATGAGGGGAAGATTTTTGTCTGAAATTTGTTTTTAAATTTTTTTGTTGTTTATTTCGAAGAAGAAAATATTTGTTGTCAATTAAATTTCCCAAAACTTCAGAAAATTCTCGTTCCTCAGCCAAACGTTGCTCTAATTTTCTGAGTGATTGTTGAACAACAATTGCCCCACCAGAACCATTTTTATTTTTTGATTTTTGTTTAATCCGAATAGATTGATTTAAAATTGGTTTAGGACGGTTTCTTTTGAGCATTGGAAGAGAAGCGAGACAAAGTTCGGCCCTATAAAATTAAGTGGGAAATTTTAAAAAATTTTCTTTTTAATTTTTTTACAAATTATTCAAAAAATAATTTTGATAGTCACAAAATTTTAACTTAAAAGAAAAGAAAAAATAAATTAAAAAGATGGAACTTTGTCTAATACAAATCTCCTCTCTCTCTCTTTGTACCAATGCTCATCAGAAAAGAAAATTCAAAAACACGAGAGCACAATTTTTAAAGAAAATGTTAGAAAATTATTAGAATATTACTGATAATTCGTGATATACATATTTAGTTGAAATAATGTTTAAATAAAGGAATCTTTAAATTGAAGAAAAAATGAAGAAAAAAAGAATAAGTATTTAACACCAACACAAATAAAAAAATATTTTTAAAAATGTTAAAAGTTAATAATTTAAAAACCACCAAAGCCTTGCCATTTTTATTTTTCAATTACAAAATTATTTAAATTTCTAAAAAAATTACCTTAATATAAAATGTAAAACTGAAAAGAGTATTTGCAGGAAAACTGTTCGAAATTTTCTTGACATTCCAACATAAATTAAAAATCCAACAGCCGAATTTAAAAGAGAAAGTAGATCCATTAAATCACCCAAAGGTAAATACTAAATTAATTTTTTGAAAAAAAAAAGTTTAAAAAATAATTAGATAATTACCACTCGTTTATGAAAAGATTCAGAAGAAAATATTCCATTCAAAACGTGTAAAAGACCTTGAGGTAATTCAGCCAGAAGAAAAATTGTTAAAATTGCAGCAAGCTATAAGAAGGGACAATTTGAGAAAAGGCAAAATCAGGATTTTAATTTTCTTCTCAAAAATCAGATCCCCAAAAATATATTTTTTAATTTCTATATCACCATAGAAATTGAAAAAGATATATAAAATTTCCCAAAAAATAAAAAAATATAAATTTAATATTTATTTATTTAATTAAAAATTCCCCACTCTCCCTACCATTGGAGTTGTATGATCTTTTGGAACTTTTTTGCGCATAACTTGTGCCAGGTTCTTTCTTTTATGTGCAACATCCGCAATAATTCTTAGTAAAGCAGCAATAGAAAATGTAAGTAAAATACAGGGAATTACTTTAAATAAAATTCCGTTTGTCCAAAAAGCTAACTTTAAAAATAAATTTTGATTCAATTTTAAGTCACGATTTAAAAAATTACTTTAAGATTCATACAATCACTTTCGTGTGGACGAACTGTATAAACTATTGGTTCATTATTAAAAATTGTGGGAGGTTGTGTCGTTTTAGTTAAATTATTATAATGGTCATTTCCAATTAAAGTTGGTAGTTCTCGTTGAAAACGTCTAAAAGTTATAAATATTAAAATTGGAGGTTAGAAATTAAAAGCAATTATATTTTTGAATAAATCCCCAACTATATTTTCCTTCAATAACTAGGAGGGATAACTAGATATTTAACAAGGAGACTAATAAAATAATATTAAAAAATAGAGTTATTATTAGATAGGTTCTTACTCCCCATAATATTTAAAGAGATTGTAGTAACGAGATTAGATGATAACTGCCATAATAATTTAAATTAATAGATTTTAAATTTAATTATTTTTTAAATTTCTATTTATTTTTACTTTAGTCTATGTCTTCTAATTTTATTTGTATTATTTATTGGTGAAGTAATATTTATAAATCCTTCAATGCCAGTATTATAATTTGAAGGCACAGTCGTTAAATAATTAGTAGAAGGTTGCCAACATGGAAGAATAACGCTTGCTTGTTCTTCCATTATCTTTTTTTAAATATTTTATATTTAAATTTATTTTTTTTTATATTACAAATACCTCAAATGTTAAAAAATTTGGAATATTCACAATTGTCATTGTCTAAAAATAATTATTTAATTATTTTTTATTTTATTAAAAAACTAACAATGGTTGTGAGTAAAGCAATTAATGCAGTAAAGCGTTCTGTTATTAATGGAGTTGTTGGCCCTTTCGTGGCTCTAAAAATTTATTTTAAATATTTTATAAGTAAATTCTGAAAATTAGAGAGACTTTACAAAATAGAATATTCAAAATATTTAAAGATTTGTACCTTCTAATAGTTAAAACTCTTAGTTGAGCCATAACTACAAGCATCCAAATACTTGCAGCGTGAAAAATAACAGAAGCATGTGCATGAAACATCATAAAAACAGCCCAGCACCAACTAAATATTCAAAATTAAATTCAAATGTATTAAAATATTACCTAAAATCTGAAGGTTCACAACGATCTGCTGAAGCCAATAAAAAATGTAAAACAAAAATGAGGTAAGAGACTTCAACGAGTATATCGCAACAAGCCACTGCGCATAAAAGGACGTTGACTGGGGAACGCATAGATGGCCTGGTTAGCACCAAAACTGTCACTAAGTTCATTATAGTACCTGGGGAAAAGTTTCGAATTAAATATTATGATTGATATTTTTATTCCTCCGTTATCTAACAAATGATTCAGGCATAATAAGTGAGAGGGGATTATCCATATAATGTCAAAATAAATTAAGGTTATAATATTCATTTAAATTAAATTTTTAATTAAATTACCGGCAATACAAAGGCCAACAGCCAGATAGGGATGAATCTGTCCATAATTCTGTTGAAAGGCAGCTACAGCGGTAAAGAGCCCCTCAAGGGGTGGCATTTCTAAAGTACCAATCTCACATGCACTTTTGCCGTTATTATTATTAGACGTCATTATTTTTAATTAGAATATGTATGTGTAAATATATTTTTAAATAAAGGCACAAAAAGCCTAGAATTAAAAAAATATCAGAATTTTATTTTTGGATTTTGAAAAATGGTTATTATAAGCCTCTCAAAAAGAGAACAACCACCAGGGATAAATAAGATTGAAGTTAAATATCCGCTGAGAATTTTATATAATAAACTATAATAAACTTCCCTTTACAATGGAATATTTAAGGGAATCGAAATAAGACAAAGGCTATAACTGTGGGAGAGGAATAAGTGTCATAAAAAATTAAAAAAAGTTTCGAGAAAGTATTTCCTCTGATTAACTGTGAGAAGGGCACAGCTATAATTTAAGAGGAAAAAGGAAGCAAATTTGGCAATCGAGGAAGGATAGATTAAATTAATAAAAAAGGAATGATATAAAATAGCAACAACAAAAACAAACAAATATATAAACAGAATTTTTCTATTTAAATTCACCAAAAAAATATTTTTTTTCAATTTTATTAAATTCCCTCACTCATGTTAAATTGCCAATTTTTTGGTCAACAATTTTGGTAGGTCACATTTTTTATTTTATAAAATGTTTACTGCGTTTTTAGCTTTAATTTTGTTCTTCCTATGGGAAATAAATAAATAAACGTTATCTTCTCTCTTTTAAAGCCTATAAAAAGGAAAGAAATCTAAAACGAATTTAATTTGTACTTAAAAAAAGTGCCTGCGCGTAGAAGGGCACAGCTGTTCCCTTTTTTAAAGTTAAATTGAAGTATAAGAACTAAGCCTCTTTTTTTATAAATTTACTGGCAGTTTTTTACAAGAGAAAAAGGGAAGGCAATCTAAACAAACTGCCAAAATTTAATTTTAAAAATATACAAAAAGAATGTTACTGGTCTCGCTTTCACGGATGGCTTATTGAGAGGATATAAAATAACCAGAAAATATAAAAAATATTTAGAGGAAGTTTATTTTAAATTTAAATTAGGAAATAATCTTTAGGCGAAACGAATTTTTGGGGGTGAGAGAAGGGAAAATTTATGGGAGGTGAGAGAAGTTTGGGGGAAAGGGGCTTGTTACTTTTACAATTCCCCTTTACGATGGAATATTTAAGGAGACCGAAATGAGACGAAGAATACGACTGTGCAAGAGGAATAAGTGCCATAAAAAATTAATTTTAAAGGAAGTATTTTTTCTGATTATTAGTGAAGGGATCTAGCAAGAAGATAAATGTTAGGTGAACTAGAATTTTTGAAAATCAGATAAAAGTAAAAAGATTATAGAAACTAACCTCGTTCCTTACATAGAAAGCTACTACATACTAAATAGAGTAGCTTCCTTAATTAGCTAACATATAATTAAAATTACGTATTGGCTTTTTAAAAACTGCTAATTAAAAAACTTCTTTTCCTTATCAGCTCACTAAAAATTACCTACCCACGTATTTTTATAAAAATATTAATTTTCTAAATGGATATAACAAAAATTTATATTAATTTAATAAATGGATTTTCTTGAAAATCTTTCTAGAATTTACTTTTTCTTCCGCAACAGTGACTAAATATATTTTTTCTTAAAATATTATTAAAATAATAAAAGTCAGGAAATCATTAAAATTTTCAAATTTGATATCATAAAGAACAGAAAAAATAAACATAAAGCTAGATTAAACCAAACTAATATTTAAAGAAGTTTAAAAAGAATGGAAGAAATAGTAAATAAAAAATTAATTCATTTAATTAGATAATATTTAAAAAATTATTTTTAATAATAATTTTTAAAAATTTTGCTTTTTGATATTTAAAAAGGCTTATTTGTTAGTAATTTGTAGTCATATACCTATTATTATTATCTAACCTTCATTTCCGTAGCTAGGTCATTATTTTTGTTTATTTTCAAATTCGAGTATTTACGTAAATTAAAATATATATAAACATATTAAAGTACGTAGATTATATAAATATTTTTCTGTAAAAAAAATTTTTTTTTTGGTTAATTTTAAAATTTAAAAATAAGGCAAAAGAAAATTAAAAGAACATTCTTAATATAATATAATGATGTAAATTAAAATGAAATCAGAAAAATAAAAAAAAATTAAATTTAGATTTTAACCTTTGGTTTTAAGTTAAAAATTATTTAGAAAACATAAAAATTTTGATTATTTTTAAATAATTATATTTTACTTTTACTTAATTGCTTTTTTGACGCAATAATAATTCTAATTTTAGAATAAAAAGGGGAAGTTTTTTTCAAAAAGATCAATCCCAATTTAATTTTTTTAAATAACCATTTAAAAATTAAACTCTTTTTTTTTCTAAGAATAATTGCCAGAATTTTCTTAATTTTTAATTTAAGAGTTTTATATATTAGTTAAATTATATTTATTATTATACATCGTCACATCCGAAGCTCATTCCCACACTCCTTTTAGCTTATTTACGTGAAATAAAAGTGTACATTATTATTGGTCTCTTATTTTAGTACTTCCTCTTAAGTCTATTATTTTTTTTATTCATTTATCATTTTTATTTAATAATGTCTAATAAATATAATAATTTTAGTGGAATTAATGAATAATTAAAATTTGAAGGAAATAAATTAATATAAATTAAAATTAAATAATTTAAATAAATAAACTCAAATCCAAATTTATACCTCAAAAATTGCTCGAGTCCTTATTCTAATGAATTTATTTCAAATTAAATATCTCTAAATAAAATAATTTTATGCAAAAAACTTTTGGAAATAAATTTATGAATTAATTGTTTGGGGACTAAAAGAATATTTTAAAATAAATATTAAAACATAAAATTGCCTTTTCTACTTAGTATTCTTATAATAATTATTTTACCTTTATATATTTAATTGCTCCATTGGTACCTATTATTTTTTACTATAATAAGCTTTCTAATTTTAGAATAAAATTTAAAAATTTTTCTATTGTTTCGAAACAGTTTTTAAAAATTTGAAAATTTGAAAGGGTTGAATCTAAAAAATATAAATAACTATTATTAGTAAAAATTTTTGAGAGGGCGGAATCCTCGTAACAAATTTCTGTGGGGACTAGATTAATCTCGAAAATCCAGGAATCTCGTCAATTCCGAAAATTGCAAAACCCCAAGTTTGAAGACGGGATCCATGAGGATTCAGGCCAATCTTTAAATAATACATGGAGGAGGAAAGTAATTATAGTGTATTTAGCTGATTCTGGTAATTATAATAATACCCTATCTGAGAATTTTATTATTTAGAAATTATTACAGATTATTTAAAAAGGCTTTTAAAAACAAAGAATGAACAGAAAATGATTTATTAGTAATTTGGTTTCAATTTAATTAAGAATAATAAAAAATGATATTCTTCCCACAGACTAAATATTCTTAAAAAACGAATTAATATATAAGTAAACTATGACTGCTAAAAACTTAAAGAAAAAACTTTTTTACATTAAATATTAATAACTAATAAAAGGATTACTATTCAGTCTATATTAGCATCTAAAAAATATAATTTTTAAAAAGTATTTTGTCTCATTTCAAGTATGTCATTCTGATTATTAAACTTTTGGATTAAAAAGCAAGTCAAGTGTTAATTGAAAAAGTCTCATTCTGAACTCCTAACACTTCAATTTTCCCATTAACTTTGTATTAAATATTTCTCACAATTTCATGATAAAATGTCGCCAAATTGACAATATGTTACAAAATTATGAAAATGGGGACAAGCATGAAAAGTATTGAAAAACTGATGCGGAAAGGTCAATAAATATTTTATAGAGAAAATTTCGAAATGAGAATTGTTTAACTCCAGAAAACTATCAAAAAATTCCCCTAATAAATTGAGAGAGGTTGAATGATTGCCCGTCCCTCTCTAAATATTTCTATAATTTAGTTTTTGTTTTATCCTTTTAAGTGGAAAATAAAATGTGGGGAAGTGATGCAGAACATTAAAATAAAGACAATTGAAAAATAGAGGGTTTTCCTTTTTAAACAAGTAACGAAAATGATGATTATGAAAAGGAAAATGAGGCAATTGAGCGAGTAAACAAAGCTAATTTGTGTTATAAATTTAAAAAGGAAAAGCACACTTTAATAAAAAGATAAAGAGAAAATTTTGTTAAAAATGGAGAAGAAAATGTTTATTTTAAAAAATATATTTTATAAAAAATTGAAATATAAAAATTCGAAAATAAGAAAATTTGACATAAATAACAAAGTTTTGCTTGTTTTGTTTGCTTCCAAAATTTTGCTTTAAATAACCTTAAATTTTGTTAAGATTCTCTTATCAAAATTTAAAAAATACTTTTTACTGCATTTTTAATTAAGTCACGTTCTAGGAAAAAATTTACATCATTCTCGACAGTTACAAGATTCCAAATATAAAACAAAAGAATTTTAGGCAAAAAATGTTGTTTCAAAAATTAAACAAATTTTTAATTAATTCAAAAAATTATTTACTAAAATAATTTTTTATTTCCTTATTTATATTTTTTAAGGAAACAATTCCTTATCAAAAAATTTTTTCAAAAATATTTTCTTTAAAACTTTTTGCATTTAAAAGTAGTTAATAAATAATAAATAAAAAATATTTTTAAAAGTCAATCATTCATTAATTAACCAACTGTTCCCTAAAATAAATTTACACAAAAAAATAAAAAATCGTGGGGGAAGTTGTTATTTAACATCCGGCAAACTTTGAAAAAAGAAAGGAAAAAATATATTGAGGAAATCATTGTTGAGAGGTAATTGGCCCAGTTACTTCTCATTTTTTAAATAAGGAGATGAACGTGGAAATGTACTCTCCTCACTACAAATTGTGGTAAATAAAAAATAAAAAAAAATAAATATAAATTCAAAAGTATAAAGAAATATTTAAATAAAAGATTATCTTTGTAATTAACTTTTGAGTTTATAAAAATGGATAGAAATGAGGGGATAACTTTAAAATTTTTATTAAAATATACAAGAGATGGGAACTTTGTGTGATAACTTCATTTGTTTCCAAAAACCTACTCTTACTTCTAATTTAAAAATTTTAGAAGAATAACCGGAAATACGTCCAACTCCTTTTTTACTTTCCTATATTTTTATATTTTTCTCATAAATTCATAACCTTTTGGTTACTTTAATTTACGTGTTTAGTTAATTATTTTTATTTATTTCCTCACGCTATCAAGATATTTAAATATATATATTTCTATAAAAAGTAAAGGAATTAAAATTGTGTGTCAAAGCCTTCGAGAAAAGGGAAAATGGCACTTTTTTAGTCAAAAATTATGAAAAAATGCGGAAATATACTAGAATATCTTTGAAAATAAAAAATGTTGAAGAAGGATATTTAAATGAATGGGTAGTTGAAAGAGAAAAAAGACTAAAATATTTTATGATTAAAAAGTAGAATTTATAGCGGAAGGATAAAAATAAATTTAAAATTAAGGATAAAAATATTTAAAGTAAATAAATATTAAAATAAAAAAATAACAAAAAAATAATTTTTCTTTCAAATAAATAAAATAAATATTTTTAAATTTAATTTTAAATTTAAATATTTAAAGAAATAATTTTTTACAAATTTTTTAAAATTGGGAATGTTTTGTTATTTTTGGGATAAAAAACAAAAAAAAAAGTTTTCTTTTTCTTTAGGATAAGAAAAGGATTTCCGTAAAAAGGAAAAAAAGTCTAAAAATTGTTAGCAATCAGTCATTCCAGAGAGCGTGGGAGAAAATAAAAAGGAACAAAAAAATAAAATAAAGATTTTTTAAATCGAGGGTGTGAGAATTGATAAAAATTTATATTAAAAAGTAAAGAAATAATTTTATTTTTTAAATAATTTATTTAATAGTGTTTAATTCTGATAAAGTTTTGTTTAGATGATGTTTTGATTTTTTTAGGTAAAGGTCGTTTAAAAAAGGTTTCGAGAGTTTCGAGATCATATTTTGGGAACTAAATTTTTTGATTCTTAACCGATTTAAATAATAATCAAAAGCTTAGAATGAATGTGAGGATTGATTTGCAGAATAAATATTAAAGAACACGATTGTGTGCTTTCCACATAATAATCATTATAGTATAGCCCGAAATATGGCCTCAAAACGAAACATCTTTTACAAATCAAAATAGCTGATTAATTACTACTAATTTATAAAGCCTTGTCAATTCCCACACCTTTCTTATTTTTTAATAATTAAATATTTATAAATATTTAATTAATTTTTATTTAATAAACCACTAAACATGCAAAAAAAAATAAATAAATTATTAATTGAAGGAAATCTAAAAATAGTTATTTAAAAACAAAAATTAAATAATTAAATATTTAAAGGAAATAAAATAAATTATAAGTATTAATTTAATTCATTTTTTTTATTTTTGCAAAGATTTTTTTCAAAAAAAAATATATTAAAAATATTCACTTTTTATTTTTTAACGGAAGACCACACAAAAATGTAAAAAATAAAAAAAGTGAAAATAAGCTAATATTTATTAAAGGCCACATCTGTCATTCTTTTAATACTACTATTTACAGAGCAACACACAAATTAGATAAAAACTGAGGAAATTTGTGGAAAATAAAAATAGAAAATAAAAACATTTTAAATTTAATTATAATAGTAAATTTATTTTTATTACAAATTAGTAAAAAAATTTTTTCAAAAAAGGCCTGTTTTTGTCGAAGAAATAATATTTTATAAGAAATAATTATTAATTTTCTATCGAGAATTTATTAATTTTGAAAATTCAAATTCTTTTGAATTTCTCAATATTTTTTTATCAAAATTTGTTTTTTAAATAAAAAAAATAATTCAAAAAAATATCTGTTTATTAACTAAATATTGCGTGTATTAGAATACTTCATAAAATAATTTGGACAACAAAAAAATAAAAGGGAGAAAAATAAAATAAATTAATGAGAAAATGACAAATTGAATATGAAAACTAAAAATATTTTTCCAGTCAAAATAGTCGAGATTTTTCTTTTCCCAACGGAAAAAGTTTTGTTTGGATATATTTATTTGATTAGTTTATTTAACTTTTTTTCCTTCCTTATTTTTATTTTTGCACATCCAAATTTGTTATTTTGTGGGAAAATGGCAAAGCCATTAAATTTTGTCTAAATAGACAAATTGGAAAGGACATATAAATAATAATAAAATTATCATAAAATATTTTTTTTGTTTTTTCTGTTAAAATATTGTACTGTTATTATCAAAAAAATAATTTTATTAAATATTCAAAATAATATTCTACTAAATTATTTAATAAGTTTTATTTTATTTGAAATATTTTGTGTGTAATTATTGAGTATTTTGAAATATTTTAAAAACTTTTTTTGAAAAAAATAAATTTTTATTGTTAATTTTTAGTAGGGATTGTCATCCACGAATTATTTCAAAAGAAATTTATAAATATATTTAAAAAAACTCAATTTTGTTAAAGATTTTTGAAAATAAACAGTTTACTCTAGAAAAATTTTTTGTTGAAATTTTTAATTGAATTATACATCGTCTCAAAATATTTAATAAATTTTTTTATTCAATTTTATTCTTTTTAAAATTAATTAAAATAACAAAATTATTAAATAAAAATCTGAAAATATTAAATCCAACAATAAAAACAACAATTCCAAAAATTACTAAGCAAAATAAAATATCCAATCCAAAATATTTAAAATTACTCATTTTGGCTCCCTCCAAATTTAATTCACTAAAATTTCCACCAAATTGTGCCGCAAATTCAACATGACGTAGAAGTATTTCTTTGGGTTGAAATGGGGCCATCTGCATTTTTTGACTAACAATTATTGCATTTTGGGTATATCTTAAATTTTGGTGAAATTTATTTTTAAAAACTGATAGCCTTATATCTTTTAAGGATTTATGAGAAAATTTGTGCTATGAGAATTAACATTTAAATAAACATACTCATTATTTTCTTCTTCAAGTAATTCACTCAAAAATTGTTTTAAATTCTCTTCATTTAACTGATTTTTGAGTAAAACTTTCCCAATTTTTCTTTGATTTACAATAGCGGAATTGTAATTTTGATCTCCAAATATCGGAATACAAAGTAATGGAACACCTTCAAATGCTGCCTCATTTAGACTGTTTAGACCACAATGGGAGATGAAAAGACGAGTTTTTGGATGTGCTAAAAACATTATAGGTATTTTTAATTATTTAAAGGAGAAATTCAAATTAAAATATTTATTATAAAATTAAAAAAATAATTTTTATTAGAGATAGAATCTAGACAAATATCAATCAAAAAATATTTTTTATTTTGATTTCATAATGATTTGTTTTTGAGGAAAAATATATTTTTTTAATATTTTTAATTAATTTCTTACCCAAAATATCCCTTTGCTTCACCCACCCAAATTTGTAAACATTTTCAGGCAAATTATATTCATTTTTATTTAATGAAATTCTTGACTCATTTTTAATTAATTTCTCTCCATAATCATTAGATTTTAATATAAAATTATATTCTGGAAAAGAAGCAAAAGCATTCATTAAATTATTAAACATTTCTTTTGGCATTTGACTCGGATCAGCCACAGAACCGAAAGAAACAAGAATTGCACCTTTGCTACTTGAAGTTAAGAGAAATTCTGTTTTAGAATCCAATTGAATTTTTTGTGTATTCTTTTGTAAAGTAAAACCGCCTAAATTTTAATTTTAGAAAAACAAAATTCTAATTTATTTTATATGGTTATCGGGCAATGAATGACCCTTAAGGAGTCATAAACAAAAATATAATTTTTAACTACAAACCAATATGTTTAATTTTAGCACTAATTGGTTTAGCTAAATCAAGCATTTCATGTGTGTTAATTAAAAAGAATGCTGATTTCAATAGTAATTCATTTTTTGGAATTAAATTTTGGCCAAATATTTTTTTACACCAATCGTCCATTGAGAAAAATTTTTCAGCTTTGTTTTCTATTCGGTTGTACAATGTTCGGGCTCTGTCCCAAATACCCATTGAAGTTCCTTCAGGCGGAGCAGTGTTAACTTCTGAATTAAATTTTAAGGTTATTTATTATGTTAACAATTATTTGGCGAACTATTTAATTCTAGTGTTGAGAAACCTTTTTCGCTGTATTTAACAAAAAATACTATATTTCAAATTTTACTACAAGTGAAATATAATATGATACACCGTACTATTTATTGAAATGATCCTTAGGCCATTAATCGTAAATCCAAAATATGTAATTAATAAAAAATTTTATTCAAAATTTCTAATAACCTGGAATATACAAGGGCATTGGAATTCCCAGTATTTTAGCTTGAACTAAATCCATAGGAATAGGACTTGTTGCGACAGTAGCATGTATTCCCAAATGATTAAACATTGAAAACATGCAGCCATCATGCCATTCAGTAATTCCAAGATCAAAATTTTGTGATTTAAGTGAAGCAAGAAGTTCTTTGTCTTCATAGAATGCTAAAAAAGAAGAAAAAATAAATTTTATAAAAATGAAATTTTAATTAGGTAATTTTTAACTCAATTAATATTTAGATTTATTTTATCCAAAAATTAATTAAAATATTTAACAATATAAATAATAATTATTTTAAATTTTTATATTATACCTATACATCCAACAAAAAACAATTCTTTAACAAATAATTCATTTTTCTCGCTAAAAATTTCCAATTCTTCTGTCCAAACATGGCTATCATAAAAAGGAGAACGGTCAAAAGAATCTTTTAATTTTTGTAGATATTCCCCTTTAGCTGATTGTCTTATAACGTTTTGGCTTTTTGTCCAATTTGTGTTGTTTGTAGGGGGATAATTATTGTAAGGATTTGAATTCATAATTAAAAGAGTCTTTAAAATAAAACAAAGAGAATTGTTATTTTGAAATTATATACTTACAACTTCATGCCCATTTTCGGCTAATAAATCAGCAATATCTATATGTAATTTCATATGGCTATGAAAATAGTTTGAAACGGAAACAAGAATTTTAAATGCTGTAAAAATAATTTGAATAAAAATAAATTTATTTTGAATATTTTATCTTTATCTTGTAACGAATCCAGGATTAAATGTTACAAATGTTTTTGTCAAAATTTTTGGATTTAGTACTATTATTAGGGAAATAATATTAGATTATAATTTATACTCCTTAAAAGGGAAAATTTTTTTGCCAAAGATTAAATAAAAATTTGAAAAAAATATATGTTTATGTAGGTATTCAAATAATAAATTTGTTAAATAATCCCATAATTTTTATAATTTTAAATTATTTTTAAAGAAATTTATATAATTATTTTAATAATTATTTACTTACATTCAACTTTTTCAATATTAACCATTAAAATAGAGGTAAAAATAATAAATAATAAAGCTATCTGCATTTTGATATTTGAAGGAAGGTTGTCAGAATTTAATTAATCAAAAAATATTTTTAATAAAAAAATTGTTTAATAAAAAAATTTTATTTAAAAATTTTAACAGGGCGAGGGAGACATTTCTTATCACTTTGAAGGTGTAGTTTGTTTCTTTTATTAGTATAAAATACAAACTATTTAAAATATATACTTCTATTTTCAAATTATTATTTAAATTATTTGGGGTTTCTGGTTAATTTACGACTAAAGCAATTTTTCAGAAGATCAAATGAAGTAAATAAATTTTGGATTAATTACAACTAATTAAAATCAAAGTTCGTAGTAACGAAAAATTTTATGCTAACGAAGCAATTCGATTTTAAAAATCCACATCCGCAATCATGTCAATCCCCTATTCCGATCCATTATTTTTTGTAAAATTTAAAAATAAAAAAACGTTTAGAAAATTCTCGTTATAAATTTTCAATTTTCTATTTAATATCCTTCTAAAATAATTTAAAAAATAAAATTCTTTCTTTCACATCATTTTCAAAAACAAATAAATTATCATTCAATAAGAATTAAAATTTAGTACTGTATTAATATTTACATTAAATGTAAATACATATATGTAGTTTGTAATTTTTAAAAAAATTAAAATGGAATTAATAAATTGATGAAAATTGTTTTTTTATGAAAAAATATTAAATTAATTTTGAGATTATACTACATAGTATATAAATATATTAATTTTATATATTTAATCGGCTAATTAAAAAAATTAACCAAATAAATAATAAATTTTGACCAAAAATATTCTCTAAATAAATTTGTGTGCACAAATTTTCCAATAAAAATTATACTAATTGCCAATATTTAATAAAAAATATTCTCTCAAAAATTGTTGAAATAAATTATTATTTAGTTTTTATTACTTAAGTAAGAAGAAAGTTGGTAATAAAAAATTGGTTCTTGAACACTTTAGTGAACGTTTTTTTAATAAATGGCCTTAAATAATCTTACGTAAAAATACTTTAAATATAAATATTAATTTTTATTTTTTTTGTAAAATTTTATTTGATAAAATAAAAACAAATACATACATTAAAATTTCTAAAAATAAAAATTTTCAAAAAATAAATATTTAAATTAATTAAAATTATTTATTATTATTTTCCACATCCCATTCAAGTGTTGTTATCGTTCCTTGTGATCTTCCCATTAAACTTTCCAATTCTTCAGGAGTCATTTCAACTTGAACTTTAACTGTTCTTTTGACCGAAAATAAGTCCCCAGGTTTTTTCTTTGTTTGAATTGTTATTGGCATTTTTTTAGGGGAAGGGCGTCGAGTTAGTAGTTTTTCGTTTACATAGCGAGACTTTACTCCTTGGATTCTGCTATTTGTAGGTAATTCATCTGTATATGTTGATCTAGAACTGAAAAATGATTTTTATATCTACTTTAAAAATTAAAAAATATTATAGAATTTTTGATTGATTTAAAAAAATTTCGGTTATTTATTGTTCGAAGGGTTTCAGACATTATTTCCATTCAATTCTTAACATGCTTAACATAATAAGAATGAAATCTTTCTAACTTGATTACCTTTTAAATTTATTTGATTCTTAATAACAAAAATAAACTAGAATAAATTAATGAATATAATGTTCGGTTAAAGTTCTCAAAGTTTGTGGTAATAATTATTTCGGTCAGGATCACCGTATTTAAGGATTACTTAAGCCTTGACTTTGTTTAAAATTAACAGTAATTTAATAAAAATTAAGATACTCTGTTTCCTCCGAAGAGCCTGCAATAGTCTGTCTAATACTTTTTCCAGGATATTTTTCATTTTTATAATTTGATATTTTATTAATTAAACGTCCAGGCATTTTAATTAATTTTTCTTTATTTTCTTCGATAAAATTATTTTTAAATTCCTCTCTCTCATTATTTTCTTCTTCATAAATTTCTTCTTCATTTTCAATTGTTTTCCCTTCCTCAATTGCTTTTTTATTTAATTCTTTTTGTATACATCTAATTACTTCACTTTCATCTAAAAATCTTTCATGTATAGAAGCATTTGGTGATCCAACGGTGTTTGGAGTACCTTCATCTACTACTTGTACTTCTGTATCTATTACTTTTTCTTCAATTAATGCCTTAAATAAATATTAGAATGTAATTAAAATTGTGGCATTTTTTGATATTAAACTTTCACTATTCGTGCAAATTCTTAGCCAAATTTATGAGAAACCGTATTTCTGCTTAAAATGATTTTCTTAATTAAAGGGGAAATAGTTTCTTGTATCTGTCAGGTTTATCTATCGGATTATCAAGAATTGACTTTATATCTACTATAAGCATATATTTTCTAATTTTTAAATTAATTTGCCTCTCTTCTTTGAGCCTTCGTTTCAGGCACAAGCCAAGATAATTCATCATCATCTTTCTCTTTTTTAGTTTCCAGCCCTCCATTCTCCATAATAATTTCTTCTTTTTCTTGGGATAAATTTGATTCTTTTGATTCTTCTGATTTTTCTTCTTTCTCTTTCTTTTTTGATTCTTTTATTGCTGGTCCAGTTAATGTAGGTACAACTACATTTAAAAGTGTCCCACTACTACTGTTTTCATCTGACGTTAGCAAAGTTTGATCATCACCGTCTACGTGCTTCTTAAAGGAATATTAATAGAAGAAAGTAAATAATAACTTTCTCGAGCTTGTTCGATTAAAAACTTAAATGTGGGGGTCTTTTTACCTTCGTTGTCTCTCACATGAGGTTTTATTTTTCTAGCCTAATCTGATTTTTTCAATTCTACCTTTTTCTTCTTCTGTTTTTTACTTTCGGCAAGCAAATTATCCATCATTAGAGAACAATAAGTAAAATAAACACGTTTTCGATATCTCCATTTTGATGCATAAATTGCATAACGAAACTTTCTTAAATCTCTCAAAAATTTATATACGGGTATTGTCATTAAACGTAAATAAAGTTGGACAAACAAAAATCCAAGTGAAAGAAATCCCAAAAAGCGAATTAAAAGAGGGTCTCTTTTTGCATAAATCCTCTCCTCGTCATAGCCACCTTTTTAAAAAATAAAATTTAATTAAAACAAGCACGTTTCTAACCAAAATCTGCAGCTAAACTAAAAGAAGCATTTAAAAGTAAAAAAACACAAGTAACATATTGAAATATTAATTGAATACGTAATAATTGAGAATTACTTCTAAATATAGCAAAAATAAATAAAACCTGGAAATTTTGAGGGAAAAATAATTTTTTTCAAATTAAATTAAAAGTTGCCTTAAAGGAGTAGAAAATACAAAGTTGAAAAAGGGTAATTAGAAGAACTGTAGAGGGGAAAACTACAGAAGATGAGGAAGGTGAATGTCTAGGTAAGTAAAGGCCAAAATGTAGTAAATTGACCAACAGACAAATTAAACCAAAAGCACATTCTATAGCACAGACAATTAATGCCCTTAAATTAATTAATTTGTTTAATAAATTTGTTTTTCTTTTCATTTAAATATTTACTAAATCATTTAAAAATTTAAAATAATCACAATTAATTTAACAATTATTCTAATCACCAATTACCAGCTTCGGGTAGCAAGAACAGCATCTGTTCTCCAAAAGAATGGCATTGTATAGTTGGGACTAGATGAGTCAAAATTTTCTGGGCCAACCAATTCTCGAACTTCTAAAGGGCAATCTCCTGGCCATTTGAATTGTATTGCTAAAAGTAAAGATTATTTTAAATTAATTATCATTGAGTTTATTAAAATTATTAAACTTAATGTATTGGAATTCAATGCACAAAAATTATTATCCACAAATAAAAAACAGAAACCCTTGAGGTCTGCTTGTTTGATTCCTTTCAAAAATACTAAGAAAATAATTGGGAACAGGAGCTGTACATTACAATGAACATAACAACGAACATCGAATATATCAAGGGCGTGCCAGTTTCGAGTTTCGACTTTAGTGGATTTCCGCGTTTTTGGACTTTCGCCTTTCGCGTTTAGCTTTTTGCGCGAAATGCAAAGTTTTATACTCTGCTACATATTTATAATTAAATAACTAACCATTTTTATCACTCAATATTTCCCATTGATCCTTTATTTTTTGCCTTACTGATGGCATTTTAGTTAAAAATAATTAATTGTTTCCTTTAAAAAAGTTAACAAATCAATGTCTGTTCAGAATCGCGAGGAATGAAAAAATGTGTTTACTTTAAGTAAATCAACTATTTAGACAAACTACTTTTGTCTCCATTCCTTTTTTCATCAATTTTCGTATAATTAAATTAGTATTTGGTTGATTGAACAGAGACAGCTGGAAATGAAAGAATAAATTGTGAAATGTACAAAAAATATTATTTTAATATTAAAATCAAAAATCAGGAAATGACGGATGATTTAAAATTTCGAAATAATAATTTTGAAAATGTTTCAATAGATCTGGCCTTCCAGAATTCTCAAAATTTTCGCCTATAGTGCTAAAAGGAGAAGCTATTACCTATTTAAATATCAATTTTCTTTTATTTCTATCATTAACAGCGAGGATTGAAAAATGTGTTAGGTAGATCAACAAAACTATTCGTTTATTTAGCCGAAGCACACTAAACATTTTTCTCGTTTTAAGTAAAATCTTGAGTTATTTTAAAACAATTAAATTATAATTCATATTTATTTTAAAATAAATAACATAATTAAAAAAAAAGAAAAATATATATAAAAACACCCGTATCAAAAAGTTGAAAGAATTAGAGCTACTATCTAGAAATTATAGATTTAAAAAATTAAATTAAGATAAAATCTAAATTCTTTTTCACTTCATCTAAAAATTCTTATTCTCTGAATTAATAACCAAAACATCAAAATAACAATTAAATTTAATAAAATTCTATTCTTAGAAAATGTCCTTTTAGCTGATGATGTTGTAGTAATTAAATATTCATTTATTAAACATTCTGACTGATAATTATTTTTATTGTTTAGATTTGCGGGAAAATGTTTACATATTGCTTCGATTTGTTGTGCTTTGTCTGTTTTTGTATTCCTGAAATTTTGGAGAAATTTTTAAATTAAAATTTGATTATAAAAAATGATATTTAAAAACCCTTTACAATAAGACCTAAAATAGAAGATATGATTTCTGTTTAGATGAAAAAATTGTAGAAAAATTGTAGTAATTTTTAAACGAAACGAATTATTATCTAGTTCTTAGTAATGAAATTAGTTAAGAATTGGTAGAAAAATTAATTACGACTTAATTAAAATAATTTAGAAAAATTTAATATATTTACCAAAAATTTATTTTTCTTCCTTTAACAATTCCTTTACTGTTTCCTCCTGTTTTGGCTGTCCTGTCAATTCCCTCAACTATTTCCGGTCTCTTCCAAATTATTGAAATTTGCCGGGCTGCTTCAAATAAATCAAAACATATTTTAGCCCAATTAATTGCCGAGAATTGTAGTCTGTGAATTGCTTTAAATTGTTCTATATCAAAATCCATTCTAAAATTTTAATTTCAAAAAAATCTCTTTTATTTTCCCCTTTTTACCTATATTCACATAATTCCTCTTTACATTCGTTTTGCCTCAATGGATGATTAAAATCATAAAAATCAGCCAAGGGCTCGACAACTGCTTTAGGTTGCCGAAAAAGCATAAAAACAGCATAAAAACATTCTCCCGGTTTGTTCGGTATTGGAGGTATATAATTAGCTACAGTTATTGAATCAGCAAAATTTCCGCTATTTAATCCCTCTGCAGAAATATCAACAATTAACCAATAAAGTTTTTTGCCATTAGGATCAATTAACATAAGTGAAAAACGTTCATCACGAAAAACTTTAAGAGAAAAAATTTTTTAAATTTAATTTCCTTTCTTTAATTATTTATTTTATTTTATAATTTACACACAACAAAAATCGAAAAAAATTTCAATTTTGAATTAATCAAAAATTCAAAGTTACCAATATAATGGCGTGAAGCCCTTTGATAAGCAGGTTCTCCACTCATTTCAATAGGTCTCATTGATGTAACAGAAGGAGGACCATTTAAAAAAGCATTTGTTGGTATTTGTAAATCAGCTAGAGGATCGAGAAAGATTTGATTATCCTCTCTAAATTTTCTCTAAATTTTTCTAAAATTCTTTTGTTCGAACCTATTTTCTAAAGAATGACAACAAGCATTTAATGTGCCTTTTTGTTGGATAAATGAAACAGATAGGGAAGAATCCATTTCCGTTGAAACTGGAAAAGTTTGAACAAAATGCCAACGTTGGTCAGTAATTAATTCTTAATTATTTTTAAGATTTCATTATTTTTAAACATTCAAAATATGTATCATACTTTGGATTATTAGTGAATGACAATTATCATGTAATCCTTCAAGTCTTTCCTTTTCAATTGAAAATGGATCAGCATTAATCACAGCCCAATTTAATCCAATCAAGCTCTTTTCAAGTCCCAATTCCAACATAAATTCAACCAAATCAAAATTTTCACGTTTTTGGTTTCCTTTATTTGTCCATTTGTTCAAAATTTTCGTTTTTGTTTCTTTTTGGTCTTTCAACTCAAAAACTAAAACTGCAAGCGGAGAAGGGTGTTGAAGACGGAAACTGGTAACAGGTTGAAATTCAATCAAAACCTATTTTAATATTATAATTAAGTGTTTGAGATAAATAAAGGGTGAGAGAAAATTTTTACTAAAGTTGAACTTTGAGAAATAATTAAATAATTATCATGAAATAAACAATTATCAACGGTTCAAGGTATCCATGGTACTATAAAAGCCAGCAAAAACTCCGCCATGCCAACCCACCAACTCAACACTTCAATCACCAGCGCCAACTTCTTCAAGTCAGCCGCTTCTACCATCGCAATGGCAGTTCAAGTCGACCCACCGAGTGTGCAGCTACCGGCAGGAGGAGGCAACGTCGCGCTGAAGCTCATCAACGCTGGCCTTGAGGTATGACCTTTTTTCTTTAAAACGCTTTCGGCATATCAGTAATAAAACCTTTGTTTTTCAGCAACGCTTCGCCTACAAGCTGAGATCGAGCAACAACGAACACTACCGCGTCAACCCGGTCTTCGGGTTTGTGGAACCCAATTCTGCTGCAACGATCACCGTCGACAGATTGGTATGTAAAAACAACCACAATTAATATAAACGAAAATTATTTTTTTCTCATTTACAGCCCGGCCCGCCCAAGGCTGATGATCGCCTCGAAATCTGCTTCACGACGGTTCCTCCTGATGCTGCTGATGCGAGAGCGCTGTTCCCGCCGGGCTCATCTGGTGACTTCAAATTGGACGTGCCTGTTGCTGCGACATGAGTGCTCTTCTCTCGTCGACATGAGGTAGTGATAGCTGTGTATGGCAAACAACTTGATAGATGTTCGATACTTGTTTCGATAAATAATGCTTCTGTACAACTATATATGTTTGCCCCTTTTGGATTGTTCCATATCCGAAATTCACTTTGTTGTTGTACTTGTATATATCTTTTGCTTTGTAAAAATTTGTTTTTGCCATTGGATTTTGTATTGTAAATAAAGAATTTTGTTTTGGATTTTGTTTTGTATTTGTTTGAGAGTTAAGACTCATAAAGCTTTAGTTGTCCAGATTTCGAAAATTATTACTGAGATTAGCTTCCAAGCCTTGCCGATTGAAGACGTTGGGTTTAACTCTTTGAGAGCCTAGCTAAGTTATAACATCAGAAAGATTCATCTCTCAAAACCAAGAAATATTTCCCTTTTAAATTCCCAAAATTTCTCTAAAATTAATTCCTTTAACGGAATTCCCAATAACCTTTCCCAAAAGCATAGCGTAGAAGATAGTTTATAGAATTATCACGGAATAAGTGAAATTAAATTTATGAGGATTATTGTAAAATATTTTTTACCAGAGATGTATTTATAAATCACCTTCGTATTTATAGGAAAGTCAATAGCCAAATAAAGTAAACGACCCCAACCTGGGTCTAACATTAAAATAACCAATGATTGATTTGCATGTAATTCAGGCCAATTAAGATTTGGAGGTAATTGAGCTTGAAATGAGGGAATTGGCCGTGAGAGGGGATGACCTGGAAGTCCAAAAATACGATCATCCTCAGTGATGTTAACTTCAAAATTGTGTGAACATGCACGATAATGACCTCAAATAAAAAAAAGAATTAATGGAATAATGAAAGTTGTTGAGCAATAAAATTTTACCTGAACGTGGTCGAAAATGCATTTGTGGAAAAATTCGTAGATTGGCTAAGTAATCAAGGGTGAATGTATGAACTCGAAAAAGACGGTTTCCGAGGCTAGTGAATGGTGCCAATTCTGTTGGATTTAAACAATCTAGAGTATTCTGAAATTAAATTAATAAATTAATTTTTATTATTATTCTCCTTGTGTTCAATTTATTTTTTTGCTTTTTCTTTCCTCACTTTTCCATTCAATGAGGTGACACATTGATAAATACCCAAAAGTTTCCCAAATCCCATAAAATGAGGGTAAATATATTTGATTGATGGTTTTTAGGAATAAAAAATAGAGTAAATGTTTGGTGGTCTTTACTTGAATTTTAAATCATCTGTTTTTGTTTTGGTCACAAAATCATAAATAATTACTAAAGAAAGTACTTAAAAGCTAAAATTTATTCGTTTATTTATGTCGCCGGAGAGAAATATTTAGGATTTTACAAAAATATTTTTTAGATTAAAATTTTTGAAGAAAGCAATTAAAATCCATTAAAATTCACCTTCATATGTCTTTGCCTCTCTTTTATTTGATTTTGTCCACAATAATATCGCCATTGGTCTCCAAACCAAAAGCGATTTGTGTCTTGTACCATTCGACGTATTTTGAGCAAACATTCACTTGTTTGATCACAAAATTGTGTTGGGGAAGAATAAAAATCACCAATGGAGGAAAAAGCAAGAATTTTAAAAATAATGAGTGTTGTTAATTTATTTTGAAAGAACATTTTGGGTTAATTATAATTGGAATTTTAAACTAGAAAATTTATTTTTTAAGTTAATTAAAAATGATTATTAAAATAATAAGCTAATTTTTGAATGAATATTATGCAAAAAGTTTAGAGAGGCAGATGGGGATTTATTTAGAAAAGAATAAAATAGGTCAGAAGGGAAAAATAAAAAAAAAGTTAAAAACAATAAGTAAAAGCTAAAAAAAAGATTTATTTAGAGGAATTCAATTAAAATATTACAAATGCCGAAAATAATAAAGGAGAGGAAAAGCTGACCACCCACTTTAACAAAGTCTTAGCGGTAGAAGAAAGTAAGAGACGAAGCGCGCAATTGGGCAAACAAGTGTAACTCGTTAGTAAAATTAAATATTTGGGAGATAAATAAATAAAAATTTAAAAATTAATAATTATTTTTATTAGTAATTAATAAGTAAAACAGTAACAATCAAAATAATTATGAAATTTTAATTAATGGATTATCTAAATGTGGGCGGCATTTTAAAAAATCTCGCAAAAAATGTTTTTTATGGAAGCTTGGTGATAATTATATTCTCTAAAATTATTTTGAACCCTCTCTTGTGTTGGCCTCCATTTTTACATATTTTTTCCTTCTGTTGGAGACTTCAAAAGCCAAAAGTCTGCCAATATAATATTTTAAGATTTGCAAAATTGCGGGAATTGAGAGGGGATTTAAAAGCTATATTTATTATAATGCTTTTTCTCTCTTTTCCACATTAACGAACAAATGCGGAAAAAGTTGTTGGTGGAAGAATGAGGGGGCCAAGGCTGTTCGTATTAAAGAGCTAATCCGATCAGAGTATGAAGCGAATAAAAAAGCGGCGAATGAAAAAAAGAACAAATATATATAAATGGCAGAAGCAAAAATATTTTTAATAAATTAAAAATAAAGAAATAATGGGATTATTCAAGTTTTAATTAAAAGAATATGTAGAATAAGTTATAAAAAATTCTAAACAAAAAATTTAAATTTTTGAGAATAATTATTTATTCGAGTAATTGCCCAAAGTAATTAATGTTACAAATTATTTTGTGGTAATTAATTAATAATTATCAGAAATGGTAATTATGAAGGCAATTATTGTTTCAACCTGTCCCTAAGGGAAGGGAGGGAATAATTACGAGTATGTGCCTAATAGGAGTAAAGTTGGCAACAAAAATAATCTGTTGTCAATGGCCATTTATTAAAGAATAATTAGAATCATATTCTTATTTTTTAATTCAAAAAACATAATTGAACTTTTTAATATAATTATACTAAATGTTAAGCTCGGATTTAAACTAAATCAAAAGCTTTCAATTAATATACGAATGCAGGTGAAAAGTTATTAAGGAATTGAGCTATAAATGGATCAAAATACTGGATTTTATTTTAATTATTTTATAATTAAGAAAATATTTTTAATGGAATATTCAACTAATAAAAACCTAATACTTTCCTTGCATTTCACCTCAATTTCCCCATTTTGTCCTAACCCATAGCCAATGGCCAAAAAACTATACTAAAAAACTAGTTGCCCGCTCATTTCTTTTCCGGAAGAATGCTTTTCTTTCCTCTACATATTTTAAAACCCATAAACCTAAAAAGCAAAAAATTGTCCATTTATTTATTTAGTGACCAGAAGGAGTGGAGGAGTTTGGCATTAAAAATAAATTATTATTTTTTTAGTTATTTATTATTTTAAAATAAGAAATAAAATCAAAATTTAAATCTTTTTTATTTATCTTTTTATATAAAAGTAAAAATAAAAATATTTATCCAATTATTAGCTCAATTAATGAAAAAGAACTTTCAATGAAAATAAACTAGAATAAAGAAAAAAAACTTTTTGAATTATAGTTAATAAAATAGGTAGAGTAAATGTTTTTCTCAAATAATTTTAGTTTTATTTATCGTTAATTCAAAATAAACTTATTTTCACACTTTAAAAAACAGAAGGTACTCTTTAAAATAGACTAGGATTAGGCGAAACATTGGCGAACAACACATCAAAATTGTTGGAGACGAGAGATTTGAACTCGACAGAGAAAAGATAATTTTTTTAAATATGATTTTTAAATAAATAGCAAAATATTTTAAATTGCAAAATATTAAGAATAAATTTGCTAGGAAATAAGAAATGAAGAGAACGATTAGGTTGAGAAAAAGGTTAAAAGAGGAAAATAAAAATTTTAAAATAAGGTAAAAATTCTGAATAATTTATTAATTTTGAAGGAAATAAAGATATTTTAAAAAGCATAAATGAACCAAAAAAATAAAGGAAATAAAGCAAAGATTGTCATTTCGTGCTTAAAATGGGCAGATTATTTAAGTGAACAAAATTTTTGGTAGCAAGAAAAAATGTCCGCCTATCAATGCTGAGATTTTAAGATGGGAATTGGTTTGGGGGTAAGAGAAAATGAGGAAAATGAAAGAAAATTAAATATGCAAGCATTTAAAGCTTTTTATTTGAGGGAGAAAATTGAAGGGACAACAAAAACAGTAAAAAAATATATTAAGAGGACAAGAAACCCATTATTCCATTGTTTGGTTCTAGTATACTGACTCGTGGGAATATTAAATACAAAGGAGGGTATTTGCTTTATTTAATGATAAATATTTATAGAGTTTAAATCATTTTCAGTTCAGAAATGATATTTTTGGAGTTTTTGTATAAGAGTACGAATGTAGATAAATAAATCTGCTATATAGAACTGAAAAGGTTAATCATTTTAGGGAAATTCCTTATTTACAGAAAATGGATTCAAATTTAAAATAAAGATTTACAAAAATTAATAAAGAATTATTTTTAAAAAATGTTACTGAATATTTGGAAAGTGAAATATCTAAAAATTTTTCTTTGTACTAGAATACAGAATACATACCTATTCTAGTAAATGAACAGCTGGCTACAAAAGTTTCAAGCTGCGTAATATTTTCGCTTTTATTTCCTTTGTCTTTAAAATTTTTCTCAGTAAAAAATTATATTTTAAAGGAATGTGTATTGCTTATTTTAAATTTACTAAAATGATCCCGAAAATTGTTCACTTCTACAATATTTCTAAATTTAGATAAATCTTTTTTTTTGCTTTCCAAATTTAATTCGCCTTTAAAAGTTTCGCGCATTTTTACTACCAATTCAACATTTTAAGGGAAAGCTAAATGCTTTAGGCAAAAAAAATTATAAGAAAAAAATAATTATATAATAACAATGACAACCAATTGTTATATATTTAAGTTGATGACTGACATACATAAACAGTTAAAATACTTGAATGGCCAAAATGGGATAAAGAAGAAAATGAGGGTTGGAGGTGAAGGCGCAAGTCAACGACTAGAAGCAGTAAAATGGTATTCAAGTAAAGAAAAGTGGATGTTTTGGTGAAATAAAAAATAAGAAAAGAAGGATTTTTGCAAGTTGAACATTGTCGGAAGGGGGGGGGGGGAGGACAAATTGCCGGGAAGGGAGAGGGAAGTTAATTGCCTTGGAGTGAAACGAGGACGATGAAGAAGAGGAAATGAAAATTGCACGTTTTTCTGCAAAATTGGGTCGTAGTACTAAAAATTAAGATGTTGGTTAAGGAAAAAAAAAACAATTTGTTTTTTATTGAGAAATAATTGAGGGATTATGGAAATTAATAATATAAATTATACTTATCTTTTATTCAAAATTTAGTAAAATAACAATACATATAATTAGGCAGTTTTGGTAGGCTTAAAACCCCGCACATGAAAATACAATTTTATTTCTAATCCGGTAAAATACTGAATTTCTCAAGTCATTCCCAACTAATAGATTTGTTATTAGCTAATTTTGCGGTTGTCAACTAAAAGTTTTCGAGTTTTTTACTTTCAACACAAATGAAATATTGCAAGAAAATTTGGAGTTAAAATAATGGTTAGGTAGAGGAGTAAATTAATAAAAAAAAGTAAAAAATAACAAATAATAATGATGATGGATTAGAGCAAATGATGTAAAGGAAAAAAGAGTAATGAGGGTGGAAAAGAGAAGAATTTGTCGGTTAGCTGGCTTGTTATAAAGAGGAAGAAGAGCTTTTACTATTAAATAGCCTGAACAAATTGGCCATCGAGATGGACAAGTCTTGGATTAAATGAAAGGGAGGGGGATATATAAAATAAATACTAAAATAAGTTAATGCTTTTTCCCTTTTTAATTTGCAAATTGGTAGAGAATCGAGGGAAAGAAAGCTTTAAATTTTGAGATTGTCTTCATTATTTTTTGGCATCAATGGCTTTCTTTTGATAATCAAAATTCTCTTGGGAAAAGTCTGGAATTTATAAAAAGAAAGAATATTATTAAATTATTAACAGACGTTAATTCGTTCAAAAATAAATTTTTTTAACAGAATTTAAATCCAAAAATTTTTTAAAATACAAAAAAGAAGTTATTCAAAAATACAGAAAAATTAAAAATAATTCTTGAAAAAAACCCCTAAAAGATTCAAATTCTTAATTAAATAAACATTTTAAAACAGGGCTCGGATTCGTACTTTATTTGAAAGTACAGTACTTTAAAATCGACCTCCGTACTTACGAAATTGAATTTGTACTTTATTGAAAGTATGTACTTTAAAATCAACATTTTGAAAAAAATGGAAGAAATCTGGCTTAAGGACCTCCAAAATTCTCAAAATTTTCGCCTGCGGCGCAAAAAATGGAAGAAATCTGGCTTAATGACCTACAAAATTCTCAAAATTTTCGCCTGCGGCGCAAAAAATAAATTTTTTGGCGCCTTCGGCCCAAAAAAAAGATGCATTGAAATTGATAAAATGCTAAGTTGAAACAAGAAATTATTAGAAAAGATTAATTTAAGAGAGAAATATAAAAGATTTGAGCACGAATAAATATTTTCTAATTTAATTTTAAGTGTACTTTAAATGTGGAAATTTTGCCCCTATGTACTTTAAAATCAAGATTTTTGTACTTTTTATTGGCATTTTGTCGATCCGAGCCCTGTTTTAAAAACTCAATAAAAAAGTCAATTTTGTATAGTCAATTATTTCTATTTTTTCTCACGGAAATTATTTATTCGTAACTTTATGATGGAAGAAAAATTGAGTTACAATAAAGATGTTAGAAACATATTGGAGGAAGAAATTTTTAGAGTAAATTTGATGGATTTGTGGCGAATATATAATTAACTACATACTTTTTACTTGAGATTTTTTACTTATTTCTGCTCTTCTAATCAAAAAATTTCAGGTGGGAATAGGAGCAAAATAAGTGGTAAACAGCAAATAAAAATAAGTTAAGGTAAGAAATGAAATGAGGACAAAACTGAGGAGAAAAGAATTTAAATTATAATTTTAAATTTAATTAATAAACAGTCAAATGCTAGTATAAAAGGATATATCTCTTAATTAAATCTCAAATCCATTGCCTCCCCTAACACTTAAAATGCCCCAAGGTTTCTTCAACATCGACTCAGCTTTACTTGCTACTCTACTTTTCCTGCTTTCATTGCTTCTGCCAGCTTTCTCCTGTATTCAATGCTGCAAAAGGAAGTTAAGAAAGAAGTTAAAGATCACAAGCTCTGTGGACTACTTGGCAAAGGCTCGAAAGCTGTCAAGCTTCGGCGGGGAAGTTAAGGAAGATCTGACGGCAAAGGGCGAAAAGAAGTCTGATGAAGGCACAGGAACTAACTCTTCCAATGATGATGAACTTCCTCCATCAAAAGGAAGAGCAAAGACGACAATACCTGCGGATGAAGGGAACAAAGCAGCACATTCGTCCTCGAACGAAGATTTCCTCAAAATTCCTTTAGGTGGGTGATTAACACGAAAAATAAAAATAATTTTTAATTATTTGATAGGAACCATCATTGGGGAATTTACTGTGGATCAGTATTTGGGCGCCGGTTAGTTTCGTTTAAAGCTTAAAAGTTTGTCCAAAATCCCAAAATTTCAGGCGGTTGCGGTGTAGTATTCAAGGTCAAAACAAAGAGTGAAAAACAGTACGCGATGAAAGCTGAAAGCACGGACCTGAGGAAGCGAGATCAACTTTTACCGTTAGAAGCACATGTTCTCAAAAAGTTACAGTTCTCTGAATACGCTGCAACATTCATTGCATTTGAAAAATGTCAAAGTGAGATTTTTGACTAAAGATTTAACTAAATTAAATTGTCTTTTTTTAGTAGAAGAAAGGTCGTTTCACATTCTTGTCATGGCACTTCTTGGCAAATCTATAAGTGACATGCAAGACAAACGTCCCAAATTTAGTTTCACGATTGGGACTGTCTTACGGATTGGATTGCAGGCTTTTAGAGTGAGAAAATAAATATTCTTAAATGTCTTTAAACTTTTTTTTATTTTCTAGGGAATCGCCTTTCTTCACAGCATATATTACGTGCACCGCGATATTAAGCCTGGCAACTTTGCTGTTGACCGAATAAACCAGAAAAGAGTATATCTGATTGATTTTGGGTTATCGCGGTCATTAAGGAAGAGGGGAACAAGGAGCTTGAGGAGAGCGAGAATGGATGTGCCCTTTCGCGGAACGCCTGGCTATTGCAGCTTAAATGGTGTGTTTTTAAGAGAGTTTTAACAAATTATAATTTTTATTTTTAGCTCATAAACGGGTTGAACTTGGCCGTCATGACGATGTTTGGTATTTACATCATTTCATTATTCAAAACTTATTTAATTTAAAAAGGTCACTCATCTACATGTTAGTTGACTTGATTCACGGCTCTCTTCCTTGGTTTGGTCAACAGCCACGCGAAAAAATTGCTTTGTTGAAGGAACATTTAAATGATAGTGAATATATGCATGTTAGTAGTTAGAAATAATTTTGTATACTTTCACTATTTTTCAGTGTTGCCCGATTGCATTCAGATCAATTTTGGACTATCTCCGCACTTTAAGTTACGAACAACGACCTGATTATGTTGGCCTAGAATCGACATTTATTGAACTGCTTGAAGCACGTGGAGTTACCAGTAATCTTCCAATGGATTGGGAATCTGAACCTTTGGAAGAAAAAAAGCCGGAGGGGGTGAATTTGATTGAAAAATAAATTTTGATTAATTAAAAATTAATTTTTCAGGCCAAAAAACTCGTAAAGGTCAAGTCTTCAGAAACATTATAGCAAAACCCCCAAATTTTCAAAATTCCAAAATGAGTCAAATCTAAATCTAAAAAATAACAAAATATATGCCATCACTACACAATCCGGAAAATAACAATTGTTTTGATGTGTATATAATGTGATTAACGATAAATAAATTGTTTTAATTGTTTGTAAATGTATTGTTTGTTTGTTGAGATAAATTGTGTATTTAGTTATAAAAATAATTGAGAAAAATGCCAAATATGATTAAGGTCTAAAACACTTTTTAAAAAAATTTGAAATCTTTTCTCTTCTTTTCAAAGTTAATGATATGCAGTCTTGAAAATTTTATTTGATGAGAGCAACATTTTTATTTTGTTTGAAATGGGCTAACGGAAATTAAATAAAGCCGAGCATTGGAAAATGAAATTTTTGAAGAAAATACAATTTTTGTTCTTTTCAATTATTTAAAACAAAAGAATGAAAAATGGGGGGAAAATTAAATATAAATTTTAGTCAAATACGCAATCATTTAAATTTTAATCATTGTTAACTTTTTTTAAGTTAATTTAATTTCATACAAGAAAATCTTACAAATTTTGAAAGAAAAGGAAAGGAAATAGGATTTTACGGACAATTAATTCTTTTATTCTCACAACTATGCAACCCCATCACCAGACCCTTTGATTTTAATGATTATAAATCAAATTCTCAAACAAAAGTCTTGGTTATCGAAATCTATTGTTCGGGATCGATTCTAGTACGATCCTCCCAGTCCGGTTTAATAATAAGAGGTTTATTATGTAATGAATGGTAGGTATGTCCTATTATGTAATTAAATTTAATAGTGCGCTGTGCGTAATAAAATTTTTTTCTAATTTAAAAATTAAATGTTGATTAATTTATTTAAAAGTTTAATTTGTCTCATAAAATTTAAAATTATCTATTTACTTCCTTTATAAAATAAAAGATAAAATTATTATTAAAATAATTATTATTTCGAAATTTAGAATAAAAAATTAAAAATGATACATAGGAGGTTAAAAGATTATTTTGTAAATTAAAGTTAATTGTGATATAATTTAAATTTCGATTAAAATTACTTTAGAAATGTTGACTTTACTCAATTACTTTGGTTCAAAATATTCTAATAAAGATACCACAATTAGCAGAATAATAAAAACTATATAAAAATGTTAATTAAATAACAAAAACTTTAAATTTGAATATATTTAATTATTAAGAATGGTTAATATTAATTAAAAAGGTTATAAATTTATTTACAAAAAAATTATTATTCAATTTTTATTTCCGATAATAAAGGACCGAAACCACAGCCAAAGCGACAACTGAAATAATGAATGCCACAATGAAGATAATAGCAATAATCTAAAAATTAAATTAAAATTTAATTATTACAACGGAAAAATTCACCGTCATTCGGCTATGAGCTTCGGGACAGCCAAGCAAACCCTTTTGATGGTCAAGGAAGGATTGAACCTTAATTTATATATTTTTTAAATCTAAAAAAAGTCCAGAAAAACCTCTCCAGTATTTCCCCCTTCCTTTTGACAATTTTCAATAAATTGGGTCTCGTTGTGTCTCGCCTGGTCGAGCCAGGCTTTCCAATCGGGATGGTTTTTGATTGTTTGATTGACGGCAGTCAAAAAAGCGGGGCAAGTCATGTTGGCTTCATTTCCAGAAGATTGGGCCGAACTGAGGGTTTGTTCAACACCTCCAACAGGATGTCCACTGGCTGTTGTCTTTATGAAAAATTAAAATAATTTTAAAAATATATCTCTATTCTCCCTTCCAAAAGATTAAAATTCCATTTTAATGGAAATAAATATTGAGTATAAAATTAAAAATAATTTATTATTTTTACTTGTCCAACTTGAGCTGCTTCGGTCCAAAACGAGGAAAAAAATAACAAAATGGAAACAGTAATGATAAACATTTTTTAATTTAATAAAGTTTTTCTTGTAGAAAATTTAACTAAAATAAAAATAAATTTTGATTTAAATATAACATTATTAAAAATTCTTAAAATATTTTAAATATTCTCTATATTTTTAAAAAAATATCGATCCAGGCAAAATAAAAAAAATAAAAAAAACTCAAGAATGGCGCGACATTTTAATGGCCAAAATAAAAAAAAGTAAGATGATGAAAAGGAAAATAAGATGATTGTTAAGAAATAAAAAAGTAAGAATTGAAGGAAAGTGAAATTAAACGGGAAATGATTGAAAAAGAGGATGAGTCGGACAAATTTTTGGGGAGTGAAACATCAAAATATTTTTGAAGGGGGGAAGTGAATGAATGGCATCTATGTAAGGTGACAGTCTGATTTGTGAGTGAGTGTTCTCTCTCCCTCTCTCTCATTTATTCTAAACAATAACAAATAGTCAACGACCTTGTTTAAAAAATTTGAAAAAGAAAAAAAATCACAGGTGGGGAAAGTCAGTGAATAACAAAATGAAAAACAAAAAAAGGAAATCTGTTGTGAAATAGAGATTCGCGCAGTAAAGGAAATTGAATGATGGAAGTAAGAGAGGGGAGAACAAATAAAAATATTTTGTGGTTGTTGTTGTTTACTTTTAAATTCCTTAACACAAAGTAACCAAAATTTTATTTTATAGTAGGGATTGAGCAATTAAAATTAAATGTTGAGGTAAGTAAACATCTTAGTAATTAGTTACAACTCGGAGAATACAATTTTAGTTGTTAGTCAACGCTTTGTAATTTTTAGTATGTACGTTTATAATCTACCTAATCTCTTAATTTTATGCACGAATATGTGCGGATATTTTCTCTATCAGGCCTGTGAGAGTTTTAATTTTATTATAAAACGTGAAACATCTGTTCACTTTCACCTTTCTCCTCTCATATTTAAAAATATTTTAATGAGAACAATCGAAAAGAATTACAATGCAACATACATATGTAGGTACTCACTAGTTTATTAAAACCATTCCTATTTATTTAATGTTGACAATAAAAAATATAATTTAGTTTAAATTAGATAACCTATCAATTAATAATAAAACAAAAAACGAGTTTTATGTCTAACTATTAAAATTTTGAATTTTAACAAAAATGTACTTTCTTTAAAAATATAGGTATTTCCATATACTTACATATCTATTAGAGATCAATGGAAAGAGAAAAAGGTATTGTTGTTGTTGTTTGTAAATAGAGGGCCATTCCAAATTATTTACGAATTTAAATAACAATAACTATAAGCCCTTTTATGGCCATCAACCTAAAAATTGACAGCCCGTGTTTATTCCTCGTTTCCATTGACAACTCTCACTCAAACCTGCCAAACCGGTGAATAAACAAAAATATTTTTACATTCCTTGCTATTTTTGGATATAAAAAATAAGCCTTTTAAGAACTCTACAAATATTACTAACAAAATATAAATTTAAAGGTATTTTTTAATTAATTTTTAAATAAACGTTGAAAAATGTTTCTTTTTACTTTAAATACTTAAATATTAATTAAAATTGAAGTTAATAATTAGAAAAAAATTTTTTTAATAATATTTTAGAAACAAATAAACAGGTTTTTGTTTAAAAATAATATTGATGTTGATTATAATCATGTTAACAGTTAATTTAATGATGAAAGGATAAAAATTGTCCCTTTTCTTTGGGCGACAATTAAAATTAAAATTTAAAACTAAAAATTTAAATTGTTTTTCTAAATTTTTAATTAAAATTTTAAATAAATAGTTGATCAGAATTTAGAATTTTTAATTAAATAATTATAAATACTTAAACAATTTTTTGTGGCCCTAATAGTACAAGTTATTTTATTGGATGATGATTAAATGCTTCCAAATTTGCTCGTTCTGTTTGGTTAAATGAAGAAATGAATTTAAAAATACTAATTATTTTTAATAATTTAAATGAGTCACTATCACTTAATAAGTATTTTATTATTTTTGTTTGCCAAATTTATGTATAATTTTTTTGGTCATTACTTGTGACTAAAAATAATATTGGAAGTTTTATTGGTTAATTTAAATAATTTTGGGATTCAAATAAAATTTAAAAGGAAATCACATCATTTTAAAATTAAATTTTTATTTTGATTGAAATGGAATAAGTTGTGGGTCTGTAGATATTTGAATTTTAATAAATAATTTCAATATAATTTCAATATTTGTGTCTTTTAATTTCCAATTTATTAGTTCGATAAAAATTAATACAAGCAATGCTGGAAAATTCAAGTAGTTTCGGAAAGCAGTTCGAAAAGTATTTCCAGTAGTTAGGACGGTGTTTGCACATTACTTTTTGGTCAGATACTGTTTCTTGTCCGCCGAGGAGACTTTAATTCTTTTATTTCGTTAAATTAACGTTACTCACTAACTATCATTTCCAAAAATAAAAAACTTAATTTCTGTTTTCGTTCTAATTTTGTGTTTACTTTTTATAAAATAATTGAAAACACATTTTTCAAAAATTAATTTAGTTGTCTGGTAAATAGGGAAGTAAATATAAATATATTTTTAAGATTACAGTAACTACATAAATTAGCCAAATTTAGCAAAGTAATTTAAAAATAAAATGTCAAAGAAGCTATTTTGATAAGAAAAATAATTTAAAAGCAGACAGACAGTTCCTTTTAATGTTCCTTTTTTTAATGACACTAATAATAATTTAGTCTAGAATAACAAAAATATTTTTGAAAATATGTAGATTAACGAACATTTTTATTTTTATACTCATTTTAGTACACATAATAATTAATTAACATATACAATGTTAATATATACGAAAATCCATATCCTTGCGGATTTAATGTTTAAATACTTATTGTATTTGTTCTTGAACACTTAAATTTTAGTCGATTTAAATTTATTTAATTCTTGATCTTTTAAATTTTAAATTAACTAAAACTAAATTATTTAAATAAATTAATAGATTATTTAGATTAAAATACTGGCGGGGTTCACTTGTCTTAAATTAACGTTAGTTTTTCTGATTAAAATCATCCCTTATACTCTTAACATCCGATTTTTCCATTAGTAGTGAAGGCTTTTTTTTAAATAATTTTTCCATATGACAAAATTATTTTTTATTATAAAATTACCTATTAAATAATTTATTTTTATAATTTTATTTATTTACTAATATTTAATATATTTATTTTTTACATAAATGTGAGTAATATAAATATTAAAAATAAAAAAAATTAATTAAAGAACGTAATAAATACAAATAAAAAATAAATATGCATTTAAAATAACCTTAAAATAAAATCAAATAAATTATTTATTTATTTTAAATATCACTCATATTTTTAAATACAATCACGCAAATAATGAAAAGATTTATTTATGAAGAAATAAATTATTCAAAGGTTAAGAGCTAAAAATAAAAATTATATTTCTTTAAATAACTTTTAAAAAATAACAAAAAAATTATTATTTTTAAATATTTTAATTTTAATTGTTTTTATTTTTGGCCGTTTTAATTTTTTGTCTTGATTTTTAAATAATTATTTTTTAAAACATAAAATCTATTAAATTAATTTTAAAAAATAATACCAAAATAAATTTTAGTTAATTTATTTTGTATTAATTTCTGTAAACTTAGTGTGATCTTCTAATAATCTTCTAAACGTTCAAAGTCCCTCTCTACTTTTCTAATTGAATAAAATCCCATTACAAGTATTCACACTAAATTAAAATAACTTCCTTTACTCTCTACTGTATTTTTGTTTTTTAAAAATTGTTTATTAACGTGTTGATATCATTCTATATTTAGATTGTTTTTGCTTTTTATTTATTTATCAAGTTTTTTTAATTGCTTGTTTTTTTATTTTATTTATTCCAAAAACACTTAAATATTAATATTTATTTATTTTTAAAGATTTATAATAATTCTAAGAAAATTAATTCCATTTTTGTACTATATTTTTAGGAAATATTTAATATATATATTTAAAAAATTAATTAAAATGATTAATAAATTATTTTAAATAAAATTATTATATAATTTATTTATTTTTCAATTATATTTTGGTAAAATATTAAAATTAATATTTTTAATAAATTATTGTATGTATATATTCTTGTTGAATCCAATCTCATTGTTTTTCCAAATTTTTTAAAAATTTTCTGATAAAACAAAACCCCAAAACCAAGTACTTTTTTGGACTTAAATTAAGCTTCAATAATTTAATCAGAAATACCTCATATTAACAATTATTTTCATATTTTTTCTATTTATTAAGATTAATTTAAAGAAATATTTAATTTTTCCTTATTTTTAAATAAAGGAGGAACTAATTTAATTAACTTTTATTTTTGAAAAATAATTAAAAGATATATCAACAAAATTTATTTGATAAAGGACATACGCACTTAAAAATATTTTATTTTAAATCTTATGACAATGAAAAGGAAATTTTAATTAGTAAAGGGTGTTTTGAGTGGGCGATTCCTATTTGACAAATTTTGGACAATTCCAAATTATTTGGAAGTAGATAAATTAAATAAACTTCTAAATTTGTTAAAAATATAAAATTGGTGTGAATTACTTAAATAATTATTGGAAATTTATTTTAGAGACCGAGTAACTGATAAATCAAATAATCGGTAAAATTAATTGATATTTAAGAAATTTGATAATTATTTATTTAAAAAGTTAAATATTATCAAAGAAACATTCAGGGACATTTTAATAAAAATCAAAAATAATTATCTATAATTACAAAGTTATTCTTTTAGACAGTAAAATCTCTACACATAACTATGCGATTTAGATGGATATTTTCTTTAGCCAAATCCTCGTTCTGCGTCCAATTTTTTGTAGTTCGTTTTGAAACTTACAAATATTTTCCAAATTAAAAATATCAGAAATGTGTTAAATTTAATTAACCCATTGATGTCATAAAATTTGGACGATCTTTTTTCCAACAAAATATTTAAGTAAAATCGCAACTATTTAAGTTTTTTACCTAAATCAAATTTTTTATTTTGAAATATTAAAAAAATGTGACTCAACACAATTCTTTTTTCCATTAATTTATAATTTCTTCTCTTTTGTTTAAAGGCCCTTTTGAAAATGAAAACCTTCCAAAGGCTTTACTGACACCTAAAACGGAGTTTAAATTTCTGATCCCTGTGTCAGATAAACTTTGTCTAATTTATTGGACAAAAATTTGTTAGAATAATATATTTAAGCAAATACTATATAGAAAATTTCAAATATTTATTGAAATTTCCTTAAGAATCAGGCCTTCCACGTTTTCTCTTTTTTGAATTGATTAAGCTTATCCATGTTACAGAAATACTAATTCAAAACAAACAATCAATTTTTTTTATAAAACATTATATTAACATATTAAATTGATGTTTAAATATAATGACATGTTTGTTTTTAAATTAATAAATAAAAACAGGAAAATTAGAACATCATATAATTTCTCCTCCAAAAACATCTCTTTAATTAATTTAATTAACGACTTATTAATTTTTTCAAACCCGATTTCTGTTTAATTTCTCAATTAATTATTTTTTAATAATTTTTTTTAATTTCTCTTTGCATAAATAAACAAAAATAATTAAAAAAAGAGCCTAGAAAGTGAGTAATAATTATTTTTATATTTTATTCGTCGAATTAATAACTTAAAAAATACAAAACAAATAAATATTTATTTCTTTAAATATAAGTTTAATGAACATATGTATTTACTTGTTTTTTTTGGATTGTTGTTGTAGTTTGTATTTAAGTCTTTTGGGTCAAAAAAGAATTTTTATTAAAATTACTTATCTAATATTTTTCGATCTTAATTAATAAATTTCTAATTAAAGTCTTTTTGGTTTAAAGCGAGTATTTTTCAATAAAAATTTCATAATTTTAACTACAATATATTTTAAATGTTAGGAGAGATATCTTTTTGAAATCATTTCCCAAAAATATGGGAGTTTAGTTTAATTATATTATGTAGATACAAAAAACGTCGGGAATTCCTGATTTTCGGGAATCGGGACGCCTTGTTCTCTTGTATGTATATAATAATAATTTTGTTATAGGACCAATAATATGTAATTTACTATCTATTTCATCTTTAAAAGATGTCAGTACAAAGAATATAAATTGATGTTAAAAATAGATAAATTTGAAAAAATGTTGGATTATTAGAAAAAAGGAAACATATTTTCCAGAATAATTTAATTAAATATTTTTTGGTTGTTTCTTCTTTTATTTAAAAGCAACAATTGAAAATATTATTCTATAATTAAATTTCTATTAGCTAGGATATTTATATTTAGTTGTATTTATATATACTCTTTAGTGCCGAATCTAAATAATAGGTCTCTTTCCCAATTTTGTCTATGAAATGTGGTCCCAAGCGAGACCTTTAATATTTGATGGTAACGGAATAAAAAGCAAAAACATTTATTTGTTCCGAATCTCTAGTAGGGCTCGTACCTCGTACTCGCACTTTGTACCAAAGTATACGAGTACGAATTTTGTACGAGCTTATGAACACTGATGCCAATGGATATAGTAGGAGAAAGAGGCAGGAAGCTAAGGAATTGGGCTATTGGAATATTCCAATTGATTTGTCGTTTATTTTCTCAAATTCCAACTCTTTAAAAAAAATTATTTTTATTTTAATTTCAATCACGTCATTAAAGTAATTCTTTAAAATTTATTTTTGTACTTTTTCCTGTTAAAATTGCCAACCTTATCACATCATTTTTTAGCAATAATTTATTAATTTAAATCACTTAAGATTTAAATAAATTTTTTAAAAATAATTCCTTTGCGTATTTAAATAATCCTTTTTTTAATCTAAATAAAGATGTTGCCAAATATACTTTTTTTGAAAATTAAGTATGAGAAGGTGTTTAATCTTTATTTTTACTTTCTTATTAAATGATTATCTAAATAACTTTAAAATAATTTTAAAAATATTTTTCTAAATTTTTATGAATCAGAAATTAAATAAAAATTAACTTCCTCTAAAAATTGGTGAAAGATATTTTTTTATTTTTTAATTATAATTTTTGGCACATCAAATCTTAGATTTAGATTTATTTTGGAGTTACTAGCTAATTTATTAAGAATAAACAGCGAATTTCCATTCTAAATACACCCAAAATTACATAAATTCTTTAATTCGGTTGGCCATTATTTCAGGGACTGAGCTTAGGTGATACCCCGATTTTAAGTAAAGCAGCCGGGCTATAACTATTTCTCTCCTTCAGCAAGTGCAAAAGGTTAATCGGCGGCTGGGTCCGAACCAGTATCTGCTGTAGACCGTACTGGTGTTATCCATTGTTAGCCACCTACTACTAGACAGCATAGGAAATAAATAGCTAGTTATATGCCTTACACTATTTTACAAAATTTTACAAATAAAATTAAATTTCCCTCACAAATTCCCCTCAATTATTAAATACACTAAATGTTTTAAGTGGTCACTCTCTGTTTTCTTTCTTTTTTTCGCGGCCCCGATTTTTTCAAATTTTCTATTATTAATTTCAATTTGTAATTAAAATAGAAATCCTCAAAATTTAATGATTGGCATTATTTTTTTAATTTTTTATTTCACATGGCCTTCTTCTCTCACACATGATTTTTTTCTTTATTTTTAGTATGCTTTTCTGTCATTATTTATTTCTTAAGCACATATATCATTGATAAAAATTTTCTTGTTTTCGTTTTATTTATTTTTATCACCTTTGAACGAAATGTTCTTTAAACTTTATTTTTCTTTTTAATTATTATTTTGTAAGAGAATAAATAATGTGGTATTTAGCACTTATTATTTAAAAAATAAATAAACAATAATTAACAAATAATAATTTTTATTTTTTAATGTTATTCATTATTTACATAAAACCTTATCAATTATTCTAGAGGTACTCATACATTTACATATTAATCCATAAACAAAGCCTCCAAACGGATGTTGTTTCACTAATTTTAGAAGGAGCAGCCACCTGGGGCTTTCAATTGTCGGCAGATTTTACAGTCTGTGCACAAAATGCAGAATCTACTGATAATTGAAGCAGGCCTTTAGTTTGTTTGCCATTTAACCAGGCTTGCATTCAGTCTAGTTCCAGTGAATTGTATTACATTCAATTTAGTTAAACACAACTAATATCCACACAACCCTAAAATCTGAAATCTGAAGTTAATTTTGAGTTTAAATATTTGTAGTTCCCAAACACAAAATTGAAATACGTACTAAAAATTAAGAAACACTACATAAATGACATCAATAACCATGAAACCTAACTTATAAGAAACTATACTAATCCCATTTCTCTTAACTACTTTCTATTTTTTTCTCCACCCTCAATTCTCTGTTTCTAAAAAATTTAAATCATTTTCTACCTATTTACGTAAATGACAAGCTTAATGGTTATAACCAGGAAATTTCTTTTAAAAGAGATTAAATTTTTCTTATATAAAGCTTGCCATAAGGCTTTTATTTCTTTCTAGAGGTTTACAAATTATAAGTAAAAATTATTTGTTCTTGCACTGTCAATCACTTTTATTCGTTGATTTTTGCAAGAAAAAATATTTATTACATTTTTGGTAATATATTACAATATCATCGAATCATTGACGTGTTTCTCTTCTAAAATAGTTTGTTCTTGCACATGAAAGCCTTACAATAAAATGGACTTTTTAAAAAGTCCATTTATTTAATTCTTTCAATTAATTTTTTGCTGATTTTTGTTTCTATTAATGATGTTACTGCATTTTAATTTTTTTCTTCTTCACTTTTACTCTTCCCACGCTTTCCGTTCCATTCCTCCATTTTTTGTCCTTTTTTAGTTCACGTAATCTCCATTTTATTTTTTTCGATCTCTCCAATTTTTTTACCTTTTTTGGTAAAAGGTTTCCCCCAAATAATTAGCACAATTCTCTCTCTTCTCTTCTTGACGTTCTTTTACATATTTCCTCATTCGACAATCAGCCCACCCATTCAATTAATTATCTTTAATATTTTTCTTTTACTTTCATTCAAAATAAAATGGCTTTATATGTAAATGTCATTTTTAATAGTATAGGAATAATTTGGAAATATTTAAAGAGATATTTTTATATAGTCAAAAATAAATTCTTCTCATTATTTATCAACTCTTCTTTATATGTATTCTAGAATTTTGTTTTTTTTTATTTCGGGATTAATCTGATATTTATCATCAGAGCGAGTTTTTTCGGGCCGAAAAAACCGAGAATATGCACCTAAATAGGTTCCTAAAACATAAAAATATCTTAATTTCTGTTAATTATTATTTGACGATTTTATTTAATTTTAATAAAACTATTTTCCCTGTTTTTCCAAAAAATAAATGTAAAATATTTAAACAGTTCCACTGTTCCACAGTTACTTTTTTGTATACCTATTTCCATATATACACCTATTTACAAATTATTTAATCATTTCCCTCTTTTATTTGGTCACACTTTATTTTGCGCTTCCGAGCAGCTGATCATTGAGAATCTGGAAAGGTGAGGGGGGGGGGGGGTACTTCATTTATATAGAAGCATCTATTTATTTTTACTTTCACTTTTATTTTTATTTTGCTTTATACCATCGTGTAAGGACTCAATTTACAAATTATGGTCGTGATATGGGAATTAAAAATTTATAGGCCTTCACTGTTTAATACTGAGTTACCCTCCGTTTTCTTAATGCGTAGAGTTGAGAAACTTTGCTTATTATTATTATTTAAATTAATTATTAACAAATTTACTTTTTATTTAATTTTTATACATATGTATTATTTAAACTGTGTTTTTAATTATTTGGTGGGGAACTACACAACAAAGTTTTTTGCATTACCATTTATTATTCATTATTGCGTCGTAAATATACAAAGCACGTGGTCAATGTTATTCCTTTTAATTTGTTAAAAATTATTAACCATAAATTTTTAATCCTTATTTTTTAAATAAATATTTTTAGTTTTGTCCATTAAAGTTTTTAAAATAAAAATTATTTTGGATTAAAAATTTTTATTTTTTAAAATATTTTATTATTAATTAATTAAATTCTTTTAAAAATATGTTGAGATCAACAAAAATATGTTGATTCACCCTAAATAATTCCCCTTGCCAGGGATGGGTTGAAACAATAATTCAATACTCCCGAATAATTCCCTATCCCACCGATGGCTTACATATTAATTCCTCAGGGAAATTGTGTAAATATGGTAGATTATTTTTATTTAAATTATTTTTAAACAAAATTAATTTTATTTTTCTTTCTTCAGTGATTGACCTTAATTTAGGAAAAAATTTAAAAAATTAATTTCCATTAAACATAATTTTCGGTTCATTTATTCTCCAAATTTTTACTGTAAAATTCGGCCATTTACTGATTAAACGTGTAATTTTACCTTCTATTTTTTCTTCTCAAATTAAATTTTTTATCAGTTTTTATTTCTCTGCAAAATTCAACTTTGCCCTCAATAAAGTAAAAAAGTTTGATTGAAATTAAAAGAATATATATATATATATTTGTATATTTACACTAATTGATAAGGAATGTGGAAAAATAAAAAGGAAATTTTGGGGGTTTCACACAAACTATATTTGGTTTATTTAGGGGTTGTATAAATTTTTTATCCTTTGCACATTCGAGTCTTTAACTTTATATTTATTAATTCTATTATTATAGGACAGTCAAATCTCAATTTAGCTAACCTTGTTTCCGTCTAACTATGGTTCGAAAACTGAATGAGAAATATTCGGTTGTAACATATTTAGTTTCGTTTTTTTCAAGAAGGCATAAGGGCATAACATTCATATCGTAAGTGCATGTTCTATATACCATTTTGAAGCCCAGGATCTGCGCTCTAATCTCACATATGGTCTTTTCACGTTTCATTTCTTATACCCGTTTCAGAACCCCTAGAATACCCCTAACTCGGAAAGCATTTTTTGAGCTTCAGCGGAAAATTCTATAATTTAAACAGAAATTAACCAATCCAAGTGAAATTTTTCTTATGTGTTCATCATGTGTTTTTCCATCAAATTGTTAAATTTGAGATTTTTTGGTTAGGTATTTAAAAAGTTATGGTCGAAAAAGTCGAATCAGGCATATTTTACAAATTTCAAATTTTCTTGAAAAATTTTCGGATTTAATATAACTTGTAATATACCATTCGAAAGCCCTTTCTGAGTTACACAAGATAGTTTTAACAAAATTTTATAAAATTTTTAAATAAGATTTAAAATCACAAAAAACCCTTGTGTCAAATAAAGGAAAAAACGAGTAGACATTCCCCCAAAAACTCGAAATTTTGAATTTTGCGTAAAACCATCCTATTTGGATAATTCGAACGGTATTCAGAAGCCCTCGCAGTTCTATATGAGAAACTAAACCAAAAATACTTTTTTAGTCAAAACAGGGGTCGAAATGTCAGGGGTCGAAATTTCGACTTTTTTCTCGTTCGAATTTTTAAAATTTTCTTTTTTTCGCTAAGAAAATTTCATTTGAAGAGCTTTCGATTGATATATCACATGCCAACCATTCACCAATAATTTTCGAGATATTTCGATATATTTGCTAGAAATCAGTAATTTGACTACCCCGAATTTTTCGACCATAACTCTTACTATGCTTAACAAAAAATTTTAAAATTTTAGAGGGTGTTAGAGGAAAGTCTACTTAATATATGTACAAAAATTCATGATCATAGACTTCAAATCCATAAAAATGCAGACCCCGAAACTTTTTTTTAAAAATGCAGACCCCGAAACTTCACTCAAAAGGTTTACACAACCTTTAAATATAGAGATATATTTTTGATTATTAGAACAACTAAAATTTAAAATTATTAATTTATTAAATATTTCTGTTTTTGATTTTAAATAAATTCTTTTTTGGAGACTTCTATTGATAATAAGTAAATCTCTATTGTTTGTCTTCCCTCTTAAATTTGTCTTCCCTCTTGATTAAAAATATTTGTTTTCGTCATTTACTTTTAAAATATGGACGAGAATTTTTTAGAAAACTAAAAAAAATATTTTTAAATTTAAAAAAACTTTCCAATTTTAAAACAAGTTTTTAAATAATTATTTATGAAATAAATATTTATTTTTTTAAATTAACATTAAATTTTAAAATATTTTTTTAGAAAAAATAATTACAATATTTTTGTAAAATTCTTTTTTACTTTTTTTAACTTCTATTTTTGCTTGGTACATTATTCGGACTTTGTACTACTAAAAACAAATTTACTAGAAATGAGTGCCATAATAATACTACGTAATTTTTTCTCAGAAATTTATTTGTATAATTAATTGTTTTTGTTTTTATTAAAAATATTTTTAAATATCATTATTTTTCTGTAAATATATAAGTATTATTATCGTATTACTAAAAGCTAAATTATTTTTAACCACAATTTATTAATAAAAACAAATTTTGGCATGAAAAATTGAAAAGAAAAATAAATAATTTTTATTTAAAATTAATTCAAAATAATTTTAAAATTTATTATGACAAACATTCAAATTCTTTATTAGTAAATACATCCATATCATTTACAAATCTGCAACCCCTTCACTCTCCCCAATATTTCTATTTGTAGGTGGAGGACTAAAAATAGGTATATTTGTCCTTCACCTTCTTTTTTTGGTTTTATTATTATTTTACATAAATATATTTATTTGTTTGTATTAATTAATATTAAAATTTTTATTTAAATTTACACTCAAAACTAAAAATTTATACTAAAAATTTAAAGTAACATGTCCTTTTATGCCAGAAGTAGCTCTAAATTCCATTTCTCGCCCACTAATTTCCACCCCCGCCTTCACACCCCTGTTGCTCATCAATTTATTCAAATATATTAATCCAAAGAAGTCTAATCCAAATTTGCTATGCTTTTGCTAATATTTTTTTTATTTTTTAGTTTATGTTTTTTGTTTTTATTTATTTATTTTTAACTATCCATTCTATTTTTAGTTAAATATAAATTACTAAAATAGCTTTTAATATTTAAACTTTTCCATCAAAAATATTTATATTTATTTTCTAAAATTTATGCGCGCATCCTCATTTTTATTTTTATTTATCATATTTAGTGTTCCCTCCCTCCCCCTCATTATTAATTCCCCTTTTTTAAGGAGAACGAACACTAACCAACCATCCAACTCTCATTCATTTTATCCACGTTTCTGGGGATACCTTTTATTTATATAAATTTATTTAAATGTTCAACATAATTGGTTAAATTATTTGTCTGAATAATTAAAAAAGATTTGACATTTTCTTAATAAAATAAAAAAAATTATTTTTATTTTACATTAAAAATAGTTTTGGAACTAATTTAAGAAAATAATATTATAATAAAATTTTTTATTTAAATTTATTTCCGGAATTGTTTTAGTATTTTGTATAATTACCCCTCCATAAAAAAATTAAAACAATTAATTGTTTTAATTAATTAGGAATTTACTGTATATTCCAAAGAAGATTTTCTATGTAAATACATTTAAACATAAATTTTCTTCTAAAAATTGTTTACTTTTTAACAGAGAAACCTTTTTAAGTGTGAGTTATTAATTGAAGAATATTTCCGATTAACATTTAATTTATTTTATATTTGATTTTTAATATTTTTTTTCGAAAATTTCTATACATAAATCTTTTTAAGTGAAACCTCAAAAAATATTTTTTGTTTATTTTAAAGGATAAATTATTTAATTAAAAATATTTGAATAATTATTTACAATTTTAATTTATATTTTTTTTTATTTATTTTGCTCTAAAATCAGAAATCCTTTTAATATTTTCAGGCTTCTTCTGTTTTTTACTATATTTCTACTTTTAAAAAGTTTAATATTTTTTAATTTAGTTAATAATTATTTAATATTGTTAAAAAGATGCACATGTATTTTCTAAAATAGTACTCGCCTTTGGAGAAGGGTTGAAAGATAGTACTCCCGGGAGTACTATTATAGGAAATACAGTATGTGTATATTTTCTAAACTTTTAAATATTTGCTTTTTTGAGAATACCCTATTTTAAATTGTAATTTTAATTTTTATAAAAGGAATTTTCCTACCTCCCTTTTATCCTTATCTTGGATACTTTGTACCTTTTTCTTAAATTTTGTTGAGTAATCCATATCCAAAGAACGCCCACTAATTTTAATTATTAAAAATCTTCTTCAAATGATTCATTTTCCTTATAAACCCCTCTTAAATAGAAAAACTCCCCTCTCCAAAAATAATTTCTAAATATTTTCTTAATCCAAATTGTTTTTTAAAAATTTTTATTTTAAAAAGATTAATAAATTAAAGCTCTTTCATTAAATTCCTACAAAGATACGCTATTTAAATACGTAGATATATTTATTTTTTAAAAGGAATCCTCTCCTCCTCCTCATTTTTGGTTAATTTTGTTCACTTGTTTCTTTCTTTTTTTTAAATTCTATTTTTATTTTTTAAAAAATGTTTTTTGATTATAATTCTTTTTAAAAATAATATTTTTGGAGGAAAAATAAAAACAAAAAAAATATATTCCGGAAAGGAAAATACCCCCTTTTTTTAATATTTTTTGCTAAAAAAAGGTATTTTTCCCAAAAATTTTTTTAAATTTTTTTCTTCTTTTCTTCGTCATTCAACTCGTCATTTATGTGCTTTTAATTAATTTGGAAATTATTTTAGATTTAAGGTAAAGGTTATATTACGCCAATTATTTTTATATTTTCCAGAAATAATTATTTGTTTGGGGAATTGTTTTTAGGGAAAGAGAGGGGGGTCTTTTCACTCCCCCAATTTTTCTAGGTAAAAATAACTACGTCCTTTTGGCAATATTCTCAATATAATTGTGTCATTGTTAATTATTTATTTTTCCCAAAAAACTTACCTAAATATATCCAATTTCATACGCCCATTTCATTTTTAAACTCAAATCTCTCTCCTTTTAAACGTCATTTACTATTCCGGAAAAAACAGAAAAAAGAAGTGATTTAATGAGAAGAAACCGCACAATTTCACTAAAAAACTAGCTTTTATTTTATAAAAAAGCGAACGTAAATTTTTCTTTTGATCAAATGATTTATATAAAAATTGTAATATTCTTCCCCCGTTGTTCCAGTGAGAAAATTTTTTTTTCTAAAAACTAAAAACGTTTTTACTTAAATGGCGTCAATGGGGCCGCACCCGAATTCTTCTTTTCCCTTTCATTTAAAAAAGAAAAAATAATTAGAAAAAAATTTTTGGGTTATAAAACACTGTATAATATGCACATGTTTGGGTAATTTTAAAATAAACTTGAATTATTCCTTTTTCTTTTTGATTTTGTTTAACTTTAAAGTGCGAAACCTTTGATATAAAACAATTTTATAAAGCAGAGATTCTTCGGATTTTCGTAAAGGAACTTCTGAAGGGGATGGAATTTTTTGGTTACATAAAGAGAGAAAAAAAGAATATTTCTTCGAAAATTTTTTACTAAAAATTATTTTCTACTAAATATTTATATTTATACCATTTAACTTTAAAATAATTAATAAAACCTTATTAAAATTCTCTGGATTTTAACCAATAAAAAATATTATTTCAAAGCACTACTTTCAAATTTCTTCACCTTAATTTTAGCTATCTATTTTAGCCCCTACACCCCCCCCCCCCTCTCTTGATTAAATTTTTTTCTTTTCAATTTAATATTTTTATTTTATTCAGATAAATCAAAAAACCCTTTTTTTAATATTTTTATTAAATTAAATACATATTCAAAAATTAAAAAAATGACTCAAAATACAAAAAACAATGAACAGAGGAATCAATTAAGAGAAACACAAAACAAAGAACAAAGACATTCATCACAACAACTGCAACAAACAAATAATTTCCGAGTGCAACAACATCAACGGCAAACTCGATTGTTTGCAAATATTTTGAGCAACACATTTTTCGTCAAATTCCAATTGATCTCATTTTTCTTGATTTATTCAATATCTCCTTCTTTCTCATTTATTATTCCACACACAAAACATGGTAAAAGAATTATAAAAAAAATTATAAAAAATTATTTCACAAATTTTCAGATTTGTTGATTTACAATTCGGGATCAGAAAGTGATTCCTCTTCAGCTTTGTATAATGATATCGTTGCTTCTCTTGAAGATGATAATAGCAATTCGTTAAAATTGCACGGAAGTAAGTCATTTTATCGTAAGAAAATAATTGTCAAAAAGAATATCAAATCAAGGCATTGAAATTGGTTCACCTTCAGAATTCTCTGATAGCGAGAATTGGAATTTTTTCGAAGTGTATTTCGATCGAATTCAAGTCCAGTCTCCTGTTACTTAGTTTGCATTTTCTCTCATTTTACCGTAACCCCCCCTCTCTTTGTTTACCTAAATTAACTTTCCTCTAAGAAATTATTATTAATTTTATTTTTCTTAGCTGATTTGCTTGTTTTGCATTCATCATTAAAGCATGTACGAAAATTGGGTGATTGTGTAGAAATAACTGATCGTAATGCAACACTTTTAAAGTCTATAAGTAAGTTATAAATATTAAAAATTATGAAAGGCTTTTTATTAAAAAATATTTTTAAGGCCGTGCATCAGACACTCTTGTAGACTTAAAAGATCAACATTTTAATATTCATTATTGTGCAAATTTAGAAAATGATGGGCAACAGAAATGTGGAGAAAAGTCTGTTTGTGGGACTATTTATCGTAAGAAAATAATTGTCAAAAAAATTTATATTTTAAATCTTTTTTAAAGGTTGGAAAAAGGCAATGGTCCGTTTAACCTCCTCTTCTCTCTCGGCAGTTACAGGGGAGGATTTACCTGAAATTTTTCTTCAAGAACAAGTTCTTGTGCCGAGTGGATGTTCTTGTTTAATTAACGCTGCTAACACGAAATTTGCTAAAATTCCTGTAATTATTGAGTCTTAAATGATGAAAAAAAAAGAAAAATAAAAATGAGGATAGGCAAAAAAAGATATATAAAATATATCAAAGAAGAAAACTAAAAAAATTAATTTTTTATGTTTTTGTCAATGATTTTCCATTTTTATTACAAATTGAATCTCGTTTTTCTCTTTCTCCTATTTTTATTTTTTATGTATTAAAAGCTCTAATTTTTAATTGGAAATATTTTTGATTTTTAATTTTCAAGTTTTGGGGATCTAATGGCTATCTAATTTTTTTAACAGTCGATTTCGTTATACTCTGGAAATACAAGAAAATTTATTGGTACACTATCACTCCCCCTCACCCCCCCCCCCCTTTTGCCTTCAATGGCCAACCACATTACAAAACTTATACTAAACTGATTTGTATACTTAGGGTGTACATTATTATACTATCGAAATTTGACTATATTTCCTTTAAGTTTTTGAATGCTTGTGTTATGATTTGTAAAGTTTTCAAACTTCTAACACTCATTTCAAATTTAAAATTTTCCATATTTACCCAAATTTTCCCCTCTCGTGTACAAAAAAGTTATTAGAGCTTTTACAAGTATCCCCTTTTTTTAATTATTTTTTTAAACTTTATTTAGTATTTTTCTCTCCTTCATTCTCTTTCTTTAAATCTTCACTAGAATTCCACCAATTATTTTCATATTCGTTTTCCTAAAGTACACAGACAAACAATGATCCATAATAAACATTTTTTGGTTAAATTAATTAGTTAATTTATTTAGAATTTGTATATATTTAAAAATAGGTACAAATCAATTTGCTTTTGATTTTATAATTAAAAGCTAAGTTTGTCGATTTGATCAAATATTGGAGAGATTATTGGAGGATTTAAGAGTTGGAGATATTTAGAATAGCTGATTCTAATGTGTAAAAAATCAAAGCTTTGAAATTATTTTACCAAAGGATCTTAAAAGATTTCTCCTCATAGCGGATACTGACGGATATTCGCTTTTTTCGATGTTTCGCCTTTCGCTTTTTAAAATCAATGGATAAAAATAACAAATTTATAGTCAGACAAAACAATACAATAATGGTGAATATTTAAGAAATATACAACAATTTACATAGTTATGTGAATATTAGATCTCTCATTCTATCAACTATTCTTCATTACTTTTCATCTCAACGGGAAGAAGCGGTGACCAAACTAGCTGCACGTTGCGTATCCAATTCTGTTCGAAGTTGCACTTCTTGTTCTCGAACCTCGTCCCAAGTCAGCCCAAACCAGCTGTCAATAGAAGTGAAGATTTGCTGGTGGAATTTGGCGTTGATTTTGCGGTGTTCCTGAAAGAAAAATGAAAATATTTATTTTTATTTTAGAATATATATTCGGCTGTAGTGTAGTGTACCGGTGGTAAAAGTTCGGGACGTGACATATGTCATTCGATTCGTCTCGACGAGCTGAGTCGAACGGTACCACTCCCTACTTTAGGAAATGATTCTGGACCGAGTTATAGGTCCCGAAAAATCGAAAAACCAAAGGGGGGACCAAGCACTTTTTTGGGGTGAAAAATTCGAAAATGCAAATTATACCTCATTCGAAAGAGCTCGTCGAGCTGAGTCGAATGACACCAAAATCAACAAAATCCGACTTGATTTGACAAAGTTATGACCGTTTGTTTCAGCTCCTTACCTATGGCATCTGTGGAGATTTTTGCTGCTACGGAGGCCCCAAATACGTCCAGAGCAAGGGAGATAGGAATAGGTTTATGTTACGAGCCCAGACCCAGCGCCCGTAGACTCCCCGCGAGGCGCGTGCCGCAAAACCCCGCGCGAAGCGCGGGGTTTTGCACAAGCGCCTCGCCGACGCTCCATAGGTTTAGAGTTTTTTGTTTTTCTGTTATAACTTTGTCTAATCTTGTTCAATCACGGTGATTTTGGTGTCATTCGACTCAGCTCGATGAGCTCTTTCGAATGAGGTATAATTTGCAGTTTCGAATTTTTTGACCCCTAAAATTTTCAAAATTCGGGGATCTATAACTCGGCCATATGAAGTCGGATTTCGTTGATTTTGGTGTCATTTGACTCAGCTCGAAGAGTTCTTTCAAATGAGCTATCATTTGCATATTCGAATTTTTCCCCAAAAAAGTGCTTGGTCCCCCCTTTGGTTTTTCGATTTTTCGGGACCTATAACTCGGTCCAGAATCATTTCCTAAAGTAGAGAGTGGTACCGTTCGACTCAGCTCGCCGAGACGAATCGAATGACATATGGCTCGTCCCGAACTTTTACCACCGGTACACTACACTATATCCATATATTCTCTGATTATTCTAAAACAATCCTCAAAACTCACAAGCTCAACTAGTTTTTCAGCTCCCGGAAAGTGTGTCCTGACGTTAACTGTCACAACTTTGTAGACGCACATGCAGGGCTTACATTTCTCTTGCCAGTTGCCGACCAGAGGCCCTCTTTTTGCGCGTTTGGAACGAAACTGAAATTGGAAAAAAATTTATTTTACAAAGATTTTACCACCGGTACACTACACTATATCCATATATTCTCTGATTATTCTAAAACAATCCTCAAAACTCACAAGCTCAACTAGTTTTTCAATCCTCAAAACTCACAAGCTCAACTAGTTTCTCACATTAGTATTGTCCTCCCCAATGTTCATCTTGACGATTTCACGGCGCCTCAGCATATCACTGCCCAGTCCCAAAGCCTGTAAAAATGGTCAGTTTAGAGTTAATGTGAAAAATGTCTCATAACAAACATTTTCATCCTTTCCTCTATTGTTGTCCAAACAAAGTGTCTCGAATCGGATGCTGAACTTTTCCCGATTTTCGTCCCATTCAGGAGCGTAGAGTTCTGTCAGTAGATATGGAAAGCTGTTCCAACTATGCTCGTGAATCCGGGTGAGGCCGTTTGGTACAAAAGGTCGGACAAATGATGGAATTTTACTGAAAAAGAAAAAGAGAAGACTTGAGCTTTCGAGTAAATTTTTTAAAAATAAACTTACGATCTCAGGTGGTAGATTTTGTGGGTGAACTGCCCTTCATTGTAGCGCCCGTGACAAAGTGGAATGTTGTCGAATGGCTCGTCTTGCAAGATTTCCACTCCTTCTCCTTTGTGTGTTTGCTAAAAATAATGAGAAGAGTTTAGTTTTGAACAACAGAAAGTAAAAATAAAATTTTACTTTTCGAGCCGTCTCCATGTAGGCAAACGCCCGTCCAATCTGGAACTCTGCTGTAGTCATAGGCATCACTATCCTGTACTCGCGAACAAGCATTGCGGCTGGCGATTGAAGTGTAGACGAGCAGGCGAACACTGAGCAGGCGCACACTGAAGTAGGTGAGCAGGCAAACACTGAGCAGGCGAACACTGAAGGTAGCAGACAATGAGCACAAACCCCAACAGAGGTGTTTTGTGAGAGCGTTAATCCTTTCAAGTTTGTAAGGCTTTTATACTCTAGAAAATTTTGAAAAAAATTAATTTACAACGGAATCCAATTTTAAATTTTTTATTTGGCGCGCTCCTAGTTTTGTAAAATTTCTAATTATAATTCTAAAACAATAAAAACAAAAAAGAAATAAAGTTAAAGATTTAAGTTTTATCAAGTTTAACCCGATGTCCACAAAAGTCATTCTGCAAAAATACATTTTTGCTACCCCTGAACAAAAATGGAAGGTTTTGTTAGACTGGAGGTTTTTGTTCAAAGATATTTAATCCATTGTATTAAATATTAGATACACTCCAATTTATTTCAAGATTACGGGTGGCTCTTATTCCATCCAACTCCATCTTCTACTTGTATGTACATCCCTGGTATCCCTCTTAACTCCCGAATCATTTATCCTCTCCGAGAAACCTGGCTTCTTGGTCAAATTTTTAACTTATCGGAAACCTGATCCGAAGAAAATTTTGTAATCCTACCCGAAACCTGACCCGTCTTTTTTCTCAATCTGTGACAGCCTTGGTATATACATACATGTATAACTGTAATTCTAATTATTTTACCCTTTATTAATTATTTTCTTAAAAATTATTTTTAAATTATATAGTATCAGCCTCAATAATTTTCATTGTAAGAAACTATTTGAATTGTTAAAATATTTTTTATTTATTCAAAAAAATATCTAGTTTCTTCCATTCGTCACTTTTCATCATTTCCGTTCATTGCAAATGAAGCTGAAATACTTAAATAAAAAATTGTCAAACAAATATTTTTAACCCCTTTTTTGCCAATTTTTAAGTATATTTTTAATGTCCTGCCAGTTACTTTTTCTCTATTTCAGACATTTGATATATTTATTTATTTAAATTCTCTCTCACACCCACAGATGAATTTTTTGACATTTTTTGTTCCTCATTAAAGTACTCAAAAATTATTTAAAAATTTATATTTTAACTTTTTTAAGTCCTCCCATGTGTATGTACTTTTGTTGAGTAAATTAATTATATGTGAAAATAAATAAATATAAAATACAAAAAAAATTGGCAGTCTTTTGTCTGGCATTTGTCTCGACTAAACAAAATAAATATTTTGTTTACGTCAACTCTCTCCCTTTATGGTCTATATATTTTCACATTATTGCCAGACTTTTATTTAGATATTTTTTTTAATTTTAATTATTTGTCTGATATTTTTTGTTGTACTTAAATTAAAACAAAAAATTGTTGTTAATAAATAGCTTTATTTTTATAAGTGGTCCCACTATGTTTACGTAATCTATTTAACAGGAAATTATAAATTGCTTCTGAAATGATCCAATTTCGTTTTCTTAGTTTGATTTAAGCAATAAACAAACAAAAGATTAATTTAATTTTTATTCTGTTTTTTACAAAGCTAAAAAAAGTGAAACTTGATGCGAAAAATTCTATGGCGATAATTTTTAGAACCTATGATCCGGTTTTTTCAACATTGGCATAGGCTCTAATTGCTTAAGCTCTATTGAAAAATGCTTAGGCTGTAATTGAATAATGACAAATAAACGGAATAAAAATTAATTCTTTTTGATTGTTTGTTTTCCAAGGACAAATAAAGAGAATTTTGGGAGAAAAAAGTGGGCACGTAAACGGCCAGAAGAGTGACTTTATAACAGAGATCCTATTGACATAAATAGTAAATTCACAATTTCGAGAATCGGGTCAGAATAATTATTGTTTTATATAAGATTTAACTTAATTAATTTCAAATATTATTCAATTAATATGAAATAAACAAATGTTTATTAAATTTAAATAATTTATTTAACTTCTTGTCAAATTTATTTTTCTACTTAATCCCCAAATTTTTTTAAAATTATTTTACTATATTTTATTAAATATTATGTAATTTTTTGTTGACGTTTTTCTCGGCAAAAAAAACACCTGCTCAATTAATTATTCAAACATAATTTAAAATTACTTCTACATAGCAGTAAAGTAAACTACACATCCTTCAATCGCCTTTAACTACTAAATTATTGTTAGACTTTGTCTAAACAATCTTTCTGCGTTAAATGCCTGACTTCTTAATTCCTTCTTCTTAATTCCTGGCTTCTTCATTCCTGTTTTCTTTATGCCTGTCTTCTTAATTCCTGTTGCAGCTTTTTCCTAGCTAAAGATTTTTCCTGGCTACGGATCTTCCTTTCTACCTACAGCCTCTTCCTGGCTACTGATTTTTCTTTCTACCTACAGCTCTTTCCTGGCTAATTTTGCTTTTACCTACGGCTTTTTTCTTGCTAAAGACTTTCCTGTCTACATACAGCCTTTTCCTTGCTACTTGTTTTCCTGTCTAGAATTTTCTGCAGCTTTTTTGTCGGGGAATCATGTTCCGTCGCGGAGCCATAGGTCCCCGACTGATTTTGGCAAGATGCCGCATGATGGAAGGCATGGTGAAAGATACAGGTTTTCCCGCAAAATCGCGTCTGCCGTGGCCATTGAGCCCGGGAAGAATCCCGGAACTCCCTATTTTGACGTGCGAAGGCCAGGAATATGTAGAAATAAGTCATTATTTGTAGCTCATTTAATGAGTACAACGAAGTAGTTGACTAGGCAATGATGACTAAGTAATTATTAATAATAAAAGTTAATTCATAAATATTTATTTAAATAAGAATAGTCGAATAATTTAATTTATTTAATAAATACAGGTAAATAAGTCAAAAGGAATAATATAAATATTTACATTAATGGGGAAAATAAAGGAAAAAAGGGATAAAAGGGAAGTTTTTATTTACATTGGAAAATAATTGTGAAAAGTGAAAGAAAGGTTAAAATTATAAAAAATGAAACTAATTCTTCTCCATGTCTTTTTCTTATAAAGAAAAGCCAGATTGAACAAATAGGCGGGGAGTTGTAATTGTGCGGAGACAAAGCAAAGGTCGCCCACTAGGAAAATGAGCGACATGGCGAGATGAGCAAGCAATTAATGTGTGAGATGAGAGTCGTTCACTCTAAGAGTGCCCGACATGGATGAGCAGGCCATTACCATTTGAGGAGTCGTTCACTCTGAGAGTGATCGACATAGGCGGATGAACAATCTTTAGTGTTTGGGAAGACAGGCCATTTAAGAAGGATTGACATGAGCGGATGAGTAATCCATTTGCCTTTCAGAAGAATGTATGGTCAGAGATAAGGAACGAGTCGATAGCTCTAAGAGTTTCGACATATCCAAAGTGAGCTTAGTTGACAATTTAATGCTAGTCTTCCACTACAAGAGTGGTTGACGCGTCCATAAGAGGAAGATAAGCGAAATAAATAGAAATTAACTTTCCCAGCCAATTATTAAACTAAAATATTTCTCTTGCTCTTAGAGCAAGAGAATGCACTTTGGAGCGATCCGCGACACACTCCCCTCTTCGAGAGTTGCCAATTTTCCCAGAATTGTTATCTGGTGAGTTGTCCATCTTTTTGTTGTTCCTGACCGATTTCATAGCATGTAAATTTTTAATCAATGAGGATGAACAGAAGCTAATCCTCAGGGTTGATGAGTGAATTCCTCTATATTTATCGGATTTATGTGCAGAATTTTTCCATGTCTGAATTTTTAGATCCTTAATAAGCTTTGTTTTTGTTACACTCCATCTTGGATATATGCTGATTAGACAATCAAAATTCCGATAAGCGTAGCTTTCGGAAATGTTGGTGTGTTTGTTCACGTAGTTCAGTCGATGTGTTTCTGATGTGCAACTTGAATTTCCCAATTTGTCCGCCCAGAGAACTGTTGGGACTAGTTTTATTGCGCAAGTAGTTGCATTTTTCCAATATCTTTCGCTTCTTTTGTCCGCACAGTGAACTGTGAGGATCAGTAAGATTTCCTGGTTTAGATATTTAAATATTAATAGATGGATTTGACAAAGTTGTTCCACTAAGTTGTTTTAATTAGGTAGGGAAAATAACAAAGTTGTTTTTATTAATGAATGGAAACAACAAAAGTTGTTCCATGCGTTGTCAAAGCGATTACAAAGGTTTATTGTACAAAAGGTTCATTGAATTTTAAATTTAAATGTCATCCAATAACAGAAGATGATTTATTGCTTAGCACGAAGGTCTGCAATTGTTCGAATGTTTGTCACATTCTTTGGAGCGATACACCTTCCAACAAATCGAATTTTGTTACTCATTAATTTTGTCACTCCTTTGTCCGTTGTCTTTCATTAAAAGAAGATGATTTATTGCTCAGCACAAAGGCCTGCAATCATTTGGATGTTTGTCACATCCCTAATCATTTCTTAAATTTGAGTGCTTGATTTTTTCCTTTTATTCTCATAGTGAAGTCGCTCTGTTTTAACCTTGATTTTCATTGAAGGCAAATTATCCTTAGTCATAAGATGAAACATCCATGACAGATTTTATCGTTAGATCGAAGTTGTATTTGAATATTAATGCAAAAATATTGCTATTCGAGTAGCTTCTACTGTGTATCAATGAAAATTAAATGATGCACTTGTGAATTTTTTGTTGGAAGCAATAGCATAGCTTTCGCTTCAGTGCCTTTATTGCAAAATTCTTATACTTGTAAACGTCTTACATTATAAATGCTCGACAACTGTTTGTGTTTTTGAATTCTCAATTATTAGCGTTTACATTAGTAGACGTTTGATGGATATTCTATGAAGAGAAATTCTTAATGTCTTACATTAGAAAATGTTTGACGGTTATTTTATGAAAAGAACTTCTTAATTCTTAATGTCATACATTGGAAAATGTTTGACAGTAATTAAAGGTTGCATGTATCGGATAAATCACTGAAATGATTTTTTCTTAATTCTTTGAGTAAACTCTCAGAATTCCTTGGCTCTAGAATCAATAATCTTATTATGTTGAATGAATTGTTTGTTGTCGAGGATCGTTGTCAGAATTATGTTGTCGGTTAGTGTTGTAAGTGATTGATTGTGAGTAAGTTGATAGGAAGAAGGTAGGAGAATGAGTAGCCAGGAAAATGCTACCGGAAATGTGCAGACAGGGAATCTTTAGCCAGGAAAAAGCTGCAATGAAATTTGTAGGCAGGAAAATTAGTAGCCAGGTAAAAGCTGCAGGAAAATGTGTAGTCAGGAAAATAAGTAGCCAGGTAAATGTGGACTGGAAAATAAGTAGCCAGGTAAAAGCTGTAGACAGGAAATCTGTAGCCAGGAAAAAGCTGCAGGTAGACAGTAAAATCTGAGCCAGGAAAAAGCTGCAGGTAGACAGGAAAATCTGTAGCCAGGAAAAAGCTGCCGAAATAATTAGACAGGAAAGTTTGAAGCCAGGAAAAAGATGCTGATAGACAGGAAGTTTGTAGCCAGGAAAAAGCTGCAGAAATAAGTAGACAGGAAAATTTGTAGCCAGGGAAAAGCTGTAGTTAGACAGGAAAGTTTGTAGCCAGGAAAAAGCTGCAGAATAAGTAGACAGGAAAGTTTGTAGCCAGGAAAAAGCTGCAGAAAATTCTAGACAGGAAAACAAGTAGCAAGGAAAAGGCTGTATGTAGACAGGAAAGTCTTTAGCAAGAAAAAAGCCGTAGGTAAAAGCAAAATTAGCCAGGAAAGAGCTGTAGGTAGAAAGAAAAATCAGTAGCCAGGAAGAGGCTGTAGGTAGAAAGGAAGATCCGTAGCCAGGAAAAATCTTTAGCTAGGAAAAAGCTGCAACAGGAATTAAGAAGACAGGCATAAAGAAAACAGGAATGAAGAAGCCAGGAATTAAGAAGAAGGAATTAAGAAATCAGGCATTTAACGCAGAAAGATTGTTTAGACAAAGTCTAACAATAATTTAGTAGTTAAAGGCGATTGAAGGATGTGTAGTTTACTTTACTGCTATGTAGATGTAATTTTAAATTATGTTTGAATAATTAATTGAGCAGGTGTTAGTTATTTATTTTCATATCATTTGTTGTCTTTGTGTAAGCTGAAGAAAATTTGTTCAAAATTAATTGTAATAAAATATGTAAGAAGAGAACATAGTTTTTTCTTTGTTGTTGTTGGAGTTAAGAGTTCATTGATGTTAAAATAATCGTCGAAGATGTGAGAAAATGATCACTGTGCTGTTCTATTCGATTGTTGACTGGCATAAGCCATACAACAGAGAGAATGAAGTTTGTTGGGCAATGATTACAATTATTTTCCAACATAAGCATTGTAAACATAATTGAGATTTATCTAAAAAATTTGTGGTTGCTCGACATAAGTCTAACAACAATTGAAATTATAAAGTTGTAAGATCGAAGCCATTCAACAATAAATGAAAATTTGTAGTTGTTTGACATAGGTCTAATGATTTATGTTTTCAGGTCGAAGCCTTCCAACAAGGATGAGTTAAGATTTTAGTTGCTAGACATAAGTGCAACAAAAATAAAAAATTGATCAAGTTGTCAGATAGAAATCCTTCAACAATAATTGAGTGTTGTCTGAAAATTGGTTTGATAAGACACGTCTAACAACAATAGAAATTCAATAAAGTTAGCAAATTGAAGTTTTAACAATAATAGTTGTTTAGGCTAAGTCTAACAACATTGATGTAAGGTAGAAATTTTTCTCTTGGTTGTTTAATAGTATTTTCTTCATTCTTCTCTTTATGTTGTAATTTCTGTGAAAGAATTAAAGCGTTAAAGATATAGTTCTTTCCCAAGGACTAAGGTTGAAAACACTAAGTGATTCAACAATATTAGTTAGATGGAAAATTGAAAATTTGTTTTAAAACTAGAAGGAATAATGTAATTATGTAGAGCATTGAATAATTAGTAATCGTATACACATAGTGTGACGAATTTCGAGTAGTTGCCGCGTTGGAATATAGCAATAGAAGTGAATATAATAGATGACGCATAGTATTGTCCTTTTTCAAAGTCCTCGAATAGAAATTCTCGGACAAAAATTTTATCTAAAGAAATTTTGACATACCAAAAACATCCATGAGCACCATCTATTGCGGGAGCACATCCTGCCGTGCTCGCCATTTGTCGGGGAATCATGTTCCGTCGCGGAGCCATAGGTGCCCGACTGATTTTGGCAAGATGCCGCATGATGGAAGGCATGGTGAAAGATACAGGTTTTCCCGCAAAATCGCGTCTGCCGTGGCCATTGAGCCCGGGAAGAATCCCGGAACTCCCTATTTTGACGTGCGAAGGCCAGGAATATGTAGAAATAAGTCATTATTTGTAGCTCATTTAATGAGTACAACGAAGTAGTTGACTAGGCAATGATGACTAAGTAATTATTAATAATAAAAGTTAATTCATAAATATTTATTTAAATAAGAATAGTCGAATAATTTAATTTATTTAATAAATACAGGTAAATAAGTCAAAAGGAATAATATAAATATTTACATTAATGGGGAAAATAAAGGAAAAAAGGGATAAAAGGGAAGTTTTTATTTACATTGGAAAATAATTGTGAAAAGTGAAAGAAAGGTTAAAATTATAAAAAATGAAACTAATTCTTCTCCATGTCTTTTTCTTATAAAGAAAAGCCAGATTGAACAAATAGGCGGGGAGTTGTAATTGTGCGGAGACAAAGCAAAGGTCGCCCACTAGGAAAATGAGCGACATGGCGAGATGAGCAAGCAATTAATGTGTGAGATGAGAGTCGTTCACTCTAAGAGTGCCCGACATGGATGAGCAGGCCATTACCATTTGAGGAGTCGTTCACTCTGAGAGTGATCGACATAGGCGGATGAACAATCTTTAGTGTTTGGGAAGACAGGCCATTTAAGAAGGATTGACATGAGCGGATGAGTAATCCATTTGCCTTTCAGAAGAATGTATGGTCAGAGATAAGGAACGAGTCGATAGCTCTAAGAGTTTCGACATATCCAAAGTGAGCTTAGTTGACAATTTAATGCTAGTCTTCCACTACAAGAGTGGTTGACGCGTCCATAAGAGGAAGATAAGCGAAATAAATAGAAATTAACTTTCCCAGCCAATTATTAAACTAAAATATTTCTCTTGCTCTTAGAGCAAGAGAATGCACTTTGGAGCGATCCGCGACACACTCCCCTCTTCGAGAGTTGCCAATTTTCCCAGAATTGTTATCTGGTGAGTTGTCCATCTTTTTGTTGTTCCTGACCGATTTCATAGCATGTAAATTTTTAATCAATGAGGATCAACAGAAGCTAATCCTCAGGGTTGATGAGTGAATTCCTCTATATTTATCGGATTTATGTGCAGAATTTTTCCATGTCTGAATTTTTAGATCCTTAATAAGCTTTGTTTTTGTTACACTCCATCTTGGATATATGCTGATTAGACAATCAAAATTCCGATAAGCGTAGCTTTCGGAAATGTTGGTGTGTTTGTTCACGTAGTTCAGTCGATGTGTTTCTGATGTGCAACTTGAATTTCCCAATTTGTCCGCCCAGAGAACTGTTGGGACTAGTTTTATTGCGCAAGTAGTTGCATTTTTCCAATATCTTTCGCTTCTTTTGTCCGCACAGTGAACTGTGAGGATCAGTAAGATTTCCTGGTTTAGATATTTAAATATTAATAGATGGATTTGACAAAGTTGTTCCACTAAGTTGTTTTAATTAGGTAGGGAAAATAACAAAGTTGTTTTTATTAATGAATGGAAACAACAAAAGTTGTTCCATGCGTTGTCAAAGCGATTACAAAGGTTTATTGTACAAAAGGTTCATTGAATTTTAAATTTAAATGTCATCCAATAACAGAAGATGATTTATTGCTTAGCACGAAGGTCTGCAATTGTTCGAATGTTTGTCACATTCTTTGGAGCGATACACCTTCCAACAAATCGAATTTTGTTACTCATTAATTTTGTCACTCCTTTGTCCGTTGTCTTTCATTAAAAGAAGATGATTTATTGCTCAGCACAAAGGCCTGCAATCATTTGGATGTTTGTCACATCCCTAATCATTTCTTAAATTTGAGTGCTTGATTTTTTCCTTTTATTCTCATAGTGAAGTCGCTCTGTTTTAACCTTGATTTTCATTGAAGGCAAATTATCCTTAGTCATAAGATGAAACATCCATGACAGATTTTATCGTTAGATCGAAGTTGTATTTGAATATTAATGCAAAAATATTGCTATTCGAGTAGCTTCTACTGTGTATCAATGAAAATTAAATGATGCACTTGTGAATTTTTTGTTGGAAGCAATAGCATAGCTTTCGCTTCAGTGCCTTTATTGCAAAATTCTTATACTTGTAAACGTCTTACATTATAAATGCTCGACAACTGTTTGTGTTTTTGAATTCTCAATTATTAGCGTTTACATTAGTAGACGTTTGATGGATATTCTATGAAGAGAAATTCTTAATGTCTTACATTAGAAAATGTTTGACGGTTATTTTATGAAAAGAACTTCTTAATTCTTAATGTCATACATTGGAAAATGTTTGACAGTAATTAAAGGTTGCATGTATCGGATAAATCACTGAAATGATTTTTTCTTAATTCTTTGAGTAAACTCTCAGAATTCCTTGGCTCTAGAATCAATAATCTTATTATGTTGAATGAATTGTTTGTTGTCGAGGATCGTTGTCAGAATTATGTTGTCGGTTAGTGTTGTAAGTGATTGATTGTGAGTAAGTTGATAGGAAGAAGGTAGGAGAATGAGTAGCCAGGAAAATGCTACCGGAAATGTGCAGACAGGGAATCTTTAGCCAGGAAAAAGCTGCAATGAAATTTGTAGGCAGGAAAATTAGTAGCCAGGTAAAAGCTGCAGGAAAATGTGTAGTCAGGAAAATAAGTAGCCAGGTAAATGTGGACTGGAAAATAAGTAGCCAGGTAAAAGCTGTAGACAGGAAATCTGTAGCCAGGAAAAAGCTGCAGGTAGACAGTAAAATCTGAGCCAGGAAAAAGCTGCAGGTAGACAGGAAAATCTGTAGCCAGGAAAAAGCTGCCGAAATAATTAGACAGGAAAGTTTGAAGCCAGGAAAAAGATGCTGATAGACAGGAAGTTTGTAGCCAGGAAAAAGCTGCAGAAATAAGTAGACAGGAAAATTTGTAGCCAGGGAAAAGCTGTAGTTAGACAGGAAAGTTTGTAGCCAGGAAAAAGCTGCAGAATAAGTAGACAGGAAAGTTTGTAGCCAGGAAAAAGCTGCAGAAAATTCTAGACAGGAAAACAAGTAGCAAGGAAAAGGCTGTATGTAGACAGGAAAGTCTTTAGCAAGAAAAAAGCCGTAGGTAAAAGCAAAATTAGCCAGGAAAGAGCTGTAGGTAGAAAGAAAAATCAGTAGCCAGGAAGAGGCTGTAGGTAGAAAGGAAGATCCGTAGCCAGGAAAAATCTTTAGCTAGGAAAAAGCTGCAACAGGAATTAAGAAGACAGGCATAAAGAAAACAGGAATGAAGAAGCCAGGAATTAAGAAGAAGGAATTAAGAAATCAGGCATTTAACGCAGAAAGATTGTTTAGACAAAGTCTAACAATAATTTAGTAGTTAAAGGCGATTGAAGGATGTGTAGTTTACTTTACTGCTATGTAGATGTAATTTTAAATTATGTTTGAATAATTAATTGAGCAGGTGTTAGTTATTTATTTTCATATCATTTGTTGTCTTCGTGTAAGCTGAAGAAAATTTGTTCAAAATTAATTGTAATAAAATATGTAAGAAGAGAACATAGTTTTTTCTTTGTTGTTGTTGGAGTTAAGAGTTCATTGATGTTAAAATAATGTTAAAAATCATTGTTAAAATAATGTTAAAAATCATTGATGTTAAAAAATGCTTAGGCTGTAATTGAATAATGACAAATAAACGGAATAAAAATTAATTCTTTTTGATTGTTCGTTTTCCAAAGACAAATAAAGGGAATTTTGGGAGAAAAAATTGGGCACGTAAACGGCCAGAAATCTCTTCTTACATCGGCAAAACCCGGTTAGAGGGGTGACTTTATAAGAGAGATCCTATTGACATAAATAATAAATTCACAATTTTGAGAATCATGTCAAAATAATTATTGTTTTATACAAAGATTTTACTTAATTAATACAATTTAATTGATATGAAATAAACAAATGGTTATTAAATTTAAATAATTTATTTTGCTTCTTTTAAAATTCTGTACTTAATCCCCAAAAATTTTTCTAAAATTATTTTATTATTTATTAAAAATTCTATAATTTTTTGTTGACGTTTTTCTCGGCAACCAGTAGATAAGAATGTTAAAAATGAACTTTTCATTTACTTGAAACACGTCCTTTCTTGCACAAAAATAGAGAAAGGAATTTGCGCAACAATGTCTGTGCACATTAATCAAAATTAGGATCATTCTTCGTCATCACTAGATTCTTTCGAAATTTTTATAAGCTCAATTAAATATTTATAAATATAAAAATTTATTTTTATTTTTTCTCATTTTATTTTTTAAATATCCAACTTTTTTTATATTCAAGTTTGCTGTATTTTACGTTATTTTAGATATTAAATCTATTAAGTTTATTAATCAGATAATTATAAAAATTAAAGAAAATATTTTCTCCATCATTAAATTTCATAGATATAATTGTACATGAATATGTTAATAAATAGCATCATTTTACAAAAATATCTTTTTTGTACTTTTTTGTTAAAATTAAATATCATTTTAATTCCATCCCACGTCTTTTTAATTTTAATTATTTTTAAACAATTAAATTTATTTGTACCCTGATTTTCCAAATTAATAATAAAAAAGAACTTTTTCTAAATCATCTCTATATCATTCCTAAAATAATTTCAAGCTAAAATTCTAACCGGAAATCGAGCTACCTAATTTAAACTTAGGACTATTTCCCAATTCACCAATTCAATTTAACATCATAACCTATTTAAAAAAAAGATTAGATGTCTGATAATTTGTTTAAATTTCTTTTATTTTTAAATATTTTCCAAGAATTTATTTTACTATAAACTTTTTGGCATTTAATTTATTAAAAAATAAATACTTCCACAATCTAAAATAGATAAATATTTTTTAAAATAATTTTTGGAAAATCCCATTATTTATTAAATAAATCCAAAAAAAGTCTTTTGTTTGGACTTTTTTGGTCTGATAAATTGCCAGAAAAAATATTAAAAATATTAAATTTGGCTATATATCTAAACGTCATTTTAAATAGTTTAAAAAGGATTTTTTATTTATTAATGTCCTAATTTGGCAGATAAATAGTTTAATATTTATTTATATATTGTTTAAACCTTCCTTCCTCTTTAAATTATTTCTCTGAATTTAAATTTTTTGTAAATTAATTTATTATAAATATTTTTTGAAAAAAAAATATTTGGAAGAATTCCAAAAAAATTTATTTTTACAAAAAAATTAAAGATGAAAATAAGCCTTGAAATTTATTTAAAATTCTTTTAATTTTTAGCAATGTCCACTCAACATTTATTTCTTTTCTTTCATTATTCTCTCAAAACAAAGCTAATTTTTATCAAAAAATAAACGAATCTTAAAAGGGCGTGAAGAAGAAGATATTACACGGGAAGGTGCAATGTACACGAATAAATAGAGGGTGGGGGAGTATATTCATTCTTTTAATTTCTTTCATCAATCTTATTAAACAGACATTATCAAAAAAATTTTTGATTAAAAAAATATTGTAAAAATTCCAGTGTGCTTTTATATTTTCTTTAAAATTGCTTTTAAAAATATTCTTCAAAATGATTTAAAATTAAGTCACAGGGACAAATGTAGGTAATTTTTAAAATAGCGTACATTAGATATATTCTCAATTAAGCTTTACACTACAAATAAATTTTTATCACTTTTTTTTTAATTTTTAAAAGTAATGTATTTATTTTCAATTTTTTCTTCTTCATTTATGTCTGGGTAAAAAGGATGAAAAGTTTTCTTAAAATTTGTCTGTCTGTGTTTGGAGTAGTTGTTGTCGCTGACACCCTTTTTCAGACAAAATAAAAGCCAAAAAAATAAGAGAAAATTAGGGGGAAGTGTCTGTGAAAGAGTATTTTTATTTTATTAATGGACATTACAATTTTAATAACATCATTCTTTTCTTTTATTAAAAAAGAATAAAAATATGAACGAGCAAAGTACGTTGCTGTATATATTATACGGAATCTGAGCGCGAATTGCGCATCCCCCTTCTCCCCAAAAACCTTCCAGACGGCCGGTCTGTTTGGAAAAAGGAATTGTTTGGAAGAAGAAGAGTCATTTGTCGCCTTTTTTCTCTCTGATTTTCCCTTATTTTTCCTCTCCAAAAAATATCACCACAAAACACCCTTCCATTAATTTATGCTATTTTCTGGCTTTTAAAAGCAGCCACTATTTGAGCAAAAATTGTCTTTTATTATTAATATATTAATTTTCTGTGTGGTCTTCCTTCTACATATTTTTAAAAATATGCTTTCTTTCCCCTTCCATTTTTATTTTTTCTAGATTTTAATTTTTACTAGTTGATTAATTTTAAAAAAAATTAAAAGGTAGTACTGACACGGCAAAGCACGTTATTACAGTAAAATTGCCATCTTTAAATAATACCTCAATTATACATAATTTTCCTAATTTTTAAGTTATTTAAATTCGAAATTATGTTAGTTAGAGTTTGGGTATTTTTTGTACTCTTTAGGTATATTCCTTGACACTAGTGATCGAGCTGTATCTGGACCAAGGCCTGGGGTTTCCCTGTACCATGAGTCCAGGCCCAGACATTTTTTGGCCTTCCTGGCTTTTTCCTGGACTACAGGCCCAGGATCCTTCCCAGATCAATAAATCAAACCCGGAACCCAGGAACAGGCCCAGGCTTTTCAAAAATCTCGATCACTACTTGACACCTTTTTTAAATCCTTTTAGATTTTTATTAAATACAATCAAAGCTTTATTAAAAATTTTTTAATTTTTTAGCTTTATTTAAAGTACTATACATAAAAACTACTAATTCTATACAAAAATTCTTGAATTAAAAATAGAAACATATATTTATATTTGGAATTGTTTCTTCTCTAATAATTCACATGGCCTTCTCGTGCAAATCAGCTGTTTGCAGAGATCGCCATTCAACTTTCGAGACTACTAAAAAACCTTCATTATCGGCAATTTTCGGCTCCTCCTCCAGTTTTTGCTTATTGGCTATTTTTATTCTTCCTTTTTTATTGTTTTCTTCCGAAAGTGCGTCAGCAGCGACAATTTCGCCGATAACAGGTGAAGAAACGGAAATGAGGCACCAACAACAAAATCACCAACGACGGCAACAAAATAATGATGATGAAGATGATGGTCGGGCTGTGGGGACTGGAAGAAAATGTGAGATCAAAGTCCATATTGTAAGTTTTAATTAAAAAAAGAGGATTTTTGGAAGAGGGAAGTAAGTAACACAAAAAGATACATAAAAATATTATCTTCAAAAGAAGATTAACCTTTTCTAGAAAGATTTCTTTACTTCCTTTCCTTAATCAGCTATCCTTTGAGAAGCTTGAGGAGGATAATTATTTTTTAAAAAGAAAGTTTTGAATTGGCAAAAATATGTAATAAATACGAAAACAAAAATATACTCTTAAATAACATTAAACAAAATTAAATGCCTTTACTTGGCATTAAAAATAAAAAGAATATTCAAAAACACTCTAAAATAAAGCTTGGAATTTAATAATAATATTTATTAAAAAACTATTTTCTTTTATTTTTAGGTAAAACACGTTAGAGGGGAATGTGTCCGTCTTTTTGGCGGGAAGCCAGCCTGTCAGTCAGAAGAATATGTAGATCCAGAAAGTGAACAATGTCGAAATGAAGAACCTATATTTCTTCGAAAATAAAAAAAATTTTCTTTTTAAAAAATTTTTTCTTTTTATTAAACACTTTATTTTATTATTTTTCCGCCCATTTTTCTTTCTTTATTTTTTCTTTGTTTTTACTGACCTCTATTCTCTATATATTTTTCTTTAAAAAATTCTTTCCTTTTTTCTTTTAACCTGCATAAACTTTTTTTTAAATTTTTTTGAAAAATTTGAGGTTTTGTTTAAAAACAAAAATTAATCTTTTTTAAATATTTGACCCTTAAAAACGTCATTAAGTCGTCATTTTTTACAAATGACTGCGTCAATGTTTTGGCAATAACAGGAAGAATTAAATAAATTTTAAAAAATAACAGATTCAATTTAATCCGAACATTTGGCTTTTTAAATAAATTTACGTTTTTTAAAGTTTCATAAAATTATTTTTTTAGATTTTGTTGTCATTTTTTAAAGTTTTATACATATTAAATTTCAATTAAATTTAATCAAATATTCAGAAAAAATTTCTAATTATTCTAAAAATAATTTTTTAAAATACCTATATTAAATTTTATAAAAATATTTACTAATCAAAAATAAATTACAAAAATATTTTTCCTTTTTGCTTTTCCTCTCTGAAAGTTATTTTTGATTTAAAGTTACTAAAAATTAAATTAAATTTACCTTTTTGTAAGTAAAATTTTTTGAGTTTTTCGCACTGAATTTTGTTGGAGTTGGGATGTGACTTAATCAAATAATTTGGCAATCTTAATTGAAATTTGTCGTTTATTTAAAGAAATTAAGAATATAAAATAATATAGGTTACTTCATATGTAACACATCCCAACAACAATTTCAACATTCAATCCCGAATAATTCTCCACTTTCCCCATAAAAAACATATTATGGATAAAGCATAATTCAACAATAAATATTAAAAATAACACCAAAAATTAATTAAACAATTACTAACCCTTTTATTTTTTAATTTTTTAAAAATACTCAAAAATCTTTTTTTGAACTTTCTTTCCTTTTAAATATATCCTTCTAATCTGTGAAAGTGTTTACAAGTATGTTTATATGTTAAAAAGATTAAATATATCCTCAAATCTAATGTTTTCTTCTTAATATTTTTGTTTATTTTGTACTTAAAATAATTAAAAAAAAATATTTTTGTAACATTTTCCCATATATTAATTCGAAAAATTGTTTTTATTTACTGTTATCAGTTTAAGTGAAAAACGTCAAAAAAATTTTACTTTCAATTTAGTCTAATAAGAGTGCAAAGTAACAACAAAAATATTTGAGATTACTGTAAATATTTAATTCACTAATTTACTTAGTAAATACAGTATCCTTTTTATTTTAATTTAATTTAAAATTCTTTACAAATCTGCCTAATTTAATCTGATATTTTTAATTTTGCAAATCTGTATTGACCAAAAAAAGTTGAGAATGGAGACCGGACTGGGAGTGTCTAAGAGAAGCTCGAAAAATCTCTTATCTCGATAACTGAGATTTTGATGATCTCGTCTCGATCTGTTCTTTAGTTCAGAATTCCCATTTCCGATTTTTTGAACCAATTTTTGATATTTATTTCTTTGTAAAATTATCCATAAATTTGTCCCTTCTTAAATTTTTCCATAAATTTGACCTTTTTTAAATTTTGATTCAAAATAAATTATTTAAGTCTTCGTTCTCAACATTATTGTGGTGGTTGATATTATTCTCCTCTTTTAGTCCTATAAATCTGCTTATTATCATCTCTACTTATTTAATGTTAAAAATTTTTATATTTCATAAATCCTTTCTTAAAAGCCAAAAGTTTATTCATAAATTTACTAACTTTATTTATTTTTTGTCAGGAGACTGTTAATATCTTGATATTCTAAATAAAAAAGGATTTATTCGTTAATTGCAGTACACTAATTCACCCCTAATTTTATTTTATTTTTAAAATATATCTTTTTAATAATTGCTTAAAAAGGGCTTATTAATCCTTTAAAAAATAAAAATGAATAACAATTTTATTTTGAAAACTTAATGAAGGTCTAAAGTATTTAATAAGCTTATAATCGAAAATAAAAATAGAGAAATCTGTAAAAAATTATTTTAAAAAAATTTTATTTTTAATTTTTTCTGTTTTAATTGCAGATGATTATAGTCTAATTTTTCTGAGAAATAAAAGAAAAATTTGGGGGGATAAAGTAGAAATGTTTTTTTTTATTTTGTTTAGATACAATAACGAAGACATTAAATAAATATTAGATACCAGATTGAGACGAAATCTCGAACATAAATCTTGATTATCGAGATTGAGACTTCAAGTCTGGTCTCTAATTAAAATCAAATTATTTTCAAATTCTCTACTAAATTCTAAAATTATTTTCTTTTTAATAATTTTTTGTTTTTACCATTCCAATTTGTTACTTCTTTTTTAAATTATTCTTGGAACAAACACTATAAATTTATTTTTAAATAATTACCACAATTATTTTAAAAATAATTATTTAACATTTATTTATTTATTTATTTACTTGGAATTGTTTAGTATAATATTTTTAATTTAAATACCAAATAAATAATTTTTAAAAAGTACTTTAATTTAATAGTACATTTTAAAAAGAATTTTTTGTCACATCATTTTCACCCCTTTATTTTTACTCAATTTGAACCAAATATTTTTTTCTTCATTTACTCAATTTGTTTTTTTTTCACTCCAAATCCTTTTAAAGGATTACCAGACAGCTTTTTATTTCTGTTGCCACATTTATTCTTTTTTTGTGTGGTTGTTTTTATGTTTGTGACCTTTTCTCAAAAATTCTTTTTTTGTCCTTTTTTGGCATTTAAAGTAAATACATCCATTAGTCACTCAATCTTTTTTTAATAAAAAAGGTGTTAATTAATTAAAAGAAAAGAAAATATTTTTTCTGAATTTTTAACAAAATTTAGAAAAAATAAAGAAAATCTTTAGAATTTAATCAAATTTTTGGCGTAGTTTGACTGATCTCTGAATAAAAAATTTTTTGTTTGACAGAATAATTAATTGTCAAATTGTTGGAATCAAAAGAAAATATTAAAACAAAAATACTTGAACAATACAAACAAAAAAATTAATTTTAATAATTAATCAAACACCAAATTTATTTATTTAAAATTTTGCAAAAATTAAAAATTACAAAAATAATTTTGATTTTTAATTTTTGATATTTTTTAAATAAAATTTATATATCTATAGTTTGTTTCAACCACAGTTTCTGACATTTAAATATTTTTATTTATTTTTTATGTCAAACCAAAAATTATTTTTTTAAATACCTATAAAAGAATATTTTTGTATTTATTTTTTGGCACTTCCTTTATTTATACCGGGAATTTATTAAATATCAAAACACACATTTTTTATTTTTATTTTTGTAATTGCATGTTATTTATTTAATGAATAATTATTTTGGACTGAAAAAAATTTAAAAGAAAAAGTATATGGTAAAAAACTAATAATTATTTTTGACTAATTTTTTTTAAACAAAGATTGGACTTTTGGCATTTTATTAAAACAAAAGAAAATTATTTTAGAAAAATTTTTAGAAAAAATAATTAAATAAAAGAGTAATGGAAAATATCTTTGATAAGTCAATCAGTAGAGTACTTTCAATTTTAAATTTTATTTAAAAATTATTTTGATATTTTTGGAGTTCTATTAAGAAAATACAAATTTAGGGCAAAAAACTTAGTAAAAAGTTTTTTTTGGAATTTTAATATGAGTTTCAAATCTTGAAGTTTTGTGTATTTACAATAGGGATTTGAATGTAGGTTGAAGTTAATTGTGGGGAAGAATTAAAACAGTCAATTAAAATACAATGGGGAAAAATGAAATAGTAAATGTTTATTTAATTCATTTGACAGAAATATAAAACAAATTAACTAATTAACTCTACTTTTTAATTATTTTTTGATTATATTAAAACAACATCAAAATAATAAATCTCTAAATAGTTTTATGTTTATTGGACATTTATGTAGATTATTTCAACCCTAATTATTTTTGTTTAATCATTTAATATAATAATTTAAAATTATTTTGTTATAAAAATAAGAAAAATAAATACAAAATAAAAATAAATTTATAGGAAATATATTCACTTTTATTTTTTGTAAATTCATAGAGCCCGGACCGATACGATATTTTTTCGATATTTTTCTATATTCGGTTTCGATATTTTTCGAAGAAATAGGGCTCTAATAGGTATGTATATTTTTTTTAATTTTTTACATTACGGATAGACCTTTATTTTAAATGCTCCCTTAAAAATTAAAAATCTTATTCAAAAATGAAAGATATATTAAATTGGAAATATCGCTTTGGCAGCCCCAACCACCCGCTAGTAAGTCAACTTTTAAAAAATGTATTCAAAATAAATTTTAAATAAAAATATTTATTTTCCTTCAAAATTTAATATATTTAAAATAATATTTGTACAAAAAATGTCAAAAATAGAAATAAAATAAAAAAATATTTTTGAGTGTTTTTAGCCATAAAAACATAAATTAAAACACAAAAACTTTTTAAATCTTTTAAATGTTTTTGTACTTTCTTTAAATATAAAATTGCTTTTAATAAATTTTTAAAAATATTTAATGGATATTTATTTATTTTTGTAGAGGATTTTCTTTTAAAAATATTTTTAAATTTTGTTTTTAATCTAAAAATAGAAAAAATTAATTTTTAATTAAAAAGATATTTTCCAAAAATTTCTAAAAAACAATCATTTTTGGGTTAATTTTTTAAATTTGATTTCTGTATTTTAATTATTTTTAAGACATTAATAATCAAAAAAAAATAAATTTCATGCTTAATTTAATTTTTTACAAAAAATTTATACCTTTTATATTTAATAATTTTCTAGTTTTTATTAAAAACACCAATTTTGGTTTAATTTATTTTTACTTAAATACTTGTTTTTTCTTGGTACAAAAATAATTTGTCTCGTAAAATATAAACTTTTTTAAATAAATTAAGAAATTTATTAAATTTAACAAAATTTATCAATTTTGTCTCGATCCTTAAAATTGTTTTAATTTTAAATAATTTTTTGTATTTTTTTATTTTTGTATTTTTTGTTGAAAAAATAATTTAAAATTTATTTTATTTTTTAATTAAAAATGGTTAAAATATTTTTATTTATTTTCATTACTCTTCTATGTGTATAATCTAACTTTACTTTAAAATTAAATTTAAATTATTTAATTACCTTATTTTATTTTTTATTTATTTATCTCCTTTAATATTTAAAAAAATTTTATTAATTTAAAAATTAAAACACTAAAAATCGTTAGAAAACACATTTTAAATTTAAAAAGTAAATTTCTTGGTAGAACTTTATTCTTAGAGATATATGTAATTTTACAAAATTTTTTGCATGCCGGAAACTTAAGTTCACGTTCAGATGAACGCTAAAATTGGGGGAAAATTAATCTTTAATTAAATAAAAATTTAAATACAACATTTCCTATTTATTTTTTAAATTTCAAAACATCAAGACCATTTATCTGTTTAACAAAAGTTTTCGTTTAAAGACATAAATTCTCGTTATTTAATTAAAATATTTTATAAAAAAATATTTTTATTTATTTTTTTTAAATATAAAATCTCTCTATTTTTAGCTATTTTCCCCTCATAATATTAATTTTGCTAATTTTATTTCTAAAAAATTGTCTATAGCGTGTGGAAATGCTAAAATAACTTAAAAACTTTTTTGTCCAACTTTTATTTTTCCTATTTTGAGCTTAAAAATTTATTTTTTTCTTTTTTTAGAATCATTTTTGTGTGTATTTATGAGAATAATTTTTATTAAAAATTTATCTTTTAAAATTTATTTTCATTCATTTTAGTCCACCAACACACAGTCTGTAATTAACTTATTGTCAAGTTTGTACTAAAAAAATTTCAAAATATAAATTTAGACTTTTCCACGAAGTTCAATTTAATTAACTAAAAATAATGACGTTTTTTCTTTAAAAATTTTTAAAATATCCGCCCGCCCATTCCCCAAATTCTCTCAATTTTAATTTTGTTTATAATAATTTCCGGTATATTAACACCAATTTATTATTTTTAGGTGAAGGCGGAGGCAATTGAGAGCAAAAAAAAAAAGAAAAGAAAAATCTAGACGGCTGGCGAGACGGCGGAATATAAAATAAAAAATAAAATATATTTATTGGGCGGTCCCTCCCCTTTCCGCTACTCACTTTTAAAAGAAAAGTTAACATTGCGCAACTACTTAAAAAATCTTTTTTTTATTAGTCTCATTCATTTAATTTATTTTTCCACCAAAAATAATATTTAATTTTTTAAAAGAAGGATTGGCAATAAATAAATAATATTTTATTTTGAATAATATTTATTTATATTTGCTTTCAAATTAATTAATATAAATAAAAACGTACGTATGTCAACCTATCCCTTTTCTAATATTTTTAATAAAAAAATTATATTTACCACACCTTATATAAAAATATTTTTGGAATATTATGCGTATTTATGCAAAAATGATTATTATTATATTTATTTTTTTATGTCATACATATATTTTTAATAAACTAATTTAAAAAATTAAATTACTCTCAACAATAATGTTGTCGGTGCTTGGAAAATTTTCGGTCGGAACTGAACCAAAAAAATTTTGGGTTCTTTTGTTCGGTTCCAAATTTACAATCCTACTCAAAAATACTTTCTTTCCCCAAATATTTGAAAAATCCCCAGATATTCGGAAGTAAACCAAAAACTATAACCGAAAGATCCTCGATCTACTCAAAACAACCAAATTTTTGTCCTCTTAAAGATTTTTAAAAATATTTTTATTTTTTAAATTATTTTTTTAACAAAAGTATTTAATTGGCTATAATTTTTAAGCACAAACTAAAAAATAAAAAAAAATTATTTTTTGTCTGTGACTTAATAAATTAAATTTTAGACTATCCCCCTTTTTTCTTCCCCCAAATTGGTAACACACGTAGTATCTAAACAACAAACTATATTGTAAAATATATTCTTTTATTTAAGCCAAAAAAACATTCTTAATGAAACATTAAATACATTTTACTGTCTCATGTCTCCTTTTGTCAAAATAAAAATTAAAATTTGAGAAACAAAAAAATTTTTTAAACCAAAGAACAAAAAATACAATAGACACGTTTTTAATTGTTTAAATATTTAAATAATTTTTATTTTTAATTTTTTTCACACAAAATAAACATTTATTAAAAAATTTAAATGTGAGAATTTTGATTATTTTATTTTTTAAAGAAAAGAATTTTGAATAGAAAATTTATTTTATAAAATTAAATATAGTTTTGTGGGAGTATTTTCTCATCATTGAAAAAAAAATATTAATTAAAATGACGTTAAATAATTAAAAAAAATTTTTTTGAAATGATTTTTTAAATTTATATAAATTTAACATTTAAATATTTTATTTAATACACCCTAAAGAATGTTGTTTTTAAAATTAATGTTTAAATAGTATTGTTTATAAATTTGTTCCCAAAAACATTCCTAAAATAACTCCCAAAACAGTTATTTTATCCCCAAACAAACATCCCCCAAAAATATTTCCAAACAAAACATTTAATTTAATCTTTTTTAGAATTAAAAACATTTTAAAACATTCCCGAACATTTCCAAAACAATTCCAAAACATTTCAAAAACAATGAACACAACAATTAATTTCTCTATTATTTTGTTTGTTTTCCTCGCATTAATTATTATCAGTCAACAAACACAAATTCAACAAGAAGAACAACGGAGGGAACAATTAACAGTTAATGAAGATATTAACAATTTTGCAGCTAAATTAAATAAGAAAAAACGTTTTCTGTCAACAACAGAACGACTAACAGGGAAATCAGCATTTTTAAACCGTCGATTGCACAAAAGGGAAGCAGATCCTATGGAAGAGCAAAGCTGTGTTGTTAGAGTGCAAAAGGTGTGTTTAAAGTTAAAAATGAGGGTAAAAAACAATTGGAAATATTTTTAAATGTAATTCCTACAGAAGAAAAGAATTTTCCATTAAAGCTCCAATTATCAAATTAACAAAAAATTTAAGTGGGCCACGTCCAATTTTTTGATAAAGGTTTTGATTAACATTCCCTTTCTTCAATCCTCTTTACATTATCTCATTATCTTTACCAAAAAATTTCAGGTCGAAACAACCGTAGGCAAATGTGTCATGTTAAGGGGTGGCATTCGTGGTTGTCAAACAGATTTACATTTAGACCCGGAAAGTGCTGATTGTATGATAGACTGAGGCAATAGAAAAGATGACAATCTTTTTACACCAATTCTGATATTTAGTAGATACTAATTATGTGCAAAAACCCCTTCAAAAAATTACAAGGCCATTTAAAGATTATTTTTAAGTTTTGATCTCCAATTTTTTTTAATTTTTCTTTCTATTTCCCATTTTGTATTTTCTTTTCTGTATTTTTTCTTCAACTTTTTAATTATTTCATTTATTAATTTAAAAAAACATATCAACACACCTACAAATATTTTTAATATAATAGTGTTGATTTTTCTTTAAAAAAAGTTTTATTTTAAATTTAGCACAAATTTATATGTACATACATTTTTGAAAAAAAAGAAAATTTAAAATTTAATAATTCTAATAAATCTTTTTCGAAGTACTTCCTTTTTTTAAAATTAATTTCGACACGAATTAATAAAAATTCTAAGTTTGTAAAGAAAAAAAATGAATTTTTACAATTTTAAGAATTAAAAAAAGGATCTTAGAACTTTTTTTAAATAATTTTTCTTTTAATTTTATACCTAATATTTACATATTGCTTTTCATAATTAATATTTTATACGCCAGTATATTTATATCAATATTTCTGTTGTTTTCAATAAAATTTTTTCAACATTTTAGAAATATTATTTAATTATTAATTTTAAACATTTCCTTTTTTAAATTTTATTATAGTCAATTTTGGTTTTTTTTTAATTTTTTGAGACAATTAAATTAAAAAACCAAAAAAATATTTAATTCCTTTTATTAAAAAAATTTATTTATTTTTCAATTATTGGCATATTTCCGGACAAAAAAACATTCTAAAAATAGATTAACAGGAAATGATGAAAGAAACTTAACTATGTATAGTTGATTAAATATGTAACAAATTTAATTTTGCGTAGTTGTTTTTATAGACAAGGTGCATTTAAAGTAAATGTATACTTTGTTTTTAAAACGTCATAAAAGGCACAAATAAAAATTTCAATTGGGAAAAGAAAAGAAACAAGAAGAAAATTGGGCGAATCAAAAAAAAAGAAGAATCTGGATTGTAAAAGACCCTTTATGAATGGACGTTTCCTAAAAAATCGAAAAATATCTCAGAGTGATTAGAATGATACAAACATTAACTTGTATCTTTATGTAACAGAAGGTTATTAAAATCTTCAAAAGTATAAAACTGTCCTTTCATAAAGGGCCCAAATTAATAATAAATGCAAGTATTTTACACGTCTTTAGTAAGTACAATGTAGCTGATTAGAAAAAATTTTTATTAATAAATCGGAAAGAAATTTGATCCCCCTGCTTGAAGTCTAAGTGCATTAACAAATATTTTTATCGATCCACATAGATCAGCTGAAACGATCACGTCACCTAGTGTGCGTTTCTCACTGAAATTTATTTTATATTTAAAAAGGAAATTTAAAAGTAAATAAGAGTATCATTCTTTCGTGTTTTAGAAGCAAAATTGAGCAATAATAAAATCCAAAACATTAAATAACCTTCCCAAACAAAAAAATACCCACCGTGGATCATTCACAATCTCACCATGCAATAATGAAGCACTTCCAGGAATACTAAGCAATGAAGACGAGGAATACCCTAGAGAAGCAGCAACTGACATTTTATGTCGTCGTAGGTGCATTTCCGACAAATTAGCTGCAGGTAATCCAAGTCGACTCGTTAAAGCAAGGAAAGGTCTATCAACACTTGCAGCTATATGTTGCCTGTAAAAATAAAAATCTTTTACTTATTGTGTCTCTGAACTCAGTACCTTTGATTATTAATGTTGTTGTTATCAATTCCTTGGGTATTTCTACGAGTGGATTGTGGAGTAACAGCTGATTCAGTTGCATTGAATGAAACATTATTGGTCTGCTTTTTCTGTTGTTCAATTATCCAATTAAGGATAAGTTGAGGTTTAGGGGCAAATACGGCAGTGGTAACCTTTAAATTTTTTCTTTTGAAAATCTCTTTTAATATATGAAGTCCCTCATTAAACTTACAACTGCTTGATGTGCACGAACTCTTTCCCATGCATGGTTCCTATCATTTCTAACAGTTAAAGAAGGCGGGGGTCCAGAAGTTCGCCAAAGATAAATAAAATTGTCTTCAGAACCTAAAAAATTTATTTAAATTATTTTTCATATCAAAAGAAAAAAACTCACCGCTAACAATATATTTTCCGTCGGGCGAAAAAGCGGAACGAATACGACTTTGATCTATTTGAGCACCTTTAAATTTGCAACATAAATCCATATCTCGTAAATCATAAATGCGAATTCGAGAATCATTTGACTAAAAAATTTTTTTAATTAATTAAATGACAAATTTTTCATAAAAATATATAATTTGGTTTGCCATAATGTAATTTATGTACCGAATACGGTTAAAAAGAGAATTCCGAGAAAAGACATAAGATTATTAAACATTAAATGATATCACAATTTTATTAAATTTCTGGGAAAAAAATGCGAGTAATTCTACAAAAATAAAAAAATATTTTAATTTCATTTTTAAATAATTAGAAAGCAGATAAATGCAATAAAATCTCTCCGTGCCATTTTATTCCTGATTAAATTAAATTCTCCTCTGATTTAAATTTTTATAATTTAATTAATGCATCAAACTCACAGTAACGAGTAATTTATCACCATGAACTGCCAACGAAGTAATTTTGTAACTTCGGCCACGAGCATTTCCTTTCGACGATCGCACATCAATAACTGTATGATATTTTAATTGCTAAAAAATTATTAAAATAATTTAAAAAATATTAGGTTAAAAAATATTTAATTTTAAAAAAGATTAATATTTACATCTGTAGAGTAGAAAAAACATCGCCCAGAATAAGTTCCAACAACAACAAATTTTCCATTTTTGACAAAAGTTATTGCCGTTATAAATTTTTTGACCTTAAAATTAATTTTAAATTAATATAAAAATTAATCAAATATTCACTTCTTCGACTTCATTCCAAATTATCACTCTTTTTTCTGGTATATTCCATAGGCGAATTTTTCCGTCCAAAGAACCAGAAATAAAATAACGATCATCCTAATTAAAATTAAAAAAATAATTAAATTTAAAAATACTTTTGGCATAAAAGCAATACAAGAAACAAAATCGACATGTTGAAAAGAACAAAGACATTCATTACGAGTTAAATGCCAAAGCTTTACTGAAATATTTTTAATTAAAAATTAATTTAAAAATTTATTTTACCAGTTCTATCCATTCCACATGAAAGAATAAAAAAATTACGAGGAGACCAACAAAGATCGAGAACATCAGCGGTATGGCCACGAAAAACACAAAAGGGGATTGAAGAGAAAATATGATAGGATGATGAATTGGTCCTGGTTGCTAAAATTGGAAAAATTATTTGAAAGGTTAGCACTCATTAGAAACTTTTAGCAAAATTAAAAAATCCCCCAAAGACAATTAGAACTGTTAACCTCCAAATTTGTTAATGGCTAAATTCCCCAGGCAAAAAGAATCTTTTCAAATATTCAATAATCTTATGAATTACAAAAGTTTCAAAAAAGCCCAAAACAACGAAAAACAAATCAAATTTTAAAAAACTAGTTACTAACCTTTTTTAGGTCCTTCAACAGTTCCACCATTTAATAATTCAATTCGGCGCGCAGAAGAAGTGGTCGAGGAATCAGAGGACGTAGAAGGCACAGCCGAATATCCAGTTGATTTATCAGTGCTACCAGTTGGTAACCCTCCCAGTTTTTTCAATTCTTCGGGAGAGCTTGCATTTGTTTGTCTTTCACTCATATCTTCCCCATTTTCATAAAATTCGGATCTCATATTTCCAATGTGTTGCATTGCAGAATAATCTAAATTATCAGCAACTTCATGGCCATAACGCTCACGAAGAGAAGAAAAATAATCTAATTGTGAGCGGAGAACCCTGAAAACAAAAAACAATTAAACCGAAGAAAATAAAACAAACCAGACTCTAACGTTTCTATCTTGACCAGCCGTTGCTAATAATCGACCACAATCGCTAAAAATTTAATTAGTGAAAAGATAATGATTCTGCGTTTTTTAATTAAAGTGAATATGTATGCGAATAATTTTTAGAATATTGTCAGTTTTCATCAAGAAAATTTAGAATCATATATCGATAAATCCGGGCAATAAAGCTAGTGACGAATTCTATTTTTTAATGATTGAAAAATAAATTTGAACAAACCTAAATTTAATACACCAAATAGCCCCAAGATGTTCATGGTTCAGTTCTTGTACTAAACGTAATTGCTCCTAACAAAAAAATAAAATGAAAATTTAAATAATATCAAGTACTTACAAAATCAAAAGGACCCTTTTTAGCATTTTTAGGCCGACATATTGGCGCCTGAGCAGTATTTGCAGAAGCAGCACGAGAAGTAGGAGGTTCAGCAGAATTAGTTAACCGAATTTTTCTAAAAAATTGAGTAGAGCCAGGGACTGTCACAGGGTCTGAAATACATTGTCCAATAGATATTTCTTCACTATCGCCAGGCTTAAAATTAAAAAAAATGAAAAATAATAAAAAAGACAAACTGAAGAAACTCCATCCATGTCATTTTCACCGCCAACAATTTCTGGTTTTTTGTTTTTCCTTTAAAAAGGAAAGATAAATTTAATTAGAAATTAGAGAAAAATCAAGAGAAATTGTTAAAATAAAAAGTTAAAATGAAGCATTTAAGCTGGATATTTTTAGTGTTGGTAAAAGTGATAGCCCCTTCCAAAAAAATATTTTAAAATTAACATAAATAAAATTTACGTTAAATTAGCAGCTTGTTGCCTAACTTTCTGTACTGTATTACGAAAATAATCAGACGCAGCCGTTCCATAATTACGAGCAAATCTTCTGATATATTCAACATTTGAGTGTTTTTGTGCAAAAACATCATCTGTAGAAGAACCATCATTTCCCTCAATTCTAAAAAAATATTTATTTAAAATTAAAAATCAAAAACATACTCATTTTTACTATTAGAAAGTGAAGGTTTATCTTTCAAAGACATTCTTCGTTCAACATCTCTAGTTATCGGATCGATTGATTCTGATTTTTGTGAATCCATTGATCTTCCCCAAGTTGAAGATTTCTGACTGTTTGAAGTAGAGGTTTTGACCTAATATTTAACAAATGTATGGAAAAAAGGAAAAAAAAATGAAAGAAATTGGCCAAGAGTCGAAAATTTTTTTATTAAAATTAAAATAAAAACCCTTGTTGGCGATTTATCAGAAGCACTTCTTCTATGTTGTTTTTCATCTATTCGTTTTTTACTATTTCCAGTTAAAGTATGCCTTTGTTCGACATTATCGCTTAAAAACTTTTTCGGCCTAATAGAATCTGTTGATTGATCTGTATTCACATTTTCATAATGTGGAAAGCTGGTTTTCTTAAAATAATAAAAATAATTTTTAGTTATTTTTAGAAATTAAATAAGCACGTTTAGAAATACCAGATAAAATTTAAAAAAATATTTATTACCTTTTGACAATTTGGAGTTTTTTCACCTTCAATTTCATCACATTTACTTCTTTGCAAAGAGAACGACGAACTTTTAGCACTTATTGTAGGTAATACACTTGTAGAAGTTGATGCCCCATCATCCACCTTTTAAAAAGATTTAAATATTCTTTCAAAATTAAAAGAAACCTCTCTTTCCTTGCTATTTCCATCAACAGAAAAATTATCTCGAAGTACTTGTTGAATAACTCCCAAAATCACTCCTTGTGCTTGAGTATCCTTTTCATCCAAAACCGGAAGTATTTCACTAGGAGAAACACCACGCGTCAAAGAATTTGATTTTGAAGAAGTTGGAGGTGGGAATGGACCTTTTTAAATTAAAAAAATAAAAAAAATGAAAAAAGGGAAAGATTAAACCTATTTTCATACACTTTGCAAGAGAAAGACCTCGATCCAATGAATTTGTTTTGGCATGTCCTCGTTGCCGACCATAAAATTGCTGGTCTGGACTTGTTGTTGCAGTTGTTTCCGAGGAAGAAGTGACAGCATTCGTTATTTGTTGTTCTGAATTTTTTGGCAAAGGCCTTCTTGGTGGTAATGGAGGCGGAATTGGTGATGTTGGTGAAATTGGTAATGAAGGAGAAAGCTCACATTCTGGTGAAGTTAAATGATCAGGCAAAGGCGGTGGAGGGCCTAATGGAGGCGGTATAGAATTTTGGAAGGAACTTTGAGAGAAAAATTCGTCACAATATGAGGAATTGGCCAAAGTATCAACAGCATCCTCAAAAAAGTCCTCGCTATCACTCTTATTTGACATTAGAAATACCTGAAACTTAATCAAGAAAATAAAAAAAAATTGTGAAATTTAAGGAAAAATTAAAAATAAAATTTTAGTGAAGAGCAAAAATACAAAACGCCAAAGGAATTACTAAAATTCCAGCTGTTTTTTAATTAAGCTAAATAATTTCTCCAACTCATCCTTGTCAGCAATAATTGATAAAATTAAAATTTAGAAATTCTAAAAATTAAATAGATTCCAAAAAATAATCTAATTAAAATCAGAAACTAACAAAAGAAGCCCTTTAATCAATTTTTACTTAATAAACTATAATATTTATTTATGCTTCTCGAAGTCTGCGTTGATAGCCTTGAGGGTCTAATAGAAGCTATTAATGGAGGTGCCGATCGAATTGAATTATGCTCTGCTTTGGATGTTGGTGCAGTAACACCTAGTCCTGGCAAGAAATAATTTAAAATTAATTCAAAAAATTTTTTTATTTTTGGTTTAATCGCCAAAGCATCAGAATTTTGTAAATCAATTCCTATTTATGCTATGATTAGGCCTAGATCTGGTAATTTCATTTATTCTAATTACGAAATTGAAACAATGGAAGTGGATATTGATGCTATCCGGGCATCCGGATTAAATGGTGTTGTCTTTGGTGCTAATTTGGATAATTTAAAATTAGATGAAAGAGTGCTTGAAAGGTTAACTAAAAGAGCACAGGTGAGGATGTGATGATTAATTCTCTTAGAAATTTAAGGGAGAAAAGTATGTGATGACGAATTAATTAAATACATATGTACATACGAATAAAATAATTAAGGTTCCATCTTGTGGAATGATCTCATTATAAAGGAAAATTAAATTTTTGCTTCATGATTTTTGTGGTGTAGTGGTATCGTTTTTGCCTACACCTTTTTCTCGTTAAGGTTCGAATCCCTTCCGATCAAAACATTTTCTTTTATCTATTTTATCATTTTATATTGTTTTTTGATAAGAAATTCTCCTTTTTTACTAATTTTAATATGTACATTTAAAAATTATTACTGAAAATTAACCTTAAAAAATTCCAATAATAGTGAAAGAAATTGTATGTATAAAGTTGATTTTCTCAAATATGTATTTTACTTTTTAAAGTACATATTTATTGTATTTTAAGTACTTCATTATCGTTTTTCAGGGAATGGGAAAAACACTTCATCGTTGTTTTGATTTAATTCCCGATATAAACGAAGGAATTGAAACAGCCATAACTTTGGGGTTTGAGAGAATATTAACTTCAGGTTTAGACCTAATCAAAAACTTTAAAATTTTTCCAAGGTTTTGCCAAACGTGCCATTCCTGATGGAATTCCTAATTTACAAAAGGCAGTAGAAATATCATCAGGAAGAATTTCAATAATGCCTGGATCTGGAATAAATTCTGGAAACATTTCTGAATTATTAAAAATTAAAGGAATAATTGAAGTACACTCTTCTTGCTCGAAAATTAACAAAACGAATGATGAAAATAATTTAAAAAGATTAATAGACTTTGGATTTTCGAACGGAGTACCAAGTAGAATAACTTGTGCAAATGAAGTGAGACAATTAAAGGACAACCTCAAAAGAAATTAAAAGAACACGATAATATAAGAAAATTTATTTATTAAATCTTTAAAAAATAAATGTTCTTTCACAATGTAATTTGTTCTTTCACAACTCAGCAAAAATTACAACGTGCCGGACATTGTGCAAGCATTCGTGTTCGATCTGTTAGGCAAAAACCCCTTGCAACCATTGAACCACAATCCATTCTTCCCGCTGGGAAAATCCAATCTCTACAACCTAAAATTAAGAAAAAAAACTTTCACTTTAAAAATTCTTTTCACCCCTTCCTCCACCCAAACGTCTATCTCCAATTCGTGAAGATCTTGGCTGCCACAATCCTCCTGGCTGACGTGCTGGCTGTCGCCCAATTCCCATAAAAGGAATATTGCCAACACGAGTACCTCCTAGTTGCCTACACAATTCAGTACAAGTTCCCAAACATTGTTGTGCCATAACGCTAATCCAAAGCGGATCAGAACATCTATGGGCGTTTGCTGGACAATCAGAAGGACGTCCTGGCACAGCCAAATCTCGACAAATGGGACGTCCTTGCCCTCCTGGCTGAAGACCCCCCATATTTTGTTTACGTTGACTTCTAGATCTTTGTCCAGGCAAAAGAACTTCCATATTTACGGCAGTTGGATATTGTTGACGGATATCCTGAGCACAACAAATGGGCAAACTCATTCGATTGTCCCATTTATCGAAGCCTTTTGGATAGTTAGCAGGACAATGATGTTCAGTAAATCCTCCTCCTCGTATAATTTCAGGAACTTTTAAATAAATTTTTGAAATAATTTTTTGAAAATAAATTAAATGTATTCAGAATATTTAATTATTATTTGTTATAAAATTAAATTTAATGAATTTGTCAAAAAAATCCTTTAATATATTTATTACCTCGACAACCTGGAGGCAATGTTTTAGGCGGTTCATCTGGATATATATGTACATTAGGAACATTACCAACTAAACTAATATCAGATGTGCAACAATAATTATTTGATTTGTAAAGCTCAAGTGGTGGAACACAATCTTGAGCACCAGTTCTTCTATCCGATAATGCATCTATGGTATTTTTAAATTTAGCAATTAGATATTTAGAAAGGTGAAAATTTTTTAATTCCCTTAATCCTGCCTCGGGGGATAAACTTAACACCTCAGAAGATTAATTATAATACAGTCGATCTGAATTATGCTTACATTCTTAGGATTAAGAATTGCACCTTAAATCATTTACATGCAGCTTTACCCTCGTAGTGATCAACCAAGCATTAAAAAAGTTTTATATTGTAAGTATACTTAAAAAATACTTAAAAACTGTATTTACATAAAAAAAACAAGACTCCTATACTTTGAATGTATACTTAAAGACCGTAAACCAGATTTTTAGGTCTATCGAGATTTCTGGTTAATTTATGAAAAAAAGTTCGCTGGCCGCTTTCCGCAAAAGTCGTTAGTAATACTTTGATTATGATAAAAGAAAGTCGTCAACTGATCATTTGATAATATGAGGGAAATAGAGGCAAGGAGCAGAATGCATCTTAGATATCCCTATGGCTCCAGAAAGGGCTAAATAAGAGGCTATTGTGAACTGCCTTATGGAGATAGGCGATTAATGAGCTGGACATTTACCGGGAGGTTGTTGTAAAAAATTACTTACCAATACAATAAAATGTAACAGAAAAAACTAAGCGATTCAAAATAATATTAAATATTAACAAAAATAAATAAAAATTTTCTCCATAAATTTTAAAAATCATTTTAAAACAAAAATAACAATGAATTTTAAATTAAAAATAAATTCACTAGCAAAATTTAAAAGCAGATGTTTGTTATTACTCATTTTTAAATAAAAAACCTTCAAATTAATTTTTAAAGTGGATAAATCCAAATGACAAAACCAGACAAATAAAAAAACAAAGAAATTAAACTGCAGTTTTAATCAACTTTAAAATCCAAAATTTCAAAATTTTTATTTATTTACATAGCTTTCAAAAACAAAAATAACGAGAAGCGAGAAATTAATTTTTATCCAGGTAAGGGTATTAATTTTTTATTTTAATAAGTTTAACAGATTAATTAATTTGAGTAAGTCTGAGTCGAGCGAGTTCGAGTTACTCGACTCAACCGCTCGGGTTTTTTGTGTAATTACTCGACTCGAAACTCGGGATCATAATAATCGGATTACTCGAGCTCGGAAACTTCCTACTCGACAGACTCGGTTAAAACCGAGTATTTTTATGCCCCTATATGCTTATATCTCATCTAAGTCTTCTATACTTTTAAAAGATTCAATTCAACAAATTCCAAGAACAACAAATTTACTACCAAAATTCACCTTGTGAATACAGCGAAACAATAAAATGAAATTTGGTTATGAGAAAAAATACAATAAATATTACTTAAGACAAATATTATATATTATGTACAATATAGGGTGAACAAAACAAAATATAGGTATATTTATATATTTTGTACAAACAAGTATAGAATTTTTTAATTTACTATCAATTCTGGTTTGGACTGTGGATGAATCTTGTCTGTCTAATTCTTATCATCCGACTGCCGCAATCCATCATCAGTCATCACGTTCGGTGTCTAAAAAAGAGAAAATTCATTTTTATTTAAGCGGTGATTGGTTTCAAAAAACTCACTAAGTTTCGGCCAGCCACGGGTGAGCAAGAATGCGGCGGGAAGTCAAACGCCTTTTAGGGTCAGGATGCAGCATACCAAGGATCAGACTACGAACTTCAGCGCTAAGACGGTGAGAGAAGTGAATTGACTGGGCTTTTTGACGTTTGATAATGGCCGGGACTTCATCTTTGCTACTGCCAAACGGAAAGAAACCTTTAAATTAAAAAATAAAATTAAAAATAGAATTTAGTACCCTCACTTGTAAGGATAACATAGAGAACAACGCCTGCACTCCAAATGTCTACCCCATTGCCTCTGTAGGTCCGACCGCTCAGTAATTCAATCGCTGCATATGGTCGAGAGCCGCAGTGGGTATTTGAATCTACCCCTGGCCGAAGTTCACGAGCAAAGCCAAAATCGCCAAGTTTGACACGCAAATTGCTGTCCAGAAAGACGTTCTCGCATTTGATGTCCCTGTGTACAATGTGTTGTCGCTCAAGATAGACTATTGCATCCATCAATTGTCTTAAGATGGGCTTTGCTTCGCGTTCCTCCAAATATCTGTCTGGCTTTGTTCTAATGTAGTTGAGCAAATCGCCACCCGGTGCGTATTCCTCAACGATGGCGACATATTCTTTTGTTCGATGGATCTGTGCAAATTAAAATAAGCTTTGGGGATTTAAATAAGTTTGCTTTACCGCATAGGCTGCAACAATGTTGACGTGATCAAGACGAGGAATGATCGCCAGCTCTCTGGGCATGAAGCGTTCAATGTATTCACCGCGCCTTCTGAGGTCGACTAGCTTTACTGCAACCTGTTCATTGTTCCTTGATGACATTGTGGCCTTGTAGACGTGCGAATGCGTGCCAGTTCCTATTAAATAAAACTCAATTATTTTTTAAAGAGAAGGTAGAAAATGCAATAAAGCTCACCAATTCTTCCTTCTCGTCCCTCAATAAGCCTAACACCGTTTGTGCGAAGAAGCTCCTTAATCCGTCGTTTAGGCTCGTCATCCTGTGCCGATGTCGATGAACGTCCTCGACTGCTTCTGCTATTAGCTGGCGGCATCACTATCCGGGCTGGCGGAGGTTGATTGGGATCAGCTTGCGTTCGTTGAGTTGTAGGGAAATTCGAGTAATGATGAAATTTGTGCGACTTTTATACCATTTAGAATTAGCGAAATTGCCATTAGACGACGGTTTCACTGATATTGGAAGACGAATATCGTCGCCTTCCAATACACATTTGGTAAACGAATATCGTCAACAAGCTCATTTCGAATTTGCTTAAGAGAGCTTGGTGATTGTGTTTTAAACAAATCACAAAACTTTATTACAAATAAATTTATTACAAAGCTGAAATCTAAATAAATTGCATATTTTTTAATTTTATTTAAATGTCTCCTTTTTTAGACTCTTATTTATCTAATCATATTTTCTTTTTTATTTTTTCCCTTTAACTTCCTTCTTCAATACCGATCTTTTAATTTAAGCATAAATCCCTTTTCGCGCTCCATTATCCTCAACAATGAACATTTTAAGTCACAAACATATATTTCCTTTTTTTGGGGTTTAAAGAAAATAAGAAAAACAACACAGTTCCTTTTTTCTTTTTTAATTTGTACCGCTTCGCACATTTTCTGTATAAAATAAATACAGTTAGTCATAATAATTATATACTATTTAGCAGAAATAAGAAGAAAATGCCGGCAAATTTGCCATATGGAAGCAGAGTAAAAGCGGGGAATATTAAATAGAAACAAAAAACATATACATATTTATGTAGTCCATTTACAAGGATGAATGACTTTTTTTTGGATAAACCTAAAAAAATAAATACCTAGATAAGTAGGCTAATGGACTATAATGGCCTATTTATTTAAATAATGTTTATAAATAAATTTAATTTTTTATTTTTTTATTTGTTGACTTTGAACTAAGAATTTGACAATTACCTAAATTAAAAATTAAAAAAAAAGAATTTGGCAATTAAATCTCATTTAAAAAAGTTCCAAAATTTTTTGTTCGATTAAAAAAATTAATTTGATACATATGTAAATGAATCTGCTAAAATATTCTATACCTAGAAGATTTATCTGCCAATAAAAATTATTTTATATTTTTGGCGATTTTACAATACGAGCTTCATCATTGAATTTGCCTAAAATTGTAAATGATGCGTCGCCTAGCTTGTTTTATTAAATTGTGTTAATTGTTTTAATTTTTTGTTAAAATTAATTTTAACCTCCTACATTATTTTTAAAATATCTTTGTACTGAATTAGAGCTTTACTGATTGTAAAAACTTTTGATTTTTTTCTTTCGACACAAATTTTAATTTAAATATTCATAAAAATATAATTTATAATTTCAGTTCATTGCTTTAATAAAAAAATTTTTTTGCCAAGCTCTTAGCGGGAGCTTTTGCCTAGCCTCTCTTGAAAACCTCTTTAAACGCATCCATTATTATTACAACAAAATATATATATTTTTAAATAAATGTTTATTATTATCAACAACCGGCAAAAGAGCTATTGAAGTATATTTATATTTAGTATAGTTGTTGTTATTGGCCATTTGCTTAAAATAGAAGTAGTTTAGATTTTGGCCTAGTATTTTCTTTGTTCTTGTTAAAATAAATTTAGAGATAATGGGGAATTAATAAAGGAGGTTACACAAATAAATTTAAAAAAATAATTATTAAAATTCTAATAATTTTTGTTTTAACTATTTTCAACAAATTTTTAAAAGGTTTTTCCTGACACTTCGAAAAGCTTATAGTCTTTAAATAACAATAGCGCTTGTAACTCTAGATTTTTTTCAGGATTCATGGAAAATTTCATGGAAAAAATTCAAAAAAAAATTCATGGAACGAAAAATTCCTCATATTTTTAAATAAAAATTTAGAATTTAAAAAAATTTTAAAAAATTTCATATTTTAAAACCTACATAATTACTAATATTTTTAGTATGTATAATTATGCTTATGTAATCTATTTTTAATCTATTTTTTATTTTTTATAAATTATTTTTAAATAAAATTTCTATTAAATACATAGATTTCTATTATTTAAAAAATTTTTGTCTAAAAATTATTTAAAAATAATATCCCCAAAAACAACTCAGCGGGAGTTGACTCAATGAGCCATAACAGTAATTGAACGGTCAATGAACTGAATGGTTAAGGAAAAAATTATAATCTTTTTCAATTGTTTTTTTGGTTGTTTTACATTTTAAATAATGAAAATAATTAATTGCGTAATTTATTAAAAATAAATTTTTTGTGAAATTTTAAGATTTTTTGTATAACCATGTAAATTACCTATTTGTTTTTTTCTAAATAATTTAAAATTACATATTTAATTTTAATAAATTTATTCTACTAAAATACTTTTTTTATATTCAGAAATATTCTTTAAATTTAGCAGATGAAAAAGATATGTATTTTTAAAATATCTACAGTACATATTTCTAAAATTTAAATAAAATATATCTAAATCTTCATTACCAGATTTTATAAAAATGTAAAAGAGAGAAGAGCATTTCCTGATTTGGTAAAAATGCCAAAAATTTCATACTATTATTAAATTTACATAATATTTTTGAATAATTTTTCTGAGTGGAGGTTTTCCGCAATTTAGGTTTAAAAAGTTACTCTTTTATAAAATAAAATATACTTGTACATAATAAGAATTTAGTTTTAATAAACCTCTGTAATACGATTTCCAAACATTTGAAACAACTTTAACATTTTGTTTTCTTTTAATTTCTTTATTGATAATACATACCCATTAATTATACTTTTAAAATATCTTTTTGTTTTTTTAGTCGGGAATGCCAACCTACGATTTGGAAATTGAAAATTTCTGTCATTTTGAATGCAAAAATAAAATTGCAAATAAACTTATATTTTGATTCTCTGAGGCTAAATACAGCAAAATTAAAATTCTTAACTTACCGCTGTAGGAGAAAACGCCTAACTTCGCTGACTTTCCTTATAACGCTCATTCTTTTCGATACAACTGACAAAGTTGTATCAAGATTTACGATAATTTTAAGATTTCTAGAATTGTTTTAAGCATCACAGGTGAAATTTTTAGATTTTTTTGAAAGAATTAGGAATTTAAGATTTGTTTTGCAATTGAAGGGCAAAAAAGTCTCAATTGATTCGACCAACAAATTTAAACGACGTCTAACAATCCTACCACATATTCTTTCTCCAGTCAAACTTAAAAAATTAAAAACAAACATTATACAAATATTTATATCAAGAATACAACAAATATATACATATACATCTTGAAGGACATAATCAACAGGCAAAATATACAATACACTATGGTTTGGGGTTAGAAAAATATACAATGGGAATTATGAATCATCCTATGCTCATCCGCTTCAATTTTGTTGTTGCCTGCTCCTTCTTGACAGTCATCTCGCGATCTCTTCCGGTGCTTCACTCCTTCTTCTCCTCGGCAGCAGGAGGAGCGGCGGCAGAATTGGCGGCAGCAGCAGCGGCCGTGACATTGAAGACCACCTCTCCGGACTGTGCCTGAGCAAGGAACGGCGCCTTCGGATCACTCTCTTCAGCAGGCACCTCTGCCCATTGGACGACGAATCGATCTGCGCCAGGAGATCCTCCAGGGAGACGATGCACATCGACAGGCTTCTTGCCATTGGGGTCGACGAAGCCGTACACAGAGCTGACGCGGTAGAACATATTGTTGCTGCATTTGATCTGAAAAAGTAAAGAAATTTTATTTAGTGCCGAGAAATTTTGGGAGATTTTAAAGAGGTTTACCTTGAATGCATGACGCTTGTCCGTTGTGTTGACGATTGTATGCTTGTTGAGACCTCCTTTGACAGAGTCGAAGGTGCTCGCAGGCGGATCGATGTTGAGAGCCATCCTTGATGCGTAGAGATAGTTTGCTGCTGCCGGAACGTTGAGAATAGCGTGTTATTGTTGGCGGGTTGTTATTGGGGATAAGTCTTGCGCTTTTATAGCAACAAAGCTTCATCTCTTTATCAATAAAACTTACTGATATAAAAGATAAAACAATAACAAGGCACTAGGGTTATGTGCTTTTTTCCTAGTCTACTCTCGTTAACAACACAAGAGGCAGGTTTTCCATCGATGGTTCAACTTTGTTCGACGTCGTTAATAACGCTAATTGTGTCTCATTCACTCACTCGATGATCTCTTTCAAATGGGCACAAGAAAAAAGTCAAGTCGAAAGAGCCCACATTTTTAAAAATTTTAATATCCAATTTTAATATCCAAAGTGTTTTTAAGAATTTTTAAAGTTTTTCTTTACAATTACATATGTACTTTAATTCAAAAATTATTCAAAAATTTAAGCAAAACAAACAATATACTAAATACATTTATTCTTTTCTTTAATATACTCCCTTTCCACTTGTCTCATTTCATTTTATTCTTCTTATCGTTAATTTCTTTCTGGCCTACTAAAATGTTTTTTTATTCCCTCAGTCATGGCCATTAATTGTTCGCATCATTGACGGACTCTTTTTCTTTTAAAAAATTTTTTTGCTTCCGTCTACTAAATTTTGCCCATTCTCTATAGCTTCTTAATGTCTTTTTAATGTAAGTATCTCCCGTCTAAATGAATATATATTAACTACGGTATATTTAGAAGGGAAATTGAAGGAATTGTGGTTGAGGGGGGGGGGGGGTTTGTCTCTTATGTTTAAATTTATTGTAAAGTATTTGAAATGGGCCTTGTCATTGAAGAAAGGAAATTTATAAAAATAAAAAAAAATAAAAAGACCCCAAAATGAATAGAAAAATGAATGAATCCGCGGGTGGTAGAAAAAGAATCGGCTGGATGGCTGTGCTAAGTGCGCTTCTTTTGTATTTACTAGTAAATGCTCCTCCTCAATAGCCTCTCGTTTTATATATATTTAGCCAATAGATGCTTAATAGCTTTGGACTAGTATTTTTGGGGCTTTTTTATATTTTATTTTCTCATTTGCCTCAAAGTGGGAATGTCTTTTTTAATGTTTTAGGGGGGGGGGGCTAAACAAGAATATACATATTTTATTTTTTATATTTTTTTGTTTGGCAGTAATTACGCTTAGGAATTTGGATTTACTAACCTTGGCATTTAAAAACACTAAAAACTTGGGAAATTATTTTGTCTAAAAGTTGGCATTATTTCACACAGCGCAAGCAAAAACTTGGGCAAATAAACAATAAAGTCTTTATAATTTAAATATTTATTTTTAAAAATTTTGTTTAGACAATTCACTAAATCTAAAATATAAATTGAAATATAAAAATCTTATAGTACTTTTCTTTTATTAATTTTCACTTAATTGTCTTAAATTTAATCGTTATTTGCTTATTTTTACTCAAATTTAAACGGGGCTGGTAATCAGTGCTTGGCAGACTTTTTGTTTTGCAGTTTACAACAAAAATTCGAGATAGTTAATTACTAAGCACCATAGGTCGATCGGAACTGACAAAGGTACCGGAAATCGGAACTGTCGGAAATCGGAAATGGCTCAAAAGTCGGAAATCGGAATTCCGATCGACCTCTGCTAAGCACAGACACCCTTCGGAATTTTAATCGCTCAGAAACTTACTTGAGAGTCGGGGGTATTATCCTAAATGTTACTATGTGTATGCCAAAGTTTTTCAGAAATACTCGATATAGGAGATGGCTCAGAATTTATACTTTTCCAAATACTATATTTGTGTAGTAGTTATTTCCTCTTTTTTTCTTCTCAATTCGACCTTCCTCCCCCCTTTTTTAACCACTTTAGTTTTCTAGTGCCGATTGTGCGCAAACAAATGTCGCGCTTCGGTTACGGGGTGGAAGAAGAACCGCTATCAAGCTAAACGCTCCAATTAGGGTAAAAAAAGGAAAGAAAAGTAAGGGGAAAAGAATTTATTTCTACTATGTATTTTAAGAGTGAAGGGATTACTTAAATATAAATAAATTGTATTTTCAATGACTATGTAGTATTAGTAGTAGATGATGAGCACGACATGACAATTGACTCCCCTTTTTCGATTGGTGATGATGGTAGGTAGTTGGAGGGTGGTGAAATGAAGAATAAATGTTTTATTTGTTGGCTTTTGATTGCTCTTTTCATTTGTTCTCCCCCTTCCAATTTTTTAAAAAGAAAATTAAATAATGGTACAAAAGTATTATTTTTATTTATTGCCTAAAGGGAATAAATAAATTAAATTAAGCTTAAATAATTATTTAAATGTTTTTAAAATGTTTGTTTGTATAAAAATACACAGCAGGGATGTTTTTACTGAAAACAATGGAAATTTAGGGGATTTTTCCGGAAACCTAAGATTCACATATTTTTTACTTCCTTTTATGTCTAGTAAAATTAGAGAAAGGAATGAAATATTTTAAAAATAAATAACTCTTTTTCTGAATAATTTTATCTCAATTTTAATTTTCCTTTTTCTTTATTCATGAAATTTTTCAATTTTAAATCTCCGAAAAATATTAATGGACGTGTTAAACTACTGTATACTCATTAAGGATTTCCTTGGGTCTTCTATTAAATTAAATATCATTTTGATTTTTTTTTAATTGTCATCCCAAAAAATAAATTTCGTTTCATTTTACTCAAAACATTTAAATTTTCAATTCATACTTCCAAAAATTGTCATTTTCATATAAAAAACAAACTAAATATATGTAAATATACAATCTCTACATATGTCACAACCTACCATATATTTATTTACTTTTTTAAAAAAAATTTATTTCGTAACCAAAAATATATCATAAATTTGACCCCTTCCTTTAAAAACAATTTCCTCCCGTTTAGAAGAGATTTGCATGCAAATTGGCCCCTTTGGCAGAAGCTCATCAAGAGTAGTGAATTGCCTTTTTTGGTTGTCCCCACAGTGCTTAATAATATATTTTTACAAATTTATTGCTTGTTTATTGCCTCTCTTCCCTTTTTTCTTAAAATATTCTAATCCTTCTTTAACGTCAATCTTTATCTCCAAACATTTATTCTTATGCAATTTGACGATCGGCTGTGAGATTTTGTGAGAAAATATTAAAATAATAGTTAGATTAAAATAACAATTTTTAGAAAAATATAATCGAGTTTAAAAATCTAAAAATTGTTTATTAAAAATCATAAATAATTTACCACAAGGATCTACCCGAACCGATTCGCGAAAATCGTGAATTTAATTTTTATGTCGGCTGATCCCTGATATGTACATAAAATAATTTAATTAACTAACAGGCCATAATTATTATAATTAATCTTTTCTTTTACTTTTTAAAATATAAATTTATTTTTGTTAGAAGATCAGATATTAATTGCTTCATATTACCACATTCCTTCAGATTTTTCTTTAAATAAATCTTGCCTAAAAATAAATTTTTAGATTATTTTTAGGTTTATTATCTTTAAAATATTTATTAAATATATTAATTATATATTTTATTTTATTTACTCTCATCTCCAATTTTTTTTATTTTTGAATATGAGAAGTTATTTTTTGGTTATTTAAGGATTGCACATGTAAAGAGATTGGAATAAATCCGATACCGTTTTCTCCTCCCATTTCCCCCAAAATGGCAAAATTTCCCATAAAAGATGAACCTAAAAAGAAAAAACCAACAAGGATAAATGTAGTCAATCTGAAAACATCATTTTTTAAATGATCAAATTTCAATCCCATTTGTTCAGAAATTGATAAAAAAACAATTAGTAACATTCGAAAGCATTTAAGTTTACTGATATATTATCATTGTTATCACCGGGGGTATGGATGTGAGATAAACATGGAATTCTTTTAAGATCAAATGGTAATCTAATCCTTTAGTTTACTATCCATAGAAATTATATCATAAACAAATACCCATTTCCAACTTTAAATTTACCGTATATACTCTATTAATTACTCAGGGTAATTATTATTTTACCCTTTTTTTATTGACCACCGTCACCTACCTTCCTCAATTCATCATTTTTATAGTTATCTAAATTTCTTTTTTTTCTATCAAATAACCAAAATCTACAAATAAAATATGTATAAACAAAGGAATGATATTAAACACAAAAGAAGGAGGAATACCTATGAGTACAAACTTCTTATGTTTGTAGTTATTGTTCTATATAACAATAAATGTATTTTTATTGACTGTCAATCAAAATCATTGATGCAAAAAAAAGAATTAAAAAAAATAAAGGGCATGGAATTACAAGAAAAGGAAGGGCAACTTTTAGAGACAATCAACACTAAGTAGGAACACACATCCAATCGACTCCTTCCAATCTATCGGTATCTTCCTTCAATTTTTTTTATTGATCACCGTCACTTACCTTCCTCAATTCATCATTTTTACATGTTCTCTTTCACCTATATAATATTCAACCACTTCCATCATTTTTTTATTGTTGTCAATTTGCGTGTCCTCACACTTTTAGTTGGATTTATTGTCTTCCTTTTTAAATGTCGAAGATGGCAATGAAAGAAGAACAATGGGGGAAAGTATGTTGGACAATAAAAATTTTTGCCGAAAGAATTTTTGAAAAAGAGAAGAGCTCTAAATATATTTTTATTTTTTCATTAACTATAAGAGCCGACAACCAACTAACAACAATAACCACTCTTCAATTGAGGACAGGCATTTGTAGAAATACCGGGAGAGAGAGAGAGGGGAAAAGAATTTTTGCCCTTAAATTTTAGCCGACAATTCCTCAATTCAATTGGGCGCATCCGTCATTTAAAAAAGGAAGAAGAACCTGGCAATTGACAAATAGAACCAATTATATAAAAGATGGATGACATTAAAGGAATGAGGATAATAAAAGGAGGGAGAGGGGGGATTACAAGGTGTGAAAATGATTTTAGAAAAAATATATATTACAGTAATATATTTTACAATTTTTGCCCTTAATTGGGGGCATCCGTCAAGTTATCGTTTTGCATATTTTAATTTCTTAAAAATCTTAAATTAGTAAAACATAGCCTTAATTAAGTCTGAGGTCTTCTAATCGAACAATTTAATGAGAAAACAAAGAAATCAAAAATATTTTTTATTATTTACTCTTTTCTAACAATTGACACGCAAAATTGCTTCTTATTTCCCCAAACATGCCAACATACTTCTTTGGCCTTGGGCATTTAAAGTAAGCAAAAATAAGGGGAAACTTTGTTGTCTAAAGGGGGAAAACTGTACTGGGAGATAATTAAAAATAATAATTTTTAGAAAAATAAATATTTAAATTTAAGTAAAAACTATGTTGGATATTTTATAATTAATCTTATATTAATTTAGGTATTTTTGCTTAAAGGGAGAACAACAAAAATATTTTTTTAACTTCTTTCCCTTAAAGGATTATTTTTTAAATTTATTTTTAATTACTATTTAGGGATTTATTTAATTATTATGAAGCAAAGTTTAAGCAAAACAAGAGACGGTAGTAGTCAAAAACACGAGGCTAAAAAACTTTAATCAGGTTTAAATTAGCAAAATTCAATTTACTCGATTCTGATTAACCAAGAGTTTTAGATAGACAATTTTAAAGCATGTGGGGAGGGGTGATATATTAAAATGTTGGGGTTAAGAAGAAAAAAAAACTAAAAAATATTTTCTTTTCTTTTTTTTCTAATCTTTTCACACTTTACTGATTTTAACCTTTCCCAGCCTTGATTAGTCTTGATTTTTGTCTCGAACTTATTTTCCCACACATACCCAAAATTATATTATCAATTAATTAATTAAACATTTAAATAAAAATAAATAAATAAATTTAAATTATTTGGGCGGAGTTTTAAAGAAGTTGAGTAAATGTAAAAGAGAAGAAAAAGAGGAGGATTATTCAGAAATTGACATTGAGATAGACATAAGATACGATATTTGGGGGTGGTAACAAAAATGAGAATATAAGTATTTAATGTTTAATAACATTTCAAATATTTATTTTTATTTTTTTAATTTTTTAATTTTGTTATGAAACTTTAAAAATTGGAAAAATAATTTTTAAAGATTTTTTAAATTAAAAGTAGAATAAAATTTAGAATTATTTTATTTAAATTTTTTAAGAAATATTGGAAATACATAAATCTGTAAATATATTTTAATCTAAATAATTATTTTTAAAAATATTCCTGTGGAGTTTAATATTTTTAATATTTTTATTTTTCTATTGTTGCCGAAATTAGGGCATTTATTTCACCCAAAATTTGTGTATTTATAACTGTCATATTTTAATAAATACTTTTACCTCAAATTATTTTTTTAGAATAATAATTTTATTTTCCTTTTTGTTAACTAATTGGTGTGTTAAATTAAATAAACAAATTTTTGATATTTAATCCAATACTAGAGAATATTTTTCGGACAAATCAGAAAAATTGTCCGAAGACTGGTTCAGTGTATGGATTTGAAATACAACTTTAATTTCGAGTTCGAAACCTTAAAATCAAAAAATATCTCTTCAAAAATCCTTTAAATTCAATTGCTCGTTTTTTAATTTCCAAATTTTCTCCATTCTTTTATTTTATTTTCACTCTATAAAATCCTTTTATTTTAATCAACCTCAGTGGTTGATTAAAAATTTGTTTAATTTAAAAGGCGTTAGAAGAATACAAAAATATTATATTTAATGGACAAATAAATTCAATAAATATATACTTCTACATATACTTGTAATCACTTAAACAAATATATTTTAAAAAACAAAATTATTTTGCAAAATTTTGGCCATTTTTAGTGCGCGCGAGATGATCTAGCTTCTTTTACTTATTTCCGGCTTTTCCTTTTCACTCAAAGAAAAATGGCGAATTTGTTTGGTTTGGGGATCAATTGTCGCTTTGAATTTTATTTTTATTCTTTTTTTTTTTACCTGCTAACATTAACCGGCGAGAAATTACAACCTTTATACTTCTGAAATAAAAAAAATTGGGAAAATTTTAATAAGAAATAATAGGGATGCGTCTAAAATAATTTTTTTCGGAAAAATTTTATTTTTAGACTTGAGCTATCACTCTTCCACTTAATTCCTTCCTATAAACTTGGATTGTCTAGGAATTTCAGAATCTTTACCCTCTGATTACCCTCCGACGTCAGTCAAACTGATCAGCTCCCCTATAAATTTCTTCGTGTTATTCAAGGATATTACGTGTTACCCAAACCCCGATCCTACCTTTTTCTCAACCTGTGACGTCTCTGATGTTATCTACCATCTTTCAGCTCCTTCACCAAAATCATACATACTATTATTCAAAAACTTTTATTTTACTAAAAAACTAGAATTTAATTAAAAACATTTCCTTAACTATTATTTACACAAAAACTTTGTTTATATGTATGTATTATTCAACAAATATTTTTAGACTTTCATTGCTTGTTTAAATATTTATATCAAAAATTCTTTTCCCACTTGACTTTTTTCTCGATTGATATATCCTTTTTGTTAATATAAAATATTTTTGTAATCCAATCCAATATCTGTCTCTCAACAATTGGAAGAAAAAGCAATAAAAGAGTAGAAGAATATATCCTTTATATTTTTGCGCTAGTGTTTGTGTAAGCCTTTATTAAATAAATTTGTATATCTTTATTTATAAATCCTTTACATATCTCCTACACAATTTCCCACAATTCTTCAAATATCTTCTTCATTTATTTAAAAATAAAAATTTATTTTGTTACAGGTCTCTCCTCTATTTTCCAGATAAATTTTCCTAATTTTTAAGCTTCCATCGGTAATGTTAGAAGGATCGGAACACACAAAAACTTTTATTTGGATTTTATAGAATTCATTTTTAATTACTTCGTTTTAATTTAAATTATCTATTCTTCGCCTCCAATCACCCAAAAATTCCATTCAAAATTCAAAACAAATCTAAAATATCCCCATTATCCTCTAATATTTACAAGCCCAACTCCAATAATAATAATATTATTTTTAAGAAAATCCCATCCCCATTCAATTTATTCTTTCCTCTCCTTCTTTTTTGCTTTTAACGAAAAGCTCCGATTATTTTATTACAACATTAACAAGCATAAAGAGATACTTTACTTCCCCTTTTTCCTAAAAAAATATTTTATTTATATTTAATTTAATCAGATTCTTTTTCAAAAACTTTTTTTAGATTTTTCTTTACTTAACGAATTTTATTGTCAATATTGCCAAGTATATATTAACAATTGAGTAAACGATATTTATTTAAAGAAAAGTTTATTTCTTTCACAAAATATTTACCCGTAAATAAATCCCTCATTCAAGTCCTTGCCATAAACACAATTCAGATTTATAGCAATCCCTTTACTCATTTACCCTTTACCTCCGTCCACAAAAAAATTTCAAGAAAGTGCCAATCTCAACAAGAATATGTTCCCGAAAAGATTTAAATTTTATTAGCCTTATCTTTTACCAAAATTCTAAGCTTTTAAATAAATCTCAAAAAAATATTTTTTCTCTCAATCATTCCTCACAAATTCATCTACCTACTAATATTTTTGGGGTTTTCTCAAACATTTTTCTATCACATCTTTTTACCAAAAATTCCATACCTTTCCATTTTCTCATTGCTTTTGGCCTTCACCCCTTGTCGGGTTTACATTAAATACATATCCCCCTTGACTTTAATAATTATTTACCCCTAAAGTGTTGTTCTTGTTTATTCTTTTTTTTAATTTTCTTGTTCAATTTTCCCACTTTTAATTTGTTTTGTGGCGGTTAATATACATAAATATTTTTAAGATGAATTGCTTGACATTGCGCCATTCATTCTCCCTCTCCCCCTCTTTTTTTGTAAATTTTTTTTCTTAAATTTTCCCGCATTCATTCCCTACTGTCACATCATCATTGAAAAAGAATCATCACTTAGAGAGAGAATTGTGTTGCACATTTTGTGTGTTGATGGTGGTGTAAATGTGTAACTGGTAAATGTAAAAATGTAATCGCGCCCGGCGCTACTTAAAAGAAATGGAGGCGTGAAAAATACTGACTGACTACTTTTTTCCATTAATGGATTCGATGTTTATTGGGTGAATAGCTAATAGGAAAATGAAACAAAACGAGTAAATGGCGCCAGTTTTTGGGGGGAAAATGAGAAAGGAGAGAGGGGGGGGGCTGAAAGAGAGATGCGCACATTGATGTATTTGAGAGAAGTTGTTGGCCTTTTTGGTAGGTTTTATTTTAAATATTTTTTAGAAAAAAGAGGTGAAATTCGAGTGTTTGTTGTCAACACCCATTTTGTTAATCATCAAAATGATGGCCAAAAGTGAGGGGAAAATTATTTAGACAAATTTGTGTTGACTTTTAATTTTACCTACATAAATTTAAATTTAATTGAGAGATTGTTAAGAAATAAATTTTAAAAAGAAAATTTTAGAGGGGAGAAAACTAAAAACAAAAAGAAGACTAACTAATTGACACTTTTTTAAATAAATTTTAAATTAAAGAAGAAACTGTAGATTTTTGGTTAAATAAATGTGTGTATTTAATGTATTTGTTAAGAATGAATTGAAGAATATAAATATAAATTAATTTGTTTATAATTCTCAATATTATTAAATTCATTTTTTAATTTGGAATTCTCTCCTTAATTATGACAACCTCTCAACAATTTTCTCAAATTTCCCGCTTCCTTGTATCTTAATCCTTAATACTTAATAAAACTTTAATGTCTGGCTTTCTAGCTATTTTTATCTAAATTAATCATTAATTCCTATTAAAATTAACAAAAGTTTTCTATGAATTTTTCCATTACTAGTCCTATATTTTATTTCTACAATTCCTACATATATCAAAAATATAAATAAAATAATTTTATTTATTTAAAATTAATTAATTACAATACATATATCGTTTCCATTTAATATATTCGCTTATTGGTTCCTTCTCAATGTTACGCCCCTTCTCTTTTAAATCTTCTTATTTTCTCCCCTATCTATATCTACTAAATGTAATACATATGTACTTCCTTCCATCCTTTTTTTATTTTTTTTTCTGTTAAAATAATTTTTTTTAATTTTTATTTAAGAAATATTTTGAGGAATGTGCCATATTTTTAAATTAAAGAATATTTAATAAAAAAATTCCCCAATGGACCCAGAAAAATTTAAACAATTTTTCACAACTTTATTAATTGCTAAACAACAACAATTTAAAAATATTAACGAATCTGGGCAGGAAGAAAATAAGCAAGAAATTTTAAACGAAGCTTCTTGTAGTGAACAATTAAAAGAAGATGAAACAAAAACAACAACATTTACTCCCCCTCCCAATCCTCAATCCCCTCCTAGCTCAAAAGGTAAAAAAATAGTTTTTTAAATTTAATAAAATGAAAATAAAAAAATAAAACGGAAATGAACATTTTTGTCATTAAAAATCCAAATTATTTACAAACTCGATCAAATTTAACAAAAAATTTGGATTTTTAAAATTTTAAATTAGAAATTTATATTAAATACGGATGGATCTCATTTTTACATAAATTCAAACAATAGATACCGTATATGCTCTAATAATTACCCTGGTTATTTTTTGTTTCAACCTCTCGCTGGAGGGAATAGAGCGGGGGTAATTATTTTAGCTTTTTTAACAGGCTAATTATAATTATTTTTAAGAGGGGTAATTATTGTTTCAACCGCTGGTTGCGGGGGGTAATTAATAGAGCGGGGGTAATTATTCGAGAGAGGGTAATTACGGTATAAACATTAATTTAACAAATTTTTAAATTTGGATAGCTACATACTAGGAGAAGTCCTAAACGATATTCCCAATAATGGATACACTCAATTTTCATATAATTTTTTCATCCCATGAGTTTAAGTAAAATGTAAATTCGACAGTTTAAAATTCAACAAAAATCTTTCTTTTTATCAAAATAATTATATTTTTTATTTAAAATATTTAACAGAAATTCAAAACAAAAATATTTTCAATTCAACATCAACATCTGTTGCTATTAGCAATGATGGTATTAATGAAGAACAACCATTATTGCCCATGTCGCAGCAAAATTTGCCGACGAGAGGGTATACCTCAATTAAATTTGAAGAAGACAATGAAAATTTAATAAAAGAAGAAGAGGTTAATGTGCCGAATATTTTTTCTCCTCCAAATGAAAAGGAAGAAGAGGAAAAATATAATGAAAATAATAATAAATCTGACTGTAATACAGAAGAACAGACGGGGAATGGGCATGAAAATATTAATGATTTAAATGGTGGAAATGGAAAGGCAAAATATAGGTGTGGATTTAGGGGAAATTTAGTATATTTTAAATAGGAAATTTAGATTACGGGGAGAATACAGTTAATATTTTAGATTAGACTGAAGAAATGTAAAGGGTATATTGGAGGAGTATACCATAAATGCTCGAATAATTAGCCTGAGTAATTATTTTTTCGACCTTTCGCTGGAGGGGTAATTAATCGAGAGGAGGTAATAAATTTGGGGTATATCCCAATAGATGAATTGATATCCCTTTGTTTTTTTCAAAATCGGACGGATATGAGTTCCAATTTTGCGGATATACTCCGTGTTTTCTGAGATAAAATATCACTAATTAAATTTTTAAACATCGCTGGATAGTTAAAAAAATAGGGAAAAATAAAATTTATGAGATTAAGACGTGTCTTGTCCTTAAACTTATTTTAAAAATCTTCTAAATCGAAGAAAAAATATTTTAAAATATTTATAAAAAACATCAGAAATGGCCTTTCCCGACGTTTTTCAAAATTGTCATTAAATAGAGTTCAAATTTATCCAAAGAAGCCTCCAAGGAAGAAAATGTTAAGCTCTGGCCCCGATTTAAGGTAAAATACATAGAATAATTAGGGGATTAATTGATTTAAAAGTTATTATTTCCGATTAATTCTCCTTCAAAAAATATTTTTTCAATTTATTTTTAATAGTTATTCCTGTTCTCCAACCGTTATTTGTGAAGAACATCCACCACCACCACCAATAACATCCCAAACACCTACAAGTCCCTCAAATAATCAAAAAGAGATTAAAGATGAAAAACAAATTAAAGATAATGAATCTAATAATAATATAATAAATTCTGAAAATAATTTGTTAATAAAATCAGAAGAAACACAAAGAGCACAGGCTATTTGTATGCAAAGAATGCTTTTTGCTATGGCTTGTGCTCAACAACAACAAATGCAAAGGTAATTAATTTATTTTCAAAAAAATAATTTAAATAAAAATCTGATTTTTATTTAACGAAAAAATGTTTGAAAAAATTTTTTTAAACGAGAAAATATTTTTTCTGGAATTTTTCTGATATTTTTTCTCTCAAAAATAAATTTGTCTTTTAGTTATAATTGTTTATATTTTTTCTTTTTTTCATTTTGGTTGATTCTTTTGTGGTTAAGTCGGTAGTGTTCTTGTCTTTCCTTTTATTGCTTCGCAAGCTGTGATTATTTACGCATATCTGACACCTCTTATGCCAGAATCTGTTTAGATTCAATGATTCTGTATATGCTGATGAATTTATGAGCTTGTTGAAATTAATTTTTATTTTTGTACATATTTTATTGGGAAAGTAAATATTTACAAGTTTATGCCAGTTTCTTTCTTCCTTCCGAGTTAAATATTTTATGAAAATCGAAGATTAATTCATCCTAAACCTCTATTTTATCCACCCATTCAAAATTTGTTTAATTTTTCAACTCATAGGTATTCCTTATATTTTCAAATTTGCCTTGTTTTACCTCAGACTTTATTTAAATTTAATTTCTTATTTTCAAAATCAGACCTTCACGTTCATCAATTAGTCCTACTAATGCATGTGAAAAGTCTACATCTATACCAACATCTAATAATCGTGAACAACAACTTCCACCTGGGACGAGTTCAAGTGGACTTTTCCCTTCTGGCCCTGTATTTCCTCCTTTTCCAATGGCCGCTGCAGCTGCGGCAGCTTTTTGTGGGATTAATTCAAATACAATTGAACAGGTTTTTGATTGAAAATAGGGAAGATTTCCTTTAAACTCTACCAAAAAAACAGATTTTAAAAACCTTTGAACAATTAGAAGAGGCAAATGAGATTGAGCAATTGGGCCGTTTTCTGTTTTCATTACCCCCTCCACTTCAAATAAAGATTGGAATGACTGAACCTGTATTGAGGGCTAAAGCTTTGATTTGTTATCATAGTGTAGGTTTTGATAATATAAATAGAACAATTACCGTATAAACTGTATTAATTGCCCTCCCTCAAATAATTACCCTCCCTCTATTAATTACTCCCTCCAGCGGAAGATCGAAACAATAATTACCAGGGTAGTTATTAAATCATATACGGTATAAGTAATTTAAATAATATTTTTTGAAGTAAAAGATGAACAATGAAGATATTAATTTTTTAGCATTAATGTCACCCCTCTAAAACAAAAGAGTTGTACATATTTAACTGATTTTTTAAGATTTACTAATATTTAAAAATTAGACTCACTCAATTCTTTTATTTATTTAGGGTAACTTCAAAGAACTTTATAATATATTAGAAAATCACAAATTCTCTCCCAATTCTCATTCCAAATTACAACTATTGTGGCAAGAAGCTCATTACCAAGAAGCAGAAAAAATTCGTGGAAGGTAAAAAATAAATAATTTTATTTATTTTTTTCAATTTTAAAGAGGACTTGGTCCTGTAGATAAATATCGTGTAAGGAAAAAACATCCTTGTCCACCAACAATTTGGGATGGAGAACAAAAGACTCATTGTTTCAAAGAAAAAACAGTAATTGGATTTTTAAAGGAATAATAATTTTTATTTAATTTTTTGTAGAGAACAATTCTACGAAAGTATTATTTACAAGATTGTTACCCAAATCCTGCAAAGAAAAAAATTCTTGCCGAAGAAACGGGACTAAGTCCAACACAGGGTGAATTTAAAATTAAAATAGTAAAGCTGCTGGGCTATAGCTATTTCTCTCCTTTAGTAGTGCAAAAGGTTATTCGGCGGCTGGAAGCGAACCAGCACTTTCAGTAAACCGGACTGATGTGTTAGCCATTACACCACTCCGCCTACCGCATAGCCTTAGGAATTAAATAGCTATATGCTCTACAAAATTAATTTCTTAAATATTTTTTTGTAAATTTTAATTAAAATTAGTTGGCAATTGGTTTAAAAATAGACGTCAAAGGGATCGAGCAGCCACTCACAAACATAAGTAGGGAACAGAAAAAATTATTTTTAAATTTTCTAACTTCCTATATAGAATGAGTGCAAATATGTTACCTGCCGGTCTTTCTCTATCAGGCAAATTATCTTCTAGAAAAAAAGCAACAAAAAGTGGTTGTTCTTTTGATGATGATGAACAAAATAATTTAACAAAAAATTCAATGGATATTGATTCTAATTCTGAAAATTCTGAGATAATTTCTGATGAAAATTGTGGAGATTCTTTAATGTCGAGTTTGGATGAAGAAAATGAATTAAATGGGAGGGAGGAAGAAAATGATCAGAAAAAGGAAAATCCTGTTAGAAATGTTGGCTTTAATGGAATTGCTAGTGAGTTGGAAATTTATTTCATAAAAATAAATAATGGAAGCTATTCTTTACTCCTCTCTTTCTGTCAAAAAATGTTTAAAGATTTTTCAAATAAAACACACAATTAATTTTCTCTTTTAAAAAGATTTACTCGGCCTTATCCATCAAAATAAACAAGAACAACAACAACTGAATATCCCAGTAACTCCCTCCCCCTTTCCTCCTTTCCCTCCAAATTTTTCTGCCAACGGAACACCTTTGCATCCAATGCAAATATTAATGCTTATGCAATCAGCTGCAACACAACATGCTTTATTCCAACAAAGACAACAACAAGCACAACAAGTATTGAGCCAAAATGAGGTGAAAATAATTTTAAAAAGTGTTAACTAGAAAAGCTCTAGGCCTTTCACCCATCGGGAAATTCTAAAAGAGTTTTTCTCTATCCAAAATTATATTCTGACCAAAACACTTTCTTATATTTAAATAAAAATTCCAAAAAAATTCATTTTCCAGACTTCCTCTTCAACATCAGAACATTCTCCAACCTCCATCAATTCTTCCCCAATCCAAAAAATGATAGAAAACAATGGAAACAAATTGGGAAAGAAACCTCATCAGAAAAAGAAATCAGGAAATGGACCAAAAACAAAACCATTTAAATTATCTATCGATCAAATTTTAGGCCAAAAGACTTCCGGAATTTTATAATTTTAATTTGTAAAGAAATATTAGGGTTCTTCTTTCAATCCTTTCAAACTCCCCTTTCAATTCTAGATAATAAATTACCTAAATTTCATTCCCTACCAGAGCCCTAATTATAAGCTCTTTTTCTCTTTTTTAATATTAAATTTAAAAAAATTATCCAAATTCTTGTTATTTTATATTATTTTATAATATTTTAGAATAAAAAATTTAAAAATTTATTTTTAAAAAATATTTTTATAATATTTAAAATTCTTTTTATAGTAAATCTTTACATTTTCCTTTGTGTGAAGATTTTGTATCGCAACGGTATTTTCCTTTAAAATTCTGAAAAAAAATCAGAATTAATTTTTAAAAATATCCAAAAAAATTTACCCCATCATTACACCAAGCACATTCAGAATATGCCTGTGAAATACACAAAGAAAATAATAAATTTCCTTGACAAATTTGTTGTTTTGCTTGTTCCTCGTTAACAACACCTTTTGGGGGAGATAATGTTTTCCCTGTTGTTTTGGCCAAAGAATTTTCTTTAAAAAAATAAATTTTTTTAATATTTTTAACGAAAAGTTTACCAAAATTTTGAATTAAAAATATTCCAATAATAAACAAAAATAAATTTAATAAATGCATTTTTGCTTGAATAGAAAATGGAACAAAAATTGTTTAGATAAATAAATGAACATCCTTCAAACAGCTGGATTGTTTAATAGGGAAAATTAAAAATCAATGAGAACAGTTGTTCCCGGTAAAATAAAATCTCGAAAATTTTTTTCTTGTAAATATGTTCAAAATTTTTTGTATTAAGACAAGGAATGTATTTCAGGTATTGAAAGCTTTCGGTCCTTTTCAAATGCTGGAAATTATTCAATTTAATTTTTAATTATTAAATAACGAAAAATTAAAAAATAAAATTATGGAAAGTAAATATGTATATGTACAATAGAAAACTCCAAATATGAAAATAAGTATAATTACTATACACTTCTCCACATAACTATAACCTCACCCTAAATTTTTGGATTTCTTAACTTCTACTGAATCTATTAAACCTGAGAAATCGAAAGAATTTTCATTCAGCAATTTTTATCCAATTTTATTAGTTATAGTTATGTGGAACAGTGTAGAACCACATTCACTTCTATTTTTCAATCTTCTAGCAGGGCTAATAATAACTGACTTCTAAATAGAACTGCGGTTCTATTAGGAATTTCACTGTACATACATAGTTACATAATTATTTTTATTAAAATTTGGTGAAATACATTTAATGAAATGTTGATAGCTTGTGTATATAAGCTAATAATTTTAAATTCATGCAACAAAATATAACTTCACCACAAACCTACACAGCTCACTTCTCAAACGCTCCAATGGCTGATAAGCGCAAATCTAGCTACTCCAAGAAACGGGAGTCAATTTTAAAAATTAATAGAATCCCTTAAAATTATCTCTTTATTTATCACCGTATACATAGGCGCAATACAAACAACTAGTGGATATTTCCTTCCCCCATTCAAATAAAGGGGTTCTTCTAACCGAATAGAAATTGACCGTTCTTTTAAATTTGTTAAGTCAGTGGTGGATAATAAATTTCCGTTTGTTGTTAGTCTAAAAAAATTTTTTTCTAATTTTCAAAAATATCTATCATATCTCGCCTTATTGAATTTACTTCGGCTGATCCAATTCTACACTCCGCTAAATGACCGCTCCACGAACACAAGTCGTTAGCTGCACGTTTCCCCTTGTGAATACGTTCTATATGCGCTCTGGTTATTAGCTTTTCCCCGTTGTTATTTTCACTAATACAAAATAGGGTGTGTGTCTGACGCCCATCCCCAAGGAATTGGATTACCTGTAAAAGGGTAGAAATTTCAGAATAATAAACTTAAGATCAGAATTTTAATTATACTGAATCAGAATATTTAAAAATAAACTTAAATATAGAAAAATAAACTTGGAAGACGAAAATTAAATAAACTTTAAAAAATCAGAATTTATAAGACTAAAAAAATAAACTTGAAATTAGAAATTAATTAAACTTAGTATCAGAATTTATAACGACAAATAGAAAAATAAACTTGAAAAGGGAATTATAAGTAAATAAACTTGAAATTAGAATTTGTAAACTTAAAATCCGAATTTGTAAAATTAAAATCAGAATTTGTAAAATTAAAATCAGAATTTGTAAAATTAAAATCAGAATTTGTAAAATTAAAATCAGAATTTGTAAAATTAAAATCAGAATTTAAACTTAAATCAGAATTTGTAAAATTAAAATCAGAATTTAAACTTAAATCAGAATTTGTAAAATTAAAATCAGAATTTAAACTTAAATCAGAATTTGTAAACTTTAAACTAAATAAACTTGAAATCAGAATTTATAGTTAAAATCAGAATTTTTAAGAATAAACTTGCTCAAAAACTTGAAATCAAAATTTAAATTTAAAAATCAGAATTTTATTACATTACAATCAGAATAAACTATACCGCATAATCCCCTTCCACATTCTGTTCCTCTTTAAGTCTGTGGAAGGCCCCTAGAACAATGGGCCTTCTCCCAATATTTTTCGACATAAATGTATCTCCAAGATTTTTCAATGCCCACAGATTTGTAGTACGATGATAAAGAGCAAATCCAAAAATAATTCCAGAAATGACCGAAAAAATATTTTTTAATTAAAAATCAGAAAAATAATCATTACAATAGTTAAACGAAAAATCAAAGCAATTCCCCACAAAGCCGTTTTTCTCAAAACCAGAACATTTGAAAAGCGAAAAATTCCGGAAGGTGAAGTGGTAGAGGTAGAAGGATGGTCGTTAAAAAGAGGTTGGTAATAGATGGGGGAGGAAAATAGTGAAAATAAACTGCCAGGACAACAACGAGTGTTTGGTTGAATTAACATTTATTTTTTGTTGTATCAGAATTGTATTTAATTTAAATCAGAAATAATAAATAAACTTGGTAGTGTAAGAAGAATAAACTTGAGAATAAACTTAAAAATAAACCTAACTTAATAAATAAACTTAGAATATACTTGAAAATAAACCTAAGAATGAACTTAAGAATACAACTTAGACTTAAAAATAAACTTGAGAATAAACTTGATAATAAACTTGAGAATAAACTTGGTTAAAAATAAACTTAAGATTGAACTTAAAAATAAGCCTAACATAATAAATAAACTTAGAATAAACTTGAGGAGATAAACTTAAGAATGAACTTAAAAATACAGCTTAGACTTAAAAATGAACATAAAACAAACTTAAAAATAAACTTGGATTTAATAAACTTTTCCAAGTTGCAAGCAAAAAAATGAAAATTAAACATAACTAGAAATAAATTGAAAACTTAACATTAAAATATAAAGGTTGTTTAATTAAATATGTAATTAAAACAACGCACTAAAATTCTCGATTTAGATATAAATCTTTATTAAAATCGATAAAATAAAGTAAATTTATGTTCGCGCTATATCCATTCAAATCTCCCCTTTTTAAATCGAAAATTAAAAGGCTGCAACTGGTTACTGGTTATTTCACAAGACAAAAGTTTTCACTTTTTTTTGTTAAAATATCTAGACTAACCAAAATTATGTTTTTTAAATGTTCAAAATAAATATGGGATTTAAATTGTTTATTTTTAGAAAAATAGATTAACGCTGATCGAAATTATAGGTAAAATTGAAGTTCGCATCATAGCTAATCAGACAATATAGAATTAGTTTTAAATTTAACGTAAAAATGTAGGAAATGAGAAAAGCGTCACATTTTTAGAAAATAAAGGATTTCCGTCCAAGGTTAATTTATCCAGTATTTTCTTTGAGGGCAAACAACGAAACAAATCTTACTTCATACCTTTTTGTGGAATTATCGCTCAAGTCTCCACATTCTGAGTCAAAAAAAGCAAGGGGGAACTTCAATTTTACCAAATTATATATAAAAGATGAGAATTAATTAAGGATAAAAATAAAGGCCGATTGAAAAGTTTTAATTTTTGAAATTCTTCCTTAAAAATATTTATTTTACAAATTCATGCTTCTTCATTCATTGCTTCATTCATTATAAACTCAAATACACGACAATCCTTCGGAGGAATATTGTTTGATACAAATAAATAATGCTGCTCTGCCACATCCCTTTTTGCTAAAAATATTATTATTAAGCATGCAAAAATCTTAGAAGTATAGAATATAAAAAAATAATGATTCACATTAAAGATGAGATTTTAAGGGATTTGGAGGAATATCTAGTGATTTTAAGGAATATCAATAATTTAAATGGATCAAGGTAATTAATGAAATTTGGATAGGTTAAAAGGGATCTGGACATTTTATCCGTAGCCGACGTTTCTTTGGTCAGGGTTTATAGTAAGAACTAAATGTATTTGTTTGTAAACAGTTGCCCATCGAAAAAATGTTAAAATAAACCCAATCCTTTATTCCCTTTTGAGTTTAAATTTAATTTTTTCCCTAAAATGATCCGAAAATGTCAATCCGCAAATGTCACACTATAAAAAGATGTTGAATCTTTAGAAATAGACCTTTTAGAAATGGAATCACCTTTTAAAATTAAAAATAACCTTTTAAAAATTAGAAATAGACCTTTTAAAACCCACAAGTGTCTATAAGAGGACCCGTCGCTTAGATTGAATTAGAGTTGATTATACAATCAAACCGCGTAAATTTCAATTCTAAAAATTACCTGGAAGCCAATTTTTTATGCTATAAAAATCAACAAGAAAATCATTTTGATCATCGATAATCAAATTATTAATTATTTCCAAAAAATGAGAATATATTGAAGTAATAGCCCTAACTTTATCTACAAAACAAGGTTGTAACTAAAAAAACAAAAAAATATAAGTTATATGTAAAATTGATAAAACTTCAGATTTAAGACGCGGATTTACATCCTCAGGCCACTCATACAAAGGTAATGTCAGAATCTAGAATTTTTATTAATTTTTATAATTGAATAAGGAAAGCCTTCGACGCCCCATACGCCAGTCTTAAATCACCGCAATCTTTTGAAAGTTTAAAACATCCTCAAAAAATATTTCCTTTGAATCATAATTAAAATTTTTATCTGATTATTATGCACTGACTTGACATTTTGTCACTTAACATTTTCAAAAGAAACCTTGTCATAAATCACCCTCCATAGCGAATTAACAAAAATTTATCAAAACATTGTCAGGTATTGAGCATTAATGACTTACTGACGTAAAAAGAAACAAAAAATGATTTAAAATCATGTCAGGTGCCTTAACACTTTAAAAAGCTAACAAAAACCGCATAGCATATGTAGAAAGGTAAAGAAAAAGCACTGGCACTCCTAGATGCGACTGACTTAACACGGGAACGTTGAGCAACAGCAGCGATTGGTTTAAAAAAGAATCAATGAGCTCAAGCTCAACAAAAAGCCAAAACTAACTAAGCAAGCGTCTTCTACATCGACTGACTTGGCAAGGAATGTTGAGCTGAGGCACACGTTCAGAAGAAAGGTGAGCACTAAAGGTGGCGTCTGATGAATTGAGTTTATATAGTACACAGTCAAGCTTGTTCTAAAATCAAAACACAACTCAACTGCTTCAACATTCCAAGTTGCAAAGCTTTACTAAAAAAGCCCCCATTTTCAAACTTCTAAATCAAGCTTACACAGACAAACAAACAAACACAAAATCGGCCTGCATATAAAGACTGACCATTTTGTACAATGTCCGGGGTCAAATTCCAAATTCGGGTCCGGGATTCAACTTTTTCAAAATCCGACCTCAGATTCGTAATCGGTATATTTTTTACCCCAGAAAAATCCTTTTTCTTATTTTTAAACTTTTTCGGAGAAATCCCAATTCTCAGGGATTGCCACAAAATTCACAATTCTACTATAATTAGATTATAAAACTTTTACGACACTAACGTCTGAAGTGCGAACAAATCCGAGTATATCAGTAGGAATATCTAAAATTTAAGTTTTGCTTCAAAAAACAATAATACATACCTTCAAAACGCACATTTAACTCAGCCGAAGGTTTTTTATGTAAAAAAGATGCTGCTTGTCTCATTGGATTTTGAAAAATCCAAATAATCCGATTTAAAGCAGTAATAATCTCGTTTTTATACTAAAAATTAAAATTTTAAGGGTACAGCCCAAAAGGGGCCATAACGGCGCAAAGCCATAACTTACTGGAAAATTTTTGGCTTTTATAAATTTGGGTACCAATCTTTGGCTCGGTGAGAGTAAATATAAACTTTGTAAGATTAGGAAATCTTGAAGCAAGCTATGGTTTTGCGCCTTTATGGGCGCAAAAAATTTTTATATATTAGTTTTTTTAAATTTTTCCTTTTATATAATTTTTTTCAAAGTGCTAAACCTACTTTTTTTAAAAGAATTATCCATTGTTTAAAAATTTTAATAACTGAAAAATCGAATATTCTAGATACTCGAATTTTTGTCAATTTTGGATTAAAATGAAAAAAATTAATAATTTCAAGTAATTGTTCGGAGGGTAAAATAATTTTATTTTTTTCCATTTTATTTTTGCGAAGGATATCAAAAATTTTGGAAATTGAAACTGGAGCAGAATTAACCAAACGGCGTGAGATTAAATACTCAATTCGGCATAAGCTAGGGGTGTGTTCTGCATTTTTTAGTTTCACATTCCCCAGCACTGGGTACATCCCAAAACGGCGCGCGGCCATAACGGCGTAAAGCCATAAATTGCTGGAAAATGTCTTGCCCTTGTCAATTTTGGTACCAATCTCCCTAGCTCGATGTGAGGAATCGTTTGATACTAAATCTGGTAAGATTGGGAAATCTTGAAGTAAGTTATGGCTTTGCGCCGTTATGGCCGCGCGCCGTTTTGGGCGTGTCCCGCACACTATGTCTATATTCCTCCTTAATTAATTTCACACTATTTCCCTATGGCATTCTTAATGAGAGAAAAAAATTCAAAGGATCACATTTCATGAAAGAAATCAATTATGACAGTGAAAGACTGTTGGGAATGCCAGCACCCCCACAATCTTTCTTCTCATTTTACTTTTAGACAACCCTTCCCCAAAACTTTTAAACTTATTCCTCTTCCTATTTTCTTATCAACCTTTTTTTAACCTAGAAATCAAACTTGTACATAGTTAACCTTTACTTCCCTTTATGTCATAATTTGTCCTATTTAGAACTTGTCTTTCTTAAATAATCGATAGATTGATTTAATTGAGTTTCATTAATTAGAGGTCCTATTGAAATATTTACAAGCCCTTCAATCACTCAAATCCCTCTATATCCTCTTAGCTCCTCTAAATCCCTCGATATTCCCTCTTAAAAGCTGTGTAGGAAAATCGGACGAGGGGCATGTGGTCTTCCAAAACTTGGTCCCCATAAAACTCGGTTCAAATGGGCTCGGGTTTTTAGCGCGATGTTTGTTGTGTCACAACGGGAAATGCTTTTCCAACCGGGGAACAACATTCGCCATTGTTGGAACAACTTTTCTGTCATCCCAAACAACTTTTCTTTAGCATTCCCTTGGAATAACCTCCCCAGTGTAAGAAAAAAATGACGGCCCTACTTTGAATGCATCCATGAATCTATAAGCGTCCCATCAAAATATGTGCGTCCCAGCAGAGTATATTTGTCCCAAAAATATTATAAGCGCTCCTAGTTTATGCGTCCGAAAAAATAGAATATGCGTCCTATCAAAGAATATGAGTCCCAAGCTTCCCAAATCCCTCGATATCCTCTCCAATTTCAATCCCAGATATCTCTTAACCCACACAAAACCACTTCATCCTGCCAAACCCCTCGATCTCTCTGGTAAGCCCCTAGATCCATTCTTAATTACTCCTAATTTAAGAATTCTTAAACTCCTTATTCTTAAACTCCACTGGGTCTCAAATTTTCAGCATCAGTGGCGAAATTTCTAAGAATTTTGGAAGGCCAAGGACCCGGGTTCCTCCATTTTCAGCACCGGCGGTAATTTATGAGGATAATTAAAAACACCGAACGCGATTCCGTAAGTTTGTGGACCTTAAATGTTTGGTTATATTTTTGGGACTCATATACATTGATGGGAGGCTTATACTAATTTGGGACGTATAAAAGCTCACGGAACGCATGTCCCGAAGTTTAGCCAAAACAATATACTTGAGCCAAAGAATCCTAACCCATTTGAACCGAGTTTTGTCCAACCGACTTTTGCCCTGACAAGGGGGAATTAAGTAAAGAAATTAATACTGGCTTAATTGTGGAATCTGACCACGTCATTAAAAAGACATACTATTCACAAAAAATATAACTTAAAAAAACCTGAATATACTATCACAAAACTCAAACTTTTCCAAATTCTTCACATCGATAGACACTTCCTGAATAGCCGAATTGAGTATTTCTCTCAAAAATGGGGCAGGTGGTGACTAAAAGCAGTAAAACGACCATATGCCCTCCTTCGCAATTTGCGTAAAATAAAAAAATAAAATTCTTACTATAGAAATTATAAAAAAACCTCCCCAATTTTTTTCAAAAATTTTCAACTTAACCTCGTTAGCAAGTAAAGCATTAGCTCCTTGGTGGGGTGCAGCATCCATTAGCAATTAGAAAAATTATTTAGGTAATTAAATATAAATATCCCTGAAAATGTTTATAAAGTTTAAAAAATTATTAGAAACTAGATAGCCTAGCTAATTCAAAAAATGTTGAAATTTGGAAGAATTTACAATTAAAATTTGGAGAAGTAAAATTCAAAAAATTTTCAAAATAAATGGAAAATTATTCTAAGCAAAAAAACGAGAAAAAAATTAGAAAAAACCTCTGAATAGATAGTATTGAGGAAATTTTTAAAATTTCAATAAAATTTTCAAAAAATTTTTTTCAAAAAAGAAATTTTTTTCAGAAAAGAAATTTTGTTTTAAAATATTATTTCAAGTACATATTGTCATTCTGTAAAGATATTTGGGCCTAAGTACACTTTACCGGGCGATTTTAGATTTTTATGATTTATATGTCAATCGAAAGAGCTCTGCGAGCTGAGTCGAATGACACCAAAATTAGCCCGCGGACTCAACTATGGACCGAGATATGGGTCCCCAAAAATCGAAAAACCATAGGGGGGACTAAGCACTTTTTTGGGGGTAAAAAATTCGAATAAGCAAATTATACCTCATTCGAAAGAGCTCGTCGAGCTGAGTTGAATAAAACCAAAATCAGCTCGATATCTTGATTTCGAGCCAAGATAAAAAGGTTCAAAAGGGTCAACGTAAACCTATGGGGCGTAGGCGAGGCGCTTGTGCAAAACCCCGCGCTTCGCGCGGGGTTTTGCGGCACGCGCCTCGCGGCGAGTCTACGGGCGCTGGGTCTGGGCTCGTAACATTGTCCTATTCCTATCATAATGAGGTGGGCATCCCAGGCTTCCTCCGCAGTAGCAAAACCTCCACAAATGCCATAGGTAAGGAGCTAAAATAAAAGATCATAACTTTGTCAAATCAAGTCGGATTTCGTTGATTTTGGTGTTATTCAACTCAGCTCGACGAGCTCTTTCGAATGAGGTATAATTTGCATATTCGAATTTTTTACCCCCAAAAAAGTGCTTGGTCCCCCCTATGGTTTTTCGATTTTTGGGGACCCATATCTCGGTTCATAGTTGAGTCCGCGGGCTAATTTTGGTGTCATTCGACTCAGCTCGCCGAGCTCTTTCGATTGACATATAAATCATAAAAATCTAAAATCGCCCGGTAAAGTGTACTTTAGCCGATATTTGTCATTCACGAGTTCAGCAGCACTCAAATAATCAACTGGGCTTTAGCGCGTTAATGTAGCTTAGTTGGTTAATGCGCTGATTAGAAGTGAAAATGCGGGTAGAGGTTCGAATCCGTTGACGAAAATAAATTAATCCTGAAAATAAATTTTCTGTTCTCTGGTTGGATTTCAACATTCCTCTCATTTTTATATAAAATCGAACAAAAATTGATAAGACTTCCTTTCGGCATTTCATCTTTTCAATTAGTCTTGGAGTCAAAAACGGACTAAAAGTTGAGGCTTCAAGGTTAGAGTTAACGACAGATTAGAGACAATAACACAAGAACGTGAGAAAATTAAATCGCTAAACACAACGCCAAAAACTTTACTGTTTTAAATACATTTCAAATTTTCTTTTAAAAAATCGTCAATTTTTCTTTTTTTTCTTTCCATTTATTTTTTGTTCGGCAATGTTCGGTACAACAGCGGTACTTTTAGGTACTACCGGTACCGATGAATCCATTTGCCAAACACGGCAAAAGTCCAGTTGATGTCCTACCTGTCCGCAAATGGGATGCAGACTTTTGTTCCTTTTTCTTCCTTCTCATATAGGGAAAAATGCAAGAAAACGGAAGAAAAGTCCGCATCCCATTTGCGAACAGGTAGGACATCACCTGGACCTTTGCCGAACACCAATCGAACCAATCGAACAAATTTTCTGAAATGTTGATATTTTATGTATGTATAAAAGCTGATAATTTTAAATTATACAACAAAATATAACTTCACCTAAAACCAAACAGTTCATTTCTCAAACGCTCCAATGGCTGAGAAGCGCAAATCTAGCTACTCCAAGAAACGGGAGTCGTCATTGACAAAGAAGGATGCTCAGGACAAGATCAAAAAGCTCTTCGACCAGAAACTTCAAGGGGCTACTGGAAGTCAGCGAATTACTGTTAGTTCTTAGACAATTTTTTAACAAAATTTGCTTAAATTTTTAGGTCTCAGCAGGAGCTCGTTCAAGATCGACGATGGCTCGAGAATCGCGTGCGATGTCTGCCGTTGGGTCAAACAAAATGTCAGTAAAGAAGGATAACATGGACTCTAATCAGAGGGCAGAAGCTGGGGCTTTGGAAGCTGTGAGTTTTATTGAAAAGTAAAGAGTTGGAGATTGTTGTGTGGTTTGGGAGTGGGATGCTTCAAGACCAAAATTTTTCTGAAGGGAGTGGGGGTGGCTAAAAAAGCAATTTCATTTTTAATTTTTAGCATCTGCGCGCTATTCAGCCTTTCAATGAGTGTTGGTTTGTTGAAAGCACAATCAGTGCTGGTACATATGGTGTTGCTTTTCGTGTGTTACACAAAAACGAAAAGACCAAAGCAGTCATCAAAGTTGCAAGAAGTTTGTCTGGAAGTGCCAATTCTGCTGCTGAATGGGAAGCTTTTGTTCTTGAGAAAATGTGGAGAAGGGTAGGGAATTATTTGACATTTTTAAAGACAACTTAATTTTAAAGGAGCCTGGAGCGAATGTTGTGCGTATTCTGGACAAAGGAATGCTTCAAGACCAAAATGACGAGGCTCTCGAATTTATGGCCTTGGAATTCTGTGACACTTCTGTGCGTGAATACATTAATGGGGCCAAAGGATTTGAGCGTAAAGAACGTGTTTGTCGTGTGGCTTTAGGTTCTCTGAAGGGATTGTATGATCTCCACGCCAACGGGTTTTTGCATCGTGATATGAAGCCAGGTGTTTATTTTTTATAATGATGAGGGTAATTTATTTTCTGAGAAGCGTTATCAGCCTTTGATAGACTTTCAGTGAACTGGGAATTACCTTAAGTATACGTAGCCTTTTTTAAATGCCATTTTTTAGATAATATGGGAATGATCACTAAACCCGATTTGGATCCTGTTTGTGTTCTATACGATCTTGGAATGGCTAGAATGTATACAGATGGAGACGGAAATGTAAGAGAAATTTACAAAAATATTTATTTTATTTAATCCTTATTTCTTTCAAAGCTGCGAACACCTCGAACAATCTGTCCGTTTCGTGGAACTCCTGAATGGGCATCTGGGCATTCAATCAAAGGCAGAGAACAGGTAGAAAAAGAGAATTAAAATAAAATTCCCTTAATTATTTAGACTCGTTTTGACGATCTTGTCGGTTGGTTCTATGTAATGGTGGAGCTGTTTGATCAGTCAATGATTGATGATACCTCGTTGCCTTTTCCTTGGGATTTTGTTACGGATAAAAGTACACCTGTGAGTTTTTAAAAATTGAAAAAAAAATACATTTCCCCTTAAAGGCTATGCGTTATCTAAAGTCGATTTATTCGCCTGCTCGTCTGTTGCTCAAACGATGGTCAGTTTTAAATTTAAGAATTTCAAATAAATTTTAAAAAACTTTTAGTCCACCACAATTCAATTCAATCTATATGTATTTGATGTGTGCTAATCGAGGTAATGCTCCTGACTACGATTATATTGCAAACCTTGTTGGAACTGCAATAGAGCTTAGCAAGGCTTATAGCATTAAACAAGAAGAGGAAAAGGCTAGCCTTAATAATGGAAATGATGATGGTGAGGAAGGTGAAGATACTATTGGAGAGGAAGTGGCTAAGAAACCTAAGGGTAAACGAAAGTCTGTGGAAAAGACTGCAAAAGAAGTGAATAGTAAATGAAGGAATATTGAATAGGGATATATTGTTTGTTTGTTGTATATCTATTATCCAAACCCTAATTCTAATTGTAATTGTAAATGATTTTTCTCTATAATACATATAAACATTTCCTTCGTCTTTCTTTACTTGTACATATCAGTAATAAATAAATTTTTTGTATTTTAATAATTTTTTATTGACATATTTTGGCACTTTTGGAGCTTAAAATAGAATTCTGAGCAAATTTTCGGAATTAAATTTTGGCTCTCTAATTATGAGTCATGATTAAAGCTGTGATAGTTAGGCATGTAAAATCAGTGAAATAGGCGCCTAAAATAGGCACCAAAAAGCCAAAAAAGGCACAAAAATAGGCAGGTAAAAAAAGTTATCTGGCTTATAAAATTAAGCTAAAAGCAAAAAATAACCATTTATTCGTCATTTTTTTAATTATAAACTATTTATTAAAACCTTTTGCCGTTTATTCAAAATTTTTAAACATTTTTTGAGCAAAAATGGAGTAGTTTTTAAAAAAATGTCGATAACTGACAAAAAGTAAATCTCGTCCAACCCACAAAACGACCCACGACAAAATGTCCCACACCAAAACGTCTAATCTCAAAATGTCCAATAGAGTAAAAATACTCAATTTGTTGTACTATACATTAAAAATGGGAGTTGGCACTGATTTTTTTAGATTTTTCACTGATTTTTAGGCAAAATTTAAAAAAATCGCTAAAAAAGGCAAAAATAGTACCGAAAATTACAAAATAGGCAAAAAGGCTCAAAAAGTCCGAAATAGGCAGAAATTTATAATATTAATTTAATGGTCCACGTGAAAATTTTTTTGATTATGTAAACAGAATTTTTATTGAAACGAAAAGTTTTCTAAGTCGTAAACAATAGCAAGGCGTTAAAAAAATGAAAAGAACATACTAAATAAGAGAAAAAGATTTTCCTCTGACTCTTTCAAAATTTTAAATGTAAACATCGAGTGCCCAGACAAAATGGTGCACAACAACAAGGTACAAAAGACCTAATCAGTTAAGACAGTACAAAAGACCTAATCAGTTTGGATGGTTCAAAAGACTAATCAGTTTATACCGTACAAAAGACCTAATCAGTTAAGACAGTACAAAAGACCTAATCAGTTTGGATGGTTCAAAAGACTAATCAGTTTATACCGTACAAAAGACCTAATCAGTTAAGACAGTACAAAAGACCTAATCAGTTAAGACAGTACAAAAGACCTAATCAGTTTATATAGTACAAAAGACCTAATCAGTTTAGATAGTCCAAAAGACCTAAACAGATTTAAAAGTACAAAGGATCTAACTGGTTTAAAAAGCACAAAAGGGCAAAAGAGTTAAAATGTACAAAAGGCCTAACTAGCTTAAAATAACAAAAAGTCTAACCTTTGTAAAAAATACAAAAGACAAAATTGAAACGAAAGATAAAAAATATTGCATAAGTCAAAAATGTTGTTTATTTAGTAATTTGGATTTGAAATAATAGGAATTCAAAATTTTTGAATTTACTGAATAAGGAACTATGATATAGTCTAAGTCAAAGACTAAAAAAGTATGAGAGACTAATTAAGATTAGATAAAAGAGCGGAAACTCAGGAAAAATGTTGACGAAAGGGTCCAGAATGTTAGAGGTACGTCATTAATGAGAGGCAAAGATCAGGACAGAACGACCTAAGGAATTTTCAATTTTTTGTTATGAAAACAAAAAACAATTAAAAACACTCGAACATAAAAATTTCTGATGCGCGGCCGCCGCGAGCGAAGCGAGCACGGCCGTCGCGAAGCACAAGGATCTTGCTGTGAAAACATTCTGGGTTTTTATCAAAAATAAGCTTATCAAATTTGCAGCAAAATATATTTGATACAATTAATAGTGATATAATCAAATATAATCCACGTTTTTACGGTATAACGTGGATTTTGTGAAAGGTTTAAAAAGATTGATGAATTAAGAGAGATATTAAGTGATTTGAGGGATTAATAGAGAATCAATGTTTTTAAGACAGAAAAATTAAAGATTTGGGGATTTAACATAGATAAGGGGTTTGAAAAGAACAACAGCAGGCAAATTAAGGACTTTGGAGACTTGACACATAGATTTTTTAAAAAAGAGGATTATTATGTGATGGTTTGTAGAGAAACTAAGAGATTTGTGAAGGTTTTGGGGGATTAGCAATATTTAATTGTTTTGTTTGATAAAAGAGAACAAGAATACAAAATGAATAAAGGGTGAAAGTGATAATTTTGAAGATTAATATGCAGGGGTGGTAACAGAGTATTAATAATATTATTAAGTAGTTAAAAAGGGATATCTGAGATTTCGGGGGCGATTAAAAGTGATATAGGGTTCTGGACAGAATAAGAGTTAGCTGAAGTTTGAAGCAGTTTAAAATGTATGTCGTTAGAAGAAAAAGTATTGGCGATTTGAGAGTGATATCGGAAAATATCAGTGCATCAAGAGGGGAAAACGTGATGAATGCAGATATTAGAGGATTAGAAGAGTTAACAAAAAAATAGAAAGGATATCGTGGGGTTTGATGGGTTTACATGCGTTAGTGGTGAATCAAGATAAAAAAGATAAATATAGAGGATTTTAATGCCGGGAGAAGGGAGAGATTATGTGAAATATGGCGATTTTTAAGTGTTTAAGAAAAATTTTGAGGTTTAGCGGATTTTTAGAATAAAGAAATTTAGAAAAAAAGAGATAGGGATAAAGAGATTAACAATCATTTTGTTGCAAAAAGACAGAAATACAGTTAAAAAAATAAAGCGTGGAGGATATCTGGGATTTTGAGTTGAAATGGATATCGGGATATATGAGAGATAAAGAGGATATAATTTTAATGTGATGTCGTTTATTTAAAGTGATAAAAAGGTATAATTGGGTGATTTTGAGAAAAATAGGGATGATTCTTTTCTGGGGAACAAAAGTCGATAAAGTACTCAGGTATAAAATAAAACACGAATTCAAGGGTTAGAGCTATTTATCCGGTATTTAAGGTCAATAAGAAGTATTAAGGAGGTTCTTCGATAAAAAAAAGAATAATAGCTGATTAAGACGGAAAAAGGTGGTAGAGATCATAAATGACAGAAATGATCCAGCACAGGATCTGTTCTGTTGTTAGATCACTCAACCATAGATCAGTTTCATTTCTGGACGAGAAAACAAAAGTAGGAAAAGAGAAAGAGATCAGTTACATAAAAGGGTGAGAAAATGATCAGTGTCAGCTCAAAAGAAAGTAGATCAAGATTGCAATTTGATTAAAAGTGATATGCGTTATTTGAGTAAAAAGATGATTACAGACGGAAAAGGTTTAGGATTTGTGGGAAAAAAGTAAAAACAGAGAACGAGGTGGTAATAAGTGCTTCAGGAATTTGAGTTGTTCAAAAATATCGTGGATTTAGAAAAAGTGAGGGTGAAACAATTAACAGTTTAAGTGAAAGACACTCCTGAATTTGAGAGAAAAGGAGACCTGACGAAAGGGTAAGAAAACAATACCAGGGAAAAGCATAAGAAGAGACAGAGTCTGTAAAGCCGACAGGTCACTAACAACCACAATAAGTTTTTTCAATGCTTTTAAAGAAGGTTAGAATAGACAACGAGGGATTTGCAAAACAAGAGGGAGATCCAGGATTTGGTGGGTTTAAAAATGATTTAGCGATTTGGTGAATATATCGAGTGTTGGGGCGGGTTAAAAAATTATATACAGAAACTTTGGGGTTAGAAGCGTTGGGGTAACCAGGGAATAAGCTATTAAAATATATTTATAATAGATATCAAGGAATTTAGGAGGATATCAGTGTATTATGGAATAAAATATGTATCGTGGGATAGAGATGGTTCTGCGGGATTAAATGATAATATCTATGGATTCGTGATTAATAAGAGTTAAATCGGGTGTTTAGGGGGTTAAAAGGTTAAAACAGAGGATTTAGAAAACCAAAGAGTGATATAAATTAGTTTTGTGTGTTAAGGGTAATAGATGGAATTTTGGAAAAATTGATATCTGAGTCTTGAGAAATTTAGGGGTTGGGGAATAAAAAATGTTATCGGATGTTTGGAAGAGTAAAGCGTGATATAAAGAGTGATGTCTGCGGATTAAGGGTTCAAACGACATTGTTATTTTGGGCTATTATCAGGGATATTAGGGGATTAATGAAATTGGAGGATTCGAGAAAGATTAAGGGTTATAGCAAGTAGGGGGGATAAAGTGAGATATATGGACTTCGAGAAGCAAAGAGGTTATGGTGATTTTGGGGAATTCGGTGTGGTATAGGAGAAACCTGAGGATTGGGAGTGACTAAGAGGTATATCAGAGAATGTTGGGGATAAAATGTGATATCGGGACTTTGGAAAAATAAGGAGTTATTCCCTTGGTTTGGTGAATAGAGAATAAAAGGTATTTCGGAGAATTTTGGGTGATCAATGGTAATATATTGATTTTAAAGATGATTAACGGAGGACATTGATAACAAAGGGTAATGTCATGGATTTTGGGGTTTGAGAGATTAATTGATATATTAGAGGATTTGAGATTAGTATGATGGTGAAATCAAAGGTTAAATCTAAAGACCCAAGGATTAAGGTTTAGAACATAAAAGCCTTTGAACATAAAAGAACATCAAAACGTATAATACGAGCGTTAGGACGCCGCGAAGCGGCGTCCTAACGCTCGTAGGCAAATTAAAAGTCATGCTAGACGCTTCGGACCAAGCTAAAAACACGTTTTTTGAACGTATTACATCATCCCAAGCTTGCAGAAAAAATAGGCATTTGCCTATAAATCACAGCCTTAGTCATGATCGAGTAATTGAAATACTTGGTTAACTGTAGAATTGTTTGCCTTGAATCGCCCTTTACCGGGAAAAAATTTTATTTTGGCATAATGTTTTAACTTATTTTTTGCAAAATAAAAAGTTTTTTTGGTGGTGGGCTAAAAATTTTCGCTTTTGTTTTTCTAATCCCATTTAAAAATTTATTCTTTTTTTAATTTTCAGCAAAATGTATTTTGATTTTTCCTTTTTATTTAACGAATTATTACATATTTTATTAATTCTTTTGTTGTCAATTGGGCCTCTTTGTTTTTACTTTTTGTTGGCAATTTTCTCCCACAATTTTCTAAAAAAAAGTTTTTCAACCCAAATTAATTCAAAAACTGAACAAAAATTTGACAAAAAAGTTTTTTTAATTTAAAAATAAATTTTAAATTTAATTTTTAAAGGAATTACTAAATGCTTTTTTAATTTTTAAATCAACAAATAATTGGCAAAATAATAAAAGAATTGAGGATGCTTTGGATTTAGCGTTACAAGATAATTCTGAAATATTTTTTAGAATGAATTTGAAAGAATGCCCAATTTGGAAAGAAAATGAATTGCCTGATGAATTTATTGAAAATGTTAAAATTTTGGAGAAAAATTATAAAATGATTGTTAAGGAAATGGAAAAGGTTTGTTTTTTAATTTAAAAAAAATTAAAGAAATGGTTACTTTTCTGTTATATGACCGCAAACTAATTGCCAGCAGAATTTTGATCGGCTATAATTTTTCAATGCTGATTTATCAAGTTTGAAAAAACGATACCCTTATCGAGGTCTTTCGATTGATATAAAATTCATTGTTATTGGATCAAGCATTAAAAAGTTATAGCCTATCAAAATTTTGCTGGCATTCAGTTTGAACCAAAAAATGTTTAGAAAATATTTTTTTGGGGTTTTCCCTAATAAAAAATGCCCTTCTGGTTATCCCAATTTTTGTTTTACATTTTATCCATTTTTATCTTAATTGGCTTATTTTTTACTCTCAAATAATTTTTCATAAAATCAATATATTTTTAAGGCATTTAAAACGGGACATCTTTGGATTAAAAATGAAAATATCCACACCAAAACTAGTTGGTTTACTTATTTTTTGATTAAAGATGGAAATTGGCAAAAAGAATGTTGTAATGAATGTCCGGAATTGGTTAAATTGTTAAAGGAATTTGATGAAGGTTTTTTTAATTTTAAATTATTTTTGAATACTCCAAAACTTAGATATTTTTTAAAAATTTTTTACAAAATTTCCTGATGTTTTTGAATTAAATATTCAACAAAAAACAATTCTTTAAATAAATATTATTTGATTCTCCATTTTTTCCCAGATTATTTATTAAATAATTGTTCTTTTGGAAATGTCAATTTTTCCATGTTGCCCGCAAATTCAGCAATTCCGGAACATATTGGGACAACAAATGTTAGATTAAGAATTCATTTTGGATTAGAAATTCCTTGTGGAAATGGAAAAGAAAATTGCTTTATGAAAGTTGGGAATGAGGTTTTTTTGAAAATTATTTTTAACGAAAAGAACGTTAAAAAAGTTTTTAGAAATTTTTAGAACGCTAAAAAGTCTATTTTGAGCGTCTCTATATTCTAAAAATAAAAAATGTCTTGAGAGGTTTTTGAAAATTAATTTTAACATTTCTAAATAAATAATTAACCTCAAAAAAATTTTTAAATATTTTTTTCAGAAATTTCATTGGACTTCAGGCAAATCAACAATAACCAACACTTCTTTTTTGTTTGTTTTTATTTTTAATTTTTAATTTATTTTTTCAGTCATTCTGTTTCGTCTGTTGGATGTTCTGAAGACAGAATTGTTTTAATTGTTGACTTTTGGCATCCAGAATTGACTAAAGAAGAAAGGGGAATATTAAAAAATATATTTCCTCCAAAAAGTATTTCTTAATTATTTTAAAAAGAATGGATGGATGGATCTCTTTTTTTGTTTTTTAGGAGCTTTAAGTAAAATTTTTATAAAATTTTTGATTTTTATTTTAAAAAAATTATTTAAATAATTTATATCAATTAAATTAGGGTTCGACACAACCGTTTATTAACCGGTACCCCCGGTTTTCGGTTCTGAGATTTAGTCAAATATCGGTTTTATTTTTGGGGAATTTTTAATAAAATCACTCATTTTCAGGAGTTTTCGGTTTTTAAAATTTCATAAAAACGGTTAGGTTTTGGCAAAAATTCTCAGAAATTCCAGTTTTAAAACTGGTCGTGTCCAACAATAAATTAAATAGAAATAAAATTAAAAAAATATTTTTAAAGAAATATTTCTAAAGAAAAAGGAATTAAATTAATTATATTTTTATAAAGAAAATAAAAAATATTAAAAACAAAATAAAATTAAAAGAAATATTTAAAGATAAAGAATTAGATTTTAAAGGAATAGCTTCTACCCACGTTTCACAAAAATTACAATAATCTGTATCTGCACAAATTTTGATTAAAAATTCAATATCCTTCCATAAACTGAAAAAAAAATTAAAAAAGAATGTAATTTATTTTATTAAATTTTAAAATAACGAGTTCACTCCAAAATACCTACACCCAGAAGACCTTTCTCCAAAAAGATCTACTTCAGTTTTATCAACTTAGGGGGATATGGGTGGATTAAAGGGGATAAGGATAAATTTGAACGTATTCGGGGGAGTTACCATGATTAAGGGGAAAAAGACCTACATTCTGATCTTCTGGGTGGTAGGTCTTGAGGGTTGACCCCTAATTAACAGACTAAAAATTTTTTGCAAATTTATTTAAACTTTGTTTTTATGAAAAATTTATCCCATTTTATTACTTCTAAATTTAACAAAATTATCCTCTCTTTTTTCTAAACTTACATTCTTTGACATTGATTAAGAAAACTAAAAGGTGCCAATTCATTTGCATATTTAATTAGTGGTGGATCCCCAATACATCCTCTACGTAAATTAAATTGATAGGGATTTGTTGTGTTTTTGGCTCTAACTTTAAAGAAAATAAATATTTTTTTTAATTTAAATAAATAAATCTACTCAAATAACAATATTTATCGTTACAAGTATCCCATCCATACAAACATTCTTGTGCGTTTGTACATTCTTTTCGATGGCAAATTAGTGCTACAAAAATATTATGATTATTTTTTTGTTCAAAAGTACGTATATTATAGAGTGTGAGATTTTCTATAAACCATGATTTTAAGTGAGGACCTTGACCATATTCTTGATCTCGATTCAAGGAAAAATCAAGCCTTGATCTGGACTCTGGATCCAGGAAAAATCAAGGTATGGATCCAGTTCGCTCTAATATATTCCTTTAAAAATATATTTCTTCCTTTCGAGTACGAAGGATTTCTTATAATTCTAGGGAATACATTCTAGGGAATACAATCGAATAACCTCATTTTTTATTTACTTCTTTGGAGCCAGATAAGTTGTGTCTTATAACGAGGGATATATTAGATTGGGGATAATGCTTAAACAACTCCCTCATCCTCTTAAATTGCGTTGTATTTATTAATTTTGGAGGTCTAAATTAGGTTTTGAAAATATTTTAATTTCCGTAAAAATAAATTATTTAAATAAAAAAAAACAAACTTAAAGCTTCATCCATAATTAAAAATATTATAGCAAAATAAACAAACATTTCCAGCTTCATTTTTAATTCAATTCCTTACCTTTTTTGTTGACTGATTTTAAAAACAGACAATAAAAAAGAATGAAAATGATTTTACTCATTTACTTTTTCTACCATTTTTAGATTATTTTAAAAGGAAAAAAAAGAAATTTATTTGAGAAAGAAAGATGAGTTGGCAGAATTTGTTTTTTCCTTTTTCTTTTTTTAAATCTAATCCTGAATTGTCTAAAAAATATTTTTTCTTATTTTTATCGATAAAAACTTTCTTTTGTTAACAGAAATAAAGCTGATTTCTTTATTTGTCTTTCAGCTCCTGATGCCTAGATGAAATTACTTTTTATTAAAACTTTACGAAATTCTCATTTGATTGAGTAAAGCAGCTGGGCCATAGCTATTTCTTTCCTTTAGTAGTGCAAAAGGTTAATCGGCGACTGGGAGCGAACCAGCATCTCCAGTAGACGGACTGATGTGTTATCCATTACAACACGCCGTCCACTGCACAGCCTTAGGAATTAAATAGCTATATGCTTTACACTTATTACAACTTCACAAAATTCTCATTGAATTGTGTTTATTAAAAATCAAATTAATTTAGAACAAAAACCCCCAAATAAAATTTACACAAAAATTAACATTTACAATTAAAATATATTTATTTAAATACAACAACATTTACATAATAATCTCTCTATATTTATTTATTCTTTAGGCAATTGGCAACTATGTAAATTGCAATATACCGTATCCACATATCCCCTCAATGATTTATTCATACAAGTCCCATCATCCCTCCCACAAGATCCATAACAACGTTCAACTTTGCGAGTAGCTGTTGGCAATTTATAATTATCCTTATGTCGATCAGTGCAGGGAGCACTACAATCACCCCAATCACTCCAAATAACCGAACACGCACTAACATCCTTTTGGTTTTCCAACATTTTCAACTGAAATGTGAAAATTAAAGATTAAAAGAAATTCCTTTTTAATTATTCACCTCTGCCTTTCTTGACAAATTTACCATAACCAAAATAATAATAATGATGAGCATAACGATCTAAAAAAATTTTTTTTTAATTTTACATATTTTTAAAATTTATATTTCTTACAGCTGTGAGGTAAAACATAAAGTTTAGAATCGTCAAAGTCGTCATTACAGGACTTCGAATCAAACGAAGGAATCGATGAATGCTTTAATTAAATATTTAATTAGATTATAATCTCAAGTCCTTACAAGTCTTTGCATTTTCCCTCAGATTTTCGATATTCCATTTCTTTTTCGATGCATGAAGAGATGTCACTGAGCTTTAAAGAAAAGATTTTGTTTTTCAAAAAAAAACTTTTTGTTTTTTCCAACCTTAGCTGTCAAAGACCCAATACTTCCAATCTCATTCCGAAGCGGCGGAGCAACAGTATCCTCATCAACCACATCTAAACGAGATGACCAAATCATGGAGTCGTTTTGTTGATGTGGAATTGGTTCTGGCTCCTTTGGTTCTTCGACAAGCTCAGCCGACACTTCAACAACAGGCCCTCCCTCCACGGGCTCTTCCTCCATAGGCTCTTCCCCAGGCTCATCCATTTTTCAGAAACTTAAAATTGAACAAAATTAAAAAATTTTAGCAAAAGATTTAAAAGACTTACTTAGAAGATTTATAGAAGAAAATAAAGAATTTTTAACAGGAGAATAATAGAATAGATTTTGACCAAATTTGAGTGTTTTTATAGTGAGTTATCTACTGATTTATCTACTGATTAGTACATTTTCTTATTATAAAAGCAGATAAGCTCTTCCTTAATCTGAAGGGATACTCTGTAAATTGTTTTGCCAAGTTTCTTCATTGCCATCAACAACAACAAAAACCAAAAAATGTCTGCAGAAGATCAAATGGCCAATCCTCTTGCTGTCGGAACAATTGACGAACAGTTGGCTATTGCTAAGGAGCATATTGAGGCTTTGGTTGTTGATCATGTAAAAATTTTAAATATTTTTTTTCTTTGATTTTTTTCAAATTTTAGAGACACTTCACAGCTCGTTGGCTAACTAAAATCAAAGAGAATGCTGGTCTAACAATCGACGAATGGGCATTGGCAAAGATTTTGGTCAATCTGTTTGGTTTGTGGTTGACAATTTCTGAACGTGCCGATTTTGTTGCAAATGCTGTTCTGTGTGGTGTGCCTCTTATTCTGACATTTTTCTATCCAGAAGAGAAGGCAACCAATGAAGATATGTTAATCTATTGGTAAATTAATGTCCTTTCAGCCTTCAAAAATTTTTTCCTTTTAATTTTTAGGCCTTGTTATGCAGTTATTACTCTCTTTGATTTTATTCTTCGCGCAATTCCCGGCTGGTATATGCTTAAAATTGTCTTCTTTTCTCTGTTCTTCCTTCGTCCCTGGCGATTGGCTTTGAAGATTAGGTTGTTGATGTTGCTATTGGAAATGAGTAGACAGACCGCTTTGGCACAACAAAGCCAATCTACCCATCATCAAAAGGTTAAACAAGAATTTTTTTCTTCTCATTTTTTCAAATTTTATAGGCATCAGCTTCAAATTCTAGTCATCGCTCTTCTGCCGTTGCTCGTCCTCAACAAAATGTTAAATAAAAAATATTTTTTCTTCTTTAAAAAATTCTTTTTCACAATTTAAGCAACAACAAATGTCCCCAGAATTAATTGCCCAACTTCTAACAGCTCTGCAAGTCACCAATCATTCTGCTAACGCAACGGAGGGGGGAACAACAACAAATACATTACCAACTCCAGAACAATTGGCAGCACTTCAAAAGGCTCTGGCTGAAGGAGGGGGAGGAAAGGAAGGGCAGCAAGGAAGTACTTACTTCGATTTGCGTGCAAAATCTAAAACTAAATTGGTCAATCCTGTCCCGAGTAAATATGCGGATGTGAAGAAAAAGGATGAGAGTAAAAAATAAACGGGAGGGTGGTTGGAAAAGTGAAGAAAGTTTGTGATAAATAAATAATATATGTAGTCCTAATAAATATTTGTATTATATCCCTTATAATCTCTAAATAGATATTTTATTGTTCCATGTAAATATAACTTTTTCCTCTTCACATTTGTTTAACAAATAAAATATTTATGTATGTTAATAAATGAGAGTATTTAAAATTATTTCAAAATATATCAAAAGATAATAGGTAATAGGAAATAAGATAATAGGATATATAATAATATTTTATTTTTTATTTCCGAAATATTTTATTTATCCCTGATTCAATTAACTAAAATCAACACCCTCCTCTAATTGGCCAAGATTTTGGCCGTGTCCCAATGAAACTGCTGCTGCACTTTTTTAATGAAAAAAGTTAATGCGATAGCGACGAGTGTTCATCATAAGATATAACAAACCTGTTACAATTTCGCAAACTAAACATTCACGAACTCTCGACCTTGATTACGAACTATAACGATTAAGGCAATAAGCCTTAAACATAACCATCAGTCATAGGTCTCCCACTCATGCATCGCCAACTTGCATAAATTTACTCTGCTATATATACGATAAGATTAATCCTTTGAGTTTATTGTCGGGGAATAGTCCAACACGAGAGTTTATAATAAAGCTAAATACTATTTCTTTACTATCTTCAGCCTGTCCGCTCTTTCTTTCACCTTTTATCCTGTTTCTGACGGCTATTAAAATTTAAACATGTCTAGGATTTGAAGTGACAGAAAAAATGGAAAAAATAATTCTTGTTTTTGTGCCAATTCCTCAACAGATGGACACATGCATATTAAATTTCGATCACCAAAAGAATCGTCTATTCGTCCACAGGATGGCCATACATAACTTCCTTGGATCCGTCCACACCATGGCTATGGCCAACCAGCTCTGTTCTCTTCTGTTCTCGACAATCTCTAAATAGATATTTTTTATCATTCGTAACGTAAATAATAATTATTTCACCCTTTTTCCATTTATTAAACAAATGAAATCGTTAATAAAGAGCTAATGAACTAGGTAAATAGTATGAAACAAAAATATTTAAGATTATTCCAAAATTTATCCAAAAGTAACATATTTTATGTCAATAATGCCAAATATTTTATTTTTTATTTCCAAAATATTTAATTTATCCCTCATTCAATTAACTATAAATCAACGCCCCCTCTCTACTTGGCACAACAGGATTGTTGATTGGCGCCACAAGTTGCTCCACAATCTTTGGAGCAATTGCAATTTGCACATTTGCAGTTCTTGCATCCATCTATTTAAAAAGAATTTTTCTCAACAAAAAATCTCGTTCTCTACCTTTACAGCAATCACCACCACTTGGGCAACAAACAGTATTTTTGCAACAATCTTCAAATAAATTTTAAAAAATTATGAGAATCAAATTAAAAGACTACCACATTCGCAAGCCATTTTTCCGTCTAAAGAAATTTAAAAAATAATCAAATAAAAATCTAAAATTGAGAGAAATTAATTCTAAAAATTTTTTAACAGGTTTAAAAATAATGTAAAAAATTATTTATTCTTTTTAAATGAAAGACTGATTAGATTAGAAATTTCTTTGAGTATTTATGTACAGAAAATATAAAAATGTATTTATTTATATAAAATATTTATCAGTCCTCTCTCTAATATTAAAAATAATTTAAACCCGCCCAAATAACAGCACAACGTTCTTCGCGTGATTAGTAAACAAAGAGGGGAGGGAAGGGGACATGAAAAAATTTTGTATAGATTTAAAAAACATTGGTAGTAAATTGGAATGACGAATTGAATAAAATACTGACAGATTTTGTAAAAAAAGGGAAGGGGGGATGGACGGGCAAAACGAGAAAAAACAACTAGTTTGTAAAGAGACAAATATTTTTTTACTTTTTTTCAAAAAATATCAATAAAATGAAAAATAAAAATGGCCAACAAGACACTAGGCTGGATGAAATATACCAAAAAAGCTGGAGAATTCTTTACAAGCCACTAAAAATATAAAAAAAAACTATAAAATGGACCATTCTTTTAGTCCCTCTTTAATAAGTAAATTATTTGCAGCTAAATAAACATCTGCGAGAATATTATATTTTATTTTTTTAATTTTACGAAATAATTGTTGATAGTAGTAGTAATTGATTAATAAAATAAGTTTTAAAATGGTACGAAAAAATGAAATAAATCCAAAATTTCATTTCTCAATTAAAAAATGGAACAACTTAAGGCAATTGGGATGGAGGAAAACAACAAAGTTCTGACCATTCTGTAGATATTTAGTAAAAAAGCTTGGGGAGGGAAAAATGGGGTCTATGAGATTCAATATTACCAAAAAAGTTACTACGATAGCAATGAGTGATCATCATAAGATATAACAAAGTATACCCGCAATTTTCGCAAACTAAGCATTCACGAAATCTCAACCTTGATTACGAAATACAGCGATTAAGGCAATAAGCCTTAAACATAACCATCAGTCATAGGTCTCCCACTCATGCATCGCCAGCTTGCATATATTTACTCTGCTATATATACGATAAGACAGGGCTCCGATTCGTACTTTTTTAAAAGTATTGTACTTTTTTATCGACCTTCGTACTTCCGAAATTGAATTTGTACTTTTTTGAAAGTATGTACTTTTTTATCAACATTTTTGAAAAAACGAAGAAATCTGGCTTAAGGACCTCCAAAATTCTCAAAATTTTCGCCTGCGGCGCAAAAAATGGAAGAAATCTGGCTTAAGGACCTCCAAAATTCTCAAAATTTTCGCCTGCGGCGCAAAAAATGGAAGAAATCTGGCTTAAGGACCTCCAAAATTCTCAAAATTTTCGCCTGCGGCGCTGAAAAAGAAATCTGGCTTCTTAGGCTCCAAATTTCAAAAAATTTTCGCCTGCGGCGCTTCTCAATGGCAAACATTCAATGGACGAAAGAAAGAAACTCGCTTGAGGTTAAGACTGTCAGAGCTTTGCTTCATGTGCTCAGTTGAAACAAGAAATTATTAGAAAAGATTAATTTAGGAGAGAAATATAAAAGATTTGATCACGAATAAATATTTTCAAATTTAATTTTGAGTGTACTTTTTATTTGCAAATTTTCTCCCTATGTACTTTTTTTACAAGATTTTGATACTTTTGAGTGGCATTTTGTCGATCGGAGCCCTGCGATAAGATTAATCCATTGAGTTTATTGTCGGGGAATAGTCCAACGCGAGAGTTTATAATGAAGCTAAATACTATTTCTTTACTATCTTCAGCCTGTTCACAGAATGCAAATAATAGATTGATTGAAAAATTAGGCTTTAAAATGGCACGTAAAAATGAAATAAAGAAATCCAGAATTTATTTTTAAATTAAAAAGATGTGAAAGAATTTAAAATGTAAAGATTTAAACAGCAAACAGTTCAGGACAATTATCCCAATTTTGCGTTTCTTTTGCCTTCCAATATTCACCCGTAAATTTATACAATGGTTGTTGTTCTTCTTTTGATAGTCCGTTTAATAAAACAAACCATTTTGGTTGATAATCTTTAAATTAAAAGGGAGAGGAAATTTATACAAAAATTTTAAGAGCTTTTTTGTCTACTCAAAGAGAGAATGTGAGCTCTGAGATTCTGTTCCGAGATACGGAAGGGGTGGAAAACCATTTAAATTTTCTACAAAACTTTGAAAGCCCCCCTTTCTTTGTCTTCAATAATTACATATTTCTAAAAAAATTCTCTCATTCATACCTTTCCCCATTTCTTTAATTCTTTCCCTTTGTGCCTGTTCTAAACACTTTTTTAAACGATTGGCAGCCCCAAACTCTCCAAGTTCACACAATCTTTGATCAGGTCTTCTTCTCGAATCTGTCGGTGCAATACCCATTTCTTCTTCATTTAATTCAATAGCAAATTGTGTAAAATTATGCATTTTGTTGGAATTTGGACTTTTTTGAAAAAAATAATTTTTTTTAATTTTATTTTGGAATTTACGGTAATTCTGTCGAATTCCACACAATTTCTTCAAAATTTGATTCTTCTCCAATTTTCAAAATTTTTGCCCATTTATCCCATTGTGCTTCAATTTGATATCTTTCAATATTTTCATTGTCAAAGACTTTCCCAGTTACCTAAAAAATGTAATTTTTAATTTTTAAAAATTTATTGAAATATTTTTTCTAGACTTTATACACAGTAATGCTAAAATTATTACATTAAACAAGAATTGCGAAATACATATTTAGATATCAATTCTTACCCTTATTTTGTAATAATAATTGGATCAGAAAAACTTAGAGGAAATATAAAGCTTTAAAGTCAGGTTAAATGAGTTAGTTCTTTAATTATATTTAATTCAAAAATTTGACCCTATCCCGAAAGAAGGGTCGAATCGTTTTTTTCATTACTTTTTATTAGTTTATAAAAATGGTCATTTTTCCTTAGAATTGATGTATGTTGATGTTTGCCTTAAGGAAAAATGGTGACAGAGGTTAACTTTTTATATTTTTCCTTGTTTTTGTTTGCTGGGCGGACTCGGAGACACAAAACACGGACGGATCAAGACGGACAAAACACAGACGAACACGAACAGACAAAATACAGACGGACCCGGACAGACACGGACAGACAAAACACGGACGAACTCGGACGGTCGGACATGTGTCCGTTTGTGTTTGGTCCATCCTTGTTTTGTCTGTCTGTGTTCTTCTGTCATTGTCTGTCCTTCTCCATTTTTCCTTAAGGCAAACATCAACATACATCAATTCTAAGGAAAATTGACCATTTTTATAAACTAATAAAAAGTAATGGAAAAAAACGATTCGACCCTTCTTTCGGGATAGGGCCAAAAATTTGCTCTTACATATTTTTTAGAATATTGTTCCGATTTTTTACAATCACCAAAAAATGTTAAAACAGCTTTAGCTTTAGAGCCTGTAATAATTAATTGGCCAATAATTTCCACTTTATTTTCATTCAAAGAATTTCCATTCTTTTTAGAATTTCCGTTATTCATTATCGAATCTAAACTTGTGGAAGTTGAAAGCTAAAATGATAGAAGGGATTTAGGTATATTATTTAAAAATACCTTTCCATAACTAAAAATATTTCCATCTTTAAATTTAATTAAAGTTTGTCCACAAGGTTTAAGGCAAATATTTGTACCCTTTAATTTTGATTCTAAAATATAGCTTTGTTGTAACGTCCAAGAACTGCTTTCTACATAAAGTGCAGATCCTGGTGGATGATGAGAAATCTGTTGGGGAATTTAATAGAAATTTGTTATAAAAGAAAAATATTTTTTGAGGAAATTTTATAGGCAACTTTATAGGTAACTTGTGGCCAATTTTATAGGTAACAAGAATATTTCAAGATTATTAACAGTTCCATTTTATGTTAAATAAAGGGGGTATACTGATAAATCTCTAACTGAATGCCAGACTTTTTGAGGAAATTTTATAGGTAAACAGGCAAATATATAAATCAAATTAACATTCTATTAGATTTTACGATTAGTAAACTCAATTTTATATAAATTCCTTTAGAGAATCCTTCTCAAAGTATTTCCATCTTTTAAGGTAAAATTAGGCAAATTTCATAAAAAAAATTAAAAGCACACTTGTTCAGCAATAGACCTCCACCCTTTATCTTCTCTTCTATCACATTCAAAAGTTTCCCCAATTAAAGGATTAAATGGTTTTGTAGTTCGTAAAGAAATTGTAGAATAACCAGAAATTACAAAAACACAAATTAAGGACATTTGTTTAAATAAATCTTTTTCTTTTGAGGCTAAATCTAATAAATAAGAATATTCTAATTCTTCTGTTTGGCGTTGAAGCATTGAAAGTGGCTCGTTAAATTCTACCTTTAAACAAAAAAATATTTTCTTTTAGTCGACTTTTGTCAATTATCCTCAAGAATATGGTAACTCTCCGTTATGCCACCTCCCCCTAAATTAATAATAAAAATGTCATATATAGGTAATAAAACGTGCTGACAAAGGAGAGGCTTTTGGGTGTCCGTGGGACTTCGGGATGAAATTTGGTAGAAAGGTAGATCATGGTCGAAATGATACAGGCCCCTGAAAATTAAAGAACCATAGGGGCGAATTTTTCGGGAATAACCTTCATAGAGGTCCGGTCTGGCCAAAAATTGTTTTTTGTATTAACTTTCCCTTAAATTCCTTTACTTATTATTTTTTGAAGAAATTTTAAATTAAAAATTTAAATTAAAAAAAACTTAAAAGTCCTTCAATAAAAGCTAAATAAATTTTGAAACTTTAGAGCGGATTAACACAAAAAAACAAGGTTTAAATTCCAAATATTTCCTTTATTTTTTATTTAAATAAATCCCTAACCGGTAATGCCATTTTAGACAATTCTTTCCCAACAAAACCTTTAATTAAAGTTAAATAATTTGGATTTGCATTTTCAGGTCTTAAAGGAATTGTTTTTCTACGTTGTTTTTGTTGTTCTTTATTATTATTTGACATTTTTAAATAAAATTTTTGGAAGGATTTAAAAGAGGAATTTTAAAAAAAGATTATATTTATTTAATGACTGTTTGCCTGTAACTTTAAAATAGAAGAGAGAGGGAAATTTCAATCGAAATTTTAAAAACGGAAATATTATTGAATTGTTTGTGCGGTTGGCGCAAGTTCTCTCTTTAGCAAATAATGGGAAAAAACTTGAAGGGAAAGGTAGAGAAAATAAATAACATAAAATATAACACATTTTTTTGGCCAACAACAAAAATAGTTGTATTACAGAGGAGATTTTTAAAAATGAAAAAAAAAATATTTTTGTTTTTTTATTAAAGAAAGCTTAGCACTTCCGGTCTGTTTATGGCAAAAATTGAAAAAAAGAGAAGATGCGCTTAATGTATGTATAAAATCCTTTATTAGTTAAAAAAGGCTAAAATTTCAACACTAATTGAGGCAAATTCTCATGAATACTAGGGTGTGTTTCACAGAATGGACAATTCACTGAATTGTCTGACAAATAGCAACTGTGTGTGAATTTTAATTTTTTATCAATTTTTTTCTTTATCTATCATTTTTTATTTTATACCTCAAATACAGACATATTTACAATAATCTCCAATATAATTTATTCTGTCCATGACTCCATTTATTTAAAAAATCTCCCCAATGTCATCCATCTAAAAGCACCTTTAAAAAGAGGAAAGGGATGACTAGTATATACTTTTTTGGTTAGTCTTTTACTTTTTAAATCAATGAAAGTAAAGCTTCTTTTCTCCTGCATGAAATGCCACTAAACGTCAGCCCCCCATTTTTTTCTTCACAAAAAGTAGTAATTTTTGGAAAGAGAAAAGAAAAAAAGGGGAATTAAGTATAGCCTAAAGGTGCAAAAAAAGAACCTGATCATTTCTTCACATCATTTTGCTGCAAAGTGATTGCAAAAGATGTGAGTAAATTCGAAATGATCTCTAAAGCTTAATCAAATATTTTTTGATTTTTAGTAGCTAAATAATGAATTTTATATTAAGTATTAGAGAATTCACGGAAACACGAATTTTGGGACTTTTAAAGATAGATAGATAATTTTCGTGTACAACCCAGGTAGGCGTGTGGCCATAACGGTGCAAAGCCATAACTTGCTTCAAGATTTCCGAATCTTACCAAATCTAGTATTAAACGATTCCTCTCATCGAGCTAAAGAGATTGGTAGCAAAATTGATAAGGGCCAGAAATTTCCTAGCAAGTTATGGCTTTGCGCCGTTACAGCCACGTGCCTACTCGGGCGTGTCCCATAATCTTCACCCCGTAATCAGTCACAGTAACTTAATCTTTCACAGATCACGTTATTCCAGGGAAAATCATAAAATAAAAATTTTTCAAAAAAATTTTTCAGAAAATTTCAGAATGACAATTCACAAATTATTTTTCAAAATGTAAAATTCTCAAAATGTCAATAATTAATTTTTTTAATTTACATTTTTAATTTTAATCCAGAAATCAATTCTGTAAAATTACTTTTAAAGGAAATATTCTTTTTATTGATCTCTCTATTTTCTTTTTATTCCACCTATTAATTAACGTCATTCTCTCCCGTCTGATTAACAAAAATAATTTTTTTTTCTAAACAAACCTGTTTTTATATTAAACTACGAAAAATATATTTATTTATTTTTAATTTAATTTAGATTATTTAAAGTAATTTTTGGAAGAAATTTAAATGAAAAAATAAAAAAATTTTGGAAAGAAATTTTTGTGGAGAAATGAATTCTTCAACTTTCTACAATGCTTTAATTAAGAGGCCAAATGAAAGGAATGAAGAGGTTTATATTTTTTAATATTTCGGGGATTCTAATATGAAATTTTTATTTAATTATTAAAATTTTTGTTTATTTATTTAAGTCATATAAGGCATTAAATATAGGGTTGGGCGCCCGGTTCGGGGCGAAATATCGACCTGGTCTCTAATTTTGGCCCGAATAAGACTCGAACGTCGGTCCGGTTCGAAAAATCCAACTCACAATCAACTTAAATTGCAATATTTTTAATTTAAAAGGATGGTTGGGGTGTATTTTTTGAATCGGACCTTTTTTAGTCATTTTTCTGGATATTATCTTTCTGATTTCAATTTTTTAAATTTAATTTTTATATGAGTATTCAATCGATTTTTGACTAAAAAGGATTTGTTTATAACTAGAATAACTAAAAAATCCCCTTAAGACAAAATTTTTTTTGAATATTTTAGAGAATTTAAGACATCTCTTTTCCTTATCAAAATTAATTTTATTTTTATTTTTTAAGGAAATTAATACAATATTTAATCATCTTCGACGATTAGAAGTTTTTGAAAGATTACACGATGCCCCATTAAAATCAGTATGTAAAACAGCTAGACTTGAAAGACATTCGGCCAATTATGTTTTGTTTAGGTTTTTTTGGATTTAATTTTAAAAATTAATTTATTTTTAAAGAAAAGGACAGTTAGCTACTTGTTGGTATATTTTGCTTTCTGGATCTGTTTTTATGAATAAACAAGTTTATTTGCCTATTGGATGGTTAGTTTTTTTATTTTAAAATTTAAAAAGTTTTTAAAAATATTGATTGATTTTGTAGAAATTTCGTGTAAATTCCTATCCGTTCCTATATTATTTAAAAAATTCTTTTTTCGGCTATACTGAAAGATAAGGGTACCCCTTATTTTTTTTTAGAATTTTTAAGACAAAAATCCTTGAGTGGGAATGTAAATGATGTAGCAGAAAGTGTTACTTAAACTTTTTTTAACCGATGCAACGTTTTTAGTCTGGGTTAAGCCTGAAAAAGCTAAAAATTGGTAATAGGCTTGGCAGTAATCTCAAAGATTTTTATTTGATGGCCTCCTTATCTTATCAGTAAAATCTTTCTTTAAATATTTTTTTTGAAAATCTTATTTAAATATTTATTTTCTCCTTTATTTTCCAAACTTGTCACGCTTCATTTTACCTTTAACAAACAACCAAAGTTATGCTTTACTTTTTGATAGGGTAACCGGTTCCACTTTTAATTGTTTGGCCTTTAAAATATTTAAAGAGAAATTGTGGTTAAAGAAATAAATTCTTTTTAAATTATTTTTTAAATTTATTTTTAAATTTTAATAATTTTCTTTTTTGTTTTCTACGAGAACATTCAATTACTTGTTCCAAAATTAAATACCACAATTTCTTTTTAAATATTTCCTTTTTATTCTCAAATTTTGAATAATTTTTAGATTAAATTAATTTTTTAATTTAATTTTTTACTTTGGCACTTTTTAAGTAATAATTATTTTATTTTATATTAGTAGGATTATTTTTAATTAAATGTCTTTTCTTATATTTAAATTTTTATTTATTTTCAGCTTTTTACTCTTTTACTAATTTATTTATTCTCCTTTTTCTTATCGGAAGCCCAAATCTTGGTTAATTTTGAATAAAAATTAAGAAGGGATTCTCTTCTAAATTTAATTTGAATTTGCATTTATAATTTATTTAAACGAAAAAAACTTTAAAAATGATGAAATTGATTTTATTTAGAGAAATAAAATTTTTATAAAAATTGATAATCAATTTAAAAAGAGAATATATATTTTAAATCAATTTAATCTTTTTTTTCCTTTACAACTTGTCAACCCTTTTAAAAACATGAAAAAAATTATGAAAGAAAATACTTTTTAAATAGACACTTTTTTTCAATCAGAATTTAAGCAAAGTCACAACCACTCTTAATTATTTTTTAAATTTTTATTGTTTAGATTTTCTCTATGTTTTTTTTTCGTTTTCTTCATTGCCTCAGTTTAGGTTTTTTATTAAGTCAAGGCTTTCTTCTTTTTTTCTGTTGATTCCCCCCTATATTATCAATTAACTTAATTCATTTTTCCCTTTATTTTTTTTTCTAAAAGTAAATCAAAAATAAATAAATTTCTAGGGCATATGTATATACTTCAACACAATGCACAATATATTTCTTGTATATTGCCCCCATTTCTTCAAACATCTTTCCTTTCTTTATTTCCGCTGACCCCTAAATTATGTCTTTTTTTTACTTTAAATTCACCCACATTTCTTTATAACACAAAGAATTTTATTTTTAAATTTAATTAATGTCCTCATTTTTTAGAGAAATTAACTTTTATTTTAACTAGATTATTTTTTAATTTAATTAAATAATTGTAGTTGACATTAATTTTTGGGTAAAAATATACAGTGTGTCCGAAAATGATATAACCACCCAACTTTTTAGGTGTAAATCGGTTTCTCTTTGATCTGTTTTCCTGAAATTTTGACACAATATTTCGAATATCATTTATAGTGCATATGCAAAATTTGAGCCTAGGTGGTTATATCATTTCCGGACGGTTGAAAAACGACCACTTTTAAATAAATTTAATTTACTTAGGGATGAATGGGGATATTTAGATAAAATTTTGCATAGATATCCAGAATACGTATATAATCAATATAAAAAAGAAAGAAAGTGAAAATATTAGGTTCAAGAAAAGATATAACAAAAAATGCAAGTGGTTATATCATTTCCGGACACACTGTATTTAATCCTCTTTAAAAATACCTCCAATTATTTATTAAAAAAATTAGACTTTTTCTGTTAGGAAGATACAAGTTAGAATTGTTAAGTTAACCTCTTTTTCTTATTTTTATCCCTCTTCTTTACACCCTTATTTTTTTAATTTTAATTTTAAACTTGAAAATTCAAGATTTTTGTCTTTCCTTTATGATTTTGATTCCTATGTAACTGTCAGATTTCTCCTTATTGTCTATTCATTAATAATTCCAATCTCGAGAATTTATTTATTTTTTTCTTTTAATTTTTATGTCCATTAATAAAAAAATATTTTATATATTTTTCTGTTTCCTCTAAACATTTAATTTTTTCTGCTCAATTTTCATCACACATTCCTTCTCTGATAATTTATTTATTTCCTCTACTCATTTTTATATAAACTTTTAATCATTTGCAAAAATATTATTTTTTCATTCATTAAAATAATTTTTTTAGAAAATCTATTTTTCTATATCGATTAATCTTTTTTTTATTACTCAATTACTTCAATTGCATTTGCGCCTTTTTCTCTAAATTTCCCGACAATTCATCCCCCCCCCCCCATTCCTTCCGTTTTGTCTTTTAACTGTGGCTTTTTTTAATTTCTTCATTCTTTCATAAACTCTTGACGGACACTAATCGAGAGTAGAAAAAATAAAGAAAAAAGGATTTTCACCTTTACAATAAATATTTTTTATTGTATTTGTGAAGAGTAAAGCTGTGAGGAGCAAAAAAAGCTTTAGATAGAATCTTCGCTCTACAGCTGCCGCCATTTTTTATTTATTTTTATTGGGCGATTAAAAACTTTTTTTGTTAGTTGACTGGTCAGTTTGCGCTTCTCTTGGCTGTCCATAAATTCGTTGAAAAGGCTTTAAATAAAAAATTTTTGCAAAGAAATTTTCTTCATTTATTCATTAAAATTTAAAATTCCAATCTTTATGTTTTTAAAACAATCAAATTTTTTTTGTCAATTTTCTCAATTTTTTGTAAAAATTCAAATTATCCAATTTAACGTTTAAAAATTTTTTTGATTTAATATAAATTAAACTAATTTATTTACGAATATTTAGGATATATAGATTATCCACTTTTCCTTCTGACCGGTGTACGGAATTTTGGTTACTGGAATTCTGGTCACCAAGGATTTTCGGAACTTTGGTCACCAACTTTTTTGGAATTTTGGTCACCAGCGGAATTTTGGTCACCAAGTCAAAAAACGGAATATTGGGCACTGAAATTTTGGTCACCAAGAGGAATTTTGGTCACCTGACGGGAAAAACAAATCTTATCTAGAACTGAAATCTAAGTGATAAAAAATGATTTTTCAATCTCCAGTTGATCAATTTCAATGTTTATCACCCTTCCGGCTGATAACTCTCTCGGTTGATCACTCTCAATCACTCTCCCGGAAGATTGATTACCGTGAAAGTGATTAACATTGAAAATAATCATCAGGTAGTTGAAAAACAATTTTTTATCACTTAGATATCAGTTCTAGATAAGATTTGTTTTTCCAGTTTGGTGACCAAAATTCCTCTTGGTGACCAAAATTTCAGTGCCCAATATTCCGTTTTTTGACTTGGTGACCAAAATTCCGCTAGTGACCAAAATTGCAAAAAAGTTGGTGACCAAAGTTCCGAAAATCCTTGGTGACCAGAATTCCAGTGACCAAAATTCCGGCACCCTTCTGACCACCCAAAATTTCTTTCATTTTTATTTATAATCACCCACCATTATTTTATTCCTAAAACAAAATAAAATAAAAGTAACTCTAAATACTTTAATTGAAGATGAGCGCAATCCCCTCTTCTCCCCTCCCCCTTCCTTCTTAACTGCTACATATCTGCTTCTTTTTGCTATTAAACCCCCCAAAAATATTCAAAGTTAACCCTTACCACTTTTTTTTAATTCTTTCTATATTGACCAAAAGCCAGAAAATCCCTCCTTCCTTTACTAAACAGCTGTGTCAAAAAAGCTGGTCAAAGAAACTGCTTTTTATCCAAAATAATGGCTTATGGTGGAAAATAAAATAGCCTTTGGCGAATTTTGATTTTTGGTGTATGTAGTTTTTTAGTTTTTGATAGAAAATTGGGAGAGAGCGAGAAAGAATTAATTTGGGAGGGGAGGTGATTGAGAGAGGACATACACACACTAAATTTACTAATTCTGATTCATCTGGAAATATTTGATTACTACTTAATTATTATGAACTTTTCTATTTTAATTTTAATTAAAAAAATATTTTTCTAAAAATAATTTTCAATTTATTTTATTGCCTTTCCTAAACATAATATTTATTTATTTTTTCTCATTTAAATTTAAAAAATTACTATTTTCATTTACTTTTTAAAATATTAAAATTAAAATTTTTATATTTTTGTAGCTTTGGAAAACGTAGCAATATGAATTTACGTCGAATGAGTGATTGTATTGTGATATCGCCATCGGATATGATTGTGGTGAGTATTTATTTGTTAAAAAATTTTTTTTTAAATATTACAAACAAATTAACTATTAAATTTTTGGAAATTAAAATTTGAAATTTAATGGTTTCCTCCATAATTGATTGTTTAGATTGATTATAGCTATATTATATTTTTACTATAATCTTTTATTTTTTGCTATTTTTTCTTTCCGCTGATTTTTGCTATTTACTTTTTAACTATAATAAATTAATATATATTTTTCTGAACTTTGAACAAAATTTTTTTCTATCTTTTCTGCAAAATTATTTTTTTTATTTCTTACTGCTCAAATTAATAAATTTATTTTCTCACCTAATTTTCTTGCGGATTATTTTCAATTATTAATTCTTTTATTAATATTCATCAATTTATTAAGTAAAAGAAAGGAGGATTTATATACTTAAAAACTAGTTAAGTATATCTAATTTATTTGTAAAGAAATAATTTTTTACAAATTCTCTTTTTAAGTAATTGGTGTGAAATTCTGGGAGAGAGGGAAACAAGAATTTTAAACAAATAAAAATAAATTTATAAAATTAGCTAGAATTTATTTTTTAAATTTTGGGAAAATTTTTACTCAATTTATGGCAATTTTAGAGAATTTTAACGTCACTTTCAAATTTTTTTCGTTTCCTCTTATTTTCCAAACCATCTCTTTCAATCAAAAACTCTTCATATTATCTTCTCTAAATTTCTTAAATTTTTTAAATTTTTTCTTTAAAAATATTTTTTTCATTTCAAATTTACCAGATTGATTATCCGGATGTCCAACGCATTACTGTCCATTTACACAACAATTCAGACAACATTTTAAATCAAACTGGCAATCAGCCAAACGTCTCAGCTACCGCCTTTCCTGCTTTTGACGGCCCTTCTTCATCTTCACTTTCATCCTCACCTTTAGGAGGGGCGGGAACTTCAACACCTTCACTTTTAGTTAGAAGACAAAGTGGTGATTGTGGTTGGAAAGGCAACATTCAACAAGTATAGAAATTTAAAAAGAAGGATATACTTTAGCCGGTGGCCGGTTCGAAACCGATTCGAAATATATACCATTCGATTCGTCTCGGCGAGCTTAGTCGAATGGTATTACTCCCAGGGTGCGGAAACGCCTGTGGACCGAGATATAGGTCCCTGAAATTTGAAAAAGCATAGGGGGGACCAAGCACTTTTTTGGGGTGAAAAATTCGAAAATGCAAATTATAACTCATTCGAAAGAGCTCGTCGAGCTGAGTCGAATGACATCAAAATCAACAAAATCCGACTTGCTTGGACCGAGATACAGACCCCTAAAAACCGAAGATCCAAAGGGGCGATTTTTGGAATAAAAAATTTTTATACAAATAATACCTCATTCGAAAGAGCTCGACGAGTTGAGTCAAATGACACCAAAATCACCGTGATTGAACAAGATTAGACAAAGTTATGATACAAAAAAACAAAAAAACCTAAACCTATGGGGCGTCGGCGAGGCGCTTGTGCAAAACCCCGCGCTTCGCGCGGGGTTTTGCGGCACGCGCCTCGCGGGGAGTCTACGGGCGATGGGTCTGGGCTCGTAACATAAACCTATTCCTATCTCCCTTGCTCTGGACGTATTTGGGCATCCGAAGTAGCAAAAATCTCCACAGATGCCATAGGTAAGGAGCTAAAATAAAAGATCATAACTTTGTCCAATCAAGTCGGATTTCATTGATTTTGGTGTCATTCGACTCGGCTCGATGAGCTCTTTCGAATGAGGTATAATTTGCATTTTCGAATTTTTCACCCCAAAAATGTGCTTACTCCCCCCTTTGGTTTTTCGATTTTCGGGGACCTATATCTCGGTCCACAGGCGTTTCCGCACCCTGGGAGTGGTACCATTCGACTCAGCTCGCCGAGACGAATCGAATGGTATATATTTTGAATCAGTTTCGAACCGGCCACCGGCTAAAGTACAGCCAAAAAGAATTTTCTTTATTAGCGTTTTTTAATGTTTAGGTAAGCTATTTGGATTAGGGAATACCTTTTTGAGTTGTAACTGAAAATTTTTAATTAAGTCAAAAGTTGGAAATTTGAAATTTTCCACTAGATATTCTAATAATATCTAAAATTAAAGCAATAACTTTTTTTTTAATTTTATGGCTAGTAAGTAAAAATTTTTGCTATCTAAAACCAGTTTTATATAAATTCCTTCAACACATTATTTATTGGACTCACCCAATAAAATCATCTCTATTTCCCCTTTTATTTTCAGCAATCATCAAAAGGTATTCAAATAATGACAATGGCACCTCCACAACGGTCAGCAGCAGCAACACCTCTTCCCCCTCATTATAATCAACAACAATATTCTTCTAAATATCCTCTTCATCATCGAATACCTCCACATATTTCTACTTCAAGCAATCAACAACAACAACTTTGCCATCAACACAATAACAATTATCTTTGCCAACAACAATCTACTATTCAACACATCCCAGTAACTAATTCTCCCATTTGCCATAGAGTGCCTTCACCAGCGCCGACATTTTCTTCGCCAGTTAAAGATGTATGTTTTGTTAATAAATAAATGAAAAGTGTAGATAGGTACAGTAAGGTGCAAAAGTTTATGCCGCTACACCTTGCACGCAGAAAAGTCGATATATCTCAGAAAGAAAAGGGACTTAAATTAAATCGATTATATTTTAATCAAGTATAGTTTATCAGTTTATAATATCCATAAAAATTTTTTTTGAATACTCATATTATTTAAAAGTTTTACACGTTTAACTTATTTACCTCTTATTTTGAGGGAGCAAAAGTTTATGCCGTTTGTAGGAAAAAAATTTTTTGGTTCCAAAACAAGACGAAAAAAATTACAAAAATTTTTATAAATATTTCTGTTGATAATGAATAGAAAAAGAGAAAAAACTAAGTCTGTACTCGCTTAATTCATTGAAATCAAAAATCTAGAAAATCAACGGGAAACGAGGTTATGGTACTTAAAAAAATATTTTAGCTCCCTAGGGCCTGTATCAAAAATTCTTTTTGGGCTCATTAGAAAGCCCATAAAATTTGCTACAAACTACACTTGGTCTCATATGTGTGAAAAATTTCAGCTTCGAGATAGTGTGGCATGAATTCACAAGGTCGCCAAAATCACTCGAAATACCCTATAAAATGCTCATTTTTATTTCTTCAGTTATTAATTCAACCCTACCTCTGAGTAGAAATTTTTCAAACATAGGAGACCAACCTTATTTTGTAGTAAATTTTATGGGCTTTCAAATGAGCCTAAAACGAAAATTTAAAAAAATTCATAAGGGTTCGAAAATATTTTTTCAATTACTGTACCCCGATTTTACGTTGATTTTTGAGATTTTGGATTATGATGAAAAGATTATTTATCGAATTCATTCTTTTTTCTTTTCCATTCAGTATCAATGAAAATGCTTATAAAAATTTTTTAAACTTTTTTTCGACTTGTTTTAGAACCAAAAAAATTTTTTTGGTGTAAGCGGCATAAACTTTTGCTCCCCAAAAATGGGAGGTAGTTAGGGTTTTCCGACTATAATTTTTGGTTAAAATTGGTATGGGAAATTTTTTATAAATTTTATAAATAGAAGGCCTAATCTTAAAAAATATATAATCGATTTTATTTTTGTCCCTTCTTTTCTCGGGTTATATTGACTTTTTCCTATGCGAAGTACAGCGGCATAAACTTTTGCACCTTACTGTATTTAGAGAATATTTTATTCATTAAGAGCGATTGGTCTCAAGTCGAAGAAATCTTTTTTTTTCCTCAAATCTTTTATCTCTTCTTGGACTGATTTTCTAATTTCCTAATTTTATTGGGAAAATTGGAAGCCTTTCCTTATACATCCTCTGTTTGGCAAATTAACCCCCCTTTCAATTTATTTTGCAATTAATTTTTGATTACCTGCGGATAATTTAATAAAATATTTTTAATTACTCTATTAGAGGTAGTCCTTATTATTAAATACGTTAAAACTTACATTTGTTCTCACCCAAAAAATATATAAAAATATTAAGAGCTTTGTTTGTTTGTTTTATTCTTCAAAATGAAGTCTTACATTTATTAGTTTGTTTTAGGAACAGAAAAAAGGGGGAAACTTTTTTAAATAATTTTTATTTTTGAGATTTTAAAGTGCTGTTTTTACGTATATATTTTTATTTAAATTAACTAAATTTGAAATTAAAAAATATTTTTTTTATTTTTAATTGAATTTGTTCTTTAATTTAGACACATTTTTGGCTTTTTCTTATCAATTAAAAAAGGAATTTACTAATTAATTCCTTTAGTTTATTTAAAGTGTCAATATTTTTTTTTGGAAAAATTCTTCTAAATTTGTACTGAACCCTTTAATTTTTATTTTTTGTTTTTCAATTTCACTTAAAAATCCTTTAAAAATTAAGCAGATCGTTTAAAACATTCCTCCTCTTTTTTGACATTAATCTTTTTTGCTTCAACAGGTTTTTCATTTTTCTCGTCATCAAAATAGCAACAACAACAACAATTCTCTTCAACAACAAAATCGTGGAGGAGGAGTATTTTTTCATCCCCAAATTATCTTGCAACAACATCACGCCAAATCCAATTCAATGTCTTCAGGGAATTCTTCCAAAAATCAACAAAAAAATAAAGAATTTTTAAATGAAGTAGAAGTACCTTTTATTAGAGTAAAACAACAACAACAACCTAAAACATTGCCTAGAACAAAAATTGATGAAATAAATGGGGAATTGTTAGTAGAGGAAAAAATTAGCAATAATAATAATCAGTTTTCTCCTCCAAGACAAAAAAGGTACATATTTTTAGAGAATGAGGACAGTTTTTGGGTGTTCTAAGAGTTTTTTAATGTTTGTATATTTTTATACAAACATAGGCGAATTTTTAATTATTGAAAAATTGTCCTATTTACTCTTGGAAATTTTGATTTTTGGATTAGAATATTTCCACATTTGCTAAAAACTAAAAAAAGTAAGAAAAAGGATAACACCACAATAGTAAGTCGAAGGTCCTCTATCGAATGGTACCAAAAAAAGTACCAAATTAGCATTTACAGTAAAAGGTGGTTCTTTCTGATTGTGAAGAGAAAAGCGAGGTATATCATGGAAAAAAATTTCCACACCCAAGAGACTTTCCACACCACGAAAATCTTTCTTCTACTAGGTCTGGAGACTTTATAAAATTAATTTAAATTAGGGTTTAATATTCAGTGTCTCCCACTTGTATTTATTAATCAAGCTAGAAGCTGAAACTTTTAAAAATTTATGAATCTGCCTTTAATTATTTTTTAAGGGCATCTATAACATCCTTGCGTGATTCTCCAACAATTAATCCGTCAAATTTTAATAATTCTTTAATACAACAAAAAATGGCAATATTTGAGCCTTCAAATAATTCCTCTTCTACGCAAACTTTAAAAATTAATGAAGAAATAATTAAAGAAAATTTTGACAATTTAAATAATGATACAATGACTAAAACAAAGAAAAACACAAAAATAGAAGAAAATTTGAATGGAAAAAATTCTTTTTTAGAAAAACCTTTAAAAGAAAAATTGGAACAAAAAGAATTTAATAATGAAAAAGAAGTTGCTACTTTAACTGAAAAAAATATTAAAGTTCCAAAGTCGCCAATTACTTCAACTAATTTTCAAAGACTGAGCAAAATTCGTTTAAATATGGGAAGTGGAAGAAGAAATACGGTTAAATTTTTTTAAATTTTTATTGAGAAAATGGATTGAGGTTATTATTAGGGTTCAATATTTACGGTCAGGTGGCTGTTTTCACCGAGACGGTGGTTGCGTTGGTTCTTGCCACGGGGACGGTGACGGTGGCTCTGGGGGAGAGCCTCCCACCGTCCCCCGGGACGGTGGTTGAACCCTAGTTGTTATGTTGTTTTTGAGTTTTTTGAGGAAAATAATTTTAGAAAGATTATTATAATAAATGGAGGGACAAAAAACCGTGTTGTCTTTTACTTTTTTTACTATTGTGGCACCATTCCCTTTACTTTCTTTACGAAATAATTTTTTAAAATTTATTTTTTAGCAAATTGTAAATGATGATGATATTTCTGCCCTTGAAACTTTGGCTGCAAATGTTCGTATTAGACAACAATCACCTCAACAAAATAGAACACAAGGAGCTGCTGCTGTAAATAAAATACGTCAAAGCATTGGTTATTTGTGATGTTTTTTTCTAATTTTATTTAATTTTTAGCCTCAAGTGTTTCTGCCCTAACTGTGGATGATTCTGAAGATTGTTTTGCTGGATTGCCTGAAACATCTGTAGATAATGAAATGCTTGATGATTGTGAAGATGATGAGGAGGATGAAGAAGAAGGAAGTTGCCCCTCTCACGATTCCTTTCATGTTTGTTTGAAAATAATTTTTTTAGAAAAGGTTTTGGGGTTTTGTAAATTAGGGAGTGATTTTTGAATTGTTGTGAATTTGGAGATTAGTTTTGTTGTGGGTTAGGTAAAGAATTTTTTTAGCTAGGGGTAACTAACTGCTAGAAATTATATCAATTAGGGTTGTGCACGACCGGTTTTAAAATCGAAAACTTCTGAAAATGAGTGATTTTATTAGAAATCCCCCAAAATAAAACCGGTATTTTCTAACAATAAGACTCAAAACCGAAAACCGGATTTTCTAAATTGGATTATCGAAAGCCGGCGATACCGGTTAATAACCGGTCGTACACAACCCTAGTATTAATTTAAAATTTTGGTTTTTTATCCTTCTTTTATTTTTGTCCGTTACTATAAAATTATTTGAATTTTGAACAAGTCTGATTGTAAAAACAATTTTTATTCCAATTGCATTTTTGTTAATTTCCTTCCATTTTTAAAGGAATTACGTGATAGTGTACGTGAATGTCTTGAGAAAGAACCCTCTAATAGAACTGGAGAGGACCTTGCAATATTAATTGAATTTATGTCTTCATTACCTTCATTAACCCAATTACCAATGAGTATTAAAAGACAATTGTGTTTAAAAATGGTTTTTGCTGTTGTACCGACAAAAGGAACTTCAATAATGCAACATGGAGAAAAAATAGATGCTTGGTTAGTTTTGAATATTTTTTGTAAATTTATTCTTTTTTTGGTAAATTTTGTGTGAAAGTGCAATATTAAATTTGAATAAGAATATAGAATAAATAATAACTTTAAAAGAGGGTGTTTTCCTTTTTTATGTTAATTTTGTTTTATACTTTCCACTATTTTTTGACATTGAATAACCAATATTTTTTTGTCAACATTTTTTGACAAATTAAATTCCAAAAAATTTAGATAATCTAGGTATTTTAATGTAATTTTTAATTAGAATATTTATAATTTATCCCAATTAGTGTTGTAGCTTCCAATAAGGCCAATCGAGGGTCTCCAATTTTTAATTTAATTAAAATGGGGTTTAAAATTAAATTTAAAAAATTAAAATGGTTTTTGTTCCTTTCTTTAATTTTCGCAGTAATATAATTTTTATTTAAAACAATAATAAATATTATTTTTTATCATCTTTTCCCCCTCCAAATTTGTAATAAATGTCCAAATCTCTCTTCTATTTCCCAAAAATATATAATTTATTTATTTTTTAGGTCTGTTGTTGTAAATGGAAGTGTGGAGCACGTTCATTCAAATGGCCAGCATGTAGAATACCGGCTTGGTGATTGTTTTGGAGTACAGCCAATCGCGCAAACGCAATACAACGATGGGGAAATTCGTACTCTTGCTGATGATTGCGAATTTATTCTTGTAAGGAAAAAAACTAGATAATTTTTTTGAACAATTTTTTGGCCTAAAAAATTGATTCCTTTAAATTAAATTTTTGAAAATCTTTCAAAAAGTTTTTTGTTCCGAAGGAATTTTTTAAATTTTTACTGAATCATTTTCTTTTTTCTTATAAAATCAAGATTTTTTTAGGTTGAACATGGTGATTTTTATTCAATTATTTTTCTTATAAAATCAAGATTTTTTTAGGTTGAACATGGTGATTTTTATTCAATTATGTCTTCATTGAGCAGACAAATAGAGCGCGAGAATGATGAAAAAAGTGGAGAAGTGGTCAGGGAAGTTGAAAGAAGGTTAATATAATTTTTTTATAATTATTTAAATTTTAACTAGTTATGACTTTTTAGCTACTTAAAATAAGCTTTTCCGGCATTTAAGTGAAAATTAAATATTTTTTCTTTTATTTAGAATGGTAGATAATCAAGTAGAATTAGTTGTAACTAAAGCTAGCCCAGAAAGACTACTCCGTCAATTATTGTTGGATGAAGAAGATGATTTGTTATTAGCTGCAACATCCCCAATCACAGAAAATGTTGATAGTTTAGCAAATATTTCAACAAATTCTGCTCAAATGGATTCCCATTTTGTTGAAGATTTTTTGTTAATGCATAGAGTTTTCTTCCCAGATTCGTTTTTGGCTATACGTCAATTAATTGATTGGTTTAGATTGGAGCCTAAACACCGGGAAAGAGTTGTAAGGATTTTTTTTCGAAAATTATTTATATTTGGGAGGTTTTTGAAATCTCAATTATTTAATTGTTAATTAGCATTCAATTAGAATTTAATTTTTTTTTTATTTTTTGGTTTAATTCTCTCAATTTAAAGGCTAGAATAATGCTAATTTGGTTAAATAATCATTTTGAGGACTTTGAAGGAAATGATTCTGATGGAAAAATGACTGCTCTTTTGAATGAATTTGATCAAGTAAAAATAAGGATTTTTTAACTTTCTTTTTATTTTCTTTTGTAATTTTTTCGAAAAAAAAATTATTTAAGAAATAAAAGGGATTTCTAAGATAGCAATAAAATAAAAATTAATTTAAAAATAGTTATTGGCCGATGCTAAAATGTTCAATCATCAATGTTTAATGAGCATAACATGTTCTGTTAAATCCCAATCCAGACAAGTTTTTTAATTTAAAAATTCCAATATTTCCCCTCTATTTTTGTAGGTAACATTAACACGTTCAGATCGTTCAGAACCTCTTAATTTTAAATTGGTTGGAGGATCAACTTATGGAGGTATTTTTGTAATGTCTGTAGAGACTGGCTCTTCAGCAGAAAAAGTTGGGTTTCGAAGAGGAGATGAGGTAATTTTGAAAAATATATTATTTAATAAAAATTTTTTTCTAGTTATTGGAAGTAAATAGCAAAAATATGCGTAAATTCTCACTTTCTAATGCTGAAGATATTATCCGGGAAAGTACACATTTAAGTATAACACTCAAAACAAATTGGATTGGGTTTCGGGTATTTTTATTTTTTATTGATGCCTTTAACCTTAAAAAATATTTTTTAGGAAGCTTTGCTTCATTATCAAGAAGATCAACAAACAAATTCAACAACAACTATTTCAACAGCCAATTGCCCTCCAAAAAAGGCCAGCAACCCTTCATTACAAACCACAACAGCAATGCCTTCTCGTTATCAGAAAAAATGTTCAATTCCAACAATTGCTGGTGCTGGACATCATAATAAACAACATCCACAAAGAGAAAGGCGTTCAACGCTTAGTGCTGCTATTAATCAAGTTGAGGTACTTTTCTTACAAAATTTTTTTTAAATTCTATTTGAATTTTTAGTTAAATCCTCACCAACACTATCACAATTCTAAAGCAGGCTCTGCAACACCTACAAGTGGAGGAAATTCTACAATCTCTCACAAAAAAGTTTTAAATAAATTAATACAAATTATTCGAGGCTCTGTTGACGATAATAATGTTTGTCATCAACATAATAAATGTTTACAACAAAAGCAACAACAGAATGGACAACAAATAACTATTGACTCGACTGATGGAGAATCTAAAAATAATGGAAATTCTTTACGTGCAAGTCGTTCAAATCCTGATATTTCTGTCCACTCTTGTGGTCCTTGCACTTCGGTAAAAATATATTTTTTGATTAGAATTCTTTGTTTACTATTGTATTTAATATTAATTAATCCAATAAAAAATTCTGTTCTCAACCTAGTAATAGGGATCAATTCACTGTATTCTTTCTAGAAACGAGTAATTTCCGGTCCAAAATCCACAATGTCACTGAATTAAGGACCTAAAATTAATTTTGTTCGCGCGTTTATTGGTTAATCTAAATAAAGACAATCAAATAGTATGTAAAATCTCTAACTTTCATTTCAATTGAGACTTTCCAGACATTAAAATTTGCTCTTAATTAAAAGATTTATATCATCTGGAATTCTCAAGCTTAATTTCTTTAAAACAAAATTATCTAATCAACCCCCCCCTTTTTTAGTCAAATATTTCATGTGCTTCATCTTCATCCACTGCCTCAAATCGCCACAGTTCTCTCTGTGCTGCTTCCTCAAATGGCAGTGTTGGAACTTGTCTTACAAGAATAGATCAAGCATTAAAAATTTATAGAAGTGATCAAAGCTTTAGATATATACCTGTTTGTGCTGATTTAAATGCTAAACAAATTCTGCATTTAGCACTACAGGTTTTTTGAATTTTCAATGAAAATTAGGGATTCAAAAAAGAGATTGGCTATATAGTTCTATGAGAAGTTCCCTTTTAGATTTTTTCTGTATTAAAATCTGAAAAAAATATGTTCCGAAATTGGTGAATTTCCTTGGCTATTTTTTATGTATTGTTTGAAATAAATTTCAGATTTTTTAAATTTAATTTTCTTCTCTTTAATTAAAAAATTTGTTCATTTTCCTTTACCAATACATATTTTTCCCTTTACAATTTCTCTAATAAAATTTTTTTCAAAGGAATTTGGAATCTCTACTGATTCAATAGATGATAATTCTTGTTTATGGGCTATTTATGAATGTTCTGTAAGTCATGATGGTGTAGTAAAGCAAAGAAGATTACCACCTACAGCTACAAATTTAGCTGAAACTGTTGCATTAAATGCACGTTTATATCTTCGAGATATGCAAAAAGTCTGATTAAAATTTTGAAAATAATTTAAAAAATAATTTTAGGAAGAAAATAATTTATTGCCTGATGAATTAATACCAGAAGTTTTAAAACAAGCAAGATTAACCCTTTATACATTAAATGCCCAGTGTATAGCTACACAATTAACATTACAGGTTTTGAAAGGATTTTAAAAAAAATTTTTAAAAGTCTCTTAAGGATTTTGGTGTTTTCTCTTCTATAGAGCCAACAGAATATGTAAATCATTTATTCCAATTAGGAGTTAATGGGGAAAATAATTCTTCGAAACAGCGTGGAAAGGGTTGGGATAAATTGGCTGAATTCGAGGTAAAAAATAAATTTTTTTAGAAAATTATTAGTTTTTTTGTAAAGTGTTTCGTATTAAATTTGGACTCTAAAAATAATTTAAAACAAAATCCTAGTTAATATTTTACTGAAAAATAATCCCAAATTTTTAAGGAAAATAATTTAAGATTAAAAAATCTTTTTTAGTCTCTTTTCAATCGAGAAATGTGGTGGGTAGCAACAGAAGTTTGTTGTGAACGTAATGTTTATAGAAGATCTAAATTAGTTAAGAAATTTATTAAAGTTGCTAGACATTGTCATTGTATGTTTATAAATTATTTAAAATTTTAATTATTTCTTTTTAAAGTACTTCGTAATTTAAATTCAATGTTTGCTATTGTTAGTGGTTTAGAAAAGCCAGCAGTTCGGAGACTTTCACATACTTGGGAAAGAGTTCCTGGGTATTTTATTCAATATTTGATTCAATTTTTTATTTTTTCAGAAAATATTTAAAAATGTTGGCCGATCTTCAACAATTAATGGACCCATCTAGAAATATGTCTCGTTATCGACAACATTTAGCTCAATTGGCACAGGAGCCTCCTTTAATTCCAATTTATCCAATATTACGAAAAGACCTTACTTTTGCACATGAAGCTAATCCGACCTTTTGTGGACCTCGACTTGTTAATTTTGAGAAACTTAGAATGATAGCCCAAATAATTAGAAATATTCAACGATTTAGTAGTGTTCATTATGACCCTTCAGAATTATATATTGGAAATAATGGTGGAGGTGGTGGTGGTGGGGCAGCTGAAGTTGTGAGTTTTTACAAAATTGACAGATACTTTAATTTAATCTTTTTGAAAAATTGGCAGATATTTTAATTTAATCTTTCGGGTTCGACTTGAGATTAGTTATAGACCTTTGAGTATATTATATCGTAATTTAAAAAAATCTGAAAACCGAAAAATCTCTGCCCTCGTATTTTATAAAATTGACAGCTAATCGACAGCTAAATTGACAGCTAAAATTGACAGCTAAAATAAAGATCACTTTAATCTTTATTTTCTTTTAGATGTTCCATCATGATGCACTCGACCCCGTTAGTGCCACAATTCGTAAAGCAACTAAAGCTGGAATAGGAAATCGTTTTGGCACAAGTAGTAGCAGTAATGGAGCTGGCCTTTCACGGAAAAAACTTTACGAGAGGACGTTGATGTTAAGAAGGGTACGGGCATATTTACGCTCAATGCCGCTTATTGACTCAGAGGTGATTAAAATAATATTTAAATCCATCGGAAACGAGGATTATCTCTTATTCTTGGAACCACGGACATCCTAAACACTTTTATCTTAAATTCGGTTTAACTAAAATATCTAACAATAATTTAAAGGCTAATTTGGATAGAATTTCTTTGGAAATTGAACCTCCAGCTCTCACTTCCGGTCAAAGCAGTTCTGTCCAACAATTACACCATTCTTCCTGTTCTCCCCATTCCCAACACCAAACACAACCAAGTAGCTCGTCTGCAAGTACTGCACGGAGAAGACTTCCCTCTCCATCACCTAGCAGTCTTTCATCTCAATCAAATCAATCAAGTTCTATATTCCATCAACAAGAAAAACAAGGACAATCAATGGCTGGAGGGATAATTGGTGGAAGTGGTGGTAATGGATTGCCTAAATTTGGTAAAATCGTTGTAAATACATATTTATTTTATTTAAAAATTCTATAGGCGTTGAATCTCCACAGGCCGTCCAGAAAATGTTGGCTTTAGTTCAAAATTCAAAAATAAAAAGCCGACAACCCTTTTTTACTTCTTTTCACCAAAGCTCAGGACGTTCACATTTGCTTCAATCACACGGTGCTTTGTCTGCTTCTGCTGAATTGCCTCCAATTGGTAAAAATATTAAATGTATAGTTTAGATTCCTTTCTTATTTTAAGGTGTAGATAATCACCATCTACATATACAACAAAGAAAAAGATGTTCTGTTACAAGTAGCAGCACAACAACTGATGAAAATGTTAGCTGTAGTGGAAATAATGAAAGAGCTGTTTAAAGGAAAATCTTGCCAGGAAAAGCAGAAATTTATGTCTGAATTTCTTCTAATTTTACATACTTAAAAATATATTTATACTTACTAAAAAGCAATATAATTTTTTCTTTAAATTTACCTAAAAATGCCTTTCTTTTCCCCCAATTAATTATTTTGCTCATTTCCCAGCTCTTTTTTTAATTTTTGTAAATAATATTAAAATTTTAAATTTCTATATTTTGTATTAAAATCCGTCCCTCATTTATCTTTTCATGTAGTATATTGAAATAAATATCTGGATTTTAGAAGATTGTTTTTTAGACGAATAAAATTAGAACTATTTTGTAAAACGTTGTCTTTCCTGGATTTTTTTGGTTTGCTTTTAAAGTCTGCACAAATTTTGCTTCTAAATAAGGAATTTTTGTTGAAAATAAAAGTCAAGAATTTCAGTTGTAAAGACTGCATTTCTAAATTGTAGTACTTATATCTTCCACTTCGATAAAATTGGAAGAGTTTTACATGTGGGACCAAACTTTCTCAAGGCAACTTTTTTTTGAATTCTGGCATCTTTAATGAAATAAATAAATTTAAAAGGATTAATTTCTATTCAAAAAATTCACAGAATTGAGGGGATTTTATTTAGGGCATTTTTTACTATATATAAAAGTAAGAAAATTGAGAATTAGAAATCATTTATACCCAAAAATATTGGATATTTTTTTATTCTAAATTGTAGTGTAGGGGACATTTATTGAATGGTCTCTTGTTGAATTAGCTATTTAGAAGATCGTTTTTTTCAAATGGAAATTTGCAATTTATTTTTTGATCATTTATTACATTTTGTTTTGTTAATTTTTATATTTTTGTTATAATTTTATCATTTTTTTCCAATTTTTAAATGGTTTGAAATTAATCAAAAAATATAAATTAATTTTTATTTTTTTTTTAATTAATTTTTAAAAAAGGACAATTTTTGACTTGTCTTAAAAACACCAATTTTTCGACCTAAAAATGGATGCAGCAAAACATTCTTTGTCTAACGACATAAAACCCCAAACTTCTTTAATTTTAAACTCAAATGAATTGAACGAATTAACAGATCAATTAAAAATTTTAAGTATTGATGATTTGTCCATAAATAAAATTATGGAAAATTTAAAAACAATTAAAACGGAGGTGATTTATGACAAATTTTCTGTAAATCCCCAAAAATTTTTTTTGTTTAGCCACATGTAATTGATGAACTTCAAAATTTTATTCAAAAAAATGGATTGTTTGGTTTCGTTAAATCAAATGACCAATAGTTGTACTTTTGACTCCAAAAATTTAAATATGTGGGTAAAAAAATCTAAAATTTAAGTCAATATCTAAAATTACCAAAAATAACCCGATCAAAAGCATTATTTTTAAATAAATTTTTAAGCAAAAATCTCCCTTTCTTTCCATGATTATTTCTAATATTTTAATATTTTTTTGTCAATTATTTTTTTTAGAAATTCCACTTTGCTGGATTTGAACTTAATTTTGCATCTAATTTGTTTGTAAGTTCAATCAAAAATTTTTTTCCGAAATTTTATCAATTCCAAATATTTTTAAGATTTTTTGTTTTTTTAGTATCTAACAAATACTAAGTGTTTTTTTAATTTATTAACTTTTTAAAATTTTATATAAAAAATTTTCATAAAAATTGTTAAGTAAATTAATTTTAGAATATGGGTTTTTCTATTGATAAAATTACAAAACAAATTGATCAAACCAACAAGCTCATCAAAATTTGCAAAAAAATGCAATTGGGAGCTACAGGACAACTTTTAAATGATTTACTTGTGGAAGCCGACCGCTTGAATAATCAAAAAATTCAATTATTTTATATACATCAACGACTTATTACTAATAATGGGATTAAAATTAATCAACTCGAACAAGAAGTACAGGTATTTTTTTGTTCTCGAAATAAAATATGTTTATAATTTGTAGCAAAATATGTAATGTTTAAACAAAGTGGAATGAACCAGATGTTAACTGGAATGAATTTAAATTTTATATTAACTTAAAAATTAAACAATTTAATTTTTTAAAGGACAATTGCTTAACGTTTTAATTTTATTAAAATAAATTTCTAATTTTCATTTTTTTATGATTTTACGTTGTCGTCGACGCAATCTTCGTCGCATAATTAGGAAAAAGCTTTAGTCCACTTTTGCTTCTATTGAATTTCCTTCCCATACTTGTCATCTCATTCATGGTGTGTAGTGTTCTTTAGTTAGAAGTTTTCTCTGATTCGAAAACTCATAAAGTTCGATTGGACTCATAAACTGTAATAGCGCCCTCTTTGCCACGTTCTCTTTCCATTTTGATATACGGTGCTTCGCGTCAAACCGACCGATTCTTTGTTGAAATGTCTAATTATTGAAAAGTCAAAACATCTAAAAGTAAAATGCCAATACCTAAACGATACAGATCAATTTCTAGTAGAAAATTATTTTAGTGATTTCTTTTGTTTTTCTTACATAAATATTTTAATTTAGTTTTGTGTAGTACAAAAATGGAATCTTCTGTAAATGAACATGTTACTGGAACTTCAGAAATGTCAGAATCACTACAACAACAAATTCAAAGTTCAAAGATTTCTCCAGAAAGTAGTTAGTCCAACCCCCGAGTCGTCAGGGGCAGAGGGGTCCGCAACATTAATCCCTAATTAATTCCATGTAATTAGTCAACTAATTAAAGTCAACCTAAAGGTTTAGGGGCATCTCATACCATCACAAGGGGTCTTATCACAGATAACTGATATAAGAATATGTAATTAATCCCTAATTAGCTCCATGTAATTAACCAATTAATTAAGCCCACCCTAAAGGTTTAGGGACATCCTGTATCAACCCAATGGGTTTTATCAGTGATAACTGATATAAGAAAAAGTGTTCCATGTAATTACCCTTATTTCCATGTAATTAGTCCCTAATTAAAAGCATGTAATTAGTACACTAATTAGGACATCCGGTACCAATTCAGGGACCCGTAAGATCATAAGGTTTAGATCCCTTTCCCCCAAAAATTTTTAATATTTATTTCCTTTTTTCCTTTTCAGAAATTTTCTTTTGATTTCTTCTGTTGTATTTTTTCGCGCAGCGTGCGTGTAGTTTTCTTTTTAAAAATTTGTAGGCCAGATTAAAAACTTTTCCTTTCTTCGGAATTTTTTTAAATTTTCCTTTTGTATTTTTGTTCGCGCAGTGTGCGAACATCTTTATTTTTTAAAATTTTCTTTTGTAAATTTGTAGGTCAACTTAAAAACTTTTCCTTTTTCTTTTGTATTTTCTTAAAATTTTTTAAAAATATTAAGGTCATCTTAAAAATTTTTCCTTTTTCTTTCAATTTTTAAATCTTTTCTTTTGAATTTTTAAAAGTTATGGGTCATCTTAAAAAATTTCCCTTTTCTTAAAAAATTTCAACTTTCTTTTCAATTCCGGTCAGCCTAACCTAAATATTTCTTTTGTGACAAAAGAAATTAAAAATTTTAATGAATAAAATTTTTAAGATAGAAAAATAAATAAAGGGATTAAATAGTGAAAATAAAAGTTTGAATAGAAATAAAGGAAAAAGGTGAAGTAATAAAAATTGAGAATAAATAGAGATAAAAATAGGGAAAAATATTAAAATATTGTGCTGATTTCCTTCGTCTGCTCCAATCTATCACCAACGCCTACATTGCTGTCTACTTGTTTTATCTCTCGTTTGTCAACTCCGACACTAGATTACCCCCTCTTAAATAAAACTTTATAAAATTTCTAAATTTAGGTCAATTTTTCAAGGTTATTATTAAAAATTTTAACCTAGATTAAAAATTTTAATCCGTTGTTAGGAAATTTCTTAAAAAATCCAACTGTTAAATTTTGAAAATCCTTTTAATAGGAGGAGCTAGAACGGAAGTATAAAAATAGATTGATTTTAACTGGAAAAATCATTCTACTGTTCAACACCAGCTTCTTCGAGACAAAACAAAACTTCTTTTACTCTTTTTAAAAATGTTTCCTCCTCCACCCAAAAAATTTAAGAATTTTTCCATTTCTAATCTATTAGGTTCCCAAACTGATAACCCCCATGTAAAGAAGCTTGGTCATGAGACCAAGTTTAACCGAAAATTTAATTCGTCCAAAGTTTCCACTAGGTTCCTAATTTATGACCTCCCCAATGACCCTGAATCCCTTCTAGAAGGGATCTTCCAAAATACCATTGACGAGGCTCTGGAAGAGAGTCGACAATGGGGGGTTGAAGCTGACCAACTAGGGTGTATAATATCTAGTCAGAACCTAGACTCTGACGTCTGGATTCCGGTTCGTCAGATCACCTCAAACACGATTGATTCAATCTTGAATCAATTCCTCAAGGTTGCCCAAAGTAAGAAACAAGATAATGGTATGTTATGGGGGGCACCTTTTCTAGTATCGGTATCCACTATTCAACGAATTAACACTCCCCGTAAAGTGCACGGACGTGGAAGAAATTCATCATCAAAACAACTTAAAGTAAACGACAAATCACTAATTAAAATTCGCAACGACGAAAACTATTGTCTTTTCTATTCCTTGGTAGCTACATTTATTTATGCAACATGTCTCTGGCCCAAATGGAAATTTTACGACTACATGCATAGCCGTAGAGGGATGACTAATCAATTCAAGAAAGACTCAATGGATCTTATGGAAAGTGTTGGCGCACCTCTTGACCAGGACAGCTACGATGCAGAAGAATGGATTCCCTCTGTGGTTGAATATTGGAATTTACTGAATAAAGGATGGTTTAAAGTTTTTATTTTTGGGGATTTGGGGGAAAAACCTATTTATAAATATGGCCCCGATAATTTTAATATACCTATAATTTTGTTTTATAATAAGGAACACTTTGACGGGGTACGTAGGGCTAGCGATCTTTTTGGCGAACTCTATTGCCTATCCTGTGAAAGTGTTTATAATAGGAAATCAAATCATTCAATTTCTTGTAAATCTAGATGTCCTAACTGTTCAAGAGTTGGCCCCGGGTTTCCTTGTAAGGATATCGATGATTTCTTTAAACGTTGTAATGGGTGTGGGAAAGACTTTAAGAATGAGAATTGTTTTGCCCATCATATCACCTCAAATTTCTGTAGTTCCTCCAAAAAATGTGAAAAATGTGGGGTTATCTGGGATGTTAATGTAAATAATAAGAATGGTAGGGAGGGTCATGTATGCTCCGAACGCTATTGCACTACGTGCGGTAGTTATCACGACCCCAAACGCGGCTGTTACATTAAACCCCTTGTCATTAAACCCCTAAAGGCGTACCGAATTATCGCCTTTGATTTTGAAACCATGCAATATAGGGATGGAGAAAAAGGTAAAATTCACGATGTTAACTTTATAGGGGTAAAGGTAAATTGTCCCGGGTGTATCAATAACGGACCTAACCCTGATTGTAGCGTTTGTGGGGAACATAGGACTTTAACCTTTTCAACGAGACCTTTCCAAAACACACCCGTTGACCTTCAAAATGTCACAGAGTATCCCTTAGAAGAGTTTGTGTCATGGATTATCGATTCTTCCGTGACAGATACAGTTGCCTTCTCGCACTTTGGGGGTAGATTTGATATGGTATTAGTTTTTAAGGAATTGTTCCTTAGAGGGCTGACCCCAGACATGATTAAAAAAGGTAATAAGTTATATGAAATGAAGGTAAAAGTTGGTAAAAAGAATTGGGTAATTTTTAGGGACACATTTAATTTAATGCCCATGTCCCTTGCTTCCTTGGTCCCTGCCTTTGCACTTAGTGTAGAGGACAAACCTTTCTTTCCACACATGGTAAATAGGCCGGAAAATTATGGTAAGGAAATTTTCCCGGTCAAGGATGACTATCTGGCTGATGGTATGATGCCCGAGAAGAGAGTTCAATTTGATAAATGGTATAAAGAACACAAGGATGAGCCTTTCAATCTGGATGAATCCTTGGCATCATATTGTACCAATGATGTGGAAATTCTTATGGCTGCACTGGTGGCATTTCGGCGCGAATTCTTGGAAGTTTCAAATGGATTGGATGTGCTGAGGGAAGCAATGACAATCGCCAGCGCTTGCATGAAACACTTTAGAACAAATCATCTACAATCTCAACACCTTGGAATTGTCCCAGAGAAGGGCTATGACAACGCAGACAACCAGAGTTTGCTTGCTCTTCGATTTCTCACCTGGTACGCTGAGGAACACAATGTGAAAATACGTAATGCTTATTCTAAAGAAGGGGAAAAGAGGTTTGGGAATTATAGGGTAGATGGGTGGGTTGAAGAAAAGAAATTGGTTATCGAGGTCAATGGGTGTTGTTGGCATGGGTGTAAAAAATGCTTTCCTGATGATGAAATAAGACTTCCCAATGGGATTACAGCGGGGATTCAAAGGGAAAGGGATGAAAAACGTTTGGAATTTATTGAAAGCTTTGGAGTTGAAGTGGAAGTCTATTGGGAGTGTGAAATAAGGGGGATGCTCTCAAGGGATAGAGTTATGAGGTTAAAGTTTAAAAATTATCTGGACAATGGACCGATCGATATTCGATCGGCATTCTTTGGGGGGAGAACCGGGCCACTCAAACTATTCCACAAAACGGGGGAGGGGCAAAAAATTTCCTACTATGATGTGACCTCCCTGTACCCCTTCATCAACATGTCAACTCGTTACCCAATTGGTCACCCTGAAGTGCATATTTTGAACAACGACGTCAAATGGACCAAACCCTCTGACAACACGTATGAATTGGCTCTTCTGAAAGTTTTTGTGATACCTCCACGCAGCATTGACATACCAGTGTTGCCTATGAAAATTGGAGAGGACGATGAACGACTACTATTCCCCCTTTGCTCCACTTGTGCAAAGGAAAATCCAAATGGTGATGTGAATGAGAACTACAGCTGCAAACACACAGACGAACAACGTGGATGGGTGTCAACATGTACATCAATTGAGTTGAACGAAGCATTGAAGGAAGGATACGTGGTCACCAAAGTCTTCAGAGTCTTGGAATATAAAAATTATGACGACAACCTATTTCGTCCTTACATTCGTGAATTTATGGCACAAAAAATTCACGCAAGTGGCTTTGACAACGACATCAAAGGAGACAGACAGAAGGAAGAGAACTTCATCAAGGAGTGCAAAGAAAAGTTTGGTATCATCATCGACAGGGAGAAAATGAAGGTCAATAAAGGAAAGAGGACGCAAGCCAAATTATGTCTCAACAACTTATGGGGTCGCTTCTCTCTCCGTAACTTTGGATTGTCTCAATGTGTGGTTACGGACGACCCTGCAGTCTACACCAAATATTCAAACGACCCTTCGCTTATTATAAACTTTTTTGAAGAATTAACAGATGATCTACTTTTAATTTCCTACACCAAAAAGAAGGAATTTGTGGAAGAACATGACTCATCAAATGTCATCATCTCCTTATGGACTACCTCAGCAGCGAGGATCCACTTGCTTCACGCCATGCAACAGGTTGTGAGAACTCCTGACTGCACTTTGCTTTACACCGACACCGACTCCTTAATCTTTTCACATCCGATTGACAACTGCCCACTTCAACTTGGACCTCATCTGGGTCAATTCACAGATGAGTACCCGGACTTCAAAATTTTGGAATTTTGCTCTGGTGGCGCAAAACAATATGGCTTGAAGATGGAAAAGAAGAATGAGCCCAACAGTGAATCAGTCTACGTGCTCAAGGTGCGCGGAATGACTCTGAACTGGGATGCAATCAACAATCAAGGAATGCGGTATGAGACGTTTAAAGAAAAAGTTTTCAATTTCGCTGAAGGTGATTATGATCCAATTATTGTATCTTACCCCAACTTTTTACGTCCATCTGTTAAGGATGGATCAGTCACCACTTTACCTCTTAAGAAAATTTATAAACCATACGTCGGAAAGGGAGTAGTCCGCCCTTCCGATTTTTCTGTATTGGACTTTGGATTTATTAATTTGTAATTTTTCCCAAATTAACTTGGAGATGGAAAGTAGCCAGGGGTATGGGCACCCAAACTCTATACCAACCATCGTAATGTTGCGAGTCACACCTCTCATTGACTTGTCGATGATTATCAAATGTGTTATTCACATATTGTGAGGTAATCCTCGCATTGAAAATCGGTGGTAGCGGACTTGAGTAAATTCTCAAGTCCCTGGTTGAGTTTGGTGATGTCTGTCGAATGACGAAGCCATTCTCCTTCCCTTTTTCTATTCACTATATTTCCTATTTTTATTCATTTAATTAATCATTATTGTATTTAATTTTTATTCGTGATAAAAATTTTATAATATGTTTTTTATTATTTAAAAAATACATAATTAAGAAAAATTAGGATAAAATAAATTACAGAATTAAGAGAAATAGGTTTACAATTTTAGGGGTAAAATTGCATAATTAAGGAAAATATCTTGCATATTTTAAAAATACATTTACATAATTAAGTGTAAAGTGCGGAATTAAGGAAAAGAACATGACAATTTTAGGGGTAAAATTGCGGAATTAAGGAAAAATATTACATTTTTATCATTTTTCAGTGTATATAGGGGTATGTACAAGGGGTGCATATACATATAGTGGGCATAGATATCTTTACCATTTGTCCTGACTTAGGTCTCCTCTATAAATTTCATCATCCTCTTCCTTGTTCATAAATATTGTTGGACTTCCAAGTGATGAAATTGAATTTGTTTTTGATTTAGATTCTTGCAGTGTTAAACGCCCCATCTCTACTGCTAAACGATCTATCTTATCCATGTGTTCTTCATCAACGAATTCCAATACTTCCAAAGGATAAAAACGATCCTTTTCAAACTGTCTGCGATCGATAACACAATTCAAATAAGGGTTGCGCAGACGAATACGATGTCTTGTGTAAAAATGTTGCGATATAGTAACATTATAATGACTCCTAAGACGTCCATAGGCGCGAATTCTGTTTGCGCCTTTTCTTGTCAAACCTCCAAATAAAAAAGTTTTCCTCTGATAATCTTTGTTCAGATAGATTGTTTGCACTTTACGATTCAAAAATTCTTTCATTACTCTAATACGAGTCTGAGGATTTACTAAGTGCCCACTTAGACTGAGAACTGAACATTCAAGGAAGCGCGCGATTTCATCGATTACGCGGACCATTTTTGAAGAAAGAATTAAAAAAAATGAAGAATGAAAAATTTGTTACAAGATATTTTGGTTTATATATGACCCCCCGTACTTTTTCCATAACTGGTTATTAGCCCCATATACACCTCAATGCAAAATTAACCTATTTTTACCACATACACATCAAAATTTATTCATTTTAGGTAAATTTGTTCAAAAAAATATCAAGTTATTAGGTGAGCTTGATTATTATGGACATGCATCTTAAAATACAATTCATTAATAAAATTATTATTGTATTATATTTTTATTATTGATAAAAATTTAGAATGTTTTTATTTAATTCAAGTAAATATTTAATTAAAAATATTTAAAGCATAATTACTTATTTGATTTTAATGTCACTTTTTTTTGCTCAGGTAAATCTAAATTAATTTTATTTAATTTATTATCTTTATATATTATTTATGATAATCCTATTGTAATTTCACAAATTTCTCAACCAGAAACAACAATAGAAAAATACATAGATGTAGACGTTGTAGAGCACACTTCTTTATAGGTTTGTAATTTTTAAAGAATAAAAATTTATTCATGAGTTAAAAAGGTTTGACCTTCAGATGGTTTTTTTTGCCAGAAACTTCATCAATCTGTACAAGAAACATTTAAAGACTGGATTATAGTTTAAAATAATTAGAGACATTTCAAATTTGTCCTTGGATTGTAGATAATATATCTAAATCTTCCTTAACTGTAGGCACCCAGATACACTATTTGATTTATCGGGGTGTCCACAAATTCATGAGACTGACATGCAGTCGCTTAGGTAGTATACTTAATTACTTTTTAATTAATTAATTCCATGTAAATTACTAATTGGACTAAAACAAAGGATTAGAGATATCAGATATCAACCTATGCTCAGAGAAGTCAAGTGTAAATTTAACTACCTACTAATTAATTACATAGAATTTGCACAATATTTAAATTAATCCAAAAGTTTAGAGACTTTTAGGACTGACCAATGACGCTTCAAACCAAAAGGCCTAAGGGAATTTTTTAAATTTTGATAGTTGAGGAAAAGGATTCAATTAAATAAAATAATAAAAAAAATGGAAAAATATAAAAAAAATGGACTTTTAATTTTTTCCATTTTTTTTATTATTTTATTTAATTGAATCCTTTTCCTCAACTATCAAAATTTAAAAAATTCCCTTAGGCCTTTTGGTTTGAAGCGTCATTGGTCAGTCTTAAAAGTCTCTAAACTTTTGGATTAATTTAAATATTGTGCAAATTCTATGTAATTAATTAGTAGGTAGTTAAATTTACACTTGACTTCTCTGAGCATAGGTTGATATCTGATATCTCTAATCCTTTGTTTTAGTCCAATTAGTAATTTACATGGAATTAATTAATTAAAAAGTAATTAAGTATACTACCTAAGCGACTGCATGTCAGTCTCATGAATTTGTGGACACCCCGATAAATCAAATAGTGTATCTGGGTGCCTACAGTTAAGGAAGATTTAAATATATTATCTACAATCCAAGGACAAATTTGAAATGTCTCTAATTATTTTAAACTATAATCCAGTCTTTAAATGTTTCTTGTACAGATTGATGAAGTTTCTGGCAAAAAAAACCATCTGAAGGTCAAACCTTTTTAACTCATGAATAAATTTTTATTCTTTAAAAATTACAAACCTATAAAGAAGTGTGCTCTACAACGTCTACATCTATGTATTTTTCTATTGTTGTTTCTGGTTGAGAAATTTGTGAAATTACAATAGGATTATCATAAATAATATATAAAGATAATAAATTAAATAAAATTAATTTAGATTTACCTGAGCAAAAAAAAGTGACATTAAAATCAAATAAGTAATTATGCTTTAAATATTTTTAATTAAATATTTACTTGAATTAAATAAAAACATTCTAAATTTTTATCAATAATAAAAATATAATACAATAATAATTTTATTAATGAATTGTATTTTAAGATGCATGTCCATAATAATCAAGCTCACCTAATAACTTGATATTTTTTTGAACAAATTTACCTAAAATGAATAAATTTTGATGTGTATGTGGTAAAAATAGGTTAATTTTGCATTGAGGTGTATATGGGGCTAATAACCAGTTATGGAAAAAGTACGGGGGGTCATATATAAACCAAAATATCTTGTAACAAATTTTTCATTCTTCATTTTTTTTAATTCTTTCTTCAAAAATGGTCCGCGTAATCGATGAAATCGCGCGCTTCCTTGAATGTTCAGTTCTCAGTCTAAGTGGGCACTTAGTAAATCCTCAGACTCGTATTAGAGTAATGAAAGAATTTTTGAATCGTAAAGTGCAAACAATCTATCTGAACAAAGATTATCAGAGGAAAACTTTTTTATTTGGAGGTTTGACAAGAAAAGGCGCAAACAGAATTCGCGCCTATGGACGTCTTAGGAGTCATTATAATGTTACTATATCGCAACATTTTTACACAAGACATCGTATTCGTCTGCGCAACCCTTATTTGAATTGTGTTATCGATCGCAGACAGTTTGAAAAGGATCGTTTTTATCCTTTGGAAGTATTGGAATTCGTTGATGAAGAACACATGGATAAGATAGATCGTTTAGCAGTAGAGATGGGGCGTTTAACACTGCAAGAATCTAAATCAAAAACAAATTCAATTTCATCACTTGGAAGTCCAACAATATTTATGAACAAGGAAGAGGATGATGAAATTTATAGAGGAGACCTAAGTCAGGACAAATGGTAAAGATATCTATGCCCACTATATGTATATGCACCCCTTGTACATACCCCTATATACACTGAAAAATGATAAAAATGTAATATTTTTCCTTAATTCCGCAATTTTACCCCTAAAATTGTCATGTTCTTTTCCTTAATTCCGCACTTTACACTTAATTATGTAAATGTATTTTTAAAATATGCAAGATATTTTCCTTAATTATGCAATTTTACCCCTAAAATTGTAAACCTATTTCTCTTAATTCTGTAATTTATTTTATCCTAATTTTTCTTAATTATGTATTTTTTAAATAATAAAAAACATATTATAAAATTTTTATCACGAATAAAAATTAAATACAATAATGATTAATTAAATGAATAAAAATAGGAAATATAGTGAATAGAAAAAGGGAAGGAGAATGGCTTCGTCATTCGACAGACATCACCAAACTCAACCAGGGACTTGAGAATTTACTCAAGTCCGCTACCACCGATTTTCAATGCGAGGATTACCTCACAATATGTGAATAACACATTTGATAATCATCGACAAGTCAATGAGAGGTGTGACTCGCAACATTACGATGGTTGGTATAGAGTTTGGGTGCCCATACCCCTGGCTACTTTCCATCTCCAAGTTAATTTGGGAAAAATTACAAATTAATAAATCCAAAGTCCAATACAGAAAAATCGGAAGGGCGGACTACTCCCTTTCCGACGTATGGTTTATAAATTTTCTTAAGAGGTAAAGTGGTGACTGATCCATCCTTAACAGATGGACGTAAAAAGTTGGGGTAAGATACAATAATTGGATCATAATCACCTTCAGCGAAATTGAAAACTTTTTCTTTAAACGTCTCATACCGCATTCCTTGATTGTTGATTGCATCCCAGTTCAGAGTCATTCCGCGCACCTTGAGCACGTAGACTGATTCACTGTTGGGCTCATTCTTCTTTTCCATCTTCAAGCCATATTGTTTTGCGCCACCAGAGCAAAATTCCAAAATTTTGAAGTCCGGGTACTCATCTGTGAATTGACCCAGATGAGGTCCAAGTTGAAGTGGGCAGTTGTCAATCGGATGTGAAAAGATTAAGGAGTCGGTGTCGGTGTAAAGCAAAGTGCAGTCAGGAGTTCTCACAACCTGTTGCATGGCGTGAAGCAAGTGGATCCTCGCTGCTGAGGTAGTCCATAAGGAGATGATGACATTTGATGAGTCATGTTCTTCCACAAATTCCTTCTTTTTGGTGTAGGAAATTAAAAGTAGATCATCTGTTAATTCTTCAAAAAAGTTTATAATAAGCGAAGGGTCGTTTGAATATTTGGTGTAGACTGCAGGGTCGTCCGTAACCACACATTGAGACAATCCAAAGTTACGGAGAGAGAAGCGACCCCATAAGTTGTTGAGACATAATTTGGCTTGCGTCCTCTTTCCTTTATTGACCTTCATTTTCTCCCTGTCGATGATGATACCAAACTTTTCTTTGCACTCCTTGATGAAGTTCTCTTCCTTCTGTCTGTCTCCTTTGATGTCGTTGTCAAAGCCACTTGCGTGAATTTTTTGTGCCATAAATTCACGAATGTAAGGACGAAATAGGTTGTCGTCATAATTTTTATATTCCAAGACTCTGAAGACTTTGGTGACCACGTATCCTTCCTTCAATGCTTCGTTCAACTCAATTGATGTACATGTTGACACCCATCCACGTTGTTCGTCTGTGTGTTTGCAGCTGTAGTTCTCATTCACATCACCATTTGGATTTTCCTTTGCACAAGTGGAGCAAAGGGGGAATAGTAGTCGTTCATCGTCCTCTCCAATTTTCATAGGCAACACTGGTATGTCAATGCTGCGTGGAGGTATCACAAAAACTTTCAGAAGAGCCAATTCATACGTGTTGTCAGAGGGTTTGGTCCATTTGACGTCGTTGTTCAAAATATGCACTTCAGGGTGACCAATTGGGTAACGAGTTGACATGTTGATGAAGGGGTACAGGGAGGTCACATCATAGTAGGAAATTTTTTGCCCCTCCCCCGTTTTGTGGAATAGTTTGAGTGGCCCGGTTCTCCCCCCAAAGAATGCCGATCGAATATCGATCGGTCCATTGTCCAGATAATTTTTAAACTTTAACCTCATAACTCTATCCCTTGAGAGCATCCCCCTTATTTCACACTCCCAATAGACTTCCACTTCAACTCCAAAGCTTTCAATAAATTCCAAACGTTTTTCATCCCTTTCCCTTTGAATCCCCGCTGTAATCCCATTGGGAAGTCTTATTTCATCATCAGGAAAGCATTTTTTACACCCATGCCAACAACACCCATTGACCTCGATAACCAATTTCTTTTCTTCAACCCACCCATCTACCCTATAATTCCCAAACCTCTTTTCCCCTTCTTTAGAATAAGCATTACGTATTTTCACATTGTGTTCCTCAGCGTACCAGGTGAGAAATCGAAGAGCAAGCAAACTCTGGTTGTCTGCGTTGTCATAGCCCTTCTCTGGGACAATTCCAAGGTGTTGAGATTGTAGATGATTTGTTCTAAAGTGTTTCATGCAAGCGCTGGCGATTGTCATTGCTTCCCTCAGCACATCCAATCCATTTGAAACTTCCAAGAATTCGCGCCGAAATGCCACCAGTGCAGCCATAAGAATTTCCACATCATTGGTACAATATGATGCCAAGGATTCATCCAGATTGAAAGGCTCATCCTTGTGTTCTTTATACCATTTATCAAATTGAACTCTCTTCTCGGGCATCATACCATCAGCCAGATAGTCATCCTTGACCGGGAAAATTTCCTTACCATAATTTTCCGGCCTATTTACCATGTGTGGAAAGAAAGGTTTGTCCTCTACACTAAGTGCAAAGGCAGGGACCAAGGAAGCAAGGGACATGGGCATTAAATTAAATGTGTCCCTAAAAATTACCCAATTCTTTTTACCAACTTTTACCTTCATTTCATATAACTTATTACCTTTTTTAATCATGTCTGGGGTCAGCCCTCTAAGGAACAATTCCTTAAAAACTAATACCATATCAAATCTACCCCCAAAGTGCGAGAAGGCAACTGTATCTGTCACGGAAGAATCGATAATCCATGACACAAACTCTTCTAAGGGATACTCTGTGACATTTTGAAGGTCAACGGGTGTGTTTTGGAAAGGTCTCGTTGAAAAGGTTAAAGTCCTATGTTCCCCACAAACGCTACAATCAGGGTTAGGTCCGTTATTGATACACCCGGGACAATTTACCTTTACCCCTATAAAGTTAACATCGTGAATTTTACCTTTTTCTCCATCCCTATATTGCATGGTTTCAAAATCAAAGGCGATAATTCGGTACGCCTTTAGGGGTTTAATGACAAGGGGTTTAATGTAACAGCCGCGTTTGGGGTCGTGATAACTACCGCACGTAGTGCAATAGCGTTCGGAGCATACATGACCCTCCCTACCATTCTTATTATTTACATTAACATCCCAGATAACCCCACATTTTTCACATTTTTTGGAGGAACTACAGAAATTTGAGGTGATATGATGGGCAAAACAATTCTCATTCTTAAAGTCTTTCCCACACCCATTACAACGTTTAAAGAAATCATCGATATCCTTACAAGGAAACCCGGGGCCAACTCTTGAACAGTTAGGACATCTAGATTTACAAGAAATTGAATGATTTGATTTCCTATTATAAACACTTTCACAGGATAGGCAATAGAGTTCGCCAAAAAGATCGCTAGCCCTACGTACCCCGTCAAAGTGTTCCTTATTATAAAACAAAATTATAGGTATATTAAAATTATCGGGGCCATATTTATAAATAGGTTTTTCCCCCAAATCCCCAAAAATAAAAACTTTAAACCATCCTTTATTCAGTAAATTCCAATATTCAACCACAGAGGGAATCCATTCTTCTGCATCGTAGCTGTCCTGGTCAAGAGGTGCGCCAACACTTTCCATAAGATCCATTGAGTCTTTCTTGAATTGATTAGTCATCCCTCTACGGCTATGCATGTAGTCGTAAAATTTCCATTTGGGCCAGAGACATGTTGCATAAATAAATGTAGCTACCAAGGAATAGAAAAGACAATAGTTTTCGTCGTTGCGAATTTTAATTAGTGATTTGTCGTTTACTTTAAGTTGTTTTGATGATGAATTTCTTCCACGTCCGTGCACTTTACGGGGAGTGTTAATTCGTTGAATAGTGGATACCGATACTAGAAAAGGTGCCCCCCATAACATACCATTATCTTGTTTCTTACTTTGGGCAACCTTGAGGAATTGATTCAAGATTGAATCAATCGTGTTTGAGGTGATCTGACGAACCGGAATCCAGACGTCAGAGTCTAGGTTCTGACTAGATATTATACACCCTAGTTGGTCAGCTTCAACCCCCCATTGTCGACTCTCTTCCAGAGCCTCGTCAATGGTATTTTGGAAGATCCCTTCTAGAAGGGATTCAGGGTCATTGGGGAGGTCATAAATTAGGAACCTAGTGGAAACTTTGGACGAATTAAATTTTCGGTTAAACTTGGTCTCATGACCAAGCTTCTTTACATGGGGGTTATCAGTTTGGGAACCTAATAGATTAGAAATGGAAAAATTCTTAAATTTTTTGGGTGGAGGAGGAAACATTTTTAAAAAGAGTAAAAGAAGTTTTGTTTTGTCTCGAAGAAGCTGGTGTTGAACAGTAGAATGATTTTTCCAGTTAAAATCAATCTATTTTTATACTTCCGTTCTAGCTCCTCCTATTAAAAGGATTTTCAAAATTTAACAGTTGGATTTTTTAAGAAATTTCCTAACAACGGATTAAAATTTTTAATCTAGGTTAAAATTTTTAATAATAACCTTGAAAAATTGACCTAAATTTAGAAATTTTATAAAGTTTTATTTAAGAGGGGGTAATCTAGTGTCGGAGTTGACAAACGAGAGATAAAACAAGTAGACAGCAATGTAGGCGTTGGTGATAGATTGGAGCAGACGAAGGAAATCAGCACAATATTTTAATATTTTTCCCTATTTTTATCTCTATTTATTCTCAATTTTTATTACTTCACCTTTTTCCTTTATTTCTATTCAAACTTTTATTTTCACTATTTAATCCCTTTATTTATTTTTCTATCTTAAAAATTTTATTCATTAAAATTTTTAATTTCTTTTGTCACAAAAGAAATATTTAGGTTAGGCTGACCGGAATTGAAAAGAAAGTTGAAATTTTTTAAGAAAAGGGAAATTTTTTAAGATGACCCAGAACTTTTAAAAATTCAAAAGAAAAGATTTAAAAATTGAAAGAAAAAGGAAAAATTTTTAAGATGACCTTAATATTTTTAAAAAATTTTAAGAAAATACAAAAGAAAAAGGAAAAGTTTTTAAGTTGACCTACAAATTTACAAAAGAAAATTTTAAAAAATAAAGATGTTCGCACACTGCGCGAACAAAAATACAAAAGGAAAATTTAAAAAAATTCCGAAGAAAGGAAAAGTTTTTAATCTGACCTACAAATTTTTAAAAAGAAAACTACACGCACGCTGCGCGAAAAAATACAACAGAAGAAATCAAAAGAAAATTTCTGAAAAGGAAAAAAGGAAATAAATATTAAAAATTTTTGGGGGAAAGGGATCTAAACCTTATGATCTTACGGGTCCCTGAATTGGTACCGGATGTCCTAATTAGTGTACTAATTACATGCTTTTAATTAGGGACTAATTACATGGAAATAAGGGTAATTACATGGAACACTTTTTCTTATATCAGTTATCACTGATAAAACCCATTGGGTTGATACAGGATGTCCCTAAACCTTTAGGGTGGGCTTAATTAATTGGTTAATTACATGGAGCTAATTAGGGATTAATTACATATTCTTATATCAGTTATCTGTGATAAGACCCCTTGTGATGGTATGAGATGCCCCTAAACCTTTAGGTTGACTTTAATTAGTTGACTAATTACATGGAATTAATTAGGGATTAATGTTGCGGACCCCTCTGCCCCTGACGACTCGGGGGTTGGACTAACTACTCCAGAACAGATGCGTCAATTAAATGCACAAATAGCAGCTTACAAGATGCTAGCCAGAAATGAACCATTACCCAGACAATTATTGAACCAAGCGAATGACAGAAAGAATGATTCAAATGCACTCCCGCTTCCATATGAATATCCTTATGAACTCCCTAATGGCGAAAAGCTTCCTTATGATTTGAGCAAAATATTGGCCATCCATCAACAGAGAACCACAAATCGAACAACTACATTACCGCTTCCACAAGGGATTGACCCAGAAGTTATTTGGCGTGAACGCGAAAATAGGTTTTTATTGTGTTATTTAAATTTCTGATTTTCTTATAGAATTCAAAATCGAATTGCTCTTCGAATAAAAGAATTGAGTGAATTAACAATGGATATGCCACCACATTTAAGAATGAATGCTGAAATTGAGCTTCGTGCTTTGCGTCTTGTAAATTTACAAACCCAAGTTAGTTTTTAACACCATATTCCTTTTCATTCACAAATTTCCCTCAGGTTCGTAGTGAAGTTCTCAGTTATTTAAAACGTGATACCTATCTGGAAACGGCACTTAATCCATATGCTTATCGTCGAACTAAAAGACATACCCTTAGAGAGGCTCGTGTTACTGAGAAGTTGGAAAAACAACAAAAAGTTGAACAAGAACGGCGCCGTAGACAGAAACATTCGGAACTGCTTCAAGTAATTTTTAAAAATTTTTTATTAACTATATTATTTTTATAAAGGCGATAATTCAAGTCAGCAAAGAATTTAAAGATTTTCATCGAAATGCACAGGCAAAGACGACAAAAGTTCGGAAACATATGCAGAATTGGCATGCAAACAGCGAAAAAGAGCGTAAAAAGGATGAGCTACGAAATGAAAAGATGCGTATGCAAAAATTAATGGAAGAAGACGATGTTGGTTATCGACAATTATTAGACGAAAAGAAGGATAAGAGGCTTGTTTATTTGTTGGCCCAGGTAATTTTTTTATTTTTTGAAAATATTTTGTTTAAAAGACTGACGAGTATGTCGAAAATTTGACTGGACTTGTAAAGCAACATCAAGTTACTGAAAAGAAACGAAAACGTGATGAACGTAGTGAAGCTAAAAAGGCACTTAAACAACAACAAGGTTAATTTGAATTTTTATTAGAAAATATTTTTTTAATTTTAAAGGTAATAATGAAAGTGATGAGCTTCCTTTAATTATTCGAAATGGCGCGACAGGTGAAATTTTGAGAGGTGATGCTGTACCTAAACCAGATGAGGTAGAGGAATGGCTTGCGTCACATCCTGGTTATGAATTAATCTCGAGAGATATTGCTTCTGATTCTGAAGATGAGGGGGAAGAAGCTGTAGAAACAACTAAAAATGAGCAAAAGGAAGACGATTGTGAAGGTTATTTTATAATTTTTAAATGAAGTTAACGGGTTAAGTGAACCTATTTTTATGTTAGATCTGCTACCTTAAGATATATTATTGGGCATTTAATTGTGAGCTTTTCTTTCAGGTCTCGATGACGAACAACGAAGTCGACGAATCTTGGAAAAGGCACGTAATGAGGAAGATGAATATGATTCGAAAAATCAACGTCAACAAATGGAATCATATTATGCCACTGCACATCGGATTAAAGAAAAAATAGTGAAACAACATAGCACACTTGGAGCTTCTGATCCGAACTTACAATTGAAACCATATCAGGTTAATTTTAATTTAAGGATTTGTTTTATAATTTTTTTTAGATAAAAGGACTTGAATGGCTTGTGTCGTTGTACAATAATAATTTAAGTGGAATTTTGGCAGATGAAATGGGTCTCGGGAAAACAATCCAAACGGTTTTTTATTTTTAATATTTTTATAAAACTTTTGTAGGTTGCTTTAATAACTTACTTGATGGAAGTTAAAAAAGTTAACGGGCCATATTTAATAATTGTCCCCCTCTCAACTATTTCAAATTGGAAAATTGAATTGGATAAATGGTCACCGCATGTTGTGAAAATTATTTATAAAGGAGATAAAGATCAACGAAAGAGATTGGAACCGTAAGTTTTTTTGGAGGGATTTTTGAGAGAGATCTTCTGACAATTTTAAACCAATTTAATTTTAAGAATTGTCCGTAAAGGAGCATTTAATGTTTTGTTGACTACATACGATTATGTTCTTAAAGAAAGATCTTTGTTAGGAAAGGTTTAATTTTTTATAAATTTATTTCAAAAATTATTTTAAAATATTTAGATTCGCTGGAAATATATGATAATTGATGAAGGTCATCGAATGAAAAATCATAATTGCAAACTCACATTAACTTTGAATGCTTATTTTTCGGTACAACATCGTCTTTTGTTGACTGGAACACCTCTTCAAAATAAATTGCCAGAACTTTGGGCTTTGTTAAATTTTTTGCTTCCTAATATCTTCAAGTCTTGCGGGACTTTTGAACAATGGTTTGTTTTTTTAAGGGAAATTTACAACATGTAGTAAAATGCCAAAGACAAAAATTAGGTTTCCCGTTCGATGCTTAAAATGAATTGACACGGGAAGTCTGTCAAAATTTAGATTTTTGATTAGGGGTACCTAATTGATTAGGAGGACGCCCTGTTTAGGGGACGATTAGACGAACAGATGTGCGTTAAAGATAACTAGATTTAAAAACAAAAATGGAATTTTTAGAGATATTGACTTAAGAAAATTCTTTAATAGGTTTAATGCCCCTTTTGCCTCTACCGGCGAGAAATTGGAATTAAATCAAGAAGAAACAATGATTATTATTCGTCGTCTTCATAAAGTTTTGCGTCCATTCCTTTTGCGCCGTTTGAAAAAGGAAGTAGAGTCTCAATTGCCTGAAAAGACAGAATATGTAATCAAATGCGATATGAGTGCACTTCAACGAGTTGTTTATAAACATTTGCAAAAGGGTCTTCTAATTGATTCGAAACATGTGGTAGAATTTTCTTTTTAATTTTGGAGCATTTTTGGCTTTTAGCGAAAATAATTTCTTGAAGCCTAACCGACAATTTTCCCGTTCCCTTTTTAATTTCTCATTTAATTTAAGCAAGGTGGACGTGCTTTAATGAATACTGTTATACATTTACGTAAACTTTGTAACCATCCTTTCCTTTTCCACAGTGTTGAAGATGAATGCCAAAGTTTTTGGAAGGTTAAAGAAGTTAGCGGGTAATTACTTATTTTAATTTTAATTTTTTTATTAACTTTCTTTTTAGAAAAGATCTTTATCGAGTATCAGGCAAATTTGAATTACTTGACCGTATTTTGCCAAAACTGAAAGCAACTGGCCATCGTGTATTAATTTTCTGTCAAATGACACAATTAATGAATATAATGGAAGATTATTTTAAAGTATAACTCTTTGGGGTTTAAAATTTAAAAATAATTTTTTTAATTTTTTAGTATCGTTATTGGAAATATTTACGTTTGGATGGAAGTACAAAACACGAAGATCGTGGCAATCTTCTTAAGGAATTTAATACCCCTGGATCAGAATATTTTCTTTTTATGTTGAGTACTCGAGCTGGTGGTTTGGGTTTAAATTTACAGTCTGCCGATACTGTTATTTTGTTCGATTCTGATTGGAATCCCCACCAGGTTTATTTAAATTGAAGATTTTAATACATTAACAATAATTTTTAGGATATGCAAGCACAGGACAGAGCTCATCGTATTGGTCAAACTCGTGAGGTTAAATTTTATTATTTTTTTATTGGTAAGGATTTGGGTTCAAAATAATTTTACGGGCTTTTTGAACTAATTTTTGTTTTGGGAAATTTTAAATGAATCAAATATATTTCCTGAACTCTTCTAAACTGCTTATTTAGGTGCGTGTTCTTCGTCTAATTACTGCTAATAGTGTTGAGGAAAAGATTCTTGCCGCAGCTCGTTTCAAATTGAACGTTGATGAGAAAGTTATTCAAGCAGGAAAATTCGATCAACGGTCAACTGGCGCAGAACGTCAAAAAATATTGGAAGAAATTATTCAAGCAGAAAATGATGATAACGACGAAGATGAAGTTCCAGATGATGAAGTTATTAATCAAATGATTGCGCGTAGTGAACAAGAATTTGACACATTTCAACAAATGGATATAGATCGTCGACGTGCTGAAGCGATGGAGTGTCGTCGAAAACCTCGACTTATAGAAGAAAATGAAATTCCTACTTCTATTATTGAACAACATCGTAAATTTACTGAAAATGAGGATAAGGAAAAAGAAGGTAAAGAAAAGCAAACACAAGCTCTAGAATTCTCAGAAACTGGACGTCGAAAAAGGAAAGATGTTAATTACTCGCAGGCAAGGAAGAAAATATTTCGTTAAAATTAGTTTAAATTATTTTTAAGGATTTGATGACTGATAAAGAGTGGCTTAGTCAAATGGGTGAAAGATGGGAGGATACGGAAGATGATGAAGATATTTCTGAATTAATCCCAGGAAAAAAGAAAAAGGGAGCTGGACGCAAGAAGGATGGGACTCCGGAATCTGGAGAGCCGGCAAAACGTGGTCGTAAACGCAAGAAGGCGATGGACGAAGAAGTATTAATTGTTTATTCTTTATTTTCTATTCTAAATATTTTTCAGAGTGGGGCTGGTTCCGGCGACGATAGCAATGCAGGAACACCCGTTCCTGGTAGACGAGGTGTTGCAGCGAAACGTGCAAAAGGTGCAAAGATGCCGCCCTCAAATCCCAAATTTACTGAGAAATTGCTTACTTGTTTGGATACCTTAATAAATTATAAGGACAGGTTAATTTAGTTTTTGTATGTCTTAAATTTTTATTTTAAAAATTAAAGTAGAGGCAGAGAGCTATCTGGTCCATTTATTCAATTACCATCTCGTCGTGAATACCCAGACTATTATGAACAGATTGAACATCCAATGGATTTGAATCGAATTCGAAGAAAAATTAATGATGACAAATATACTTTATTAGAGCAAATGACTTCTGATGTTAATTTACTTTGTGATAATGCCCAGGTATTTTTGAGAATCTTAAAATAAATTATTTTTTAAAAATTATTTAGCGCTTCAATATTGAAGGTTCAGACATTCATGAAGACTCAAAATTACTTAACATTGTTTGGCATCGAATCGTGGAAGCAGTAAGTTTACAAGAACAGCAACAACAAAAACAACGACAGACTGCAACAACCAACACAATAATTCCTATAAAACAACAAGAATCACAACCTTCGACTAGTAACGATACTCCACCTGTTCTTCAACCAATGAATGGTTCTATGGAAATAATAAATGATGAGCAAGCATCAAATTCTGCTGCTACAGATGAGACATTGACAAATCAAGAGAAAAAATGTGAATAAGAAAATGGGGTAGGATTTGAAGGAAAAAAATTTTTAAATAAAAATTAAAAGTTTTTAAGTTTAAATTTGACTTCTTTTGATGTTTTAAGTATATACATATAACTCTTTCTATAAAAATGTAAAGAATATTTTTTTGATTTATCCAATTTTTTTAAATATTATTCTTTAATTTTCCATTAGTAAAATTATCAATTAAAATTAATTAAATATTCGATATTCGTGTTTATAAGCAGATTGTCAGTTTAGAGAAAATTTCCATTGGAAATTTAAAATTTATTTTCTCACCTGTTTTTAGCCAACGCGTTTACCCAAAACTTTCAGAAAAATTTATTAATGCCGATATAATCATAAAGGATGAGTATAACTTAAATCTTCCAATTTTTAGCCTCCAAAGTTGCTTCTTTTTAAATTTACAAATTAAATAATCAATTTTTAAATACATTCGAATCTCGATAAAACGTCTTGTTCGGGGCTGAATTGTGCAGATGTTAAATAGAGAGAATTGCTATTGTAAAGCATATACCTAGCTATTTCATTCCTACACCTGCGCAGTAGGTGTTATGGATAACACATCAGTCCGGTCTACTGAAGATGCTGGTTCGCTCCCAGTCGCCGAATAACCTTTTGCATTAGCTGTTCATAAAATTAATACATTTTATAAAGGTTAAAAGTTAAATAAATGTATTATTCAAAATTATTCTCTACCATTTTGTTAATTATTTTATTTGCCCCATCAACTGATGCTTTTTTCTCAGCATTTTTCCAAAAAATCAAAAATAATTTTTTGGGAGAAGAAAATGAGATTTGTGAGTTAATTATACATAAAATAATTTTTCAAAAATTTAAATTTAATAAAAAGCTGGGAATAATGTTGACAACAACCATCAAAACAATTTAGAGCCTTTTTCAGTTATTAATGATAATCCTAATCAGTTCAATGAAAAGAATGAAAATTTTGTGACAGAAAAAATAGGAGAAAATAAGGGAGAGGAAGAACAAAATAAGCATTTATTGGGAGGTTATTATGATCAAAAATATCAACATTTTGGATTTGGTGGGCCTAAAAAGGAAGAGAATATTGTAAAAGAAAATGAGAAATTGAATGAAAATAAAGAAATGGAGACAGAAGGAATTGAAAAAGTAGAGGAAGGGAATGAAGAAGAAAATGGTTGGGAGTTTCTATATGAAAATGTAAAAAAATATTTTTTAGAAGAGGATCGTTTATTTGCTCGAATAGCTAATTGGTTTAAACAAAATGCTGCAGAAATTTTGACTAAAGGGAAGAATTTCTTTAAAAAAGGTAAAAAATCAGAAAACGTGAGTGAAGAAACAAATGAAAAGTAATTGAAATTTTGAAGAATTTGGGAAAGATTTTTAACATTTTTTATGGTTCAGCTATACTAAGAGCAATAAATAAATATTAATTATTAATCAGAGTCCTTTATAGTTTTTATTAAAATATTTTAATTTATAATTTATGAGCAATGGTTGGAAGCTTTTACCAAAATTGGTATTTGTACCTGTGTACAAGTAAGAGAAAAATTAAAATCTGTACGAAGTATATGCATACGAGTAAATTTTCATTTCTAAACTCTGTTATTTTTCCTCCCATTTTGTAAATTACATAAATCTTTAATTAATTTAATCAATTTATTAAAAATAGTATCCACCAAATTATTAAAAAATCTACCAAATATATTTTATTTTAAATGGTTATTTTATTTAATTATTTTAAAGCATTTTTTATTTCAAAAATTTCTTCATATTTAATTCTTCTTTGAAGACAAATTACAGTCACACTGTCCGGCACATTCTTTTTTAGCCTTTTCTTTATCCTTTTCATTCTTTTCTTGCTTTAATTAAATAAAAATTAAATAAAAAAAATAATTTTTACATTAACACAATTAATATAACAGTCTTGACCCTAAAAAATAAATTTTTAATTAAAATAATTAAATAATTTAAAAAATAACCGAGCAGCTAAAACGTTTAACTATACGGTGTGGTTTGTCTTGTTGTTGTCCAGTAATTAATAACATCTTAAATAATTATTTTTAAATTTATTTAATCTCTGCAATTTTATATTTTCTAATTTTCTCCAAAATATTTTATGGAGAAAGAAAAGATAAAGCTGAGCTGGGCTTAGGCAGCTGGAAGCGAACCAACATCTTCAGTTGACTGGACTAATTCATATAAAATTTATTTTGGTGTTATCCTTTATTTGCCTCCTTCAATTTAATATGCCTTACAAAAATTGTTCGACAAAATTAAGCATTTTAATACAATCTCTAACCTAATAGAGATAACCACCAATCACTAACTCTACATATTTAGAATTTCCTCCCAAAACTGTCCATAAAACCTTTACCTTGAGATCGCGAGGTAAATATTTGTGTAATTTAAATATACCTAATTTGAGTCATTTAATTTACCTGTAATCCAGGCTGAGAAAGATGTGTTGGATGTGAAATAACAATTGTAGCATCATCCTAATTATTTAAATAAAAATTAAAATTTAAATATGTATTTTATTAATTTACTTTAAAAGACAAAACCACAAAAAATATAAAAATTGAAATTGGGAAATATTTTAGAAAAAACATTCTTTTTTAAATTAATTTTTGTTTATTAAAATTTAGGAAAATGAAAATAAAGATCTTAATGAGAAAATTATTTAAAAAACAGTTGTCTTTTTAAAAAAGATTTTTCGAATATCAAATGACGATAATCCTCAATAAATTAATTAATTAAAAGAAAAAGAAAATATTTTTGATATTTTTGTTAAAAAATTAAAGATTTAACTAATTTACGACTTAAAAAATTAAAACAAGTCTGAAACGTTTATTTATAGTTAAAAATTGATATGATATATCAATTTGATGAAAATAATTCTAAACAAAATTAAAGAAAAATTTATATTAAATGTGAGTCTTGTTACTCACTACATGTCCTTATAAATCTCAAGCTTCTTGATCTCTCTCAAGCTTTTTGTAAATATTTTTTATTAAACGTAGCCTTTCCCTTGTTAAATGATCCCTATTTAATGTTAGATAAAAAAATAATTTTTAATTGTTAATTTTATTCACTTTTGTATTATTTTAACATATTTTTGATATGTATTTATTTATATTTTTTTTATTCTTCATCCATCAAGCTGATCAAGTATTGGTTGTGGACTACGACGAGAACGAAGCCCTCCTTGGTCCCATGGCTATAATATACTTAGTTATTAAATCAAGAAAAACAAAAGCAAACATCGTCTAATCCCACTCCACCTGTTGGAAAAATTTTTGCTTGAAAAGCTAAAGCAAAGGAAAGAAAAAATTATAAAATTTGGATAACCGAAACCATTTTTTGATTTTTTTAAAATAATTTTTTGAATGACTTTTGAATGGATTTTTTAATAATTTTATATCAAATAAGTTTTGTGAAATAAATTTTAAAATTAAAATTCTAATTTTTTAAAATTTTGAATTAAATTTGAATTAAAAAATTTAAAATGCATGCCTAGAATTATTAAAAATATTTTAAACCAATCCTCATGATTAATATTATTTCATCCAAGCTTTAAAAATAAATATAAGGTACAGGCAAGGGAAAATCATTTAAAAGACTAGCAGTTTATGATCGTAAAGGTGAAGAAGGTTAAGGAAAAATCGGGAGAACTTGATGAACAATTTCATCAAAAATATTAACTGTTTTCATAATATTTATTCAAGTTTTTAAAAATATTACAAGTTGAATTAAATAATTGAGGAGGAAATAATTTTATTAATAAAATTTTTTTCAAAAAATTTTTCAACTCATTTCTTTAAAACCATTCAATGAAAATCACTAGTTGTGTTAGGGGATCGACACCCCTGCTTCACTTACTGGGCGCCATTCCTTGATGTACGCGATTGCAAACTCCTAGAATTAAATAAAAACTAATTTAATAAAAATAATGATTAAATAATCTGAAGTGACAAAATTCACAAGTAAATTGGACCCACACCGTTTGTCTCGATTGTGTAACAACCACCCATGCTTGCGTATTAAAACAACTAGCATGGTTGGATGCCATGTGATTGAGACGAATGGTATTACTCACAACATGGAGGTGCATGACAAATTTGTCACTTGGACGGTTATTTAAATCATTAAAGAAATGTAAATTTTTATTAAATTCTAGGAACTTGCAATCGCTTTTGTGAAGGAATACCGTCCTGCGGCTGCTGCAGGCGTTTCTGTTCCAGACACGATTTACCGCTGAAAAGGAAATTGGAAGTCCGATGGAACAAAAATTGGAAGATTATAGGATCCAAAAAAATGAAAATGTTTAAAAAGTTTATTTTTTTAATAAAATTGTTGTCTTTGAATTATTTAATTCATCTTACATAAGTTTCACGTAAGCAATTGAGAATTCCTAGAAATTAATAAAAATTTGGAAGTGACAAATGCAGTATGGTTCTCCATACGGTGCACCACACCGTTAGTCTCAATCTCATGCCGACCATGCATGCTGGTAGTTTTGACCTTTGATCCACAACCTTCTGTACACCTAAACAATCAAATTAAAATAAAATTTTTTTAAACGAAAGCTTACTCATAGACGATGATGATGGATGGTAATCATCATCACTAACCATCATATAAGTAAGCTTTCGTTTAAAAAATTTTTATTTTAATTTGATTGTTTAGGTGTACAGAAGGTTGTGGATCAAAGGTCAAAACTACCAGCATGCATGGTCGGCATGAGATTGAGACTAACGGTGTGGTGCACCGTATGGAGAACCATACTGCATTTGTCACTTCCAAATTTTTATTAATTTCTAGGAATTCTCAATTGCTTACGTGAAACTTATGTAAGATGAATTAAATAATTCAAAGACAACAATTTTATTAAAAAAATAAACTTTTTAAACATTTTCATTTTTTTGGATCCTATAATCTTCCAATTTTTGTTCCATCGGACTTCCAATTTCCTTTTCAGCGGTAAATCGTGTCTGGAACAGAAACGCCTGCAGCAGCCGCAGGACGGTATTCCTTCACAAAAGCGATTGCAAGTTCCTAGAATTTAATAAAAATTTACATTTCTTTAATGATTTAAATAACCGTCCAAGTGACAAATTTGTCATGCACCTCCATGTTGTGAGTAATACCATTCGTCTCAATCACATGGCATCCAACCATGCTAGTTGTTTTAATACGCAAGCATGGGTGGTTGTTACACAATCGAGACAAACGGTGTGGGTCCAATTTACTTGTGAATTTTGTCACTTCAGATTATTTAATCATTATTTTTATTAAATTAGTTTTTATTTAATTCTAGGAGTTTGCAATTGCGTACATCAAGGAATGGCGCCCAGCAAGTGAAGCGGGGGTGTCGATCCCCCAACACAACTAGCGATTTTCATTGAATGGTTTTAAATAAATGAGATTTAATAAAATAATCCTATTTTTTCAAAAGCATTAATTTTTAAATAATCGGATATAGTGTAGTGTACCGGTGGTAAAAGTTCGGGACGTGACATATGTCATTCGATTCGTCTCGACGAGCTGAGTCGAACGGTACCACTCCCTACTTTAGGAAATAATTCTGGACCGAGTTATAGGTCCCGAAAAATCGAAAAACCATAGGGGGGACCAAGCACTTTTTTGGGGTGAAAAATTCGAAAATGCAAATTATACCTCATTCGAAAGAGCTCCTCGAGCTGAGTCGAATGACACCAAAATCAGCTTGATTGAACAAGTTTGAGTCGAGATATAGGGCTCGAAATGGTCAAAAACCATAGGGGGATTTTAGGGTCAAAAATTCGATTCTACAATTCTTAGCTCATTCGAAAGAGCTCGACGAGATGAGTCGAATGACATCAAAATCACCGTGATTGGACAAGATTAGACAAAATTACGACACAAAAAACAAAAAACCTAAACCTATGGAGCGTCGGCGAGGCGCTTGTGCAAAACCCCGCGCTTCGCGCGGGGTTTTGCGGCACGCGCCTCGCGGGGAGTCTACGGGCGGTGGGTCTGGGCTCGTAACATAAACCTATTCCTATCTCCCTTGCTCTGGACGTATTTGGGGCCTCCGTAGCAGCAAAAATCTCCACAAATGACATAGGTAAGGAGCTAAAACAAACGGTCATAACTTTGTCAAATCAAGTCGGATTTTGTTGATTTTGGTGTCATTCGACTCAGCTCGAGGAGCTCTTTCGAATGAGGTATAATTTGCATATTCGAATTTTTCACCCCAAAAAAGTGCTTGGTCCCCCCTTTGGTTTTTCGATTTTCCGGGACCTATAACTCGGTCCAGAATCATTTCCTAAAATGGGGAGTGGTACCGTTCGACTCAGCTCGCCGAGACGAATCGAATGACATATGTCACGTCCCGAACTTTTACCACCGGTACACTACACTACAGCCAAATAATCAAAATGAAAATCACTTGAATGACGGGGTGACTTTTGCGTGAATAAATTATTTCTTGTATTTTGGCCGCACATAAATAATCTAAACGGATGAGAACTTCAAAAATGGGAATACTATTGTAAAATCAAATATATTATCTTAAACTCCAATTCTTGTTACACCAACAAAAGGTATATTGGAATGATCAGAAATTATTGACTGAGGTTGTCCTCTAGAGCGGTTAAACCTTTGTTGTTGTTGACGAACCCAGGGTTGGCCTTCTTCATTATAACGAACAACCTTTTAAATTAAAAAAATATTTTAATTCAAAATTTCCAAAAATAATTACTTGTTCAATAGCCTCATTAAGACGTTCAATTGGGGGTTCAATAAAGATTACATCTTCAATTGGCTCCTGATCAGTTGAGGGAATAGAAAAGTTTCCTAAATTTTTAAAATCTTATAAGTTAACAAAATTAAAAAAACCTTTCATTTCAAGCATTGCTTCAGCAGGCATTTGTCCAATTCCTCCTTGTTCTCTAGCTTGTCGAATCAAACGTCTTTCGTGTTCTGCTTCACTTGGTATAATAACTACGCATTTACGTTGAAAATCCTAAACAATTTGAAAATGTTTTTAACAAAATTTTTCAAATTTTACTTGAAATTGAGTTAATTTTCGTTTTCTGGCATCTCTCGTCACATTTGTTTGATCCAAAATATAATTATGTCTTCTACGACAAGCCATTTGTAATGAACGATTTAGTGCTTTAGCTGTTAACCCCATAACCATATCCCATCTGCCTTGATGTACTCTTTGCCTTGGGACACCATTTACAGCCATTGACTAAATAAAGAGAATTATTCTGATAAAAAATTATTTAAGTATAAACTAAAATCTAAAAATTTAGGTACAATTAATGTAATGGAACGGTGTAAAATAAAAAAGCCAGAGACTTATCATTTAAGGACAAATATATATTCAGAAAATTTTCGGATCGAACCAGACAGTACTAAACGTGACGTAGAAATAGAAAAATCGTTAAGAAAAAAGACAACGACTTAAAATATCTTTTAAAGAAAAAAAATTTTTAACCTGCAAAATAGAATCATTGTTGAGAAGAACCCAATCCTCTTCTGGATGTTCTTTTAAATATTGACGAACCCAACTAGTTTTACCAACACCAGAAAGACCAACCATAGCAATTATAGTACAATGTGCCTCAAAATTGATTAAAAATAATTTAAATTTATTTTTATAAAAAATACTTTATCAGATATTGGCCTTCTACTTGGGGCTAACATTCTTAAATCAATCTTTCCAATCCATTTTGTTCCTTCAGGAACTTCATCTGGTGGCAAGCTAAAAAAATTAATTAAAAAAATATTTTAAAAGAAAAATTACCCCCATTGATTTATTTCTTCATCAGTAATTGTATTGTCTCCATTTGTATTTAAAGTTGATTGAGGTGGATTATCAGGGAATTCATTGCCGAAATAAACATAGACTTTACAATTTTTTGTTGCAATATGAGGAAAGAAAACATCACCAGTTTGGAATTGTATATCAGTAAATGCTGGTCCCAAAGTTTGCGAATTTTTGAAGAAACGAATTTCACCGCAATTTATATCCTTACAAAAAATTATCAATTCTTAAATGTTTATTGTTAAATTAATTACCAAAACAGCAGTAATCACATCACCTATTCCAAAAGGTTCTCCATAATCTGAAAATATATTTCCCGTTGCTTTATTTGCCATAGAATTAAAGGCGAATGAATAAGGAGACTCTCCCAACTTTAATTTAAAATAATTTTTTAGACAAAAAATAATTAACCATATTAGAAGTTCCTAAACGTGACCATCCCAAACGAATATCATGAGCATCAGGCTCTTCAAAAGGTAAATGTTTTAGTGATAGAAGTTCAGCAATCTATTAAAAAACAAAAGATCTCTTTATTTAAATTAAATTTTTATTTAAAGTTTACTACCTTCACTTGAAAAGCTAAAGGAGGCATATCATCTCTTTGTTCAGGAACAATAATTCCATAATTTGCTCGAACACCTCCCCACATTAGAGCAAAACCATCAGCATTGTCTGGATCAATTAACCAATTATTACTTGTTGAAGCCTTCATATTTAGATCAGAATTATCTTTAAAAATAAAACATCTATTTGAAAAACTAAATTAAAATACAAAAATCAAGTTCAATTTCTTCTTCGTTTGGCAATGGTTCTTCTTCTATTACTAATTGTGGTTCCTTATCTTTATTTTTTGTACGAAGTGGAAGTCCTGCTGCGATTTCAAATAAATCATCATCCATATCGTCAGGAACCTAAAGAAAATTTCATTCGCCATATAAGAAAAATTAAACAAACCGGTTCTCCATGAAATTGTTCTGGATCTGGAAGTTGTCTATATTCCTCGTCTTCTTCTATTTTTAATTCATCAGCACTAGGTGGAACTTGTTCATAGTGTGCTCTTGGTTCAAGTTCTGTATCATCATCAGTACCTTAAATATGAGAAAACAAAAATTTAATTTCCAACAAATAAGGTTGAAAAACTAACCAAATTTTCTTCGTAAAACATCTGAAGCTTTATGAAGTAAAGCTTTTGGATCTTTCAATAATTGACTAAACTCATCTACAATCAAAATTTCATCTCCATCTTCTTCCTCAACACTCCTCTCATCATTTTCTTGTTCCATTTCATCTTCTTGTGATTGCTCTTCATAATATTCCTCATCTTCAATATTGCTTGCTTCTTCGCTAGATAATTCACCATCTTCATATTCATCTATTTCACCCATCTCCTTGTCACTATCAATATGTTTTTGATGTTCTTTATTGACATTATTTTCAACGCATAGTTCAACAGTCTTAATTTAAAAAGTCAAACGAAAATATTAATAAAATAAAACCGATGAAATAGATGATGAAGGAGGTGGTGGAGCTTCAGATCCAAATGAATATGAAAAGGAATTGCCATTGTCAACAACTGATGGCAAAGAAGAAGAAAATGTTGATGAACAACTAATAGCTGGAATTAAAGCAGGAGAGACAATCTCAATTCCGTCAACATTCTTTAAAGTTACAAATATATAATTAGAATATTTAATTATGCATACCTTTGATACTGTATTAAGTAAGTCAGAAACAATTGAAGAAATCACTTCAATATCAGAGCTTGGATCAATGGAACCGGTAAGTTGTTCATTTGCTTTAGGTTGAGTATGGTTGATATCTGGTGAATTTATGGAAGTAATTACTCTTGGAGGAGGTGGAGGTGGCGGGGGAAGCAAAGAAGGAATAGATAAAGATGGCATAGCAGTATGCTAAATTTTTTAATAATTTAGAAAAGGATAATAAAGAAGATGAAAAACATACACGTGAAGGTGGTGGCGGAGGTGGAGGAGTATCTGGTCCAATTGAAGAAAGTCCAAGCGGATCTCTACGATCAACAATCAACGGTGGTGAGTTAGATGAAATGGAGTTCACAAATGAAAAATGATCTTCTCTATCGACCTTAAATTTAATAAAATTAAGGTTTAGGAGATGATTGTACCTTCTTTGGAGGCGGTGGCGGAGGTGATGGAAATGGGAAATGTGGCCGTTTAAAACTCACAGGACGAGGAGAAGTTTCTGAAAAATATAACAAAAAATCAGAAAAATATAAGAATAAACCTGTACTAATTGGAGACTTATTAATTGTTTGATGTCTAGAAGTTTCAGAATAATTAACAGAAGTAGAAAGTGATGTTTGGGATATCTGAATATTTCCAGTAGTTGTTCCAGCAGATAATCCACTAGCTCGATCCATTCGCTGTTTTCGTTTTTTCAATTCCAGTTCTAACAATTCATTAACCTCTTCATCGTCAGAAGAATTTTCATTGGTTAATTCAGCTACAGATTTTCCCATGCCTAAAGTAGCTGTTTTTCTGGCAAGTAATTGTTCCTGTTTGTCCAAAATTGAATCGAGAATATCAAATCCTGGAGATTGATTGGCAACTAAAAAAAATCAAAAATTTTAACTAAAAAAATAAAATTTAAAACCTTTTTTCTGCGTAGATTCTTTTGTTGTTTTTGGAGTTGATTTTAACTTTGTAGAAGCATCTTCCCCAGAAGCTAATGTTGCTCTTCGTTTTTCAATTTGTTCAGGACGCTAAATAAATAATATTTGGTTAAAAAATAATTAGAAACAAACTTTTTGTTGGCTATTTTGACGTTGTTCTTTAATCAATTTTTGTTTTTTCTGTTGTGAAGAACTCAAATTTAGTTTTTCTTCAACCGATTTTTCTTTAGAAAATGCAGGTCTATTTTGTAGTTTATTTTTGTTAAGCGACGATTCAATTTTAGGAGAACTGGAATTAGAAATTGAAGAAGAAATATCAGAAGCATCAAATCCCGTAGAAATTTTCCTCAAAGTTGTCTTTGGCGTTGTTGATGAAATTTTCTTATGAGGAACTTCTTTTGATTCTTTTCGTGGTAAAATGTGAACCTTTGAGTGTTCAGCGGAAGTAACTGAGGGAGACTTGGACAAATTTTTTGATTTTTCTAGAAAATAAAAATTATAAACAAAATTATGCGTAAAAAGGAAAGTAGTAGAAATAAATACAAAATCCCACCACCACAAATTAAACAAACCTTTATTCTCGAGATGAATTCTCTTGACTTTGAGTGTAAGTCGTTCTTGATTTTCTCCATTTTGGTTGATTGATTCTTTAATTTTGCTAGCTTTAGCGTTGTTAACAGTTAATTTTTCCATTACTGGACTCTCAGCAATTATTGAAGTATTATTCACTGATGGTGTTGAAGCAAGATTAGGTGATGGTTGTTCCTGTCAATAAATAAGGACATTGCGGAGAAAAATTCAAGCAAAAATCTTACGTTAGCTTTCAGTGCAGTCACAACATGAGACATTTCCTCGTGAAAAATTGGAGGCTCTGGAGCTTTAGGAAACAATGACAAAACTGTAGCAATCGAAGGCTTTTCTTTGGCCCAGTTAAATTTCAACGGAGGAGCAGCAACTGATACTGGATTGGTCAATATTTGAATATCTGGTTGTAGTTGTTCGGTATTCTCAATATCAATTATATCATCATCTGGCTGTCGATCATCAACCTGCAAATTTTAATTTTAAAAAATTGTCAGAATAATCTCATACTTTTCGCTTGTAGCCTCGTTTATTTTTCTTGGGTGATTCACTTTCAACACGTGAAGCCGAAAATGGCGATGGATCATACAATTGACGACCTCCCTCTGCGAGACGCACATGATCTTCCAAGCGCATAGCTAGATCGTCTTTATTTCCGCGAACATCCAATCCTTAACGAGGAAATTAAATCTAAATATCAATACTTGCCTAGATAAAGCTAATTTCCCTATAAAGAATTTAAAAATAACCACTATTCTGTAACTCTTCCTTCAAGCGTTGTAAAGGTAACAAAGAAATCATTGCGGGATTTAGAGGGCCTCCAGTAACACCAGCAGAACGTCTGGTTCGTACTTCCATCATTAATTATTTTGAAAATGTGAATCAATCTTAAAACATGAAAAATAACAAATCTTGAAGGTAGAAAAAACAAAATGAAAAATCGACAAAACAGTCAAATTCACTTGGTTGACCTTTTTGTCCATTCGATGAAACGATATTTAATTTCAGGACAAATATCAAAATATCTAAAACGAAAATAATGACAATTGGGCAGAAGACAATTGGCCAGTGGTGAAAGATATATCGATTTGGTCATAAAAATACTGTAGTTGGAGAGAACTCTTTAACATTGTAAATTAATTTTAAAAACCATTTAATTGGAATGAAAAAATATTAAAAAAATAAAAATATTAAAAGAAAACAAAATTAATTTTTATTTATTTTTTATTATCCTCATCAGATTCATTTTGATGATTTTCTTTAGAAGAAGAGGAATTTGAGGAAGAAGAACTTTCCTTATTTTCATTTTCTATAGGTAAAAGTTTTGTTTTAAATTCTTTTTCTTCCCCCAGAGGTGCTGAATCTGCCCTTCTTTTTTGTTTATTATTTTTTGAAGGATGAGGGAATGTTGCCGTTGATTTTATTTTTATTGGAGTTCCCCCATCTTCAACTAATTTTAACGTTGTATCTTCACTAAAACGTTGTTCTGAATTATTTATTAATAAATCTGAATGAATTCGATAACTAAATAGAAAAAATAAAAAATAAATCTAAAAAAATGTCCAAACAGTTCAGAAGTTAATTCACTTGTAAAAAGTATCCCTGCATGCATTCCAACCATTCTAATAACAAAAACTCCGTCATTTTTTAAAAATTCTTTAACAAAACATGCAACATGTTTACGTTCTTCTAAAAATTTAAATAAATTTTTTTTAAATATTTTTTGAGACAATTATAATGTCTTTCTTAATTTTCCTGTTTATATTACATTGTCCTATCTCCCACACCAAACTTATGCTCACTTTTTATTAGCATTAAGGTTGCCGGCCCGGTCCGAAAGATCAAGTCGGGCATCGGATTTTAGCCCGAAAAGGACTCGGTCGGGCCAGCCCGATAAATATGAGGCCCGAAAAAATGACTCGAAGTCGGCTTGACTCGAAAACAGCAAGCATATGCTTTTAAATTGAATTTCTGTTTATTTTTGGCAAATAATGTCAAAGTAGAAGAGGCGAAAAAAATTATTAATTTCCGGATCCTTCATTCTATTTAAGAATTCTTACATTCTCAAATAAACAGCCATCGACATAAAGATAGGGGCAAGAGTAAGTGAAATGAAACTTAACTACCTATTTTCTCAATTAAAAATTTACTTTAGGAAAAATTTTTTGATTAAATACTCCATTTAATTTGTATTTAATAAATAGAAAATTTGCCGGATTTGATTTTTTTGAAATATTTAGAGAATTTTTAAGAGAGAAATTAAAAATAATTTTGGAATATTTTTGTTTTTTTTAAATTTCCCACTTTTAATTGTGTACATATCCAACTGTTTTTCACTTGGCTCCATTCGACAAAGTTCCAAAGCTTGGGCAATATACCACGTTCCAAAATGAGGGAATAACATCATTGTTAACATAAAAATTGAAAATAATTTTAAATTTATTTTAATTTTAAATTATTTACCAATAAATAAAAGAAATGGAAGTAGCTACAAGTAAAATACCATACCAGAACCACAAAAGAATGAAAACTTTAAAGAAATTAAAATATTTTTTAAATTAAAATTTAAAACTTTTTTCTGTAAAAATATTTATTACGAGAACACATTGAACTGAATATTTTTGAATATTTGCCATTTGACGAACCTTGAAAATTTATTTTTTTAAAAATTAAATAGGGCAGAAAATTAATATTTTAATATTTATTAAAGTATATGTATGTATGCTGATCTACATGTGTAAGTGATATAAAAGAGAAATGAACTAATGATATCTCTTTTATCCCATTGGATCAGGGATTTTTTGTCGGGTCGGGTTTCGTGTCGGGGTTTTTTTAATTTTTCTTCAGATCAGGCTTCAGATTCTCGGTCGAAAAAAGACTCGGTCACGAGTTTCGGATAACCCGAGCCAACACTGTGTGGCATCTTAAAGTGCCGAACCGGAACAATCGAAAAATGAAACATTAAAGAATTTGTCATTGACTGAAGGTGTATCGAACACTGGTCACTTATAAAATAGGAGAGTATGACAGAAATTTATTTCTTTATAATTAAATAATTTTAAGATTAAAAAAAACAAAACAGTAAAATCGCAAAGAGAAACACGAGGGAAATATCCAGAAGCCTGCCATGGAATTCCTCGCATTAAATCTTGTATTACACTAATTCCATACCATTGATATCTGTCTGTCTCTAAAAATCTTTTATAAAAAATTTTTAATATTATTCTTTTTTCAAAAAAATTTACTTATTCATTAAATAAAGTTGAGCAAAAATATTGACAAGATATAAAAATTTTGTGAAGAGGTAAATAAATGAAATTAAACAGGCAGAATATGTTATGTTGAGAAAACGCCTATTTTAAAAATAATTATTATTTTGAAATTGAATTTAAAAATGTAAGGAGAAGTATTGGAAAGCAAGCTTAAAAAATAATAACCAAATATGAGATAGACCATATGGGGGGGGGGGATATGGGAATCTATATCGTTATCGAGTAATCTCGTAACCGAAATTTTTGTTTGGAATTTAGTCTTAGTCTGGTCTCTAGGCTAATCTCTTCTATGTATTTTTAGTATAAGGAGACGAGGATTAAATTCAAAAAGTTAATAATAATTCTGAGAAAGGTAAAGTAAATTAATTAAAAATTAAGTTAAAAAAATAAAAAATAAGTTTTACATAGTTTTGTGTATAAATAGATGCCTATTTAATATTTGGTTTTGAAAACGCAAAGCTCTAGCCAAATGATTGGCTAACATAATTATTGTTCTGTGACGGCATTCATCCTAAAATTATTTTTAAAAATTAAATTTTTTAAATTTTTCTGACTTCCATATTTTGTGAATCTAGAGCTTTAACTACGATATCGTGAACACGGACACCTTAAAAAATTAAAGTAATTATTTCAATAATAATAAAAATATATTTTATTTTGAAGAGAAAGGGATCTCCACCTTTTAATTTTTTATTAAATTTTATTAGGATCTGTTAATTAACAATTTTTGACTTTAAAAAATCGCAACATTTTTTGAATATTTAAATAATTTTTGAAAATATTTACCTGAACTAAGACTTGCAGCCTTCCATAAAATACTTTAAAACAAATATTTTTTTCTTATTAATTACAAATTACCTGGGTAATCTAAAACAAGCAGCTTGTAAAAGTAAAAAGAAGGGAACCCATTGATAATAGGAAAGTTTTCTTTCTTCAGAATATCTTTCAGATTCTTTAATTTGTGCAACATGTACTTCTGGAGGTAAATAATAGGTATCTTCTGACCAACAAAAATTTTCTGCATACTTTAGAAAATTAAAAAAAAAGGATTTTTAAATTAATTTAAAAAATTTTTTGAGATGAAAGGTAATTTTAAAAATTAATTTCCATTTTTATTTTTGGTTTAATAAATTTAATAGTTCTGTTTAGTTGGAGAGGAATCTCGTAGAAAAATTTTTTTTATTAAATCAAAATTTCTTCTTTCTTCCTACTACAAATTATTAAAAAAATTTTTCGAAAATTAAAAATAAGCAAGGAAAGACACAATAAGATAATAAGAATATTTTTTAAATAATATTTTAATTTTTATAAATAATATTTAGGAACCGTCAGTTAAAAATTGAGGGTAATCCTCGGAAATAACCTAGTTTTTCTGTCCAATTTTAGATAAAATTAATTTTTATTTTTTTATTAACACTCCCATTGTATCAATTTTTAAATAAAAATATTTTAACAAATATTTTCTACCTGTTCCCAACTTCCAGGAAATTTATTTGGAAACATACACTCCAACGGTCTTTAATTAAATTTAAATTAATTTAATTATTCACTATTTACCTTCCCCCAAATTGTTTAAAAGAAATTAAAACAGAAAAGGCTAACAACATATTTGGAGTATATAAATAATTCATTCTGTCGGCAAAATCATCTTTTTAAATTTTTTTTAATTTTTAAAAATTATTTTTATATACCGTCTTTATGCGCTGATAAATAACGCGCCATAGAAATTAATGTTTCGATCATCATTAGTAATTTTATTTAATTTAAAATATTTTTTATTAAATCTTAAAAAATAATTTTAGAAAATTAAGAAAAAAGATTTTAAAATTAAATATATAAAAGAAAAAAATTTTCCAAGAAAGCTCCTCCGTATAGTGAATTCCCTTCAATTAGGGTTGGGGTTTCGAGTCGGCCCGAAGTTCGGGTCATTTTTTCGGGCCTCGTTTTTATCGGGCCGGCCCGAACGATCTTTTTCGAGCCAAAATTCGAGGCCCGACGCGATCTTTCGGACCGGACCGGGCCCCTAACTCTACCTTCACAATAAGTAAATTCCCTTCACTAATTAAAATATAAGCTTTCGTATTGTCTTTAATTTTTCTTTTTTTTGAAATAAAAAACAAAACTTCATAAATATTTTTATTGTTGAGAGTTATTCTTTCAGAAGATCGTTTTGCGTCTTGCGACAGAAAATAACAATCAAAAAAATAAGAAAGAAAAATGCGCGACTTTTATTGAATTTTTTCCCCTTATATTTTTGTCGCAAACATTAACTATTAACAAATTCTCAAAATAAATTTAAAAAAAAAAGAAAAATAAATCGAAAAATAACAAAATTAAATTTAATTTAAAAAATTTTTTTATTGATTCCTCTCAAAATGTGCAAACAGTAGTAAAACTATAAACACTTTAAAATAATTTTTGAGCAAAATTGAAAGGGAAAATATTTATTTATTTTTGATTAATGTGGAAATAGAGAAAAACAATTAAAAAATACTCAAAATAAATTTAATAAAATAATTATTTTAAAGTGGATTGATGGGAAAATTGAGAGGAAAGAGAGTAAGTAGACTATTTATTTAATGGAGAATAAATTGTAACATTAAAAATAGGTCGAAGAAATCTGCATAGAAATCAATGACAGGACTAGAAAAATCCCTTACAAAGGAAAGTGCCTGGGGTGTCCGTGGGACTTCGGGATGAAATTTGGTAGACAGGTAGGCCCTATTAAGTTGTGAAATTTTTATCATTTTCGTTGCGGGGTACCGTGGATCGAGTTATAAGCTCTTAAAGTTTTAGGTCTCCCACAGCGGTGGTGCAGTGGGATCATTTACTATACTAAAGTAGGTTATGATCTACCTGTCTAACAAATTTCATACCGAAATTCCACGGACAACCCAGGCATTCTCCTTTGACAGCTAAGGTTGGGGATTTTTAAAACTTATTTAAAGTAGATTTACTACAAGGCCTCAATCTCTCCCTCTTCTTAATATTGTACTAGAAATGTCCCATATTTTTATTTATTATACTTATTCATCCACTTACATAATTGTAAAACTATCGATCACAAAAATAAGATCAAAGGGGGAACAACGAACAATAAATAATAAAAATATAAAAAGAAAACTTTTTTAAGAAATAAAAAAATAATAGTAAAATGAGGTAAAAACATAAATAAAAACAAAAATTTGTGTAAATACTTTTAACGGTAAACAACAAAAATATATACATTTTACTAAAATATGTAAATATCCAAAATAGTAAAAGTACTAAATAAATCTTTGTTTATAGGCTAATACACATAAATATTGTTTATTATATTATTTTTTAAATTAAAAATAAAAATTGGATAAATTTAAATTAATTGAGGATATTTTTAGAAAAAATTAAATAAATTCAAAGGTTGATGATTAATTTGTAATTCAACAATTAGGGCCTAGTAGAAATGTTGAAAATTAAAAATAACTGGCAGTTCATTTAAGTAAATATTAGAAAATTGTTCAGTTAATATGATAATTTAATAAAATATAATTATTAAATTACAAAATTTTAACTTTTAAAAATTCCGGAAAGTTTTGGGGAAATAATTTAAAAAGGAATTGTTTTTAAATTGAATAATTATTTAAGAAATCTTTATTTTTTAAATTATTCGAGGGAATGTAGATTTTAAATCAAATCTAAACAAAGGTAAGGGATTATGTGTTGTACTGACATAATCAGGAGAATATTTAAATAGCTTCGATCTTGATATTACGACTAATTAGACAATTTAAATAAATCCAAACGAGAAATGTTTATTTTTAAAAACCTCTCAATTAAATAAATTTGTAACAAAAAAAAAGAAAAAAACATTTTTTATCATTTCCAGATTACAAATTTTAAATTTAAAAAATTAAAGTAAAAGGTGTTTAATTAAATAAAAGCATTGTAAACAATTGTATTTAAATTTAATTGTTCTTCTTTCAGAGTTTCTTGTAAAAACGTTTTGTTTTGACATCATTATATTCCATATGCTTAAATTTAAAAAATTATTTAGAAAAAAATATTTTTTTTTATTTTTATATTATTTCCCAATTTAAATTTAGGCCATAGTCAGTCACTTTTAAAATCTTTTAAAAAAATCCCCAATTAACTAACCATAACTAGCCACCCATCCCCATCAATAATATAATCATAAATATCTGCTGGGTCATTTGGAGCATCAACTTTTGTGTGAACTTCAGTTAAGGCATCCTTCTTTGGATCGTAAGTAAATTTAATCTTTAAAAGAAAATTAATTTATTTTAAAATTTAAATTAATTCTTTACTTTATGCATAGAATCATCCAAATATTCAGCTGTAAATTCTTCTCCCAAATTAAATTTGGGCCATTCAACGTTCTTTTTGGTTGTCTAGAAATTTTAGAATTTTTTCAAAAACTTCAATTTCTCTCCATTTACCTCAATTTTGCATCCATAACTTCCATCATCATTTTTAGTAAATGTTTTGGTTATTCCAGCTAAAAGGTGCTGTAAATGCACAAATTTTTTTAAAATAATTATTACCTAATTTAACCATTTGGCGCATAAACCAGCCATAACCTTTTGCCTAGAAAGGTTTGGAATTAATGAAGAAAATATATTTTTAATTTAAATAATTCAAGAATGGGAAGAAATCTTTTAATTGAGGGCTTAGTAAGGCTCTCCCAAATTTCTAAAAGGTTATGTTTCCATTCAATTACGGGAACTGAAACTAAAAACCATTCAAATTTTTGGGACCAGACAGTAGTGGTTCTCACTGAGTAAAAAATTCAAGAAATGACCACTCTCACTGAGTGGTCCATCCATGGAGTCTGGTTATTAGTCACTTCCTCTCTGTATCAGATTGATTAAAAATAAATCCCCTCCCTCCTTTACCTCCAAATATTCATCAAAATTCTCGCTGTGATCGACAGTCCAAGAACCAAGAAATTTGTCTGGCAAAGCCTTCGACGTTGTAGAAACAGAAGTTAAAGCAGCAACGGATGAAATTGAGATAATTGAAATAATAAAAAAAAGAATTGAAATGATTGAAATGATAGAAAGTATGGGGAAGAAGAAGAAACGCATTTTGTTTTTGATAAAGATTTTTTAAAAAAAAAATTAAAGAATCTAAAAAATTTAAATTAAAAACTTTTAAAATTAGGATAGAGTTAAACTTGAAAAATAAAAGAAAAATAAGGGAATTTTGTATGTATAAGTATGTATTTTCTTGGAGGTTGCTTTTCGATTAATCACTCTTTTAAAAAATCTGAAAGAAAAATTCTAAAATTTGTTTTCAGAAAATCTGAATGTATATCAGGTCCACATGACGATCCCCGTCACTGAAATCTGACAAATTTTATTTTCAGCTTTCTAAATTTATTTTTAGAAAATCTGATATGTAAATATGTATAAGAGTTATTCCTCTTAATTAATTGTAGATTTAACAGATAATGTTTTTATTTGAATGTCAGAATTTTATTTTATAAGGAATGGGGAAACTAAATAAAATATACTTGTATTTATTGTAAAAAAATAGGTAGGAGGAGTTTTTATTTAACATTTCTCCTAGCTTTTAATGGCAATATATTTTTGTAATAATTACTGGGAAAGTTTTTTATTTAGAAAAGAAAAAGCTGTAAAGCTAGAAAAAGGTTGTAAATAGTAGAATATACACATATGTTTTTTAATATTAAACTTTATTTTCTAAATAAAACATAACAAACTTGAATGTGTGATTCTCTTAAAGAGATCATCTATTTGAATGTCCTCTCTTTAGTTAAGTGTAAGGGTTGGTTCCTGTTTCCGATTCCCCATACACGCCTGACAATCCCCGACACCGAAATCTGACAGTCTATTTCCCGATATCTCCATTCATCTAAAAAGTTATCAATTCTAGTTTAGCGGTCATCATTATGGGGATTCGAATTCGTGGAAAATACTATTCCTGAATTCCTCTCTTTAGTTAAGTGTAAGGGTTTGGTCCCTAACTCTGATTCCCCGCTTCCGTCTGACGATCCCGAAATGACTGTCTATTTCCCGATATCTCTATTCCCGAAAGAGTTATCAACCCTGGTTAAGCAGTCAAGGGATTCGAAATTGTGGAAATACCATTCCAGAATTAAAGGCGTTTTGTGTTAAATAAATAAAGTCTGTGAATAATCAAATAATAATTTAAATTATTAGAATTTTAAAAAGTTTTTTGTCCTTTTCTTCAGAAATTATTACAGATTATAAATTATAACAGGGATTGTGACATAAAAACTTTCTAAAACGTTAATCATTAATAAAGAAAAAGTTTTTTTATCAGAAAATAAAAATCTAGAAAAATATAAAGACAACAACGTGCTTGCTCTTTTAGCTTATTTAAAAGTAAAAAAGAAAATTGTTGTCCATTACTAACCCTTTTCTTTCATCAACGTAGAGAGAAGGGGGGTGAATGGCAATTTATATTTTTATAAAATTTCTTTTTGTTTAGTTTTTTATTTATTGCTCTTAATCACAATTTGCCCATCATCAATTTATTTTTATTTTATTAGCTATTGGAAAAATGAGAGAAATAAAAAATATTTTTTTTAAAGTAAAAGAAAAATTTTTTCTTTTTGACACAAATAATTTCCCCGTAGTTTCTGTGACATTTGAATAATTAAATGGGACATTGGCTAACTTCAAAGAGACCGCCAAGTATTGTAGAATAAACAAACAAAAATAATCTTTAAATGATGATTGGCCTCTTTGACGGCACTAAAATATACATAGATATGCCTAAGTATATCTTTTATTCCTTTTCCCTTATTATTCTCTTAGATAACTGCAAATTTATCAAATAAAAAATCAGATAAGAAAAATAAAAGCAAAATAAAAAAGTCAAAAATGCTTTAAACAAAATCTTTTATTCTCAAGTACTTTTTGTGTACAAGAAGATCTTTAATCTTTCTAATTTTCTTTAAAGATAACTTTACTTACTTATATGTATTAGTTAGGTATTGAAAGAAAAATATTTAAAAATGCTTTTAAAAAATACACAAAAGATACAATTTCTAAAATAAAAATACAAAAAAATATTTTTCAAAAAAAATTCTGGCAATAGACCCCCTTTCTTTTCCCTGAATCCCTCTTTGCATTTGTTCTCATTTTTTCTGGATATTATATATCATTTGAAAGTTATCTTCGAGCTGAGTCAAATGACACTAAAATTAACGAAATATGACATAAATCAAGCAAATTATGATTGTCTATTTTAATCCATTTTAGCGGCTCAAAAAGCTTTTCCGAGGATTTAGCTTCATAATTCTGTTCAGAATCAACAGATTTAACATTTTGGTTTAACACACAGCTCAAATAGTTCTCTTGGTAGTGGGGCCAATTCTAGTTCGATAGAGGCCTGTAGTCTATAATTTTTCTAATTGGGTCAGGATAAAAAAGGCCGAAAATTGGCAAAAGATTTAAAATACATTTATTTTAAAAATACAAAAAAAATTTTACAAAAAAATATTTTTTCTAAAAATTCATTAAATAATAGGTGGGGGTGTTGGAGGAGTTCCAGCACGAGGTATAATAGGTACATGTTGTAATCCACTATCAGTTCTGGCTGTTTCAAGTAATTCATTGTCTAAACCTTCTAACCAATATGTGAGGAGAGTGCCAACACCCTTAAAAATATTTTCTAGAGTTTTTTAAAATTAAAAACCCCTTTCTACCTCAATTCTAACCCCTCCCCTCGGTGCACATTTAAATTCTGGAAATTGTTCAGAAAGTAATTGATAACTCCTTAGAGTCATTTGAATTTTGTCTGGCTGACCAGAATTTTCCATTTTTGCAGCTAACGTTACTTTAATTGGATGGAAAATTTTAAACTCAATAAAAGGAATATACCAGTTGTGCCAAACACACAATAACGAGGAGCTGTTATTCCAACAACACCTGGAATAGAAATAAGTTTAGAAGGGTGTTGTGAAAATAATAAAAATGCCGGGAAAACATCGTTTAGAATTTAGCCAAAATATTTATCTAATACTTATCACAATTATATAGGCATTAAAATTATGTTTATCCCTCCTTATCTTCTTACTTATCCCCCTCCTTGATCCTCGAAAGCTTTCCTTTGTATGGTTGCTACACAACCACTGTCTCATCATTTTGCCTTATATACTAAAGGAAGCTTCATCGGCCTTAAGGTACTAACCCGGAAATCTGAAATGCTAAGTTCTATTTAGGTGTACAATAAATCAGATATTTGTCCAACAATCAATAAATACTAGATTTACTATTTTAAAATCTAAAAACTACCAGTAAAAACACTTCCAGAATTAAACCCCCAACGACAGTGAAGATACTGCGAAGGTCTATGAGGTATTTCATAATGACAGAGAAACTAAACAAAATAATAATTTTTGTAATTTTTATTATCAATTTAAGTACATCTCTTTGCAATAAAGCAACAGAAGCAATTTCCTTAATATGGCTGTCCATCTGTTGGGGAACACCCGAGGCGACCATATAAGCATCCCCTTTAAAAAATTAAGGAAAAATATTTTTAGTTATTTAATTACCTATAGTTTCTACTTTAAATGCTTGATGTCTACTTATTGCCTAAATAAAAAATTTAAAAAAAACTGGGAAAAGTGATTTATTACTTCATCAAAAGCACGAAACATTCCATTAAGCTAAAAAATAATTTAAAATAAAAATACTTTTTTTAGTATTTGAAAATTCAGATTTTGATAGAAAAGACTTGAAAATAAAATATTTAATCATTCTCCTTTCCAAAAATTTCTCATTGCATATTTTTAATTAAAAATAAAGAAAAATAAATTTAAATTAAAAAAAGTCTACCAAATCCACAACTTCCATCGGAGCACTTTCACTACAAAGAGAGGTAAATCTAACAATATCGCTATACATAACAGTAACGGAACCATAAAATTGAGGTTCTACACGAAGACCGAGACGAAGTTCATCAACCACCGACCTTTTAAAGGGGAGTAAATTAAATTTAAACCCCTGTATTTACGTAAACCCTTTTGTAGGGAACTTATTATGAATAATATAAGGTAGATTTTCCAGAAAAGTCTTAAAAAGTGCCAAGGAAAAGATGGTAGAAATACATTAAATAAAAGAGTACGTAATATAGAGGTTTTGACTTAAATAAAATTTAATAAATAAATTTCCTCTCTACTTTGGCAACAATTCTAAAAGAATTTGTTCAACCATTTGTTGTTCTTCTTCTAATTTCCCTGTTTGTTCTCTAACCAAATTTTCGAGATTATTTGTATATTGTTCCATATTCTAATTTATTTTTTTTAAATTATAATTAAATTAATTTAAACATTAATTACTTTTAGAAAATTATCAACTAAACTTCCAGGCCTGAAAAATTTTCGAAAAATAATTTATCTAAAAATAAAATTGAATAAATTACATTTTCAATGTTGCATCAGTTATTTTCCTTACCATATTAGCATCGGGCCTAAAAAATAAATTTAAAATATTTTAATATTTAATATCCGTTTTAATAAGATAAACAGATATTTGAATTATTTTTTGACCGAGAAACTGGAAAAGAGAAGGTCTCCTTCTCTGTTTTTTAAATTGGGTATTGTCAAGGTCCCTTTTTGATCACTCAAACACTCGAAATGTGAATAAAAGGAGCAGGACCATTCACTAGATATAGGCTTTGATATGGATTCATATCAGTTGATTTATTTTTTCTGGATTGTGGGCCAAGAATTATCAAGGGCTCTTTTTTATTAATCCTCTTGTAATTTCAGAACTTTACTTTTCATAAACCCAATTAAATTTATATTTATTTCACTACCTTTGTTCTGGCTTCCCAAAACATTTTTTCATTAAAGCAACCAAATCAGGATGTACTCTTTCATTAACAACACCGTTAATTGTAGAATCTGTATTATCTTCATTCTTTTATTTAAAAATTTAATTAAAAATTTTTTAAAAGTAAATTACAGGAAATTCAGAAAAAATAGGTAAATGTTCTTCTGCAGCAGCACTAAAAATACAAACATCATCCTCGAGAGCTTCAAGACCATTAGATCCTTTATGATTTTAAAAAATTTTTAAAGTTAATATTCAAAATTTTCTGTTAATTATTTATTAATAGACTAATTAATTATTTAAAATTTCTCAAAATCCTAGTAAAACTTGTAAACCAACGAAATCTTCATAGATTGATCAGGGCCGAGTATGTTGATGGCCATATAGCCAGCCAAAGTTAGAATTAGAATCTTTATTAATCTAATGATCATCATAGATCAATCGGGGCATAAATCGATAAGGGTCTCGGATAAAGTTGTCACACCTACTACTTTGATCTATAAAGATCCCTTAACCTTTTTGTGACATAAACACCAATAGTATACCAATAAAACTACCAATCAAATAATTTACTAAACATGTTTTAGTTCTATAATTCCATAATCTACTACATTTATTTAATTACCATTAAATTCAACAAAACCTTCGCTATAATCCTCCGTTTCGGCAATTCTAAATTTTTTTTTTCTCAATATCATAAAATAATTTTAATATAAATTACCTCCTCCTGTAAAGAATTTCATATAAAATAGCACCAAATGCATACCTTTTTTTAAATATTTTTTTAATATTTTTTAAATTATTTTAAATCTAACATATCATAGGTTTGGCCATCCGAATTTGAAAATTCCTATAAAAATTTGAACTTTTTTTAACTAAAATATTTATTTATTTTACCAAATCTTCCACTTTATTTCTTAAAACAGCTGCTCTAATAGCTGTACGAAATTCAGGAGCATAATAATGTAATTCTAAATTAATTTAATATTTAATTGTAGGAAGAACATTAATAAAATTTAAATTTATAAGAGAATAAAGTTGGACGGAAATTTAATAATAATTATTTCCTCATTAAGAATACATAAGTAGAAATTATTTTTTATTCTTAAATTTTAATTAAAACACAAGGTTCTGTGTTTTCCAGACCTGGTAGATCGGAAACCCGTGTATTTTCATAAAATCCGGTTTTTTCGAGGTTTTAGCCAGGAAACCCAGCCTGAGTCAAAAGAAAAAGACACTGACACCGGGAACTGCGATTTAAGAATGCCAAACTATAATTTCTATATTATTGAAGGTAAGTTTAGATGAACTATTATTCCTCCATTTTAAACAAAAAGTTTAAAAATATTTTTCGTCCTCTAAATTAAAACCCCTACCATTATTTGGAATTAATGGCTGAATAAATTGTCTATCACCATTACTAAGTGTATTATTAAAACGCCATTTGTAAAGCATCCGGGAAGTTCCAAAACCTATGAAAAAAGAATATATTTTTAAAATATTAAAATTAAAAAAAATTCACCAGATAATTTCAAAATCCAATGACTATCAATTAAACAACGAGAAGAGGTTAATGCTCCATGATACCCTATAGAAGAGCTGTGGACGAAATCTAGACCCTTAAAAATTAATTTTTAATTTTATTATTCTTTCTTAAAAATACTTTAATAATATCCCTAACAAAAGCACTTTTAAAATTTATATCAATAGAATCATTTCTTCTAGTTCTAATGGTAACACCTTCTTCGCTAGTTAAAGAAGCAACACTAGCACCTATACCTCCTGGAGCACCTGGTGCTGTTTCCTTTGAAAAAAAATATTTTCTAAATTAATGGTGATTAAAATATAAAAGGCAAAAAATCTTGGAAATCAAAAATTACTTTAAAGCAATTAAGCAATATCCTAGATTTATAATAAAGAACCATTACAATAATTAACCTAATAATTAACTTAATTATTTTAACATTAAATGAACTGAACATAAAAGCCCAAAGAAAACCCCCTTTCCCAACAGTTCTTCCGACAGGTCTATCTAGGACCACCCTACTTCTAAAATATCACACCAAAAGCTAACTTAAATTAAAAAAAAAGATTAAAAATTAATTTTTTTACATTATTAATAGGAAAGAGTAAATCCTCCAAAGTTCCTCTAAAACAATATCTCCAAATAACCATTAATTCATTTGGTCTGTCAACACAAACACCCAAAAATGGGTTTATATTATCATGAACTATTTGTTTCATCTATTAAAATATCCATTTTTCAATTTTAAAAATAATTTTCAATTTTTACTTGAAACAATAATTGCATATCCTTTTTGTCAAAAGATAATTTTTCTTTTAAATTGTAACATTCAATAATTACAAAACTTTGTTCAAGTGTTCCAATATGTTTGCTTTGTACTGGGGGTCCTCCTCTTCCTTCTCGCATTCCAAATATTTGAATATTCTGTTTTTTAAGTTAAAAAATAATTTTTTGGTTTTTTTCAATAGGTAAGAGATTTCCAAGCTGACTACTCTCTTTTAGAGAAAATCGAGATTTATATTACAGAAAATATCAATTTCGGTAACTGAGAGCTTTTTTAATCTCACGAATAAAATTTCTAAGCTCGATCATTCTCTTTCCTAGAGACCGATCTGGGAATGTCATAAGAGAATCGAGATTTATATTTCAGAAAATATCGATGTCAGCAACCGAGATTCTTGTTCGAGATCTCATCTCGGTCCGGTTTCTTTTCCAAAATTTGATATTAACATTTTTAATAGGGATAATATTTCCTTTTTCCTTTACCTGCTGATTTGTTTGTTCATTATTAGTTAAATCTTCGCTATTTCTTTGCTCATTTAGTTGTTGATTATTTTGAAATATTTGTTCATTATGGTTTAAACTGTGTAAAGACATACTCTAAATTTGTATTTTTTCGATAAAAATATTTTTAAAATAAAGTTTAACTGAAGATCCTCCATATCCATTTACGTCAACAAAAGAAATTAATTGTTCAGAAACATAATAAGGCATTTGGGTTGTTTCGCCTTTTTTACTGCAAAATTTAATTAAAAATTGTGGGTTACCAAATAAAAATTAATTGGTTAATTTATTGCTATAATTTATTTTTTCAAACCAGACTGAAGATTTTCGGTTTGTTTTTGTTTTTATTCTACATTTTTTATGACGTTTATTTGCCATGTTTAATTTTTTCTGAATGTTTTTTCTGAATGTTAGTGACCTTTTTAAGGTATTTCTTAGTGAATAAATTTTTGATTTAAATCGAAGAATTTGGTGGAACCGACAACAGAGACCGGACCGAGACAATATCTCGTTCGAAAATCTCGGTTATCGAGATCTCATTTCTCGTACGACACTCCCTAGTCCGGTCTCTATCGACAAACCTACGAATAAATAAATGAGTAAAAATCCTGATACATAAAGTAAGTACTAATTGTTTTTAAAAACAATTAATTGGTTAATTAAAAATAATTTTCTAATAAAAAAACAATGAATTGGCCTCTTATTCTTTAAAAAAATATTGAATACATACACTCTTCTGAAGCACAAAAATATAACAATTCCCAAGCTAGCAGCAGCAACAACACTCACAATAATTATTATAATACTTAAAATTTTCAAAAATAAAATTAAAGATTTATTCATTTAATAACCTTTTATTATCACAAAGTTCCCCATTAAATCCACAATTTGGAATATCTTTGGGAAAATTATCAGGCAACTTTTGATTAACAACAAATAAATTGGCTATCTTTATTTTTTTTAATAATTTTTGGATTTTTTTCTTAAAAAAATTTTTTTATTCTACCAATCCAACACAAACTCCATCAGCTGTAAGTTGGGATTTTGAACAGTCTGTAGTTATTGAAATATTTGCAATTTCATCCATATAATTTTGCTTTAAATTTAAACAAATAATTAATTTTTGATTAAAAATAAAAGTATAAAAACAAATAATATACCGTATGTGCTCGAATAATTTCTCTCAAATTACCAACTCTCGATTACCTCTATTGAGAGATTCAAATAATTACCCTCGGCCAAAAGTCGTACTTATACTTTCATAACTCGAACAATTGGCCCTCTTTCAGATAATTAACCTCTCTAGAGAGAGAACCTCGAAAAAATTTAAAATTCGAAAATTTTTTACCCCCGATTTTTTCCAAAGGGGGTACCCCTTATGAAAAATTTTTAAATCGAGCATGTAAGGTAGTCATTTAAAATTCAATCATTTTAAGTTCCGGAAAACTTACCCGGAAAAGTTAAATAAAAATAAAAAGTTCCCACCGTTTGGTTGTTTGAATTATACGAAAGAACCAAAAAAAGTTTGTAGGGAGCTATTCGTTTTTGATATCCACTTAAAGTTATTGTGCCAAAAGGACCTAAAAGAATATTCTCTAAGAAGAAATATTTCCTCCAAAAACCTTCCAAACTTTGCCCAACAGCATCAGCCAAAATCGTTCCATTTTGATAAACAGAAAGATCATTTGTGCTGCTATATGCATGCCACAAAGCTAAAGCATAAGTCCAAAAACATTCGTAAAGCTATTTTATTTAAGGGGTTTTGTCAGAAAAAAATTTTTTTACTTGAATTGATTGAAGTAATTTATTTCTTTGTTGAATACCAGAATCAGTACTTAGCCCCATTTGTTTAATAAAAGTGTTTATTTGATCGTTTGAATAAAAATCGTTGACAAGCTTTTTTTTTTAAATTAAATAGAAAAATTAAAAATAAGGGAATTCTTCCAAAAAATATTTTTCTTTTTAGGTATTCTCCCTCTAAATTTTTTTAAAACAAAAGAAAAAATATTGTATAAGTCATCCATAAGTCGGAAACTTTTTTGAATTTTTATCAAGTAGACACCAAAGATTTTGCGTTCCTATATAGGGTTGGGGATTTCAAGTCGAGCCGCTGTTCGAGTCATTTTTATCGGGCCATCACGTCCGCGTCTTTTTCGGGCAAAAATTCAATGCTCGACTCGATCTTTCGGACCGGGCCGGATCGGGATTGGAACAAGATCCCTAACACAACCGGCCGGACCGACCCACCAACTAACTCTATTCCCACATATACCTCAAAGTAAGAATTTAATTTTTATTTTGGCAAGATCTCCAATACAATACACCTTCTGGTAAATAAATATATTTAATTACCACTAAATTATGTTGAAATAAATCAAGCATTTGTTTATTTAATTTATAATCTCCATTTGTTTTTTGCATCCAAGGTAAATCCATTTCTGTTGGCCAATAACGGGTAATACAAAGAATTGGGGAATAATCAGTCTTTAAAGAACAATTTTAATTTTTAAATTTTATTAATTAATTAACTGTAGATATTCCAAGAATTTGCAAAGCAGTCAAAAAGTCGACATAATCGGATAATTGATCCCCCAAGACTGCAACAATTACTGAGAAATATATTTTATTAACTAACCAATTAATTGGTAGTTTAAAAAAATTCTATTAAAAATTAACTTAACAATTATTTGGTTGATTTACAACTATATTTTTTAATATAAAATACCGTATTTACTCAAATAATTATCTCTCTTTATTAATTACCCGCCTTCCAGTGAGAGGTTGAAACAATAATTACCCAGAGTAATTATTCGAGAATTTACGTTAGTTAAATAAAAAATAATTAAAAATATTTTTCTCTTTTTCTACCTCTAGCCTTTTGTTTAACATCCTTCAATTGAGAAGCAAAAGAATTACTTGAATTGCTTCCATCTTTATTTGGAGAAAGTTGAATATGTGAAAGTATTGTTATCTTAAATAAATAATTTTGTTTTTGAATTTAAATCTTAAATATTTAAAATTATTTTCTTTTAAAAATTCCAAAAAAATTTCCAGAAAAAATAAAGCTTTGATTTAATATCTTAATTAATTTCCTTGAATTTCATCCGGAAAATTAAAAATAAACATCATTATTAAAAATTCTCATTTTTCCCTTAAGTGACCTACCAAAAAATTAACTTTATTAATTTTTCAAAAATTAATTTAAATATTTATTTTTATTAAAAAATATTTTTTTATTCACTTTATGGTCTGTAAGAAATGATTCCATACTTGTACCAGGTTCAGCTTTATCCCCACAATCTGGACAACTAATTAAAGCAATACTTTTCCAATTAAATAAAGTTAGTGTAGACAATAAATTTACACCCAAATTGGTTATTGACATTGTTGACATCTTTTGTTTTAATTAAAAAATAAATTAAATTCTTTCTGATTACTTCATTTTAGCAAAGAAAATTAAGAGTTTTGATTCTTTTTTAAACCCAAATAAATAGAAAACTTAAAACAAGAGTTGTCAGTTCTCGGTAAATTTTTCGACTACCCAAAATTGATGCAATAAAGCAAACTGAAATTTTTTTATTTTGGTTTGAAACTGACAACACTTCTCAAAACCCAAAAACAGCACTCGATTAAAAAATCGAAAAATAAATAAAAATTAACCCAAAAATCAAGCTTATTTAATTTTTAGCAAATTTTTATTTAAAAATAATTTTTTATTTACTTGAATAATACTGTTAGGTGCTCTTTTAAATAAAGAATTATTTCTATTGTCTTGCCAAAAATCAAATTGAAGTAAATTTTCAGTTGAAGATAATCTTCCAATTAATTCAATATCTATATATAAATTAAAATCCTTCCCTCTTTAAATTAATTTCCTTCTTTACCATGTGAGCAAATAGGTCCAAATAAAGCACTAATATTCGAATTATAAATCATTTGTAATGCTTGAAATGAGCCCCCAATGCTTTGAACGCCTGTTGGGCATGAACCACTTGAATCGTATGATTTAACACTGAAAATATTTAAAGGGGATTTGAGAATTATTTAATTGAGAAAATTCTTTTTAGTATGCTAGAGCTGTTATAAGTAATATTGCTAATAATTTTAGACTATCTATGAACCTACATATTAAAGAAGTATTAGATGTCTAATCTTCATTAAGTTAGAGACTAGACTTAATGATAGATTTGGATTAATGTCTAGAAGAACGTCAATTTTAAATAGATTTTAGAAAAAAATCTAGTCTATGTCCAATCATTAATAAAAATAAAAATATTATTTTAATATAACATTCGAAAAGCTTGAAGTAAACAATGAGAAATTGAGGGGCATAAATTGTAAGGTAAAGAAACTTGGCAAAATTTTGCAGACGGGAAAATAATGAGGGAAAACAAGGTTTTATAATTACGTCCATTTCTGATATAAAAATCTAAAAATGCACCTAATTTGAAATATATCACGTTGAGTTAAATTAAGTGTATGTAATTGTTGATTAGCCATAGTTAAAAGTTGTTCACTAGGTAAAGTCTCAACACTAACCAAACCTACAGTAACCGAAGCTGTAGAAGAATTGGTAATTAATTGTGTAAATGATTGACTAATTGAAGTAATTAAGGTTAATAGAAAAGGCAAAAATTTGGAGTAATGTACAGGCAAGAAATATACAGGCAAAAACACAAAAAAGGCACTGAAAAAAATTTTTTTAATAAATTATAATTTTTTTTTATTTCCACACCTTTTAGTAGAGCATGTCTTGCAACAAGACGGAATTTTTTAGGCAATAGTTTAAATAATATGTACGATGTTTTATTTGTCTTTGAATTTAGACGTATCTGTAGATTATATTTTTTTATTAATTTAAAAAAATTAGGAGAGTAAGTACGCGAATCCGAAAGTAAAACAAATAACACCTAACTTAAATTTAGACATCAGTTAAACACTCAATTTAGGGTAAATTTTTAAAATTTGGATATCAATGGGTGGGAAGAGCTGTAAAACTATGTAAACAATATTCCCAACTTTTTCAACATAGCGTACGGAAAATTTATGATTGACTTATGAAGGCGTTTGCAAGTTTCGCAATAATTATATAGAATGCGTTTAGTTAATAAATTCGTAATCCCGGTTTTTAATTATATATTTTTCATTTGCCATAAAAAACAAAAAATTGAGAAATTAAACCCCACAGGAAAATACAATAGAACAAATAAAAATCCTTTATAATTGCGAAAATACTTGCAAACACCTTCATAATGCATATTTTGTTGTTAAAGTCTCCACATCCGTATATTAAATACAGATAAATTTTTAATTTACGAGGTTACTTTTATTTTTACGTTTTTGGTGTCGTCCTTCCTCTCGCCCATTTAAATATTTATTTAAAAATTGGTTGCTATTTCTAAATAATCAAAAGCATCGATTCTAAAAAATATATTATCCTCTCGGTTGGCATTAACAACGGAAGAATTGTTTTAGCTAATTGGCGGGCAGATTCATCTCACGCGGCAAAAATACATAAACATTTTTAATTATAATTTTTAGAGAAATTTAATTATAAAATAAAATTTACAAATAGTTGAAAATAATATTTAATAAATTGGTTTAATATTAAATATATTAATATTTCCTAATATTTTATACGTATTGCTAGAAAATATGATTACGCCTAGTGCTGGGTATGGGTAGTCGCGAACCATCTATGACGCTAGCTTCTCAGCAGATTCCCGGAGCCGAAGCAAAGAGTTTAAAATCCAGAAGCTCAAAAAATTTGCACAATTCAACACGGCTCCGAATACACAACGAATATACACCAGATTTTTTGTTAACTAAACTAAGGCTTGTCGCGAAACATCAATGAACCTATTCGAGACCCTTATCACTATAAGACTTATGCTTACTAAACTAGAAGCTAGTCGCGAACCATATGACGTTTAGACCTATTCGATCTAGCCGAAGATTAGTGATCTGTATAGATTAAGGTGGGGGCTAGGTTTATTTCTATCTAGGGCTGCCGAAGATTAGTGATCTGTATAAATTAAAGTGGCTATCTTCCAGATAAAATTTTAAAGGATAACCATCAAAAAACAAAATTTAACAAATATTATTTATAAACAGCAAAATAATATTTTGGATATTAGACACTTATGAAACAAAAACAGACAAAGCACCTAGCCAAACAATTAAAGGAAATAATTTTAAAAATCTAGGATCAGCTAAAATACAAAAATATATATTTATTAATTTTTTGCTATGTGCTTTAAACAGAAAAAGGGAATTTATAAAATATATGTACTTTTTTCTAACACAAAATAATATCCTTCTTTTCTAGAACCCATAAAATCAATTTAACACTACCTGAGAAAGGCCGAATTGTTCTTTAATTAAAAATAAATTTTTAAAAAATTATTTAAAGAAATAAAAATCTTACAAGCCTCGCCACCTCCCGTAGTTGAATGGCCACCGCTTTTACTAGTATCTTGCCTCCAAGCTGGTTTCTTTACTAAAAAATTTTAATTATTACTACTTTAAAATATTTAATTTTATTAGATAAATTGGATTTTAAGAAGGTACAAAGCAAAAAGAGAACCTAATAAACTCAAAATCCAAAATAGACTAGCTAATAGATAACTAAATATTTTCACAATATTTTTTTCAGTTAAGAATTCATTAAAGCATTTAACAAAATTTTTTTAAACAAAAATTAGTTGCTTACCACTACTCTCTTTATCAAGCTCCGAAAGTCTTGCTGAAGAAATGCGACTTTCAGTTTTGCTGTCGCGTGGATACAAAGAACTGGCTGCCTAAATAAAATAGATTTTGTTTTAAAATTAAAAAAAAATAACCGCAGCTTGACGCCTATCAGCCGAACTTCTACCTCCGTAACCAGTTCGACCAGTATTTGGTTTCCGCAAAAGCTGGACTTTATCCTGCTGCTTTTCGTGCTAAAAAAGAGAAAAAAAAGTTTAAAAAATTAATTTTATTATTACTGCAATTCGTTCCAATTCATTTACTTGTTGCTCCTTTTCCACCTCTTCCCTTACTTCATTAATTGTTTTTGGACCTTTTTCGCCTCCACGAGGCACCCAACGATTCTTTTTCAAATCTTCGAGGTCCATTATTGCAAAACGAACCTTCAATATTTTTAATTTAAAAAAAAGAAAAAATAGAGTTAATTACTCGATTGGAGACTTTAGGTTTGAGTTGACTCAAATGAGAAACAACCATATCCAAACGAAATTGTTCCTGCTAAAAATTAAGTCAAAATTTTAAATTATATACCTAATTTCTAATTTAATATAACCTGCTTTTCACCAGATATAATCTGAGCTGAAGTCTTCGGCTGTTGAAGTTGGCGCATTCCTGGGCCTTCTTGTTCTGTTCGCTTTTCATAATTTTTTCCAACTGTTTCGATCAACTCCACAGCATACCTAAAAGAATATTTTTGCAAAAAATAGGTGACAAAATAAATTACTCAATATAAACTTCATCATGTGTTGCTTCGAATCTACGCACCAATTCAACAGCACACCAATCAATAATCTAAAATAATAAACTTAAAAATTATTATTCTATATATCATTCACCGTTTCAATAAGCAATTGATGTCGATATAATTGTCCAATAAATTTTATAATTCCCAAAAGTCGACGTTTTTCTTTAGAACGACGAGTTTCGAGTTCTTCTTCGAGTAATACACGAGTCTTATCATCTGCAGTCTCTAATTTTTCTGTTAATTCTTTTACTTTATTGTCATACTCATCAGAAGCAAGAAAAGTACGTTGAGATTTTGTAATGATCTCAGCTCTAAAATTCTTCAATTAAAAATTTAAGTCAAAAATAACCTAAAATTCTTCTTCTCTTTTGGCTTTTCAGATTGATTGTCTGCCTGATCTGACTTATCAGACTGTTTATCGGGTGTTTTATCACGCTGTAAATACATTTGGCGCTCGACATCAACCTAACAAAAATATTAAAATCTTCTTTCATTTTCTTTTCGATACCTGTTTTTTGCACAAATCAGAATAAAGAGGACAAAAATGTGGCTCTTCTACAGCTTTATCAAAAATCAAATCAATAACTGGAGTCAGAAGTTTAGTGTCTTCAATAAATTTATAGGCACAGAATTCATCAGAAAGCTGCAATTTAAAGGAATATTTAACAAAAATCTAGAATAAAACCTCTTGATATGAAGAAGGTGTGATTTTATTGAGCAAACCACGCACTTCTTTTTTGATTTTCTAAAATATTGAAATAAAATTTTATTAAAAAAGACAAACATCATGTCGAGCCTCTTCCTCATCTTTAACAGGCGCATTCATATCAAAACGTTCTTCACGTTTTGATTTCCAAGCATTAGCAGACTTTTTAGGTAAAGTATCAGTCTAAAAGTTAAAGAATATGTATACGTGGAATATACAAAAAATCAAACTTTTTCTATTTTTGTTGGTCTCTGATCCAATGATGGACGGCAGACAATTGGCCCTTTCTTTGGCTTTAATTTATTATCACTGTGACGGCCAACTAAAATTTACCAAAAAATTAATTACTGCAAAATTGGCAAACCATAATTTGGCGGGCGAGTAGAACCGAACCGTGATCCCCCACCGAATTGATTAGTAGCTCCAAATTGAGCATTACCACCCCCTCCTTGATGCTGCCATGAAGGCTTGAAATCACCACCAGCAGCCTCAAACCGCTTTGAAAAACAGATAAAAAATTACAAAAAGAAACAAGTACTTTAGGTTTCGATCCAATCGATAACTGATTAACAACCATCCCCTTCTTGCTTAACCCCAACTCCTCAAGTTCCTGCTCAGATCTGGGACATTCAACAGTTTTTATTGCCTAAAAATAATTATAAAATTAAAAATTAAGCAAAAACGAACACGTGCGACTTTTCGAAGAAGCATGAGGAAAGAACGGCTATAAATCATTTCATCAAGATTATGTGTGTCATCACTAAAAAATGATCCGATATAATATAAAAATGTATATTCAAGGAGAATAGGTTTTTAAAAAAATAACCGAATTCCATCAAACTTTGCCATCGCCTCTTCTAATTCGCTAATTTTTTCTTCGGAAGTTTTGGCATCATTAATTTCAGTTGGCGAAGGACTCTGTCCACCATCAACTTCCTTGAATATTATAAACATATAGGCAAATATGAAGTTAAAAACCTGTCCAGAAAAAATATCTACTATTGCTTTATTTGCATGTTTTCCATGTTCATCTGATTCAGGCAATCGAACTCTTTGTTCATCAACATAAAGTGACGGACTCGTTCGAACAAATTTAAGTTGGTCTTCTTCATTTTTAGGCGATGGATTTTTGATCTGAAAAGAGAAAAATAGCAAAAAATTAGTGAACGAAAAACATTAAGCTCCAAGATAGAAGGCAAATTATGCGGTGAATGTTGATGATTTATTGGCATTGAATGCTGTTCAATAGGAATCGGAGATGAAACGCTGTTAACAAAATTTGGAGGATGCAACAAGTATGGAAACTGTGGCGAATGTGTTGGTTCAGAGAAACCAGCTGTGTTTGCTAAAAATTAAAAATAAGATCGTAGATAAAAAAATAAAAATTATGCAAAAATATTCATATTATTATTACAAAAAACAAGGGATTAGCATAAATGGTAAAAAACATGAATCAATATGTTTAGAAAACAATTTTTAATTTTCGTTATTAAAGTTTGGAAAAAATTATAAAACGGAAATAGCATTATATGTATTTAGTGTCAATAAATTTTACCTTGCGACCCTTTCTGAATGATTGGAATTGAACCAGTTGTATGCAAATGACGCTGCTGTTCTAACAATGCTTGGTTCATAGCCTCATTAGCCATCATACCAGCAGAAGAGGAAGGCGAACGTCGATTAGTTTGCTGTGGTGGCACAGAACCAGCATCATGAGCACGTTCTGCAATTTTTCTGAAGAAGTCAGTCTTAACGATTGTTGATTTAGTTTCCTCATCGGAGGCCGCTGATGAACCAATAGAAGTAGCTGGTCTTGTATCTATTGTTTAAAAATAATTATTTTAAAAAGACAAATAGACATACCCGGTCCTAACTTCAAAGACTCTCCACTATCTGGATTAACAATTGCCAAAATCCTTTTCGCTTTCTGAGGCTGTGTTTGTGTGGTTGGAGCATTAGCTGAGGACAAAGTTCCTCCAGCGTTTGAAACAATAACATTGCTCTGAAAATTTTTTAATATTTTTTACATATAAAAAATTAAAAACCTGTGGCATAGAAACAGCAGTCGCCGGCATTCCAATAGAAACATTAACATTCTGTGGTTGAATACCACTTCCACTCGAAGAAATAAGCTGCTGCGTAGCATGGGTGCTAGATGGAATAACCGGTTGACTCAGAATTTGATAAGCAGGCGCCGGAGGCTGTGGCATAATTAGAGTCTAAAACGATTAAATTTCTTTTAGTCCAAATACTGAAAGAATAAAACCTGTTGAGTTACAGGATATCCAGCTGTATTGGTATAATATTGACCAGCAGGTGCACTAGAAAAAATTAAATTAATTGGGAGAGCACTAAGAATATAATGGCTTACGTATAATAATAATGACCTCCAGATGTTGCTAATTGTTGATTAGGATACCCACTCTGCTGCATAGCAAAACCAGTTTGAGGATTATTAGCATTTTGATACATCCCATACATTGCAGCAGCCAAATCCTGCTGCTGTTGAACATTTGCAACTTGAGTCGAATCAGGAATCATAGCAGGCTGAATGCGCGTACCAGGTGGAAGGTTTATAGTTGCCCTGTTTGAATATTAGAGATCGAGATTTTTGAAAAGCCTGGCCTGTTCCTGGGTTCTGAGTTTGATTTATTGACATGGGCCGGATCCTTGGCCTGTAGTCCAGGAAAAACCCAGGCCCAGTAAAAACCCAGGAAGGTCAAAAAATGCCTGGGCCTGGAATCTGGGTACAGGAAAAACCCAGGCCTTGGTTTTTATCGTTTTATTTTTTTTTTGAAATCCAGACCCAGCTCGATCTCTATTGAATATACACAAATACAAAGAATTTAAAACTAACGGTCCATCTCTATGCGCAAAACGATGCGAATTGTGAGGCACAGAATATTGCGAATGATGTTCTTGTTGTCCAATTCCACCTACGTTATGCGAATAAACGTGATGTTGCTAAAGTTTTGAAACATTAAGAAAATATCGAAAGACTTAGGAAAACCTGATGTTGAGAAACATCGTTACCCTGAGTCCCACCATTTGTAATTGGAGAATTCTGATGCGAATGATTTGTTGGTGGATTTGCACTGACAACGTTATTGTTCATATGATACTTGACAAAATTTAATTTTTTGTTTTCGTTAACTAAAAAAGAAACAAATTAGTAAATTAATTTGTTAATTATTCAATAAAAGAAAACACAAGAAAACAATTTTTTAACAGAACATTAGAAAATTTGTTGTTTAAAAATTTAACAGACTTCAGCTGTTTTCAAAATAAAACAGGTAAATATAAAATTTTAAAAACAAAATTTCGAAATTTACAAGGGTAAACTGCAAAAAAAATAAAAAAAAATTTTTTAGACATTTCGCCAAGAATATTTCGTAAAACAAAAATTTTGCAAAATTCGAACATTGATAAGCTAACTGATAAGAATAGTTTATTTGTAATTATTATTTTTAATCAGTTTGCCCTTTTTGGTTGTAAAATTTTAACAAAGAAAATAAAAATCATTTCTTTTCATTTTTAGCTCGGAAAAATGTCTGGCTCCCTTCGAGATCGTATTTTAACAATAAATCCTTCTATTGGAAATATTTTATACAATCCAACTGCTTATTTATTGTACAATAGAGAAATTGGAATGAGTAAAGAACGAAGAAGATTTTTAATTGGTTTAATTTAAAAAATTTTTTAAAAATTTTTCTTTTGAAAATTTTCTTTCAGTTAATGTTTTTGATTTTGTTCTTTCTACACTTCTTTGGCTACTTTCTGCTGTTACTAAACCTTATAAACATACATGGATGGAAGTATTTTTAGAAGAAATAAATATTTTTGCTACTCATTTTCTTCACAATTCACTTTTTGATTTGGGTATGATTTTAGTTATAAATTTGTTTGGATGAGGACTAGGTCTAGGCTATACATACAGACAGGCTTTGGACTATGATCTTATTAGGGTTATTAGTGTCCGGTTAATTTTTGCCTGCGGTGGTTCAAAAAGAGGAACAGGAGCATTTGAGCCGCCACAGGGAAAAATTAACCGTCGCAAACAACCCCAGTTCCTACCAATTTTTGTTCAGGTTTTTTTTGTTTTTGAGCTTTTATTTCTGGAGTCCAACCTCTATTAGTTTCTTAAATTAGTTCTGAAGCGAATCTTATGTATTTTCTATAGAACTTCTGTAAATATTCAAATTTTTCTAAATTTACATTTTTAGCAATACTTTCATTCCTTCGTATGCTGATTTTATTGTTTGCTTATGCTTGGATAAAATGTGATCACTGGTATATTTAATTAATTGTAAATAAAATACTTTTATGCCAGGAAGGATTCCTGTGGCGTTCACTACAACTGTTTCAACTATTTTCATTGGAATTAAAATATTTTATTTTTTCGATAAAGACAAAGGTTCAATACAACAGGTGATGTTTTGAAATTTTTATGAAAATAAATGTTGAATTTTGCTATTTTCTGATGAAATTTTCCTTTTATAATTTATTCATTTTAGCTATAATTTTTAGAATTTTTTGATTTTCTTTTAATTTTTTTTTGTTAAAAAATGCAGATTTTATTTAGTGTTAAAATTTAAATTTTTAAAAATTTAATACAAACTTTAATTTTCAGTATTTGGTGATTATTGCCTCACTTTGTATTGCTTGGTTCGAACTTTGGCTTATGCCCTTTAGAGTTTTGGATTCAGAACATCAAAGAGACATGTTTCTATTTTTTATTTTAAATTAAAATATAATTTTTGTAGAGGTGTAGGAACAACTGTTATTAATGGATCTGATACGGATAGACAACGTTTAAATGCTCAAGAATTAATTAGACAGATTGTTGCTAATGAAGAGGAATTCTTTCACACAGCATTTGAAGACGACACTTCTGGTAAGGTTTTTTAATTTTTTTGGGAACAATTTTAAAAAGGGGTTTTTAACACATAAAGGAGGGGTTTTTTGGTATTTTTCAAGAATTTTTCTATTCAAGATTAATATACTTATTTACAAATCATTCAGATGATAATGAAGAACGTTGCAAAAATATTTCACGAATTGGTAAAGTATCTAGAAGAAAATGCAAAGAAGCAATTATTCGAGCTCAGAATGAAGCAGATTCCCTTTTTGTTAATATAAATTGTTGGAAAGTTTTACAAAAAGAAAATAAAAATGTGCCTGAAGTTTGTGGATTTTTTATATTTAAATCCTGGTTTTTAAAATTAATTTTTAGATTCGTTATCATGACGCTTCAAACAGTTATTACATAAAAACAGTGATAGATCACACTGCTAGAGGTTTTTTAAAAAATTTAAATAAATCCAAAATAATTTTTAAAGCTGTCTTTAATGCTGTTTGGAGAGAAAGTCAAAAATGGAATAAACAAATTTTGGAAACGAGAATAGTTGCTGGTTTGGTTTTTTATAATTTTATTACTTTTTAGCTTTAATTTTCTCTTTAAGTTGTTGATAGTACAACAGATATTGTTATAACGATTACTAAAGCTTCTGGTGGTGGTATTTTTTAAGCACCGAGGTATTTTTTAATTAAAAATTTATTGCTAAAAAGGAAAAATATTAAAAGTTTTTTCTAAACTTGACATGAAATTTACAAAAAAATTTTTTTAATTTTAAAATTTAAGGCATTTCATCGACATTCGGTAAATTTATTTTACTCAAAAATTTAAAAGAAAATAAAATTTTCAGTCGTTTTATCACCAATACAGATGAAACTTCTTTTGTCGGGGTTTATGTGTCGATTGAATTTGCTGAAGAGGAAGAAACTGTTGGAGGAGAACAAAAAACTTCAAAAAGTGCAAAAAATGAAGGTGGAGTTGAAATTCGGTGAGAAACTATTTAATAACCATTTGAAAATTTACGGGCTGGGCTGGGACAAATTTTTTTCTTTATAGGCGTTGAGAAAATTTTTTTGAGATTAGACGAACTTTTGTTTTGGTATAAATATTTTATCAAAAAGAGAAAAATTTCCTTTCATACATATTTAATTTTAAATTTTTTTCTAAAAATTTTTAGGGGTCGTAATGGTGTAAATATGTTTAGAATTTCTAAATTGGGAGAGAAAAATGCTTTGTTTGAATGGTTAATGAATACAGATTTGCGGGTAAATTTTATTAAAATTTATTTTAAAATTTTATTTTTATGTTTTAAGATTCCAATCCCTCGAATGTTGATACGAAGGGTATAAATATTATAAAATAAAAAAATGTAAAAAATATTTTTAGTCGATTACAAGCTTTGTTATGGATTATGCAAAAATGCTTGTTACATTTTTAGATGAAAATCCGACAGGAATAAAATAATATTTTGAGGGAAATATTTTTAATTTTAAAATTATTCAAAAATTGGAATGTGATATTTGGGCTTAAAAATTATTTTCTTATTACTATAACATTCCATTTAATATTTTTAATAAAATTTATTTTTATTTTATATATTTTTTTGAAATTATTTTTAGTCACGTTTAGGGGATCTAAAAATATTTTTTGATACCGAAAAAACTGTGTTACATTATTACCCGTTTTTACTAAATACATTAATAATTATCACATTTACTAATTAATTTTACCCAAATTATAGCTTTATTTCCCAATTATCATTAAATAAAGTTTGTTTTTATTGAAAGTGATAGGAATGTGTTTAAAATTATGAAAGAATTAAAAAAATTTAAATAGACTTCTTCTTTTTCCATCAAAATCATCTCCTTTTTCACTTTTCTTGTGTCCAAGCTTCAGCCAGACTTACAGTACTGTCTTTGTAATTAAAAGCCACACAAGCTTTATTATAAAATGCTTGTCCAAGAATCCATTGATTTTGGTTATTTTCGGGTAATAAATTTCTTGCTAACATTGCAGGGTCTGGCCTAGAGCGAATTAACACATGACACCAATTAAATATTTTAAAGTTTTTTCCAAACATTTTTGGAGTAACTAACTGAAAAATAAAATAAAAATTATTTTTGGAGAAAATAATTATTTCTTTACAGGCATAATATAATCCTTCGGGGTAAATTCAAACGACTTTCCATTTTCTCCAAAAGTAAATTTAATTGTTGGAAGTTGTTCTAATTCTTGGGCACTTGGGCATTGAACCATTACGTCTTTTGGAGACTACAAAATATATAAAAAATTTTTTTGAGTTTTTAAATTTTACAAAAATATGTATAGCTGGGATTAACTGGAAAACTGTGAAAAGAGGGCAATCTTCCTCAGTTTATTTCCCAGATAAATAAAGGATAGAATTTTCACCCTTATCCTATTAAAAGGAATTTATTGTTTAAAGAATTTCTAGTAGTAAACTCTATCCCTAAACCTTTTACATAGAATTTTTTATCATTTGTCCTTGAATGAACCCCTCGATTTGCTTAGGTCCCTCGTTTTTAAAATTCCTCGATTTGCTCCCTATATTATCTACAAAAATATTCCTTACAAATCTAAATATCTAAATTCAAAACCTACAAGTTTAGATAATTTAATTTTTCGCAAAAATTTAAAGAACCAATTGTCCTTTACTGGTTTAAGCTTATCTAAAATATCTCTTGTAAAATTCTCAGGTGCAAACATAAAAATGTCTGTTGTGGATATTAGTGCTTCTTGGTCTTTAAATGTTTCACTTGTTTCGTTTAATATTTTTTCTGCTTCCATCGAAATTTTCCTGGAAAGAATTTTTCTTTAGAATTTTTTTTAAAAAATATTTCCAAACCAACGACGAGCTCCTTCCACTATAGATTGGGGCTGGCCCCATTGCACACAATTTTCACTATTTACTAAACCAAAATTCAAAACACCCTTTGTTCCACTTAATGGGTCTAATTTGCTGTAAAATAAAAAAAATTTTGAGACTTATTGGCTCGCTTTAATGTTTTGTTCCTCTGAGATAAGAACAAAAAAGTCTATTATATTGAAGAGTCTATTAAATACAGGTCTCGTATTCATATTAATTGGAGGGTTAATTAATCTCTACGACTTCCTCCTTTGCCACTTCACTTCAACTCTATATCTAAGTTCTAAAAGGCGACGTACTAGACCGTATCGCTTAGACACAGTATAACACAAATCTGGCCATTCAATTGGGTTAATAATTGGAATACATATTAAGAACAATTTAGAGAAATAATTCCTTACTCAAATTTTTGCATATAAATGCTCACAACGGGCTGTTCTTGTTTTCCAGTAACCAAATATTGAGCGCCACTTTGCAATTTATAAGAATCATCAGAATAAGCTAAAGAAAATACTCCATCAGCTTTAGGTGGTTTTGGACCACCAGAATTAAGAATTCCATCAAATTGGTTAAATTTCTCTCCATCAACCAATAAAAGTTTTGTATAATTATCTTGTTGTCCTCCAAACTTTTTAAATAAAAAAATATTATTTTAATCATAATTCTTTAATTTAAAGTAATTTTCAAGCTTTTGTATTCTCAACATTTGTACGATTACTACATTTCGCCCAATTATTAGGCAATATTTCCCTTCCGAACTTCAATAGGATATTAAAATTTTTTTATAATTTTAGTTCATAAATTTAAGCAGTTGTGACTCGCATCTCGATAGATTTTCGATAACAGAGATTTTCGATCGAGATCTCGTCTCGGTCCGGTCTCTAGTTTAAATTCTTTTTTACTGCCATTTTTAACAAATAAATTTATTATTTTACTTGTAAACTATCTTCACAAATTCGCATATTTAATGTAGTATTATCCAAAGTTGTTTGATTAAAATCTTTTTCACATTGCAAATTACTTAAAATAATTTGTTTTTTAAATGAAAAAAATTCTTTTTACCCCATGTCCATTATTTGCATTTTATTTTTTCTGCAAGATACCTTTCCTTTTTTAGGACAATTTGCAAGTAAAAAATTGCCAGGTTGTCCAACAATATTTAATACAGAATCGAAAATAACGGTATATTCTGCGGATCCTTTAGATTTGAATAATTATTAAATTTAAATGTTAACAAGTACTTAATTATTGAAAATGAATTAATAACGGATCGAACGGAACTAATCATGCTTAATTTCAATTCTCGGTAACAGTTTGGTTCGTATACCACATCCTTTTTCCTTCCTAAAAGTATTAAAAAATGGTCAGTCTGACTTAGGTTATAGAACTCGTCGAGCTGAGTCGAATGACACCAAAATCAACCTCTGGTCTTAACTTTGGGCCGAGATACAGACCCCCAAAACAATGAAAACTACAGGGGGCCAACTTTTAAGAAGGAAAAAGGATGGGGTATACGAATTAAACTATTACCCAATTCTCTCCCAGTCCTTTAATTCAGAAATCAGAAATTTGCTCATCTTCCTAAAACAGCCCTTTAAAAATTTATTAATTTTTATTTTTCCAAAAACTTTTTTTAAACCCCCTCCTTACATAGGTAATTATTTTATTTTTTTGTTTATTCCAGAAATGTTTCCTCGGAATAATTTCAAGAATGTTTTCTTAGGAACAAAAATAAATTTTTAAAATTTTTTTATTTTTTAGAAATTTTTATTTAAAAAATCTAGGCATAAATATCAGTAAATTATTTATTTATTTACCATTTTTTCCGTCTCCATAAGTAATTTTCCCGCTTAAATAGCTATTAAGCCAATTATTAACTGTAATTTGTGAAGCAGCGGGATTTTCTAATAAAGTCATACTAAAATTTAAAAAAATTAAAAAATAATTTAAAAATTTTTTTGACCAATTTCCGTCTTGAAAACATGAAGAAATAATTCCATTAAATTCTGTTGAGAAATCAACGGAGGTAGCAAAAATTGATAAAATTGATGGGGAACCTTTAGATAAATGTTAAACTTTAATGATGGAATTTTATTTCAATTTTTAAATTAAAAATATATTTTTAAAAAAGAAGGGATCAGTGTAAAATTGAAAAATTTTTTTGACCAATTTCCGTCTGCAAAAATTTTTTCAAAATTTTATTTTCTGAAAAAATTTCTTTTAGCTTCACTTTTTATTTTAATTGAAAGAAAAATTTTAAAAATAAAATTACTAATAAAATAAATTTTTAAATTTGTCTTTTTTCAAAAAAATTAAAATTTTTATTTCACATCTTCCGAAAAAAAATTTTTTTCGATTAAAATATTTTTTATTTTTTACTTTAAAGTATTTCCTTTTAAAATAACATTTTAGATAAATTAATTAAAATTATTTACAATAATAAGTTTAATTAAAAATTTATTTTTTATTTATTAAAAATTTAAAGAAAATCCCAATTAAATTTATATTTTATTTTTAATTTAAAAAATTATTTTTGCTTACCAAAAAATAATAAAAATTTAAATATTAATTGAAGCTTCATTAAAAAATAAATTAAATAAATTATTTAAATTTTTTTATTAGAAAATTATAAAACAGGAATGGTTGATGTCAAGCAAGTTTTGAATTACTTTTTAAATGAATTTGTGGGTATATTCTCTTACAGAAAAATTTATTTTAAATTTTTTAAATTTATTTCTATAACAAAAATTTATTCTCTATTTTTTCTCTTTCTCTTTTAAAATTAATTTTGCTTCAAAAAATATTTTTGCCACATTTATTTTATATAAATTTATTTAAATTTTTTTCATTTAAGCAAATAAAAAATAATTAAATTCTCTTCCAAAAATAAAAATTTTTTTTCTAAAAATAAAATAATTTTTTAAAATTAAATACGCAATAATTTTTTTTCTAAAATAAATTTAAAAAAGCTAAACAAATATATTAAAATATACTCACCAAAAATATATGTATACTATTCAATACTCATTTTTAAAATTAAAGTTTAAGTTTAATTTTTGATCATCAACTTTCTAAAAATCTTTTTTTAATATTTTAAAGGAATAAAAAAAATCGATAAAATTAAAAAATAATTTTTTTAATTAAAGTAATTTTAAATTTTTAAAACAAAAAAATAAAATAAATATTTATTTTTGGATTAATTAAATTTGACTATTGAAAAGTAAATCATTTTATTTTTATTTTAATGTTCAGCAATTCCGTCACTGTTTTTTAATATTTTTTCACTCCTTCAGGTTTTTCAACAACTCGGAGAGAACCAGCACGACTCCACAGCTAATATTTATATGCTTTACTCTAAGAAGTTTAATATATGTAGTTTTCTAAAGACTTTCAGGTCTTTAATAAGTTTTTGCATTTAGTCCAAAATGTGAGAAAAAATTTTTTTATCTTTAAAAAAATTAATTTAACTTTTGTGTCTTTTTTATTTAATCTTTAAAAGTTTTTCAAAGAAAATATTTTTTAATTTCATAATTTTTAAATCGTCATTTTGTCTGTTAAACTAGCCAAAGTTTATTCATTGATTTTTAAAGCAACATTTAAAAATAAAATAAAATTATTTGTTTAAAAAATAAATAAATTAAAAAATATTTTTAATAAATTTTAATTTTTTATTATTTATTTTTAAATTAATAATAGAAATTAATAATTGATTAATTAAGGGAAGGAGGAGGAGGAGGAGGAGGGGGGGGTGATTAAAGCATATGATTTTTTATATAAATTTTTCGGCTGTATCTGAAAGGAGTGCTCGGATCGCATTTTTCCTTACTTCCTTTGACCGCCTCGGAATGGGGTCAATTTTCCTTAGTATTTGATGTTTGTCATAAGGTTTGTCATGTTTTTCCGTCCCGTTAGTTAGCCTGACATGAAAATAAAGAATCAAAGATAACAGCACACGTCCAAAAATACCCCAAACAAAATGGACCGAGTTTTGGTAAGACCGACTTGGGCTTTCCAAGTTTGTCCGATCAAGTTTTGCCATTCACACAACAAAATAAGCAGAGAAAAAATATTTTTTACACAATTTTGCCTTATGACAAACATCAAATACTAAGTAAAATTGACCCCATTCCGAAGTAAGGAAAAATGAAAGGAAAAATGCGATCCGAGCACTCCTTTCATATACAGTCAATTTTTCTATTGTCAATTTACATATGACATTTTATTTTTATATCCCCCTCCCTCTCCTTGTCTAAATAAAAATTAAATTTTAAATTTTAATTAAAAAATGTTTTTAAATAAAATTTTTTAATATTTAATAAGTAATAAATAAATAAATAAATAGAGATTAAATTTCAATTTTAATAAATTTAATTTTAATAAATTTTTTGAGAAATCTTGTCTTTCCTGAAATATTTAAATTTTAATTATTTATCCATTTAATTGTAAAAAGGAAAGAATTATTTGAAGTAATTAAAAAAATTCTGTCAAAATACATAAAATGGAAAAGAAATATACTGGCAGTTTGGGATGCTGTTTAAAAAATTTTGGAAAAAAAGCTTTAAAAATTATTTAATTTAAATTTTAGAGGCACCTTAAGTTTCAAGAAAATTTACAATTTTTTTAAATTAAAGAATAAATTTAAAAAATAATTTTTTTTTCAGAGAAAATGCCTAGTTTAAAAATTATTTTCATTGTATTTTTATTTTATTTAAAAATTCTAAAAATTTCTGGATTTATGGTTTTAGTAAAAATAGATTGGACAGGAAAAGAAGAATGTAGAAAAGGTCAAAATAATCGGTTTGAATTGGAATTAAATAAATGGGACAGAAATACAAATAAAGTTGTTAAACAAACAAAGTGGACAAATAATTATGATTTGGTATTGTTTCATGAAGGAAAGGAGGAAGCTTTGTTACAAGAAAAATGGAAAATTAAGGAAGACAATGTTTATCATTTATTTGTTTCTTTTAATGTCCCAGAAATTGAAGGAGAAAAAGTATTTAATTTTTAAATGTAAATAAGTAAAAAGGGGTTTATTTAGTTGTAAAATTTCCTAAGATTAATTCACCCAAAACTGAAAGAATTCATAAAGTCTTGAGTCTAACAATCCCTGAAAAATAAGATTCTCTGAAAATTATATTTTGGGTATTTGGTCGTTGCTATTTTAAATTTTTAGTTTGTAGTAAAACAAATAAAAACATGTTGGGAGGATCTTCGAAGTAGAGACAGACGAATCGAGTATTCTATTACATAATTTTGAATTCAGAATTCGGCCAAGTTTTTTTAAGGATTCTCTAAAATTGAAGAATTCTCTAATTTATCTAATATTTTTCCCAAAAAAAATAAAAAAAATGGTGCATACAATACTTCTAAAATAAATTCTAGTCTTCCTCCTTGTTAATAAATATTTCAAAAATTAAAAAAAAAATTAAATTTTTAAAGAGAAAATTGTTGTTTGGCAACAACAAACTCCAATTTCAAAAAAACGATTATACAATTATTATTTTAAAAATTAACGGTTTAAAAGTTGTTGGACGTCATGCAATTATCAATCAACAAATTCCAAATTGGTCAGAATATGCTCTTTTAATTTTACGTCCAATTAAAATTTTAAAATTTATTGCAAAACAAAAAAGAATGAAAAATATAAAAATGTTTGTTGGGTGTGGAAATGATGAGGAAAATAAATATTTATTTGAATTGGATCAAAAAACTGAAGAAGGATATTATTCGAGTAATTATTATAGAATGCAAATTTGTGTTAATGATGTATATAAATTAATTTATGTTAAAGGAAAAAAGTTTGGGGTAAATTAAAAATTAATTAAAAATTTTTAAATTTGGAGATGTTTGACAGTTTTCTCTTTAATTTATAAACTGTCACTCTTTAATTGTGATATAGAATAATTCATCCTAATGTTGGTCAAAGTATGCCTATTCCCCAAAACATTCCCCCATCCCGAACATTTCTCAAAACATTTTCCCGAACATTTCTCAAAACATTCTCCCAAACAACCCAAAACAATCCAACAAACTTTCTTTTTAACTTTAAATTTTAGATAGTCCAACTTATGTGTAATACAGCAATTCATGAAGGAGAAATGGAAAATGTTTATATTCTTGAATTTACAGGCTATTGTCACTTAGAAATTAATGAAAACAAATTAATTAGTCAAGAAAATATAAAAGAAAATATTTTGACAGAAAAACAGATTGAAATTTATAGTAATTTGATAAACATGCAAAAGGCAAAGTCTAAAGAAAATGTTGCTGAAAGCTCAAAACAAGCTTTAATATCTTCTCAACAGACTACCCAAGAATCTACCCAACAAACTAGTCAACAACCAACTCAACATTCTCCAAAACATTCTTCCAAACATTTACCAGAACATTCTCCCAAGCATGAACCGTCTCCAAAACATTCTCCCGAACATTCTCCATCTTCCAAACATTCTCCAAAAGATTCTACTCAACAACAAGCTAGCAAAACAAACATTCCATTAAGAGAAGTTCAACAACATCCAAAACAAGCTAAACAAATTATTTATCAAACAAACCCTACAAAATTAACTCCTCAACAAACCAAAATACCACCACACATGTCTAGATTAATTAAAGAAATTTCTGGTTCTTATAAACAACAAACACAAACATTGCAAGGACAATTAAAAACTTCAGACAAACATGATCATCCCTCCTCCTCCCTCTCTTCTTCTTCCTCCCCCTCCTCTTCCACCACCCCAATTTACGATCCATTTAAGTATTTGCCAATGGAAAGTAAAAGAAAAATATTAAAAGAATTTAACAAAAGTTTAAAACCACAAACTGAAAAACCAAAAAATATCCAAATTAACTTTCCAATTTTGAATGAAGTAATAATGCGAAGACGTAATGAATTAAATTTTTCTGAAAGAATGGCAAAAGAAAGAAAAATTAAATTATCTTCCGCGATTCAATTATCAGGTATATGTAAATACTTTTCTAATTGTCCCTTAAGAAATCCGTAAAATTTAATTAAAAAATAAATTATTTAACAGAAGAAGAATTTGAAGAAAAAATGAAGGTAAAAAAGTCTGATGAAGAAATTGGTGAAGAAGGAAATGATGAGGTAATGGAAGAAGATGAGGAAATAAATTTTGATGAAGAAGAGTTGGAAGAAGGTATTTGTAGTGAAGGGAAGGAAGAGGAGGGAATGGAAGGTGTTGAGGAAGTGGAGGGAGATGGGGAAGTGGAAGAGGTTAGGGAAGAAGGTAAAGGAAAGGAAGTAGTAGTAGGAGAGAAGGATGACAATGAGGAAAAGAGTGAAGAGAGGAAAAGAGGAAGGAGTGGGGAAGATGAAGAAGGGAATGAAAGGAAGAAAATGAAAAATGTTGTGGAAGAAGAAATAATTGATGAATTTGCATATGGAGCATGTAGAAATGAGTCTTGGGATAATCTGAGTTTATGGGAAGATTTATTGGAAGAATATAGTGAAATTGAGAAAAATTTAAATTTACGTGAGGAAACGAAAAATATAAATATTTATTTACCTACAGGAAAATCTCGTTTCTTTAAAGGTTTTTTTAATTTTTTTGGAAAATTAATTTTAATTTAAAAAAATCTTAATAAAAAAATTTCTGATCAAAAATTAATTTAGAAAAATTAATTTAAAAATTTAATTTATATAGAACAGAATTCTGGATCTTAATTGTCAACAAGAAATATTTAAATTCAAATCCATGAATTATAAACATTTTTGAAAGATTAAAAGATTACATACATTTATTTATTTTTTATTTATTTAAATTTTAGAATTAAGAGAATTTTTTGAATTAAAAAAATTTTTTAGTCAATATAAGCTCACTTTAAAACAAAGAACACTATAATTCGGTCAATTTTTGAAACACGGCCGATTTTTTTTTGTCACAATTTAGTTGATTAGCGAAGCTTTTATTAAATTAAAACTTTATTTTTAATTTAATCTTATGTTTCCTTTAAAAAGTCGAGCAAACAAAACATTCTTGCTTGATTTATGCTTCAATTTATACAAATTTTGTTTTGAAAAAGAATTTTTTATTTTTTTATTTCGTCGATAAAATGTAAAATCTTGATAGATAATTTTTAATTTGCTTAATATTATTTGATAAGAAGAATTAATTTTTTAAAAATAGCAATTTCCTTTAAATATTTATTGTTTAATAGAACTTTGCAATAATTATTTTTTTAAATTTTCTGTTTAATTTTATTTTTTTATTAATTAATTTTAATTAAAATTAAACAAGTAAATAAAAAATAAATTATTGAAAAGCCCTATTAAACAATAAAATTTTAAATTAAATTAATGGAACAAAAAATATAGTGGACAGAAAACATTAGACTAGAGTAAGTCGAGTACCGAGTAATTGGGGAAAAACCGAGTTCGAGTAATGCCGAGTTTGAAATCCCCCGAGTTCGAGTCGAGTAAACTCGAACTCGCTCGAACTCGACTTACTCTACATTAGACAATGAGCTACTGAACATGTTCGAATTAATTAGAGAGTACAAACAATTGTTGTGAGTTCTTCACAACAAATGAGTTCTTCACAACATTCTTCTCAACATATACAACAAATAATTTCTCCCAACATATTTCTGAACATTATTCCCAACATTTCTGCTTTGTGACTCTCTATATATTTACAACACAATTCTTTCCACATAAAAATTCAATAAAAATTTTTATTGAATAATTGAACAATAATTGGGGGGATGGGGGAAGGACTTTCTCTTAATGCTTGACAAAAAATTTAAATAGATTTATATTTTTATTCAATAGACTCCTTCTCGATTATCTCCATTTAAATTTTATAAAAAAATTTTTTTAAATTTATTTTATTCACTTTTTTAAATAAAATTTATTAATTAAAATATTTTAAATTTAAAAATAAATTTATTTTTCCTTAAATCCCAATAAAGTTTAAAAGACTTATAAATAATATTCCCTACAATTCCACTTCCTTAAACGAAAAACCCAGTCGAATTCCTACAGAGCAGTGCTGGGTATTAGGGATTTGTGCCTCCGGGGATTTTATAATTAAAAAAGGAGCCGATATTTCCAGATCCACTTCATGTTGGCTTCGAGTTCTGTGCGGAAGCTCATGAACTGATCTTCAGCCGGTTGAATTATTTCAGCATTTACGGTATAATAGAATAGTCTGAAGAACAGATATTTTATTTAAATATTTTGTCGGTAAATGGTAATTTTGGTAAATTTTCTATAATTTTTTAAATATAAAAATTTTAAAGTTTTAATAAATTTATTCGATAAGAAGAATTAATCGATTCTTAAAAAATAGCAATTGCCTTAAAAATTAAAAATCCATTGTTTAATAGGTCTTAAAAATTTAAATAAAAAAAATTAAATTAAATAAATTAATATTTAAATTAAATTAAAAAATCCTTAAAAATTTTAATTCTCGTTTAATTAAACAATTAATTAAAAATATTTTTAAAAAATTTTATTTAAATATTTTTTAAATTAAGAAATAAGTGGTCGTTAAATTGACGAAAACTTTTAACTGAACATACATAGAAAATTCTAAAAAGTTATACAGATATCCGAACCGAAAATTTTCGAGGTTATGTATTGGAATGGCCAAGAAGCCAAAGTTCCTTCTTCCTAGTAGGAACCAAAGCTGAAGATTTTTTAAATATGTATATTCAGGAGCCAAACCGATTTTTTTTCTTTAGAGTTGGATCTAAATCGTTCACACCTATCTACATACATGTATGTGTTTTATTAGAAAGAAGAAGGGTTGCCAAACTACAAAATAATTCAAAATATATCTCAGAATTCTATATAAAATTAAATTTTTTCAGAGAAAAATGCCTTCTTTAAAAATTATTTTGTTTGTATTTTTATTTTATTTAAAAATTCGAAAAATTTCAGGATTTATGGTTTTAGTAAAAATAGATTGGGAAGGAAAAGAAGAATGCAGAAAAGGTCAAAATAATCGTTTTGAGTTGGAATTAAATTATAAAAATATAAAACAAAAAAAGTGGACAAATAATTATGATTTGGTATTATTTCATGAAGGAAAGGAGGAAAATTATTTTTATAAAAATTGGAAAATTGAATCGAAAAATATTTTTGAATTAAATATTTTTATTAATGTCCCCCGTATTGAAGATAAAAAGGTTTTTTATATGTTTATTTAAGGATATTTAGGGACTGTAAGAGAAATAAGCTTTTCCGAATAAATCGTCTCTCTGGGACCTTTGAGTGGATTTTGGAATTTTTAATGGGAAATCGTGTCTAGACTTTTTAAAAATTAATATTCACCTGAAGCTTAACTTAGAATCAAGCATAATTTTTTTAATTTTTAAACATTTCAATTTTATTTTTTTAAAGAGAAATGTTGTCAAAAAATTTCAATTTGTTAATGAATATACAATTTTAATATTTAAAATTGTTGATTTTAAATTTGTGGGATATCGTGAAATTAGCAATCAACAAATTCCAAATTGGTCAGAAAATGCCCTTTTAATTTTACGTCCAATTAAAATTTTAAAATTTATTGCAAAACAAAAAAGAATGAAAAATATAAAAATGTTTGTTGGGTGTGGAAATGATGAGGAAAATAAATATTTATTTGAATTGGATCAAAAAACTGAAGAAGGATATTATTCTAGTAATTATTATAGAATGCAGATATGTGTTAATGATGTATATAAATTAATTTATAAAATACAAGAGCATCAAATGGTTAACTTTAAAAAATTTTGAATTTTAATTTTTAAATTTAAGGTAACCATATTTTCTTGTGATACAGCAAAGAATGACGGAGAAAAGGAAAATGTTTACAATTTTGAATTTGATTTGGGATCTGAAGAAGGAACATGTTCTTTACAAACAGAGGAAAATAAATTAATTAATCAAGAAAATATTAAAGAAAATAAATTGACACAAGAACAAATTAAAATATACAAAGAATTAAGTAAATAAATTAATATTTTTTGTTATTAAATAATTAATCATATTTTAAGACGAGCTTACACAACATGAAACATTTTCAAGCACCACCGAACCTTTTGGAATAAATGAGAGTGAACAAACAATTGTTGGGGGTTCTTCACAACAACATTCTTCTCAACATATAAAATATACTTCTTCACACGCTTCCGAACATACTTCCCAACATTTGTCACAATTCTCTCCCCAACATACAACACAATCCTCTATTGCCGAACATTCAAACATTAAAGCAATAGAAATGTTTCAACAACAACAACAAATGTTGGAACAGATATCTCAACAAATGGACATTCAAAAACATACCTCAACACTTCAAAACATTCCCAAACATCATTCAACACTTCCTCAACAAAATATTCCCCCAACTCCCTTAACTTCTCAACAAAACATTCCCCAACATCCCTTAAAACATTCCTCAGTTTCAGAAACTTCTCACACATTAAAACATCCCCAAACATCGGGACAACATTTAAATGTTGGAAAATTCGACAGATTACCAAAAGGAGAAATATTAAAAATAATTAAACATAGAGAAAATTTAAAAACAAAAGAAACCAAAACAAAAACACCCCAAACATTTGATTATTCAAATCTAAATCAATTAACATTGAAAAAACGTAAACAAACAAGAATTGAAAATAAATTAAATAAAAAAATTAAAATGTCTCCTTCATTTCAAAATAGAGGTAAGATTTTGGACATAATTTTTTGAAATTGGTTTGAAATCAGTCACTCTAAAAAATTTAGGATGGGATTAAATAATATAATCGAGTTGTTGCTGGGTATGACTCCATAAGCTAGTTCTAACCGAGGTCGTAATCTAATTTTAAAAATTGAAAGGGATCGGGGTTGGAGCCACAAAACGTCAAATATCCAGATACAAAGCCATCCCCAGGCTATCAAGACTATAACACGGTAGTTTAGTCAGTAAAGCAAACATCTGCAAGAGTGTAAGCAAGATTCCTACACGGTGGCTAAAAATATTTTTATGAAATTTATGAAAATATTTTTGAATTTTTTAGAAAAATTACATAAAAAATATATACAAGAAAGTAAAGGAAAAGAAATAGCATTAGAATTGCCTGGAAAAAGTGACGATTTGAATCGAAAAGGTAAAGGGATATTAATATTAGATGAAGTTGGAAAGAAAGAGAAAAAGAGGGAAGAGATTTTTGGTGAAGAGAAGGAGGAAAAGAAGGTCGAAGAAGATGAAAAAAGGGGTGTAAAAAGTGGTGAAGAAGGGGAAGAAGGAAAAAAGGGAAAAGATGAAGGAAGAAAGGATGATAAGAAAGTTGAAGATAAAAAAGGGAAAGGGAAAGAAATAGAAGAGGGAAGAGAAGAAAAATATGAAGAAGAGAAAGATGAAGAGGAAGAGGAAGAAGAAAAATATGAAGAGGAGGCTGAAGAAGACGACGATTCTGATGATGAAGATGATGAAAATTGTGATGAGTTTGCATCCGAAATATGCAGAAATGGAATAAATGATACTGTTGATTATTGGGAAAAGTTGTTAGAATATTTTAGAGAAGAAATTGAGAAAATAGTAAATTTACGTCGTGAAACTGATAAAATTTATTTACCGAAAAGTAAATCACGTTTCTTTAAAGGTTAAAAAAATTTTTTTGTAAATTTAATAAGAGAAAAATCTTTAGGAAACTCCTCTTCATCAACACAACCTTAACTTGTGATATTTAACAAAAAATGATTTTGGAAAGTTAAAAGATTTATTTGGGTATTTGGGGTATTTAACGAATTTTATTGACATTTTAGGGTGACGTACCGCGGAGCTATAACTTCGTTCAAAATGGTCGCATCCGGGACTCCTGGGTATGGTTTGATGCATCTTGACGAGCTGAATCGAACCATATCAGAGCGTCCCGGATTCGACAATGTTGAACAAAGTTATAGCTATGCGGTACGTTGGGCTCGCGGTACGTTGGCCTGCTCCCGACATTTTATAACTAAAAATTTTATTTTTTATTTATTTAGTTAAAGATTTTTTTGAAACTTTTTAAAATGTTCAGTTAAAAAATTTGGGTATTTTTTTTAATTTTATTTTTTCAGTATAAATATTTATTTTATTAAATTTTAAAGATTTAAATTAATTACAAGACAAAAACTTTAAATTATTTTATTTTACAAATCCTCAAAAATGTTTTTTTCTCAATTTTAAAATAATTATTGCATAATTCTCTTGCAAAGAATTTTAAAAGTAAATTTTTTGCCACATTTAATTAAATTTTTTTAAATTGCATGAGAAGAAAAATTAAAAGTGTAGACAGAAAAATAAAAATATTTAAATTTGTTTAGCATTTAATTTTTTTAATTTTTTAAAAATCTTCCTTAACAAATTTATTTAGAAATTATTTTATTTTTCTCAGACAAAATATTTACCTATTTATTTTTATATAACAAGTTTGTTTTTAATTTATTTAATGATGGGAAAGGAGAGATTTTATTTCGCAAAAAATACTTAAAAAAAGAAAAAAAGTTTATCAAAATAAATCATTTTTAGTGTAATTCCTTAGATTACTAACCTAAATCCAGAATCAAGATTTTTGAAACTACCAATCTCAAATCTAAACCGAAAATTATAGAACGGACTACAAAAAGTAAAAAATGTTGTCAAAATATTTGATTCGAGTTTTTTAAATAAGACTCGATTGGAAGAGGGTAGTTATCGGAGCAAATATGTCTAAAATCCTCCTTTAATTCTTATTCTTTCTTCAAAAAATATTTAACAATTCTCCTATTTAATTTATTTAAAAAATTATTTTTTATAAAATAGCATTTTCCATTCAATATTAAAAATTTAATCAATTAAATTTAAATAGCAAGAGAGGAAGGGGAGGGCAGGGCTAAATAATTTTTTATTGCATCATTGCTATTGTTTAATTTCGAATTTTAATTTTTTATATATTTATTTATTTAAAAAAATTTATTTAAATTTAGTTTTTAATTAAATTAAATGTTTGTTATCAAATATGGCATTTAAGATAAGGAGTTTTCATTTTGGGAAATTCTCTCCTTTAATTAATTTATAATTAATAAATTTTTTTAAAAAAGCGGAAAAGGAAGGGAAAAGGAATTTTGATTTTTTAATAATAAAAATAAATTTAAAAAAAAATAAATTTTTTTCAGAGAAAATGCCTTCATTAAAAATTATTTTCATTGTATTTTTATTTTATTTAAAAATTCTAAAAATTTCTGGATTTATGGTTTTAGTAAAAATAGATTGGACAGGAAAAGAAGAATGTAGAAAAGGTCAAAATAATCGTTTTGAATTGGAATTAAATAAATGGGACAGAAATACAAATAAAGTTATTAAACAAACAAAATGGACAAACAATTATGATTTGGTATTATTTCATGAAGGAAATGAGGAAAAAATTGAAACTAAAAATACAGATTTTATATTAAATATTTTTATGAATCTTTTAGGCAATGAAAAGGTATTTAAATAAATATTCGTTTAAATAAAATAAAAATAAATGAATGTTTTTTATTATTTTAAATTATTCTGTTGGATTTCTTATATTTTAAGTTATAATTTGGAATAAATAAGGAATTTGGTAGAGGGAAAGGTTTAGAAGGGGATTCGATCTCTGCTTCCAAAATAAATATTTTTTAAGTGAAGGGGATCAAGCAAAGTAAAATAAAAGGAAAATTCATTGGAGTGTTGGTGGATTTTACAAAGCATTTGATATCCGAACATTTTTCAGATGTCCCTTATGGAAAGGACTCCCTAAAACTATTTAGATAAGTAAAATAAGAATCCCACAAAAAATCTTTTCCCGTCACAAATGCTTTAAAACGAGGGGGTAAACAAAGAATAAAATTTTATTTTATTTAAATAATTTTATAAAAAAAAGTAATTTTTAAAATATGTAGTTAAAAAATATTTTTAAGAAAATTATTCTCCAAAATTTTTATTTTAAATCTGATTATTCAATTATAATATTTAAAATTAATGATTTTAAATTAATGGGATGTCGAGGAATTAATAACGAAAAAATTCCAAATTGGTCAGAATATGCTCTTTTAATTTTACGTCCAATTAAAATTTTAAAATTTATTGCAAAACAAAAAAGAATGAAAAATATAAAAATGTTTGTTGGGTGTGGAAATGAAGAAGAAAATAAATATTTATTTGAATTGGATCAAAAAACTGAAGAAGGATATTATTCTAGTAATTATTATAGAATGCAAATATGTGTTAATGATGTATATAAATTAATTTATGTTAAAGAAAAGGTAAAACCTGTAGAAAAACCATTTAATTGTAAAACAGCAATAAATGAAGGAGAAACAGAAAATGTTTATATTTTTGAGGTTAAAACAAACAATTGTAAATTGGAAACAAAAGAAAATAAATTGATTAAACCGGAAAATATTTTAAATGTTTTGACAGATGAACAAATAAAAATATATAAAGATTTATTAAAACCTATAAAACAATTAATTCCGCAAAACATTTCTATAAATGAAAATAAAGAAAAACATGCTGATGTTTCTATGCCTCAACAGATAATAGAAACATCGTCTAAACATGCCTCTCAACATTCTAGTGAAAATCCTGACAAACATTCTCCCCAACATTCTCCCCAACATTCTCCCAAACATTCTCCCCAACATTTGTTAAATCATCCAAACATCCCCCCTCAATTACAACAAGAACATCAACAAATGTTAGCACAAACATCTCAACAATCCCAACAAGTTGTTTCCACATTAAATCACTCAACAAAACATACCAACCAACAAAACATTCAACAATCTTTGCAACAGCCTTTAGTTGTTCCTCAAAATTCTAATGTCTTGTTGACAGAAACAAATTTAAACGAAAAACCAGAAGACAATGTTTTTACAGTTACAAAAGAGTCTATATTGAAGAAACGAAAATCTTATCAAAATAAAAACATAAAAAAATTAGAATTGCCTTTTAGAATTAAGACATTGAGTAATTTGGGTGGGGGTGGGGGGGGGGGTTATAAAAATTATTTAAATATTTTTATTTTTTAAGAAAATCGGTTTTTAAAAAAGATGAGAATAGGTAAATTAGAAAATGAAAAACAAAAAATTAAAGAAAAATGGGAAAAAGAAAAAGGTAAAGAAAAATTAGAGGAGGGTTTGTTGGAAGATGTTGAAATTAATTTTGATAAAGAAGAATTGGAAGAAGGAATTTTGGAAGATGATAAAGAGGAGAAGATTAAGGAGAAAATTAAGGGGAAGATGATAAAAATGGAAGTGGAAGAGGAGGAGGAGGAGGAATGGGATGATGATGAGGATGATTGGGATCTGACAAATCTTGATTATTTAGATTGTTGTGATGAGGAAGATGAGGAGGAAGAGGCAAAGGAAGATTTGAGAGTAAAAGAATTGGTAGAAAATGAAATTTGTAAAAATCCAGATAATTCTTTGGAATGGGAAGAATTGCTAAATAATTTTAAAAAACTTGAAATAAATTTAAAAAAAGAAAAAGAAAAATTAAATTTTAATTTAACAAACCAAAAATCGCGTTTTTACAGAGGTTTTATTTGTATTTTTAAATTTAAAATTAAAATTTATTTTAATTATTTTTTCAGAAGGGAATTAAAAGATATTTCAACAAAGGATTTTGGAAATTGAAGAAAAAAATTGAACAAAAGGAAGAATATTTTTGAAAAGAAATTATTTTTTTGTTAAAGAATTTTTTAGAAATTTATTTTTGAATTACACATTTATTTATTTATCTAAAAATTTTTTATTTAAAAATTAGATTAAAATGGCAAAAAATATAATTTTTAAAATTAAATACCTAAATAAAAATATTTAAGTTAACGAGAACAGAATGGTACATTTTTAAAAATTTATTTAGACAATATTATTTAATTATGGCATTTCTTCCATCTCTGAAAAATTTTGTAATTTTTTTAGTCCCCTCTCCCATTTATTATTTTATTAAATGCTTTCTTTTGCCTCATTATTTCCTTCTAAAACAGGTAACTTAGGTACAACCTTTTCTGGGAAATCTTCGGATACCCGGAAACAGATTGACATCCAAATTTCGGATTCCCGGAACTGCCAACCCTAACACACACACTTTTGTTCTGTCTCAATCTCCCTACTAAATCACTTTAAAAGTCTTTTGTTTTTAATTTTTAATTTTTTTAATTTTTTAAATTTTTATGTTAAGGACAATTTTTTGTTTATTTTATATTTATTTTATCAATTTTATTATTGTCTGAAATCATCGCGTTTGAAAATTATTAAATTAAAAATAATTTAAAAATATAATTTATTAGACAAATAAATATTTATTTTTATTTAAAAAATATCTCTAAAATAAAAATGTGTGCACTTATATATTTGTTTGTGATGTGCATTTTAGACTTTATTTTATCCCCAAAGGAATTCACAAAAAATAAAAAAAATAAAAAATGCACATTTTGTAGTAGTTAATCGTTTTGATGATGATGATGATGAGTTTTTTTTTGTTGGTTATTTTTTTTTGTTTTATTTTTTTATCGTTTCAACATTTTTTATAAAAAATTTTTTTTTCTGAAATTTTTTATAAAAAAATTGCTTTTTAATTTTTTTCTAAAAAAAATTTTTCTGAAATGTTTTATAAGAACAATTTAAAAAATTAAATAAAAATAATATAGACAAAAAATTATTTTAATTTTTGCGTGCAGTTAAAAAGTACATAATTAGGTATTTAATAATTACTAAACAAACTTAATTACTCGATAATTACCTAAATATATTTTTTAATTAAAATTAAAGAAATTAATAGCCTCGAAAGATTTTTTTAAAAACTCGTCAGGTTTCAATTAAAAGTCTAAATAAACGCAAGTTGTTTATAGCATTTACCAAAAATTACTGGAAATTAAAAATGGACCAGACAGATATCTGATCAAATTTTATTTGATTTTGCCGTCTGGCCGATCTTTACTAGCATTTAAGCTTCGCAATTATTTTTTCATTAAAATTAAAAAAAGAGATTCGATTCATTTCACACCACTACTATACTATCCGAAAATTTCCGGATACCTGTTTGTTTTAATATCTTTATTTTATCATTTAAAATTTCCTTCCAAAAAAATTATTTTAAAAAATAAACAAATATATTAAAGCTTATTTGTTTGAAATTTTTTTCTTAAAAAAATTTCTGTTTATTTTTTAGATAATTTATTTCAAGTCCTAAAGGAAAAATAAAAGAATAAAATAGAGAACATTAAAAGTGTCAAAAAAGACCAAAAAAAATTCTTTTCAATAAATTTATTTTTTATATAAAAATATGGGGAGGGAATATGTGTTTTTAGTAGATAAAAATAAATAAACTAGTAACAGATTTTTATTTTTAAAAAAAGATTTTTCTTTTTTAAAATTTTCTAAAAATTATTTTAGAATTTTTAATTTAAATAGAAATGCTGCCTATTTTAGAAATTATTTTAATTATTTATTTATTTGGAGGGTTTGCTATTGATAAATGGTATCTTGATTGGGATAATAAATAATTGTAAAATAATTGTCTTTCATTTCAACTATGTATTATATTCCAGGGGTGGGCCGGGTTGAGAAAAAGTTGGGTCGAGTTTCGGGTCGGGTTTTCGAAATTATCTTCGGATCGAGTTTCGGGTCTGAAAAAAGTCCGGGTTTCAGGTTTCGAGCAACCCGGCCCATCCCTGTTATATACCTTAGAGGTTGATATATCCCATTATTTTTCATAACCAAAAATCCAATTAATTGGTACAAATTAAAAAAATAATCTTCATTTATTTAAAGCAATTTTGTCTCTGCCCGTAATAATTTTGGTTTACGTGAACGTCTTCAACGTAATCCAAAAATGCCTCCCTCAATGAATGGACAACCATTACAAGTTTTGGCAGGAATATATATTGAATCTTTAGGGAATTTTAGAGCTGCAGATATGGTCATTTTTAATTAATTTAATTAAAAATTGAAATTATTTAGAGTTTTGATGTTGATTTATATTTATATTTGAGTTGGAAAGATTATTCTTTAAATCATTCTTCTAATGATTATTTACTTTTAAATGATCCAAATATTCGAAAATATATTTGGTTGGTTTTTAATTTAAATTAAAATTAATTTTTGAAAACAAGGAAGATCGTTTTATCGGTTCCGTGACTTTTGCGCCGAGAACATTTGCGCCGCGACTTGTGCGCCGCGACTTTTGCGCCGCGACTTATGCGCCGAGCGACTTTTGCGCCGGGGGACTTTTGCGCCGCGACTTTTGCGCCGGGCGACTTTTGCGCCGGGCGACTTTTGCGCCGCCACTATCATTAAAAATATATCAATAACTACAGCGGACCTCACTTTAGTAGGGTTGTCGAATAGTTGGAAATCTTCGGATCCGATATCCGAACTGAAAATTTCGGATATCCGGCATTTTTCGGATCCGGATTTTTTAAACAATGGCGGCGCAAATGTCGCGGCGCATAAGTCGCCCGGCGCAAAAGTCGCGGCGCAAGAGTCGCGGCGCAAAAGTCGCCCGGCGCAAAAGTCGCGGCGCATAAGTCGCGGCGCAAATGTTCTAGGCGCAAAAGTCGTGATACCGTTTTATCTAGCAGCGTTTAAACGTTCAGATGAGGTTAGACAATAGGAAGAATGAGAGATCGAAAATAGATATTTAGGTGAAAGTCTAACAAGCATTTCAGAGGGTCGTTCGTAATTTTATCCCTGCCTGGGATTAAACTTTTGTTAAACAAGGAAGGATAATAATAAAAATAATCCCGAAAGATTTGCCTTAATCCCAAATACACAAACTTAAATAAAAATTAACGAGAAAAATTTACTCCCCAACACAAAAAATTCAAACAATAATAAATTAATTATATAAATTTTTAAAATTATATTTTAATTAAAGGTTACCAGATTTGTATTTTGCAAATGCTAGAATATCCCGTTTTCATGATGTTATAGCCCCCAATTTTAATTTATTTGTTGACCAAAAGGGCGAAGTTGCTTATTCTACTAGGTACTAGTTAAAAATAAATATTTTAATTAGAAAAATAAATTAATTAAAAAAGGATTACTTTGGGGGTTGCATGCAATTTAGATTTGGTTAGTTTATTTAATTTATTATTTAAATTTCTAATTATTGTTAGGATGGGCTAAAGATTAAAAAATATAGAAATATTTAAAAATGCCCTGAGGGAATTAATTTGGAAATTTTTTTTGTTATTTCCACTAAATTACTTAATATTAATATGATTCAATTAAAAAATACTAAATCTTTATTTAATTCTTACTTAAAAATTAATTTTTAAATTTCAAAAAATCACTTTCCTTTTACAAAAATAATAAAAAATATATTACTAAATATTCAACTTTCCAGTCATTATATCCAATGGACAGTCAACGATGTTCTATTCAATTTTTAAGCTGTTTGTATTTTTAAAATATTTTTATTTTTATTTAATTTAAAAAAAAGATGCTTATATCGAAAAACAATTAAAAGTTCGTTGGTTTATTGGAAATTCTACTCGATATAATCCAAACATTCAATTACCCGAATTTAGAATTTCCAATTTAAGTAATGAATATTGTAATGGAATATATAATTATGCAATTATGGAATACTCTTTTAAAAGAGGTTTTTAATTAATTTAAATTTAAGTACTCGATACTTTGGAGAATATTAGATATTTCACAATATTTTTAAGTTCATTGAACATTGGAAAGGTACTGCCTAAGCGATACCATGTATTAGTGTTGCGCCGGAACCGCAAATTTGACCGGAACCGGATCTAATTAAAAATACTGGAACTTCCGACATACCGGAACCGGAACTTCCGGCGCAACACTACCATGGATCCTAAATACCTTCAATTTTAGAGGGTATTTTAAAGGGTATTTTAGTTCAACTTGTATTTTCTGATTGAAGAACTTTCACCTTAAGATACTCTCAATATTAGATACCCTTCATTATTAAATTTTACTTCAAGGGAGGTATTTAAAAATGAGATCCGACTGCTCTAAATCTCCTAATTTTTATTCATTTTTAAATTTATTTCTAGTTATAAATATTTTTTATATAATTAGTAAGTGAAATAAATTAAAAAAATACTTTTGACTCTCAATTGTAATCATTCCCTTTGAAGATTAAAAATAACATAGATCCAATTACTGAAAAAATAAAAATATTTAGATGAATTTAGTTGTTTGGAAGCAATAATTCATTTAAATAGACAAATTGGTTATCATGTTGTCCAATCATATATACCTACTGGCCTTATTGTTATTATTTCTTGGGTAATTAATTATTTAACTATTTAATTATTTGTTTTATTTTGTTTTGAAGGTTTCCTTTTGGATTGATAGAAGGCAATTTTTTTTTAATTAAAAAAATTAATCTATTAATTTAGAGCAGTTCCGGCACGTGTTACTCTTTCATTTACCACTCTACTTTCATTGTCTACTTTGGTACAAAAATTAATTCTTAAATCAGAAACTCAAAAAAATTTTTCTTAATTAGAGACTTAACTATTTTTAAAGAAAAATAGGGGAAATTTGCTAGTTTTAAATTAAATTGCCTCAGGGAATTTTTTTAATTTTTATAACAAAAAATTTCTAAAATTACAAAATTTTTCAATTTAATATTTTTTTAAAAAATTTTTAGGGGAATGGCCTCCGTTTTGGCCTTCCACAAGTAGCATATGCTAAAGCTATTGACTTTTGGTTTGGAGGTAATTAATTAATTAAAATAAATTTAAATATTTATTTATTTAGCCTGTTTATTTTTTGTCTTTTTGAGCCTTTTGGAATTTGCTGCTGTTAGTTGTTTTTATTGAAAAAAATTCCTTTTTAAAATTATTTTAAGGTAAATTCATATATGCGGCATGCAGAAAAGTTTGAACGTTATGCAACCTATTATGCAAAGAAAAGTTTTTATTTTTCTTTTAAAATGCACTCCCCAAATTTAAAAAAAAGTATTTTTACACACTAACGATACCCAATTTTGTGGGTACCTAAAATCTAGGTTTGACTGTGTTAAAAGTGATTATTTCTCGAAATTAAAATCTTTTACTTATCCCATCAAAATTCCCGATTTATCGTTATTTTACCTCCTCTCTAATATATCCTATCTGTTATAATCCAACGGGTTAGGGATTTGTCAGCGATTTCATTTAATATATATTTAAATTTAGATTCATCATTAAATGCTCAAACGGCAGTTTTGTTCTCTAAAAACAAAGCTTTTGGCGAAAAAAATGAAAAGGGAGAGAAGGAAAGCTTGAAATCTAGAGCTGATACATTAAGTCTTCTTCCTTCCATAGATGCTTCTGTAATTATTTTTTGAAATTAAATCAAGCAAATTTGGTCTTAAAATCTGTTAAAGTCCTGTTTTAGAAAACCATTTGATTTGTTTGGATCCAATGTGATTTTACTAGGAAACCTTTGGGTTGGAACTTCCCTTTTTTATAAAAGTATTAATTCCATTATCGGTATAAACGGTGTCAGAAGATTTTAATCGAATCTCGTTGTATATAACTCCCAAGGGGATGGAATATTGATGCCTCAAGGGTGAATCATTGATGCTCTTATATCCAAAATGGGCCCTATTTAATTATATTATCGTCTATGTTTAATAATTATTTTTTAAATTAATTTTTAGATAGACGAAAGTTTTGAGGGCGTCAAATGGTCTTCTGCAGCAACAATTGGAGAAATAAATCCAAATATTTGGTTACCAACAACAGATTCCCCAACAAAAGAAAATAATTTAATTAATAATAAAAATAATAAAAGGAAGGTTTTAAAGAAAAATGAGAGGGAAATTAAAAATAATGGAAATAAAATGGTAAAAAGGAATTGGAATTTAAATTTAAAAAATTAAAAAAAAATATTTTTTTAGCGAGCAGCACATTTTAGACAATTTTATCGGCCATCTTCTGTAAATAAATTTAAAAAGGAAAAAGAAAATTGTTCAAAGAATTATGGAAAAATAGAAACAAATCCTTTGGTAATTCGTATTTAATTTTATTTAAATTGGGGATTGACCGACATATTGGGATTTTAGAATAATGAAATCAACACGATTTGATTTTTCGGTCTTTTTTTCGGTCTTAAGGGATCTTAAGCTATGATTCGGCATCGGTTTCAGCAAAGAATCAGGGAGAAGTCTTAGTCTTGTGTTGTGAAATTATTTTCGATCCATCACATCTCTACTCTTAAAATTTTTATTAAAAATAATTTTAAGTATTAATAATCTTTGAGGGATTTTTTTATCAGAAAAATAAATTTTAGAATTTTAAACTTAAAAATAATTTATATTTTATTAAAAACTTTTTTAATTTAAAAAATTTCAAAAAAAAATTTTATTTTTTAGATAACAAATCATTTTCTACGTCAAGGCTTTTTATATTCACGCAAGGGTTTGGCAATAGATAGATTATCTCGTTGGCTATTTCCTTTAACTTTTACTATTTGGAATGCTTTTTATTGGCTTTATTATTTATATTATGTTCAAAATAAACAACTAAATAAATAAATTTTGAGAGAAAAATATTTTTTAAAATTAATTTTTTATCAATTTTTAACGGGTTTTAAACACATAAAGTTGATAATGCTTCTTTGAGTGTTATGAAAGATTTTCGGTTTAAGTTGATTATCCCACCAAACGCCAAAAATGATTTTTGGTAATTTATGCCAAAACTAAATTGAAAGAGGTAAAGTTATGGCCTAAAAATTAAATTTGGCAGGAACAGATTAATTGTTATAATTTTTAAATTGACTGAATTTTGGCGTGTTTTTAAATTAGCTTATTTTTAAGTTTAATTTTTAATATTTAATAAAAAAATATTTTTAAGAAAAAATTATTTTCAATATCCTCAAAAGTCTGGGTAATAAACAAAATAATCCCTAAGGGTATACCTCTACAAAGCTTACTGTCCTCTCAATTACTTTACATGTTTGCTCCTAAAAAGTGTTAAAAATAAATTCGACTTTAAATAGGTTTATTACTTTTAGTTTTTGGTTTCAAACTTTAACGAAACAAAAAACCTTCAAAAATTTTCTGATTGTTTTTAACCAAAGAATTCTGTCAAACTAACATCATTCTTGTATATAAATCAAAAATCATAAAAAAATTTTTGTTACTTCGAAAGTCTAAACAACATTTAAGTGCTAAATAGACTTTATTTTATTTAATCGCACTAAAAAAATATTTTAAAATTAAATACTTTTTTATTTTTTAAATAATTCTTTTAAATGTTTGCCTTTTTTTATTTTTTTTTATCAAACATCATTCTTGTATATAAAATTTTTTGGCTCATATTTATTTAAATTTTTGCAAAAAATAAAATTTATTTTTAAATTAATTCCCACACATTTTTTAATTTAAAAAATTAATTGAGTGAATAATTAACTATACTAAGTTAATACTTTTTGTTTACAAATTTTCATTCTTAAAAAGTGAATTTTTATTAAAGCGAAAATTTTTTAATGTTAACTTAGAGAAAAATAAACAAAAGACTTTAAAAATAAAAGAGAAAAATAAAGAGAATAAAATTCTCTAACACAGCCGCGTAAATGTTCTCTTAGCACTTTTTCACGTGCCCGCTCAACTCATCGAATCCTTAACTCATCGAATCGACCAAAAACGCTCAACTCATCGAATCGGCTAAAATTCCTCAACTCATCGAATCGGCCAAAAACACTCAACTCATCGAATCCTTAACTCATCGAATCCTCAACTCATCGAATCGGCCAAAAACGATCAACTCATCGAATTTTTCCAAAAGGGGACGTTTGAGTCCCCTGTTTTTATTTTTCTCCCGAAAGGGCTAACTGAATCTTCGTTGAAAAAATTTTTTGCTGCTATGGAGGCTAGGAAAAAGGGCTTTTGGGCATAATCGGGGTCTACTGGACTAATTTGGTCCGGTTTTACCCGGTAAAATCTCCGCATAATTTATTAGGAATGAGATAATGTTTTCAGGAATGAGATAATGTTCTGATAATGTTTTCACTGGCCGGATAAACTTGGATGAGTGCCCGATCAACTAATTAACAAAATTAGTTGAAACCCCAGAAGAAAACAAAAAAAATAAACAAAACAATAAAAAATCTAAAAAATAAACACGGGGACTCAAACGTCCCCTTTTGGAAAAATTCGATGAGTTGATCGTTTTTGGCCGATTCGATGAGTTGAGGATTCGATGAGTTAAGGATTCGATGAGTTGAGTGTTTTTGGCCGATTCGATGAGCTGAGGATTCGATGAGTTAAGGATTCGATGAGTTGTAGGGTAGCCCTTTTTCACAAAGAAAGTTGTTTTTCTCTAATTTTTGCTTTAAATTTAACTGTAAACAATAAACAACCAGCCGTCCGCCATTTAATCGCAGCATTACCGGCCGTGTGCCATATAATCGCACACACTTATTGTTTAAATAAAACGCAGCCATTATATCGCAACTATGAAACTTTAATAGAGCACCTTTTAAGTTAGCACAATTTCCAGACCCAAATACAGTGGATTTAAGGGGAGAAAATAGCTGGCGACTTGGGTAGTAAGCGGCGGTTGTTAAACAGTTATAGATTTATTATCGCAAAATTATTTTTTAATAATTCATTTTTTACAAACTACCTATTTATCTTTATTAAACCATGTTAAATAGTTTTATCAGTAAACACCGAAAGTTTGACCTCTCCGCATTTTTATGGTTTTGTGATAATTTAAATTTGTTAGGAATTAGTTAAGTTCTTGAACAAAAACGGACCGGTTTTGTTCTTTTCTATTTTCAAAAAAACTATATTTTAAGAAATACAAATTTTTTGAAAAGAAAAAACAAAAATTTTACAAACTGTCAGATTTTGGATTTACAGATAGCTTTTGAATCTCCTTAATCTCAAAAAAAATGATTAATTAAATTTTTATGAACCCGCAGAAATTTTCGTTTTATTGACTGCTTTTGTTCTGTTATGGTTCGTTTTTTCTGATGTTTGTTTGTTTTAATTTGTTTTTACCTTTTAATTTTGTTCTGATTTTAATTGTTTACCATATTTCTACCGTATTTAGTTTAGAATAATGTTATTGCCAATTCTATTAAAGATTCGATTTTGTTTAAAAAAGGTATCTACAGAAATCATCAGATATTAAGGCATTCACATAAATCTGTTTTTGCGAAAAACAAAATTAGGAGGGGATTTTGAGGGGAAAAAGGGAGAAGTGAGAGCAAGTAAAAGGAAAAACTCAAAATGGAAAACAAGATAAAAGAGGATTAGCAAAAACAACAGGAGATTTCTTGGCAAAATAGAGATAGCAAGAGATTTGTATATAATCAGATAGAACAAGGGTGTGTAGGTTAATAGGGAACACAAGAGTTCCGAAGGAATAAACAGAACGGCAGGGACTGGGCCGTTTTGGCGCGGGGCCGTTTTGGCGCGAGCTTATAAGATAGCGAGTTCGTTATCAAAAATGATAAAATTTTGCAATAATAACTCTCGCACCTTTATCTAAGTTCTCCAAAAATTTCAGAATTTTTGATCAAGAATTTCGGAAATTGTGGCCAAAAATGTTGATTTTCTGCAAAATGCCTAATTTTTCGAGGTCTATCAACTATAACTTCGGAAATATTTGATGAAAAATTCTGAAATTTCTGGAGGAGGTAGTCAATGATGTTAAAGAAATTTGAGAAAATTTTTATGAAGATAGGTCTCGCCTAAGTACCACTTTTTTGTTCTCGCGCCAAAACGGCCCGGCGCCAAAACGACCCCAACCCGAACGGCATTAATATAGGGTGTAACGGAGAGATTTCTATGTATAAACAGAAAGATCAAGGAATTCGTGGATAATAAGGGCTAACAACGTATTCGGGGATTAAAAGGGATCACAAGGGATTCAAGCAACTAAGAGGAAGATCAAGATATTGGGGGTACAAGGTAGAAACCAAATGTCACTCCCAGCCGCCGAAAAACCTTTTCGCTAGCAAAAAAGAGAAATAGCTATAGTCCAGCAGCTTTTCTAAAATATAAATTACGAAGTAAGGAAAGTAGTTTTTGAGTTTGTACAGAAACAAATTACATCAAATATTTGGTCAAATTTGGATATATGCTTCTTAATTTTTGATATTCGTTCAACCCCATGCAAACGTTTTTGATCCCTACAAATCGTCTTTTATCCTAATTTAAGAGTTAAGAAAAATATCTGTTGTTTTTGAGGGAAACGGGAAAAATGCAAAACACAGGCGAATCAAATGTCTAGCATTTTCTTGCAACCTTTTCAACCAAGAATCACAGAATAACAACGAGTGCCATATCGTTTTTGTGTTATAAAATTTCCGGGCATATTGATATCGTGGATATTTAGGGATTTGGAGTGAATAATAGGACTTATAGAGAAAACAAAAGATAACGAAGGATATCAGGGGATTCTTCCTAATATATCCATAAAGCCTTCTTGATCTTATTAAACTATAAAGGCAGAGTAAAACTATCAAGGCAGATAAACCTACCAAGACAGCAAGCATATTAAATGTCTTGATCAAAGAAAAAAGGGATGGATAAAATAAAATTAGACAATAAAATCCACAAATCCAAACAAATAGAGAGGCGAATTTTGGATAAAAAATTCAATAGTACAAATGATAGCTCATTTAAAAGAGCTCGACGGGTTGAGTTAAATGACATCAAAATCAGCACGATAAGATGATTCTGAACAAAATTATGAACAACTTAACATTCCTTTAATAAAAGTTTTTGTGTTGCTACTGAGGGTAGGACGGCATTCAAAGCTGAGAATAGGTAAAAAGAAATAGGATTAAGTTACGAGCCCAGAACCCAGCGACCGTAGACTCCCTGCGAGGCGCGTGCCGCAAAACCCTGCGCGAAGCGCAGGGTTTTGCACAAGCGCCTCGCCGACGCCCATAAGTACACGTTGACCATTTTGAGCCTCTTTATCTTGGCTCAGGTGTCATTCGATTCAGCTCGAGGATCTCTTACGAATGAGCTATCATTCAAAAAATCGAATTTTTCACCCCAAAATTGTGCTTATCCCCACTATGGTTTTCCGATTTTCGGAGACCTATATCTCGGTCCACAGGCATCACCGGAAAAAAGTCGTTCGTCTTTGCACGCTGAGACGAAAAGAATGGTATGGGTCTTATATCGAATCCTTTCCACCGGTATACTATACTATATCCAAATTAGTGAAACCTCCTCCCCTCAAAACCCCTAGGTTCTCAAAATACATTATTTACACGCGAACCCCTTTTAAACATGAGATAAGCTCTAAACAGAGCAATAAAATCGTTTGTTCTTTTCACGCACTTTGCAGCAAATAAATTACAACTTTGAAAACTTAAAAAGAGCGGTAAGGGGCCGCGCAGCGGCCCCTTACCGCTCGTTTAAAATTAATTTAAAAAAAATTTTTTTTTATTCCTAAAAAAAAATAAAATTAATAAAAATATCCAAATTAACCCTAATAAAAATTTTAAAAAATCCCAAAAATTCTAAAAATTCTAAAAAATGTAAGAACCTCCAATTAACCTCCAAATACCTTCCAAAATACCTCTAGACCCTCAAAAAATTAAATAAAAATGTCATCTTTTCAATTTAAATATTTCTTCTATAATTTATTAAATAATTTAATTTTTATTTTTTCTTTAATTAATTATTTAATTTTTAAATTTAAAATATTTATATTATTATTTAATTTATTTAATTCCAATTTAACTCAATTTTGCCCTTTTCCTTCTCCAAAAGACACCTCAACACCTCCAATCAAAAAACCAATGTATTTTTTTTTAATTAATTTTTTTAATTGCTGGAACTTTGTCTGCCCGAAACCTTGCTTGCGCATACATTCCTTGTCAGCGGATAAGAAACTTTATTTTAAACAGGGATTCATATTCACAATACGCGCCTCTTTTCCCTTCAAAAGAATTTTGTTGGAGCGTAAATTTATTTTCACGAAAAATTTTTTAAATTTGTATTAAAATTTGAGTGAAATACTTACTCGATAGAAAAATAATTACCTTTTAATTTTTAATTTAGTTTTTTAAAAAAAATTGTAAAACGTTGTTAGATTTTGATATTCCTTCAATTGAGATTAAAGCAGAGAATTTAGGGAAGTTCAGATTTTTTTATTATCTCGTTACGGCTATCCAATAAATAAAAAATATTTTAATGGAAAATATTTTTTATTTTTAAAATTTTTTCGAAAAATATTTTTTGAAACTTTGTAATTAAAAAATTTTTTTGATTAAATAAAAATTAAGAAATAATTATTAGAGTTTTTAAATTTTTAAAATTTATTAATAAAAATACACAAATCTAAAAATTAAATATTTTTGCAAAAATAAAATCTATATAAATTTTTTTATTTACATAAGGAACGTTGAATTTATAGCTAAAATTTTTTTCATTAAAAATTGTGAAAAAAAATAATGTTAAATTAGAAAAAAAAATAAAATTTACGTCATAAATTAACTTTTATTTTCAGTAATTTTCAACGTTTATAATTATTTAAATTATTTTTTTCAGACCAATAACGGGCCATACAGACTTTAAAAATGCCTTAATTACTGCAGACCCGAGTATGTATACAAGTTGTGATATTAAAGGTTCTGTTAAGGGAAAGAATATTATTGAAATAGAGGATGGAGGTTCTATAAGTAATTTAATTATTGATGTCCCGGCAAAGGGGATTTGGTGTAAAGGAAGGTGTACATTAACTAATGTTTTGTGAGTTTTGTTAATAAATAATGTTTTTTTGAAAATATTTTTGACGGTCAAGTAATAAATTGGTGTAGCAAATTTTATTTAAAAAATTTATAATCAGAGATGAAAATTTTAGTTAAAAAAGAAGTTCCTTCTCTCTTCTGATTTTATAAGGAACCAAACGGCAAAATCTTCGAATTTCATTCGCTTCGGGTCTTAATCTGTCTAGTTATTTTTTTATTTAGGAATTCTGAAGTAATATTCTTTTAATTTCAGCTTTAAAAGGACTTGTTACCATGCCGTTGACTTTGGAAATAGTTTGGACGGTACCCCTAAATTATATCAAGTAATTGGGGGAGCGGTATTGAATGCTGTTGATAAAGTAGAATTTTTTATAAAATCTAAAAAAATATTCTTCAAGGTTTTTACCCAAGCTGGGGCAGGCACAACAATTATTCAAAATTTCTGCGCTCAAAATTTCAGCAAAGTTTATCGCTCTTGTGGGGAATTATGCAGTCAACACCGTCGAAGTATTAAAATGGCAAATTGCAAATTTAAAGGGCCGGGTCTGTCATTAATTTGTAAGTGGATAATTCAAATGTCACTATAGAATACCCTCTGCAGGGCAAAGTTCGATCATAATTCCGATTTCTGACTTCCGATTTCCGAAATTTTTATAAAATTTCCGATTTCCGATAATTTTTGAAGTATTGTTTCGACTGCAAATTTTCGCCAGCGACAGCAAAATGGATCAGGCTTCTTGGCCGACAAAATTATAAGGCCGACATTCACATTGTTTCCTAAAAAAATAGGCAGCCTGAGCCTATATTTTTCAATGGGACATTTTAATATTAGAGACTGGGCCTATATTTCTCAACCTTACTTGGGATCACAATAAATTTTCAATCGAAATACAAAATGGGAAGAGGTCCCAATTTTAGCAAATCCCTATTTTAAAATCTAAAAAAGTAAAAAAATTTATTTATCACAAAAATATAAATTGTTATTTGGAGGAGGCGATGAGTAGATATCCGAATTTTTTTCGGAAATTAATTTGGATATGTAATTTTTAATTGACGCTACATAACAAAAATGTGGGAAATAAAAACAAATGCAGAAAATTGTTGAAAATTTCCCTAATTTCTTTTAAAAAAATTTTTTTTCAGCATTAAATTACAATTATGGAGATACAATGTATATAAATAATATCCAATTAACTTATCCAAGAATATTTTTTGGTTGTCAAGAATATAACGGGACAAGAGGAAGGTCAACTTTAAAGCCTGAAGGTCAATGTTTACCTCAAAATGAATGTAGACTAAGATCGTGTAAATACAAAAAAGGAAGTATTATTGTTAAATGAATAAATAATTTATCTTTCTAATAGATCACCCCTTCGGACCTAAATTTAGAAACCCTCTGAACAATTGTAATTCTCTTGTAATTCTGTAATTCTCTCTTTTTTTTGAAAGTTTTCTATTCCAAAAAAATCCGTTACTTTGTACGTTGACAGTTTAAATTATCTGATAAAATTTCTCCTGTACTTACTCCTATTTTTTCTAATCATTTCGGGAAAAATCCGCAAAATAAAATTGCATTTTTATAAAAGCAGGACGAAGAAAAGGTTTTTTTCTTTTCGTTATTTAAATTTAGTGGAAACATTTGGAAGAATCCTTTTAAAAATTTTCGGAAGTCTGGTTGGCAGCAGAGGTGGGTCGGAATTCCGACTTCCGACTTTTGAGTCAGTTCTGATTTCTGGCTCTTCCAATTTCCGCTACCTCTTACTGTTCCGATCTATCTCTGATTGGCAGGATGCCCACATATTTTTTATTTTTTGTGATCACTTTTTAAATAAACAATATTTTAATAAAAAAAGATTATTAATAATTTTACTCTCTAGTTTTGTAAATTTTAATTTAAAAGTATTAAATTGTACCAAAAATTTAAAATTATTTATTTTAATAGCAAAAAATATTTTTTAAAAATTTTTTTCTAGCTATACTAGTAGAACCACGTTGACACAAACAATAAAGAATATACTTTTTTTTAATAATTTTTTTATTCTCATTATTTTATAAAAAAGGGATAAATAATTATATAGTTTTTACTCTTTATATTTTAATTAATAAAAAATAAAAAAATATCCCAAAAAAATTATTTCTCTCTCAAAAATTATTATATTATTCACAAAAAATGTTAATTATTCAAATTAAATATTTTTTCCCTTTTTCTTTCAAATTTTTATTAATTTCCCCAAAAATATTATTTTATTTATTTAATTTATTTAATTTTAATTTAACTCAATTTTGCCCTTTTCCTTCTATTAAAGACACTTCAACACCTCCAATTAAAGTACCAATGTATAAATTTATTTAAATTAATTTTTTAATAATCCAAAAATTAAATTAGAGTTTTAATTGGTGTTAATTATGGTTATATTAAATTTTAAAAATTATTGGAGTAAAAGGCTGTTTTTTAGTGAAAATTGCCTGTTTCCGAAGGATTTTTTGATTAATTGAGACGCTAAAAAGTTTACTCTAATAATCACTTGAATAAATCAAACTCAAATAATTACCACCTCCCACCCCCCTCTTCCCCCTTTCCAATTAAATATCCTCCCCACCATCCAGAGGCTGAAACAAATAATTACTCGGAATAAGTATTTGAGAAATACGGTTAATTTAAAAATCTTCGATTTAAAACTGGTCAGAAAATTGAGGAAAAATATTTAAAGGTTAAATAACTTTTTTCGGAATAAACCTCATATAAAAAAAATTTCAACTCTTTAATTTGTTAATTTTAAATAGAAATTTATCGGTCAACATTTTTAAATTTAAACAATCAGGGGGAAATCAACGGAAAATTAAATTAAAAAAACAATAATTAGGAGTTAGTAAAACTCAAAATTTCTGATAAATTTACAAAAAAAATTTTTAGAAATTTTCTGTTAAATTTAAATAAAAAATATTTTTTTTAATCAATAAAATAAATATAATATTTTATTTATTATTTACAAAAAAATATAATAATTGCAGAAATTTCTAAAAATAAATTAAATACAGAAAAGATTAATTGCTTAAAATTAATTTTTGCAAGAATTTATTTAGTAAATCCTTTTTAAGTTGTTTCCCTTTTTTAAACTTATTTTTCATAAATTTAAAAGAAAATTTTTTTTTTCAGACCAATAACGGGCCATACAGACTTTAAAAATGCCTTAATTACTGCAGACCCGAGTATGTATACAAGTTGTGATATTAAAGGTTCTGTTAAGGGAAAGAATATTATTGAAATAGAGGATGGAGGTTCTATAAGTAATTTAATTATTGATGTCCCGGCAAAGGGGATTTGGTGTAAAGGAAGGTGTACATTAACTAATGTTTTGTGAGTTTTGTTAATAAATAATGTTTTTTTGAAAATATTTTTGACGGTCAAGTAATAAATTGGTGTAGCAAAAAGGAATACCTTGTTAATTGGACAGAGTTTAACAAAAGTTTAGCCACCGAGGAGGATCCGAACCTGCGACCTCCTCGTGGTTATTACTAGGCGCTTTCACTCACCCATACAGAAGCTCTACCACTAATGCTCTCTTTTATCCTTTTAGATCGTTTAACCCCAGCCTAAGCGACTTAAATGCTCCAGATGAATAATCCTTACAGAACTTTGCTGTTGAATAGGGCTTGCCTTCTTTTGTAGTTTTCTGCTTTAGACTACTAAAAACCACCCATGGAAACTATATATCCTTTTGGGCATTAAGTTATGTAGCAACAAACTATAAATGAATTTTATGATGAAATATTATTAGATAATTTTATTAGATAAATTTCAGCTTTAAAAGGACTTGTTACCATGCCGTTGACTTTGGAAATAGTTTGGACGGTACCCCTAAATTATATCAAGTAATTGGGGGAGCGGTACTGAATGCTGTTGATAAAGTAGAATTTTTAATAAAATCTAAAAAATATTCTTCAAGGTTTTTACCCAAGCTGGGGCAGGCACAACAATTATTCAAAATTTCTGTGCTCAAAATTTCAGCAAAGTTTATCGCTCTTGTGGGGAATTATGCAGTCAACACCCTCGAAGTATTAAAATGGCAAATTGTAAATTTAAAGGGCCGGGTCTATCATTAATTTGTAAGTAGATAATTTAAAATAAATAATGGGGTAATTAACCCTAGTATTTTCCCGATTAATTCCCCACACTCGAGTAATTCCCCATACCACGGATGGATTGAAACAATAATTACCCAGGGGAATTAATCGAGAAAATACGATAGTCTGAGATAACATATTTAAGTAAATTAACGGATATACTGCATTAATTATCTTCCCCCTCCTTCCATCGAAAGATTGAAATAATAACAACATTTCCTCGAATATTTACCCTCACTATAATATTAAACACAATTTTGTTTTTTAGGGATTTTAGGTTTTAGTTTAGAAGGTCAGATTTGTTATATTGCTTGAGTAATTGGAAATTTGTCAAGGGATTTTTTTGTCAAGGATTTTTTTCTCATTTTCCTATTGAGAAAATAAAATTAATTTTCAATTTAAATTTTATTTCTATCTTTCCCTTTTTTCAGCATTAAATTACAATTATGGAGACACAATGGAAATAAATAATATCCATATAGACCCCAATCCCCCAACAATATCTTTTGGCTGTCAAGAATATAATGGAACTACTGGATCAGCTCAGATGAAACCAGAGGGTCAATGCCTTCCTCAGGACGAATGTAAACTTAGCTCTTGTAAATATAAAAAAGGAAGTATTATTGTTGGATAGAAGAAATTTGTTTAAATAAATTTGATAAAAAATTTTAAAGTTTTCCTGAATTTATATACATTGAACAAAATTTTTTACAAAAAAAAATTCTCTAATCAAAAAAAATCCAGAAAGTTCGTATATCTTTTAGTCACTAATTACATCTCAATTCTGACAGAATTTAAAAAGTTCCGGCAAAGAATTTAAAATGCCATGAGCTGAAACGCTCAAAAATAGTGTTTTTACATTAGTCCGAGTAATGTAAAAACACCTCAATCGTAAATTTTGAAATTATTATCACGGCCAAAAATCATTTAAAATTGCCGCAGAAACTTAAATTTGGGAGGTTTCCTCACTTAAAACAGCGATGACGGGCAATAAAAATAAAGAATCCTTAAAAGCTCATTTATAAAATTAAAAAAAAGTATCTATATTTAATCAATTCAATTTCATATTTATTTTTAATAACAAATAAAATGCAAAATTTCAAAATAAATCGGCAAATTAATTTAAAAATAATATCAAAATAGAGAATATTTTAAATAAAATGTTTGCGGCAAGTGTTTGGTTTAAAGATAGAAGAGAGCAGAAAGAGCGGAAAAAATTAAAAAAATATTTTTTGGAAAGGCAGGAACATTTTTTGGACATAAAAATCATTTTAAATTCAAAAATTTTTTGATTTTAGTAGTATTGAAATTAGGGAGAGAGAGAGAAATGAAAGTATTAAAATATATGTAATAGTTGGCAAAAACAAAAAACCTCAATTTTAAATTTATGATTGTGTTGGACTTTCTCCACTTCCTCCTCCTTTAACGTGACGTTTTGACGGGGTGTGGCTACTCATCGAAGGACGAACATGAACCATTTTCCAGCAATTGACACAGTAATAGGCAAGGCAAATGATTTCGTTGCAAAAACGAGTCCCGTTAGTAATTCCACACTTTTCACAAGGCATATTTGATGCAAGAAACGCTTTCAATTCGACCTGTAAATTTTTAAAAAATTTATGTTGTAGAAATCAAAAAGAAAATATTCCAAGACAGGGAAGAGAAAAAGTAACCAAAAAAATGTTTAAATTCTGGGTGTTAAACGATATTTTATTCGGTGACAGAAGTTAAGGCTTATAGACCTCCTATGTAAATTGGAAAGATGACCAAAAAATGCGGAAAAAATCTTAACAGACTGAAAATCACCTTTGGGGCTTCCTAACAACTTTTGTCACACATTTCTTCAAAAATTTTTCCTGTCTCTGCTATGTCCTACTATAAATAATTTAAAAATAAAAACCTTTCGTTCAAAAGAGCCAAATGAAAGAATAACTTCGTGTGCAGCTATCGCCTTAATATACGATTCTTTTGTGCTGAAAACTACGCAGGCAGCCCCTTTAGGATAGAAATGATTCGGGTCAAGTTCAATTGCACAGTAAGCAACAGGCCCAATAACATCTTCAATTGCATAAGCGAGCGTAGCTTAAAAAATTATTTTTTCAAAATAATTAAATTTAAAAATAAACCTGCAGTACAAGTTCTAGGAATTCCTCCAACAAAAACAGAAAAACGACGTAATTTGCGCCAATCAGGCTGGGCAGCATACGTGGTGTCATTCATTTGCCAAACCTTGATCTCAACCTTAAAATATTTCTTTAGTTTTAAAAAAATCTTTCAAAATTCTTAACCGGATGCATCAAACCATTCAACGTGTAAACAGGAAAGAAAATTCGATTGTTTGACTGTTGGCAATGTCGAAGCATGTGAATGATGGAATGCTCGTTTTCGAAGACAACAAATGCATAGCCTTTAATTTATGAAATTTTGAATAAAAATTAAGAAGAAATAACCATTTGGAGGACGATCCTGAATTGTAGTCTTCTTCGGCCAGTCAATAAAGTTTGAACCAAATTTGGCAAAGTTAAGTTGGAGAACATCTAAAAAATATTCAATATTGATAAAAATATCAGCGAGGATTGAGGAAAATTGCATAAAATGAAATGCATATCGGGCTTTGCTTCTTTAAATTTCATCGATTTAGAAAGTAGTAAAAATCAAGAATACTCTGGTATATTGAAAAATTATGTCATTTTTCTACCTATCCCTGTGATTTTATCCTCAAATGAGCTTCTTTGTTCATCAAGAGCGTAGGGGGGAGGGGTTCCCTCCTCACATCAAATTTGTCACTTTTCCCCATTTCAAGGGGAAGGGGGTTACCACAAAGATAAGCTTGACCTCTCCTTTAAGCAATACTCAGATGTGTATCTCAACCGTTGAGTGACGGCTAATTTCGGCATCAACGCAATCCGAAACTCTTTCTAATGACATAAGATTTGCAATCTCCCAGAGTACCCATATTAATAAATAAAAAAAGAAAAACAAACTTGTAGTCAACGATGCCTGAATTCCACCAAGAAACACTTTCAAAGAAAAATAGACCGGCTGAGAGGTGGGGCGATTAGTAAAACGGAAGCGAGTTCCAGTACCACCACCCTGAACCATTCCACTATTTCCACTACTACAACCAGCACTTCCTCCACCACGAATTCCAGCAAAACCACCCCCATTGGTGCAAGAATGAAAAGGTGGAGCAGAAAGTGGCGGAGGCAATTCAGAAGACAAAGGAGGAAAAGACCGAAGATTCATCAAATTGCTAAAGTCACTAACACTTCCAATCGGAGAATTGTTGTTTGAGAAATAAGGCTGCGTTTCTGAAAAAAAATTTTTTTTGATTTTTAATTTAAATTAAATTTAAAACCGTTGAAACTTTCCCCAAAGAAAATACGATCTGTCTCTTGTTTTTTATTGCTGTTTTCAACAGGCGGCGCAGAGAAAGGAGCATTCGATGAAATGTGGAGATTGGAAAATGAATATAATGAATTTGGCACTAATTTTGGTAATGTTGACATTGTAGCTTGTAAATTAACCTAAAATTTGGAAAGTAATTAAGGTAAATCAAAAAAAAATAAAAATCAGAAACTTAATTAAGAAAAAAAATTTAAAAAGTAAGCCTAATTATTCAAACACGTTAAAGGCGCGGAAAGCAAAAAGAGAAACAAGAGAAATGGTCAATAACGAGGAAAATTATAAAATGGTCAGACGCGAGAAAAGTAAAAATGGTCGGAGAAAAAATTCGTACTATTGACTTATAGGGGACTTTTTTTTGGCTGGACCGATTTCGACAAATGATATGTCATTCGAAAGAGCTCGTCGAGCTGAGTCGAATGAGGGGTGAATGGTGTCGATCCGACAATCAGGGACCGAGTTACAGACCCCTGAAGTTTAAAAAAGAGAAGGGGGGAGTAAGCTCATTTTGGTCAAAAAATTCAAAAATGTAAATTATAGCTCTTTCGAAAGAACTCCTCGAACTGAGTCGAAAGACACCAAAATCAGCTCGATTGAACAAGTTTGGACAAAGTTATGTGTCATTTTTAGCTCCTTACCTATGGTCTCCGCGGTTTTTGCTGCTACAAGGCCCCGGGTACGTCCAAAGCAAGGGAAATAGGAATAGGTTTATGTTACGAGCCCAGACCCAGCGCCCGTAGACTCCCCGCGAGGCGCGTGCCGCAAAACTCCGCGCGAAGCGCGGAGTTTTGCACAAGCGCCTCGCCGACGCCCCATAGGTTTACGTTGTTTGTTTACTGTGTCATAACTTTGTCCAAACTTGTTCAATCGAGCTGATTTTGGTGTCATTCGACTCAGTTCGAGGAGTTCTTTCGAAAGAGCTATAATTTACATTTTTGAATTTTTTAACCAAAATGAGCTTACTCCCCCCTTCTCTTTTTTAAACTTCAGGGGTCTGTAACTCGGTCCCTGATTGTCGGATCGACACCATTCACCTCTCATTCGACTCAGCTCGACGAGCTCTTTCGAATGACATATCATTTGTCGAAATCGGTCCAGCCAAAAAAAAGTCCCCTATAAGTCAAGATTTCCAAAAAATTCTCTCTTTTATGAGGGGAATTAACTTTTGTCCCTTCCATTCGGATTTTCAAATTTTCTAGTCTTAAAATAATTAGATAATTGTGTTCATTTTGAAAGTAGTGCATTTTTGTTTCTGAGTAAAGAAAATATAGCAAGTAGTAGTAGTTATAAGACCAAGTCTTCCTGTTTATGATGCACTGAATATTTTGATGCATCCGGCAGTTATACTACATACATTATTTCTTTGTCATTCTATTGTCTAACTGATTCGATAGACTTTGTGGTTCAAGTCTCTTTCCAATTAAAAATAAAATCCTCAAAAAGTCGGGATACAACATTACACTAAAGTAACAACAAGAAGTTAAAATTCGCTTCATGGAAAGTCACTCCATTCTTTACATGTTTCCAAACTTCTCATATTTTTTTATTTATTTACAAACATGAGTTATCCAATTTACCCATTTATTTTTTAATTTCCAAATTCCTCAAATTTTTAGAAAATGTCTCTTTTGTGTTTTTTTCAATAAATTGAACACTGTTCAATTTATTTATTTTTCTACTGCAAAATATCGCGCATTTTCCTTTTTTCTTTTCAAATTTCCTGTTTTTATTTAAATAATTGAGGGCAATTCAAATTTTTATTTTTCACTTTTTTTCATTTTTGTCTACAATTTTTACTATTTTTTTTTGTCTTTTTTTACCAAAAATTTTCCAAAAAAATAAAGCTTCTCTCTTTATAAAAAGCTTTATTTTCGATACTTTTTTTAAATTTAAATAATCCTATTGGTTTTACAATGCTTGAATGAATATTTATTTTAATATAAAATTTAATGAAAAAAGGAAAGTTTAAAGGCTTTTATTTTTATTTAATTTTAAATATTTTCTACGAATTATGTAACCACTTTTTATTATTTTAGCTCCTGCTGGTTGTCGGAGCCAGAGCATGATTTCTGACGTTTTTTCCTTCCGATTTCCGATTTCGAGAATTTAGACTGATTTCCGATTTTCGGCACCTTCATCATTTCCGACACACCTCTGGTTGGAGCTAGTTCCCGGAGCCATGCCCAGTAATAATCATTATTTCCTCCCTTACTCCCTTGTATCTGAGAGATCTCTAAAAAAGTGATATGTCGGAGATTGTTTAATAATGTTATAGGAAAGTATTGGGATAACGTGGAGATTGTAATAAATTAGAAATAAAATTTTTTAATGTGAGAATAGCAAAGGGATTTCTCTTTTAATTAATTATTTTAAACAGACAATTAAAAAATGATTTTTATTTTTAATATTTTATTATCTTTAAATTTATTTTTTAATATTTTTATTTTATTAATTATTCCCTTTTCTTATGAATTTTCTGCCTCAACAATTTTTTGTGAACAATTTCCCGGTGGTAACCAAAAATTTTTTAATTTCATTTTTTTCTTCTCAATTTCCTTTTAAAGATTCAATTTGTCAACAATTTATGCCCAACAATAAAAATATTAATAATAAAAGGAGAAAACAAAATTGCAATTATCAGGGTTAATTTTCAAAAAAAAATTTTTTTGAAAATTTTAAAAAATTACATAATGCCAAAAATTGAAAAAAAAATATTTTTTAAATTTTCTCTCAAGATTTGTGGCTAATACCTGGAAAGGCAGATGCCTCTTGCAGTAAAAATTGTGTCCAAAATTAGAAAAAAATTTTAATTTTTAGCCAGACCAAATTCAAAGAGATTAGTGGAAATGGATGCTAGACAGGCATTTAAATATTAAAAATAAATTTATTTAAGAAAAAAATAAAATTTTTAAAGGTAAAGATTAGACCTTCAATAATTAAATTTCCTGGCTGTTTTACTGTTGAAATTAGAAATATACATATTGTGGATAATAATGGTTAAGAATTAAAATTTAAAAAATTTCAAAAAATTAATCCCTCTTCAGGGGACCCTTTTACCGCATTTTGGGGCTTCTTCCTCTTTTTAACCTTCTCACTCCATTTTCTCCCCTTTTTCTACATTGATCTTTAATTCAAAATTTTGATTATTTTTAAAATATTGCCCTTTTTGTGATTTGGAAAGTACATATCACCCTTATCCCCTTATAAAAGTCAATACCAATCCCTTAAATTCTAAAAATAAAAAATCAACATTGTTCGAAATTTAATCAAAAAAACATTTCTTCTTGTTTAGGCCTTCCCAATTCAATATTTGCCAAAACTGAATATCAATGGCTTAATGTACGCGGTTCTGAGTAAAATTTTCCCTTATAATTTATTTTAAACAAAAAATTTAAAGAAAAGCAAAATGTCAAAATTCAAGTTCTAATGGATGTGGGGGTTTTGGGAATAATTGGTAACTTACACATAGACGCTTCTTCCCTTCCCTCATCCACATCCATTCAATTTTTAGTTATTATTGTGATATTTGTGAAAGTTTAAAAAAAGTGGATAAACAAAATGAAAGGGAAGAGGAAAACGAATTATTACCTTCTAATATTGCTCAACAACTTAAAGGGTTTCTTAGAATAGTACTGTAGAAAATATTTTTTAATTTTACAGTATAAAATGCCCGTCAGAGCCAGGATTATATACTTTTAGAAAACAATTTTGTTTTAATGATTGGCAATGGTTAGACAATGATGGGTAAATAATAAATTTAATAAAATTGGGAAAAGGGGGAATTTTGAAAAGTTAAATCGAGAGCGGAAAAAGTATTCAAAGTCAAAAATGATTAAATTTTCAAAAAAAAGTCGTTCAAAGTTTGAAATATTCGTTCGTCAGATAATATAGTTAAATTCCCGTTTTATGAGGAACTTTTTTTTGCCAATACTAGTCGAGAATTTCTTTTTTGAGAACACATAACACCAAACAGTTTTAACGATTATCAATTAGATATACTTTCTATTTTCATTGAAGCATACCCAACGTCTGTAAAAATTAAGTTTATACACATAGTTGGTCAATACCCTTAATATCCTTAGACGCTTATTTAAAATTTAAAAGTATTCATAACTGATTCTTAAAATTTTTCTTTGTTATTCTCAGAGATTGTCAATTAGATATACTTTCTGAAACGGAAGATGACCAAAGCGGAATAAAAATAGCAATGTCCGCACTCCAACAAGTTGGATATGTAAATATATAAAAATTTAAGAAAATCTAATTTTTAAATTTAAATATAGGGAACAATTGTGGTTAGTTTTATTAAAATAATTTTTTAATAACAACAATACCTAAAAAAATTTCAAAGACAAAAATCCGCCTTGCATTCAATGCTACACCCGAAATTGAACGAAAAAAGGCAATAAAAGAAGCACAAATTGAAAGAAATTCTCTTCGAGAATTTGAACAGAAAATAAAAAATGTGGACAATAATATCCCTTTTGATCAAGTTAAAAATTGGTATATTGAACAGCAAAAGAATACTTGGCATAAAAATGATTATTTGCCCTGGCTACTTTATGGCAATTTTTTTGAATTTTTAAGAATGAAATTAATTTTAAAAAATTTTGTATAGAAAATGAATTTGCTTGTATTCGATTAACTTTTGATGTTTGTGAAAGACAACCACAACAACGATGGGAAGGAGGATATACTTGTGCTTAAATAATATACAGAAATTCTTATTCACCTTACTGCCTTATTTTTTCCTTAATTTTGTTTCAAAATTATAAAAACTAATTTTTACCCAAAATTATATAATCAGTTAAAATTACAAAAAAAAACAAAAATAAAAAATACACAACAATAACGTTCGGTCTTATATGTGAGTAGAAATAATTTTAAAAGATTGTTCCACATCGAATGGATTTAGCCTTAATCTAAAATCTAATTAAACTTTAATTTCTTAAAAAATATTTTTCTACTCTTTTTAATTATTTAGGTAAAATATTCGCAGGTTTATGTAAATGTACTTGCATCCTTTGTGGTAAAATAATAGCAGGTCTTTTGTTTAAGCCAGGCGGAGGAACGCCAGAAAGAAGAGGCATCTAAAATTTAATTTATAAATTTAATGAAAAATAAATATTAAATTTTATGGATCGGAAACTTAAAAACTCTTACTCCTACGAATTTCGCCTTCAAAGTTAAATTAATATCAAGTTTTCTCAAAATTCCAAGATGAGACATAATTCTAACCCAAATGGAAGTATATAAATCTTTTCAAATCTACCTCTGGAGGAGGACTTGAAGCACCATTAGAATCTGAAGAATAAGCTCCTCCTGACATTGCTCCAGCAGATGTAGTCGTATACAAATTATTTCGAGGGCGTGTAGAAGCTGGCCTTTCAATCATGTTTCTGTATGGAGAACTCTTTCCTGTCGGTAAAACTGATGCTCTTTGACGGTTTAATGAAGTTGTTGAAGCACCAATTGAACTTGTAGTATTGTAGAGAGGATTTGTCGCTGAAACACCAGTAAGACGAGCAGATTGCCTTCCAGCTGAACGAGAACGCATTCTTTGACGTGGAGCAGCTGTAGAAGAAACAGAAGAATATTTTGAAGTATTGAAACGTTCTTCACGTCCAGAGCTTGATATGTGAACAATATCTCCTAGGAAGGGAGATTCACGAGCAGCACTTCTACGTCGACGCATGCTGGCCTTTCGCTCGAGGTTGACTAATCTGAAAGAAAAATATTTTTTGATAAGTCAAATGCTAACCACCCCGTGAGACTTATCTATAAGTTATACACAATACTCAATTTTGATACATTCTTAAATTTGATTAACTACCTGACAGAGGGAGATACCTAACCCCTATACAAAAAACACCCCAGTTTAAGATACACTACATTATGAGAACATAAGCCACAACAGTGTGAAATTTGACTGTATTAATCCCAAAAAATAATAAAAAAATCTACTCACTCATCAACAGGCTCCGAAGCCTCAATTTCAGACCAAAGGCTTGGGACCATACTTCTCTCAACTTGACCACCACTAGCATCTTCTCCTTCAGGTCCATTTAAAGGAATAAAATCACGATCAGAAGAATTTCCACTCATATTTAAATCGCTGCTAACACCTCCACCAGCACTTAAATTTAATGGACTTAATGAAGATTTTGCTGTAATTAACTGCTAAAAAATTAAAAAAAATAAATTTCAAAACAAAATCTTAAAAAAACCTCTTCCAATTGCCTAATTTTTGCATTCATTTTTCTTTCTTCATGAAACAATTTATTTTCCAATTTTCCATTTAATTCATTACTTCTTTTCAAAGATTGTTCCAATTCTTTATGTTTATGTACCAATTCTCTTCTTTCATCCTCAACACGTCTCAATTCCAATTCAATTTCTGATAAACGAGAACGAAGTCTTTCGCGTTCATTTTCACTATATTCTACTTTTTTCTCTTTTTCTTCAATCATTTGTAATAATTTAGAACATTGTTGAGTAAGTCCATGTCTATCCAATTCTCTCTGTTCAGAATCACGCTCTTTTTCAACAATTTCTTGTCGTAGACGATCCAATTCTTTTTGTAAATTTTCTTTTTCTTCTTTTTCAATTTTTAGAGAAAATCTGAAAAAAATATTAAAAGGACATTAATCTTTCTTGAAAAATAATGAGAAAATATGGAAGAAAAGGATTAGAAACAGGGCTGCACTCAATTGAAAAAAATTCCGCAACTCGCAATTGCAAAAAAAACCCCCACAATTTACGCAATCCGTATTTGCATGAAGCCCTGATTAGAAAGGGATTCTTCTAACTAAATTAGGTTATTTTTGGTATAAAATCTTTAAGTAAATTTTTCACGATTCTGAGTTTCAAAAAGTGTAACAGTCTCCGGAAAAAGACAAAACTGGGACAGACAAAACTGGGACATTACAGACAAAACTGGGACATTACAATCCCCTTAATTTAATCCAAAAATAATTTCCATAACCATTTTCCACAATTATCAACTCAACTAGATCAGTAAAAAATAAAAACCACAAACTTTAATTGTCCTCTTTCAGTCTCCAAAGAACGAAGCTTCCCTTTAAGTTTAGCCATCTCCAAAATATCAACCAATTTTGTAGAATTTTTATCTTCACCTTCTTTCTTCTTTTCCTTAACATTTTCTTCCCCAACAATTTCTTCAGAAATTTGTTCATCTTTAGTTAAAGACTTCTTTTGTTTTGGCGGACTTTTCTCCCCAACTTTTGGTTCTGAATCATTTCCAGTAATTTCAATTCCATCTCCAAGGTCTGACCAACCAGCACTACCACCTGAACCTGCTCCATTATCTACGTCCTAAAATTAAAATTGTAAAAAATGCGGAAGAAGCATAACGGGAAAATAAAGAAGGCACTTTAAAACAGCCAGCACTTTACCACAGGGAATAATTATGCAAATAATTCAAATTTTTCCTATAATTCTATAGCGCCCAATTAGATCCATCGAATGATTCCAAACTTGACCAAGTTCGTTAATTTTAAAAATGAAAGGTAACCCAGTGGTTTTTAAATTTAACAATAAGATTTAAAGTTACATTGAAAAATCCTAAAAAATTATTTAAAAATATACCAATTCTCCAGATTCAACCATTTGTTCAGGCGGAGAATCAGGGCTAACTGAATCATTAGACCCTCTATTAATATTCTTCTTATTAAATTTCTTTTCTTCCTTTTCAATATTTTTATTATTAAATTCAGCAATAATTTCCAACAATTCATCAACTTCTGCCTTCTTTTCTGTATATTCATTTTGCCATTTTTGTAATTCTTTTAAAGAATTTTCCAATTCAATTTTTAATTTATCTATTTTTGTTAATGCTTCCTTTAAATCTTCATCCAAATATTTTTCTCTATTTTGAGTTTGTGATAATTTAGAAAGTGTTTGGTCAAGTTCTGCTTCGATTCGTTGACGTTCTGATTCGGTGCTCTTTAAAAATTATGAAAAAAATTATCTAAGAGAATTTTTAAATTATTAGAACAAAGATAATAAAAAATGGTTTTAGAGGTCCGAGGCAAAAGAATTTTAAAGTGTGCTCCACAAAAAATATTGGAAATTTTAAATTATTTCCCAGTCCTTCCCGGCAACTTGGTTTTTTAAATAAAAAATATTTTAATAAAAAAAATTTTAAAAAAACCTTAAGCAAAGCCTCCTTGTTGTCCAAACTCTTCTTAAGCTCGCCAACAGAATTTTTGCTTTGTTCCAATTCATGGTAAATACTCATTAACGATTTTCTAAGTTCTCCATTTTCCTTCTTCAATTCTAATATTCTAAAATTTGAAAAGATTAAAAATTTTTAATTTCAAAACAAACTCTTCATCAGCAATATGAATCTTTTCCTCCAAAATATTATTTTCTCTTTGTAGTTGTTCAGCATTGTTAGCAATTTCTCTTAAACGTTGATTATCTGCAGCATTAGCATTCATTTGTTCAATAATTACTTCTTGTTCTTTTAAACGTGTAATACAATCATGTAAAAGACGGTGGTCAAATGGATCAGGGCCTTTAAAAAATTAATAAATAAATTTAAAGTGTAAAGGACACCCTTAACGAGTTTTTTAGGATCGCCAAAAATAGAAAAAATATTCCATCAGTAAACGTTATCAAAAAATGGGGGGTACTCCACATCAATCAAAAAAACATCTCGTTTTACCCAATAAAATTTTTTAGCATATTTTCCTAGGGATCTTAAGGATTACCGGCTTTTCATCGTTGATATATCTTGCTATATACAGACCCTGATTTCTTGACTCAAGCATTCACCGCAAATCTAAGTTCTATCAATGTCTTTTCATTAAGGCTACTTCACATCAATCAACAAAAACATCCTTCGTTTTACCCAATAAAATAGCCATTAAATTTTTAAATCACTTACCAACACTTTTAGAAAACAACATATTTGTAAGATGCAAAAGAATAGATATCAACACAAAAGCAATAATTATCAATCCAGTATCTTCAAAATAACATAAAGGTTCAGGCAAAAGTCCTTTAATTGAAGCCATCGTTTCTCTAAACATTTTGCGAATTTTTGAATCAAAAGGAGATTTTTCTGTGTCAGAAGGAATATTGTCCAATTTTTTACAATCGTCTTTGTAGCAATAATCAGACTTAAAGAAATAAATAGAAAATTTAATATTTAAATCTGAAAAATAAAAGAAATTTTAAATTAAGGAAAATAATAAAAGCTAAGAAAGGCTTAGTAAAACAATTTGTATATCACAGTTTCCAACTGTTTTTATTATTTGTTAAATCTTTTTTATTTCTTCTCGAAAGAAAAAATATTAAAAAGGTGATATACAAACTGTATTTAATAATTAGAAAATGAAACGCAATAAAAAAGACAAAGGAATCTTTAATATAAGCTTTTATGGTGATTGATTTAAATTTAAAAAATCGTTGATATGCGGTAAATGCGTAATAGGAAACTTGTTTAGAAAAAAGAGAAACGCAATTGCTTTTTTGCTAATCAATTATATAACTGTCCAATTGTTCTAATTAATAGACTAATAATAACTCTGCACGCCCCTTTAAAAATATGCCTATTCCTTTAAACCAAATCCTCCCAAAATAACAATCGGACCTTATCTTCTGGGAAAGTTTTTTGCTCTTGCATATCTTTAATGGGATCGTTTTGTTGTTGTCCCATATCTGCTTTAGGATCAGTTTGTTGTTGTTGTCCTATATCTGTTTTAGGAGTATTTTCTTTGCTGCTTTCCTCTTTTGAATCTCCAATGTTGCTGTGATCGCCGGAAGTAGGAGTAGCTGCTTGCTGTTGTTTCTCATCCATAGGAGGATTATTATTTAACTCAATGTTTGGTTGTACGACCTCAATCGGAGGTTTAGGAATATTCGGAACAGGAGGTGATGGAGGGGGTGAATATGGAGGTGGTGGTAGTGGAGGAGGAGAATATTGTTGATTAACATTTTCTATATTATTTTTTATTTGAGCAGAAGTATCTTCCTTCATTTTAATTTTAATGTTGTCAATTCCATTTGCCTTTTCATCCATAGGAATATTTGGAACAAGAGGTGATGGAGGGGGTGATGGTGGAGGAAGTTCCGTACTTTTTTGTTGATCATCAATTTTAGGACTATTTTCCATTGGCTGCTCAATCTTCTTATCAGGCACTTCCGGTTGTTTTGATGGATCCGTCTCTTCACGTAAAGAAGGTTTTGGATCTTCTGACATATTTTGTTGTTCCAATCCACCTTTCTTTAAAACGGGTAGCTCTTCATCCTTTCCTTTAACATCATTAATTTGTGGCTTTTCATCCTCTCCTTTCTTAACATTCAAAATATTAGTTGACTCCGCAGATTTTTCTTCATCAGCTGCCCGATTCATAGATTGATTTTGAACAACTGGTGGTGGTGACATATTTGTCGCTTCAACTCCAGCATCTTTCGTCTGATCTTTCTGCATGATTAATACTTCCGGAGAGGCAATAGGGTCAGATACAGGTGAAATAGAAGGTTGAGGTAGGGGAGGGTCTATAGAAACTGATGAATTTAAAAAAGGTTGTTGTTGCTATAAAAAATAAAATATTCGTTTGAAATAAATTTTTAATGAGGGAAATATAACTTAAGCCCCATCCCTCAATGAATATAACACGGGAAACGTTAAAAAATAGAATACCGAATGTTCTGAAGGTTGTTCGCTTGAAAATGGCGGTTGGACTGTAGTTGGTACTTGAATTTGTGGTTGCGCATTAACTTGTTTATATGTCTTTTCATTCTTTTCTTGATCATTGACTTCTTTATTCTCATCAACTTTTAATTTTTGATTTTCTTCCAAATTTTGTGTTTCATCCGAATTTTGTTCAACATTCTCATTTTCAATTTTCTTTTCATTCACCAATTGTTGTTGTGTATTGACATCCCCCTCTTTAGCTCCTTCAGATTTAACAGGTTCAGAATCATTCAAAGCCGTCACAATATTCGCATCAATTTTTTCCTGAAATGTTTTCACTTTCATTCTTCTACTAAACATTAATTTTCCGTTAAAAACCTTTTTTCCTTTTGTCTCATCAATTTGATTCTCATTTATTTTCGCCTGATTTTCTACTGATGTTGATGGTTGATTTTCATTTAAATTTGCTTGCTCTTGTTGATTTTTATTTATTTCTTCATTACTTTTTAAATTTTGATTAGAAACTTCTAAAGGAACAGAAGGGTTTTTATTGTCATCCTTTCTGGATTCTTCAACATTATTTTTCTTCTCTACATTTTCATTTAATTTTTGATTTTCTCCATCAAATGTATTCAATTTATTTGGATTCTCAGTGCTTTCTGAACTCGCAATAACTCTGAAAATTTTTAAATTAACCTTTAAAATTAATTTTAAACAAGAAAAGGTAAATTAACTGTTATAGGGTTAATTCCACAGCAATTTAACAGTAATTGTTATTTAACTTAATTTAAAATTTGGAAAAGATCTAACAATAAATCTATACCTAATAAATATAGTCTACAGACTATCATTTTAATTTAAAACAGATTTTTTCAAAAACCAGGGCAAACCACTGATAAAAAAGAGGCGCCCCTTATCCCCCAAATTTTAATAACGTTAAGGATTTATAAAAATTAATTAAAAAACAAACTTTTCTTTAGCTCTTTCTTGTGTTGTTCCACCATCAAGCAACGCAACTTTCTCGAATAGATCCTTATCAACTTGATAATCTTTAATCTCTTTTACATAAACAGTGTAATCTTTAATTAATTCAGGAAAAGCGTTTATTTCCCCTTAAATTTAACATTTTTAATTTAAAATAAAATTTAAAACAAACGTATAAATTTTTTAGTATCCTGTTCAACAACAAAAAGTGTCAAATTATTTTTTAGTGCGTTTTCCAAGAATTGTATGAAAGGTGTGCCATCAATATGTTGCTTATAAATTAAACCACGCGCTTCTCCTTTCTGAATTGAGATTTTTTTAATTTTGAGTATTTTAAAGTTTAAGGAGCAGAAAGTGAATAAGCCTATGCTGGACATCAAAATTTAGTATATTAAAAATTGTAATATAAAATTTCCGTAAATTTCATCGGATTACAGATAAAAAAGGTAAAATTGGACTTTGTAACCCCTTGCTTTCGTTCCAAAAAAGCCAAAATGGTCAGTCACATTTTAAGTCTGACCATCCTTCCACTTTGTGGAAGGATAAAAAAGGGGGGTACGAAGTTCAATTTTAATTTGAAAAAAAGGCACAAATGGAGAAAAACCCCTGTACACAATTTGAATATAAATTCCTCAAAATAACCAACCTTAGCCTCAAAAAAGTCTGGCCTATTTGAGAATTTGATAGCCACAACATTAACTTCATCCTTCTCTTTTGCAGTTAACATCATTACGCCCTCAGCGGGAGAATAGTCTCGTATAAATTTTGAAGAGAAGAGTGTTACTTAATTTGATTAATCTAACAACTAAAAGTTTGCAAAAACCTTCACATTTTGGATCACCACAAAGTTTTGTCGGAAAATCTTGTTTTCCTTCTTTGTTAGAAACTGTTTTTGAAATAAAGCTCCAATGAAAGACAAGCTAAGAAATTAACAGATATTCAAGTTTAAGACAAAAAAACATACAAAATATACAAATATAGTAGTTATTGAGAATACCCGCGTCATTTTTTAAATAATTTTAAACGTCACAAATAAAGCAAAATAATAAAATTAAATATTTCTTTTATTTGTTTTTCAACAAAAATTAACAATTTTCTGCTTGCATTAATAAATCTAGACTTTAATTGATAATAAAAATACGTAGAGGCTAATTAATTGCGGTAAAGTTAAAAGAAAAATAAAAAAGAGGTTAAACGTGTAACGTGAAAATATTTAAAGCGTAACGCAACTAGCACAACAATGACGAAAAAATTCTTTGGAAAGAGAAACAAATTTCATAATATCTAATAGAGAAATAAAATTGAGAACGTCAACACAGAGAGAAGGGATGTTTTGTAATATTTATAAGGAATTGGTATTATGAAAATTTTATTTTTTGATATTTTAACAATTGAGAAACAAAATTGTTGAAAGAATAAAGAAAAGTAATAGAGAGAGACGCAATGAAAATTAAAGAAAAGAAAAGGCTCCCATACAAAATCTCTATTCCTTAAAATCGCTATTCCTTAAAATCTCTACTAGGGTAAAAATGCTTAAAATCTCTATTCCTTAAAATAACTATTCCTTAAAATCTCTACCGGGGTAAAAATAATTAAAATCTCTACACCGTGCAAATGGACGGTAGAGTCTCAACAAAAGTGTAAAATATGAACTATTCATTGGAAAACCCAGACTTGGTAATGGATACGGATACAATTGATTTAAAAATGGCTGCGGATATCTGCTTGTATCCGCTGTAAATATTGAAGATATAATACACGACTGCTTCGCTGCGGTCGTGTTCATTTTGCTTGCGGTGATCGTATCGAAGCGGCTGCTGTCGTTCCGCTGGACATGCCTGGGTTCATCCGCAGCGGCAAAAACAATACAAGCAAAATAATATCAAAAGATAAGCCAGAAATCAGAACAACGTTTCCGCACTGAACGTTGGCACTCAAAAGGCTTCCGAATGAAAAAATAGACATTTTATCCTATTTTTGGCCGTGTAGAGATTTTAAGGCATTTTACCCTTGTAGAGATTATGAGGAATAGAGATTTTAAGGAATAGTTATTTTAATCATTTTTAGCCGAGTAGAGATTTTAATGCATTTTAGCTGTGTAGAGATTATAAGGCATTTTAGCCCAGTAGAGATTTTAAGGAATAGAGATTTTGAGGGGATACGAAAGAAAAAGAGTAAATGATTGCGTTGGAAGTGGAACAAAAGAATACTTCGACATGGGACAAAATGCCCAATTGAACAAATGTCCATTTGAAAAATACTCCGTGTATAAAATGTTTTTTCATCCAATTGTGTTTCTGTTTTTATGTTTTGATGAAGGAATTTATTGGGAGTTCTGTTAAAATTTAAAATAATTTTCTAACAAATATAACAATAGAAGAGTCAAGACATTATCACAGACTTGAAGACATTTTCTAACTTCTCCACCAAATCTACAGTATCCCTCTCAATTTCATAGTGAAGTTTAGAAAAATTAATTTTAGCTAAAACAAAAAATTCGAAGCTATGTAAAACAATTTTAATTTTTTACCAACAAAAATATTTTTAAAATTTCCAACTAAACAATAACAAAATTCATTGAAATAAACGTGGTTTTCTTCTACTTTTTGTATATTTTCCTTTTCTATTTTTATTTTAAAAATGCAAAGTAAGGCATAAAATAAAATTTTTATTGTCATACATATTTGTGTTATTTAATCGTTACAGTCATTTTAATATATAAAAACTTATTAAATTTTTTTGTTTAAATTTTTGTTTGTTCCCTTAGTAAGCATTGTTAAATGAATTAAATAAAACTTTGATTTTGTTTAATTAAAGAAAAAATTGTTTTTCAAAAAGTCTGGGGTCTTCTTTACTGTTAGGATAGGAATTTAATTTAAAAAAAAGGCAAATTATGGAAGACATGTCTAAAGATCCTTTCCTCAATCCCATCCCGTTTACCAACTTTAATATTAACTAACAAATTAATTTTGTAAGATCACCAACAACGAATATCGAACCTCTCATTTAGGGTTAGGGGCCCGGCTCGGTTCGAAAGATCGAATCGGACTTCGAATTTTGGCCCGTAAATTGACTCAACCGATTCGGCCCGAAAAAATGACTCAAACGTCTTACCGATTCGAAAACACCAACCCTGCTCTCATTACCAACATTACAACAATGATTTGTTTACAAAGTTAAGTGTAAGGACCACCCATGGGAATTAAATCTTATAGGCTGATTTAACTTTGTTTGTTTAGTTGGATATCTTTGAAAGGATAAAAATAAGGGAACGGATATATGAGAATAATCTTTCCTGTTAAATCCTCGTTCAAATAGAGATAGGAAAACATTATTATCTCCTTCGATCTTTAGGGTTATCCCTATTTAAATTAAATAAATTAATTCTTCCCTTCTCTTTTTTTATTCAAAAATCTTTTTTAAATAAAAACAGGTTTTTTAAATTAAAAGAGAGAGAAACAGTCAATTTAATTTTTTAATTTCAAATAAAGCCAACACTCCATTCCAACATTTAATAATTTAATTTTTTTTCTTTAAATTTCCTTCCCTTCCCCCAAACTTTTTTTTTAAAAAACTTTTTTTGTTTGCTTTTATACCTTACTTCCTCCTCTCTTTTCTTCTCCTCTTCCCCCCCCCCTCCCCCCAAATACCATTAAAACAATATTTTATCACTTTAAGCTTTAAAAAAAATTTTTAGAACGAGAGAGGAAAGAAGGGTTGTAAAAGGCCCTCTCTCTCTCTTTCTCCCTTCTTCACTTCATTTCATTTCCCTCCTTCTCAAAAATTTTTATTTTTTCGTTTATTGGTCTTCTCACCAAAAAATGAATAAATTTTCATTTTCTGTCCTTATCTTCTTTTTATTTTTTATTTTATTTATTGCGCAGTTTGGAATTTTTGTTGAGTCTAAAGATGAATTATTGCTTGTACAAGCTGTGAGAGATTAATTTTTAGAAAAATATTTTTTAATTTTAATCTTTAGTTTTGGCGTCATGGTGATCGTTGGCCAATTACTACTTATGCTAATGATCCAATTAAGGAGGACAGATGGCTGCAAGGATGGGGGCAACTTACACCTGTAAAATTTAATTTCTTTAATGACATAAGATGAAAATCCTTTAATCCACGTGGAAATTAAAATATCAATACTAAAGCCTCTATAAAGAGAGTTATTGGTTTCGGGGAGTATTGGGAATGATAGTTATTCTAGTCGTAAGACTTGAATCTGACCATGGATTTCCATCATTAAGGGCGAAAGATTAAGGGACACGTGGAACACAAAGGTTCAAGAAGAATATCACGTGAATGTTCTAATAGAAACTCGCTCTAATAGAAGCATCCATTACGATTAAGGTTGGCGGATAGTTAGAAATCTTCGGATATCCGGATCCGAACCGAAACTTTACGGATATGTAACTTTTTTCAGATCTGGATCCACTAACCTTAATTACGAGGAGATTGAAATTTTTCTCTCTCATTAAATTTTAATTTTTATTAAAGAAAGGAATGTCTCAACAAGTTATTTTGGGTGATAAACTTGCTCAAAAATATATTAGAGAATTAAAATTTGTCAGTCCACGTTATAAAAGTGCAGAAATTTATGTAAGAAGTACGGACTTTAATAGAACATTAACTAGTGCTATTTCAAATATGGTTGGGTTTTATAAGAATGGAGAACCGGGAGAAGACTTTCCTGAAGATGCTTGGCCGAAAGGGTAAACGTTGGAAATTTTTGGAAAAAATTTTCAAAAATTCTTTTAAAGCTTTACCCCCGTCGCTGTCCACTCTACTAGCAGTCAAAGTGATCAACTCGTTACAGATATGGTTTCTCCTTGTCCTAGACTATCTGAAATGCAAATATTGATGAAGAAAACACCCGAATATGAGAAATTAATGAGTGATAAGAAGGTGGGGTTACTGTAGATTCTCTGTCGAATTTATCATTCAAAAACACAATTTTAGTGGATATTTGATGATTTAACAAAATTTTGTGGACAAGCAATAAACACATCCAATATTGGAATGTTACAAGATACTCTTTTTATTGAAGATCTTTACAAAAATAAATTAAAATTAGAAATGCCAGAATGGACACAAAACAAAACTATTAGGGCTGAAATTAAAAATATTAGTGATTTAATGAATGAATGGAATAATGGAAGGGGTAAACAAATAAATATTTTTAAAGAAAAGTTCAAAAAAGGAAGAGGACCTTTACAAACAAAAAAACCTTTCAATCCTTTCTCAATATTTATGGCACAACTTAGGAAAAAAATTGGAAGATAAATACGTCCGCAAACTTTGTCCGCAAAAAATTTTGTCCGCAAACTTTGTCCGCAAAAATTATTGTCCATAAAAATTATCCGCAAACTTTGTCAGCATAAAAACTCAAATTTTCTGTTTTTCCCTAAAAATTTAAGATAAAATTTAAAAAATAATTCGAAAAAATCCATTTCCGCATTTTATCCCATTAAAGGCCTTAAGCCCTTCAACGGAGTCGACTTCAGTTTAGAACTCCCAAGAATTCATGGTGGGCCAATACTTTGGCTACTTATTGGAAATATGCTGGCAAAAATGCATTGTTTAAAGCCCGATGCTGATAAAAACAGAACTCCTCGATCAGGCAAAATTTTTTTGAAAAAAATTTTTAAATAAAATTTTTTAGTTCAAAATAGTTCCCCATTGGGTAATCCTATTTGTCAATGGATTAGTACAAGAAAATATTTTGCTTATTCAGCTGTAAGTTTTGAGAAAATATATTTATTTTTTGGAAAAAATAAGTATTTTGTCTCTTAAAATTATTAAAGTTTCCTTCCGTTATGCTAGTGGAATTGGGATAGAAAGGCACTTAATAGTGATATAACCTTTATAACGTGTGTGATTAAAATAGTAGTTCCTCTTAAATATAATAATGGATAAAGCTCACATTTATTTAAAGTTGGGTTGGAAATGCTAAATTCAGAGACAGCTCAAATAACTGAAGTCTAAAATCGAATTCGGAAATCGGAGAGTGGGAAATTTCCAAAATGGAAATAAAAGTTGAAAAAGACATCGAATATCATGGGAATCAGATTTCCAATCCAATTCTCCTTTCATCCATTTATGGCGCCACTTTAACAGAAGTCTATATTTAAACAATAATACTAGTTGTAAATTCAAAAAGAAATAATTTTTTAAATTTTAAGCACGATTCAACACTTGCTGCCTTATTCTCAACATTAGGTTTCCCAAAAACTAATTATCAAGAGGATGGGTAAAAATATTAATTTAGTAATTTTACTAGAATAATCTTATTTAAAAAAGATTTCCTCATTACACAACATGCATTACTTTTGAACTATGGGCAAATAATAGTGGAGGGGATCCTTATATTAAAGTTGGGTTTTCTTTTATATTTTTAAAATTTGTGGAATAGGAGGGAAATTGGAAGGAATCAAAGAAATTGAGATTCTTAGGGTTAATCCTTTTAAAAATACCCGGAAAACACTTAGAAAATGGGAGAAATTAAAAACTGTTTAGAAAATAATAGTTGGAGGAATTTACACTTTCAGGTCATTAAAAATCTTTTAATAAATATTCGGGATCTACACTATTTACTATAGGAATGGAATATCAGACCGAGATGAGGAGACCTTCTTCAAGAGGAGATTTTTCGAGAAGTTCAATTTCTGTTTGTCTTTTATATCGAGAGGTCTCTATTATCGAGGGGTTCTTACAACCAGCGTCAACTGTAAAACTGTGAGGCCTTAGAATCCCAAATTCCATCAAGAAACTGTTAACTTATTACACTCATTTTCCACCAATTTTCAGGCCTTTTATTGGCCACCAGAAAGCAAAGATACTATAGATGTAACACAACACATCACTGGCTGTGAAAATGAATGTAGTTTAAAAACATTTACAAATCGTTCAGAAATATATAAAGCAAAACCTTCACTTGAAGAATATTGCCAAAATACTAATTTTAACAATAATTATTCTTCTTCTTCAAAGGCAATTAAGCCTTTAATGTTAATTAGCTATTGCTCTTTTTTGGTGTTAATTATATTTATGTTATGGCAATAAATAAAAGAGAAGAATGGAAGAAGTTAAGGAAGAGGAGAGAAGACAATTTATGTAAATATATATATTTAAATTGATTGAAGGTTAAAAGAAAATTTTTTAAAGAATTTTTAAAATTTTAGGGGATTTCTGGTGCAATTATATCCATAATTTATTCTATTAGTGGGAAAGACGTTTATTAGGACTGTCTACATATGAGATTTAGAACATCGGAGTTTGAACTTTTTTTCTCGTAAATGACAAAGAAATTCAGATTAATGAACCGAGATACTTTGGGGGGAATTCAAGGCAGGCTTTCAGAAAAATAAAGTCAAAGGAATTTTTATGAAGGGACGGATGTGGGGGAGATTATTGTTGGTTGAATAACGGAAAAAAATATAAAGAAAATATTATTGCGCCAGAAAACCCCCTCCGCACTAATTTAGATTATTATTGTAAAGGAGAAAAACTCCAAAAACATTCCATTAATATAATTGGAAATTTAAAAAGATTTAACGAATTTAAAATAAAAATATATTTTTTGAAATCTTTTTATGTTTTAGTGACCGGCAAAATCATTTTTCCGGGCCCGGAAACCGGATTTTGGATTTTACACTCATGCCGGACCGGATCCGGCCGGATTTTTCAGGATTAATCCGGTCCGGAAAAAATCCGGAAATCGCGAAAAAACCCGGATTTGGGACCCGGGGCCTATTCCACCAAACGACAATGACATCAAATGTCGATGTCCAAGTGTCAATCGCGATTGCGACATTGACATAGGATTGTGTTCCACTAAGCGACAACTAAATTTGTGACATTTCTAATGACATCGACACCAATTGTCGACAGTGACACACGATTGTGTTCCACTAAAGAAATAGGTCTATGTCATTGTCGAAATGTCGATGTCATCATTAAGCTATTTGTTTTTGTTTAAATTTTGTTCGTTATCTATTTTTTAGTTTATTTCTTAAGTTGTTTTCTTGAATTTTGTCTTTCCTTTATCCATTGAGGAAAATTTGGAGTGATTAAGAGAATTTTAGTGGATTTAGAGTGATTAAGGAAATTTTAAATTAGGTATTCGAGATTCGATCGAATATTTGTGAATTTTTTCAAATTCGAAGTTTCAATTCAAATTCGACCACAAACAAAAGGAAAGCCAGCAATTTAAAAAAAATCTCTTGCAATAGCTGAACAATAATCTACTTTTTGCGGCCAAACAATTGAATGTTGGAATTCCTCATTAATCACTGACGTAACTTCTCTTATTGAACGACAAGCAGTTCCCTTACCTATCCCTAAATAAAGAGATTTTTGAATAAAACTTTAATCGGAGGTCATTAGTTTATAAAAAATAATCAAATCTGCAAAAAATTTATAAAAAAGTACACTTATAAAAAATTTCATCGAAAATTTCGATTAAGGATCCTTGATTGAAATAATCGATTGCTTATTGGAGAGAACGAGTCCCTTTTTCGCTAAAAAATGGGGTACTTTTTGCGAGAGATTATAGAAAATTTATTTTTGACCAAAAATTTTTAAAACTTATATAAAATTAAAGAGCACACTCTAATGCTACGGTTACATAAAAATCGCGCGCGTCTTGAGACAGACGCTCGGCGACAAGACGCGCGCGACAGTCGCTAGTGGTGTGGTTACATAAAATCGGCGTCTTCCGCAAAGCGACAAGACGCAAAGCGACAAACGCTGATTTTATGTAACCACGCCACTAGCGACTGTCGCGCGCGTCTTGTCTCAAGACGCGCGCGATTTTATGTAACCACTAAATCCGATTAAAAATTTTTTTAAATATTTATCATACTAAAATAAAATTTATAAAATCAAATCATTTTATTCTGCCATGGTACCGATCAGGGGTGGCGCTCCTCTCGTATCTCGTGAAATCTCGTGTTTTTTAGAGGTCTCGTATCTCGTATTTCGTATTTTGCCACAAGACACGAGATATTTTCAATATATTTTAGAAAAAATGTCAAAAATTTGGGACTATTTTAGGATCCTAGAATTAGGAAAAAAGGAAGAAATCTTGCTCAGTGGTCTTCCAAAATTCTCAAATTTTCGCCTGCAGCGCTGAAATTGGAAAGAGGTATAAAGTTGGTCAAGCGGGAAAGACCAACTTTATATTATAAACGTAAAAATGTTACAATCAATTTTCAATTGCCCTATGATGAATTTCAGCTATGGATCACTGATCTCGGAATGCTTCATTGAAAAAGAATATGTAATTGTGGAAGGAACAGAAATGCGGGTAGTTTCAAACATTGCCCCCCCCCCCACATTATTTTTATTACCTATGATTGTACAAAATGGTCAGATTTTTTCTTCCTCTCTTTCCTTTGAGCTCTTTCTTCCTCTCTCCTTTTTTCAAAAATCTCGGATCATAAAATAGTCCCAAATTTTTGACATTTTTTTCTGAAATAGATTGAAAATATCTCGTGTCTCGTGGCAAAATACGAAATACGAGATACGAGACCTCTAAAAAACACGAGATTTCACGAGATACGAGACACGAGACACGAGACGAGATGCACCCCTGCTCTAAAGGTATAAAAATTGGTGGGACTAAGTGTTTATCGGAGAATTAATGGGATATCGAGGTTTTGGAGTGATTGAAGGGGATTTGGAGGCAAGAGTATTTTCTAGAATAGTCTTGATCGGTTCAGAATTGACCGAGGAATAATATCCAAACTTTTAAAAAAGCTTTTATTTTAAATTGTCAAATTTTGGGTATTTATAGAGTTCTGGGTTAATTTTCTTTGAATAAGGGTTAACCCATAGCTCGGTGTCTAGGCTGAAAAATAAAAAAATTCCAAACCGTCTTAATCCCTTAAATGCTTCGATTTTCCCCAAAATTTTTTGTCCCTAACTATATATATGGTACGAGCCCTACTCTTCAAGAAATGGTCACTTTTTCATGTTTTTGGTATCATTTGATAGAATCAAAAGCTCTACAACATATCAAAAAATCAGAATTTTTGACCGATTGATAAAAAAGTTATGATATTAATACTCGATATCATACTGAATATCTCAAAAATATAGAAAAAAATAATATTTTTTTGCAAAAAGTATACCTTTTTCAAAATCAATTTTAACCCATAAGATTTAACTTTAAAAATATAAAAGTTATATTGATCGATAGAGAATAAACTGAATTTTCAGAATCTTTTTAAATTTTGAAAATCGGACTAGAATTGGCCGAGAAATGATCAAGACGCTAAAAGTTGTCGCCAAAAATTCAAACATGTTTGAATTAAAAAAAGCGTCGCCGGCGACAAGACGCCGGCGGAAGACGCATTTTATGTAACCACTAGAAAAAAGCGACAAGACGCCGGCGTCTTGTCGCTGGCGGAAGACGCGGTTTATGTAACCACTCGAAAAAAGCGACAAGACGCCGGCGACAAGACGCCGGCGGAAGACGCATTTTATGTAACCACTAGAAAAAAGCGACAAAATTTTTTTCCTCTTTTCTCTCCTCTTTTTACATTATCTTTTCTGTCGCAAGACGCGCGCGATTTTTATGTAACCGTAGCATAATCTCTCTAAAAATATTTACTTTGTAATTTTTAGTTTGTATTTTGAATTTTAAAAACACAATTTCTCATTAACGACATAGCCCTAACGCTGTGTCGCCGAAAATCGACATTTTGATTGCTAGTGTCGATTGACACTCAAATTTTAAATCTATGTGGAACACAATCGCGACATTTCGCTGTCAATGTCGCTAAAAGTAAATGCAATGTCGTTGTCACAAAATAATTTTAAAGTCGCTATGTGGAACACAATCGCAATCGGAATGTCGGCCGATTGCGAAATGTCGCGACATTTAATGTCAATGTCGTTTGATGGAATAGGCCTCCCGGACTGCGGAAAAATCCGGCCGGATCCGGTCAATACTTTTTATAGCTAATAAAAAATATTAGAATTTTTTAAAATCAAAAATTAGGAATAGAAAAAAGGAGGAAATTCAAAATTGCATGTTTTTGCAGAAAATTAATAATTCAATAAAATTCATAAATAATTTATAATTCAATGAATAAGAAAGTTGTCAATTAAAAATTTTTTCGTATGGAAAAAACTTCAACACAACGTTAGTGCCCCCAAACCTGAAGAAATTTAAAATGGATAAAAATTGAATTGAACGAATCAAGTTTTGAAAAATAAAAAAACAAAATTTATTTATTTAACAATAAAAAATTAAAATATTTTAAATGGAGAATAATCATTTTACTAAACAATTTTAGTTAGCTTTTGGAGGGGCAGTTTCAGATCGCACAGACAAATCACCAACTTCCTCGGCCCCATATTTCTTGCAAAGTTTAACAATACTTTGGAGAGTCCACAATTGTCCTAAAGATGAGCAAATTAAGAAAAGGACTATTAAATTTTTAAAAATTTTATTTTTCTAAAATCTTTTCGACGATTTAACAAGTATGATTTTAAAAGCTGTGGGAAAAAAAAGAAAATATCTAACAAGGAACCATCTTTTACTTTAAGTGCGAGGTTGGTATTTTTTGTACCATTCGATAGAGGACCCCCGACTTTCTATTGGATAGTGTTATCCGTTTTCTTGCAAAATGACTTTGGGTCGAGTTAAGTTTAATTTTAGAGTCTGCATTTATAGGGTGAATAAGCAATTTCTCTTTTTTCTTCATACTCAAAAAGCACTCGCCCATTCCTCTTTATTTGTCGTGTCTGACATTTTTTGCACACGACTCTTGCATTCTTTTCTCCTCTGTATGACAATGTATGAAAGCAGAGGAAAGAAGAAATATAACATTTCTCTTCCCGCTTTTGCGTATACTCAAACATCCCAAAAACTAAAACTTTAAACGGTCATAACTCGGCCCAAAGCCATTTTGCAAGAAAACGGATAACACTATCCAATAGAAAGTCGGGGGTCCTCTATGAATGGTACCAAAAAATACCAAATTCGCACTTACAGTAAAAGATGGTTCCTTATGAGGTGTAACAAAATTCCAGAATTTTCTCAAGTAATTTTGGGTTGAATAACTTTTTTAATAGAAAATTAAACCTTTAAGTAAACCTCCAAACTCAACAAACAAATCCCGAGGAGAGTTTGCATAGCTATACTCAGATGCAGGAAGATCACGAAAATATTTGTACACATCCTTCATAATGTCCAACTTCATATAAACACAATTATTAACCTAAAAATGTAACATTAACTCATAAATTTTTAAATAAATTGATGCTAAAAAGACAAAAACATACTCCGAACTGGTCTAGATCAGGTATAGTATTAGGCCATTTAACGGCATCAGTTTTCTTAACAAAAAAATAAAATTTAGGAAAATATTCTCAATTACCTTCATTAACGGGTGCAAAGCAATAAAATACTTCAAAAAATATGTGTGCAGACACTCGAAAAGTCCTAAAAAGTATTGATTTAAATGATTAATATTAAAAATCACTACTCACCGTCAAACATTCCAGAAAGATTACACAAAGTACCATACTTTAATTTAGAAACCAGAGGCCCGGGAACGTATTCGTCCACAACACCCAATTGTTTAAAAATTTCTCCAATAACATCATGCATACTCTTATACTCCTAAAATTAAATTAAAATTTTAATATTAAAATTAAAAGCATGAATACCCACAAATTTCAATTTAATTATAAATTCTTTTTGATGTTTAATTATTAAAATATCAAATAAACCAGAGACACGGATATTTTCCCATTTTTGATTTAAAGGAATGGAAGTGATTATTTCGGAGGTTAATTCAATGGGTAATTTTCTACTGATTATCATAGGAAAATCAGTGTATTCTCCATTTTTAGATTTTTCAAAGAAACCGGGGCACTAAATATGAATCTTATAGCATTAAAAGTTTACGGAAATTTTTAACCATCTCGGTGCGAAATTCGCCAGTTTGAATCAAAAAAAGAAAAAATTACAGTAGCGTAAGTTATTATTAAAAGAGAAAAACACCCCACAAAAAATACGTGAAAAAAGCAGAATAGGGCAAAAAATTTTGGGCCCGGTGAACCCAGCTCCGGAGAGAGCTGTTACTGGCAAAATTAGGATTTCTTAGTAATAGTTAAGTTTGTGTTTCCCCTTTTTTCTTTCGGCTGTAGTGTAGTGTACCGAGGTAAAAGTTCGGAGCGTGACATATGTCATTCGATTCGTCTCGATGAGCTGAGTCGAAGTTGCCACTCCCAATGCAGGAAATGATTCTGGACCGAGTTATGGGTCCCTAAATATTGAAAAACCATTGGGGGATTAAGGTCGATGGCCTAAGTACACTTTACCGGGGGATTTTAGATTTGAACAATTTATATGTCAATCGAAAGAGCTCGTCAAGCTGAGTCGAATGACACCAAAATTAGCCCGCGGACTCAACTGTGGGCCGAGATATAGGGCTCGAAATGGTCAAAAACCATAGGGGGGAGTAAGCTCAATTTTGGGGTGAAAAATTCGATTTTACAAATAATAGCTCATTCGAAAGAGCTCCTCGAGCTGAGTCGAATGACACCAATATCACCGTGATTGAACAAGATTAGACAAAGTTATGACACAAAAACAAAAAACCTAAACCTATGGAGCGTCGGCGAGGCGCTTGTGCAAAACCCAGCGCTTCGCGCTGGGTTTTGCGGCACGCGCCTCGCGGGGAGTCTACGGGCGCTGGGTCTGGGCTCGTAACATAAACCTATTCCTATCTCCCTTGCTCTGGACGTATTTGTGGCCTCCGTAGCAGCAAAAATCTCCACAGATGCCATAGGTAAGGAGCTAAAATAAAAGATCATAACTTTGTCCAATTAAGTCGGATTTCGTTGATTTTGGTGTCATTCGACTCAGCTCGACGAGCTCTTTCGAATGAGGTATAATTTGCATATTCGAATTTTTTACCCCAAAAAAATGCTTGGTCCCCCCTATGGTTTTTCGATTTTTGGGGACCCATATCTCGGTCCATAGTTGAGTCCGCGGACTAATTTTGGTGTCATTCGACTCAGCTTGACGAGCTCTTTCGATTGACATATAAATCATAAAAATCTAAAATCCCCCGGTAAAGTGTACTTTAGCCAGGTCGATTTTGGAATAATATAACTCAGTCCAGAATCATTTCCTGCAGTTGGGAGTGGTACCATCGACTCAGCTCATCGAGACGAATCGAATGACATGACACGTCACGAACTTTTACCTTGGTACACTACACTACAGCCGAAAGAAAAAAGGGAAAACATAAACTTAACTATTACCGGATTTCTTTATAAAATTCCACTGAATCGGACCAAACAATTTAGAGCCCAATATTCCGCTTTTTTCACTTAGAGCCTTTGGAGACCAAAATTCCGAAATGTAAAACGCAAACATCCGTGACCCATTCCTGAACAATAACTAATCCTAGGAAAATCCTAGGATTTTTCTGCTTATTAATGTTGATAAATTTAAAAAATAATGTACCTACGTATTATCTGTCAACACTTTTTTAACTAATTAGATAAAAAAAACTTGTATGACCAAATTCAACGATTGAACAAAATCATGACCAGCTGTTTTACCTATACCATGTGGCATATAATTATGTCGAGGATGATACGACGGCGCCTTGAAAATAAATCAATACAGGGTTTCTTCAAGCATTTTCATTTGGTCATAATTTTGTTTGAATCATCGAATCAATATGGTCTGTGTCAATCAACTCATCTTGACGAACTTTCGCTTATCATTGCAAGTTTTTCATATCTCCAATCTCGCCAATTAAAAGTGTTGACAGACGTAATACGTAAATACCAAAAAGTATTAAAGTTTAACCGGCATAGCCTCAATTTGTCGGCTTAATTCTTCCATATTTCTTGTAGTGAACATTCTTAATTCTTCGAATTAAAATTGATTGAATTTAACTAATTAAATCTAAAAAATTTAAAAGTATTAAAAATCAACATTAAAATGAAAATGAATGTTTTAAAAAATATTTTTTTAACTATGTATTCTGACAATTAGAATCGGCTACATAAGAATAGAGAAAAGAAAGTTTTGGAGAGTGTTAAGAATTTGAATATTTCCTTGTCTAAAATAACAAAATGCTAAATTCAGTTTACCAAAATTTTTTTCGTCAACCTTCGAGAAAATATCAACTAGCCATATCTTGTAGCGGGACACGCCCGATTAGGCGCGGGCCGACTACCGATTAGGCGCCAAGCTTATTATTTAAATATTCTGATTATAAAGAATGGTCCATCGACCATCAAAAGGGACCATTCTGAAATTCAAAACAAAAATTTTCCTAAAAAGAAAATTTCCAAAAAAATTTTTCCAAAAATTTCCCTAAATTAAAAAACCTTGAAAAGTTTCACGACCAAAGACCAGAATATGGTCTCCTTATCGACTGGGTATAATTTCAGAAAACGAACAGATCCGAAATAGGTCAAATTATATGTCATTCGAAAGAGCTCGTCGAGTTATGTCGAATGCTGAAAAAATTTTTGTGTGGACTCATAGAGTGCTGAGATATAGGTCCGCGAAAATCGAAAAACCATAGGGGGACCAAGCACTTTTTTGGGGTGAAAAATTCGAAAATGCAAATTATACCTCATTCGAAAGAGCTCATCGAGCTGAGTCGAATGACACCAAAATCAACGAAATCTGACTTGATTTGACAAAGTTATGATCGTTTGTTTTAGCTCCTTACCTATGGCATCTGTGGAGATTTTTCCTGCTACGGAGGAAGCCAGATAACCCATTACAGCGATAATTGAAATAGGATTAAGTTACGAGCCCAGAACCCATCGCCCGTAGACTTCCCGCGAGGCGCGTGCCGCAAAACCCCGCGCGAAGCGCGGGGTTTTGCACAAGCGCCTCGCCTACGCCCCATAGATTTACGTTGAACATTTTGGGCCTCTATCTCGGCTCAAAATCAGGATTTCGAGTTGATTTTGGTGTCATTCAACTCAGCTCGACGAGCTCTTTCGAATAAGCTATTATTTGCATTTTCGAATTTTTCACCCCAAAAAAAGTGCTTGGTCCCCCCTATGGATTTTCGATTTTCGGGGGCCTATATCTCAGCCCCTCTATGAGTCCGCACGAAAATTTTTCCACCATTCGACTCAACTAGACTAGCTCTTTCGAATGACATATGATTTGACCCATTTGCGCTCTGTTCGTTTTCCGAAATTTTTCCGGTTTAAGTTATTCAAAATTCTTGTAAAGATTCATGATCATATTTAAATTCAAACAACTAAGTTATATTCTCAAAACCAAGTTTCTTGGGAAAATAGACGTTATCAAAGCACATTAAAAACAACATGGCTCAGAAACAAAGGGAGGAGGGAAAATTTGAGGAAGTGGACCACATAAGAATCAGTGAGTAGTGAGAGTGAAGACGAAAAAATTATTCTGTGCTATACTTAATTAACATGATGATTAAAAAAAAGGACGAAAATCAAAAAACATTTTTGTTAAGAATTTAAAGCATAAATTTTTAAAGAAATGTCAAAGTGGTTTTTCTTCATTTCGGTAAGTGAACCAAAATTTTTAAATTACATGCATTATTTACCGGCCACTTTTTCGCGGTCCATTTTGTAGCAGACCTGTCTCGTTTAATAAATCTTGAAGTTAACCTTTAGTAGAGGTTTCACCGTTCTGATTTTATTCCAAAACATGGCTTCTTTTAAGCGGTTTTAACCCTTATTTTTTAAATTTTCTTGTGAATTGAAGCAACTAGTAATTTGCCGGTATCAACGGATTGGGATGCCTAACTTTCTATTATTGTGACATTTATGTCCATTGAAAAAGGAAGAATTCTTATCGTGCTACTCTTCAGTTGCGTCGTAATTACGATTTCAAATTACGGCATTCTTTGAGTTACGAATTACGATTACGGAAAAAATTCTCGATTACGACGCAACCCTGCTACTTTTCCACCGTTTTGACAATTTTAACTTTACATTGACCAAATCGAGCTCAATCTGGGATTAGGTTTAGGTCGTTCTCCGATCTTTTCACTGATTTTTCTCTTTTCATTCAGTCTCAATTGAATTATTTATCCATTCCTTTTTAAATCCTGTTTTAATTTTCTAATTCTCTTTAAAAAACTTTTAAAATGAATTAGTTGGAAATTAGATTTAAATTGGTTAGATTTTTGTTAAACAGATCTGCCCATTTAGTATTTTTACCAACAAGATTATTTACACGTTTATTCCTTTACAAAAAAGTATTAGAAAATTTTATCAAAAATTAGGAATGCGAAAGAGGAAGAAATGCAATTGCATGTTTTTTAATAGCTGTCTTTATTATATAATTCAACACAGGAATTACAAAAATTTAAGAATTCACGGGGCCGGGATATACAGAATTAAAGGTGAAAACAACCTTTTGTCAGATCTATTAGAGTAAATAAAGGTCCAGAAATTGTGTTGAATTATTAGAATAAAGTCAAAGAAAGAACAGATTTTAAAAATAAAAGTATTAAATGTCATGATTTAAGAAACAAAAAAAAAGAAAAGCATTATTGTTTTTACTTGACTAAAAAATTCTTAAAAATGCTTGAATTAAAACGTTGATAGGAAAATTAATTAATTAAACAAAAAATATTTTTTAGACAGCCTTAAATGCAAATTAAAACAAAAATTCTCTCTCCTTATTTTTTAATAGCTGTCTTTATTATTTAGAGATGACCGGATTAAAGGAATTGGAGATTGTTGTTCTGTATTATTAGATTGTTGTACTGGGAAAGAGTTAAGCATCTGTAAAGACTGGGTCAAAGCTGGTATCACCGAGTTTATTTGTTGAAGACACTCGAGAATTTGTGACTAAAAAAAGAAAAAAAAATTATTAAAAGATTTTAAAAAACAAATTTTCTTGTAGAAAATGTTTGACACTCGCTTAAATTATAACAAATCGTAGCAAGTAACACACCAAATTCTTTCAATTTTGCACAAACATTATGAGATTTCCTAGTCAAAATAAAACAAGGAAAACTCTCCGTGAATGTGCTAAAAGTATTCTAACAGCAAGACCGTTAACCACTTAACCACCAATGCTTCTTGCAAACTCCTATTAAAAGTATTCTTTTAATTTACCTGTGTATTTTGAATCATTTCCACTTTATTTTCGAGAGTATTTACATTCTTCTGAATTGTTTCTCTTGAAACTAAATCATCCATACGACGCAAAATTGCCTCCGTTCTGAAAAAAATTTTTGAAAAAAATATTTATGATTTAAATAAAATTTTTTGAAGGCAAAAAAAGCGTCAGAATGGACATATACAAATTAATTACTGTCACAGAAAAACTTTCTCAACTTCCATTTCTCAATCATTCGCAATTTATTTAAAAATAAATTTTATTAAATTAATTTTCTACCTTTCACAAGTCCTGTTTAGCCTTTCTTCATTAGAACGATTTCTTGCAAGTTCTTTTTCACGAGCTAAATTTTCCATACATTCAGCTTCGAATTCATGAATTTTTTCGACTTGTTCGTCAGTCAGAAAAAGTTCTGAAAAAATTAATTTTAGTAAACAAATTGTTCAACGGAATTCCTCGATGAGAAGGGAAATTAATTTAACAGATTTCCTTCCCTAAAATTTCCAAGGGAGAGCACCAAAATAATATCCCCATTCCCAGGCCCGTAGCCGGGGGGGGGGGGTGAGGGGGGAATTCCCCCCCCCCCCCGAAATGGGAAAAAGGAAAAAATTTGGGGAAGGGCTGGGGCAAAAAAAGTGAATTTTTTTGGCCTACGGCCTCTGAAATTTAAAAAATTTTCGCCTGCGGCGCTAAAAAAGGAAGAAACCCCCCCCCCGAAAAAAAATCCTGGCTACGGACCTGCCCATTCCAATCCCTCCCAACATTAAATTTAAAAAATTAAATTTAAAAAAAACTCACTCAAAGAAAAATCAAAAAGAGCAAATTGTTCTTGTTTATTATAATTTCTGGCTCTTTCTTGAAGATTTTGTCTTTGTTCAAAAGCATTTTTAGCAAGTGGAGGTATTTTATTATTAATTTCATCATTTTTATTTGATTGTTGTTGCTTTTCTTCCAATTTTTCTTCCTTTGGTTCTTCCTCCAAAACATCTTTTCTTCGTTTAAAAAATTTTCTGTTGTTTAATTGCCTCGTTAAAAATGCAAAACAAATACAAAAAGATCCATTTCGATAATTTAAATATTTATAAATCATATAAATATGATAAATTGGGGTAAATGGAGGTGGAAGAAAAGGTGTTGCTTCATATTCCATTACTTGACGATATCTTTGAAAGAGCCAAATTTGTTGAGATATTTTTATTGTTGAATCAAAAATGTTGTTAAAAATAGCAATTAACATACTAATTAATAAAATATTTGCAATTAAAAGAAATACAGTCATTAAAATTGGAGGAATCCAATGGCCAGGAACACAAGCTAGTTCTTTGTCTCTATTATCACGATGAGTCCATGCTGTAGATATAGAAATGTTTTTGTCAAGATGTTCGTCCCAGGCTGAAAAAATTAAGAATTAATTAAAAAAATAACACAGAGAGTGAATAGTTTAGATTTTAAACCATGGGGGTAGTGGAATATTAGACTTGCCTACTGACATGAGTTTTAAAATTTGATAAATGATTACAATCGTTTTTTCCTTCGCGTTTAATTGATTATTTTTAGTCAACCCAAATTTTGAAAAAAAAAATTTTGGAAAAATTGAAGCTTGTCATTTAGAATAGAGATTAAATATAAATTTAAAAATACTCTAAAAATATTCAGTCGAAACTTCCCAAGAAAAATTATTTTTAAAAAATTAAAAAAAAACCTTCATCTCCACAAGTATCAATTTCATCAGCATAAACTTCTCCATATAACATAAAATAAGGTTTATAAAAAACATTTCTTAGCAATAACCAATGCCAATCTTCATTTGGATATGTAATTGATTGCCGTGCCAAACCAAATCCTAATAAAGAAATTCCCAACATAACAACAATTGAGCTCATATTCATAATCTTAAGAAAAGATGAAAAATAATTGAATAAAAAATCTTTCAAACCATTTTCCCAGCCATTGTAATATAAGGTCCAAAACGTGGAAAAACTCCCAAAAAGTCCAGCAATTTAATTGTCCAAAGAACAGAATCAACAGCTAAAATTATTCGCCCAACACTTTTACTAAAATATTGAAAAATCACCTCTACTAATCCAAAATTAAAAAACCTTGTTGACGGATTCAAACGGAATATAAAACCAACAACAAAACCAAGAATAGCAACTGTTGTAAGAAAATTCCAATAATTACCAAAAAAGTATTGAACTTTTTCTGAGAATTTTTTTGGTTCAGACATGGCAAACTAAAAATTTTTGTTTTTAAAAAAATTTCTAAAAAAATTTAAACCTTTCTAACAGTCTCAATCCCAAAACCAACAACATAAGCAAGTAAATACCATTCCAAAAATGTTGGTTTAAGTGGAGTTCGAATAAGCAAAACATATGTAAGGGTGGATAAAAACACAACAAAACTAAGCATCCAAGCCCAAAAAGTTGTTATTGGAGCAACAAAAAATTCATAAACTTTGCGACGAAATTTTATTTGACGCTGAGAAAAAGAATTAATTTAAAAAAATATTAATGAAAAAGAAAAAAAAACCTTTTTATTTAACGTCACCCCCTCTGGCAAAGGAATTCCTTTTGGTACATGTCCTCCACTAATTGTTAACCTGCTATTAGGATGTTCCATTGTTTTTGGTTTATCGTTTGTAGCAATTCCAGCCCCAATGTTTTTCACAAATTTCCAGCGGTTGTTGAAGGGAAATGATTTTGTTTGATGAATGAAAGGTCTATCTGAAGGGTTTTGATCAGGCGAAGGAATATCTAAATTTATTAATATAATAACAAAAAAATCAGTTGGGAGATCTGAGAAGTCAAAGATGTCCTACAACTATTCAGATTTTAAGAAATTCTCAGAATAATTCATGGAATTCGAGCTTTTATAAAATTACGTAAAAAACTACCCAAATCCCTCAATAAAAATAAAAACCTTGTTCTTTATCAACAGATAATTTAACAACTTCATCAGAAATTGTAGAAGTAGAATTTCTTTGAATTGAATTAGAATCCTTCTCTTCTTCTTTTCCACTCGTAACAATATCATCATTTCCCAATAAAAATTGAGGATGATGATAAGCATTAACGTCTATATGTAAAGGTGTTACTGTTGTTGGAAGTTTTAATGAAGATTTAAGAGGAAGTGATGATGGTTTTGAAATTTGATTGGAAAGGGAATCTGAAAATTATATTTGTAAAAATTGAATAAAAAAAGTGGAGGGTTTGGCGACAATAAAGTGAAGAGACTCTTACCCATGTAATATTAGAAAAAACGGCAACTGACATAAATTTAATTTCGATTTCCAGGTTTAATTTGAAAATGGATAAAAGAAAAAAGGCCTGTGTCCATGAATAAACATTAAGAATTCTGACAGATTTGGCGTGAACCCAAAATGTATTTTAATTTAATAAGCGACAGATCTAAGGGCCTTCTCAAAAACTCTTACAATCTGATGGTGACGTATCTCCTCCTGCAGTTTCGATTATTGATTGACCACCAACAGTTGCTGCATTACTAGCATTTATTCTCCTCTGTCGTTCAGCTCTGGTTTTCGTTTTGGGCCTTCGCAATTCTCTCGCATTTGAACGGCTCCGTCCAACAGAAGGTTCGTCTAAAAGATTTCGGCATTCTGAGGACAGGTTTAAAGAAAGCTCACAGCAAAGCTGTTGAGAAAAACTAACCTTGATTTGAAACTTTCCCAAGCTCAAGATCCTGAGTATTGAGGCTATTTGAGGCATTTATGTGAGAAGAACGTTTACTTCGCCTCTTGCTTTGAAAAATCTAAAAATATAAATATCTGGGGAAAATCTTCGAAAAAACTAACCGATGTAAAATTTAATGATTGCATACTCCCCCTAGAAGAAACTCTTCGTCGTCTATCACTCAAAGAAGCTCCACCAGTTTTCTCAGATAAATCATAATCAGAATCTACATCTTCATTTTCGCTTTCTGATGGAGAAGAGGAGGGCGAAGAAACGGAAGAATCTGATGACGAAGAGGAAGAATCGTTAATATCTTCTTGATGTTCTGCAGCCGTTTGAGGTTGAAGCATTAATTCCTCACGAGATTTAAACCTAAAAATAAATATTAGAAAGCAAAAGTTTTCATATAAGACTTACTCAAGTAGAAAAATAGATGGTGGAAAAATTATACCAAGAATCACTTTTAAATTTGAATTGCTAAAAAATATTCAAGTTAATTTTTTAAACCGAAAAGTGTTTACCTTCTAATACGCAAACCACCATGCCATAAATCAGCCAGCAAAATTTGACAACTAAATAAAATAAAAATTGAATAAAAAATCTTAATAAAATTTAAATAAAAATTTCTAATTACAATTAGTTTTGAAATAAAGATCGGACTAGATAAGGGCCAGAAAAATACTCTCAATGCTACAGACAATCTTTTTTCTAGGGGTCAGTAAAATCCAAATTCACCCATTTTTTGATTTCTAACATAGGTATTTTCTAATTAACAAGATCTAACAAAAATTTTTTGTAACTTGGCTAGAAAAAAATACCAAAAACTAATCTAAATATTCGAAAACTTCTTACCAAGGATGAGCCAAAAATTGTTTGTTGTTAACCAAAACAGCAAGTGAAAGGCACGTTTCTCTTCCCCAATAAGCTAATTCATATGTTAATAGTTGTAAAGTTTGAGCATCATCTTCTTTATAACAATGATCAAGTAAATCAAGAGATAACTGTCTAAATTCTTCAGCACATTTCTTCAATTCTTCACAAACTTCCAATTCCAAATAATCTTCCGCCGCTTCCTTAGCCAAACTTTTATATAAACGACACGTTACCAAAGCTTTAGCTAAAGCCTCCTGTCCATGTTGCCACATACAAATAGCCATATCGTGTCTTTTTGTTAAAACAGCCCAAATTAAAAGATCAGAAAAAGGATAACGAAAGTCTCTCGTGTGGGTTTCATCCCTCACATCCAAAAATTCATCAGCATCAAAAGAATTATTGCCGTCAGGAAAACCAGTAAATTGTTGATTTGTTCTATTAAATGGTTGTTGTTTTGAACTATTTGCTACTTGTTGTGGGGCCGTTGGAAGATGACTGACATTATCTCTACGACAAGCACTTCTCCATAAAATATGGCTACTTAAAGTACGACTTCCACAAACAGCTGGAATTTGTGTGTAATTTAAAGTAGCTTTATTTGTTGATCTGTCAGTTGTTGGAGGACTTCCAATGTTTTGATTTGTTCGGGTATCCGAAACATTTTGCTTAAAAAATAAAAAAAAATTGGTTAAAATCTAAACTTTATTTTTTACATTTTTATTTTTGGGAATTGATGGGAGCTGATTTACTTGTTGATGATTTATTTTGCCAGACAATCTTGTATCTGAAGCAGAAGTTGGAAATCCTCTAGCCGATGCACGAGCAAAAAATTCTGAACCACAGCGAGGGTAAGATGTTGGAGGGGAACTGCGTTGGGTGAGATCTTTTTGATGTTCACTTATTGAATGAAGACGTTGATATTCCTGAAAAATTAGATTCATAATTTTAAAATAAGGGTTTTAGAATGCCGTTTTAGGGAAAAATAGGGGGTATTCGTGAGAATAAAGAATTATAAGAGACAGAGAGGGAAAATACCCCCTCATGACAAAAATAAGGGAAAATTCGTTAATTGTTCAAAAAAGACTTCTGTGGATTTTTAACATTCCGTGGATTTTTTTTGTCTTTCTAATTTTATTTTCCATCTACCTAAATATCACTTAATAATTATTCAAATATTATTTTCACTTTTAAAAATAATTATTATGCTAATTCATTTGCGACAGTCATCAACAATAACCCCCCTCCTTTTCTGCTTTTTTATTCTCTTAGGAAATGCGCATGCGAATATTGTGGCATCAGTGCGGGTAAAAGAATGGCACACATCCCTTCACATTTTTTATTTTTTAAAAATCTTTTCCAGTAAATGTCACCCAACAAAAAATTGTAAATTTTAGTCAAATCCTCTAAAACTAGTTGATAAAATCTAGGGTTTTCAATCCAAAACTTGACCTCAACGGAAGTTAAATTTTAGCTTATTGCAGAAATTGGGGTCTTAATAGGAATTATGAAAAATTCAAGTCATAGTACTAGAGAAAGCATGGCTCCATAAATTTAAAAATTCAGATTTTGGGAACGGGGTGTTATTAAAACTAATTTTCCCAAAAATATTTTTGGTTTATCCTTATAAAAATAAATTTAAAATAATCAAAAGTATAATTAAAAAATCTCTTAAAAACAAAGTAGCATCTCAAAATTTCAACTACTTAAAAATGTCAAAAATCAACTCCTCAAACAACAAAACCCCAACCTCCTTAACCCACCGAAATACAATAAATTATAGAGAACGATGTCGAATGCACGATTTAAACGCTGCTTTAGATGACCTACGTGCTTCTATTCCTTATGCCCAAGGAGGGAATATTAGAAAATTATCAAAAATTGCTACTTTGTTATTGGCAAAAAATCATATAATAATGCAGGTTGGGTTAAGAAAAAAATTTTTTAATTTTTTGTAAAAAAAAGTTTTCAGGCTAATGCTATATTAGAATTAAAAGAAAGGTTGGAGAAATGCCAGAAACGCATTAAAGAATTAGAAGAACAAAAAAATATTAAAGAATGTCAGAAAAAGTAGAAATTTTGAGGGGATTTTTTGTCAAAAATTTAAACAAAAAAATTAAAATTTTTGCTTTGTAAAAATAAAATAAGAAGCCCTACCCAATTAATAAATTTAAAAAATAATTTTAAAAAAACCAACTTTTAATTTACTTCTATATTCGTTGTATTTTTGACGAAAATGTGAAGATGTGTAATGTGAACGAAATCCGTTAGCCATTAATTTTTCTACAGCCATCCCAATATGTGGTAATTTATAACGATAACCAGCACGGATTTTAACAACGTCACGAACAATATAACTTAAAATTAAGGTTGTTCTCTTGGTTTTCGATTAATCAAAATTTTAAAAGAGCGTAGCTAGGGGCTATAAGGCTATAGCCCTCACCAAAATGGGGAAAAGGAAAAAATATTGTGAGAAGGATGATTTAAAAAGTGAAATTTTATCGCTTACACCTTCAAAATTAAAAAATTTTTGGCGCACACCCCCATTTTACCCATGAAATCGAACCCCTGGCCTACGCCCTTGGGCTCCAGTAAAAAAATATAAAAAGATACTATTATAAATATTTTTTAAAAAATTATTAAAAAAAACCAACTAAAGAGTATTTGGAGGTCCTTGATCAGTATTATATAATTCTTCTAATCTAGCAATTGTAAGAAATTCGTCCATATTAACACCATTTTCAAGCAAAAGACGAACAAACTCAACACGGTTGTGAATAAGTGATTCCATCATTGCATTATGTAAAATACTTTTTGGTAATATCTTTAAAAAATCAAAATAATTTTTGATAAAAACAGAAAGGTTAAATATTACTGTCGATAGGGAAAGGAGGGGATATTTTAAGAGAGTGGAGTAAAAAAGTGGACAAGAAAGCCTCCCAAATTTTAATCAAGTTGGCACTGACGAAAAGAATTAAACGTTCGTCAGTCAAAAAATAAAATTTTTGATTTCTTAGAAATAAAAATACCAATTTCAGACAAGAAAACCCTAAACCCTAAAAATCACCAAAATTTTACCTGTCCAGTAAAAATTTCCGAACGTGCAATATCCGCTCTATTCCACAGGATAGTCCAAGAAATTTGTTCAGATAACGTCAACTTGCTGTGTTTTAACAAATCGGACAGGGGGGAATTGTTGTTGTTTCTTTTCTTCTCAAAAGACATTTTTCAAGATAAATAAAATTGTAAAGAAAAACTAAAAATTAAAATTTAAATAAATTTAATAAAAATTCAAAAAACCTCTCGAAATTGTGTATTTATTAACCTGGAGGATCCAAACCAGGATGAATAAGAATTCCTCCAAAAGGCGGCGTTGGTACTATATCCGCAAAATTTGAAGAATTTTTGTCAGAAAGAGTCTCCACCATTCAATGGAGGTAAAATTAAAGATCTTCTTCTTTTTTAAAGAGATCTATTATTTCTTTTTAAATATTTTCTTTTAAAATTTTTATTGAACCTGAAAAAAAAGAAAAATATTTTTTTGTGATTCAAGTACAATACAAGTGGGTACAACCCATTTAGGCGCCGGCCATAACTGCGCAAAGCCATAACCTGCTTCAAGACTTCCAAATCTTATCAAATCCAGTATTAAACGATCCCTCTAATCGAGCTAAAGAGATTGATAATAAAATTGATAAGGGCCAGAAAATTTCTGGCAAATTATGGCTTTGCGCCGTTATGGCCGCGCGCCTAATTGGGCGTGTCTCCTATACAAGTATTTAAAAAAAATTAAATTTAAATTGAATCACTTCAAATTAAAAATGTGATATCACCCAATTAAAAAAAACGAAAAAGAAAAAGCTTTCACAATTAAATAGGAACGTCATTCCATCAATAAAAATAAAAACGTCTAAAAATAACAAAAGTACTTAAAATTCTCTAACAAATTAATAAAAATATGCTTCTCTAATTTAAACAGAAAATTTAAATAGACATAATGCCAAATGAATAATTAATTAATTATTTTTAAATTAAAAGGAAAGAAAAATTATTCATAAACGTAACAAAAATTCCTAAAATTCTTTTAAATCAGATGGGAAAGAAAACAATTTATTTATCAAAAATTAACAATGATAATCTTATCAATAATATTTTTAATTCTATTTTTGGATAAAATAAATAATTTTTTTATTAATAAGTGGAGCAGAAAGTACTTTAAAATTTCCCTTAAATTTTTCATTTTTCCCATGGTTCAAGGACATCAAAGAATTTTTTCTTTAAACGAGACCTTTTATTCTTCCTTTTTTCTTAATGATCACCTCCACATTTCTTTAAAAACTTCCCCTTATTACAAAGATTTTCCCCTCTCCCTTCCCCTCTCTCACTTCCCTCCTTACCCTCTCCCTTATTGTTAAGGGTAAACAATTGATATTTATATAAATTTGTTAAAAAAATATTTTTTTATTTAAATATTATTTACAAGAATATTTATATTTGAGTATTTAATCTCTCCAAAAATTATTTTTAAATGCTCCCTAATTTTTTTTCAAAGTTTTTTATTCATTCCAATCGACCAATAATGGCGAGACCAAAAACGATGAATTAACTAAACAATAAATACATATATATTTAATATTTAAGTGGGTGGAACGCGAGAGGGAGGAAAAATTAGAAAAAAATATTTTATAAAAAAATTTAAAAAGTAAAGAAACAAAATTTCTTTTTAATTTAAGAAAGAATAAAATTTAATTTTTAATTAAAGCTTCATTTTTAAATAAATTGTCAATAGGTACGGAAAAGTTGCTAAAATGTCAATTTGACAAAATGTGTAAATATTGAGGGAATTTATTTAAAAAATTTTTTTTTTAAAATTATTTTCTGACCTAGATTTTGTGAAGCTCACAAATTTAGTAAAAATTATTTTTTTAAATTTTTTGGGTGACATTTTGTCTTAATTGACTTTGGACTGTTCAGAAAATTTTTAAAAAAATTCCAACAAACTTTTTCTTTTCAATATTTATACATAATATCCTTACCTATATTCTGCCAAAATTTGAAACATATCCGTTGGTAAAATATTGATAAAAAACTAGGTGGCGCTATCATTTTGTTACAGAGTGTATTTTGATTAAAATTCCATAAAAATAAATATTTAATTCATCTAAATATTTTTTTTAAAAATTAAAAAATTGGCCCACCCTAAATAAAAAAAAGATTTTAAAAGTATTTAAAAAAAGTCATTAATAAATGTCACACAAAAATATTTTTTATTACTTAAAAATATATTTGTCTATAATAAAAATTGAAAAAAGTAAATAAAATTTTGTTGATAATAATCTTTTATAGTTGAAACAAACAATTTTTTAAATTTTAAAATTAATTTAAAGAAATTATTTTTAAAAATTTAATTTCTTTAAAAATATGTAAATAAAGAAAAAAGGTTACAAGAATTAAATGAAATAAATAGTTAAATTTAAGGAAAAGTTTCTTAAAGTATTAATAAAAAGTTTTATTTTAGGGAGTAGTATTTTATTTTTTTTATTAATTAAATATTGGAATTGAATAATAATTCCCAGGTTTCTTGTTTACTACATTTAGTTTCGATTGATTTCCAAAAATCTCCTAGAAAATCATAAAAAATTAAAAAAAAATCCTTAAAAAAGCTGAGCTGGGCTATAGCTACAATACTTCTTCGGCTATTTCAAAAGGTTAATTGGTGGCTGGGAGCGAACCAATATCTTCAGTAGACCGGACATTACACCACACTGCCTACAGCTTTTAGGAATTAAATAACTATCTATATATGCTTTACACTAGTTCCAAAATTTAAACTATTTCCGACACTTAACTCTGAAATAATACATATAAGAAAAGAATTGACTGGCAGACAGGGGATGATAGCCTTCTGATACCTTCAACTTAATTAAAATTTGTTTTTAAAAATAAGATTTCAACAATTTTTAACAAATAAAATTTGAAAAAAAAAATAAAATTTGAATAAAAAAATAAAAAAAAAATAAATTTTTTTTCAAACAAATAAAATTTGAAAAAAAATTTAAAAGGAAGTAAAGAATAAATAATAATTTTTTAAATTTTACGGAAAAAAATTTTTTTAATTAAAGGGGAAGTATTGAAATTAATAGTAAAATGTGAGAAAAAAAATTTTTTTTAATTCCTTTTAAAATTGATAAAAATCTTTTTTCTTCCCCTTTTATCAATCAAACACTTTTTTCCTTTTCTTTACAGCTTTTCTCTTCTACCCACACAAAAATGCTTGTAAAAGTTTATTTGTAATTAATTAATATATATATATAAAAAAAGTTACTTTGCCTATAAAAGTAGTGGTTTTAGCTAGAAAAAAGTCCCACACTTTCCAGAGTTGAGATACGGGCTTGAAAGTTTGACATGTCCGGGGTCAAATTTCATGTAGTATTCAGGAAAATTATGACTTTGGGGGTACCTCTATTCCTTTGTACCTAAATCGTGTCGGTACCGAGGATATCTCCGGAACGGATAAAGATAGAGAAAAAGTTCCGCCGGGAGGGCGTTGAAGCTTGATTTGGAGATGATGAAACCAAAAAACCCGATGTCGAAATGTCAAGTCTAAAGGTCGATATGCCTGACACAAAATTGGTCTTTCGGTAAAATGTCCGATTTTTCGGAAATGACGAAATCCTGGGGGCATATCTTATAGGTGAGAGAGAAAATGTGATTGATGGGTGAAATTTTGAGTTGAAACTTGAAGCAGAAGCAAGTTTAAACTTGAAATAGGCTAAGTTGAAGCAAGTTTAAGAGTAGGAGCAGGGGTCGAACTTCGGGATCCGGGTTTTTCGAGATTTCTAAGTATGGATGAGTAGGTATTCATTTAAGAGAGGATGATCAGGGGAGTTGAATGGGATAAAGGATTAAGCCGAAAGTCGAAGTTCAGAGTTCGATCTTCGAAATCCGGGATTTAGGGAGTGGGAACTATGGGCATGAGGGTAGTCATTCAAGAGGGGATAATGAGGGGAGTTGAATGGGATAAAGTATAAAGCAGAAAGCGAAGTTCGGAGTTCGAACTTCGAAATCCGGGATTTTCGGGATTGGAAAGCGTGGTCGAATGAGTACTCATTCAAGACGGCATAATGAGGGGAGATCAGTGGGATAAAGGATAAGTACGAAAGTCGAAGTCCGGAGTTCGAACTTCGAAATTCGGGATTTTCGGGATTTGAGATTTAAGTGGATATGGGTGAATGAGTAGTCTTTCAAGAGAGGATAATGATGGGAGTTCAATGGGTTTACTAACAATTTCGAATTTCGAAGTTTTTAGTAAGGTATTTGGGATTTGAGTCTGGGACTGAAATGGTTTTCAGACTCTAACTTTGTTGAAAATTTTTTTAGAATTTTTCCGATAACGGATTCGTACTTAGCGTGTACGAATACACTATAAAACACGTTTTTTGTGTCAAAATTAAAAATTTTTGACCCCTCGAAGTTTTCAAAAGGGGTACCCCTTTTGGGGGATTTTCGGGATTTTTTAAATCGCAATAACTTTGGAAGGGATATGGATTTTTGCATACGGGTTGCTTAATAAAATTTAGCAAAAAATTAGAAATTTTTTTAGGTAAAAAAATTTCGAAAAAATTCTAAACTGACCCCGTAGGGATCAATTTTAGAAAAACTCAAAATTTTCCGGCTTTTTGGAAATTTTTCTGTATTTTTGCCAGTGGTTCGGGCCGAATGTATTTTTCCTTGATTAAGCAGATTTTTCTGAATCGGATAGGATTTTAAATTTTTCAAAAAAGGTATACTTTGGCCGAGTTATGATTTTTTGAAAATTTAAGTGATTTTTTTCGGTCGAAATCTCCGGCCAAAAAATTATAATTTCAAAAACCAAGATGGATATAGCGAATGATATATCATTCGAAAGCTCACGTCGAGCTAAGTTTAAAAATATTTTTTTCGATTTTTTTTCGGTACATTTTGACGAATATACAGAGGTTCGAAAATTTGTGGGGTGGAGTACCGTATCCGGAGAATGACAGGAGGGAGAGTGCCAATTTGATTGACAGTTGAAATGAGTGGAAGAGAGGAGAAAGTTTACTCCATCTCTGACCATGCCGGGCAAACCGGCGAAGAGTTTAAGGCTGAATTTTGTATATCTGGGGAAAATATGCGGGTTTATAAGCAGGATCCAGTGTAGGATCCGAAGCAGAACCATGCTACTGCTTCAAGTTTTGCAATTTGAAGCCTGAAGCAAATTTACTTCAGTTTTTGAATTTTTAAACTTGAATGGAATTTGCTTCAATTTTCGAAATTTTTGAAAATTGAAGCAAAATTAAAATTAAATTTGCTTCAGGTTTTCAAATTTTGCTTATTGAAGCAAATTTGATTCAACTTGTGAAATTTTGGTCTATGAAGAAGAAATTTGCTTCAGCTTTTAAAACTTGGTTTTCAGTTGACCAAAGTGGAAAGATGAGTCCCCACTGGGGAACACGAGGGCCGAAGGCCCGAAGTGACTCTAAGTGAAATGACTGTTTATGATTCCAATTACATGAGTCCAAACAGATTTGTGAGCTAAGGGGATAGGTCGGCAGAACAAGGCTGAAGATGGAAAAAGGATTAGGTTTATGTTACTGTTGTAGAACCCAGCGACCGTTGACACCCGCAAGGCGCGTGCCGCAAAACCCCGCGCGAAGCGCGGGGTTTTGCACAAGCGCCTTGCCGACGCTCCATAGGTCTATCAACATAAACCTGCCTCTAAGTGGAAGGATAAGTCCGAATGCAAAAGGGAGGGCGAGGGCCGAAGGCCCGAGCTGACACCCATCTAAAAAGGAGGGCGTGGACTTGAGGCACGAAGTGACTCTAAGTGGAAGGATGAGTCCCAACGGGGTGAAGACGAGGGCCGAAGGCCTGAAGTGACTCTAAGTGAAAGGATGAGTCCCAAATGTGTGGAAGACGAGGGCCGTAGGCCCGAAGTGACTCTAAGTGGAAGGATGAGTCCCACATGGGGGAAGACGAAGAGAGGCGAAATTTTTCTCCGTCTCTGACCATGCCGGGCAAACCGGCGAAGAACTTAAAATTTAATTTTGTATATCTGTGGAAATTTAGTGGGGGGATAAGCTGGATCCGGTGTTGGATCCGAAGCAGAAATTGCTTCTGCTTCATTTTTTGCTTTAGAATCTGAAGCTGAAGCAAAATATTGTTGAAGCATGCTTCAAGTTTTGAATGTTTCAAACCTTGAAGCAAATTTGCTACAAATTTTGAAATTTTAGTTTATGAAGCAGAATTTGCTTAAACTTTTGAAAATTTTCTTTTTCTGTTGAACAAAGTGAAAGTATGAGTCCTAACGTGGGGAAGACGAGGGCTGAAGTGACTCTTAGTGGAAGTAATAGTCTGAATGGTGGAAAGACGAGGGCCGAAGGCACGAAGATCGAATTGTTTTAGCTTCTTACCAAGTTTATTGTTTTAGCTTCTTACCAAGTTTATTGTTTTAGCTTCTTACCAAGTTTATTGTTTTAGCTTCTTACCTGTGCTGCCAACTATCTAAATGGAAGAGCGAGGCTCGAGTTGACACCCATCTAAAAGGAAAGGCGAGGACCGAAGGCCTGAGACACCCATCTAAAAGGAAGGGCGAAGGAACGAGGGCCGGAGGCCGAAAGCGAAGGCCCGAAGTGAGGAAGGGCGAGGGCCGAAGGCCCGAAGTGACTCTAAGTGAAAGGATGAGTCCCAACTTGGGGAAACGAAGGCCTAATGCCCGAAGTGCACTAAGTGGAAGGATGAGTCCCCGAAGACGAGGGCCGGAGACCCGAAGTGAATTTAAGTAGAAGGATGGAAGGGCGATTGTGTGTCGCCCTTCTAAAAGGAAGGGCGATTGTCGAAGGCCCGAGGAGAGCGAGGGCCGAAGGCCCGAGCTGACACCAATATAACCCATCAAAAAAGAAGAGCTCGGGCCGAAGGCCCGAGCTGACACCATTCTAAATGAAGGCGCGAGGGCTGAACGCCAAAACTGACACACATCGGGAAGGAAGTGCGATGGCCGAAGGCCCGGGCTAACACCAATCTAAAAGGGATGGCGAGGGCCGAAGGCCCGAAGTAATGAAAAGGCATTCTAAAAAAGCAACAAACTTTCTAGCAGCGCGCGTAGCGCGCCCCAAAGCCGATAGGCTTTCCAACGGGCACAGCAAAATTAAACCGCCATATTATCCTAATAGGCACCGAGCTATTCGCCGCCATAGTGGTCAAACCCACAGCTAGTTTATTATTAAAAAAATAAAGACTTGGAAATAAATTTAATTTATTTTTAGGGGTCTCCAAGTTTAATTTTTATTCAACTTCAACTCAGAAGTTGATGGCACAACCTTCATTATTTGTTTATAATTTTGTTTATTCTGAATCGACCCGAACAAAATTTATATCATTTTAAAGCTCTAAATGTCCAAATTCTTTTTTATCTTTTCTCTTTGACCCATTAAAAGGGGTTTTGGTTAATTTTTTCTTAATTGAATGAAGGTGCTGTTCAATTACTTTTTAATTGATACTCCAATTGAATAAAGCTGGCGAATCCGGATATCCGAAAGACTGGATATTCGAAATTTTCGGTTCGGATAACGAATTCAGATATATGAAGATTTCCCAGGATCCATCAATCTTACAACTGACCACCCAAACATCTGTTAAATTATATTCAACAAACTCCAAAATGTCGTTAAATTATTTATGAAATATCTAGGTATTTAATTAAAAATTCTCTAATTAAAATTAGCCAATTTACTTTTATTATAAGAGGAAAATTTTTGAGCAAAAAATAAAATATTAATTAAATAAAATAATTATTTTTTCTTTTCAATTTTTCTTCTAAATTAACAATTTATTTTTAATTATATTCATTATCCAAAGTCCAAATATTGTAAATATTAAAGCTTTTTTAATTGAAGGAATATTTGCTGAATTACATAATTGGTCAGAACAGCAACATATATGGCCCTAAAAATTGAAAAAAAATTTCGAAAAAAAATTTAAAAAATACAAGATTTGGCACATTCTGACATTGATCTATTGTTCTATATGTTGTACATATTGAAGAAACTCCAGTTCCATCACAATAACGAACCTAAAATTAAAAAGTTATGTCTGGGCTTAAAAACGGGTTAATCGAACCCCCACCAACCCCCTCCCATTTAACCCCCACCCAGCCTCAAAAAACATGTCAAGAAAACCAAAAAATTTTAAAAGCCCCCAAACATGTCGATCAGAGATCCTATCGATGTTAAATTCCCATTTCGGAAATCAGGAATCGGGACGATGGTTCCCTGACACCCGAGAAATAGGGCGAAATGGTTAAAAATAGAGCAAATTCTCCGTTAATAAGGCAAAAGACTAAAATTTCTAAAAAACTAAAATTTCTCATCATTAACTCAAATTCTATTTTTACTTTAAAAATAAAAAACTAAACAGTATCCAAACCAAGTGATTGTTTAATACAATACAAACTAGGACATTCAACAATAGAAAAATGATTGCCAGAATAACACTGAATTGAATTAAGTGAATTAGGTTTTAATAAGAATAAAAATAAAATAAATATTAATTTATTTAATTTAGTAATTAACATTATTTTTTGCTTTTTTTTTGCTGGAAATGATTAAAAAAATTTTTTAATAATTAAAATATTAATAATTATTAGGTGAAAATTTGAGAATAAATAACAAATTTTTAAATTTACTCTAAAAATTTCATATAAAATCTGTCTACACACGATTCAAAGAAATTCAACGATAATTATAATTGTATATCTCAGACTTTATAAGTTTTGCTCTCAGACTTTATAAATTCAGAACCGACAACCTAACTAATAAATATGGTTGTTCCTCGAAGGAGACGCGGAATTTTCAAAAAATATCTCAAATTCCGCGACTTTCGGGGATGGTGAACAATCCAAATTAATAACACTTCGATTATTTTTACTTAATAATTTTTACTTAGGCAGGTAGTAGATTAACAAACAGATTTTATTACCCCAAGAAAGTTTTTTAAAGCAAAAAAAATATTTTTGGTCAATTAAATATAATAAACTTTTTACTGACCAATTTAAAAATAAATATTTTCTAAAGAAAAAAATAAACGTAGCAAAACTTTTTAAAATTGGCTAAAATTATTTCAAGTTAAAAAAAGAAATTAAATAAAAAAAAGAAAAAAAGAGAATAAAATAAAATTAACAAAAAATTTTTTTCTATTTTTAGTTGGAAAAATAAAAATCAAAGAATTATTTATAATAAATTGTAAAAAAACATTTTTTAATCAAAAAAGGATTTTTTAAAATATTTTTTAATCAGTCATTAAGTCGAGAATATTACGTTTCGCTATTAAATAAAACTAAAAATGGATAATAAAACTTGTAGTTTTTTGTATCTTTTTCTTTTAAAAATTTATTAGTTAAAAAATTATTTTTATTTTTGCAATAAAAAATAATTATTTTTATTTTTTATTTATTTTGCAACATTTATTTCAAATTTTAAAACATAGAAAAAGAAAATTTTTTAATTTTAATTGGTTAGAAATCGATTTGGAAGAGAAATTTATAAATAAAAGTTTTTTTTTAATTTCTCTCAAATAAACGAGAGGGAGGATTACCTTAATTTGTTAATAAAATGGGTAAATATTCAATTTAGAAAATATATTTTAGATAGTTATAAATCCTAGAAAAATACTCAAAAAAATTTTGAAAATTCTTTTCTTGGACCTTTCTCACTTTTGCACCCTTGAATTAAAAATACCGAATTCCTCTAAAAATAGCCCCTCCTTCTTAAATCCCCCCCTCTCTAGAGGTCCATCGAAAAATAGCTCCTTGAGGCTATTTTAGAGGATCTTTCGAGTTTCTTCAAGCTCCTATTCCCTATTTTTTATAATGTACAAATTCACCTTTCCAGTATATCTTTTCTTTTTCTCAAATATACCCATAAATCCCCTTAATTTTCCCTATTTAATTTCATCTTTGGAAAAGGTGAGAAATAGGCGCCAATATAAAAAATTTTTATTTTTAAAAATATCAGAATTTTAAATTTTTTTAAAATTCGTTTTTTAAAATTTTGTTTCTAACTTTTAAATAAAAATGTCAAAAATCTCAAAAGTCTTTTTTAATAATAAATAAAAATATTTATTGGATTAATAATTTTGTTGTAAATTTTGTCAAAAATATTTATTTGGCAATAAACACAAAAATTTAACAAAAATAATTTTTTTTAATTTCTACATATTTATTCCATTATTTTATTTTTTCAATTCAAAAACATCGGATCAGTTGCGCATGGCTGCCAATAAACTTTTAAAAAAGGAGAAAGAGGCTTTTACTATCTTTTCTCTCTAAAAGAAAATAATAATAAAAAATATTTTTATTGTTAAAATAAATAAATTTTTATATTTAAACATAAAATGTAATAAAATGTTAAAAATTGTAAAAAATATTGAAAAAAATATTTTTGTAAAAATGTTAAAGGGAAAATAAATTTAAATTAAAAAAAATAAAATTTTAAATATACTAAGTAGTTTTATGGTTAAATTTGTAAAATTAACAATTTAGACTCTCTCATTTCTCTTTAAGAAAATTACAGGTTTCCATTGATAATTGTTATAATCAAATATATATCTTGTTGAGAGACTTTTAATTTAATCAAATAATGTTGTCAAGAATTTTTGGGGTACTCGTACCAAAATTCACATTCTACTTGATAAGTTCAAGTATTAAAAAAGGAATTTAAGTACGAGGTCAAAAATATGGGAAATACGAGTGCTAGCAAAAATAAAAGTACCAAGCACTTGTTCATTAAATAGATGTCAGTTGAATAATTACGGTCATGTCCAATTCTTTCGATTTTATATTTTTTATTTGACAAATTATCTTTTTGAAGTTAAAGAAAAAATATTATCTAATATCAATTGGCTATAAGGTTATGAAATGACTAGTTGCAGCTACGCAACCCTTAATTTTAAATTTAAACGACCACAACTCCAATAATGACTGAAATTCCGAAAAATCCTTTGACCAAATGTCCAGTGACCAAATATCCAGACTTGCCTCCTTAAATTCATAAAAATCTTCTAAAAAAGAAATTTCAATTAAATAAATTAAATTTTTGTAAAAAAATATTTTTAAGAGGATCTAAAGAATGATTATGAGTTATTAGAAATAAAATAAAAATAAAGTACTTTTTCGGTGTAAAATTAGAAGGAATTTATTTAATGAAAAGAAGAAGGGGATAATATTTGCGTAAGCAAAGAAGAATTAAAAATAAATATCCATATAAAAATATTTTTAATAATAAAAATATTGTACTTAAAATAATGATAAAAAAATAGAAGATAATATTAAAATAAATTTAATATATTAATTTTGTTAAAAGGCATTTTTTTGCCTTTCACAAGACATAAGCATATCTCTTTTTCTCGTCAGTTTATTTTTACCATAATACTTAAATAAAATCAGAATTTTATATTTTTTAATTAAATTCAGAATTTCTTTTAACCGATAAAAAAAATCAGAACAATTATTTTATCAGAATTTGTAATTATTTTAATGAATTTAAATTCAGAATTTGTCTTTCTGTAATACCCTTCTGTTAGAAATTATTTTTTAAAGTCAGAAAATACATAAATTAAAAATCAGAATAATCAGTATACAATTATTTATTTCAGAAAATACCTTCTTATAACTAAAAAATCTAAAATTTAATTTTCAGAATACCGTATATGCTTGAATAATTGAGCATATACGTAATAACTATCTATATGTCGGCTAACTCGAAAGCGCCATGCTATCGAAATTCAACTGTATCTCTTTTCTAAATTTTAACTGGAAACTTATCTGTCCTAAAAACATATTTTAATTTCTTCTATTAGTAATTAATTTTTGTTCAGATTTTACCAAAATGAATAAAATAATTTTCCAATTAAAAACAATTCTTCGCCCATTTTTCATCTGTTTTGCTTTATTTTGTCTTTTCCCTTTTTGTTTTTACTCCAAATATGGAACTTTATATGGAGTAGTTACTTCCTCTTCAATTTATCCACCAGATCAAGAAACAGGATTTGTCGAATCCCTTCTAATTTTCAATCGACTTCCAGAGAATTTACAATCTAATAAAAGGGTCAAAAGGGAACAAAAAACAAATTCTTCAAATAAAGAAAATGAAAATAAATTCACTAATGTAGGAGGAAATACTGGAGCAACAACTACTACTCCTTCAGCTAAAACAACTAGAGAATTTTTAAGAAAAGAAATTCATGGAAGAATTGTTATCAAAATTGGGCATATTGGGGCTATGGTAAAAAATATAAAGGGAATGGGGGGAAGACGTTATAAACGAATATGTGGTTATAGGTAGGGTTGTCGGTTCTGGACCGAAGAACCGAGGATTTTTCGATTAGGTTCTTCGGTTCGGTTTCGGATATCTGAGAATTTCCAGAAACCAACAGCCCTAGTCTAGAGGTATATCTAGTTAGTCGACCAGAAGAAAAGACCAGAGCAATACCCTCCCTTATTGTAATTGAATTGTCGAAGATTAGGGAGTGAGCTACTGTTGTTGAGAACTTCCTTTCTCAAGAATAATTCATATAGTGTTAAATTAAACCTTTAAAATTCTAAATTAAACTTATTTAAATTTTAAGGGAGCAATGCCGAATGGTGATCGAGTTTTGGAAATTAGTCGACTAGCTTTAATTGATGAAGGAGTTCTTGGGGATGAACTCGATTTTGAGTAAGTTTCTAAAATAATTTTTGCTTGTATACATATTCGTATTTTGATTAGGATATTTAACTGAAAATAAAATTTCTCTCTTTTAGTATAACCTATGCCAGCAATTTTATACAATCAGCAGCCTCATGCGGCGATACTTTTGAAGGAGTTGCTGTTGCTGCTTCAATGTATCATAAAGAGGCAAATTAAAATTTAAAAGAAAAAATATTTTTTTGTATATTTTTAGAAAGTCAGAGCTTTCTTAGGGCCATACTGTGCTAGCGGTAATTAAAACATTTTCAAAGAATTTTTTAAATTTTCTTTGTAAGAATTCGAGGCCGTTGCAAAAATGTGTTCATTTTGGAATATTCCAGCAATCTCTTATATGCCTACATCGACAGCAGTTTCTGACAGAAATATTTACAAAACATTAGCCCGTCTTTCCTCAAAAAATACAAATTCTATAGCTAAAGCTGTAATAAGAATGGTGGAACATTATGGGTGGAGAAAGGTAAAAATGGAGTTTTTTTTGGAGAAAATAGGTATCAAAAGGAACTCGAAGCTCTAATGGAAATGAAAATTTTTCGCTTAGGATAACTCCTACATCGAGAATCTAGGAAAAAACTCGAACAACGAGGCAAAGCCTGACAGCTTTAAAGCTCAACTTAAAAGCTCAAACTATGGGAAGCAGCTCAAAAAAGCTCAATACAAGGCTCAAAACTATGTCAGAAAGAATCAAAAAACTAAATCAAACAATTTTAAAAATTTATTTATCATACATTCAACAAACAAATATACAAAAAATAGCAAATAGAAAAGGCTTACAACAAAATATGAACAATTATGATGGGAAATACGGAAAAATTATCACATTACAAAAAGTTTGGGGAATATACATATCACAATCCTATGAGTTTCTGTCATTGCCCACATCACTCGTCGAACTTCTGTCCTGGCTTCGGTTTGCGACACAGCACCAAGAATTTGTGGACAGCTGGTCCCTCGAAGCGCTCGTCCTTGCCAGCGACGACAGCCGATGCACGCTCGTTGCGAATGTCTGCTTTGCCGAGAGCCTCCTTGCCATTTGGTAGAGTTAGCAGGCATGGCGAGATGTTTCCTGAAGGGAATAATAAAATTTAAGGGTTAGCTCAAGGTATTATATGATCGATACCTTTCACGTGGTCCACGTGTACTGGATAGTACACTCGGGAGTTCTTGTCATAGACGGCAGCATCACTCCACGGGCGCCAAAGGTAGTCGTAGCCGCGAACTTGCTCAGGAAGGTCGACGAGGACTTGAATGGAGCCAATATTGTCGGTGAAGGCCTTGCCGTTCCAGCCAAACGCAGCAGCGACCTGAACTCAAAAAAACCACAAACTAATTTATTTATAAAAAATAAATTTTTTCTCACCTTTCCACCATTGTTCCAGATGCGGCCCATCACAGGTTCACCGTGCACATACCACAAGGCCACATGCTGCTCAGCAGAGTCTCCAGCCGTTGCGTTCAGCGTCTTGTCACCAGCTCTCACCGTCCTATATCCTGGCCATGGGTCTCCCATCCTGATGTCTGCCCACTCGTTCAGCATGATGAGCACTGGCGGCGGTCCCTTGGGGCAGCTGGCGCACACACATCCTGGAGGGCCTCCTTTCAGATTTCTAAAAATGGGATAAATTTTAAAGACGCACCTAAACACCTAAACGTACCGAATAATGATCATCATTTCCGAGAGCGGTTTTCCAACGACGCATTCTGCCTTGCCAGCTTGTGAAAAGTAGGCTTCTTCCGTCTTCATGTTCAAGTAGCCGAGCAGTGTTCCACCAGGACGATTAACCCATAGAATGGGCATCGAGTCGCCGCACCGAACCAGTTGACGTTGATCGGTCTTCTCGAAACGGTCCTTGTACTTGATCCACTCGTACCAATAGCCGAGCGAGTTGTGGTCTCCTTTGTACTGCAGCACCTTAAGGAAAGAAAAAAAGGTTATAGATTAGCTTGCTAAAAAAAGACCCAACGCACCTGAATCATGCCGCCAAGATCTACTTTCCCTGTGAGCTCAGCCTTGCCGTACGGAAATGAAGCTTGTACAACGCCACCGTCGTTCCATGCGTAGCCGTGCACCGGCTTTCCGTTCTTGTACCACAGTGCGACGTACATGTTCTGCTGGCCCAGCACTTTGACAGGATTGTCCGGAAATGGCGACCCGATCGGATTGAACGCCCACGTATCCTCCTTCGGCGCAGGGTTTGGCATTGCGGCTTGCGTTGACGTAACTTGCGATGATGATGTGATGGACGAGATGAGTTGTTGACGGTGAGGAGTGGTCAAAAACCGTCGTTTTTATAGCCTTTCATTGAAGGTGGCATTGTGCAACTCAAAATAACTATAAAAACGACGGTTTTTGACCACTCCTCACCGTCAACAACTCATCTCGTCCATCACATCATCATCGCAAGTTACGTCAACGCAAGCCGCAATGCCAAACCCTGCGCCGAAGGAGGATACGTGGGCGTTCAATCCGATCGGGTCGCCATTTCCGGACAATCCTGTCAAAGTGCTGGGCCAGCAGAACATGTACGTCGCACTGTGGTACAAGAACGGAAAGCCGGTGCACGGCTACGCATGGAACGACGGTGGCGTTGTACAAGCTTCATTTCCGTACGGCAAGGCTGAGCTCACAGGGAAAGTAGATCTTGGCGGCATGATTCAGGTGCGTTGGGTCTTTTTTTAGCAAGCTAATCTATAACCTTTTTTTCTTTCCTTAAGGTGCTGCAGTACAAAGGAGACCACAACTCGCTCGGCTATTGGTACGAGTGGATCAAGTACAAGGACCGTTTCGAGAAGACCGATCAACGTCAACTGGTTCGGTGCGGCGACTCGATGCCCATTCTATGGGTTAATCGTCCTGGTGGAACACTGCTCGGCTACTTGAACATGAAGACGGAAGAAGCCTACTTTTCACAAGCTGGCAAGGCAGAATGCGTCGTTGGAAAACCGCTCTCGGAAATGATGATCATTATTCGGTACGTTTAGGTGTTTAGGTGCGTCTTTAAAATTTATCCCATTTTTAGAAATCTGAAAGGAGGCCCTCCAGGATGTGTGTGCGCCAGCTGCCCCAAGGGACCGCCGCCAGTGCTCATCATGCTGAACGAGTGGGCAGACATCAGGATGGGAGACCCATGGCCAGGATATAGGACGGTGAGAGCTGGTGACAAGACGCTGAACGCAACGGCTGGAGACTCTGCTGAGCAGCATGTGGCCTTGTGGTATGTGCACGGTGAACCTGTGATGGGCCGCATCTGGAACAATGGTGGAAAGGTGAGAAAAAATTTATTTTTTATAAATAAATTAGTTTGTGGTTTTTTTGAGTTCAGGTCGCTGCTGCGTTTGGCTGGAACGGCAAGGCCTTCACCGACAATATTGGCTCCATTCAAGTCCTCGTCGACCTTCCTGAGCAAGTTCGCGGCTACGACTACCTTTGGCGCCCGTGGAGTGATGCTGCCGTCTATGACAAGAACTCCCGAGTGTACTATCCAGTACACGTGGACCACGTGAAAGGTATCGATCATATAATACCTTGAGCTAACCCTTAAATTTTATTATTCCTTTCAGGAAACATCTCGCCATGCCTGCTAACTCTACCAAATGGCAAGGAGGCACTCGGCAAAGCGGACATCCGTAACGAGCGTGCATCGGCTGTCGTCGCTGGCAAGGACGAGCGCTTCGAGGGACCAGCTGTCCACAAATTCTTGGTGCTGTGTCGCAAACCGAAGCCAGGACAGAAGTTCGACGAGTGATGAGGCAATGACAGAAACTCATAGGATTGTGATATGTATATTCCTCAAACTTTTTGTAATGTGATAATTTTTCCCTCATTTCCCATCATAATTGTTCATATTTTGTTGTAAGCCTTTTCTATTTGCTATTTTTTGTATATTTGTTTGTTGAATGTTTGATAAATAAATTTGTAAATTGCTAGAGTTTGTGTTGAGTCAAAATCTAAGGATAGGATTCTCCTAGGTTCGCTTATCTTTAGCTGAAAATTTTCCATTTCCAGTAGAGCTTCGAATTTCTCCCTTTGAAAACTATTTTTCTCGTTGCTTGTTTAGTTTGTTTCACTTGAATTCCTAAAAAAATAACTCCTTTAGATTGCATTAGTAACAAATAGTGGGCCTATTGCTTATGAACGTGTAGCAGCTTTTGAAGAAGAATTTCGTCGAACAAATACAGTAACTGTTGTTAAGAAGGTAAAAGAAAAAATATAAAATTTGGTTTACATGGTCTTAATTTTGAAATTTAATGTATTAAAAATTGGGGGTATCACTTAGCTCTCTTCAAGCACCTAATGGCCGAACTTTAATAAAATCTAGATAGGTATTCTACTTTATTTGGAAATTAAAATTTTTAAGGTAATTTTTGATGAAAATTGGGATTCTAATGAAATAATAAAAAGTGGATTGCTTAATGAAATTTCACAAAATGCAAGAAGTAAGTTTATACTTCAATAAATAATTAAAAATTATGAGGGTACAAATTTAAAAATAAAGAGAGCTTAAAATTAATGGCAGAAAAAAATGAAAGAAAAGAAAGTTGAAAGAGTCTCTCCCTTATTTTATTATCTTCAATCTCCTCAAATTTTTTATGTACAAGTTCCATTCTCATTTTTATTTGTTATTTCCAAAAATGGGAAAGTACAGCATTGAGAACTAGAATCATAACTTGCTGGGTAAAAACGTCCCTGGGCATCTTTTAGATAACAACATTTTGTTTTACCTAAACGTTCTATAGGTTTATCACAACAAATTTGTGTTCGGGTATTGTATTGTTGATATTCTGCTGTGTTCTGAAAAATTAGAGAGAATTTTAATTGAATTTTTGAAATATTAAAGATAAGTAAAATCGAAAATGTATTGAAGGATCTAGTTAATTCCATTATTGTTTGCAAAAAGCTGTGTTGACAGCTTTTCCTTATAGTTACCTCTATTAGAATGGCCACCCTCTATTGAAGGCCACCCTCTAATAGAATGCCTCCTTTGAAGGTGATTGAAGAATAGAATGCCATGGCATTCTAATAGAGGAAATGCGGTAATTCACGTTGATAAGATAAAGAAAGGATGGCGGAACGAGGGTTTCTAGAATTCGAAGATACGTTGACGACCCCGCGGATGAAATTAGGATATTCATCCTAAACAACTACTTGGCAAGTTTGATCATCAGCTAGAGATGCTGACAACCCTGCGGCCCTCCTTATTTAATTTATCAACACCTACATAAATATTACAACATCCATCAAATAATTCTTTGAGAGAAACTTGTCCTCCACAACAAATTTCTTTTTTTCCTCCATCATAGGCATTTTTGCCTGAATATCAATTTTTGTGCTTAAAACTACAGCAATAGGCTTACCACAACAAATTAAAGACGGGTCTACATTTGTTAAAAGCATTTCATCACAACAAAGAGTATTAAATGAATTGCGGGCATATGCCATTTTGCCACAACATTCCCCTGAAGGAATATTGTGTACAACTCCTTGGCAACAAGTTTGGTCATAAGCTAAAGTTTGATTGCCACAACATCGGTCAATAAAACTCGAAGATTGTTTGCGTCTAAAATTATTGAGATATTGAAGCCTTTCACTTCATGATGTTCCTTTCAGCCCATATGTAGGGTGAAGAGAACATAGAATAACAGAACTTTAAACAAAAACAACTCGCCAGCTCAACCCCTAGGATCACAATAAATATTTACCCTCATTTTAAAATTTTTTCTACCTTCTTGGAACATTATCACAACAAATTTCTTCAAATTGATTACTTGGTTCATCTCCACAACTCAAAAAAACAAAAAAAAAATTTTTTCTAAATTTATTTTACCACATAATTCCATACATCTACAAAATTATTTTTCAAAAGTAAAAATTCATTTATAATTTACCTCTTCGGGTCTTTGAAATTCTTCACAATTATCCCCACAACATGCTTTTAAAACTAATTGTTTTATATCGTTGTCTACTGAAAAACATAATATGTATAATTTTGCTACAATTTTTTATTTTATCCCCCATCCTTTTGATAATTTCATACTGTGATAATGTAGAGGTGGAAAAATTATATAGAAATATTAGAGCTCTTAATGGCAGGCATTCTTCAAACCTTCCTATATCTTTAGAGCTTTCCAAGACTTGATCTTGAGCAGAGCTTCCTAATTTCAGGGTCCGTAAAATAAGACGATGGTTAGGTAACCATCGTAGCGGCAGCGCCAAGGTGACCCTACGCCGCGGGTTTGGCGTCGCCGTTTTTTCTTGTTTCTCCCTATTTAGGAAAAAAATCATAACTTTTTTTAAAATGGAGTAAAAATTTTATTTTTTTGCCAGAATATAGATTGGAGTGTTAACTATGATTTGACAAAAAATCAAAAATTTTGACCGATTTATTTAAAAGTTATGATTTTTCTAGCAAGGTACTACTTTTTGTTAAAAAATCACTGAAAAATGAGGTACTTTTTTAAAAAAATTCTCATAAATTGAGTTTTAAAGGGAAAATTCAAAAAATTATGTCAAAAAATAGAGGACGCTTCAAGCTATTTAAAAATATTAAATTTTTAATTTTTCCATCAAAATTCGCTTTTTAATGATTTTTTCAAAAATCTTCAACCCTGCCCCTTAGCAGGGTAGAAGAAAAGAAGAGGAAAACTACAGTATACTTTTCCTCTTTCTTTTCTTCCCTGTTTTTTCGGCGCAGCCATTTCTCTCTTCTTTTTAAATTATAGGGGAAAAGTTGGGCGCTGGTAGGTCACCTAACCAGCAACCACGCTCTTATTTTACCGGCCCAGATTGGCGTAATTTCAGACTAGGTACGAGTTCGTACTCGTATTTTGGGCGCGTTAAGGCATTGGTCATGAGATTTGATTCAAGACTTTTCTTAAGAGTTTCTTGGGACAAACCTTATCTTGGGACACCTTATTAGGAATATGTATTAAAGAATTATAATTTACCGTTCTGTTCTGCTTGAATTAAATTAATAAAAATTAAAATAAAATAGGCAAAATTTAGGCAAAACATTGAGATAATAACTAGAAAAAAGAAAATAAAATTTAAATAAAAAAAGAATTATTATTTGTTCACCTGTCAGAAAAGTAAATTAAAATTTTTGATAAGTTGTTGCTTAAGATTTTTATTAAATATTTTTAAAGGATATTCTGAATTTTTAATTAAATAAAAATTAAAAAATAGATAAAATCATGTATTAGTACATAATTTGGCTCTTGTTTAGGACATGCGTCCCATGATCGTTTAAACGTCCCTAGGGTATAAGCATCCCATTCATGCTAGTTATAGTCGAAGAGATTTTCGAACATTTTTTGTTTCAAAACATTTCTGGTTACGAAGGGTATATGAGACTGGGTCTTTGGTATTTTAGAACTCGTACATATTCTCTCGAGACGCAGACTTTTGGATGTTAAACACTCATGGGACGCATGTCCTAAACTAGAACCTTTAGTTTACTTAATTTCAGAATTAATAAAACCTCTTGTGGGCCGAAAATATAATTTTATGGACGCTAATTTTGCTAAGCACGATTTACTTAAGTAAATTTATTTTTGCGCACAGAATTTTTAATTCCAAATAATTTTTCGGAAATAATTAAATTTAAAAAATAAAAATATTTTTATAATATTTTTTATAAATAAGTCAATAAAAATAAATCCAAAAATATAGACAAAATGGATTTTTGGACAGACGGAAATTAGGATTTTTCTCTTTCATAATTCTCTTGATAAAATAGTACTGGTGTGTAAATAAATAAATACATTAGCTAATTTTTAATAATTTTTGTAAATATTAGGGAGATCTGAAAATATGAAAAAAATTTTATTTTTTAGTTGTTGTCTGTATTTTCTCCTACACTCGTGAATTGACTAGAGAATTTATGAGTGCCATTTCAAAGGTTCAAATGAATACAGCAGAATATGCTTATATTCTTCCTTGGCTTCAATCTGGACCTAAAGGCATTAAAAAATAAAAAAAAATTCAAAAATTTTTCATAAAAATTTCAAAAAAAATCAAAAAAATTTTTTTAATTTTCATAAATTTTTCAGACGCCTCCCCATGGATGGGATCCACAGGAGAAGTACTTCAACAAGTAAAAGATACTTATGCAAATGCTGTAATTGTTGATGATGTGAATGGATTTGATAATGTTTTGGTTGATACTTTTGTTAGCCGAATAGAGAAATTTGGATTGGCTAAAGAAGACTTGGATTTGGTAAATTTATTTCCAAAAAATGTTTAATTTAAAATAAGAGGATTTTTGTCGGTTGTCCTAAAATTAAAATCTTCAACTTAGGGAAAAGAATGTCTGCAACAGACTTGTCTCTCTTATTCACATGCTTGTTATTATACACTCTCTCACTTTTTGTCTGATCATAAACCGGAAAATATGTCAAACTTCTTTGTTTCTTCGCTATATTAAATCATTCCGATTTTTTCCGGATTGCTTTAGTAAAGAGAAGGAGTTGAGAGCATTACTTGGAAATTTCAGATTAGCACCCTAACTCGTACTTATTGTTAGCATACTCTCATTTTTTGCTCGTACTTATGTTAGTACCAGGTACGAATACGAGGTAAAAATCTTGGTACGAGCGTCCAAGCATTGGTTGAGAGGATGTTGTTAGCAGGGATAGCGCCGACAGAAAATCAAATTCACGATTTTCGTGAATCGTGAATCGGGTTGGCGCGATCCCTGATAGTTAGTATATTTGCATAAGAGAGACTATCCACATTATTAATTTAATTCTAAAATTTAATAAAAAACCAAAGAGAAATTGTCTATTTTTAAATTTAAAAAAATTTTTTAGCAAACCGATATAAGGTTAAATATTAAAGAAAAAAATTATTTTAAAAAAATCTTAGAAAATGGCCTCATCAACAAGGCCATCTGAAGGGAGCACACAAACGCAAGTGAATTAAAAAACAAAAAAAAAATAAAAAAAATCTTTGGTTTTAAAGGACAACTTTAAACTTTTTTTAAATTTTAAAAATTAAATTTTTAAAAAAATTTTTTTAATTTTAAACAAAATTTAAATATTTATTAGACCAACACTTTTGCCTATCTTCATTTATATGATTCGTTAAAATTGTATGCATTAGCTGTTCGGAAAGTAATGAATAAAACTGATGAGGCTAATCAAACGGCGGCTGTACTTGATGGACATCAAATTTGGAGTGCTATGAGACGACTTTCCTTTGACGGTGTTTTTTTTGGGATTTTTATTGTTGGAAATGAATTTTTAAAAATATACTGTATACCTTCTATCAATTGCTCGGAGTAGTTCTGAGTTATAGCTCGGACCCCCTTCTTGAGTTATAGCTCGGGACTGAACTGAGCCGGGACTGAAATGAGGTAAATGAGGTGCTCCGGATTCTGAAGTTCTCTTTGGATATTCTGAATAAATTTTCTCACCGAGAATGGCATATCGGTTATACCATAACATCGGAGATACCGTCATCCTTAACCCCCCCCCCCCCTTCCCATCAAAGTTGGTCTGCCAATTTTATTAAAAAAATATTTTGTCAGTCCTAAAAGAAGAATTTTTAAGAAATACTAAAAGGACTGATTTTGTTATTTTCGAGACTTTTTAGGCATTGGAACAGTCGTTTCAGGTTCTAATACTGGATTAGTTCAAATGGACGACTTGGCTGACAGAGCGCCCCAATTCGCTGCTTTCTTTATTGCTCCAAACAGAGAGAAAGTTTTGAAAATGGTACAGATGACTACTTATAGAATTCCAAATTGTGACGGAACTATTAATAGAACTGGGTGTTATGACTTGGTAAATTTTTGATTTTTAATTAAAAAATTTTTTATTGGAAATTTCACTAATTCAGGCTTCAATAATCTCTAATTACTCATTAAATAGCACACAGGAGCGTCTAAATATACCCATTATCTCTTCATAATTCAGTGAGGGACCGTTAGCCGATATCTCCAATAAACATATAACGTTACTAGCTAATTATGTGTCAAACTACTTTATAATTTAAGTTGAAAAAATCCATTTCAGAAATTGACTGACGTAATGACTGGCTTCTGGCCTTCCGAGAACGGGGCAATGCCCCCAGATGAACCAGTTTGCGGCTTCAGAGGTCAACGTTGTTCTTACACTGTTGAAATTGCTGTTGGGGCAACTGTTTTGGCTCTAATTATGCTTATTCTTTTACTTTGGTTGTTACGTCGACATTGGTGTTTTTTGTTTATTTTTTAATAAAAAATCACAAAAAATTTCCCATTCAATCCTCAGCCAAACCCGCGCTTTAAACAAAATGCCTTGGCGTTTATTCAGCGACGATTTTCGTCTAATAGACGAAGAAGCAGCTCGTTCTCTCCTTTCTATTGGAAGTTCTAATACAAAATTGTCAAATCAAAGTATTGGGGGAAGCAAAAAACACGCAATACTTGGTGTTAATACACACGCAACTTATAGAAGATTTATTCAAAAGCAACCACTAAAATTTAATAGAGAAGATATGGTTTTGTTGACAGCTGTAAAAGATGCTATCCACGATAATATTAATCCGTTTCTTGGAATGGCTTTTAATGATAAGGAGGAAATGTAAGGAAAAATTGTTTGATTTTGGAGGGGGAGGAGGAGGTGAGGAGGAGGGGCGTGAAGGAGAGAATTCAGAATGAGGATAGAAGGGATTATCATACTACTAGTGTTGAGGTTATAGACTGGACTGGGAGTGTTGTACCTGTTATCTCGAAAAATATCCATTTAGATAACCGATATTTTGTCCGAGATCTCGTTTCGATCCTGTCTTTCCTATATGATGGGGAGGGAAAGAATAATGTGCAGGGACAGCTTTGACTAGAAAACAACTGCAAGGACTGTAAGGACCTATTGAGATTATTTTTGAACGAGTAAAATTTCTAGGAAAGGAACTCTCAAAAACTTGTAAAGTTTATTTTATAACTGAGCCCGGTTAATCAAAAAGATAATCCAAACGAGGCTTTTTCCTTCTTATCCAATCGAAGCTTTTTAGGTTTATTCTTTGGAAGTTTTGTTCGCGTGGGAGTGTTCAAGACATTATTTACAACAAAAGTATGACTTTAGATGAGAAATTCCATGCTGCTTTTGTTCGTGATATTACTTTGGTAATTGAAAAATTTGAGGGATATTTTTTAAAAAAATTTCCTAAAAAATTTCAGGGTTTAGAATATTTGCATTTATCAAAAGTTGGTTTTCACGGTTTATTAAGTCCATCTACTTGTGTAATTGACCGAAATTGGTCTGTTCGTTTAACCGATTTTGGATTGGCTACAATGCTTGAAAGATGGCAAAAGGAAGGGCAAATACAGCCTTATAAGGCTGAAGAAGAGGAAGAAGTTGTTAAAGAAAAGAGGCGGGGAAGTAAAGAAAAATCTTGTCCAACTGCTTTTGATAGAAGGGGATTGAAAGCTAATTGTTTGTTGTTTTTTTATTAATTTGGAATGAGAAAACAAATAGGCTAAAAAGGAAAATATGTAGTTCCAGCTCCGAGGTTTTCAAAATCTTAGCTCCGGATCCGCCGAAGCCGGCTCCAGAGTAGCTCCCGGACCACACACAGCACTGCTCTAAACGATGATATAGAGGATTACCCGATTTGGCTGTCACCTCTAGATTATAGCCCCGTTATAAGAAGGAGACTATCTTATCAGGGACCATCTTACCTAGACTATATTTAATTGGGGAATATTATCAAATCACATTATTGTTCTCTGATTCATTTAATTTGAAATCCAATCTCTTAATTCTAGTTTAAACCTAAGACAATTTCGATCAAAATTCATTTTAAGACAATATTTATTGCCCACCCGAAATGTTAAAAAATCGAGAACAAAATAGACGTCGCCGTATGGATCAGAGTTGGATTCAACAATCTGTTATGCGTAGACAGGTTCAGAAATTACTCCAAACTTTTATTTCCTTTAAATTTTAGGCTGGGGATATTTATGCTTTTGGAATTGTTATGTATGAAATTTTATTCCGTGATCTTCCCTTCCCTAGAAATGTTGACCTCTCTGGTCAGTTTGTCTCTTTATTTTTGGCATTTAATTGGGAAAACTTGTTGAATTATTGTTTTTTAAGAGAGAAAGGAAAGGGGGTTGTTTCGGGAATAATAAATAAGGGTTCCTTTTTGGATATCCACCCTAATTTGAGTTTCAGTTATTTATTTTCTTCAAGCAATATATGTAAACGAAGTGTAAGTGCAGAAAATAAATTTTTTGCTTGTCCAAATATACCCAAAAATTAAGAAGGAAAAAATAACTGATACTCAAACTAGAAGAGGGCGGCATATCCAGAAAGTACCTCGACTTAACTGAGCGACCGAAGATTTCTCGGTTTTTTAATAGAATTTGGAAGGCGATTAAGAGGTTTGGAGCCCAAAATTAAAATTTAAGTTATCCGGTGTTCAATTAATTCCCCATTTCTTCTTCAAAAAATTCCCGAAACACCCCTTAAACAAAGGTTATATCAAGTAAGTATTTATTAAAATTTATTTATGGGACATTATATTTAAATTATTTTCAAACAAAATTAATTAATTAATTAACCCAATAATTCATACAAATCCAATCATTTGTCTCTCTTTAATTTTCCCCTTTTTTTATTTTTTTGGTAAATTTTAGATACGCGAAACGGCAACAATGATAATATTTTTTTAATTAAAAAATTTAATTTTTAATTTTGTTATTTTTTTAGGTGTGGGGGCTTCTGGAGATGATGGATCTAGACATATTAAACCAACAATTCAAGAAAAGGAAACTCAAATACATCCGGATATGGCCGCCCTTTTAATTGATTGTTGGTCAGAAAATGCGGAAATACGTCCAAGTATTCGACGTGTTCGTTTGAATACTGAATCTGTTCTTAAATGGCTAGTTTTTCTTTGAAAAAAATTTTTTTGACAAAAATTTTGATGGTAGTTTGAAAATTTACCATAAAGCAATCTTTGCCTCATAGGATTGGCGGTAGTGTCCTAGGTCGCAAAAGAACAGAATATTCTAAATTTCTGTTATTTATTTATAATTAAAGATAAACGCCTAAAATAAGGTATTTTTGAGTTCGGGATTGACTCAGCGCTGTTCACAATATTCAGCGATTCTCTTGAGACAGACTAACCCTTATTTTAATATTACAGACTTTGACAAATTAAAATTAATTTTTTAATATATTTTCAATAGATACCTTTTCAACTATTTTAAAATTACAAAAATTATGTTCCCTTTAAGGCTAGAACATAATCCATTAATTAACACTATCAAAAATCCCCCTTACAAATCCCCTTTTCTTTTCAGCAAAGGTTCTTTAGTAGAACAAATGATGAGAGTTATGGAGCAATATGCAAATAATTTGGAAAAAGTAGTTCGTGAACGTACAGAAATGCTGGAAGAAGCTAATGCCCGTGCTGACAGACTATTAAATCAATTATTGCCACCGTAAAATTTTTTAGAAAAAAGGGTTATTTATGGGAAAATTTTTCCCTGTCAATTCCATGTTAATCCAAATTTAAAATACCTAATAAATAATTTCTTTCCCAAAAAAAGATATGTGGCTACAGAATTAAAGGCTGGACGTCGTGTCCCTCCAGAAACTTTTGCTTCTGCCACAATACTTTTTTCTAATATTGTTGGATTTACACGTATATGTCAAGAAAGTTCTCCTCTTGAAGTTGTTACTTTATTAAATGGAATATATGCTGGGTTTGATGACAGAATTCTTGAACATGGAGCTTATAAAGTATTAATAAATTTAGTTAAAAATCAGTTACATTTCACACATGGGATATTAATTCGATTGTAAAACGAGCATAGTAGTCATATTAGTAGTAGTAGTATTAGTAGTCATAGTATTAAATAAATATAGGTCTGACTTCTCGGAAGGAGAAATTTAATTTCAAATTATTCGACTCAGATTAAGGTGGCCACAAGTATGGTTGGATAATTCGGAAATTTTCGATTCGGATGTCGAATCCGGATATTCGGGGATTTCCCAGTCCCCCTCCTCTCCCCCAACCATACCTCAAAGTTACCCTTAATTAGGGAGAATCATTAATATTTTGGGAGTATAGATATCGGAACCAGCTAGAGAGGCCTTATATCTAAACTTTAAATTTTCCAAAAAAATAAATTTAAAAACTCCTCTTTCTTCCTAAAAAGGTAGAAACAATTGGAGATGCGTACATGGTTGTTGCAGGAATTCCCCCACCTAAAGACCAAAGTGTTTTAGCACAAAATCGACATGTTGACACAATTGCTAATGTTGCTCTTTCTATGCGTAAATTTCTTTCTGGTTATGAAATTCCTCATAGACGAAAAGAAAGGGTAAAATAAATTTTTTTTGTCATTAAATTTTAATTTTTTAAAGGTTAAATGTCGATGGGGTTTTCATTCAGGACCGGTAAGTTAATTATAAAAACTACAATATTTTCTTGAATAAATACCCTGGCTTTCGACCACTGGAATGGATAATTAATTAGGGAGGACAATTCGAGTTTTGTAATTTGAACGTGTAGTAGGGATTTGAGGGAGGGTTAATTATGTTTCGACTTTAATTATAAGTAAACAGTCGAGCGGGTAATTAGTTGAGGGAGGATAATTAATCGAGGAAAAATGGTCAGTTAACTATTCCTAACAACTTTAGAATTAATTGATGAATTGCGGTAAACTCCGCTTCTAATAATAGGCTTAATGGGTGCTTTAGTACCTTTATTTACTATTGACCTTATAACTAAACTTGACTGTAATTGGTATATTAACTCTTGTTATACATACAAACACGGGGATATCCCCTAAGAGCTCGCTATATTTATTGCACCATTAAATAATGTTATTCTCCTTTAAGTGCCGTTATACGGAAATAACGATGCTGTAATTATATTTGAATACCAATTAATTGTTTTTCTTAGACCAAATAATTTTTTTTTTAATTTTAAAGGTTGCTGCCGGTGTTGTTGGATTAACTGCTCCACGTTATTGTTTATTTGGAGATACTGTAAATATTTTTTTATTAAAATATTTTTTTAAATAATAAAAAGGTCAATACTGCATCGAGAATGGAATCAACAGGATTACCCGAAAAAATTCAAATAAGCGACCAAACTAATCAATTGCTGGCTACACATTATGCTGAATATGTTACTGAACATCGTGGACAAGTTGAAATTAAGGTATAGTTTTTAATAGGATTTTAATTTGGAAGGGCCGGTAAAATTGAATAAAATATTTGGAAAGACGCGCTTAAATTGTTTTTGAAGAATAAAAAGACCGCATATTTTTGATGAAACTCTCATTTCGCTTCTAAATTTTCCTGGAATAATTTAGTTTTTGAAATGACTTGAGGGAGTAAATGGGAGTTAATTGAATATGAATGAGGGTAAATCTTAGAATTTAAATAAATTTACTGGGAAAGATAGGAGAATTTTTTCTCAAAAATTTTCACCTTTGGAGAAAATAACAAGGAAAATACAATAATTACTGGAGACCACTGAGAGGGATTTCAATTCGTGATAACCGAGATTTTTGCTTGAGATCTCGTCTAAGCCCGATCTCTAATGGCTATATAATCTCTTCAGACTAAATTTAACAAGAAAAAAATTTTTTATTTTTAAAGGGCAAAGGTTTATGTAAAACTTATTGGTTAGAATCAAAAAATATGAGCCATTTATCAAGCGAACAAATGCAAATTCATTCATTCCAACAACTTTATTAAATTAGAGAAATTGAAGAAAAAATAAATAAAAATAATCTCCTTTTTTATTCCTTTCCTTTTAAATCCTTTCCAATTTTCTTTAAATCTCTAAAATTGTGATCTCTTTTATTTCTGTAATTTTTTAGGGAGAATTAAAATTTAGAAAATAAAATTTTTTTTCTATTTTGGTTTAAAATCTTGGTTGTAAAATTAAATTTAAAAAACATATTTTATGATTTTCTTATAATAAATCTTGCAAACAATTACATATTTGGAAACAAAAAATCTCTGGGGAATCTACAAAAATTTGAATTTAAATTTTAATGTATATTTTATTAACGCCAAAAGTTTTTGGCGTTTTGTTAATTTTGAAAATTTTTACATTTTTGTTTCCGGCAAAATCATTTTTTTCGCATACGGAAACGATGTTGAAATCTCACGTATTCTCTTTTTAGTTTTTTGTTTTTACCATCTTTCCTTTGTTTTTCAGACTTTATTTAGTTAAATTTTCTATTTATTTTGGACAATTATTGTTTTGACTTAAATGAGGTAAGGATCAATTTCGACAATTCTCCATTGGTGCTATCGTTTTATCTCCTCTTAAAATTGTAAATGTCCGCCGTAGATGTTGTGGGATACGGAATTAATCTAGAAACAATTATTAGAGAAAATCATCCCCTCTGTCAAATTCCCATTTTATAAAGTTTAATCCCTGTCAATGACAGTTGGGGGAGATAATGCTGCGATAGTACTCATCTTTTTGTTGCATTACCTAGTGATAATTTAAATTTCAAGTAATCTTCGTCTTCAAAAACGTTTGGCGGCTGCGGTTCTCAAGTGCGGCAAAGGGAAGGTTTGGCTGGATCCGAATGAAGTCAACGAGATTTCCGCTGCAAATTCTCGTCAGAATGTTCGTCGTTTGGTCAAGGATGGTCTTATAATTAAGAAGCCTGGGAAGATTCACTCTCGTTTTCGAGCTCGTGAACGTTTGGAAGCACGCAGAAAGGTTTTGTTTTTCTTTCAACATTTTAACTTAGAAAACTTCAGGGTCGTCATATGGGTTTTGGAAAACGACGCGGAACTCGAAATGCTCGTATGCCTGAGAAGGTCTTATGGATGCGTCGAATGCGTGTGCTCCGCCATCTTTTAAAGCGCTATCGAGCTGCGAAGAAGATTGACAAGCATCTTTACCATGAGCTTTACCTGAAGGCCAAAGGAAATGCATTCAAAAACAAGCGCAACCTTATGGAATACATCTTCAAAAAGAAGACTGAGAACCAGCGTTCTAAACAACTTGCGTATGTTTTTATAAAGCTCATTAAGTAAATTCAAACTTTATAATTTTAGTGAACAAGCTGAGGCTCGCCGAAACAAGAACAAGGAGACGAGAAAGAGGCGTGAAGAACGTTTGATTTTGAAACGTAAGGAGTTGCTCAATAAACTTACTGAGGGTGAGAAGAAGGAAGAGACACCGCAGCAATGATTTTTTGTTTTTGGATTTTATATCTTTAGTTTGTTGATCTAAAAACAAAGGAGAAGCTCCATCTTTTTAACTTTTGCGGTTTTTATTTTAATACGAATTATAATGACTTTTTAAATGTATTTTGAAGGGAAATCTAAAATAAAAGTCTCAAAAGTTTATTTTTTATTATTTCCTATTTCGCTTACAAGCAGTTTTTTTGTAGCTTCTCTTTTGTTTTTTAAAAAATATAAATGGTTATGATAAATGCGGTATTTGTCAAAATGTTTTAAATAAAATGGCAATTTATTAAAATTTGCTTCTTTATTTCTTTATCGATTTTTTAACATTTTCGATTTTTTGTAGAATGTCTACCTTTTTATGATTCTTCTTGGAAACTTCTTATTAGAAAATTTTCGGCCTTGAACAACTGTAATATTCCCACTTTCTCGGTTTCGTTAAACCGATGAATCTGCTAAACCCAAAACATACCTCAAATATCTTAAGGACAAGAAAGTTCTATTCACAAAATTTTAGACAATTCAAATTTTTTTATTGGCACGACCTAAATCCGGGCTTTTCGAGTTTTTTTCTCAATTCGTCCCCCATTCCCGATTCACAAAATCTTCACAAACTCCATTTTCAATTAATCTTAATTTTTTATTTTCAAGTCTTTTAGGAGATTTTTAAATGTAAAGAATTATATGCATTTTATTTATTCATTAGCTCCAAGTTTTGGAAGTATTTTAGCTTCGCCAGGTTATGCTTGTCTAATTATTTGTTTTTTTCTTCTTGCCCGTTTCCTCAAATTGACTAGTTTTGATGAAAAACCTCAAATTACTTTGAGGAAAAAAGGGCGTGTTAAAATTAAAAGAAAATTTTCAATTGACAACACAGATAGTTTCGACAACAATTTTGAAAATTTTGTTAATGTTGATTTGGCTGAACTTTTGGAACAATGCTCTATTTTGAAAGAAACGTTAGGTTTTTTAAGAATAATTATTTTTTACTTTAAATGGGTTTCTGGAGAAAGAGGAATTATTAAGAAATTCTGGAGAAAGAGGAATTATCAAGAAATTCCGTAACATCTTTTTCGGTTTAGGAAACGAAGATAAAAATTTTTTAGATATTTTATAAGGGGAAAATTCACAAAAAGCTTTGGGGTGAGACAGTCCAGTCAACAACTTGTTTAATTTAGTTATGTTCCCCCTCCTATTTGGGGAAGAAATGGACATTTACAAACAATGTTTTATGGAATACTTGGTCATCATTCTCTTAAAAGAGCTTTTGACAAACGCCATTTTATTGTTTTAAAAGATGGAGCTACTGCTACATTTGATGTTTTTGAGCCAATTTTTAAAGAATCGAAAAAGAATGGTTTGTGGGAATTTTATTTTTTAGTCAAAAAATTGGGAAGACTTTAACTAACAAAAATTTCAATTTTTCTTTTAGTTGATATTACTTTGGTTTTTTGCCCTGGAATTGCAAATTGTAGTGAATCAAATTATATTCGAACATGTGTTCATCTTTTACAAGAAAATGGCTATAGATGTGCAGTTCTCAATCATTTGGGTGTTCTCAAAAATGTTCCTCTAACTTCTTCAAGAATTTTTTCTTATGGTTTTTTTAATTTTTAAAAACTTTAATTTTTGTTTTTAAGGTGGAGATGGGGAGTTAGAAGCTATATTTAATTCTCTTTTTATTCTCTATCCTTCTACTCGTTTTATTGGTGTTGGTTTTAGTATGGGAGCAAATGTCATGACTAATTGTTTGGCTAAATTAGATAAGGCAATTCTTTCTAGAATTATTTTGGCCATTTCTGTTTGTCAAGGATATTCTGCTAGAGAGTAAATTTTTTAATTTTTAAAACTTGCGGACAAAATTTTTTGTCCGCAAAAAAATTTTTGTCCGCAAAAATTTTGCGGATAATCATTTTTGAGAAAAATTTTCATTTTTTTCTAGCACAGCACCTCTTTTCATGGAATGGGAATCTGGTCGTCGAATTTATAATTATATAATAACTGAAAATGTAAAGCGTTTGCTCCGCCATAATTTTGCTATGGCTATACAACCACATGTAAATTCTGGATTAATTAATGAAAAGGTTTTTTTAAATATTTTGAGGAAAATATTTTTGAATTTAGCAACTTTGGTCTTCAACTTCACTTTTATGGTTAGATGAGTGTTATAGTCGAAGGATTTATGGATTCTCAAGTCTTGAGGATTATTATGAAGAAATTAGTTGTTTACAACACATTAAGGGAATAAAATTGCCAATGGTTTGTCTTTTTATTTTTTTGAAGGAAAAAAAAATTTTAAATTGGTCATTTCTCTCGGAATTTGGGTCCTATTTCTGTTGGAGAACCGACAAAGGCGAGATCTATCAAAAATTTCTATTTAAAATTTTTTCTTTTATTAAAAAGTTTTTTTCCAGATATTTATAAATTCTCTTGATGACCCTCTCATCCCAGAAACATTGTGGAAACCAGTTAAAGACATTTGCAAATCACATCCTCTCCATGCATTTATTTTACTCAAACATGGCGGCCATTTGGGGTTTTTGGAAGGCAAATCACCCATTCATCCACGTTCTGTTACTTGGCTAGATCGTTTTATTCTTCAATTGGCGGAAGCTGTAAATTCGCAAATGGAAAGTGTTGGTGAATATTCTGGTAATTTAAATGACTTTAAAGATGATAGACGAAAAAGTTTTTGAATTTATTTTTTTTCTCAAATTTCTCATTTTCTAAAAAATCACGGTGGTATTCTTTTAAATTTTATTTTGATATTTTACAATTGTGATTTCATTATTAAAAGTTTTTTTGTTTTAGTATTTTCATAGGCGTAGTAACCTTTAAAATTTATTTTTTTTTGCGGATTAATTTTCTAACTTAATTGCTAGACGCCTATGAAATTTCTTTTTGTTATTTAAATCGTTGCTTTAAAATTACAGACTTTTATCCTCAGCACTAGCGCATAAGACTTTTTTTTATAAACAGAGTTATTCCGAAACAAAAAAAATCTTCGAAAATCGAAATTTCAAGAAGCTTTGTTTATCTGAATCCCATTGTTATCTGTTTATAAATTAAAATAACCCAGATCTTCAAATAAAAAAGCTTTCCAATTCTTTGAAAATCTTTAAATTGTACTATTATTTTTGTTAGGGTATATACTAGGTCGGTTCATAAAAAAGTTCGTTTTTTCCAAAAATTTATTTCCAAAGAAAAATCGATAAATCTCAAACAAACTAAAACAGATAAAAAATCTAACTTTACTAAATAATTGTCCCGAGTCTTAAAAACATTCTTAAACCAGAAAAAAGTTTGTGGATACCTCTTTTTGAAAAAATCTGACCCCATTTCTGAAGCACTGTCTCCCCCACCACAGTCTCGACCTTGGCGTCTTCAGTCAAGTACCCGTCCCGTAAAAAATTTTTTAAAGAAGTGAAATGATGTTAATCTGATAGAGCAGACTCAGGGCTACAAGGGGGGTGGGGTTACACTTTCCAACAAAGTTTATTTGGGGTATGGCAGGTCGTCAAAAATGAGCGGAGTAAGGGAGCGTTATTTTAATGGAAAACCAGAGGTCTAGTAATCAGTCCCTGGCGACGTTGAAAGTAACAAACGAAATCTCCCTGGGCGAGTTAGTTACTATGCATGTTGGAGTTTGTATTGGTACCAATTTGAAGTATTTCCGTCAGCAACGGACTGAGCATTATCCAAAAGAATACACAATATACGTTTTTTGGGTAGTTGGTTGGGCGGGGGACCAAAAGAGGGTCTTAATATTTTTTCCTCCAAACAATTTTCGTATATTATTATCGTAATTGGCATATGTTTCAACTTAGGTAACAATCCGGTTCCATGAATAACCCTTTCGATAGTTATCCACGCTTGAAAGGCTAAAAAAAAGTCCCTGTTGTTTTTGTCTCCCAGTCGGTTGGTGCATTACTCTTTTTGTCCTCCTCGGCTCAAGATCCGTTTTTTCGAACAATTGCCATATTGTGCTTAAAGAGCAATGTCCGCTCTACAATTTTAATAAAAAAATATCCAGATATCGTTCTGACCGGTGAGCAAGGACGCATTTGTTTACAGTCGGTCATCTTCACGACCCATGTTTGTGTTTGGTCCTATTGTTCCCAGATCGAATTTTTTTAAAAAATTTTTGAGCTACACTAGGTTAGACAAGATCCCTGCCTATCATTTCATTGATTTTTCTTGATGCCAATATTGCATTATTATTTAGTTTTAATGGGATGTGTAACTGCCCCTAAATATCCCCCTTACCCACGCTCACTTCTGAAGGCATAAAATTTTTTTGATCTTTGATATTTTTAAAATTTTGATATCATTATAAAGCTAAGACTCTGGGCTACAAAATAAGATAAAAATAAAATCGGATAAAAGTAGTTATCAACCAAAAAATTTGTGATAACAAAAAACGAACTTTTTTATGAACCGACCTAGTAATTGTTTTGTGTTTCTAGTAATATTTGTTTAAAAAAATCTTTAAAAATTTTTCTAATTTTCTTTTTTCTAATTAATTTTTAAAAAATTATTTTTATATTTTTTTATTCTAGAATTTATTTTTTGCATTTATTAATTAAAATTTAATCCAAAATAATTTCAAATATGGAAATTTGTGCCCCTTCCACAAGTTCAGCTGCTAACGAAAAACAAAATGAACAACAACATTCTTTCCCTACAAATTTTAATTTTTTAGCTGTTGGAAGGGAAGAAGAAAAACTTAAATGGTTAGTATTACAACATGTAAAGCCTAGTACTTTTAAAACAATTTTTGAACCTATGATGAGTAATAAAAAGCCGAATAGAAGAGATGAATTGACTTGTGTCCAAGCTTGTATGTTACTTAAATCTATAGTAAGTGGATTTTTTTAAAATTATTTTGGGGGGTGGGCTCGTTGTAAGTTTTTAATTTAAAAAAAATGCTTTCCTTAATAGAGAGGAGAAAGTGCTGAAAATCCTAGTTTTAGTTACTGGTTTTGGATTTTATTAGGTTTTGTCGGTTTCACCTGGAACCGTATATTTTTGCTGTCGGCTGACCAAGAAAATTCAATACAATTTATCGGGTTCGGTTATCCATATAATTTGACTAAACCGATATCCAGAAACAAAAATATTCAACATCTTGGCATGTCCTGAATACTGCGGAATAAATTTACTTTTTCTCTAAATTTTTTGGGCTTTTCTGATGTCCACCTAACTAGAAAATTTTGTATTAAAACTTAAAAAAATTAAATTTTTAGCAAGAATTCCCGGATAAATTAGAACCTGCTTGTTATGGCTTAATAAATTTACTCAACACTGAAACAATGTATTTGTATTCTTTGGACAAGATAATTACAAAAATAATTACAACTGCTGTAGAGGAAAAAATAATTAGTTTATTGTAGGTTTTTATAATTTAAAAGAAATTTTCTTCAAAAACACTAGAAATTTATAAAAATTAATTTTTAATTATTTCCAGACTTGCCTGTCAATTATTAGTTACCAGCATTGATTTTCGAATGGAACGAAGACTAAATCCGGAAAAAATAAAATTTGTTCGTAAAAGTATTGAGCAAATGGACTACAAAAATTTGAGAGATTTGGTGAAACTTTTACTGGTTGAAAAATTGGATAAGATGGATTATTTATTAGATGAATATCAGCATCAACAATTGGAACCTATTGAAGAGGTTTTTTTAATTTAAATAAATTTAAAAAGTGGTTCCAACAATGGTAAATGTCCAGTTGGCGGTCTACCTGTCCGCAAAGATAATCCGCTCTTTTATTTCTTTTTCTTGCATTTTGACAAAAAAGGATAAATTAGTGGAGCAGCACTTCTCTCAACGCAAAAAATGCGAGAAAAGGAAAGAAAACAGCGTATTCTTTTTGCGGACAGGTATACCGCCAACTGGACATTTGCCCAACACTATTGACAATTTTTGTCCAATCTGGAGTGTACTGAACGTAATTTCATGCTTTTTATTAAGGGATAAAATTCTTTTTTTTTTAATTTCAACCACTTTTGTTATGAATTTTAATTATTTTAAATGTTTTTTATTTAAAATTTATTTTTAAGTTGGTCATAGATTTAGTTGATCGTCAAAAGAATTTTTCTCCTGCTTTATTTTTCATAAATGAAGTTAGCAAGATTGACACAGACCATTCTTCTATACATTTTTTGCCGGTTTTATTTTTTTCCCTTTTCAATGTTAATTCATTTTTAGCGAGTTTCTTTAAAAATTCGCGAAATGGTAGCTTCTTTTCGCCCTCTAGCTGAAATTGGTTGTATGCTTGGACGTTCGTGGATGTGGCCTGTACCTGCAAGTCCTATTTTTTCTTGGAATTCTCCTACTTGGAGTGTTTGGAAATTAGATGATAGACAGTGCAAATTACATTTTAAAACACATTTGCCGTATAATAGGTTAGTAGAGTGTTTTTTGATTAATTTTTAATATTTTCTTCTACTCCACCTTAACTCCTTAAGCATATTCTTTTTTTCTTCAAATTGGCAAAAAGCTAATTTTTGTTTCTTTTTCGAAACATTTCTCTGTCATTTTAAATTTTCCATATATCTCAACTATAATTTACAAATAGTTCAACTTCTTATCCTAATTGATTAAAAATCAATTAAAAATTATTCAAAAAAATCAAACTTAAATTTTTAGTGAAAATTCTTCTCCACAAACGTATTTCCAATATATTCTATTTAAACAACCACATGGGCAGGACAATTTAAATGTATTTTTTAAAATATTTTTTTCTTTAAATTTATTTTTTAAAGCATATTTTACGTCCTTCGCCACAAGTGCAATCATCAAAACTTCAATGTGACGAAGTTATTCAAATTTTAATTTTAGAAGCAATGTCTGCAATGGAGGATTGTGAGCAACCTGTTTTGGCACCAATAAATCAATATAATTGGTTACATCTTTCACATTTGGTTACTTATGCCTTGTTAATGGGACATTGTACACTTTATCAATTATTGCATATGTTATTGCCTCCATTACGAAGTTGCCAGGTTTTCTTTTTAAAATAATTCTCGAATTTCGGATGGGGGGAGGGTGGGTAATCTTTCGAGGAATTTTTTAAGTAAATGGCGAATATTTTTAAATTCGATCTAAAATACTTTATTTAGTATTTGCACGCTAAAGAAGAATTAATGTGGATATTATTACAATATATCTCTAATGCAAAATCAATAGAAAAACAATTGGCCAGTGGTTCTTCTACAGCTTCAGTTTTGGGTTTACCATCAAGTGCTGGACTTGATACAGAAAATCGAGAATTAGTTTTACAAATTTTTAATGTTCTTTATACTGATAATTCGATGAATTGGGGCAATTCTTGTTCAACAGAACAGCCATTGGAAATGGTAATTTTTGAAAGATTTTTAAGGAACTAAAAAATAAAATTAAAAAACTGTCATCTGATTTAAGGCCTTTAGCTATAAAAAATTTTTAAGTTAATTTTTCTGCAGGTCCGTTTCTTCGCCCCAGCTGCAATATGGTCTCATCTGGTCACATCAATTTCTGCGGCACCAGGATCTGAACAACTTCCACAGCCTCAACCACCTGAAAAACTTCGAAAATTAATTGATTTTATTGGTTTTTTTTATTTTTGATTAATATTTTGTATTAAAAAATTTTTTCTAGAGAATCAATTACGAGATAATAAAGACCAAAAACAATTGGAAAGAAATACTGCATTATTAGCTGTTGTAGCCAATTCATATAGTAATAATCATGATGTTTTTGTTGAACATGTAAATAATACTGTCTTTCCTGAATTGTCAAAAGTCGGGCAACAACGAAATCAGGTTAAATCTTTTTTTGGTTATTTTTGTGGGTTAGTTAAGGTTAGAAGGGGAAGGTAAAAGTTTAGACCCTAGTAGGCTCAGACCCTAGCATTTTTGGATTTTTTTTGGTCCTGCAGCCTCCCTGCAGTTATTGCTAGAGCTTACCACGTACAGATGTTTTACCGACTAAAACGAGGTTTTAATCATGTTTTCTTTTTGGATCTTTTGTCTACAAATTTTTCGAATTAAAAAAAAGTATATTTAAAAAAACTTTTCTAGACAATATCTCCAACAATTCAACAAGAAAAATGGACACTTCCATGTGGTCGTAAAACAGAGCCATTCCTTCGTGCTTTAGAATTAACATTTTTGGATTCTTTAACATTTCATGCTAAACGTCAATTATATAATTATGCTCTAAATCGTGTTTTTAAATTAATATTACCTCCATTAGGGCATCAACAACAACAACCATCTCCACCTATTTTTAGGTTTTTTTCTTTAAAAAAATCATTTTATTAATCTTTCTCTTAAGATTACCTTCTCCTGCTTTAGTAGAAAGTATTGCACGTCTTTTACTTAGTACTGAATTATGTGACCAAGATGGAGCAAATTTCTTTTATCATGCCCTCTTAACATTAAAACCTGTGCAAAATGAGTCACAAAATATGTTTTTGGCACGAAATGATTTTTTGGCACTTCTCTTGGAATTATTAAATTTTCGACTTCAAAATATTGGATTTGGGTGGAAATGGGATTTTGGAAATAGAATAAGTAATATTTTTGAAGAAAATTTAATTTATGTTTTTTTTGGATTTTAGCTTTTATACTAAAAATTATTGATCAATTATTACATAATAAATCTATTGAACAATCACCTATGCCAGTTATTATTCAAATGGCTCAACTTTTAGAACAAACTTTGTTACGTTTCGCGCAGTGCACTTTTCCAAATGATTTGATTATTGCTTCAGCTGTTGTACTTACAAAAACATATATTGTTAAATTTTCGCCGGAGGTGAGAAAAAATTTTTTTTGAATTTTTTAAATACATTTTTTGAATTAAAATATTTTTAAATCTAATCTGAAATAAGGCTTTCCTTAACTTTTTATTTTCTAATTTAAGCTTTTGGGATCTCTTTTTTCAATTAATTAACATGCCACAATTGTTGTCTGTGTTTCAAAATAAAAATAAACATTTTTTCAGATTTGCCGCATTTTACTTCTCAAAGCTATTCGTGCATTCAAATTATTAGGAGATGTTTACAAACCCTCCACTGGTAACTATAACTTCGATAATGATCATTTCGACTAACTTGACAAAATAATTTCGAAAATTTATGTAGTCGGAGTTTAACTTATTCACTTGAATATACACGAGTTTGCTTTCCAATATCTAAGTTTTTGACGGTATTGTCTTCTTTTGTTTTCGAAATATTTGTTGTCGAGTTGATATTATCGAAGTGAATATTATCGAGTATTTATTGGTAAATTAATAGGAAACCTTTCCACTGATGTTCAACCAATTCAAGCCGCAGATGAAAAAACATTGATGGATATGATTCCACAATTAGGCTGGCAATGGCCGAGATTTGAACTTCAATGGTTTCCAACAAATTTACAACAAGTTCTACATAAACAAATGGCTAAAAATGAAGAAGAATTGACTGCTAAACATTCTCAAAAATTATTAGAATTGGAACAAGCAAGTGCTCAAGAAATGCAAAATTTGGTGCATTTAAATATTGAATATTTTATGGTAATTTTTAATAAAAAAATTTCCTTGAAATAAATTATTTTTCTCAGCAACCTCGTCCATCTTCACAACCTCCTACTCTCTTTATTTCCATTTTCCGCTGTCTTTACCAATCTCAATTTACAAATTTTCAATTCCCACAACCTCAAAACCCTCCACCTTCATCAACACCAAATTTTTTTGCTCTATGTTATAAAATACTTGGAGCGTTAGTAAATCGAGAATTACATCAACTAACTAATGCTTTAATTGATTGGTTGGCATCTAAATGTGAATGGTTAGGACAAGATTCGGCGCCTACACAGGGACATGATGAATATGATTTGCCTCATGTAGGAGATTTATTTTTTCCGTTTTTTCTTAATTTTTCAATTTTTAGATACTTAAAATACTTAATGATATGCTATTTTCTCATCAATTTTTATCTGTTGATCGTTTACTTTTTTCAATTGCCATTCATCCAACTGATGACCAATCAAACAAAACACTTCTTTGTTTGTTAGCAGCGTTACTTGAAAGTAAATTTTCTCAATTACCTGAACGTTTACATGCTTGTTATACTTTTGCACCTTCACATTCACAAACAACAAGCTCTAATTCTGAAGAATTTTTTATGCAAATGGTTGAATATTACAAGGTTTCATTTGAATTTTTTTAAATTTATGATAAATTTTCTTTCATTGATCAAAGTTTCCTAGCCTTCTCATATTTTGACTATTCCGTTCTTTGTGTCGTTTAAACTTTCTAGTTACAGAATTTAAGTTTTAGGATGTCCTGTTGTCTTTTGTAATAAACCTTGTAACTCTTTAAGTTCTATGCATTGGTTTTGATCTTCATAAAAATGCTTTTTAGAAATTTTATCCTTCATTTGCTTTCCTTATTTTTTATTCTCTTTCTCTTCAATTTTCTTTACCTTTTTGTCTATATTTTTTTAATTTTTCTTATTTTTCTCTCAATTATTAAATTTTACTTTAATTTCAGAAATATCCTGAATATTCTCTAGCTGAACTCTACAGACGTTCTTTAAATCCACAAGCACAACAACAACAACAAGAAAGTGTACATAATTTACCTGTATATTATGGACATTTAGCCGAACGAATATGCCCAGTAAATAATTTTTTATTTTATTTATTTAATTTTTATTTAAAGATTGTTGATATTTTATTACAAAAAGCAATTTCTATGGATTTAAAACCAGCTGTTATGGATACTTTACTTTGCCATTTTTCTCCTATTTATAGGATTCATCGTAAATTTATTTTTTAAATACTTTATCCGATATCTTCATACTTATTAGAGTTGTCGGTTCTTGGAAAATCTTTGGATATCTGGAACCGAAACGAGTTTTTTTTGTTAGTAGTGTGGCTCGAACTTTAGTCTTGACGAAATAAGAGTTATTCCACGCTTATATTTCTTACACTTTTGATGCCATAGACAGAAATTTGAATGCACATTGACCCTGAATATCGATACTTATGATCAACACAAAGTTGGATAGGAAACATATCAAGTGATCCGGCGAATTAAGGGGGATTTGGAGGGATCAAAGGCGATATTATAATTAATTTGGTCAAGATCAGAGTTAAATTCCTAAATCAAAAATAAAAACACACATTACACAAATATTTTATATCAAGAATACAACAAATATATATACATACATCTTGAAGGACATAATAATCAACAGGCGAAATATACAATACACTATGGATTGGGGTTAGAAAAAATACAATGGGAATTATGAATCATCCTATGCTCATCCGCTTCAATTTTGTTGTTGCCTGCTCCTTCTTGACAGTCATCTCGCGATCTCTTCCGGTGCTTCACTCCTTCTTCTCCTCGGCTGCAGGAGGAGCAGCAGCAGAATTGGCGGCGGCAGAATTGGCGGCACCAGAAGCGGCCGAGACATTGAAGACCACCTCTCCGGACTGTGCTTGAGCAAGGAATGGCGCCTTCGGATCAAGCTCATCAGCAGGCACCTCTGCCCATTGGACGACGAATCGATCTGCGCCAGGAGATCCTCCAGGGAGACGATGCACATCAATCGGCTTCTTGCCATTGGGGTCGACGAAGCCGTACACAGAACTGACGCGGTAGAACATATTGTTGCTGCATTTGATCTGGAAAATTAAAAATTTTAGTTACGAGAAATTTGGGAGATTATAAGGTTTACCTTGAATGCATGACGCTTGTCCGTTGTGTTGACGATTGTATGCTTGTTGAGACCTCCTTTGACAGCGTCGAAGGTACTCCCAGGCGGATCGATGTTGAGAGCCATCCTTGATGTGTAGAGAAAGTTTGCTGCTGCCGGAACGTTGAGAATAGCGTGTTATTGTTGTCGGATTGTTTTTAAACAAAATTTTGGGCGCTTTTATAGTAACAAAGCATCGTCTCTTATTGTTAGGTTTGATCTAACTGATCATAACTTTGTTCAGCATAGTCAATAATTCGGATTTAATCGCATTCGACCCACTCGTCGAACTCTTAAAATGAAATCTTTGTATATCCGAAACCGAACCTTTAAATCCTTGGTTAGATTCCGAACCGACAACACTGCCTCTGATAGTTTTTTTTCTTTCCTAAAAGCCTCGTTTCAGCAACCCCACCTCCCTCATTGTGTTTAAAACATCTGTCAAATTTATTTGTTTTAAGCTCAACCGATGAATTTTTTATATACAACACTTTACTCTTTGGATGATATTTTACTTGCTCATCAACAAGAAGCTGCCAATTGTCAATCATTTCTTAGCCGTCCCGTTCGCAAATTTGTACTTGAAATCGTTTTAAAGTTGGAACAAGAAGAAATTCCCCAAACTCCACTTGGAAGAAATCCTGTTGGAAAATTGTTAACCTCAGATTTTATTCAATTAGATCATCAAGTAAGGGAAAATTTTTGATTAAATACTAACAAAATTTTTTAAGATGCCACCAATTAAATTCTGTCGAACTCTTGTAGAGAGAATTGTTCAAGCTAGCACTTATACACACCAACCGCCTTCTTTTGTTCATTCTGATTGGAGATTTGCTGAATTTCCTGTATATATTTTAATTTTATTTTTTATGATGAGGTGTGGTGTAGTGGTTAGTGTTCTCGATTTTTTAAGAAATAGGGGTAAGGTTCGAGGATAATGATGACTAAACTCTCACACTTTGTGAATTAATCATGTGCTTTATGTTTCCCTATTGGTCTGAGTCCTTGTTTTTTTTTAATTTTTTTCTGTGAAAAATTCCAAATTCAATTATCTTTCTTTAATTTATTTTAAGCCAGCAGCACAAGCATTAACTAGCGCCTGGGTAGAATTACTAGCTTCTCGACATTCACCAGCTGATATAATTGATGCTCTCGTTCAATTAGCAATACGTAGACCAATATCTCGACCTCAAGTAAAATTTTTTTTAATTAGAGAAAAAAAATTTCTTTTTTTTAAGGACACTTTAAATGCTCTAGGTTTACTACTAACAGGATTGCCCTCATCTTTTCAGTCCGTCTTTTTGGATAAAATTGAGCAATCTTTTGATTGGGAACAAATATCTAAAATTAATTCTGATCCATCCCAATTATTTGAATTTCTTTCAAACGAAGTTTATTTGCATTCTGAAAGTAAAATTCTTTCAATGTTGGCACTTTTTCATTCATTTTGTCAGCATGGAGGGAATAATTCTTTAAATATTATACCCGATTTAATTGTTCAAAGATTATCTAAAAAAGTGAAAAATGAAGCACAATTAATTTATTTTTTGAGAATTGTAATGCCTTATTTGCAAAGAATTACAGAAAGGGAAAGACATAGACACATGATTGAGGTAAATTTTTTTGAGGAAGAAAAATAAATTATTTTTTTTAAAATTATTCTTTAAGATTTTATGGAATACAACAGTGGAACCTTCTTCTCTTTTATTTGTTAGTAGGATAGCTCAAAAAAAGGATGGATGGGAAACTTGCTAGACCCCTGGTCTAGTTTTTTAGCTAGATTTCCTTCTCCTGTTCGATGCATGGACAAAAATTGGAGTTTCTTTCCTTCTACCCAGACATTTTTTGAGCTTCCTCTCTATTTCCTGACTACATAATTAAAGAATCTCAAGAATTAGATCCAATAATAAGCTTTTTTAGCCCAATAAACAACTTTAATATATTCTATGCCAATAAGATTTTCAAAATTAGAGAATAATCTTTAAAAAATTTTTTTTCCAGATTGTAACAATTTATAAAGTTCTTGGTAATTTAACACAAAAAGTTGGAAAATTAAAATATGAAGATACAATTTGTGATTTATTATATCAATTTAAATATATGTTTGTTGGTTATACATTAAAAGATCAAATTGAAGAAACTATAAGTTCTTTTCCTGTAATTTTGAAAATTTCTTTTAAAATTGAAAAAAATTATTTTAGGAATCTATGCGTGAAAAACTCAAATTTCTTTTAACACATTCTAGTGCTGCTGCATCAGAAATACAGCAGCAACAAATGCAACAAATTATTCAGCAACAACAAATTTTGGTTTCTTTTTTTATTTGATTACAGGCAGACGTTATTTTATGAGATCCCTCAATTTGGTTTAATATTGGGTAAGAGGTGTTTAAACCTCTAAATTAAGGCAATCCTCATTATAACGCACCACTTTCTTCGCCCCAAGGTGCATCCAAAAATTAGGTCCGCCTCCAATTATAAAGATGTTTTTAGCAACACCAATCTTCCTTTGGCAATTTATTACCAGGAATTCCAAATGCAGCAGCTATGTTTGCTGTACATCAACAACAGCAGCAACAGACTGTACTTTTTTTCTTTCCAAAAATACTTTCACTAAAAATTATTTTTATTTTTCAGCTTCAACAACAATCTTCTTTTGATTTACAACAGCAACAACCACCTTCCTCTACCCCAGCACTTGCAGGAATGCTTAGACGTTTAAGTCATCCAGAAAGTGATTCAGCTTCAATAATGCAACAATATGGAGGTATTCCAAATCCTTCTTTAAGCTCTCATGGAGAACTTGGAAGTAACTTAAATCTACAACAACAACACCAAATGTCTTCTTATCAGCATCCACATTTCCCTTCTTCTAGTAATACAATAAATCCAATGATGGGAGGAAATATTCCTGGTACTTCAATGTCATCCTTTACTTCAATACCTAGTAATTCAAATACAAATCAAGGACTTCAACAACAACAACAAATTGTTCCTCCCCCACCTCCATATTCTCAACAACAATCAACTTCTATGGGAATGATGCCTAGTAATTTTTTATTCCGTTTTTTACATAAGGATAGGAAATCAAAGAGGTTTTATTCCTTCCGTCTTCCGGTTTTTAAAAATTTGGCAGGGCCTATTCTCTCATAAAAAATATTTTCTTTTTATTTTCAGCCTCTACTCCCTTCTCTGGTCACCAAATACCTTCATCCTCATCTAGTAATATGCATTACATGATGGGACCTGGCCCTTCTAATTTTGGACAGCAAGGTCCACAACCTTTTATTAATTCAAATCAAATGACCCCCAACCAAATGAGTTTTGCTGCTTTTCAACAGCAACAACAACAAATGTCAGCACAAATGTCTGCAAGTCAACATCATGTTGGTGGTGGTGGGCCTCCTGTTAATTTAATGGGTGGAGGACAACAACAATCAACTGCTGGGGGAGGAGGAAGTCAATTACCTCCAAATTTTCCTTCTGGAAGTCAGGGGGGATTTTAATAGGAAAAACTTTATTTTACAAATTTGTTACACCTTCAATTTTGTAAAAAATATTCAGAGCCTTGATGGAAAAAATATTTTAAACTTTATTTTTTTATTTTTCCTTTTTCTAATATTTATTGTTATACCTCTATTTTATTTACCTATCAGGGGTCTTAGCCAACAAAAAATAGGAATTTCCTGAAAAAAAATCCTGGAATTCCTGAAAAATTTTAATCCGGATTTCGGGAATCGAGTCAGCTAACCCCCTTTCTATAGATTCTTTTTAAAAAATGAATCTGACTGAACAATTTTTTCCATTCTCAAAATTTAAATAAAATAGAGGATTATTTTAAATTGTATATATATTTAATTTGAGATTGGGGACTTTACAAAATTAAAGTTTTGAATTTAGTTTTAATTTTGTTCTAATTTTTCCAAATAATTTCTCCACTAATATCAACAGGTATTGCTTTTATAGCCATTCCAGCATCTACTAACCAATTAGCCCCACAAACAAAACTTGCTTCTTTACTTGCCAAAAATTTAATAACAGCAGCAACTTCTTCAACATTTCCATATCTTCCCATTAATGTTGCTGATTCTACCCATTTTTTATGCTTAAAAAATTAGAAGAGGTTACGTTCCCACTTTCAAAATTTATTTCGTCTTCCCCTTTTGGATCTTTTCCTTTTTCGTGATTTTTTAATTTCTCATTTTTTAGATTTTTCTATAGTACTATGAACATAGTATTATTGTATATTCGGATATATATCCGCTTGCTCATCTATTAATCTAAAATTTCTTGTCATTTTATATCTTCCTCCTTTTCATTTTCCTTAATCTTTTAAACTACTGATATCTATTCTTCAGTCGAAACTAAGGATTTGATGGATTCTGGAAAATCCTCGGTAGTCTCGACATTTTATAATTTTTGTATCAAAACTTGCCTGTTCTTTCCTCGTCCCACAAATTCCGTTGCGTTCAAAGATTAATGTTTTAATAGGTCCAGGGCTAACATTATTAATTCTAACACCTTTTGGACCCCAAATTTGTGCATAACTTTCTGTTAACGTATTTAAAGCACTTTTAAGTGCACAATAAAAGGCAGCAGAACGTAATGGTCGAAGAGCACCACTCGTAGAAATATTAACAACATTTCCTTTAGTTGCCTCCAAATAGGGGAGAGCACCTTCAAGTAATTGAACAACACTTAAAATTGAAAATAATTTTTGAATTAAAAAATTTTTTAAATTAACCTTCTTAAATTAACTGCAAATAAATAGTCTAGATTAGCTAAAGAATTTGCGTCAGAGCCAGCTTTGAAAGTTATGCCTGGTTTACAACCAGCTGCAGCGTTGTTTACCTAAAAATTCTATTTTCTTTTGAATTAAACAAATAGTCTTTATAAAGTATTCATTTGTGTTTGTTGCATGGTGTAGTGGTTAGTGTTCTCGGTTAGTCTTTATTTTCAGTTAGGTTCGAGTCTGTCCATTGGACAATATTTTTTTCTCTTTCATGTTAATTAGTAACTTTGATTTTTAACACTTATATGTATAATTTTTTGACATTATTTTTTTATTTTTCTATTAAACTCCAAATAAAATTTCGAAAGAAACATTGTTTAAAAAATTACCAAAACATCAATTTTTCCAAATTTATCAAGTGTTTGTTCCAAAATTTGTTTAGGCACTTCTTCTCTCTCTAATTGCCCAATAATGCTAAGTATTCGTTTTGGACCAATTCCTTCTTTATTTAATAATTTTTCTGTTTCTTCAAGTCTTTCTCTACATTGTCCATGTATAACAAGAGAAGCCCCTTCCCTTGCAAATTCTAAAGCAGTTTGCCTTCCAATACCTGCAGAAGATCCAGTTATAATAATTACACTGTCAACAAAACGCTTTACTGAAGACATTTTTTTAACGACAAGAAAATGAGGGAATTTAGTGAATTAAATGTTTTTATAAAATAAAAGAAAAATAAATAGGTACTAGAAGGTGTTTTTTCTTCTTTTCATTTTTTCTTTTATTTAATCAACTTCTTCAGATATTTTTTATATAAAAAAGCGCAAGCTTAAAGCAAATATAAATTTGTCTGTTAATCACGAGTAAGTAATCCTTTATATAAAAAATGAAAAGTACATAAAGATTGGAAAGTTAAAAAATGAAAAACTTTGTGGTATTTATGGTATTTCCTGAACCAATAAACTTAAACCAAAAATAAAATTTTTTTTACCAAAAAACTTCTTGCTTTTACTTCTTGCGAATTAAAGATAGAACAGGAAGCCTTCTGATCATTTTTAAATTTTGAAGGTTCTGACCATTTTGGAAATTCCCTGTTACTGACCATTTTGAAAAATTCCCCTTTATTGGCCATTTGTGTCAAGCCTGAAGGTTTAGGTTTGACACAAATGGCCAATAAAGGGGAATTTTACAAAATGGTCAGTAACAGGAAATTTCCAAAATGGTCAAAACTTTCAAAATTTAAAAATGGTAAGAATGTTCCATACAAAGAAGGAAACAATCAGGAAATTTAAAATGTTACATAAAAAGTGTTAGAAATTTAATAATGACTACATTTAATCACCTAACCTTGCCAAAATGATTAATATTTAGAATAAATTTATATGAATCAACGTAATTCTTTTAAAAACGCCTCATAATTTTTAAAAATAAAAATATCAAACAATTTATTTACACATCTAAAAAATTACAAAAAATGTTCTCAAAAATAATTTTTATTCAATTATTTTTTCTAACCCTCGGAATTCCTTTTAATCGTTTCCCTATAAGTTCTGTTGGAATTGAAAGATTAAGTAGTTATGATTTGGCTAGTTATAGTAAATTACTTGATAAACTTGAACAAAATGTTTATTTTTCTGTTAGAACAGAAAATAATTTGGAGGTAATTTTTGGATGATTTTTTAAATAAAATTCTTTTTTAAAAAAAGCTTCGAAATTATCAACTTCAAAAACATTTAATTAAAAATGGATTCAGAGACGAAGCTGAATTTGAACATACACGACAACTGGTTAAGTGGGAGGAAAATAAACGAAATAAAAAATTCTTTAACTATCCATCTGGGCCAATCAGAATGGAAAAAATTAATTACGATTTTTTAATTTGAAATTTCATTCACAAACAAATTTTTAAATTTATTTTTTAAGAAAAAACACACAAATATTTGTAATAAAAAAGTAGATTTCTCTCTTATCCAAGGCTCTACCTTCCATGAGAAAAAAGGAAGAGAATTTGTAAGGAGCTTCCCCAAAACTAACTTTTATTTGAGGTACTTGAGGAGTATTTGAAACAAGGAACAAAGGGCAATAAACCAAGGTCTGAGATGGAATGACTTAAATCTAATCTGTGTTATTAATGACATGAACCAAGGAATATTAGCCATAGAGCCCGAGATAAGACATAGATAAATAACGAAAAACATTGAAAGACAAAGTCAATCTTCTTTCCCTCTCTCTTAATTTATTCAATAGGTCCAGCATTTCCCGTCCCTGTCCACTTTGTCTGTCCAGGCGGCAACTTCAATCCCGGATATAAACATTCCTGTGCTTTATCCCCAAACTTTTTTCTTCCCTCAAATTCCCCTTTCCAATTAGCCCAAAATTTAGTTTTATATTGTGAACGCCACCAATCATACAAATCTAATTCTTCTCTCGGTTGCCAAAGTTCGGCTATTTGGGTTTTTCTTTGTTTAATTCTTTGATTCATTAATTCCTCATTAGTTTGAGATTTTATTTGTTGTTGTTTTGAAGGAGTTTCTTCTATTGTTAATGGACGTTTTGGAGTTTTCAAAATTTCCTAAAAAAATCAAAAAAATCATTTTTAATTCAGATTTGTTAAAGGGGGAATCAATTCGTTTAACATTAATTTTTTATTAAGACAATCAGAATATTTCTTGGTTAAAAATTTTGTTTAGTATTATAGTCGAAAAGTAATTAATTTTTTAAAAATTATTTTGAGTAGGAATAATAAAGGAACAAAATTAGTCTTACGTATTGAATTATTATATAAAATTAAATCTTATTATAATGAACGGAGTTTTAAACAAATAATCATTTTGATTTTCTACTAATCTTTGTTTTCAGATAAAAAATTAAACAAAACCTCTTGTGGATTAACCGAAACATCTCTCGGATTTGTAGAAGCCCATTTAATTTTTGGAGTGATTTGTTGTTCTACACAAGATGTTTGACTTGTTTGAGGTATTTCTTGAGTATTAAATTCTTCAATTTTTTCAGTTTTAATTGCTGAAAAAATTTTTTTTAATCAAACTCCCCCTCTCCCCTCCCCAATTTTCTAACCTTTTTTCTCTTCAAAATTAACCAATTGTATAACAAGCCTTCCTTCTTCATTTTTACTTAAATAATGTGAAATTAATTTATCTTTAACATTTGGAATAATTAATGATTGAAAAGCTTCTTGAATTACTTCTAACATTACACTCTTTCCATTAACTACAAATGATGTTAAACAAATTGATGCTCTATTTTTATTAAATGCCAAAGTGAAGGGATATGCTTGTTCACAAATTAATGGTACCTGAAAATTAAAAAAACATTATTTTTTCATTTATTTGATAACTTAAAAAATGACTTGGATCGGAGGGAATTGAACCTATTTACTCATAGGTGGAAAACCAAGACTTATACCGCAACACCACACGCATCATGCGTTGTTAATCGTAAATAATCACTAAAATATCCCCATTAATTAATAAATAATAGCCCGCTTAATAAATTTTTTATTGAATTTTAATCCTATTTTTGTGGGAAAAAAGATTTTTTAGTAAAAGAAGTTTTTTATAAAGTAAAAAAGGCAAAATAATAAATTAGTTTGTTTTTTGTCATCTATTTTAAAAGCTTTGAAGAAAGGTTAACAGACGTTTAAACTATAGTACGTCGAGTACCCAGTAATTGGAAAAAACCGAGTTTGGAAACCGCGAGTTCTAGATGAGCAGAGGAACTTTTAAAAAATTATTAAATAATTGTGTATCTTAATTTCAAAAATTTTTTTAGAAAAATTCTCACAATTTCATTTTTCAAAGCCTTTGCTGTACACCATTTTAAACGAACAGAATTAAATAAATTCCAATGAACAGTTACATTATCCAATAATTTTGAATTATTTTCTTCTAATAAACCGCTATTTTTTAATGCAGAATGGGCAATTTTTGGATGGAGTAATTCTACATCATAATGAATTGATTGGCCTGATTGATTTGCTTCCTTAAAATTTAAAAATAATTAGTGAAATAAAAAAATTTTTAAAAAGATTTTAGTCGACAAAATATTTGTTATTTGCTCTCTTTTTAAAGGGTTTTTTTAATTAATCTTAAAAAATCTTTAAATGGGTTCGTCGATAGTGTAGTGGTTTAATTGTCAATTCACTTTTTGGTGAGATAAAGGTTCGATTCCCTTTGACGGCAAAATATTTTAATTTATTCAAAAAATATTTTTTCACCAGAAAATATTGCAAAAAAATTTTTTTGTGCAAAACAATTTTTAAATTCTAAAAAAACCTTCATAGGTATTCCAACAACAGTAGTAGAGACAAGTGAGTAGACATCTTGTAAAACTCGATGAATTCCCGTAATTAAATTAATTCCAGGCAGAACAGAAAAAAGTCGAGAATTGAAGAAAGAATATTGCTTTTAAATTTTATTATTTTTAAAAATTATTTAAAAAAAAAGAAAACCTTTTCTTTATTAGAAATTATATTATTTTGATTTCCAGGTAAATCAACATGTAAAATAAATAAATCTGTTTGGTCAATACGAACCATTCTAGAAAATTAAAAAATAATTTTTTAACCGAAAATTACTTAAATTTAATTGCAAAAAAATATTGAAAAAAAACAACCTATACCTGAGAAAAAATATTCGGACAAAAATCTCAAAATTAAATTATTCTTAAAAATTAGAGTTTGAGGTTCACGGGCAAACTGGGGGGAATTTAAAAAATAAAATTAATTATTAAAGAATTCTCGAAGTATAATAAAACAAAAAGTCAATTAATTTAAAAAACTAAACAAAATAAACAAACTTTTCATCAATTGCAGTTTTAATAGATTCATTTTTTGCCAAAATTTGTTCAGTAAAATATTCAATAATGGATTCATATTCGGATACTCTAAATTTAAAAAAATTTCAAAAAAAAAAAAATTCCCTTCTAAAATTCTTACGATTCAAGAGAAGTAATAATTACAACGGCCCCTTTATTATTTATTCTAAAATTATTTTTTCCAGAATTTCCTTTCGTTTGTTTTTCTTTCAAAATTTCATCAAAACTTTTAGGTCCTCTAGCATATAATTTTAATCTTTCCTCTTCTTTTTGGTCCAAATAATCCAAATATTCGCGTAAATCGTTTCTCTGTTTTGGACTTCTTTCTGTCATTGCTTCCAAAGCAAACAAAATTCCATTTAGTATTGAACAAGAAGAAATGTCACCGCCAGCTTGTGGGGCTTCACAAGCATTTAAAGCATCAAAGAGCTTTAAAAGTTGAAGAAAAATAAAATTAATGAAAAAATAGAAAGTCTGAAAATCTTCTTTCCGAAAATTTATTCACGAATTTCCTGTTTTTACATTTAATGAAATTCTTTCTGTTAAGCAAAAAAATCAATAAAATACCCATGAATATTAAGATTTTGTGAATATAGAGAATTGAGAATACAAGAAGCCCAAAAGTTAGATGTTTGATAAAATTTGGTTGGCCCCTGACTTTAGGAAACTGCCTAAGCGATTTTTAGGGAGCTGCCCAAGAAATTAAATGAACCCCTTATGAGGTACAATATTTTTTAGAACTCATAAAAATTGTTTAAATTTAAAAAATAAAAAACCTCTTTTTGTGAAATTAAATTATCAGACCATCCAGGTGTAATAAACTTCCCAACATAATCAGAAGTAATATAGCGTAATTGTTTTTGGCCTTGAGGAAATAAATCAGAAACAACTCGATGAAATTCTAAGGCAGCTTCTATTGAACAATTCCACAGAGTTTTTGAAGGTTTTGAGTCATTTAAAGGGGTTGTTGTTGTTGGGATTTCCTAAAAATTAAAGTAAAAAATTGAAAAAATAAAAGGGATATTGGTTACTGATTTAAATAAATTCGATAAAAAATAAATTTGGCGAAATGTCAAAAGTTAGAGAACACAGACAACAAGAGAATTAGAGAAGCAGAATAGAAAGAGTTCTCCCCAAAGAAAAATTTTCGATCATAAAATGAACAAAAATTACTGAAAAAAACCAAAGCAAAGCGACGCTAGGCTGCTTTCCAAGCAATGTTTACTTTTTTTCCTACAAATCGGGGCAATTTCCCAGCGTAAATCAATGTTATTTTCCCATTTTAATATTTCTATTTTAAACACATCCCCACATAATTTTAAGAAATTCTAATTAAATATTACGTCATACTCACAAGTTAAAAACGAAATTCGTCATACTTTATTATCACAAAATATACACAAAAATGATTACTTTTTAAGGCCTCATTCAATTCATTTTTCCTTTAAAAACTCAAAATTTAGGTAAAAAATATATGCAATCTAAACTATTTCGCCTCTTTAACACTGTTCAAAAAATTTCATTTTCACCAACAAATTCGCTTTCCTAGTTCGATATTTAACAAAAATTAAATACAAACCAATTTTCAGTTCAAAAAATAAAATGTCACAAGTTTTAGCCGGACAAAAAATTATTTTGAAAGACGAAAGTAAAGCAAATGCTGAGGAATATTTAAATGACAAAGTTGTTGGTCTCTACTTTTCTGCAATGTGGTGCCCACCGTGCCGGGCTTTTACTCCAAAATTGAAGGTTTTTTGTTTATTTTTGAAAATATTCTCAAATTTTTTAAAGAAATTCTACGAGGACTTGAAGGCTGCAGGGAAGAATTTTGAAGTTATTTTTATTTCTAGAGATCGCACAGCCAATGACTTGAAGGAATATTATAATGACCATCATGGAGAGTGGACTTATTTGGAATTTGGCGATCCGAAGATTGAGTAAGTTTTTAAACTAGATGGGTTTTGGGTAGTTTTTTGTCGGGGGAAGAGACTTGGTGGATTTGGGAGACTTCGGGGATTGTAGAGTATACCCGCACTTTCTTGCGGACAGCATTTGCATACACCTAAAGTTAATGTCAATAACATGTCATTTTTCTCGATTTGGCTTCTTAAGTTAGTGGTGAAAAAATCAAAAGTATTTTCCGAGGACTCCCCAAAACGATTTTGCCCAAAATTATTCCTCTTTTAATTTAAAATAATATTTGCTCTATTTAAGCGAGTTTTTGTCCAAATACGAAGTTAAAACAATTCCAACTTTCCGTATTATTAAGCCGGATGGAACTGTTGTGATTGAAGATGCTCGTACAGAAGTTCAGGTAAGAAAATAATTAAAAAATAAATTTAAATAAGAATTTAGGAAAAAGGTGTTGAAAATGCTTTGGCTTTGTGGGATGAATGGATGGGGAAATATAATGCTTGAAGTTTGAAAGAAAATAAAAAAAAGAAAGGGGAAGAAAAATGATAGTTTTGGGGAAGTAATTTAAAAATGTTGAAAATATTCCTGCCTATATGATATTCATAAATTGATCATTTTTCCACAAAAAATAAATTTGGTGAAGGATTGGAAATTTTTTGATAAACGTATTTTTAATTAATGAGCTTATTTTGAATTTAGGAAAGAATAAGGAAATTTTGTACTAGAAATCCTAAAAAATCAGGCTAAATCACGTAAACAAATCGGAAACTTAAAAGAATTAACTAAGTAACCCTCTAATTGTTTATACAAAAAATTAATCTAAAACTTACTGCTGTTGGAGCCAATGCAGCAAACTTTGGACTTCTATCAAGAACAATCACAACTTTGTGATTCTCCGATTCAATCATTGAAGATTGATGAAATAAATTGAATTAAAAATCTAAAAATAATTTTAGAGATTAAATTAATGCCGAATAAACAAAACAAAAAGATTGAAAGTAACGCTTAATTTTAAATTTGGCGAACGATTTAGCTTATAAAAGTTTGGTTTTTTGAAATTCTTTGAAAGAAGACGATTAAATTGTAAAATTCTGTTACAATTTCAAAATGTCGAATTGACAAAATGTCAGATAGAAAAACAGTCAAATTCCACTAATCTTTAATTTGACCGCGGTTATTTCTTGTTTTTTAGTTAATTTTAATTATTTTTTATATTTATTTTTGCTTGTTTCTAATTAAAATTTGTTTCAAAAATGAGTAGAGGAGGTAGAGGGGCTTCCACAAGCGGTGTTCGTGCAATTGCTAATGTTTGTTTTTTATTTAAAAACTTTTTCTTAAAAAACTTTTAGGTTCTCGGAATAAGCAGACAAGATGTTAGTCAATATAATGCTCAACAAGTTCGAAATGAGCCTTTGCCTTTATATCCAGTTTGAAATTTTTTTCTTTTTTTTTTAAATTTTTTCTTTTAAATTTTCAGCCATTAGATAAAACCCCCTTGCCTTTAGAAGAAACAAAAGAACTCGCTTTTATGGTTGATACAAAACAAGAATTTTTAAATCGTTTTCGAGAATCTCCTTTTTATTCGAAAAAAACTGGAAAGAGGGATGTGAGAAGGGTAAAAGAATTTTAATTAATTTTTATTTAAATTTATTTTTTATTTTTAGTACACGGACAAATACAGATTGATGGATAAGGAAACTTTTGAACCTCGTTAGTTTTTTGATTTTAAATTTATTTATAGGGAGTATTTTTGAATGGAAAGATTTGAGGTTTTATTAAACCTCACATTCTTAAAAAAATTTTTTTAAATATTTTTAGTCCCCCTTTTAAGGAGAATTCATTTCCGGCTCTAAATAACCCTTCCCAGCCTTATTTCCAAAATTTTTTTATTAAGATTGGAATAGACTTCCATCAGAACTTAATTGGAAAACTAAAAGTAAAGCAAATATTCGCGCTCCCAAAAGAGCCAGAATTGACGAAAACGCACTTCTGGAAAGGTTAGGACAACGTGAAGGTCATCCTGGAGAAAAGGTTTATTTTTTGATTTTTCTTTAAATTTTTAAAAAAATATTTTTAAAGGAAACAGAAAATGAAGAAATAAAAGAAAAAGAAGTGGATGAAGACGAAATAGAAACACAAACATTAAAACCAACAAATGAAGACGAGGAAGAAGTTGAATATTCTGATGAGGATTATTTAGCAGAAGATGCAAATGATTATATAGAAACATATTTTGATGGAGGTGAAGATTATGGAGATGAAGGTGGAAATGCTTTGGAAGAAGAAGGAACTTATTAGGAAAAAGAATTGTTTTTAAATTACTATTTTCCAATTTTCAAAAATTATTAAACTGTTAATTAGGAATTTAAAGGCCGACTGACTGGAGAACTTAGAAAGCCACCCTAAAATTTAGAAATCTTCATTATTAGGACTTACAAAAAATGTTTGATTCTCCAACCATGCTTACATTTTTGACCCCCCCCCCCAGATCAATTAAAAACATGCTTACAATCCCCAAACAAACAATTTATATTAATCCAACAATTTAAAATTCAACATTTATTTAAAATAATTTTTAAATTCCTTTACATAATTCTTCGAATCTTGGGCGGTTTGGCCCCATCTCCCGAGGTGCCTGGACCAGTCCCAGAGGTACTGGGACCAGTCCCGTCGTCTCCATCATTGTAGTCATCCCAGTTCACACTCTTCACGTCTTCCTCTTTCACCCCAAAAAGTCGGCGCAAATTTGACAGGATACCTGAAATTGAAATTTAGAAAAATTTAAATAAAAAAATTTTAAAAAATTAAACCTTTAAGAAGTTGAAGAATTCTCGGCAAAAAAGTGAGAGTGAAATTGTCATTAGAAAGTTTGTAAAATTCGACAAATTGGCCAAATAGAAGTTTGAGAATGCTGATTTTTGCCTTGTTGATACCGTCCCACTAAATTTAGATTTTATTTTAAAAAAAATTTTTATTTCAGCTTAGATTCTATCTTAAGAAATACGGAATCTACTTTTAAGAAAAATTAAATAGAAACTTACACCCCCCTTCGGGTCAGTAAAATATTTTGTCGGCCATTCAGGCCAAGCTCCTTGAGGACTTTGTGGAAGTTGTAAGATTGTCTAAAAATTAAAATTCATAAAAAAATTAATTTTAAATTACATTTAAAAGTTCTCCCAAAAAAGGCGCCTCTCCAGCAAAATCACGAAGCACAACAAAAATGGCTTAAAAATGATTATAAAAAGGGAAAATTTTTTAAAAAACGTCGGTAATGCTTTGGAAATCGCCCCCTTTTCCTTTCTATTTTTTACATTTTAATACATTATATACCATTTTAAAGAGCACTTCGAGTAAGACGAATGACACTAAAATCAATGAAATCCGACCTAAATCAACATTTAATCACTTGAACCGAGACAAGAAGTTTTTCCAGCGACAAGTTAACTTCATAATTTTGTTTAAAATGAACAAATTAACCGATCACGGCAGTTTTAAGAGCTCTTTCGAGTGATATATAATAAATTATATATCAAGTAAAAGAGCTTATAATGGTCAGGGAAATGGGGGAAGGGGGAGGGGGTGACTCCAAAGTACTACCAAAACGACGTTAATTTTTAATTTAATCAAACTTACAATCAAATGGACCAGTATTATGCACTTCATCTCCCATTTTGAGTTTCTTCATCTGATTGGAAGAAAGGTAGACAAAATATCCAAGGATTTTCGAAAGTGCCTCGCCAATGGCTTGTTTAGTCTAAAAATTGAATTAGTAAGTATCAAGTTTATTAACTCTAAAAACCAAATTTAAAATTTTTCTTAAAACCCACTATTTTCATTTCGGTTATAAATTTTTTATGAAATTTAATAACTAATAGATCGAATAATTTAGAAACACGAATCTTTCCCCATTTATGGTGAAAATGGATGTAGGCGACGATTTCAGAAATCAATTCAGCAGATATTTTAAAATTTTTATTTTTCATGGTTAAATTTTTTGGGGGATGTTTGCACTTTAAATTTAATTTTCAACTCTTGTGCTATCAGGCAAAATATAAAAAGTAGTAAATGGAACAGGTCACCACAGTCTTGCTTTTTCAGTCCTGGGACTCTATTATCGAACAATTTATTCATAGCTTATTTGAATAATCCTTACTTTAATCAAAATACACTCAACTATTTTTCCACTATCTTCATCATTATAACTCGACAAGAAATTGATTTATTCTCCGACTATGCTTGCCTTTGACCCCCCCCCCCCCCAGATCAATTAAAAACATGCTTACAATCCCCAAACAAACAATTTATATTGATCAAACAAAATCCAACAATTTAAAATTAAACATTTATTTAAAATAATTTTTAAATTCCTTTACATAATTCTTCGCATCTTGGGCGGTTTGGCCCCATCTCCAGAGGTGCCTGGACCAGTCCCAGAGGTACTGGGACCAGCCCCGTCGTCTCCATCATTGTAGTCATCCCAGTTCACACTCTTCACGTTTTCCTTTTTCACCCCAAAAAGTTCGCTCAAATTCGAAAGGATTCCTGAAATTGGAATTTAGAAAAATTTAAATAACAATTTTAAAAAAGTAAACCTTTAAGAAGTCGAAGAATTTCCTTCAAAAAAGGAAGAGTGAAATTGTCATTAGAAAGTTTGTAAAATTCGACAAATTGGCCAAATAGAAGTTTGAGAATGCTGATTTTTGCCTTGTTGATACCGTCCCACTAAATTTAGATTTTATTTAAAAAAAATTTTTATTTCAGCTTAGATTCTATCTTAAGAAATACGGAATCTACTTTTAAGAAAAATTAAATAGAAACTTACACCCCCCTTCGGGTCAGTAAAATATTTTGTCGGCCATTCAGGCCAAGCTCCTTGAGGACTTTGTGGAAGTTGTAAGATTGTCTAAAAATTAAAATTCATAAAAAAATTAATTTTAAATTACATTTAAAAGTTCTCCCAAAAAAGGCGCCTCTCCAGCAAAATCACGAAGCACAACAAAAATGGCTTAAAAATGATTATAAAAAGGGAAAATTTTTTAAAAAACGTCGGTAATGCTTTGGAAATCGCCCCCTTTTCCTTTCTATTTTTTACATTTTAATACATTATATACCATTTTAAAGAGCACTTCGAGTAAGACGAATGACACTAAAATCAATGAAATCCGACCTAAATCAACATTTAATCACTTGAACCGAGACAAGAAGTTTTTCCAGCGACAAGTTAACTTCATAATTTTGTTTAAAATGAACAAATTAACCGATCACGGCAGTTTTAAGAGCTCTTTCGAGTGATATATAATAAATTATATATCAAGTAAAAGAGCTTATAATGGTCAGGGAAATGGGGGAAGGGGGAGGGGGTGACTCCAAAGTACTACCAAAACGACGTTAATTTTTAATTTAATCAAACTTACAATCAAATGGACCAGTATTATGCACTTCATCTCCCATTTTGAGTTTCTTCATCTGATTGGAAGAAAGGTAGACAAAATATCCAAGGATTTTCGAAAGTGCCTCGCCAATGGCTTGTTTAGTCTAAAAATTGAATTAGTAAGTATCAAGTTTATTAACTCTAAAAACCAAATTTAAAATTTTTCTTAAAACCCACTATTTTCATTTCGGTTATAAATTTTTTATGAAATTTAATAACTAATAGATCGAATAATTTAGAAACACGAATCTTTCCCCATTTATGGTGAAAATGGATGTAGGCGACGATTTCAGAAATCAATTCAGCAGATATTTTAAAATTTTTATTTTTCATGGTTAAATTTTTAGGGGGATGATTGTGCTTTAAATTTAATTTTCAACTCTTGTGCTATCAGGAAAATATAAAAAGTAGTAAACGGAACAGGTCACCACAGTCTTGCTTTTTCAGTCCTGGGACTCTATTATCGAACATTTTATTCATAGCTTATTTGAATAATCCTTACTTTAATCGAAATACACTGAAAGTGCGGATTATTTTATTTCTTACTAAAATGATCTGATCATCACATAAAAAGTTACAGCCGGATAGAAGTAGAAAATCAGGACATGATGATCAGATCGATACAGCTGGGAACAATGTCTGCACGAGCAGAACTTTCGAAAATTATTCAATTGTTTAATTAAGGTTCCTGGCCTCGGGATTGAAAAAGCGGGATTAAGGTCCACTCAATTGAAATAGTGGATACACATATTACAGGGAAAAAATTGAGGGAAAAAATGCAGAATATGACCACTCGAATATATTTGTGAAATGATATTTAGTATAAATGAGATTATTTGAATGAGAGAAACTTATAGAGGTGAGCTAGGGTAGTTGGAAGGTTTTTAAAACTTCCGAGAAATAAGTCACGCTTGAGGGAAGTTTAGTGGACTGGTCGGGCCTAGTGCGGCGCTCGATAACCTCGGTTTTCTCCGAAAGCGGTAAGAAACTTTTTAACCCCAACTAGTTCTAAAACAATAGAGAAACTTAATCCTAGCTGATTTGAATAATTTTTTTCTTAAAACCTTAAGCCACAAAATATCGAAAAATTTTCCATTACTGTCCTAAAGTATTTATTGCCTATACTTTGACTATTTATAACCCTTGTATCTTATATCAGTGTTCTAGTTCATATCTGTACCCACTATAAGTCCGTTCTGGTATCATTCAAATAATCTTACCGAAAACTCGTTCAACTAACATAAACTGTCAGCAGTGGTCGTATTTTGCAAGTTTTCCAGTGCGGAAAAAAACAGTTGTTAACCATGAACCAACACCCGTATCATTATAATGAAAGTAACTAACCTCCACAGCTTCCTGCAAAAATTGACGTTCTTGCTGATCCTCATCGTCATGACCCTCCGAGCCTTCGCGTTTTGTAATGTTTGACATTGCTTAGCAAAATACCAAAATTTTTTTGAAATAAATTCTAAAAATTAAAAAAAATGTTTGATAATATTTGGATATGAATAGAGAAGAAAAGGAATTGAACAAAAGGAAGTAATTTAAGATTATGTTAAAATAATAATGAAAAGTAAAAAAATATGTAAATTAATATCGGAACAACTCGATAAGAAATTCAGATAGCGTAATTCTGCCTAAAAACCTTTCCGAACATCTACTAAATTGGTAATTTAGAGAAGAAACAAGAGAAATTGTAAAAATAATGATGGCGGAAAAAATCAAAAATAAGGAAAATGTTGAATGCAAATTTAAATTAGCAACTTTAAATGTATTGTTTTTCTGTTGGCAAAGTGTTTTTTAATATTTCGTTTCACTAAATTGAATTAATTATGTCGATTAACCAAAATTTCATTTCGTCCATCTTTGAGAAATGTTACATTTTGTCTACTACTTTTTTAGTCAACAACTTTCAACCGCAAGTTGGTGAATTAACCTCGTCGATCTCTTTACAGGGTTTCAAGGTCGGGGGATTCCTAACTAGAATATCGCCTCATTTCTGTTATTTATCCATAATTGCTAATATTTTACATTTCAGCTGAATTTTTCACATGAAACTCTCACTTTATATTTTTAAACAATTTATTTTTTAAAGGATTTTGTCATTTCTGATTGTCTACAAAATAAAAAGAAAAATTGGGAGTAGATCTTTTGAAGAGATTTTTTTTGGCATTAAATGTACAAAATGGAGAATTTTATGTATTTTTTAATTTTTAATAATTAATAAGTTTATTGGGTATTGTTTTTATTAGAACCCATTGGGTCGATTTATATATTTTTGCTCTACAGAAGATTCATTGTAGACGAGAATTTTAAGCTTAATGTTAGTCTATTACTGTTTTGAGGGTGGAGTATTCATTCAACCTTAAAGGAGGCGTATAGCAATTTTCTAGCCAATACCTCAGACCTAAAGAATTTTATTTCCTCACTGCTGCATGTTTTCTCACCATTCACAGCGCGCCCCCTTACCCCAACCCATCTGAAAATATCTCTTTAAAAAGCTTCAAATTAGCGATCCTAATATCACAAATCCTTTTTTACCTTATACTAGGAGTATTTACTCGGTGGTTTTTCTGAGTCAAGGCGCTTGATTTTCCTGGCCTCAAAGTCAAGGATCTGTCATCTTTTGAAATTAATCTTAAAGATTCCAATTTTTGAAAACCAGTGCTTGGAATCATAAAATAATTTTAAAATTTTTTAACCGTGAAAATCGAATTATTTTAGACATGTTCTCAGGTAAAAAATTGTTAATTATATCAGAATCCTATGTTCGATCGACATCAACTCGAACTTACAATTTTTAAATTTATTTTGAATTTTCGGACGTTCCCCATAAATATTTTTTGAGCTGATATGAGACTTGAAATCGTTAAACCTAACCATTTATTACGAGTTTTTCAAAAAAGTTTGTAGTTGAATTTCCCTTAATTTTTTCCTAATTTTTTTTCCTAAAGGGAGTGAAAGAGTAACAAAATTTCAAATTTAAACATTTCCTTTTAGAATACTTTTGTAAGAATCATTGCACGCATTTTTATTTTCAAAAATTTAAATACAAGAATTTAAAACCTCTTTTTTTAATCAAAATTTTTATTTTGTTGGTCTCTTCCACTAAATATACGCATTTTTTGTATATCATGTGATGGTGATCCTCCCCCACTACTTGATGTTGAAGGAATTCTTCCACGTCCTCCATTTGAAGAAGGAAATATTTGTGAAGTTGAAGCACTACAATAACTAATTTCTTCATTTTGACATACTTCTCTCAATAAAACACTCTGATTTCTAAACATTTCCAAAACTGGTTGAATTGAATCTGGTTGTGTTGGGAAATATATTCGAGCTCTTTCATCTATTACCTTTTCAAGGAAAGAAAAAAATTAAAATTTTTATAAATATTCATTGGAAAATTCGATTCTAAAGAATTTTTTCATTCAATTATTATAATTATTTTAAGGAGAAAAAGCTTATTATTTAAGGCCTCTTACCCAGGAAATAGAAAGATTTTCACATTAAACATTTTTTTTTCAATTAAATTTTTCCTGAATCCAAAGTCAATATCAAAGCATCTTCTTAGTGTTTCTTGATTTTTCACTGACTCAAAATCAAAAATCTAGTCAAGTTTCTCAACAAAAATCGAGAATTAAGGCTTATTTCCTATCTCTATTAAACACTAAAAAGCACTCAACAAAGGGAAACAAATTTCCCCCCTTGCCCCCCCCCCTCCCGAAAAAATCCCGGTTACGGGCCTGAAGGAATCGAACCTTCACATTTCTATTAAACATTAAATTTCAATTTATTTAAGTTAAATAACCTCTCCTTACATTAAATTTAATTATCCTCAATAAATCTTTAAATTCTCTAGCATCTTCTTCCTTTACACATTGTTGTGCTTTTCTTTTTTGTTCTGCAGTAAATTCTTTTTCGTTTACAAATTTTCCAGTAAATCGAAATCCATTTAAATAAAAAGGTTTAAATGCTTTCTCCCAACTAGAAAAAAATTTTAAAAATTTCAAAAAATATTTTTTTCCAAAGAAAAACCATTTTATTCGTAGTCGTTGCCCTTCTTCTCCCCAATACGAAAGTAATTGAAAAGCACAATCTTCCTGAAAACTTGATGTCGAAGCAGAAGAAAGCATTGAATCTCTCCCTCCACAAATATCACCTTCCCCTTCTTGTTTTGTATTTTTATTATTATTGTTGTTATTATTTGTTGATTTAATTCCAATATTATCATTATTTTCTGCTATCCAATTAAATGATTCATCTACTCGAATTAATACATTCTAAAAAATTAAAAGGTTTTTTCTTTGTTAGAAATTTTTTTGAAGTCCTTAGAAAATGTTTTAAAAAATTTTTTTGATAAGCTCTCTCGAAAAAATTAAAAAAATTTCATTGTTAAAAGAAGTGAAGGAGGATGTTTGAAATCGAAAAGTTATGGGATTAAATAAGTTCAAATTATTTAATTTTTATTAGCGAGAGGTTGCGAGGTGTCCGACCTAAAAACGGTCGAGACCGGGCTCATTCGATAGAGAATGTGAGTGCCTTTTCTAGCAAGGATTTTGAGCCGTTTTTAGGTCGGACACCTCGTAACCTCTCCTTGTAAGTTTAAAATTAAAAATCCTGCTTTTATGAGAGGTTTTACTCTTTCTATTAAACATTTAAAGACGAAAAAGCTTGAGCCCTTACCAATACTCAGGTCTTTGAAAAATTCCTATTATTGTAAATAATTGTGTAATTATTCCAAAAAAACCCTCCAAAAAATATTAAATTTCACCATTTTATGTTTATCTCCATCTTCAGAATAAGAGTCAAGTACAAATTGTGATGGTTTAATTGAAATTTGTTGTTGATCTAAACCAACTTCTTTTGACAAAATATTGCCTCTACGGTCAATTGCAATTAAATTGACAAACGCTGACCTTTAAATCAAGTAAATTTCTTCAAAAATTTTTCAAAAATTTAAAAAAAACCTTTGCCCTTTATTTTCAAAAATTAGCCAAAAACGAGAAAATACATCCGGCCTAACTACAACTACTCTTCCACTTGTAGATTCAAAAGCAATGCCAGCTTTATAATTTGCGTCTAAACTTAATAGAGCACCCCCTCCAACTCCATAAAGTGAAAACTTGAAAGAAAATTTTGGAAAAAAAATTTAAAAAAACCGAATAACGAAATCGAATTCCACTTTCTCTTTCAATAACAAGCCTTCCTGCATTTCTTTCGACTTTTGTTGGTGTATATTGAACACAAATTTCACACCATTCTCCAGGTCGTATTATTGGTGTAGAAACGTTGGTTATCTAAAATTGAAAGAAAATAAATTTTTAAACGGAAAAAATATGAGAATCTGAAGAATGAAAATTCAAAAAATTTAATGGACAAAAAGTAGGGAAAAGACATTCGATTATTTTTAAGCTACCAAACTAATTTTTGGGAAAATTTTTTGAAACTTATGCAAGGGATGGGCTCTGCTATATTTTGAAGAGCGGAAAAAGGAAAAAAGCAGAACAAATAGCGGAAGAGGATATGGAAGTGGAAGGGTAAAAAAGGCAAAATTCTGCGGAAGGCGAAAGAAATACTAATACGTATTACGTAAGGACTTAATCACGAAAATAAATTATATCGAATAAAAATCACCGCCTTGACATTTTATTTTCATCCTTTTAAATCCAACAAAACAATAAAAAATTAAATTCAAAAAAACCTTAAAAATTCCATCTTCCAAACTTTCATCAACCAAAATAGAGCATTTTATTTTCATTTGTTCATTGTCACAATTCCAAATTTTTTGTTTCAAAGTCAACGATTCCCCAATAGAAACATAACCAAAATTTAAAATTGTTTTGTCTTGTTCAATTCCAAGAAGACTTTTGCGAGTTAATGAGGACCTTAAAAATAAAACAAATTTTTAAATAAAAAATTAAAAAAAACAAAGAATCTGTGTCAGAAGCAGAAGATATCGGTCTAAATATTGGCGTGTCAAATTTAGGTATTTTCCTATTTAATCCATTATTTGAAAGGTCACGGGGTATTTGGTCTGGAATATTTACATTGTTTAAAACGTCATTCCGTCCTTCCTAAAAGAAGAAAAATTTTTTGGAAGAAAATTTCTTTTAAAATTTAACCTTCACTGAACATCGTTTTTTGTCAAACTCTATTTGAAGATAATTTAAAAGAAATTCCTTTTCAGATAGGTCAGGTTTCTGAAAAATAATTCTTTATTGATTGTGAGAAGAGGGCAAAGAGGGTTTAGAGAAGGGTTGCCGTTTTCGAACTGGGCCGACGTTCGAGTCATTTTTTCGGAACCGGACCGGCAACCCTAGTTTAGAGTAAAGATAGTTACCAAATTTAAGAGGGAAAAATCGATCTCTAACTAAAGATTAAGGTGGGAAAAGACAGAAAACTCAATTGCCGGCAAAGTTCTTGACCTTGATCCAAGAAAGATCAATAGATCTGGGAGACAAGAAAAGTCATAAAAATAAAAATCGAGTATGAATAAAAAATCGAAAAACAAAATTTAGACAATTTTTCCATAAAAATTCCGTCCTAATTTATAAGAAAAAAAGTGTGGACAAAGAAAATCAATTAAATCCCCTTCCCCTTTTTATAAAAAATATTTACATTAGGTTCATTATTTGAAATAGAAGACATTCTTTCAAATTCGTCACATATAGTTGATTGTTCTAAAGGAATACGTTCGTCGTTCCAATCAGGTCCTTAAAATAAATAAAAGTATAAATCAATGAACAAAAAAATGAAACTTTTAGGCGTTGAATGTTTCGGAATTGCACCACGCTGTGAAGGAATGCTTAACTTTCCTGAACCAAAAGTTGTGTCTAATTCAATGCGCGCAGTTTGCATTAATAACAAAAAAAGAAGATTTTTAACAGAGGAATAATAATAGAAAATCTTTAAAAGAAATTAAATTTAACAAAATTATTTAAAAATTTAAAGCCATTTTTAATCAGAAAATTTAGCGGTAATTAACAAAATGACAATTTTTTGGAAATGGGACGATTCATTGTTTGGCGATTAAAAGAAGTTTTCGGCAAAATAACTTTTTGTTTCATCAACCACGCGACCGATTAAATTTACAAAAATTTTAAAAACTTTCAAATAAAAAAGACTTTCGGATAATAAAATGAATTGGTAAAAAAATAACTTGAATTGGTCGAAAATAAAAAGAAACGTTGCTCTCTAAAACGACGACTTTGAATCGACCGATTTTTCCAAATAGTATTTATCTCTGCATAATTTTTATTGTTCTCTCTCATTTATTTTCGATGTCTTCTTCACATTCTATTTTCTTCAGAATGTCAAATTGTAAACTTTTATTTTACCAACAATTCGAAACGTACAATTCTACAAATATTTAAAAATCACAAAATCCTTTAATAAAAATTATTAAATTCTAAAATTAATTTTAAGAAAATGTTTCTTTATATTTGGCCAGCAGAGTTTGGCTTGCCTTCAATGGATATAGAATCTTTGCAATTTATGGTATTTTTTTAATTTTTATTTTTAAAAGTATAAATTAATTTAGGCAGCCAGCAAAATTTGTGCTGCCCCAATTTTGTTTGAATATTCAACTCGGCCTTGGAAATCACCAACAGGCAAATATTTTTTCTTATTCTAGAAACTTAACAAAATTTAGGCGATTTACCTTATTTAATTACTGAAGAGCAGGAAACTATTTGTGACATTTCTCGTTTTGTTGACTTTTTACGTAACAGTAAACAGGTTTTTTCTCTTTAAATTGGGATTTTTAAGAGTCTAGGCCAAAATTAATTTTCGAATCCACCTACCTGGGGGATCTTGGGCCTACAGATCAGGAAAAATACATCCTGGGAAAACTCCAAGAAGTTCAAAAAGTGACTGTGCCAGCAAAATTTGTGCCGCCCCAATTTTATGCCTGGGTCTCTATATTTATTGTTAGTATGTAAAGATATAGTCATTGGGCCGTTTTCTCATCTTTCTCTTCCTTTTTTATTCAAAAATAAATTTAGGATATTGTTTTGGATAATGATCTCGTCCCTAGTCAATTGTGTGATTTTGATGCTTACAGTGCTCTTTTAAAACAAAAAATTCGTCCTGCTTTGGTTTTTTTTCAAAAAATTTTCAAAAACAATTTTTTCTAAGCTTCAAACTTTTTGGTTAGACAAATACAATTATAATTCAATTATTCACAATTGTTATACTCAACATTTAATTTTCCCTTATGGTTTATATTATATGGAAAAGAAGAGATCGAAAGCAAATGCTGCTGTGAAAAGTACACGAAAAAGTCAACAACAAATTACTATGGATGCTGTTCAGGTTTTTTTCTTTGTTTTTTAAAATTTAAAAATTGAATCAAAAACCTTTAAAAATTTCATGGTCTGATGAAATTTAGCTTTGAAAATATTTTTTTAGAAAATAAAATTTAGTGTTTATAATATTCCCTTCACTCTTTAAAGCAATAAATTTTATCAGAAAATTTCTTATGCTTAATAAAAATGCAAAAAGATTTCTCTCGTAGTTGAAAAATCCAAAAAATCCCTTTAATTAAATTCCTAACATGATTCTCTCACTGAAAAGAAAATTTCCTTGAATGAAACCTAACATGAGTAGATGATTAAATTAAAACAAAAATATCTTTATTATTAAAAGAACATTTTTACTTTAGGCCCTTAATATGCTCTCTGCAAAACTTTCTGACAACAAATATTTTTGTGGAGACAAGTAGAATAAATTTTCCTTGGTTTCTTTATTTTTTTAAATAATTTAAAGGCCGTGTTCATTAGATGCTCTTATTTTTGGATATTTGGCTCCTTTATTGAAAACACCTCTTCCTAATGACAGATTACAACTTCATTTATCTGCTACCCCAAATTTAGTTCGTTTTGTTGAGTCAATTTTAAGTATTGTAAGTTTTTTAAAGGAAATTATTTTAATTTAAAATTTTTTAGTATATGCCGTTAAATGACAAAATATTGAGAGAACAGGTTAATTTTTAATATTAATAAATTTATTCTTTTATGATTACATATAAGTCGCTTTGCGTCTTGCGATAGAAAAAGCTTTTCCCTCTTCCTTTCTCCTTATTTTTGCTGCCGTACGACGCAAACAATTTTTATGTGACAGAAATTTGGGGAAAAAATCCATTTTTTATAACCGAACTGAAAACAAGGGCCTAAAACTGGCCATAACCAAAAACTTATGGGGTACAGAAGGTTAATAACCGGACGCCAACAACCCTAAACTCTCATCCTTTTGAAAATTCTTTTATTTTTTCCCAACCAATAAAAATATTTTTTTACAGAAAATATCCAAACCAATTTGGCAAAAACGAAAAGAAAATGCTCGCCGTTTAATGGAAGAAGGACGTGTTGAAAAAGAGATGAGAAGAAATGAGAAAGAACAATCACGTCCAGATTCAACACTTCACAGAACTTTATTTTTTGGAATTGCTTGTTTAACTACAACAATTTTATTTGCTTTACATACAGGAATTATTGTTGTAGAAAAAGTTCAAATTAAAGAGAAAAAAGAAGTCGGAGGAAGTGAAGAAAAGGATAAATAAATAGTTGGGTTTAATAAAAATTTATTTATTTTAAAAATAAAAATTAGAAAAAATTTTTTTGAAGAGTTAAAAGACTCGTTGAAAATCTTTTTAGAAAATACTGGAATTTTAAAGAGATTAGAATTTTGGAAAAAAGGGCTTTTACGTTTGGCGCAAGTAATTGATTTTTAAATCCTTTTAAATCAAGAACAGTTTCTCCCACAATTAAAAAAATGTTTTTTGCCCCCCGGACAAGGAAACCACCCGAGCTATGACCAAAAATTTTTAGACAAAAATTATACCATCGTGGTCATAGTTCGCATGGTTACCTAGTTAGTTAGTGGATTTAAAATGTCTTCAAAATTTCTTAAAAATTAAATTACTTGCAAATATTAAAAACAATTTTTAGTTAACAGAAAAATAATCGAAAAATAGACAAACACAAAATTTCACAAAATATTTTTAAAAAATCACTCACAAAATGGCAGCAAAAGAAGTATGTAAAAATTGGGCAAAAATTAAACAAAAACACAACCTAAAGACTTCTTTAAAATTTTATTGCTTTCCAAAATTAATCAGCTTCCGCAATTTGTTCAACACCTCCCCCAGCAGCTGCTTTTCTTCTGCGTTTATCCAATAAAGAATTTTGTGCCTCATTAATATGTTTTATATGGACATCATCAACTCTCATTGAAGCTAATGCTTGTTCCATTTCTTCCTACAAAAAAATTTTTTTGAAAATTTTTTTAATTTTATACCCTCTTAAACCCTCCCCCTCAAAAATCAAAAAAAAATTGTTCAAAAAATTCCAAACCGAAAAATCAGGCCAATTTACAGCCTGTCCACGATCACTCATTACTTCTGTTGTAGTTAAAGGCGTTGTCGGACTTTTTGTATAATGTAGTAGCCATTTATGATTTAAAAGTTCCTCGATAGTTACTCGTTGTTCTGGGTCGGTAATTAAACAACGACGAATTAAATCTTTTGCTTTAAAAATTAAAATTTTTTAAAAGAAAATTCTAAAAGGAAAAACCTGCTTCAGAAACTAAAGTCCATTCTGTTCCAGAAAAGTTATATTCACCTTTGCGAATTCGACTTTTCATTCCAGGGGAGATTGGCAAGCTAAATTTAAAAAAAAATTTTAAGAAGCATTCCCGGACTAATCCTTGATTTTCATAGACAAAGTTTATGTTGAGACACAAGGGAAAAGGGTACCATGCGTTTATCCGCCCTCATTTTCCTTTCTTATCCTCCAAAAAAGTACACACTGTTAGGCTTTGTGTGGAATATATTCCAAGCATAAAGCTCGACTCACCCAGACTTTGGGACAAATGCTGAATACAGGACACACATGTCATTCGACCTAAGCTCGAGGAGCTCTTTCGAATGAGCTAAATTTGTATAATTAAATTTTTTTCCGTAAACGCCAAAAAACATGCTGCGCCGAAAAAATGGCCCCGAAACGTGCGCGCCGAACTGATGTGTACCCGCTGATACTATAAAAGCTCATTCTTTTTGCTTGCATCATCTTCAAATCAACTCGACTACTGCTACTTTCCAGCCGCTCTTGTTCTCGTTGGTCAACGCTTCTCCTGTTATTCGAGTGAGTTTTATCAGCGGCGTCTACTAACCTTCTAAATTTTTTATTTTTAGCCATCGTTCGCTATTCAATTCGCAAGGTAACAGCGTCATGAAGAGGCTCGATTGCAAGGCTCTTCACTACCAATGGGGCAGAAAAGGCGCTGAAAGCACTGTGGCCCAGCTGCGAAAGGATACAATTGAGGAGGACGAGTTTTATGCGGAGGTTTGTTTGTGGAGAAAGACGAGAGATGTTTCATGTTTTTAAATTTCAGTTGTGGATGGGCACGCATGCAAGAGGACCATCGCAAGTGAAAGAAGGTGAAGCACGGATTCCGTTGGCAGACTACTTCAGGGATCATCCGGATGTTCTCGGGCAACACGAAAGGGATGGCGTCGGTCTTCAGTTCCTGCTCAAAGTGCTCTCTGTTGGCAAATGCTTGTCTTTGCAGTTGCATCCAACGCGGGTTTGGATTTTTGTAGTTTAAAAAAATCTTTGTTATATTTTGACAGGAACAAGCCAGAGAACTCCATGCCGCTGATCAAACCAATTATCCAGATGCCAACCACAAACCGGAGCTAACGATCGCTCTAACGAATTTCGAGATTCTCTGCGGATTCCAGATGCCGGACACAATTCTCAACAATCTTCGCTCACATGAGGCACTTGTTGAATTGATAGGTGAAAAGGTGTTGTCAAGTTTCGGCGCGACTACAGACGAGGAGGAGAAGAAGGGTGCATTAAAGAATATCTTCACACAGATCTGGACTATTCCGCCAGAAGAGATTGGGACTTTGCTCACAAAACTTCTTTCGGACATCTTTCTGAGTAAGTACTTCAACATTTTTCCATTTATAAAATTTGTTCCTTTTCAGAGGAACAACGATCACAGACAGACGAATTGATTATGGGTCTCAGCGAACATTTTCCTGAAGACATTGGGATTTTGGCTCCGCTCTTCCTTAACTACGTCAAGCTCAAACCTGGACAAGCGACATTCCTCGGACCAAATGAACCACATTCATATTTGTCTGGAGGTGAGTAACTTTTTAAAAACCATAAAATATCTTTTACCCTTAAACAGATTGCATTGAATGTATGGCTCAATCCGACAACACTGTTCGCGCTGGACTCACGCCAAAATTCAAAAACATCCCCTTGTTCTGTGAGAACCTCACCTATCGAATGGGAGGGCCGCCCATTTTTGAGCCGCAACATCTGGCTGACGGTGTAGATGAATATTCGCCTGAAGTGCAAGAATTTGCAGTCCACAAATTGAATGTAAGCGGCATTTTTGTACGACTTTGAAAAAGTCTTCTAACTTAAATAAATTTCAGAAGGAAGTCTCTGTGGTCCAGCCAATCGCCGCTGCTTCAATCTTGATAGTCGTCAACGGTTCTGCCACAATACTCCCAAATGAAGGCAATGAGGAAAAGATTGAAAAGGGTGATGTCCTTCTTTTGCCGCAGCAACTTGGAGCTAAACTGAATGAAAAGAGTGACGATTTCTTGGCATTTCGGGCTTACACACCGCCGCCAAAAGCGAAGTAATATGGATATATAGAATTGTTGTGATATATATGTGTGTGTGTAATATAATAACTAAAAAATATAGGTATATTTGTTTTCCAATCTAAATTGTACTTTTCCCTTGTGTCTTAACACAAACTTTGTTCCTCATCTATAACTATTGTACATAATGTAATATATTGTATAAATTGTTTCTTAAAAATTAAAAGGTTTCTTAAAATTTAAAAAGCATCGAGGAGATTTTAATGCCGGAAAAGGTTAAATAAAATCGGCTCTGGTACAGTTTGGTCGTTTTGGAATGTTAAAACGGGTACCATTAAAGGATTCCTCATGGTACAATTAAAGAAATTTCCAAATTACGCTTCTCCTTTTCCATAATAACAACAGAAATTCTCAAAAATATTTTATTTTTGTTCGGACTCATGAACTCTCGTTGGACCACTAAAAATAAACATACCCATGTGTAGAAAAGAAAGGCGGATAACCACACAACCTTAAAAAGAATATTTTTTAAATGAAAAAAATAAAATTAATTCCTACAAAATATAAGAAATAACGCCAATTGCCCAAATATCACAAGCTTTATCATATTTTTGAGAACTAAAAACTTCGGGAGAACTATAATAAGGTGTGTAGAGTGGAGTTACCTTAAAAAATAATAATAAAATTTTAAAAATTAAGGTTTGGTTAAATTGATTTGTAGAACGTAAAGCAAAATATCTCAAAAATATTCCATCACTAATTTTGTAATATCTTTAGAAAATTAAATCAAAAGAGTAGATGAAGGGGAGGAGGATTCCCTCTCTTAATTAATAAAACCCCCCAAAAAATTAAAAAAAAACCAAAGATTTTTCTCCATCTTCAGATCGTTTAGCAAAACCAAAATCTGTCAATTTCAAAACCCCATCAGAGCCTGGTTCTGTATACAAAAGATTTTCTGGTTTAATATCTCGATGTGCAATTCCCAAACGGTGTAAATGCCCTACAGCTGAACAAATTGAATAAATTATATTGGCCGCTTCTCTTTCGGTAAATGCTGACGCTGCCCTTTCCTAAAAAATTGGAAATAAAAAAATAAAATATTATGGATACAAAAAATAAATTTAATATGAATTTAGGACAAAATAAAAATTAATTGCCCAAGAGCAGGTTCGAACCTGGCTATTAAAGAGGTCAATCAAACAATTGAACCACTACACCACCGACCATTTGAAATAATTTTGTTAAATTAATTTGATATACATAAAATAAACATGTCAGGTACAAAAATACTACAAACCCCTCCCTCCAACCTGTTAAATAATTTTATAAAAAAACCTGAATTCTAGTAAACAATTCCCCTCCGTCCATTCTTTCCATAACAAGCAAAAGACACTTAACTCCATTATAACAATTTTCATAAACATCATATATTTTAACAATATTTGGATGAGAACAAGATTGAAAGTGATATTCAGCTTCGTTCTTCGCTTTTGGCAAATCTCGAAGGATTTTTAAAGCAAATCTTTTGCCCGCTTTGTTTTCGCATTCGACTACTTTTCCGTTAATTCCAACGCCTAGAACCTTTAAAAAATAAAATTTTAACGGAAAATAATTTTAAATTACCGTTGGATTAATTACATAATCATCTTTAATTGAATTCGTTTTTAATTTTAAAACCATTTTTGTGTTAATAATTCGTTGTTAAAATTGTTAAAAAAAATTTTTAAAAATTGTAGAAAATAATTAATTAAAATAATAAATTCATTAGTTGTTTACTTTTTAAAAATTAATTACGTTGTAAATTAATCATTGAAACTGACGAAAGCCACCACGTGATTTATTTATTTTTACACTAAAAATATTCGTTAAACAACTAAAAAAAGATTACAAAGTAACAAACAAAAAAAGAGGGAATTATGAGTCTAGAATGATGAATTTTGAAGGATTTATTGACTCATAACTTTTTGTATATTTAACTATTTTAAATAATTTTTGTACCAATCGAAAGCTCTAATTGAGTAGATTATTTTAGCAAAAGAGACTGTTCAGATCCGATCACTCCACAAAAAGTTACGGCCAAAAACGACGAAAAATCACGATTACCTGCATTTAACAGACTCTAACTTTTTATAAAATGATCAAATCTATTCCATCTCTTTAGCAAAAAGAAAAAGCACATTTAAAGCTTTCAAATGATATATAATTTGTTAGAAATTATTTGCAAATAGAAAAAGCTTTACTACAAAAACCACGTTTTGCAAGAGAAGCAAAGAGGATTTCGAAATTATGGGGAGTTGACATTTTGTAATTTAAAGGGCACAAATATTTCATTTCACCAAATTAAATAATTCAAGACATTTAACCAATTTTACAAAATTTTCGTTTCGCCAAATTTGCATTTAGTCCACTCTATTTTTTATCTCTTTTGTAGTATGGGAGGGAAAGATAAAAGAAGTAGGTGAATTTTAATTGAAATGTAGTAAATCAGGGTTTCGATCTCGAATTTTTAAAAATCCGCAAATTTGCTCGAAAAAATCCGCATTTTATATCAAAAATCCGCAAAAAATTATCAAACACAAAAATTGAATTAAAATAACTTTATGCATAGTATTTTTCGTCTTATACAATTGAATTAAGCAATTTTTAATTACTAATGATCATCATATGAAAATCCAACAACTATCTGAAAAATTACACTTGCATTTTTGTCGCGGAAGATGTCGCAAATTTTTATTTTTTCCATTTTCAGCGCCGCAGGCGAAAATTTTTTTAATTTTGGAAGATCCTTAAGCCAAAAATCTTTCATTTTCAGGTCAGGCAAAAAATTTTGAGGATTTTGGAAGATCAAGGACACAGATTCCTTCGATTTTGCGCCGCAGGCAAAAATTTTGAGAATTTTGGAAGGCCAAGAAGCCAGATTTCTTCCATTTTCAGCGCCGCAGGCGATATTTTTGAGGATTTTAGAAGGTCTTAGCGGAAAAATAATGACATTTTTGCAAAAAACCACAAGATAATATAAAAAATCCTCATATTCTTCAAAAGACCACAAAAATCCGCAAATCCGCATTTTAAAAAATAATCCTCATCGCCTCTTCAAAAAACCACAAAATGAGGAAAAATCCGCAGATATCGAAACCCTGTAGTAAATAGATCTAGTGAAGTGGTTATTTTTAAGAAAACGAAAGATAAGGTAGGTAAATAAGCAGGAGGAAGAGGATTTTCTTTTAATTTTATTTTGATCTTGGAAAAAAAATTTTTGAAAAGAAACAAAATCTCTTAAACTTAACCCAAACTCTTTACACCTTTCCTTTGATTAATTCTTAACATTTTGTGTCTTGTGACTCTTAAAATTGTCCAAAACCTGTCGGTCTAAATTCTTTAATAAGCTTACTTTAGTGATAGAAAAAAGTGTTGTGATTAAAAAATAATGCTCTTTTTTGATGATTAAATAAATAAAGTCTATACATAAATATTTATTTTCGTCTTCCAAAAATTTCCTTATCTCTACTAAATAAAAATTTTCTGATTTTTCTTTTAATTTTACTCTTTCTCTCCTCTTCCCTCTTTCCTCTCTTTCTCATGTTCTTTAATCCTTAATTCTCTTTATCAAAAAAATTTTTTTAGCAAAAAATACCTTTATCGAAAATTTTTTTCTTAGAATTTTACACCTCTAAATTATTCTTCCCTTCTTTTTAATTTTTATCAATTTTATTTTTCCAAAAATGAATTTTATTAAGCTTAACAAAGCTTGATTGATTGCCTATAACTTAAACACAAAACACCTAAAATTCTGAAATTTTATTCTGATTTATTTAATTTATGTTTTCTAACTATTCTGTAAAGTTCAGAATTTTTTCTTTTTAAATTTCAGAATTTTATCAGAATTTTCAGTCAGAATTTCAGAATTTTTACCCGAAATTCTAACATTTTTGGCCATAACTCTGTTAATTTTGAACCAAAAATTCTGAAATTTTTAGACAAGTTAGATAACACTATTAACTGCCACTATAAAAAATTTCACATTTTTAGGTAATTTTTTGACTAAATTACAAATTTTTAAGCAACGTTACTTCACACCCCAAAAACACCCTTAATACTTTCTCCTCTTAAAAAATGGTTCATGATTTTGTAATTGGAAATTCTGCTAAATTATTATTACAAAATTTAGATGCAGATAAATTACTTAATCAATTTGGAAAATATGGCCGTTATCAGGTCAATTAAATTACTCCATCTCTTTTTATTTTTTTGTTTTTTGTAGCTTTTTGTTTATGCAATGGTTTCAATTAATTTTTATATTTTTTCTTACCTCACAACAATGTTTTTTCTCTATTTTAGTAATTTATTTGTTTTTTAAATTTCAGAATTTCATTAATTGGCGAGTTTCCCGAAGATAAATGCTCTACTAATTTAACTGTGATTAATGTACGAATTAAATATTACTAAATTTATTTTGTTTTAATTTATTCTGATTATGTTTTTAAACTGTTTTGATTTAATTCTGATTTATTCTGTTTTTGTTTCTAAGATGTTTTAAATTTATTCTGATTTTGTTTATAAGATGTTTTGATTTAATTCTGATTTATTCTGTTTTTGTTTCTAAGATGTTTTAAATTTATTCTGATTTTGTTTATAAGATGTTTTGATTTTATTCTGATTTTGTTTATATGATGTTAAGAATTATTTTTTGTGTTTGAATAAAATTCTGATTTTATTTAATGTTGCGGTGAAATTCTGTTTTAGTTTTGTTTTGAAAAGTTGAAAATTAATTCTGATTTTGTTTTTGATATGTTTGTTTTAATTCTTTTTATTTTTAAACATGTTCGAATTTAATTCTGATTAAATTCCTTCTGTTTTTATATGTTGAGAATTAATTCTGATTTTATTTTACTATTGTTCTAATTTATTTATAAAACAAGATACAAAACATCTTTCTTGTTTAGACTAATTTGACAAACACAACAGACAAATACATATCATTAGCAGACGAAGTAAGCGAAAGATACATGCTTTATTTTTAAATAAAATTAAAAATAGTTTGGAATTACTTGCGAGTCTTCTGGTATTCTAGATCATGCTAACGGAGTTTTTATGATTGGTTAAAATTTTTAAAAATAATTTTAAAACATTTTTTTATTTAGGCAATTTTATGGCTGCCCCTTTTTCAACTTACTTGGTCTTAAAAATATTTTTTTAAATTTATCCTCTGTATTTTTAAGGCAGACCGTTATGGAAGAAGACTAACATTTTTAATACCTCTCTGGATAATTATTTTCCTAACTATTGCTTGTGCATTTTCCCCAACATTTATTTGGTTTTTAATTTTTCGTTTTCTATCGGGTGCTTGTGGAGCGGTGAATTTTCTTTTAAAAAATACAAAAAAAACATTTTTAGGCTGTTATGGTAGTTGGTTTTGTAATAACAGTTGAGGCAGTTGCGGGTTCTTTTCGGTCAATCCAGGCATTATTAAATGCTTTAATTTGGGTAAAAATATAAAAAAAACTAATTTTTTTATTAAATATTTAAAGGTTTTTGGGATTTTTTCTGTTGGAATTCTTCATCATTATTATATTAAAAATTGGCGTTATTTATATTTATTTATTGCGTTTCCTGGATTAATTTCTATTGTTTACTATAAAGTTTTTCCAGGTTGTAAACTCAGAATTTAATCCGAACTTAATCCAAACATTATTTAAATAAAATCAGAATTAAATCCAAACATTCTTTAAATGAAATCAGAATTAAATCCAAACATGTTTAAATGAGAAAATTTAAAACAAACACATTAAACACGAAATCAGAATTAGTTCTCAACATCTTCAAAACAAGACAAAAACAGAATTTACCCCGAACATTCATAAGAACTTAAGTTTACAAACTTAAGATGTTGGAAACTTTAAAAGTTTTCTAAACATTTAAATGTTCACGAACATTAAATCTCATGTTTAAACTTAAAACATTGTTTCCAAACATTTTCAGAATCTCTCCATTGGCTAATAGCAAACAAAAAAACAGAAGAAATACGTAAATATATAATAAAATCGTCTAAAATGAACAAAACACATATAAATTTAAATATATGCAGAACAGAACAAATAATTGAAAATGGAGTTGTTGTTGATTGTTTAGAAGAGAAAACAGAAGAAAAATCAGAAACATTAAAAACGCCCCCAAAAAGAAACTTTTTTGATCTTTTTAGAAGGCCAAGTTTTACTTTTCATTTAACGCTGAATTGCTATATTTTGTAAGGGGAAATTTTTTTAAAAAATTTTCAAAAAAAATTTTTTTTATTTTTTCCAGTATTGTTCTCAATTTTCTTTATTGGGCATTAACTTTATATAGTGTTGATTTACACAAAAATAAAATGGTTGGATTTTTTCTCTCTGCGGTAGTCGAAATACCCGCTGGAATTATTTCTATGATTTTATTAATGATTTGTGGAAGGCGAACAGTTACTGTTATTTCTTTAACTGGACAAGCAATATCTTTAGGATTGACTATTTTTACTCCACGTGGGTTTATTTTTAGAGATATTTCGAGTCTCGAATATTTTTTGACCTTCGAGTTTCGTATTTCGTGTTTCGACTTTCGTGTTTCGAGTTGTTGAAATGTTTCGAATTTCGAATTTTTTGGACTTTCGCATTTCGAGTTTCGTTTTCAGGATTTTTAGAATTTTTTAATAAATAGGATTCGAATTTCGTGTTTCGTTTTCAACTTTCGTGTTTCGAGTTTTTAATTTTATCATAATTTGTTTTCACTTTTAATATTCTTCTCCTAGGCGGAACAACATTAAATTTATTATTATCCCTCTTTGCCAAAGTAATGAATACTGTAGCTTGGGCATCCGCCCCTCTTTTACTTAGCGAAATGGCACCTACAACAATAAGAAATATGAGCTATGGATTTGTTTCTACAATTGGGGAACTTGGATCTGTACTTGCTCCTTATATGAAAAGAATTGTAAAAATTGAAGAAAAAAATTTTTTTGAAAATTTTTTTTTGAAATTTTAAGGGGGATGAAAATAAACAAAAAGGAATAATTGCATTAATGTCTATTTTGGCTGTTTTGGTTTCGGTGATTTTTTTAAATTTTAATAATTCCGCCACTCTTTTCACACGTTTCGATTTCAACTTCCATAAAGGGTAGCATCCCGTCCTCCGAAACCCCGACGAATTTTTAGGCAAAAACTCTAATCCGAACCCCGAAGGCCCTACCCCAGCAAACCACGAAACCCTGCACTCCCGTCCCGAAGGCTTGGGATGCTACCCTAATTTAGAATTTGGAGGCTTTTGCTTAGACTTCTCCCCTCACCCCGTGGTCAATCTAATTAAAAAAAGTACTTCAAATTGAGAAATCCCCGAGACTTTAACTAATTTCGATGGAAATTATATCCAAATTTCATTCAAATCTTTTTAAAAAAATTTTTTTTAATTTAGATGATGGCACCAGAAACAGTTGGAAAATCATTACCACAAGATTTGGACGATTTTGATTCTGGTCCCTTTATAAATTTTATTAAAAAATGTCGTAGAGTAATACGTCCAACAAAAAGGGAAGACAAAAGGAAAGAAAATGGGAAGTTAAGCGAAAATGTTATTTTCTTAGAAGAGAAAAGGGAAGACGAAAAACTACAAAATGCTCATTAAATTTAATTTTTGTTGATTGTGTTAATTTTTTATATAAATTTTGACGATTTTTAAGATATATATTAAAAATATTTAACAAAATATTTAAAAAAAATTTATTCCCTTCAATAAAAAATTTAAAAAATCACAAGTCTCTGGGTTAAAAGAATAAATAAGGAGGCAGAATTTAGTTAACAATAATTAAGTAAGAAATATTAAGATATGCTTAAAATCCAAAAGAATGTTTTTGTTAATTGCAAATGGAGTGTATATTTATTTAAATAAATCCCTTTCAGATCAATTTTATTTAAAAAAATCCAAAAATTCACTTCAAGTAACAGTGCAAATATAAGGCAATTCTTTTGTCAATTCTTGAAAGATCGTAGCAATCTTTTGAAAAAAAGTAAAATTTTGTTATTTTTTTTCTTTATATTTTTCCCCATAACAGGAAAGAACCAAACAAGAGTTGGTCTTTATCTTATCATTAAGAAAAGTCAACGGCGAAAAATAAACTTAAATTAAGTATGTCCATAAAAAGATCACAGAATTTATGTGGACGATGAAAATAAAAATTCTTTTCAAGGACCAAGAAAAGAATTTAGGAAAAAATAGAAGTGTCCTTCCAACAAAAAAATTTAAAAGAAAACTTACAATACTCGAACAAACAAAAAGAGAAAATAAAGTTAATGCTGTCCACCAAGCATAATTCTCCCAATTTCGTTTACGTAAATTTCGTAACAAAACAATTCCCAAGAAGAGGCCAGCAACAAAGCCCCCAATATGGGAAATATAAGAAACCTTTAAAATAAAAATTTTAAACAAAAAATTTCCAAAAAAAAACTTTATTTGGCATTGAAGAAAAATAACGTTGATAAACAGAAACTCCAATATCTGACGAAACAAAAATTCCAAAAATTGCTGCACGTATCCAATTAAATTCCATTTCACTCCAATTAATTATTATCTAATTAAATGAAATTTTTTTTTAATTTTTTAAAAAATAAATTTTGAAAGTATTTTTTGAGTGAATAATTTGAAGAAAAATACCCTTAAATTTAAAAAAAAAAATTTTCTAGCAGAAAAAATATTTCTCGTTCAATTTTTTGACTGAAAAATAAAATTAACAGGTAGTTTTTAAATTTGTTTTGGAACCATAAAAGCAAAGAAAAAATTTATTTTTGAATTTTTATGAATTTTTGATGAAGTTAATTTAAGGGGTTTTAGAGGAAGAAACTTAAAAAAATATTAAAAAAATTTACATTAGCAATGTGGGCAGATAACAAAGCATAACTTTAAAAAATTAAGTAATAAAAAAAATTAAATCAAAATTTACTTACACTCCTCCAGAAGCCCCAGCAAGATAAATATCACGATCAAAAACAAAGAAAAGTAAAGCTCCACAAATAACTCCAAGAAAATAAAGACAAGCTATACGCCAAAATTTGTGGACAAGTTCTAAAGGTATTCCAAGCAAGAATTGAACTGCCAAATTATTTAGAAGGTGAACAAAACTGAAAAAAAAGAAAAAATACAAATTAGAGGAGTATTTAAAAATTATTAGGCATCGAACGGATTCAAACCTTCAACCATACAACACAAAGTCCAGGCATAATGCACTTAACCACGAGACAACCTTATCAGGTTTTGTTTTTGTTCGATTACGTCGATTAAGGAATAATTTAAAATTTTTAAAGATGAATTTAAATTACCCAACGTGCACAAACATATAACTAAAATAGCGCCAAACTTCTTCCTTTTTGCAAGGATTCAAAATTAATGGAGATTTAACTGGAGCGCACTTTGCAGGCATAAAACGATTATTACGAGAACAATATTCTTAAATTGAAAATTGAAAAAATTAAAATTTTATAAAAAGTCCGCAAAGTAAATCCGCTTATTTCATCACATAAATTAAGTCACGAAAAAAATAAAAATCCAAAAAAATGAATTTTAAATAAAATTAGGGCTTCCCAGTTAATTCTATGAGATGATTAAAAAGTCCTATTTTCTACAAGCCTTTTAAAAATTTATTTTTAAAAAATACCCAATTCATTATACAAATAAAGTCCAACTTGAAGTAATGAAATCAGAACCTTTAAAAAAATTTTTCAAAAAAAATTTTTTTTCAAAAAAACTTGCCATAAAAACAGGCGGCGGCCAACAATTATATTCCAACAAATAACGTATTTTTTCTGTTTGTTGACTTCTAGGAAGGACAGAACGGGCAGCGTAGAGCATTACACTTTTTAAACGTAAATGTTTGGCTCTAGCCATCTAAAAAATTTCAAAAAAAAATTTTTTAAATTAAAAGTACCAAAACAGTAAATTCAGGAAAATCAACAAAATTGTCTTTATTTGAATCAATTCCAGCAATTAAAAAATCTGCTTCTTCTCTGTCTAATCCAAAGGCACGAGCTGTTGTACGAACAGAATATTTTAATTCTTCTGCAGGTATATAACCATCATTGTCTATATCAAACTTAAATTAAAAAATAGAGGGACATTAGAAATTAAAATCTCCCTAAAATAAAGAAAGGGAACCAACACCAAAATCTTGTCAATCAGGGACGTCTAAGGAAAGACTGTGTAAATCGCATGTCTATTTCAGCAGCAATATAAACATAGTGTAAAGCATATAGCTGTTTATTTCCTAAGGCTATGCAGTAGGCGGCGTGGTGTAATGGCTAGCACATCAGTCCGGTCTACTGAAGATGCTGGTTCGCTCCCAGCCGCCGATTAACCTTTTGCAGTAGCTAAAGAAGAGAAATAGCTATAGCCCAGCAGCTTACTATAGTTACTCTTACATCTGATGGTCTGCATTCGTGTGCAGAAAGATGTACAATTAGTAACCGGGTAGCCCAATAATTTCAAATATTTTTACGGCTTGAGAGGATTAATGAACTTACTTTTAAAGTTACACAAGACAAGCCTATTAATACAGCCTAAGACAAATCTATCAAAAAATAAAAAAACTAACCGCTCTAAATAAGTTATACCATTCCTCACATTCTTGCGGATTTTCACATTGCAACCTCTCCGGAACTGGTTGCATTGCTTAATCTTTAAAATAACAGTTAGAAAATTTGAAATAATAAAAGAAAAAAAAATTAAAAATATATAAATTAATCAAGATGAATAATTAGGAAAAAAAGGAATTAATTAATAAAATTTAAAAGAATAAATAGAAAAAATAATAACTAAATTAAATATGTATATCATTTCCCAATATTTATTCAATCATTTATTATTCAAGGCAGAGTTTGCAACAGAGCCAACAGCGCCTAAAATACCGTCGAGTAATCCTCCTCCAGCATTTCCATTAATTCCAGTCCCGGCTCCATTTGCTAGTCCACCTACAATATTAAACATTTATTGACTCAAATTATCAAAAAGAATACTTAAACCTCATACAAAATTCAAAAACGATTTTTTGGACAAGTCCCTATTAGTTTTAAAAAATCATTTTTATAACCGTTTGGTTGAACAATCGGTGGTTGTTGAAGAGGAGAATTCAATGGATTCACAACAGGATTAACTGACTGAAGTTGAGGAGTTTGTTGTGAAGTAGCAAAATTTGGAAGAGGATTTGAAGCGAATTGTTGCATACCTGGGCCTAAAATTAATTTAAAAAGTTTAAATTAAAGAAAACAAACTTCTGAGAAAATTGGCCAATTGTGGATGGCTTTGATCAAATAAAGGGTTTGGCTGAGAGTTATACATTCTAACACCATTTTGTAGAGAATTAAGAAGCCCGACACAAAACTAAAAAAATTAAATATTAATACAGTCAAATTATTGGAAAATTCTTAAGTTCAGAACTAAAATAGGCAGGCTTAAAATCCGAACCCCATATTGGAAAAAAATTTTTTGGCAAATAAAAAATGCGAGGAATGAAAAGCCAAAAGGGAGCATGCCAACGTACCGCGGATAACTTTGTTCAAAATAGTCGAATCCGGGACGCTTAGGTATGGTTCGATGCATCTCGACGAGCTGAATCGAACCATATCAGGGCACCCGGATTTTACTGTTTTGAACGAAGTTATAGCTCTACGGTACGTTGGGCTCGCGGTACGTTGGGGTGTACCCAAAGCCAAAGACGTTTCGACATTTGTCTTGGGGAAAATATGGAAAAAGTAGAAAAGAGGAGTAACAACAGAATTATAACATTTATTTGGCAGAAAATTACCTTTCAGATGAAATGAAAACTATAAACTAATCAAAAATAAATCAAAATTTACTTGTTGAACAGCTTGCTGCATTGTTGGATCCATAGCTCCATATGTATTATATAATTGATTATAAGCATTGTAAATTGGTGGGTTTGTCAAACGCAAATTATTTAAAAAGCCTGGAGAGAAGGGAGAAGAGGCGCTCAAAGCATTGAACAGATTAGTCAAATTTGGTAAAGATAAAGAGCTAAGGAGTTGTGTCAATAGAGGTGAGAGTAAATCTGAAAAAGTGAAAATTAAGATTGGAACTAATGCTGTTTCCCCCCTCCCCTTCATAGTTGAAAATTTATATATGAGCCAGAATAAACAAATGCTAGCCTATCCAAAGAGTCTTAAGTAGAGACGAGTCGAATGATGGGTTTAGAAAATCAGGAAGGGTGTGGGGTTTTCTTATTTTTTATCAGTCTTGAAAGATCGATAAAAGTTAGTCTATTAAATTAGGGCCAAAAATATACATAATGCCCTGTCTATGAGCTGCTATCTGTTCTTATTTCACACATTATCGAAAATGCCCCAACACTATAAAAGGTGGGGGGGGGTGTACGGAGGTGAGCGTAAATCTGAAATAGTGAAAATTTAAAAATTTGGCGATGATGCTGTTGCCCCCTCCCCATTTCATAGTTGAAAAGATTTTTTCAAAATTCTTACATAAAAAATTTGGAGGTACATAATTGTAAAGACAATAAGGAGTCGGTAAATAACAAAAACCAAGTCCATTTGTATAATAATAGGGAAGATAATATCCATTAAATGTTGGTTGATTTGAATTGTATCCATTATAAAATTGTGTTAAAATTGCTGAAGGTCGAACAAGTAAAACTATTAAAAGAATTATTATTTTGAGTAAAGGGTGGAATATTTTCATTTTTTTAAAAAATAGGGTTTATCGAAAGTGGAGTGTGAAATTTTTCAATTTTAATCCAATAAAAATTTATTTGTTTGTACAACTGGTCCAAGAAAAAATTTTTTTAAAGGCACGGTTTTTCAGGTTATATTTTTGGCAGTCAATTTATTCGAAAACGATTTTGGTTCATTTAAATTATAAAAAAGAAAATTTTGACTAGCTAAATTAACTCGAAGTGTAGAAATATTAACGTTGACTTATTTCAAAAACCTTATCTATCCTGAAGCTTAAGTGGTGCCTGTTAAAATCCTTCAAAGAAAGCCTATACCAATAATACTTACATAATTGGTTTTTCACAAAGAAAAAACAAAAACTAACCGGTTTGAATAAATTATACCATCCTTGACATTTTTGAGAATTTTTACAGTGCAACATTTCAAGAGGATTGATTGCATTGTTTGATCTTTTAAATATAAAAATTAAATAAAATAATTTTGAGTAACTAAAGTAAATTTGAAAAGATTAAAAAAATAAAAATTAAGTAAAACCAACTAAAAATTAATAAAAAATAAATTTATTTATTTAAAAATTTACGTTAAATATAGCAAAAAATAAAACAAATTTTAACCAAAAATTTTTTCAACAATCATAATCATCAAAATCTTCTGTCTTATCTTCTTTTTCTTCATCATGAAAAGCCCGCTTCCTCGAGTCATTATTTGTTCTTCCCATTAATAAATTGGCAACAAGATCGGGGTTAAAGTTTGTTGATGATTCTGGTTTTTGACGTTTAGGGAAATTTTCGGAAGTTTGAATCTAAATGAAAATTAAAATTTTTTAAATGAGTGTTTATATTTTTTACTTGTGAAAAGTATAGGGAATAATATTAATCTGTTTATCTTATTCCCCTACTAACTAAAAATGAATTAATTTATTACATAATATTCCTTGTTAAAATTAAAAAATTAAAATATGAAGAGCGAAACTAGGAAAGCGTAACTTATTGTCAGCTTTTATCATTATACTCAACCAATCCCAAGGACTGAAAATTTGACTGGCCATAACTCGGCCCAAACTAATTTTGCAAGAAGCAAACAACAATAGTAAATCGAGGGTCCTCTATCGAATGGTACCAAAAAATCTAGCAAATTCGCATTTAGAGTAAACAATGTTCCCATGTAAGAATAAAAAATGAATATTCGTATTTAAAAAGTAACCCTCATAAAAAGAAATTTTGAAAAAAAAGAATTTTACAGATACCCCGAGTATTTTTATATTTTATTAAATGTCAAAAAATATTTAAACAAACATTTTGTTGTCTCAATTCATCATCCTCATCTTCATTATTATTTGAAGTCGAAGGAAGATCGTCATAAATAAAATTAGATTGTAACTGACAAAAACGGTCATTAGGCAGTCGAAGTCCATAATTTTGTCTAATTTGGGGTAAAGGTTGAGAATTCTTTTCTTGTGCCAAATCATTCATTAAAGCAATAGGTGGACGATCTTTACAATATTTTTCATCTAAAGAAGGGTTGAAAAGAAAATTTTTTTAATAAGAAAAAAACAAACTGAATGTCTTCAATGCAAAATCAACATCACTTTTTTCAACAAATTTTTTCCCACTAAAATCAGCAACAGATCTAGCCTCTACTAGAACATTTTTTGTAAGAGAATAGGCCATGTCACACATCTACAGAAAAATTTTATTTAAAAAAATTTAAAAGAAAACCTGTAAAAGTAATTGAGGTTGACAGTCTTGAATTCCAGCTTCTTTGCACATTTGATTCATTAATTCCATTAAATGAGGTTGTTTTGTTGAAGCACAATTATCTGACATAATATTGGCAAAAAGTGGGAAATTACATAAATAAAAATCTGAAAGAATAAGGAAAATTTATGACTCAAATGGTAATGTCTTCCCCTTCCATTCAATCAATAATTTTAAGGGTAGGCGCGAGGCCACAACGGCACGAAGCCATAACTTGCTGGAAAATTTGCTAGCCCTTATCAATTTTGGTACCAATCTCTTTAACTCGATGAATGGAATCGTTTAATACTAAATTTGGTAGATTCGGAAAACTTGAAGCAAGTTATGGCGTTACGCCTTTGTGGCTGCGCGCCTACTTGGGCTGTACCCTTATTTTAAGAATTTCTCCTTGGAGTTTTATGTGGGGATTGATGTTTAGTTTAGTTATTAATCGGAAATTCGTTTTCGGTTTAAATGAGGGGATATCGATCGATAAAGCTCGGATTTTGAATCCGGTGCTGGGTTTTTAGGAACCATTAAAAAATTTTGTATAATAACTATCGTTTTTGTTAGTTTCGTAGCTGAAAGATAATACAAATCGTTAATTTCTTTTTAATTTCAGACAAAATTGTTGGTAACTAGAATTCATAATGAGGTATTGAAAATTGATAAATTTCTATAAGAATTGTTTTTAAGTAATCTTCGTTTGCAAAAACGTTTGGCGGCCGCGGTTCTCAAGTGCGGCAAAGGCAAAATCTGGTTGGATCCTAATGAGGTCAATGAAATTTCCAACGCGAATTCTCGTCAGAACGTTCGTCGTTTGGTCAAGGATGGGCTCATAATTCGTAAGCCTGGCAAAGTTCATTCGCGTTTTCGAGCTCGTGAACGTTTGGAAGCACGCAGAAAGGTTTTGTTTTTCTATTATTATTTTACCTTAGAAAACTTCAGGGTCGTCATATGGGTTTTGGAAAACGACGCGGAACTCGAAATGCTCGTATGCCTGAGAAGGTCTTATGGATGCGTCGAATGCGTGTACTCCGCCATCTTTTAAAGCGCTATCGAGCTGCGAAGAAGATTGACAAGCATCTTTACCACGAGCTTTACCTGAAGGCCAAAGGAAATGCGTTCAAGAATAAGCGCAACCTTATGGAATATATCTTCAAAAAGAAGACTGAGAACCAGCGTTCTAAACAACTTGCGTATGCTTTTATAAGACCTGGACTGCATTTAAACTTTCTATTTTTAGTGAACAAGCTGAGGCTCGCCGAAACAAAAACAAGGAGACGAGAAAGAGGCGTGAGGAGCGTTTGATTTTGAAACGTAAGGAATTGCTCCACAAACTTTCTGAGAGCGAAAAGCAGAAGACTCCACAGCTTCAAGAAGAGGTTTATAATTAAAGCTTGGGTAGATCTCTTTACGGGGTGGGAACAAGTTTAAGTGGTTTTATCTTTGATTTAAAAAACAAATTAAGGAAGCGAAGGAAGCTTCGCCTTCTCCACCACCACCACCAAAGGCCACCAAGAAGCAGAAACCTCCGCCAACCGAAGCAAAGAAACCGGAGGAACCTCCAAAACCTAAAGCAGATGAGCCATCCAAGGCTAAACCAAAAGAAGCTGCAAAACCCAAGCAGAAGGAAAGTGGAAAAGAAGGCGGGAGTTCCAAAAAGAAGGGAGGAAAATAAAACGTAAAGTAAAATTGTTGATTGAAAAAAATTGTTAATTTTTCTGGTTAAAGTTAAAATTTGTGGTTTAAATGTTTATATTTTGAATTATAAATTTGAAAGTGTTTCAATTTCATATGTGAGCATTTTAGTGCTTCAATTGACTTTAGGTTCTTTTACTTAAGCATTTTTAAAATATATAAGGTTTAAATTTTGTCTTGTGATGTTTGTACTTCCATTATCTAGCAAATCTTTCACTTTTATCGAAGGTTTGGCTTTCGTTTTTCATAATGCTTTTATCATTCCTCGTATCATTTTCGCATCTAGTTTACAAAAAATGTTCGGAAGGTTAAGATTTCTGTGGATTGATAAACTCTTGTTTTTGAATTTACACTTAATTTTATTTGTTTGGCGTTATGTTGTTTTTATTTACAAATTTACTATAAAAGCAACGAGTCTTAAGCTTTCGTATTTTCCTTGTTACAGAATTATTAGGGGGGTAGGGTCCTTTGTTGGCCTTTTCGCTTTCGTCTTTAATAATGCGGAAGGGGTCATCCTTGTTATTTAGATAACTAATTGTTTAACATTTAATTTTCTAGTAAAATGTCTACTAAAGATTATGCAGATATTTTAGCGCTTATTCGTCAAATAATTCAAAATCAAAACTTGATGATTGCTCAATTGGAAATTCTAATTAATCAACAAAATTTTCAAAATAATGGCTTGGGTTTAATCGAAAAGTGTCAAACACAATTATCAAATCAACAACAAATTAAACCAAAAAATTTAAATTTTAACAAAAAATCTAGAGAAGTATTGAAAGATGAGAATTGGTTGGGTAATACTGATGAATGGATGCAAGTATGAATTTTTAATATTTTGCTTAGTTTTAATTTCATGTTTTTAAAGGTGATGTGCCTTTCTACAATTTTGTCTGCTTTACTTGAATTTGCTGGATTACCTTCTATTCTTGCCAAACTGTTATAACCAAACTGATGACTTTTGATAATTTACATATTCTACCTTATTGACTTCCTTTGAAAAGAGAACGGACTGGGAGGGTCATATGAGAATCAAGATCGATATCTCGAAAAATAGCGAGAACGATCGATCCGATAACCGAGATTTTTGTTCGAGATCTCGTCTCGGTCCGGTCTCTACTTTTAAAATCCCAAACCACCTTAAAAACATTTTGACAACTTTTAAAATTGTTTTGTTAAGCAAGTTATTTATTTACTGCTTTATTTTATCACATTGCTATTTTCTGAGATCTCGCGCTCTTGCGTATAAAATTGAATGAATTTTTTCTTGTCAATCAATCATTAGTAGGGACAGCCAAAATATGCACGGGAAATCGCCAAATATGCGCATATATATGCACCAAAAAAGCCCAAAATATGCACCAAAATATGCAAAATTTGCCAAAATATGCACTGAAATATGCACCAAAAATAGTTAAAATATGCTTTAAAAATCAATATTTTAAGTCTAAAACACGAAATTAGCCTTTAAAACCGCAATTTAAGAGAATTCTTTAAAGATTTTATGGAATTAAGATTTCTGCATAAAAATTTATTGAAAGAAAATTTTTCCGAAAAATTTTTCGAAAAAATTTTTTCATAAACTTTTTATAAAAAAATTTTTTGACCAAAAAAATTCCAAAATTTTGAAAATTTTCGTCGATTTTTAATAAAATTTGTCAAAAAATGCCGAAATATGGACCAAAATATGCAAAATTTGCCAAAATATGCACAAATATGCAAATATGCACAAAATGGTCGAAATATGCAAAAATATGCATTAAGAACCGGGTCCTAAAGTGCTAGGACCGTTGTAAAAACACCATTTTTAAGCTTCCCACTTCAAGGCATATCCGCATACAAAACATGCATTTGCATGTTTTGGCTGTCCCTAATCATTACATTATAAATGTTGAAATATTTTGTAATGTTCTTTAACATAATGCTTTTTCATTTTTTAAAAGTTTTGCTAAAAAATTTTCAGTTTTTTTAAAATGACTACAGCTGATCAATTAGCTGAAGAACTTGAACCGAATACGTCTGCACGGGATCATGACGAGTCTGCAGAATTTCAAGAACCGAATGAATTTATTGAAAATCTCCAAAAAGACCTTACCAAATGGATGCAGGGATTTCGCCATTTCAAACGTTTATTTGATCGTGATCAGTCCAAATTGTCTCCAATAGAAAAGTCTTTAAATGAATTACAAGTGGCATTGCGACACTTGGAACAAAACATTGAAATACCAGAGTTGTGCCTTCAGATCAACCCTCACATTCAACAAATTGTGGATGCTGCCAAATCTCAAAATCGAAAACCCAAACCAGGTTAAATATTCATTTTTGTTTAAAAGTTTATTTTTGTATTTTAGAAGATCTTGGAGAACTTGGACAAGACCCCGAATTTTTGGGCTCTCTTTCAAAAGGTGTTTTAGAGTGGATAAAAGCGATTCAAAAAGTCACAAATATGGATCGAGATCCATCATCTGGTACTGCATTACAAGAAGCAACTTTTTGGATTAATTTGGAGAAGGCTCTTGTTAAAATTACAGCATTACACGATTCTGTTGAAGTTATTACTACTCTTGATGTGTTAAAGGCAGGAAAACGTTTTCATGTTACGACTTCTTTTGAATCTGATACTGGTTTGCTTTGAACTTTATAACTCTAATTTTCTAAATTAAAAAGGTTTAAAAGAAAAATTGACAACTGCAATCGATTATAATGTTTTGATGAAGGATTTGCCGTTAAGTGAACTTTTGGGTGCTTCTGATTTGGATTCTTTACGTCAGGCAGTTTTAAACATCTTCAATGTCTTCAAGAAATTACGCAATACAAAATATCCTGTTAAACGTGCAATGCAATTTTTCAATACAATTTCTGCAGATCTTTGTGAACAGATGATTCAGGTTGTGTTTTCTGTTATTTTTTGTATCTTTAAATGTTTTTTAGATTCTCAAACCTCGTTTACTTATGCATGCTCCTATTTCTGAACTTGACGAAGTTATGGCTGTGTGTTCGAAGATTTGGTTTCAATGGGATGAGGAATCTGACAAAATTCAAGGAATGTTCCGTGATATTGCAAAGCGTCAACGTTCTGATGTTAAATTTCAGCACCGAACTCAATATCGTCACAAAGATTTAGAGAATAGATTGAATGAACTTAACACTTTTCGGTAGTTTAATTTTTCTTTTTTAAAATATTTTTGTGATTTTTAAGACGACAGCACGAACAGTTAAGCAATGTTATTTCTCGTGTTTTACGTTTTAAAGGAGCAAATTCACTTGGGAATATTACTGGAAAACAAACAAATCCCGAGAAGGAGGTTTTTTAGATTTGTATTTTACTTTAAATTTTTTTTATTTCAAGGTTATCAAGGCATATGAGGCTATTAAGGAAGTTAATTATCTTGATTTGAGTCATTCTGGTCAGCAAGCTTGGCAGAGTTCTATGCAATATTACAAAAATCATATCGTTGGAATTGAAACTCAGGTTGTTTTTTTTGTTCTCCTTCCTTTATTTGTTTTTCTTTTTATTTTAGTTAGCCTCACATCTTCGTGATCAACTTGGAAGCTGTAAAAGTGCGGATGATATGTTTTCAATCTTTTCTCGTTACAATGCTCTTTTTGTTCGTCCTCATATTCAAACTGCTATTAGAGAATATCAAGCTGTTTTAATTGATCGTGTTCGTGAAGATATTCGTATTCTCCAAGAAACTATTATTGACCCAAAAAAGATGGAATTGGCAATTTTTGTTGTGGAGGGATATGATATACCTGAATTTTCTGCTAAAGTTATGTGGCTTCGTCAAAATGAGTTGCAGCTTAATATGAATATGCAAAGAATTGCTGATGTTTTGGGAACACAATGGGTTAATCATCTTGAAGGTTTTTTTAATTTAATTTTATACAATCAAACTTTTAATTTTTTTAAGGAAAAGAATTGAAGCGGGAATGTGATTTATTGAAAAAACAACTTGATACTTCAGTAATGTTTAAAGAATGGTCTGATAAAGTTTTGACAAAATGCAAAACAACCAATGACAAACTTTTTTGTGTTGAAAAACAACAACGTGATGGGAAAGTTATTTGTCGTCTTCGTGTTAATTATTCTGCTGATTCTATTCGTATTGCTAAAGAAGTAATAACTTTTGAATTTTTTTTTTCAAATTAATTTATTTTTAGGTAAGAAATTTAAAAAACATGGGCTTTCGCATTCCTTTCAAAATTATGAGTTATTCTGTTGGAATCAGTCAATATAATCCTTATGCAATTTCATTAATGGAATCTGTTCGGCTTTATGAATCAACAAATGAAATTATTTCAACTCGTCCTTCTGTTGAAAATTTGGTTGCGGGTCATAGACTTATAATACATGATTTGCTTTGCGAGGTCTGTTTTCTTTTTTCTTGTGTTAATTTCTGAAACGTTCATTTTTAGGGTTACAAAACTGATTGGAGCAATTTTAAACTTGAGTCATATGTTTGTAAATTTGGGGAGGCTGTAAACAACTTCCTCGAAAAAGTAACAGATTTGATTGAATATCTTGATAAGATCGATGTTGAACTATCCGCATTGGATAAATGCCATTACAATGAAGAAACAATTTCGCAAATTATTGGAGCTATTCAAAAATCTATTGATCAAATGGCTTTAAATGATTATTCTAATTTGCATAAGTGGATTGAAGAACTTGATAAAACTGTAAGAAAATATAGCTCTTTTACTTCTAAATATGAATTTTTAATTTTAGTTGGAAGCTAAGCTTGCTCGTCGATTAGAAGAAGCAATTCATGTTTGGACATTAGTTTTGCAACAAAATCGTGATGAATTGGAAGATGAGAGGGAAGCTAACATTTTACCCAAAATAAATACAATAACTTTGGAGATTCGTATTGTCTCTCAATTTATTACTGTTGTTCCGTCTCTTGAGAAGGCTAAATCTGATCTTTTTGACCAATTTTATCACTGGCATTCAATAATAACTGCACAACCAAGAATTTCTTCTTCTCGTTTTCAAGTAATTTTATTTTTTCTTTCAGTTACCTAATTATAAATTTTAGACACTTCAACAAAATCAAGAGTTTTCCACTTATAAATGTGTTCTCTTAAAACTTCCAAAAAAGCAACAAAGACTTTTTGAGGCATACAAGGCAATCGATGATGTTCTTCTTAAAACAAATGACTATGTTAATCATTGGACTCGTTATCAAGCTCTTTGGGACCTGCAACAAGATATTCTTTTTGAAAGGCTTGGATCTGAGTTAACTAATTGGATGAAAGTATTTCTAAAATTTTTAATTTTTTATTTTTTCACTTTAAATTTTAGGTGATTTTGGAAATCAAAAAGTCTCGTTCTATGGTTGATTCGCCAGAATCCCAGCATAAAATATTCCCTTTCTCTGTTGATTATTCTCGTGTTCAGTCAAAAATCGCTATGAAATATGATTATTGGCAAAAAGAAGTTCTGTCTAAATTTGGAAATTTTTTGGGTTTGTTTTCATCTTTTTATTTGTTTTATAAATACTGTAATTTAGGAACTTCTATGCAAGACTTTTTTGCTTATATCTCTACTGCACGTTCTGAGCTCGAATCCCAAAGTATTGATTCAACTAATACAAGTGACACTGTTGCTCTTATTACTCAAGTACAAAATTTGAAAAAGCATATTATTCCCTTCAAAGAGAAAGTTTGTTTTAACAGTTTTTTGATCTCTGTATTTTAATATTTTAAGGTAAGCAGTTATTGTACAGGCCAAAAACTTTTAAACAATCATCGTTTTACATTTCCTCCGTCTTGGCTTTATGCTGAAAATGTTGAAGGTGAGTGGTCAGCATTAATGGATGTTTTGGAAAGGAAGGATACTGCGATTCAAACACAGGTTTTTCTCCTAAATTTTAGCCAACTAAAATAATTTTGTCTTATTTAAGATTACAAATCTTCAAACAAGAATTCATGAAGAGGATAAACTTTTAGAAAAACACATTAATGATCTTATTAATGAATGGAATAAATCTAGACCTGTAAAAGGAGCAATTCGTCCTAAAGATGCGTTGGCCATTTTGACTAATTTCGAAGATAAGTTTAAACGACTTAAAGATGAACAAGAAAATATTGTGAAGGCCAAAAATGCGTTGGAGATTAGTGAATCTGTTGTTAGTATAAACCAACAATCAGCTTCAAAATTGGAGCTTGCAATTGAGGAACTTGAGGATTTATCATGTATTTTTTCGTTTTTTTCTTAAAGTGGTTTTTATGTTTAAGGCGTTTGGAAATCTTTATTGCCTATCTACAATAATTTGGACGAATTAAAGGAAATTCCCTGGCTTTCTATTCAACCTAGAAAATTACGTCAAAATTTGGAGGAACAACTTGGTAAACTTAGAAATCTTCCCTCTCACTATAAACAATATGATGCATATGCTCATGTTAAAGGTCTTTTGCAGAATTACTTGAAGGTTGTTTATTTGCTCTAAATATAATTTTTCATACTTTACTTTCAATTTAGATGAACCTTCTTATTATGGAGTTAAAATCTGAGGCTTTAAAGGATCGTCATTGGAGAAGTAATTTTTCTTTTTTTATATGTTTTAAATTGTTTTTATTATTTTTAGCATTAATGAAGGAGATGGGCGTTAATTGGGTTCTTTCCGAATTAACATTGGGAAAAGTTTGGAGCGTTGATCTTCAGAGACATGAACATGCTGTACGTGAGGTCCTACTCACAGCTCAAGGAGAACTTGCACTAGAAGAATTTATTAGACAAGTTAAAGACTATTGGACTGATTATACTCTTGATTTGGTTGGTTATCAGCAAAAGACTAGATTAATTCGTGGATGGGATGATTTATTCAACAAATTGAAAGAACACATGAATAGTTTAAATCAAATGAAACTGTCTTCCTACTACAAACAATTTGAGGAGGATGCTTTATCTTGGGAGGATAAACTTAATAGAATTAATGCTTTATTTGATGTTTGGATTGATGTACAAAGAAGATGGGTTTATTTGGAAGGTCTTTTTACTGGATCGGCGGATATTGCTCATTTGCTTCCATCCGAAACTAGTCGATTCAATCAAGTCTCAACAGAATTTCTTGGCCTAATGCGAAAGGTTATTTTAATTAAAATTTACCGACAATAAATCATTTACTTAGGTTTCACAATCCCCACGTATTCTCGAAGTTGTTCATATACAAGGAGCTCAAAAAATACTTGAACGTTTGGCAGATTTACTTTCAAAAATACAAAAAGCACTTGGTGAATATTTGGAACGTGAAAGAAATTCTTTTCCTCGATTTTATTTTGTTGGCGATGAAGATTTATTAGAAATTCTGGGCAATTCAAAGGATTTAGTCCGCGTACAAAAGCATTTCAAAAAGATGTTTTCAGGTTTAGTATTTTATGTTTATTTTTTTTCTGAAGAAAATATTTTAGGAATTGTGGCAGTTGAACATGATACAGAAAAGAATTTGATAAAAGCAATTTCTTCTCGAGAAGGTGAAACTGTTTTGCTTACTACTCCAATTGATTTGATTAAAAATTCCAAAATTAATGACTGGCTTCGATTGATGGAGCGTGAAATGCAAGCTACACTTGCAGAAATGCTTTCTATTTCTTTAAATAAATTTTTCGTATATGATGTTCAAAAAATAAAGATGGAAGAATACATTAATTGGATTGAAGAATATCCGGTATAATTCTTTTTTTCTAAACTTCAAAAATTTACTATTTTTAAAGTCACAAATCGTTAATCTTGCAATGGATGTTTGGTGGACGAACGCCATTGAAATGTGTTTAAAAAATGGTGAAAATTTGTCTAAAGTTGCTGGTTTAGTTGAGAAATTACTTTCTTTGTTATCTAATAGCGTTCTCTGTGATCAACCTCGTATTACAAGATTGAAAATTATAAATTTGGTACTAATATTATTCTGATTTTTCTAAAATAATATTTTTAGATTACTGCATTTATTCACAAGAAGGGAATTATAAGGGATCTTCTTAAAAATGAGGTCAAAACACTTAATGATTACAACTGGTTAAAGGTTATTAGAAAATACATTATTGTTTTTATTACTTTTCTTTTAGAATTTGCGTGTTTACTTCGAAGCAAATACAAAAAAATGTGTTATAAAAATGTCGAATGCTGTCTTCTATTATGGATTTGAATATTTGGGAATTCAAGAAAAACTTGTTCAAACTCCTTTAACTGACCGTTGCTATCTTACCATGACTCAAGCATTGCATTTTCGATTTGGAGGTAGCCCGTTTGGACCGGCTGGTACTGGAAAAACTGAATCGGTCAAAGCGCTTGGTCATCAGCTTGGATGTTTTGTTCTTGTCTTTAACTGTGATGAAACTTTTGATTTTCAAGTTAATTTTTGTTTATTTTATTTTCTTAATTTATATTAGGCTGTTGGTCGTATTCTTGTTGGGCTTTGCCAAGTTGGTGCTTGGGGTTGTTTTGACGAGTTTAATCGATTGGAGGAACGCATGCTTTCTGCAGTCTCTCAACAGATCCAAGCAATTCAAGAAACTATAAGGAATGGTGGTAACATGAAGGTTTATTTAAATTAGTTTACCAAAGTCTAATTCTAAATTTAAGGTCGATCTTATTGGAAAGAATTTAACCGTCAATGAAAACATGGCTATTTTTATCACTATGAATCCTGGATATTCTGGTCGTTCAAATCTCCCAGATAATTTGAAGCAGCTTTTCCGTTCATTTGCAATGACTGCTCCTGACAGTGGGCTTATTGCTGAAGTTATGCTTTCATCACAAGGATTCCAATCTGCGGAAATTCTTTCAAACAAAATTGTTCTCTTATTTACGTGAGTTTTTTAATCATTTTCTATTATAATATTTTTTAAATTTTAAGTCTTTGCAAAGAACAACTTTCCAGCCAATGCCACTATGATTTTGGCCTTCGTGCACTGAAAAATGTTTTGGTTTCTGCTGGAAACATTAAGCGTGAAGCAATACAAAATACTAATGAAAGCAATATGGAAGCCGATGTTTCTTCCTTGCAAATTTCTGAGCAGCAAATTCTTATTCAATCTGTTTGTGAAACACTTACTCCAAAACTAGTGTCAGAAGATATTACTTTGTTACAATCACTTTTACATGATGTTTTCCCTGAAGTTGATTATCAGCAAAAGTCAATGGAAACGTAAACAATTTTTAAATGACTTCATATAATATATTTTCTTTCAGTTTGCGCGATGAAATTATTCGAATTGCCACTGAAGAACACTTCTGCTGTTCAACAGATGTTGGTGAAAAAGGATCTCTATGGATGGAGAAAGTTCTGCAAGTCTACCAAATAACAAATCTCAATCACGGTTTGATGCTTGTTGGTTCTAGTGGTTCGGGAAAATCATCGGCATGGAAAATCTTACTCAAATCATTGGAGAAGTTAGAAAATGTAGAAGGTGTCTCACATGTTATTGATGCTAAAGCAATGAGTAAAGATGCACTTTATGGTGTTCTGGATCCCAATACAAGAGAGTGGACTGATGGACTCTTCACACATATTATTAGAAAGTTAGTGTTGTTAAATATATATTTTTTATTTTGATTTTAAGAATTGTCGACAATGTTCGCGGTGAAGCTAGCCGACGACAATGGATTATTTTTGATGGAGATGTTGATCCAGAATGGGTCGAGAATCTTAACTCCGTTCTTGACGACAATAAACTTCTTACCTTACCAAACGGAGAACGTCTTGCTATCCCACCAAATGTAAGCTATTTATTTTTTTAAATTTCTGTGTTTTAATAGTAACATTTTTCTTACAATTAGAAGCTTCGTCTATATTTTGTTCATTTTAGGTCCGTATAATTTTCGAAGTGGCTGATTTGAAATATGCAACTATGGCTACTGTTTCGCGGTGTGGAATGGTCTGGTTCAGTGAGGATGTAGTTACTTCTGATATGCTTTTTGAACGTTATCATCTTCAACTTCGAAATATTCCTTTATTTACTGAAAATCCTTCAAATTCATTAAAACTTCAAGAAATTTGTGCTGATCTATTATTTGATCATATGAAGGGAGGTGGGCTTATTCCTCTTGCATTGAACTTTACAATCGAGCAACTCGACCATATAATGTATCCATCAAAACAACGACTTTTAATGTCATTCTTCTCAATGATGAATTTTTCAATAAAACAATTATTGCAGTATGATGCCGATCATCCTGATTTTCCACCAACCGTAAAACTTATTTTTATTAATAATGCAATCAATTAAATATTTTTTAGACTGAACAAATTGAAAATTTCATTGGACGCTCGATGCTTATTAATCTCATTTGGTCATTTAGCGGCGATGGCAATTGGAAATCTCGGAAAGCATTGAGTGACTTTGTTCGTAGCTCTACAACAATTCAATTACCTCAAAATGAATCGGTTTTATTTTTTCCTCATTTTAATAATTTTGATTTTTAATTAGTTACCGCTGATTGATTTCTATGTTCCTCCGACTGGTGATTGGACGCCTTGGTCTGATAAAGTCCCTCAAATTGAAATTCAATCAGATAAAATTGTGGATACTTCAACTGTTATACCAACAATGGACACTGTTCGCCATGAATCACTTTTAAATACTTGGTTGAATGAAAGGAAACCTCTTGTTTTGTGTGGTCCTCCTGGATCTGGTAAAACAATGACATTACTTTCTGCACTTCGGTATTATAATAAATTTTTTGTACTTGTTTATCATAAAATTTTAGGTCGTTCCCTGATATGGATGTAATTAATGTCAACTTTTCTTCTTCCACCACTCCTGAACTTCTTCTTAAAAACTTCGATCATTATTGTGAATATCGCCGAACTCCAAATGGTGTTGTTCTCTCACCTATTCAAATTACACGTTGGCTTGTTATATTCTGTGACGAAATAAATTTACCCCAACTTGATAAATATGGTACACAACGAGTTATTTCATTTATGCGACAGTTAGTTGAACAGGTTTCTTTTTCTTATTTGAGTGATATTTACTTTTCAATTTATAGAATGGTTTCTACCGAACAAGTGACAAATCTTGGGTCTCATTGGAGCGTATTCAGTTTGTTGGCGCATGTAACCCACCAACCGATCCTGGACGAAATCCGCTTTCATCAAGATTTCTTCGACATGTCCCAGTTATTTATGTTGACTATCCTGGTGAAACGTCATTGATTCAAATTTATGGAACATTTGCTCGTGCAATGCTTCGACCAATCACACAATTACATGGAAAAGATGTTCCTCTAACAGATGCGATTGTGGAATTTTATCAGCGAAGCCAAGTAATTTTTTGCATCAACTTGACACCTAATAATCTATTTAAATTATAGGAACATTTTACACAAGATGATCAACCACATTATGTTTATTCTCCTCGTGAATTGACACGTTGGGTACGAGGAATCAATGAAGCTATTGCACCAATGGATAGTATAACTACAAATGATTTAGTTCGTCTCTGGGCTCATGAAGCACTTCGTCTTTTCCAAGATCGACTTGTTTATGATGAAGAAAGAAAATGGACTGAAGATTTAGTTGATGAAATCGCTGGAAAATACTTTGCTGGATCGTGTGATTTACGTGAAGCGCTTGAACGTCCAATACTTTATTCCTCTTGGCTTAAAAAGGTTTGACTAACTATAAATATTTTTAAACCATTAACATTTTAGAAATATTCTCCCGTTTCACAAAAAGAACTCGCCGATCACGTGGTTCATCGTCTAAAGCAATATAATGAAGAGGAAATTGATGTTGGTATTGTTTTATATGATCAAATGCTTGACCATCTTCTTCGAATTGATCGCGTATTTCGTCAACCTCAAGGACATTTGCTTTTAATTGGCGTCTCCGGTTCTGGTAAAACAACACTTTCACGATTTGTTGCTTGGATGAATGGTTATTCTGTTGTGCAGGTTTAGTTAGTTTTTGTTTTTAAATTTATATTTTCATAATTCAGCTCAAAGTTCATTCGAAATACAAGGGTTCCGATTTTGATGAAGATGTCCGGCTAGTTTTGCGCAGAGCAGGTTGTAAAGGTGAACAAATTTGCTTCATTATGGACGAGTCAAACATGTTGGAAACTGGCTTTTTGGAACGACTTAATACACTATTAGCAAATGGCGAAGTTCCTGGACTTTTTGAAGGCGATGATTACAACACACTCCTTAATCAAATCAAAGAAGGAGCTCAACGTCAAGGACAGATGCCAGACTCGCCAGAGGAATTATATAAATGGTTTACCCAACAGGTTGATAAATAAAATATTTGCAGATTAAAATTGAAATTTTAAGATTGTTCAAAACCTTCATATTGTCTTTACAATGAACCCATCTGGCGATGGACTTCGTGCTCGTGCATCAACATCGCCTGCTCTATTCAATCGTTGTGTATTAAATTGGTTTGGAGACTGGTCAAATGCGTCTTTGTATCAAGTTGGCGATCAACTTACTTCAATGTTCGAAATAGATAAAACTGACTATGTTCCGCCCGCTGCTATGGAACATTGTTGTGATCGATTACCTACTGAAATTTATTATCGTGATGCTGTTGTCAACTCTTTTGTTCATATTCACAACGAGGTTCAAAGGACGAATGATGTTGAGTCGCGTAAAGGTCATCGTGTAATGGCTGTGACACCTCGACATTATCTTGATTTCATTAAACACTTTACAACATTGTTCAAAAGGAAACGTGAAGTAACTTAACTAGTTCGTTTTTTCAACTAAAATTTTTATTTTAGGAATTGACGGAGGAAAAAATTCATCTTGAAAATGGTTTGAAAAAGATTCAAGAAACTGAAAAAGAAGTTACCGAATTAAAATCTTCATTGAGTCAGAAAAGTGAAGAATTACGAACAAAACAAAAACAAGCTAATGAAAAATTGCAACAAATGTTGGCTGATCAAAGGGAAGCAGAAAATGAGAAGAAAAAATCCGAAACTTTACAAGAACAGATTCGTAATGAGAAGAAAATGATTGAAATAAAGAAAGCTGAAGTGGAAAAAGAACTTGCTGATGTGAGATTTCTTTTTCGTTATAAAACATTTTCTCTTTTATTTTTAAAGGTATTGCCTGCTGTTGAAGAGGCTAAAAGTGCTGTTTCGGGTATAAAGAAACAACAACTTGTTGAGGTTCGTTCAATGGCTTCACCACCTAAAGCTGTCCAACTTGCTGTGGAAGCTATTTGTTTGTTACTTGGTGAGAAAGTTAGCAGCTGGAGAGACATTCGTGGAATTTTGGTCAAAGAAGATTTTATTCCAAGAATTGTTCAATTCAATACAGAAGCAATTACTCCAGAAATTACAGAGAAAATGAAACCATTTGTTAATAATCCAGATTGGGAGTATGAAAAGGTTCCTGATTTTATTTATACATTATATTTATCATTTTATTCTAAAGGTTCTTCGTGCCAGTCAAGCATGTGGTCCACTCGTAAAATGGTCAAAAGCACAGCTTTCTTATGCCAAAATGTTAAACAAAGTGGAGCCGTTAAACAATGAACTTTCACGTCTTCAACAAGATGCGAGTCAAAAAGCGCATGCGGGTGGAGAAGTTAAAAGGAAGATTGAAGAATTAGAGGAAAGAATCCAAAAACTTAAGGTTTTTTTAAATATATTTTTCTAAAATAGAATATAATTTAAGGATGAATATGCCCAACTTATAGCAGAAGCAGAAAACATCAAGCAAAATCTTGCTGCTGTGCAAAAGAAAGTTGATAGAAGCACTCAACTACTTTCTTCACTTCGAGTAGAATGTGACCGTTGGCAAGCTAGCCGTGAAGGATTTAGTCAACAAAATGCAACTCTTGTTGGTGATGTTCTTCTTTCTGCTGCATTCCTCTCTTACTCTGGCTATTATGACCAATATTTACGAGACAAATTATTCCATAAATGGATGAACATTTTGCAAACAGCCGATGTTGTCTTTCGTCATGAGCTTGCTCGTATTGAATACCTTTCAACTGCTGATGAGCGACAACAATGGTATACAAATGGAATGCCAAAGGATGAACTTTGCACAGAAAATGCAATAATGCTTCATAACTTTAACCGCTTCCCTCTTATCATTGATCCAAATGGACAATCAATTGATTACATTTGCAAGGAATTTTCTTCCAACAATAGAGATCAAAAAATAACTGTTCAAAAGACCAGTTTTAATGATAATTCCTTCAGGTTGTTTTATAATTTTTCTAAAAATAAATTGAAATTTTTATTTTAAGAAAAACACTTGAGTCAGCATTACGTTTTGGAACTACATTGTTAGTTCAGGATGTTGAATCTTATGATCCAATTCTGAATCCAGTCTTGAACAGAGAAGTCAAGAAAGCAAGTGGTCGTGTACTTATCACAATTGGAGATCAAGACATTGATTTATCACCTGCCTTCAAAATATTTCTTTTTACAAGAGATTCTTCGGTATTCTATTCACTTTTTTCTTAAAATACTTTTTTATTTTAAAGGTTGAATTTCCTTCTGATGTTTGCTCTCGTGTCACTTTTGTCAACTTTACTATTACTAAAACAAGTTTGGAGTTACAATGTCTCAATCAAGTGCTTCACAGTGAACGTCCTGATATTGAAGAGAAGCGAAATAATTTACTAAAATTACAAGGAGAATTTGCTGTTAAACTTAGGCAGTTGGAGAAGGCTTTGTTGAATGCACTCAATGATTCAAAAGGAAAAATTCTTGATGATGATTCAGTTATTGCAACGTTGGAAAAACTTAAAAATGAAGCAAAGGAAGTACAAAAGAAGTCTTCTGAAACTGATGAAGTCATAAAAGAGGTTTTTGTTTTTGATGTTCATTAGGTTTTTATTCTCTAATTTTAGGTTGATCGTGTTTCTCAAGAATACAACAAATTGGCTACTGCTTGTTCCTACATTTACATGATGTTACATCAATTGGAAGAAATTCATCTTCTTTACAATTATTCACTCGATTTTCTTTTGGATATATTCACAAATGCATTGAAATCGCCGCGTTTGTCTGGAGTAAAAGATCATCATACAAGACTTTCAATTATTCTTCAAGATTTGTTTTCGGTAAATTTTTATTCAAGACTAACAATAAACAATTTTATTTTTCTAGTTGACATATTCACGCGTCTCTCATGGCATGATGCACATTGATAAAATTTTGTTGGCACTTCTTTTGTTACGAATTTATTTGCGTTGTACCAGCTCAAACAAATTTGAAGAAGAATTTGATTATTTGCTTCTTTATTCTTCCAAGCTACAGCTTAAAAGTGCAACAAATCAAAATTTAAAACAAATTGTCATTCCACCATTAAATGAGCACCAAATTGCTTCTCTTATTTCACTTTCAAGATTGCCTGCATTTAAGGAATGTATTGATAAATTTAAAACATCTGTTACAACTGAGGATTTGACTGAATGGCTTAGATCTGATCAACCAGAAAATTCTGTTCCTGAAATATGGACAACTAAAGAGCTTGGAAATCGTTAGTTTTAACATCTTTAAATATTTTTATTTGTTTTAAAATTACAGCAATTACAAAAGCTCTAAACGAATTTATTGTTATTTACACGTTGAGGCCAGATCGATTACTTGCTTCTGCACATTTGCTTATTTGTGCAACTTTTGGTAATGAATTTATGCTTCAAGATAAAGTACTAAATCTTCGAGAAGTTATCGAACATGAGGTTGTTTTTTGAATTATAAATTGATTTTTTTATAATTTTTTTTTGAAATTCAGATTAAAAGCAAAGTTCCTGTACTTTTATGTTCGGCTGTTGGTTATGATGTTTCTGGACGCGTAGAAGATTTGGCTGTAGAAATGAATAATAAAGATATGATTTCAATTGCAATTGGGTCTTCTGAAGGATTTGATCAAGCTGACAAAGCACTTGATTCTTCTAGTAGAAATGGACGTTGGATGTTACTGAAAAATGTTCATTTGGCAACTGATTGGCTTACACATTTGGAAAAGAAGTTGCATAATTTGAAGCCTCATAATAATTTCCGATTATTCTTAACTGCTGAAATTAACTCCAAATTACCTGTTTCAATGATTCAGGTTTTTTTTAACTTGCGTCAATTAAATAATGTTTATTATTTTTAGGCTTCTCGTGTTCTAGTATTTGAGCCTTCTACCGGTCTAAAAGCGAACTTATTGCGCTCAATTTCGTCAATATCTCCTCAGAAAATTGCGAAAAATCCTGCTGAACGTTCAAGACTTTACTTTTTGTTGTGTTGGTTCCATGCAATAGTTCAAGAACGTTTGAGATATCAACCACTTGGATGGGCAAATTCATATGAATTCTCAGATGCAGATCTTCGTGTTGCTTGTGATACTTTGGATCAATCGGTCGACGAAATTGCTCAAGTATTTTTATCAGTTGAAGTATTCTTAAGTTAAAATTTTTATAGGGACGAAGTAATGTCAAACCATCAAAACTTCCTTGGTTGGCTTTACGTTCATTGTTGTCACAATGTATTTATGGTGGAAAAATTGATAATCGATTTGATCAGGTTTAATTCGGATTAATAGTAGATTTTTTATTTTCTTTTTATAGAATTTGCTGGAAACTTTCCTAAATAAATTATTCACTCAATGTCTCTTTGACTCCAATTTTGTATTAATCGAAGATATTGATGGAAATTCTACTCCATTAGTTGTACCAGATGAAACTTCAACAAAGGATAGTTTAATCAATTGGGTTCATCAAATAAAAGCAGCTCAAATGCCGAGTTGGATTGGTCTTCCAAATAATGCAGAAAAAGTTCTTTTAACAGAACGAGGTTTTATTTTTGTACAAAAGATTTTTAACGAATTTTTTAAATTGAAGGTCAAGAATTGCTTCGTAAAATGCTTAAAATGTCAGATGATGAGCTTGCTTATGACGAAATTGATAGCTCCTTACAAAATAAAGTAGCGCCTTCTTGGATGGTTGTTCTTAAAGAACATTGTCAAGCTTGGTTGGCAGAATTTCCAAAGGTCTTTAATTTAAAAAAATGACTTCAAAATTTAAATAATTTTTAGGAGATTTGCAAATTGCGTCGCACAAAAGAAAATGTTAAGGATCCAATTTTCCGGTTCTTTGAGCGTGAAATTAATTTGGGCTCTCGTTTGCTTAATGAGGTTATTTCTTTTTTGAAATAAAGATTTACATAATTTATTTTAGATTCGTAAAGATTTAATTGAATTGCTTGAAATATGTGATGGCAAACACAAACAGAACAATCACACTCGTGAATTAATTGCTGCACTTGTAAAAAGCAAACAGGTGCCCCAAAGCTGGAAACAATATACAACTCCTCGTGATGCACATGAATGGATGAATGATTTGAAAGAACGTGTTAAACAATTGGATCGACTTTCCCGTTCTAACAATTTGAAAGCGGAAAGTATTTGGCTTGGAGGAATGTTTTTCCCTGAAGCTTACATCACTGCAACACGACAATTTGTAGCACAAACTAATGGATGGTCGTTAGAACAGTTAAATATGCATGTTCGTGCGGTTGGGAAAGGTGTTGAACAACAAAAACAACAGCAAGGGCCAACAAGTTTCTCACTTACAGGTTGGGTTAACCACTAAAATTTGAAAAAAAAACAATTTTTTAGGCCTCCGAGCAGTTGGAATTAATTGTGAATCCCCAAACAAAATAAAGTTGACAGATTCTATTCACTCAGAAGTTGACAAACTTCAATTTGTTTGGACATTGGAGAAGCAAAAGGAGAAGGAAGTTGTTTCTGTTCCGGTTTATTTGTATTCAAATCGTGCACAGTTCCTTTTTGAATTATTTTTTGTTCCCGTTAATTTTGATAAGGCATTGCTTAGTCAGCGCGGAGTGGCGCTCTTGACAAATTCATCATTTTAAATATTTTTTTTTGTTTGTTTAATTTTGTTTATGTATTAATTTGTATGTTTTTTTTCTGCTTTTGTTTTAAATTGCTTTTTCTTTAAATTATAAATTTGATTTTGAATAAATATTGTAAAAACTATTTTCTACATATTTTTTAAATGGACAAATATCCATCTCTATTTATTACCCCTTCGAAAAAGGCTCAAAATAATAAATTACCCGTGGAATTAAATGAGATCTTTGACATTTTTAAGAAAATCGAACTGGTTTAAATGAGGGATTGTCAAATCTGGTTTTATCTTGTCAGAACGTTCCGGATAAAAAAAATTGCCGACCGTTATTGCAATACGGAAACAGACCGAGAATGGGCTGACCATTGCGAGTTTTGTAAAAGGGGAAAAAATGGGAATGAAACTCAAAATTATCCATTTTTCTGAATACAAATTAAATACTATTTATAATTTTCTTTAAAAAAGGATTAGGTTTTTACACTCAAGGCATGTTCAAGAAAATACAAAATAAAGATCCTCAAGTTCCTCAAGTGCAAGTTCCAATTTTGAGGCTGCCTGTTGATTTAGACTAACAACAGATTCACTAATCTCAAGCGCATTTTTGGCCTTCACAATATTTTCAAGCTCCTCTTTAAGTCGATTAAACTTATCTTCGAAATTAGATAAAATAGTTAAAGCATCTTTAGGACGAATTGCTCCTTTTACAGGTCTAGATTTGTTCCATTCACTAATGAGATCACTAATGTGTTTTTCTAAAAGTTTATCCTCTTCGTGAATTCTTGTTTGAAGATTTGTAATCTTAAATAAGACAAAATTATTTTAGCTGGCTAAAAGTTAAGAAAAACCTGTGTTTGAATCGCAGTATCCTTCATTTCCAAAACATCCATTAATGCTGACCACTCACCTTCCACATTTTCAGCATAAAGCCAAGACGGAGGAAATGTAAAACGATGATTATTTAAGAGTTTTTGGCCCGTACAATAACTGCTTACCTTAAAATATTAAAATATAGAGCTTAAAAAATATTAAAACAGACTTTATTTTTGAAGGGAATGATTTGCCTTTTCAAATTTTGTACTTGAGTAATAAGAGCAACAGTGTCACTTGTATTGGTTGAATCAATACTTTGGGATTCGAGCTCAGAACGTGCACTCGAAATACGTGCAAAAAAGTCTTGCATTGAAGTTCCTAACAATAAGATAAATTTATCAATTATTTAGATGGATACAGCTCAAAACTGCGCGATCGAGACCGCGCAAATGGAGCAATATGATATTAAGCAATTAATCATTTTATTAGCACCATAGGTGAAAGTTTTGGACTTCGGGTTATCCATAAAACCAGAATTGGCCAAAAAGGTTAAATATTTTAAAAATGTGCCTGAATTGGAGAGCTTTTCAATAGACCCAGTCCAAGTTTACTAACGAACGTTTGAAAACCCGGATTTCATCCAGACATTTGGTTTGGAAGAGTTAATTAGTTTTGCGCAGTTTTGGAGCGTGCCACATTAAAAAACGAACCCAAAAAATTTCCAAATTCAGACAAAATTTCTTTTTGCCAATAATAATGTCTCGAGGAAATTTTCGACTGAACACGTGAGTAATCAACAGAGAAAGGGAATATTTTATGTTGAGATTCTGGCGAATCGACCATCGAACGAGATTTTTTTATTTCCAAGATCACCTAAAATTTAAATTGAAAAATGAAAAATAAAAATCAAAAATACTTTCATCCAATTAGTTAACTCAGATCCAAGTCTTTCAAAAAGAATATCTTGTTGCAGGTCCCAAAGAGCTTGATAACGAGTCCAATGTTTAACATAGTCATTTGTTTTAAGAAGAACATCATCAATTGCTTTGTACGCCTCAAAAAGTCGTTGCTGTTTTTTTGGAAGTTTTAAAAGAACACATCTGTAAGTACGAAGATCCTGATTTTGTTGAAGTGTCTAAAAGTTATATAAGTACTAGGTTGTTTCATAAAAAGGTCTTTTTAATCAACATCCTCAAACTTAACTATTATACGCTCGATGTTCCTCTTAATTCCCTAACATTTTTAACCATTAAATCAGGGGATTTGGGGGAGATGTCTGATATTTTAAAGCTGATTATATTCAACGCTCCTAACATAAGTCTATGCCCGTTCTGGTGTTACGACAATTGCGGATACGCACGTGCGGATGCGACGATTGCGGAGTAAAAATTTTTAAAATTTTTTCAAATGATTGAAATGATATCACGTTTTTTAGTCTCGGCTATCAGTTTCAGGCTTCTGATGGTTCCTGAATCATTTTTAGACTGACGTAGCACTGAAAACTTTAAAAAATCTTAAATTTTTTAAAAATTTTATATCCGCAATCGTCGCCCGTAATTGTCGTATCCGCAATTGTCGTACCGCCCTCGTTCTCATAATATGAAATTTGAATGCCAATGATAGAATGGTAAATGAATAAAATAGTAAAATGAATAAAAATTAAAATCACCAGAAAACGAGAAGAAATTCTTGGTTGTGCAGTTATTATTGAATGCCATTGATAAAATTGGTCAAAAAGATCAGATTTAGCCTTCTCAAGAGACGGAACAAGAGTAATGAACTGCGAAACAATACGGATCTCCAAAGATATTGTATTTATTTTAGGTGAAATGTTAGCTTCCCTCTCATCCTCCAATTCATCACGATTTTGTTGTAAAACTAATGTCCAAACATGAATTGCTTCTTCTAATCGACGAGCAAGCTTAGCTTCCAACTAAAATTAAAAATTCAAATTTAGAAGTAAAAGAGCTATATTTTCTTACAGTTTTATCAAGTTCTTCAATCCATTTGTGCAAATTAGAATAATCATTAAAAGTCATTTGATCAATTGATTTTTGAATAGACCCGATGATTTGTGAAATTGTTTCTTTATTATATCGACATTTATCAAGTGCAGCAAGCTCAACATCGATCTTATCAAGATATTCGATCAGATCCGTTACTTTCTCAAGAAAATTGTTCACAGCCTCCCCAAATTTACAAACATATGACTCAAGTTTAAAATTGGTCCAATCAGTTTTGTAACCCTAAAAATGAATGTTTTAAGAAATTAAGATTTCAATTTCGTTCTCTCCAACTTCCCATCTACATTAGAAACTGTTTATGAATAATATAAAAAGTAGAGCCCGGACAGTGAATGTCGTACGAGAATAGAGATTAAATATCTTTTGACTCATAAAGCTGGAAACACTTGTAATACTTTAGATTTTCTCATCAATTACTCTCAGAAAAAATTTTATAAGGAAAGTGAGATTGAATAAGACGTTGAACCAACTACAAACCTCAAGAAACAAGTCATTTATTTCAAGTCTATGGCCTGCAACCAAATTTTCAACTGATGGACGAGTTAAAATAATTTCATTTGTTGATTCATAAATTCGAAGAGATTCCATTAATGAAATTGCATAAGGATTATATTGACTAATTCCATGTGAATAACTCAGAATTCTGAATGGAACGTGAATGCCCATATTCTTTAAGTTTCTTACCTAAAAACAATTTAATTTGAAAAAAACATTAAAAATTAACATCTTTAGCAATTTGAATAGAATCAGCAGAATAATTAACACGAAGACGACAAATAACTTTCCCATCACGTTGTTGTTTTTCAACATAAAAAAGTCTGTCTGTGGTTGTTTTGCATTTTTCCAAAACTTTATCAGACCATTCTTTGAAAATTGCTGTAGTATCGAGTTGTCTCTTTAGTAAATCACATTCCCTCTTCAATTCTCTTCCTTAGAAAAAGAAAAAATCCTGTTATGCTACACCTCAACCTGACAAAAATTTTAAGTCTCTGGTTTTTCCCGGTCATTAATATATCCACCAACTCTCAGAGTTAAAATTTTCGGTTTCAGATATCCCGAGATAAGGAAAGGGAGTAGCATAAGTACCAAAAAATAACGGAAAATTGAAGTCTGAATACCCTCTTCTTCTTCCTTCCCCAAGGTATTAAAAATGGCCAGAATTTGCTTCCTTCCTTAACTTCACCCTAAGCCCCACTAACAATAAAAAGAAAGATGGAAGATTTGTTTCGTTGTTAAATAAGTGCCTTTAAAGAAGGCATCATGTATTTGTTAAATCCGGTAATTCTTTATTGACTGATTGCATGCCATAGGGACATATGTAGAGTGAAGTCGAGGTTTCTTGTAAGCAAATTATGTCCATTCTTATTGCTATGAGTAAGGAAAAAGGAGGGGGTATATACCAAATTAACCTTCAGAATGATTAACCCATTGTGTTCCCAAAATATCAGCAATTCTTTGTATATTCATATTAAGCTGCAACTCATTTTGACGAAGCCACATAACTTTTGCAGAAAATTCAGGTATATCATATCCTTCTACAACAAAAATTGCCAATTCCATCTTTTTTGGGTCAATAATAGTTTCTTGGAGAATACGAATATCTTCACGAACACGATCAATTAGAACAGCTTGATACTCCCTAATAGCAGTTTGAATATGAGGACGAACAAAAAGAGCATTGTAACGAGAAAAGATTGAAAACATATCATCTGCGCTTTTACAGCTTCCAAGTTGATCACGAAGATGTGAGGCTAACTAAAATGCAAAACTTATTGAAAAAGCAAAATCAGAAAAAGTAACCTGAGTTTCAATTCCAACGATATGATTTTTGTAATATTGCATAGAACTCTGCCAAGCTTGCTGACCAGAATGACTCAAATCAAGATAATTAACTTCCTTAATAGTCTCATATGCCTTGATAACCTAAAATAGCTTTAGACTAGTAAAATATAAATTACAAAAACCTCTTTCTCTGGATTAGTTTGTTTTCCAGAGACATTTCCAAGAGAATTTGCTCCTTTAAAACGTAAAACACGAGAGATAACATTGCTTAATTGTTCGTGCTGACGTCTTAAAAGAGAAAAAATTTAAAAAAAAAATAACAATACCGAAAGGTGGTAAGCTCATTCAATCTGTTTTCTAATTCTTTGTGACGATATTGATTTTTATGTTGAAATTTAACATCAGAACGCTGCCGCTTTGCAATCTCACGAAACATTGCCTGAATTTTGTCAGATTCCTCATCCCATTGAAACCAAATCTTTGTGCAAATTGCCATAACTTCGTCAAGTTCAGAAATAGGAGCATGCATAAGTAAACGAGGTTTGAGAATCTAAAAAAACATTTAAAGATAAAAAAATATAAGACACTAATACAACCTGAATCATCTGTTCACAAAGATCTGCCGAAATTGTATTGAAAAATTGTATAGCTCGTTTAACAGGATATTTTGTAATGCGTAATTTCTTTAAAACGTTGAAAATGTTTAGAATTGCTTGACGCAAAGAATCCAAATCAGAAGCACCCAAAAGTTCACTTAACGGCAAATCCTTCATTAAAACATTATAGTCTGAGACAGTTGTCAATTTGTCTTTTAAACCTTTTTAATTTAAAAAATCAGTTTATAAAAATAATGCAAAGCAAACCAGTATCAGATTGAAAAGAAGTCGTAACATGAAAACGTTTTCCTGCCTTTAACACATCTAAAGTAGTAATAACTTCAACAGAATCGCGTAATGCAGTAATTTTAACTAGAGCCTTCTCCAAATTAATCCAAAAAGTTGCTTCTTGTAGTGCAGTACCAGTTGATGGATCTCGATCCATATTTTTGACTTTTTGAATCGCTTTTACCCATTCTAAAACACCTTTTGAAAGAGAGCCCAAAAATTCGGGGTCTTGTCCAAGTTCTCCAAGATCTTCTAAAATATTTTAAAAAATAAAAAAAATAATCCATAGACAGTTAACCTGGTTTGGGTTTTCGATTTTGAGCTTTGGCTGCATCCACAATTTGTTGAATATAAGGGTTGATCTGAAGGCACAATTCTGGTATCTCCATATTTTGTTTTGTTAGCCCAACCAAAACTAGTGCTTCTTTTAAAGACTTTTCTATTGGAGCTAATTTGGAATAAACACGATCAGAATAACTTTTAACATATTGAAATCCTTCAATTAATCTAGTAAGTTCTTTTTGGAGATTTTCAATAAATTCATTCGGTTCTTGAAATCGAGACGTGTCAGATTCAGTATCACTTTGCATTATTATAATTTACTGAAACAAAAATTAGTAAAATAATTTAGAAAATTTATAAGGAATCGGTGAATAAATATCAAAAAGTTACTGACTGAAGGATGAAAATCAAAAAAAGTACTTATATGTAGGAAGGGAGTGCCTTAATCAGATGTCCTCATTACTTTTTTTAAAATTTATTGCCGTACAGCTACTATGGGGAGAGACGGAATTATAGGTCGTTAGGCAATTAGGAATTTATGTACAAAGAAAAAAATTCAAAAAATAATAATTCCAAACCCTTTTATTATAAATAAATTAAACAAAATTTTGAAAATTCCTACTTGCATCAATTCGTCAGTATTTCGCAAACATTTAAAAGACTTCAATTCTTTTCTTGATTAATGCTTACAATTAGAATACTAATAAATATAAATCATCAACAATCCCCCTCCAGATGTAAGTGCATACCTAAATAGCCTTCGTGGTTGATTTAATTACAACAGAAAAGTTGTTGATTTAGTAATTGTGAGACAAACAGAACTAAAAGCTAATCATCTAAAATTTTATCATTATTTAAAATACGAAAAAGTGCCAGAAATTTGTACGCTCAACCGACCTGATCGTCACACTCAGCTTCCGCACCAAACCGGCTCATTCTGGGACTACCCAGTTGAGTCCGCACCATTGCTCTATTTTGATTAATCATTTTTGTAGTATTCAAAGCTTTTCTAATATCATAACTTTGGAGAAAGATCCAGAATGTAGATTGATGTAGTTAAAATTTATATTCTATCAAAAAGGTGATAAATCACAAATCTGCTTTACCCTAGTGGGGACTCAACTGCTCCACAGAGTTATTGACAAAACGTCCTATGACAAAGTGTGTTAGACAGAATGACATTTCGTGTCAAAACATCGATTTCAAAATCACTTTGTCATACTATAAAAGCAAGGAATTTTCATACAGAGGAATAGCCTTTATCGATTGTATTGACTTTTCATTACGTCATTTACTGTTTTATGTTGTATAAGTTTTTCTCAAATATTATTTATACGTTCTAATTAAAATTCTTTATTAGTTAACTTTTAGAAATTAGCTTTTTTACAATCTTTTAAAAAAATTATAATGGCTGAAACAGCAGATAACAACACTACTGCCGCTACCGGTGAAACTACTCAACCGTCGGCTGAATACATCAAGATTAAAGTTGTTGGCCAAGTTTGTAGTTTAATTCTAATAACTAAAATTCAATGTTTTCATTTTTAGGACTCCAATGAAGTCCATTTCCGAGTCAAGTTTGGGACCAGCATGGGAAAACTGAAGAAGGCGTACGCTGAGCGTACAGGCGTTGCGGTTAGTTTGTGATAACTAAAACATGAATAATCTTTTGTTTTTCAGGTTAATGCGCTTCGCTTTTTGTTCGATGGAAGGCGCGTCAATGACGATGATACTCCGAAGAGCTTGGAAATGGAGGAGGATGATGTCATTGAGGTTTATCCTTGTGATATATATTCAATTAGCTTTTTATCTTTTTTTAGGTCTACCAGGAACAGTTGGGTGGCATGTGTTTGATGTACATCTGAAGGTCTTGTATGGTTATTTGGCAGTATCTCAACCTTGGCTTGGATTTTTTTGTTTCATTTGATGTTTTCGATTATTTGACGTAAAATATGACATGATTTTATCACCAATCTTTTCTCTAAATAAACGATCACTTTTGTTTCAATTTGTTTTATTTTTCACAATTGTTTTTTACAATTAATTATTTATTGAGTTACTTTTGTTCTTGTGGTTTTTGATAGATAAGATGTTAGTCTGAGCAACGATCACTAGGTTCAAGACCCGAGATTCTTGGAAACATTGTAATTCGGTCATCTTGTTATCATAGATTAACGGAGATTAGGGGTTTGATAGACTAGTTTCTGTTTAATGCGTTATAGTATAAGGAATGCGAGCAGTTTAACCTTCTAAATTAAAAAGTATCACTTTTAGATTTGCAAATTACTTTTATCTTAATTTCTGTTATTCAAAACAATGTCTAATTGGAAAGGAGGTGGTGGTGGAGGGCGAAGTGGTGGTGGAGGAGGAGGATATAGCCAAGGAGGAGGGCGTTCTGGTGGTGGCGGAGGAGGTCGTCCCGGTGGTGGTGGCGGAGGAGGCCGTGGAGGTGGCGGCGGTTATGACAGATCTGGAGGCGGAGGAGGTCGTGGTGGAGGAGGATATGACCGTTCTGGTGGTGGAGGTGGAGGATATGACCGCTCCGGTGGTGGTGGTGGGGGAGGATTCAGAGGGGGAGGTGGCGGCGGCTCTGGTGGATATGACAGTGGAAGATCTGGAGGAGGGGGAAGAGGAGGACCAGTCGCACCTCGCCCTATGCGAAATTTTCAAGTTGCAAAAGTAAATTTATTTTTTAGTCTTCTCATCATTTTAAATAATATTTTTAAGTTATCTGAAGCTGAAAATCCTTCAAACTTTAAAGGAGCCTTGGGGCGACGAACTGATGTTGTAGTCAATTATTTTAAATTAAAATTCAACACAAAAATGCATATTTACAAATATCGTGTAGACTTTTATCACCAATTGGAAGACAAACGTAAAGAAATTTCAACTACAAACAAGTTTATTTTTAAATTTAATTTTTTTTTGGTATTTTTTCCTTTTAGAATGGCTCTTCGTCAAAAGTTTTGGAGCTTTGTTTCAGCAAACGAAGCATATTTTGGGGGACGAAACAATTTGGTTTACGATGATTCTCATTTGTGTTATACTAGGAAAGAGTTGCCTGTCCAGTCTGGAACTGTTGGGGAAGTGACGATTGAAACGGATGAAGGAAGAAGGGTTTGTGATTATTATGATTAACTAGAGAAATTGGGTTACACTTGTTTTCAAACATTATTCATGACTTTTGAAAATATGGGGAAATAAAATCGGAATAAAACAAATTCTGGGAGGTATACTTACTGGTTTTTGCCTTTAAATTGTGTTTAAATTAGGAACCGGTTAGGAAAACTGGTCGATAATTCGATAAAGTCCGGTCCCTAGTTTAGCTAGTTATCTCTCCTTCAAAATTTTTAATTTGTTAAAAAACATTTAGGATGGAAACATGACCACAACTGTTATGGTAATTAAAGCAACAGGAACTATTTCAATCAAACCACAAGAAACTTACGAAGATGATGCTTTTCGCGTTTTAAATTTAATTATTACACAACAAGCTCGTTGTCCAATTGGTGCTCTCGACAGAACTATTCATTGTGAAGTTAGTCGTCTCTACATTAAACCACCAAATTCTTATCATGAACCTTTGGATTTGGGTGGATTTGAAATGCTTCGTGGATTATATGCTTTTGCAAAAAGGGGGTTAGCTCCGCCAAAGGGAAATGTTGGAAATGGTTTTGTTAATTTTGATGGTTTGTTTTTTTAATCAACAAACTAATATACAATCTTTTTTGCCATTTTTTAGTTGCCCATTCTGCCTTCTACAAAGTTGGATGTGATATTCTTCAATTCTATGCTTTTGCAAAGACGGGACGATTCATGAATGCAAGTGAAATTGAGCGACTTAATGATTATGGAATGAATCAGTCGCAGCGTAATGAATTGAGAACTCTTTTAAGTGGTTAGTTTTTTAAGTTGGTTCTTCGGTTGGGTTTTAGGTATTGTGTGAGCGCTTCTTGAATGGTTCGAAAATCTTTTCTTGACTTGTATATCCTTTTACTAAAATCTGAAACTGCATTCTAATGAAATTTTCATCAATCTTTTGTTTCAGGACTTAAAATGAAAAAGAAGCGCATTGCTGAAAATTTTGTTGAAAGTGAAGCTTCTTTCTGTGATGTTGTCGATAAATCTCCAGATGCTTACAAATTCGAATGTGAAGAACTTGGACGAACAGTTTCTGTGACTGAATATTATGCTGCTAAATACAACTACCAAGTTAAATTTCGTTCAATGCCTCTTATTAAAATTATGCCGAGAGAAAGAAATTTGGTTTTGCCGATTGAAGTTCTCAAAGTTTCGGATAAATTACAACGTTTACGTCGAAAATTGCCGGATGCATTGCAAGCTATGACAAATCAGGTTCCTTTTTTCTGTTTTTTTTTGTAATTTTTTTTTAACTTTTTAAGTATACGTCAACACCTCCTCGTCAACGTTTTTCTGATATAGACCAAATGGCTCGTGTTGAATGCAATTTTGATCAAAACCCAGTTATGAGAGAATTTGAAGTTGCTATAAATACAGAATTTCTTGAAATTGGTGCTCGTGTTTTAAATCCTCCAAGATGCGAATTTTCGGTTAATTTTGACAATTTTTTTTGTATTTCATTTTATCTTTTAAGAAATCATTTCGTGATATTATGGGAATCAAGGCCGTGGAAAAGCCTAATTTATTTGGAAGGCCAGTTAATATTATTTTTGATTTGGTTATTGTTGATGGATGTATTAGATTTGACAGATATCGGTTTGTTTGTATTCTTAAAATTTTATAAAAAATGTGACATTTGATCCCACAGCGCTTATTATTAAAATTTAATTTTCGAGATTGAATGTGTTCACATTTTAACGTTTTTTTTAATTTTTAGTGCAGCATGGGAAGCTTTAGTTCAGTCTTGTTCTAATAGAGGAATTACTGTGCATCCAGAACCTGCGGGTGTTTCTGAATTTAACACTCGCCATAAAGATCAACTCGCTAATTTAATCGGTTCTCGTAGAGAAGCAGCAAAAAATTGGGGTCAAGGTGTTATGCCTGTTATTATTGTTGCGATGCCGGATAATCGCTGGATTTATCGTTTGTTTTGTTTAATTTTTAAATTAGAATATTTTTGTAATATTTTGTCAATCCATTAAATATTTCTCCTTCAGAATCTTTCAAAGGAATTTGTGAACTTCGTTTTGGAATGCGCTCTCAAATGATTTCTCAAAAAACTTGGAACAAACTGCAAAATGAAGCTGGGAGAGGTGGTCCAATGTCTAGTGCTGTTGCTAGAAATATTTTTTTGAAAATTAATGCAAAATGTGGAGGAGTTAATTGCAAAATTGATGCGAATGCGACTGAGTATTTTTTAAAAAATATTTTTTTAATTAATAAATTTATTTTAAAGAAAATGGGGGACTTTTGTCAAAAAAGAAGCACCAACACTTTTTATTGGCATTGATGTAACCCATCCAGCGCCTGGTGATACACTTTCTCCTTCAATTTCTGCTTTGGTTGGGAATATTGATTTGAATGCTACTCGGTAATTAATTTGGGGTTTTTTTTTTAATTTTTGGGGGTTTGGAAGAGTTCTTAATTTCCTTTCAAACATCTAATAATATGTCAAAATATCTTGTTTCTTTGGTTTGTTGATTTTATAGTTCCTTTGAAAGGTTTAAAATTTTAATTCTGTTCTCTACTTGAAGTTATACCTTCTCTCCTTATTCTTGAATTTTATTCTAATTTTTTAAATTATTCTACACATATTTTTCTTTAGTTTTACTGCAACTGTTCGTGCACAACATCACCGAACTGAATGGATTGAAGATATGGGAGAAATGTTTTATGAACGACTTGTACATTTTCAGAAGGTTTAAAAATTTAAAATTCTCTTTTTGAGACAATAATTAATTTTAGGGTTCAAAACTTTTCCACGGAACTGAATTACGCCCTTCTAAAATAATTGTCTTCCGTGATGGGGTGTCTGAATCTCAATTTGAAGGAGTTATGGAATTTGAAGTTTCATCAATTCGAAAGGCTATTGACAAATATTTTGAAGGAGTTCAAAAACCGAGACTTACAGTTGTTGTTGTGCAGAAGCGACATAATACACGATTTTTTGATAAAAACGATAATGATGAGAAAAAGTATTTAAATTTTAAAATATTTTTTAAATTTAGTTCTTTATAGCAAAGGAAATCTTCAGCCTGGAACTGTTATTGATGGACATATCACAAGTTATTCAAAAGAATTTTATTTGTGTTCACAGAAGGGAATGCTGGTATGACAATTTTTTTGATTTTTTTTAAGAAAAATTTTTTTGGGAAGTATTGACTGATTAGGTGATTTTCGGATAGAATTCCCCACAACTTCCTCCAATTTTCCTATAAATTTTATTTTTTTAAGGGAACATCTCGTCCTTCACATTATTTTATTTTAATGGATGAAAACAATTTTACTGCGGATGAATTGGAGACTTGTTCAAACAATTTGTGTTATTTATTTGCACGTGCCCCAATGCCTGTATCCATTCCTGCGCCTGTTTATTATGCTCATTTGGCGTGCTTTAGAGCTAGACATCACTATGCTGCTGCGGATGATGAATTGCCTGTTGGGTAAATTTTTTGATTTTTTTGGGAAAAAAATTTTTTACATAATTTTTAAGCAAAAATGGGCAGCCTTTACCTAAAGATAAACTGCAATCTGGTGATAAAATTTTACAGCAACCTTCAGAGGCTGTTATAGTTGAACAGGGATTGAAGCCGAGTATGTATTTTTGTTAAAAGAATATTAAATAAATAGAGTGATGAGTTTTAAAGGAAAATGTGTAAAGTTATTTTAAATTAAATTTCGACTTATCGGTTATATTAATTGACTCTTAATGTTGAACTTCATATGTTTAGATACACCTTTCTAATTTCACTTTAATTTATTAAGATGCTTTTTTTAATTGCTTGTCTATTGAGCTATGGTGAGGGTCCCCCCTATAAGATACAATTTTTTTCAGCTTCAAGGGTTTATCTTTATAATGAGGTTCAACTGTAATATATTACTTCTCTTTAAATTTATTTAATTTTTTTTTCTTTTAAAAAAATTTTTTTTGCTAAAAATATTAAAGTAAAAATAAATATTTAAATGTTTTATTCGTCTTGTTTTTCACTAATATCTTCAATAGAATTGTAATTAAGCCATAATTGATGTAAAATATCAGAAGTTTGTATATATCCAACATTTGAATTAATCATTCTCAAAATAACAATATCATCAATTTTTAAAAATTCTCTAATAAATTTTCTGACGTCTTGAATTGTTGGGAAATGATCGTGTAACTGGAAGGGAGGGAAAATGGGAAGGATTAAAAAAAATTTTTTTCTAAAAATTGCCTTGAGTGCATCAACAATCATTTCTTCATTACTTTTCATAGAAAATATTCTGTATATCCACAAAGAAATATTTAAGGGTAAAATAAAAAGTAAAAGGAAAAACCAGAGCCATAAAAATATAAAAATCTTTTCGGCGAACCTTTAAAAGGGATTTTTTGGGGAATTTTTTAATAGAAAAATATATTTACATATTAATCATAAGAACACATTGAACTGTGTGTTCCCTGTATTGGCCAATATCTCGAGTTTGTAAATCACAGAAAGTAACCTGAAAATTATTAAGAATTTTGAGTTTATTATTTCTTAAAATGTGTCAGTAAGGGAACATAGTTTACTGTAACTGCGAATTTGGTATATTTTCTGGTATCAATCGATAGAGGACCATGGACTTACTATTGTGAAGTGATGTCCGTTTTCTTGCAAAATCAATTAGGGCCGAGTTATGGTCATTCAAAGTTTCAGTCCGTAGGGGAGTGATTAAAGCATAAGGAAAGGAGAGAAGCGAGTTATTTCCTTAATTCAGAAATTTTTCCCTCAGAAATTTTTTTAAAAATATCTAAATTTAAATAAATCAAAAAATATACCCTAGGAAAGAATCCATTATTTCTCCAGTCGACCTATTTAAAAATTAATTTATTTTTAATTTTAAAAAATAAATCAAACCCCATCAACAACAATTTGCCATAAAATATTAAATCCCCAAAATAAATCCCACGTTCCCAAAAATAAATTAATTAAAATTAATTGAATTAAAATTGATAAAAACATTAAAATTTTCATTAACAAATAAATTGCAGTTAAATAATAATTGGAAGATTGGGCTAAAGAGAGAGAGATAATTAAAATAGAAGAGACTTTTCTCTAACCTCTAGCATTTGTATGGGCAATTAAATGTCCAGCAATTCTTTTAGATTTATTCTTATATTCCAAACTTTTTTTAGTTTCTTTATAGGCTATTTTAGCCAAATCGTTAATTTTTAATTCTGATAGAAAAAAAAAATTTTTTTAATTAAATTTTTAATTAACCACTAAAAGAACACAAAATTTTAAAAATCATTTTTGGGGCAAAACACAGCAAAGCTTGCAATGCTAGAATGTAGGGAATCCATTGGTAGTAACGAAGTTCGTATTTGCGACGGGCTTGTCTGTTCTCTGGTGAGAGCCTAACAAATAATTGTTTTTATTTGGTCAATTAATTGTTTTTTAATTTTAAAATTTATTTTTACACGGAAAGTACAAAACGCCCACTAACGTGAAAATCTCAAAATGTCCAATAGGCTAAAATTTTAAAAGGGTCAGAGAATTAAAAATTTCAAAATGTCCAATAAGTTGAATTTTCAAAATGGTCAGAGGACTTAAAAATTTTCAAAACGCCAATAACTTGAAAATTTCAAAATGTCCAGTCCCCTAAAATTTTAATAATGCCCACTTAAGAATAATTTGATAATTAGAAAAAATTATCTCACAATTTGCTGCTCTGATTCTGTGCAATATAATAAGTATTCTCTACAAAACAATAATTTTCTATATAAGACTCCCAAGCTCCCTTTCATAGAAAATACAAAAAATTTTATTTAAAATTTATTTAAAAAAAACAGTATATTCTGCAGGTAACCAACATTGTAGGGGGTCACCAACATATTGTTTTGCCATAATTAGAACCTTTAAGAAATTTTTTCTTTAAATTTTTTAAAGTTTATAAGATTTTGGGGGGAAAATTCAAATTCTGGGCAATTTTTAGAAGAAAATTCTTTTAATTCCCCTCAACAAAAATTACCGCAAAGAATCCAACAATATAAACAGTGGTAGCATATATGCATCTATCTACAGAATCGTCATCATATTCTTTTTTTACTTTTGAAATTAATTGTCTTAATTTATTATCCATTTTTCTTCTTTAATTGAAATTAAATTGAGTTAAAATTAAGTTAATTAGAAAATCACTTCTTAAATAAGGTTTTCGGATCCGGATCTCCGAAGATTTCCAACTATCCGACAACCTTATTCTTAAATATTCCCTAATTAAATAGTACAAGGAAAGAGAAAAGTTTTTTTTAATTGTTTCTCTTTTGAGGAGGGTCAACAAACGACATTTTTGCTTGAGAATTTTATTTGAAATTAAGGGTTAAATACAAACAAAAAGGATTTTTAAATCACAATGATTTTTTGCAATTTATTTTAATATTTATTTTAAATTTTTTTTCTTGATAAAAAAAGGAATTAATCAATGAAAAGTATTCCTAAAGAAAAAAAAATTAAATTTTATAGTTGTTTGATAAGAGATTATTTGTTTATTTTTTAAATATTTTTCTTGAAAACTCCCCCCTCTCTTTCATTTAAATTCCTTAAAAGAATCTGTAAATTTTTCAAAAAAAATTTACAAAAATATTTTTTAAATAAAATTTACTCAAAAAATTTTTATTTTTTAAATTTGTTTTGTAAATATATAAGTGAAGTTAAATAAATCAAAAAAAGAAAGAAAGAAAAAAATAAATAAAAGGGTTAAAATGAAAAACCAAAAAAAAATAATTTTACAAAAAAAAATAATTTAAATTTTTAACGAATAATTCTTCCATTACTTGCAACACCAATGTGCCCATTCAAAGCATATTGAAGTTGTTTACGAGCATTTGCTGTTACATTTTCTTGTGATTGTTTACGCATAGATTCATCTACTTTCCAAACATGCCAAATACGAAGAACTTCATCCTTTAAAAAAAATTTTTTTTTAATTTAAGAAAATGGAAAAAGAAACAATATTTTCTATATATTTTAACCAAAAATAATATGTACTAGGAGATTTTTATTATAAAATTTTTGGGAAGTCTTTAAAAATCGAGCTTTTTTCTTTTTATTTTCCTTGACCATTAAAAAAATTTTTTTCAACCCTCCCCTTTTAGAAAATTTTTATTCTCTTCCTTATTCTTTTTTACATAAAATGGAATTGAAAGGAAAAATTGGATGTATTACCATTTTTATTTTAATTACTCAACAGCTTCCGCATTTTGTGGACGAATGCAGAATCTGTAGACAAATAAACAAATTCCCGGAGAATATTTAGAAAATTTTTAATTTTTTATAAAAAATAAATTCTTTAAAATAAATTAGATTACCTGACTTGCAGTCATAACATATTCTCCACAAGGGCTTTGACAAAGACTTAAAGCCCTCCCTCCTTGACCATTATTTAATTCAGCCGTAGGCTCAAATTTTTTAATTTTATTTGGTTCATGATGCCAAACACGAACGCCAGCTTTTGGGGCTCCATGGCCAGTAATCATTTCAGAATGGAGTTTATTGAAAAGAATTCCGGTTATCTTTAAAAAATAAAAATTAAAAAAAAATTTTCAAAAAAACTTGGCTTTGTGTATCCAACGTAAAATAAGGCGAGCCATCATTAAGATCCCAGAAACGAATTGTGTGGTCACGCGTTCCTCCTCCAGTGGCTACCAAATTGGAAGGGCCGAGGCCTATTTGAGGTACCTAAAAATGAGAATTTTTTTCAGAAAAAAATTTATTTTGCCAACAAACATATTCAATAGCTTTAACCGCTGCAATGTGATCATCAAATCGGTAAAGAGGAGGCTAAAAATTTTTTTAATTTATTTTAAAAATTAAAAGAAACCGCATTAAAATTAGATAATTGTGTCTTCTCCCAAACATGTACTAAACAATCAGAACCCCCACTTGTAAGAAAGTGTTCGTCTGGACTCCATTTAAGACCACAAACTTCGCTGGAGTGAGAAGAGAAAACGCTAGAAAAAAGTAATTTTTAAATTTAAATTGATTAAGATTTTTCAACAAATATTTGAAGTTTTAGTCAAAAAAGGTTCTTTCAACAATTTAAAACCAGAAAATAAAAATAATTTGTTTAAAAAGGATTCGAACCCTCTCAATGAAAACAAAAGAACCTCCACTTATCCTACACCAACGGACAGCCTAATATAGTCTTTTTTAAATTACGGAATAAATTTTCTATTTAAATCAATCCACTTAATGTTAAATTTCAAAATAAGTACAAACAAATAATTTTTGAAAAATTTAATTTAAAAACAAACCTAATCAAAGATTTAGGCATTCTAACATCGTGATGATAAATTTTTCCATTTCTAGAACCACAACTAAGTTCTCCCTTTCCTGTCCAACAAGCACAAGCTAAACGCATTCCTTCAGTTCTTATTGTTCGAAGAACATTTTTACTTATTGAATCGATCAACTAAAAAATAAAAAAATAAGCTGTTAATTGATTTTATTTTAATGAATTAAGGGGACAACTAATTCAGATGTTAATAAAAATATCTAAAGGCATGGGAGAAAACTTGTACTATTTTTAAATGTTTTATAGTAAAAGGAAGAAAAATAAACGGATTCACATAATATAAATTTTAGTTGCGGTTTTTAACTCCTATCTAAAAGTAGGGAGGTAAATAACACTCTTCTATTTCCTCTGGACTATTTAACCCGGCCATCTAATACTAAAACCCAAGATATAAACTCACAAGGAGAGGTTGCGAGGTGTCCGACCTAAAAACGGTCGAGACCGGGCTCATTCGATAGAGAATGTGCCAGATCTTGGCCAGATCAAAAAACGGGCAAAAAATCATTGCTAGAAAGGGCACATTCTCTATCAAATTCTCGACCGTTTTTAGGTCGGACACCTCGCAACCTCTCCTTGTCAACATATGTGTAAAAGTCCCACTAATCAATTTCTCAAAAATTTAAAATATTTAAAAACCTTTAAAGTCCCATCAGAAAATCCAATAGCAATATACTGCCCTTCTTTCGACCATTTTGCAACTGTTGGATTAGCCTCCAAATTCTCAAAATCTTTCAATTCATCCACCGCCCCAGTTGCAGCATTCCATTGGAAAATTTTATTCCCCAAAGTGACAGCCACAACATTTGCTTTACTCCAATCAATTAAATTTGTATCTAAAAAATAAAATTAAAAAATAATTTTAAAAAATTGTTCAAACAAAAATCGTCCAATAAACTCGGAGCATCCAACATTCTTTCGGGTTCTTTAACTATATAACGTCTTGAACGTTTTATACAAGTTGATGATGGTTGTATACAATGAAAGAGAACATTTGTTTGTTGGGCACGATGACCTAAAAAATTTTTAAATAAAAAATGGATGAGAGTGTAATTTCAAGGATTGGATTTTATTAAGAAAAATTGTTGGCAAAGAATGGTTAAAATGTTAGGGGTCTGGACCTAGATGAGCAAGATCTATAGAAAATTAAATTTTGGTATTATTTTATAATTATGGTCCAAAATATGGATGGATAGTAGAGATCGAGCTGGGTCTGGATCAAGGCCTGGGTTTTTCCTGTTTTTGACCTTCGTGGGTTTTTCTTGGGTCCGGGTCTTTCTGGACTACAGGCCCAGGTCAATGAAGCAAACCCAGAGCCCTGGAACAGGCTTTTAAAAAATCTCGATCTCTAATAGGTAGACTAATTCTCCCATAAAAGATAAAGGGGAATATCATATGCATAAGCATCAAGGACTGTTGCCAAATAAATTATTATTAAATCTCAAAGTCCAATCTTACGAAAAATAATAACCTATAGTTTTTTAATTATATAAAAAATTACCAAATCGAGCAATCGGAGCAAGACCTTTTCTAAATACAAAAAACTAGAAAAACAAAACAAAAATTTCAAAGAAAACCTAAAGGCACAAACTCTATCTCCCTCAATTCCATTATTTAAATTATTGTCTGATTTAACTCTCATCATCTGCCTTTTTGCTTGTTGTTCTAATTTTGTAGCCGGGCTGGTTGGGCAAGACATTGACGTATCCAAACATGTAGCGTTTTCATCATCCTTTAAAGAAGTTTATGAAAAATTTTTTTCCCATTTTTTCTTTCTTAAGTTTTCCATTTTTTCCTTAAGAATGTACATAATGGTCAGACCTCGACCCTATATGAAAACAAGGGCCCCTTGATTTTTTCTTCATTTTTTCCTGTTCCTTCTTCAAGTCTTCCTCTTTTTTCTTATTTTACAAAATTCCCTCCTTTTTTTTCGTCGGAATTTCATCAATCAAAAAATGATTCTTGGATTCTCTAATATCCAAAAACTTAAAAAACACAAGAATCTGTTACCTTTAATGCCAGTTTTCAAATATTTCCGGTTTCGCAAATTTTATGCAAAAATCTAATCGCTTTAGATTGATAAAATTCCAAATAAGGTGGCGGATCCGGATCCGAAAAAAGCGGATAACGGGAAATTTTTGGTTCGGATCCGGATATCCAAAGATTTCCAACTATCTGCCAACCTTAATTCCAAAGGCAAAAAGAGGTAATTTTGGAAAATAAGAAAAAAAGGGGGAAACACCCCCTTAACAATTACCCCAAACTCAATTTAAAAAAATTAAAAAAAACCAATAATTTAGAAGTTAAAAGATGAGTAGCCAATTCCAATTGTTCTTCACTTCTAAGACAAACATAACGATCTCCTTCATTCACTTTCCCCTTTATATAATTTGGATTACGCGAAGGTGTTGTACTGATTTTGTGAACAGCCGAGAGAACATTAGCCCCTCCCTTCCAATCCGGCGTTCGGCTTGTCATTTTTCTGAGTTTTAAAATTATTTTTTGATGAGTAATTGTGTTGGTTGTGTAATGGATTAGTTGTTTATTTGCTAGTAATATATATGTTAAATCTACGGAAAAAATTAGAAAAAATTAAAATTAAATAAAAGTTTAAATCAGTCAAGAAATTAGACAGGAACGAGTTGGTGGGAAAAATGGCAAACAATTAACAAAAGGTAAAAAACAAAAGTTAGATAAAAAATTAATAAACAGCGTCACCCTACTCTAAATTTAAACTAAAATTTTACACAAAAAACATTATGCCAAAATTATAAAAACGCCAAATCAATAAATTTTTGAAGGATTTTTGCCTATATCAATTGGTTCCCTAACGTTTCGTCACTAAACTTTTCGTCACCGAACCTTTCGTCAAAACCTTTCGTCACTGAACCTTCCGTCACCAAACCTTTCGTCACTGAACCTTTCGTCACCAAGACTTTATTTTTAAAAATCAAATAAGAAGTTGTCAAAAATGACAAATTGATCATAATCGGTAATTTAGTTATATTTACTGTGTTGCTAAACTAAGATAACGAAGTTAAGCAAAAGTTTAGCCAGGAATCGAACCAGTATCGGAAAAAGTGCATCTCGATGTGCAATCTGTTCGTGGTTTATCCACGCCCTAAGCCAACCGTCGCTATAAGTGGCCTCCTCATCATCGCCAGGCAATATTTCTGGATGAGCAACTACATATGATGGACCAATATATGTGAGAACGAAATATTTTAGAAGTTCCTATATTGTGTATAAATAAATACAACTACTCAATGTTATATTACCAAAACTTCATCTGCAGGAGGACCCATTAGCACGCCCATTAAAATACACATAAATGTGTAAACCTCATTAATAAGCACAAATGCCAGAGCCTAGGAAAGAAACTCTAATGAATTGGAGGAAATACGGTAGATACTTGAAGTGATCGGAGCAAGTTTTTATCATTGTTATTATTTCTATAACGAGCAGATAAACCAGGCAGTGCTTGTATATGCTTGTATAACGCATTTCTAAGATGAAAAACACATTCTCAAAAAATTTTCTAGAGCTAGTTTTTCCTAAGATTTACCGGTAATAGTCGAATGAGGGAAGACTTGGCGCACAGCTGATATCTCAAATTGTTCAAAATCACACATGACACGTTCTGGAGCCCAGTCTTGAATGCGATTTTGAATTGCTCGGAAAACGTTAATATATCCTTGAACGTGTTTCGTGGGTAAACAAGCAAAGATGCAAGGTACTCTCTTTTTATGGTGAATAGTGACGAAAGGTTCAGTGACGAAAGGTTTGGTGACGGAAGGTTCGGTGACGAAAGGTTTTGACGAAAGGTTCGGTGACGAAAAGTTTAGTGACGAAACGTTCGGCCACCATATCAATTGTCCGCAGATTCTGCGGTCTGTGCACAGTAGTGAACGACATATCGACTTTTTCTTAAGGAAAAAAAGTCGTTTTAAAAAAATCTGCAATTATTCGCGAACGACTTTTTTTAATAAACAAAACGCCAGAACTACGTAAATATCGATGTTTTACGCCAAACGATTGCGAAACGACTTTTTTGTATCTCTTTTTCTCTAATTTTTCATTATATTTCCTTTCTCTTTTTCTATTAATTTTCGTCTCTCTTGTTTTGTGCAGTCCATTTTTCTTGGAATCCAAAAACTTTGTAGGGCCATAACTTCCTTTATTTTTGTCTGTTCGAATTATTTTTGGCACCATTCGAAACAGCTCGAAAAGCTCCATCGAATGAAACATCAAACTTACAAAACATACTAATTTTGTATGTTTTGAATAATTAAAAGAAAACAATAGAAAAAAACGAAGAATTGATAAAAAAAATTATCATCTACTTGATTTGGGGTCGCTTTAGTATATTCCCACAGATTTTCCAGCGAAGATTCTGTTGAACATTTTCTAAAGAACATTTTCAAATGTAGTCGAATCTTGACTCTAGGCTTTTCTTGGGCTTTTTCGGGCATAGGGGGAAGTTAAAAACAAAATTTCAATAAAAAAATGAGACAAATAAACAAAAATTTATCAAAAAAACTAAAAGCCAATGTCTCGTTTCACTCATTAGATTTGTGGCCCTAAAGAGGGCCGTTTGGGTATTCCATTAAGACTGCAATTCAAAGGTTGCCAGGCAGAATCACTTCAACAGCAAATCGCCCGAGCACGTCGTTGTAACACTTAGAAAAATGAATTAAAAAATTGAAAAAATTTTAAAAAATTCCAAAAAAATAAGATTTAAAAAACAACCTCTCCTATTGTTTCCCCATTGTTGCAGCCGTAGGATGGAGTTCGACACACATCAAACAAGTTTTGATTAAACATAAAAAAGAAAAAATTTAGGAATGAAAAAAATTTAGCAACTAATTCTAGGATCAATGAAATCTGACCAATATTCAGATTTCTCAATATTCGGATACAGATCACTGAATATTGAGAAACCTTAGGGGCGGTTTTTTGGAGTAAAAAAGTTTATACAAACGATAGCTCATTCAAGTTTCAGGGTGCGAAATTCGGTTCGGGAAGTGTAATTTAACCCGGAAAGTAATTTACCCACAAATTATAATGCACCGAAAAACAAAATAACCTGATAATGGTTGCTGCTCCAAATGTCGTTGATGGTAAGTGTTTGCTTCTGAAAATTCACTACTACCATTAACAATAAGACTTCCAAATGTTGTACTAGGAGGCTAATGAGACAGGCATTAATTCTACAGCTTCAAAATTTCAATTTTTCTGCAATTTTCCTTCAAATTTCCTTTCCTACCTCCAAAGCCTTAAAAAAACTTTTGTAACCCCTAAAAATAAAAAAAATGAAATCCAATTTACAAAAAACCTCCTTACAAAATTGAGAGACTGCACTGAACGAAAATTAATAGAAAAAGAGAAAGGAAATATAATGTGAAATTAGAGAAAAAGAGACACAAAAAAGTCGTTTCGCAATCGTTTGGCGCAAAACATCGGTCAGTTGAGCGTGGCCGATTGAGCGTGGCCGGTTGAGCGTGGCCGATTGAGCGTGAGGACAGTTGAGCGTGGGCCAGTTGAGCGTGGGCCGTTTGAGCGTGGCCAGTTGAGCGTACCTTGATAACTGGCCAGTTGAGCGTCAATACCTAAAATAACTACAACAAATGCCTATGTGGCCGAAAGATTTATTCAAAAATCTAAAACTTGAACATAAAAACTTAGTAAAAAACTTTTTGTCTTCAGCAGAATTATATTAATCAAAAACATAAAATCCTGTTCGGTTTTAATCCGGTAAAAATAATTTCAGGAGTACGGCAGAAATTACGGATTCCGGACCGGACTCTGTTTTTTCCTGATTTTTCAAAAAAAATTTCATTAATTTTTGTGTTAAAATGTTGTAAGTCCCAAATCCGGTATAAAAAATTTGCTGGCCCGGATCCGGATTTTCAATTAGAGTCGGATCGAATCCGGCCGGATTTTTCTGATTAATCCGGTCCGGAAAAATCCAGAAATCGCAAAAAAACCCGGATTTGGCACCCGGACTCGGGAAAAATCGGCGGGATCTGTCCGGCGCCGGGCACTAGTAATAATATATTGACGCTCAACTGGCCTGTTATCAAGGTACGCTCAACTGGCCACGCTCAACTGGCCACGCTCAACCGGCCCACGCTCAACTGTCCTCACGCTCAATCGGCCACGCTCAACTGGCCACGCTCAAACGGCCACGCTCAACAGGCCCGTTCCGCAAAACATCGATATTTACGGTAGGGGACCATTGAGTACCGCCGATTGAGTACCGCCGTTTGAGTACCGCCGGTTGAGTACCGCCGTTTGAGTCCCTGGCCGGTTGAGTACCAGACCGGTTGAGTACCGCCGGTTGAGTCCCCACCAAAATGGGGACGTTTGAGTCCCCGCATTTATTTTTAGGATCTTGAGGGATTAAGCAAGATATCTGGAGATTTGGAGAGGGAAATAGGTGTCTATGGTGAGATTATGGGGGATAATGTTAAATATGGAAGGATTTCGAGCGATTTTAAGTGATTAAAGGGGATATGGGCGAATTTAAGGGTGGTTGTGGTATATACTTTGGGGGTATATTATATATGAATAGAATGAGGGATTATAGGTACCTATCAAAATACCAGGTACCACCCCTAAATTGGTAACATACCCGTAATACTTCCGTCCCGGGAAACATACATACACTTAGTGCCTTTTAAGACCAAGTATTCGTATACAAGTATGCTTAATTCCTATTTGAGGGATATAATCTATAATCCCTCGTATATTCCTATATGTATAATGTACCCCAAAGTGGTATCATATCCGCAATACACCCTTACTGGGAATCATACATAATTGTGTAAATCCTAAAAATAATCACGGGGACTCAAACGTCCCCTTTTTCGTGGGGACTCAACCGGCGGTACTCAAATGGCCAGGGACTCAACCGGCGGTACTCAATCGGCGGTACTCAATGGTCCTGTTCCCGATATTTACGTAGTTCTGGCGTTTTGTATTAAAAAAAAGTCGTTCGCGAATAAAAGTAGTTATTCGCCGCGAATCGACGAAAACGTAGATATGTCGTTCACTAGTGCACAGCGGTCTGTGATTTTTTCCCCTTTTATTTATAAAATGACCAAACATTTTCAAGGCAACTTTTTTTTCAATTCTGGCATCTTTAACGAAATAAATAAATTTAAAAGGATTAATTTTTATTCAAAAAATTCACAGAATGGAGGGGGATTTTATTTAGGGCATTTTTTCAGTACATATAAAAATAAGAAAATTTTAGAATCAGAAATCTTTCTACCCAAATTTTTATTTTTTAAAATTAATGGAACTTACCGTATTTATTCTAATAGAATGGCAGCCATTCTATTTTTCAATACCCCAAAAAATTGTCATTCAATTGGAGGTGCCATTCAAATGGAGGCTGCCATTCTATTTTTCATAGGTCAAAAATTGAGATTGGGATTGTTGAGATTGAGATGGATGATTAAGAAAATTGGCAATTCGACCAACTTTTTTTGGAAAATTCGATATTTTATAATTTTAATAGTGAATTTTCATCTACGTATCACTATAAGATTCTTAAGTTTTATGTCTCGGGACTAAGAGTCAAATTTTGATTAAGATAGGTGCAATACAATCAAAATTTCCTGCACAGTTGGGTCCTGATTGCTTATCAAATCGTGGAATTTTGGTGAAATATAGTGGGATCAAGTGACATTTGGAGGGATATTGGGTTTTGGAGGGTTATCGAGAGTTTGACGAGGATGTTGGGTGATTTGGCGGGATAAAGGGATCTAGATTTGTTAGCTTTGAGGGATTTGAGGGGGATTGCTTTCAAGCATTTAAATTGACTTCTACTTCAAAAATAGCAGTCATGGCCGTACTAAAAGGAATACTAATCTAGGTACATAATTAAGGAAATAATCCATCCAAAATCATTCACATCTCCCTCAATCTTTCCTAATCAATCTTGATCATACGCTGATCATACGCATCACCAAAAAATTTGTCTATGAACGAAAAATTGTCTTGAGAATTGTTAATTACTAGTCTTGAGACTCAGAGTCAAGTCTTGGTCTCGGGTCTTTGGGTCAAGTCTTTGGGTCTTATCCCTCATTATCCTCTCAATCCCTTGATATCCCTATCAAAAACCACTTTTTTGCCCTAGAGATGCTCAAAAATATCGGAACTATCATACTAAAAAGGAATATTAAACTAGTTAATTAAGGGAATAAAGAAATAAGAGTTAGGTAGTTAATAGTTAGAAAGTGTCATTCTATTAGAGGTGCCATTCAAATAGAGGCTGCCATTCTATTTTTCATTCATTCAAAAATGTGTCATTCTATTGGAGGTGCCATTCAAATGGAGGTGCCATTCAATTAGAATAAATACGGTATATGGTTTAGGTACACTTTTTTTTAGCCACGCCCTTTTTTCCTTTTCCATCATCAATCAACCTTAATATGGACAGAATGGTCAGCCTTTCTTTCTTCCTCGATTTCACTCAATTTTCCCTGTGGCATGTTCAGTGAGAGACATTAACAAGGAAAAGATTAATTTTTCTTTCCAATGAAACCAAAATAGACTAATGGTCCAGTATTTTATTGTGTTTTCCAATTTTTTCGTGTTTACAATCATAATTTTTTACAAAATACTGACCATTTTTACCCTTTTTAGAAATTTTTGGACCATTGTAATTCAGCTCAGAGATCTCACGGACCGATTTTAGTGTCATTCGTCTCAGCCCGGCTCGATGATGTCATCCGAGTCAGCTCTATCTTAAGCAAAAATTGACCTCAACTCAATTGATTGATGGTTGAGAGGGAAAAAGAGTAAAAGAATAATGATGAAAAAGGAAAAAAAGGGCGTGGCTAAAAAAAGTGTACCTAAACCATATAAGTTCCAAATTAATTTTTAAAAAAGGACAATTTTTTGACTTGTCTTAAAAACGCCAATTTTTGGATCTAAAAATGGATGCAGCAAATCATTCTTTGTCTAACGACACAAAACCCCCCAAAACTTCTTTAATTTTAAATACAAATCAATTGGACGAATTAACAAATCAATTAAAAATTTTAAGTATTGATGATTTGTCCATAAACAAAATTGTGGAAAATTTAAAAACTATTAAAGCGGAGGTGAGTTTTGACAAATTTTTTTGCTTTTAAATCCCCAAAAAACTTGTTTAGCCACATGTGTTTGACGAACTTCAAAGTTTTATTCAAAAAAATGGATTGTTTGGTTTTGTGTTAAATCAAATGACCAATTGTACTTTTGACTTGAACAATTTGGTATGTTCAATTTAAAAATATCTGGGTTTTTGAAAGCTTACCGAATCTTAATATTCTTTGTTTTAGTGTTTTGGAATATTTATTCCAACTTTGTTACAGTATTATACAAAAAATTTTCGATCCAAAATTTTTTAACCAAAAAATTTTTTTAAAAAATTGGCTGCTAAATTCTTATTTAAGAACAAGGCCAACAAAAGTAAACAAGTTTTGGAAGAGATTATTAAAATAAACGAACATATCAAGTGCAACAAAAATGCTTTGGTCGGGACTAGTGGGCAGATGAAGCAATTTGTTCTGGCGGAGCAGGATAAATTAATGAACTGCAAGGCTCGATTACTCTACGCTATGCAGCGTTTACATGATCAGGCTATAGCGAGGGCTGATGGATTAATTCGGGTACTTTTTTTCTTTAAATAATTGCAAATAACTATAATTTCAACAGAATACCTAACTACTTCGATTTAAATTTGGAGCAGTCTTCAAAAAGAACGAGGATGAACGATGAAAAATAAAATAATTCAATAATCCTTTAAGTATTTTTTAAATTAAAATTAAGTAATTGGTAAAATTAATTTTTCGGTTTTGTGGTGTTTTAAGAATTTTTCTCGTTTTGTCTCATTCTCTGATGTAGTCTCTCATTTTCTGATGATTGATTCTCGACTGCTTAGGTCCCGAAAAATTGGAGTAAGGCATTCATCACAACAAAGAACGTTGTTTTGATGCAAAAATCAGCTTTTCTTCTTGCACTTTCCGATGTACTGCATTGCTGTGCCTTTCTTGTGAATAAACTTTTCTTCTCATCGAGCTAAAGAGATTGGCGTCAAAATTCATCAGGGCTAGGACATTTTCCAGCAAGTTATGCTTTGCGCCGTTGAATTTACAAGCAAGGGAACGAATTGGTATTGTGGGCAGAACTGGGACTGGTATGATTAATTTTACCAAATTTAATAAGTTTTTAATTTCCAAGTTGGGGTTTGATCACTCTTGCTATTGTGATTAGCTAATTCCAGATGATTAGAATAATTCCAATTGTTCTTTGTTTTTCTAAAAAATAATCTCCGTTTATTTCCTGTAAATTTAGAATAAAATTTAACTCAAAAAACATTATGCCAAAATAATAAATGAATGCCAAATTGGTTAATTTTTAAATTTACCTACGTGGTATTTTCTCTTAATCATATGTTTTTCAATTTTTTTTTGTTTCTAAAAATAAATTTTTTAAAAAAATGCCAAAAAGAGGTTCTAGTTTTTATTTGACTGAAGCTAAAAATTCTGCCGATTCGTCATCAAATGGAAATGGACATAAAACTGGCAAAAATTCAACAAATAAAAATCAAAATATTGAATTTTCTGGTTGGCTGTATAAATGGACAAATTATGTAAAGGGGTATAGAAAACGTTGGTTTTTAATTGATTCTATGGGAAATTTGAAATATTACAGGTTTTTTTGTTTAATTTTTTTGAAATTATTTAAAGAAACTCGAATGATGTAAATGGACCTTCTCGTGGGTCGATAAAAATGGAAGAGGCTAGTGTTCGCAGTGATCAACATGATGGACTTAATATGGTATAAATTGGATAGTTTAAAAATTTTGTCTCCAAAAATTAGACCAGAAACGAGCAGAAGGGAGTTTGGCTCCAAAAATAGCATGTAGCCAGTGTAAAGGCCCTCGATTCCAAAATTATTGAAATCAGCATTTCCAACCCTCCCCGAGTTCCTGGCTGCGCGTTTTGGGATCTTTCCATTCATCAATTTTCATAAATAGGGATAGGATTTTTGAGAAGATCAAATTAAAATCGATGAATAATTTGACTAAAATTTGGCCAAAAATTAAAAAACCTAACCAGAAGAAGTTTGGCTCCAAAAATATAGAGTAATATTTTCAAGGATTATCCCTTCTCTTCTGAAATTTTTTCTGGCTGCGTGTCTGTTGGGATCCTTCCATTCATTTTTTATGATTTTATGGGAACCCCTTCAATTCATTTCAACTCAAAAAATCCTTGGTTAATACAATATAATACGGATAGGATTTTTGACCAACCTGATGACCAAAGTCTCTTCAAAATATATTTGAGTCAAAATTTTTTAACTTTAATTTTCATTAAATTGTCCATATTTAATAATTTTTTTATTTTATTATTACAGGTTATAACAGTCCCATTTTCACCAAATCTACATTTGAGAGCAATTAACGACGTAAATAATTAGAATATTTTTTTAATTTTAAAATAATTTTTTTCCAGTCGGACCGTTCAAAATGGTTAAAAGCTTTGGAAAATGCAAAACATTTTGCGATTAAAAGAGTTTCTTCCTTAGAAGATGATGAGAACGAAACAGAAAAATTTTTGAGTAAAACACTTGAATTGAAGGAATATCCACTTGGAGATTTTGAAGGAATGAATAAAGAATTGAATGAATTGGCTGCTAAATTTTGTATAAAAATTTTTAAAATAATTTCTAAAAAATTTTAATTTTTAGCAAACGAGTTGGAAGGGTTTTTGCATTTTGCTGTTGGACATTTAAACGCTGCAGATGCCAAAAAATGTGTGGCTAAAGCTAATTCTGTGAAAAGTTTGAGAGACGGGACTTTAAAGGTTTCTTAAAAATTTTTTTTAACTTTTATAAAACGGTCAAGACCAGACCCGTAGCAAGGATTTTTTCGGGAAGGGGCCAAGGGGTGAAAAAAAATTTTTAATTTTTTCAAAATTTTCTGATTTTTAGCGCCATAGGTGAAAATTTTGAGAATTTTAGAATGCCCCCCCCCTACACCCCTGGCTAAGTACCTGGTCAAGTCTCATTTAGATCAATTTTTTAAATTTTAAGTTAACCGATCAATTATTGACAAAATACAAAAAAGAATGCGAATCTCTTTGTCGTCTTGCCCACTCACAAAATGAAAAACACCAAGAATTACAGAGACAATATGAAATTTTGGCTAGACAACATCAACAACTTGAAGGGGAAGCTTTGAGACTTTCGGCTAGAGTGGCTGATGAAAGTAGTAAAAATACTGGAGGATCGCTTTGTAGGTTTTTTTGGGAATTTAAAAAAGAATTTTTGAAAATTTTTGTTGATTTTTATGATTCTTTTCGGGTTTAAAATGTTTTAAAAATAAAGGGACACTAAGAGGATTCGAACCCAGAACCCTCTCAGGCTGGAGTCAAGACCGCTATCCACTATACCAAGAATAAAGGATGACTGATTTTTAAGAAATTTCTTCACTCAAAATCAATAAATTTCTCTTTTTAATTTACGTAAATTAATAAAAAACGTGGATTTAAATTAAAAAAAAAGATGAAAGGAAATTCTTTTCCTTGATAATTTTTCTTTTCTTACAAAATATTTTTTTCTTCCATTTTTAATTTTTTTTCTTTATTATCGGTCTTTTCCTTTTTACATATCCAAAGTTTGCAAGTTTTATCAGCAAATAAAAAAATATTTTTTCTCAAAAGAGAACGGATTATAAATATAAAAGTAAACAAAAAAGAGAATTATAGGGGCGACATTATTTTGGAGACAGAAAATCAAAACAAACTTTTTTTAAATACTAAATTCGATATTCTTTTCATTTTCTCATGAAAAAAAATTAAATAATTTTTTCTATTTTTATGGTAATTTCGCTAGAAAATTCTTTTTTTTGATAAACCTTACAAAAACTTTGGACTCCTAAATATTTTCTTGATTGTCTTTTTTGGGAGCAGGCCGAGGTACCGCAGAGCTTTAACCTCGTTCAAAATTGTCGAATCTAGGACGCCCAGGTATGGTTCGTTCATCTCTTTGAAGTGCAGCGAACCATGTCAGGACATCTCGAATTCTATTACTTTGAACGAAGTTATAGCTCTGAGGTACCTTGGGGTGTACCCATCAGTCTTCTAATTAATTTCATTCTCAATTTAAAAAATTTAAAATAATTTCCTTTTTTAAGCATATATGACAGCATTAGGAGGACCAACACCACCATTATTAAAAAATCAGGCAGAGGAAGAAGAAGAAGATCAATTTCAAGATGCAACGGATACTTTACCTGAAGAAGAAAAAAATAAATTCGATTTTTTTGAAGAAAATTTTGAGGGAGGGGGAAGTGAAGGAAATGGAGGGGGAGGTGGAGGGGGATGGTCAGAAAAATCGTCTTCTTTTTGTTTTGATGAAGAAGAAATTGAAATGGTTAATAAAGGAGGAAATGTTGTTGCTAATAATTCAACAAAAAATAAATTAAATGAAGTTGTTGGTAATTCTTCTTTAAAAAGTCAAAATAATAATTTGGATTTGTCTAAATGTAAAATTATTTTGCCTGTAAGTTTATTTTTAAAATTAAAAAAAAATTATTTTGAAAATTATTAAAATTTGTTTAAGAAATTATTTTTTTGTTAAAAAAATTTTTTTCGTATTTTTTTCGGTTTTAGAAATAAAACGGCACTAAACGGGTTCGAACCCCACACCCTTCCCACAGTGTAGTCAGTAGCACTACCCACCTGACTACCCGAATATTTTTGTGTTTTGGATTTTTTTTAGAGAGCAGAGTTTTTCTAGCGAATTACTTTTTTAAAATTTTTCTTCAAATTATTAATTTTTTCTTCTAAATTTATTCTAATAAATTCAAAATTGACTAAAAAAATTTTTTTTCCCCAAAGGACCAACAAAATTCGACAAATTATCAAGAAAATACTCAACCAATAGTTGTTTCAAATTTGCCAATTTTAAAGAGACGTTCAAAAATTCCCCCAAAACCAGAATCATATGGATTGAATCTTTGGTCAATAATGAAAAATTGTATTGGGAAAGAATTGACTAGAATTCCCTTACCTGCAAGTTTTTTTTCTTTTAAGTCTTATGAAATTTTTTTTGATTATTTACGAATAAATTTTCATTGGAAACTTGAGCCTCTTTTTTATATTTACCTTTAAAAATTTATAAAAAAAATTCCTTTTTAAAGGTAAACTTCAACGAGCCCCTTTCAATGTTACAAAGAATAACCGAAGATTTGGAATATTCTTATTTGTTGGATAGAGCTTCAGAAAAATTGGATATATCAGAAAGACTTGCATATACAGCAGCATTTGCAATTAGTGTTTATTCAGCTACAGCTAAAAGAACAACAAAACCTTTTAATCCTTTGTTGGGGGAAACTTTTGAATTTGACAGAAGGGCAGATTTGGGTTGGAGGTCTTTAACTGAACAAGTAGGTTTTATTGGAGAAATAGGAGGGAAAACAAATTTTTTGAACAAGAGATGTCATTTGGGGAATCGTTTTTAAATTTAATTTTTATTTAAAAAACAACAGGATATGATTTTAAATTAGCCAGTAACTCAAAATCATTATTGTTCAATTTAATCCGCCTTAAATTTAGGGGACTTTTCTCTGTTCCGATTTTTGTCAGAGACCGGACTAGGAAATTTGTATAAGAATCGATATATCGAAAAATATAGTTCTCGATAATTGAAATTTTTGTTGGTTGAATTTTGTATTGGTTCCATTTCTAATTTCTATAAATTTTCTAAAATTTCTAAATAAATTTGGCTCTTGTCCAGTTTATGCGTCCCATGAAAGTATATGCGTCCCATCAACAAAAAATTGGATATTTCTTGGTGTTGCAAAGTAGAGGTATGGTTCCAAAGCATTTCTTCATGTTCGGGATCTACGTCCACTGGGTCTGGGACCGTTCCTTACCCTATCCTTCGAAATTTCTGAAAGTTATAGCCAATTTTTAAAAATTTCAGAAAAACGATTTTAACTTTCAGAAATTTCGAGGTATAGGGCAAGGAAAAGTCTCAGGCCCAGTGGGCGTAGATCCCGAACATGAAGAAATGCTTTGAAACCATACCCCTACTTTGCAACACCAAGAAATGTTCAATTTTTTGTTGATGGGACGCATATACTTTCATGGGACGCATAAACTGGACAAGAGCCATAAATTTTCAAGGTTTCTCACCACCCACCAGCTGCTGCAATGCACACAGAAGGTGTTAATTGGGAATTAAGTCAAGAATTTATGGTGCTTTTCTCTTTTAAAATTTAAAAATAATTTTAATTTCTCTAAAAAGGTTGCTTCTCGTTTTCGTGGAAAATATATGTCTGTAATACCTACAGGATATACTCAAATTAAATTTAAAGATGGAAAGGCTAATTTTATTTTTCAAAAAGTTTTTTCTTACAATTAACAAACAAAAAAAAGATTTAATAAAAAAAAGGTAACAACAACTGTACATAATATAATTGTTGGGAAACTTTGGATTGATAACCATGGGACGATGGTGAGGGAATTTAAAGAAATAAATTTATTTAACAAATTGGACCCTGGGAATAAAAAATTTTACCTTAAATTAGAGTGTTTCTTAAATAGATATAAGGAAGATCGATTTTGGACCTATATAAAGACAAACACAAACCAGCTCCGGAACCTAGAGAAAATACTGAAAATCTCTAACGGGAACCCTTTTATTTTGGCTTAATCTACTAAAGTCCTAGCTCTGAGTCATGCATTCAAGCGGGGTTTTTCGAGGTAATGGGATACTAAATGCATTTATATATTCAATTGTACCGGAATAACTAATTGAAACCCCTCAAAAGACCTTTTTTAGACCTGGTTCTAATAAAATTTATGTACAGAAATCTTTGGGACTAAGAATCTTTAAGCTTTCCCTTCAAAAGTTTCTAGCTAGTTCCCCCTTTTATCTAATACATACACCATTAAATAATTTAATTTTTTAATAAAAAAATTTTTTTCCTCTAAAGAATATTGTCAATCATGTTAGTGGAGAACGTGCAAATATTAAATTTCATTCATACAGTTATTTTTCTTCTGATCAACCTAGAAAGGTTTTTAAAAAATAAATTAAAATTTTTATTTTATTTTTAAAGGTCGAAGGAATTATTTTAGACAAAAAAGGAAATGCTCGTTTTTATATTTTTGGTTATTGGGATAGCTATTTAAATATTGCTTTAATTAATAATCAAAAAAATCAGCAAGGAAAGGTTTTGATTGAAACTGGGGAACCAAAAAGGATTTGGACTGTTAAAGAGCCTTTGTATGTTTTTGTGTTTATTTTTAAAGGGTTATTCTAGTGTCTAAAATAATTAAAAAATTATTGGGGAGAGACATAAAATTCTGATCCGAGTAGTGTCTTCTTTCGGTTCCGTAACTTGTCCTGTTTTAGTTTTTATATTTTTGGTTGTTTGTTGTAATTTATTGATATATGGAATTTTTGGGGGTTTCCTTTTTGAACAACTGGAACTGCTAGGTCTGTTTCTTTGGAACCGTAGGAATTTTCATAACGGAAAAATACTAGGGAGGGTATCTTTATTTATTAAGATAACTTATTATAGGCTATCTTTTTGTAAATAAAAAATTGTCCTTTATTTGTTTTTAGGGTTGGGGTTTGTTTTAGGGTTGTCCTTTATTTGTTTTTAGGGCCGGCGTTCGTGTCATTTTTTCGGGCCTCATTTTTATCGGGCCGGCCCGATCGAGTCTTTTTCGGGCCAAAATTCGAGGCCCGACTCGATCTTTCGGCCGGGCCAGATCGGGCCCCCAACTTTATTTATTTTATTCAATTTCCAATTCCCTAATTGATTTTTATTTTGGGGAATTTGAAATGCTTTGACTTTAAATTGCTTAAAATTAAACTTAAAAATATTTTTAAGGGGAGATTCTTCAATGTTTAACTTCACAAAATTAGCTATAGAAATGAATGAACCAGATGACCAAGTAGCCCCAACAGACTCTCGTTTTCGTCCAGATCAGCGTTTAATGGAAAATGGGGATTGGGATGGGGCTAATGATCGAAAAAATGAATTGGAGGATAAACAAAGGAAGGCGAGACGTAAAGCTGAGGCAGAGGCTGAAAGGGCGATTGCTAATAGTAAGAAGGACCAATTAATTACTCAAACAATTTCCCTTTCCTCACAGATCAACAACCTCCAGAATACCAAGCTTGTTGGTTCCAAAAAGTACAGGATACAAATACCGGTTCAGTAATTCACACAATTCGAGGTAATGAATATTGGGTATGTAAAGAGAAAAAGGATTGGTCTAGATGTCCAAATATTTATTAAAATTATATATATATATTTAAATTGCCATAGAAGATTGCAATATATATTTATAAATATTTTAGAATATCATACAGTCAAATCTTGTTTTAGTAGAAAATTAGAAAAAAATTTATGCCCTTAGGGGGTGAAGAAAACTTTAGAAAACTGAGTTTGGATGTACATATTACCTAGAAACATTTCTCTACCTAAAAACATCTCTCTCTTTTTCTAACCCTCAACCAAAACGACGTTAAAAACGGCAAATTTAACTAACATGTTATTGGCAGGTATACTACATATAACGAGATTTGACTGTATTTGATAAAGGGTTGGATTTATTCTTATTTATTTTTGGAAATTATGATTTTTATTTCTCTCAACCGGAGCTGGCCGGAAATGTTTTTAGTTTATTATTTCCGGTTATTTTTGAATATCTATATTTTTTCCGGAAGTTTTCGACTATTTCTGGTTTTTTAATTTTATTTTTAAATGTTCCAGGAATGTGTTTTCCGGAAAATCTATTAAATATAATTAATTAAAATTTAAAAAATCTTTTTTTTTTCAAAAAATAAATCCAATCCTTTTTTAAAGATAAATAAATAATTCTATTTAAAAAAGTGCAAATTGGCTGTAAATTTAGAAAATACTTTATTATTTCTTTAAAAATACTCTTCTTTAATTTACGCAATTCTTCTTTGTTTTTAAGCTTTTAGAGAGAGTTGCTAGTTTTCAAAAAAAAAATTTTTTTTTAATTTTATCTAATAGCAACTCTTTTATATTTAACATTTAAAAGAGACATATCTAAAAATATTTTTTTGTGGTTGTTTTTTGGAGAATTTAAATAAATTATTTTTTTAATAATAATAAAAATTCTTTTTTTATTTGGCCATAGGCTTTTTTATTTAAATAAAAAATTAAAAAATGAATAAATTAACAAATTTAGATATTTTTTAAAGTTGGAAATTCATTGTTTAAAGAATAATTTCCAATTTTAAAAATTTTTAGAGAAGATTAGAAGGGATCGGGAAATATTTGTGTTATTTATGTTTTTTTATCTTCAATTTCCTTCACACTACCTTTGTATCCCTTTCACACTACTTAGAATTATCCCCCGATTTTTTCTTTTGGTTACTTTCACACTACCCCCCCTCCCCTTTTCAATGGAAAATCGGGTTTTGAATAGGTCTTTCGAAAATTTCTCAGGTTGGGGATCGGCTAGAAAAAGGCAGGGTCTCGGGTAACCCGACACTTCATGCAACACTTCATATTTTAATTTCCCGATTCCTTTCTATAAACATTGTTTGTGGGTATTTTAATGGGAAATGACAGAAAATAAAGACAAAATAAATATATTCTTACCTAAAAATTTAAAAAATCCTTTCAATCCCTCACTTCACTCAATTCTATTCCCTCGTCCATTTCCCTTTTCTTCGCCTTATTGTAGCTCCTCCCAATTTACAACATAGCCAACATGTTAAGGTTAATCCAGCTACCAATAAATTAAATAAAGAAATAAATGCAAGCAATATCCATTTTTGTTTTTCTGTTTGGGGCAACAAATTTGTTAAAATATTATTTGTTGATGATGTATTTTTGGAAGGGTTTTGTTGACATTCTTCTGTTAATTCTTTAAATTGTTCGTCTATTATCTATTAAATTTTAAAGGGAATTTTTTAATTTTCAAATTTTTGAGGACGTTTCGGCGCAGAATCCGTTTGGCGCCGTTAAACAAAATTGCTTTTCAAATGGACCTAAAATTTTTGAAATTTTATTAAAATGTCCCTTATATTATAACCTAATTTCTCTATAAATTTCAGAATTTCTGATTTTTTATTTCCAAAGTTGTGAACAAAAAACCCAATTCGCAGTCAAAAATTCGACTTTTTTAGCCATAACTTGCCTCATATTTAACCCAAAATTTTGAAATTTTTAAACAAGTTGGGTAACCTATTGAGATTATTTTTACCAAATTTTAGAATTTTTGGTCTCCATATGATTATATTTTTATACGACCGCGCCCAACGTCTCCCGCGCCGAAACGTTTATTTTCTTGTAATTTTTAATTAAATTTTAACCATCATCGGTTTAGTAAAAACATCCATAGTTTCCGGATTTGAACGTCTCGATTTTTTAGTAAAAACTTTAGATTTAGATCGGCGTCTACTAATTGTTTGTAATTCATTTAAATGTCTAGGTTTAGTCTCTGGGCATTTTGGGGGAGAAATTCCTGCACAGCCTCCATCCAATTTTAAACACAAGGTTACTTGACATTGAAATTGAAGTACTGGCTTGTCTGCATACTAAAAATATTTAAAAATACACCATTTTAAATCCACAACTCAGTTTTCCTTTTATTAGACCTCTAAGATACCCTCTAGGTCTAAAAGACGGTAACTAATAATGAGGTGTACCTTAAATAGAGGGCATCTTATAATCAGAGATCGGACTGGGAGTGCTGTATGAGAATTGAATGAGATATCTCGAAAAATATCAATCACGACAACCGAGATTTCGTGGTTGAGATCTCGTCTCGATTCATTCTCTACTTAAAATGAGGCATATCTTAAATAGAGGGTATCGCATAGGCAGCTCCCCCCCCCCTCCCCCCCCAGTGGCCAATCAAAGTTTTGAAGATCATATCTTAAATTGAGTAATGTCCAATATTGGGGGTTTGCAAAAAAGAAGTTTGACTATATTTATGGACAGTCTTGTCTATATGTGAGAGGAATAATTTTAAACTTAATTTAAAAATTATTTTTGTTTACTTTAAATACGTGATATTCTTTTGTAGCTAAATGTAAACTTGTATCATAATCTGGTGTTCTCAACAAAACCTACAAAAAACATTTTTTCTTAAAAATTTCTTTCACAAAAAATTACGGCATCCAATCCACACCCATTTTCATCCAAAATATCCACTCTATCCCCAAATCCATTATCTACATAACAAGAATGTACAAGCATTCCAAAAGTATCTTGCCCCCCTTCTTCTATACATTCCCAACGGTGATAGACTGGTTGACCTTAAAAATTATTTTTTAATTTAATTTTATTTTTCCACCCTTTTTAAGTACCCAAAATTGCAAACTGCACAATCGGCCCTTCTGCCGAATCTTTTCTTAAAGTATATTCACATCTAGGCATTTGAAATACATTTTGGCGGAATTGTGTGGTTATTTGACTTAAAATGATTAGATTATACATACTAATTAAATTTTTAAATCCGTCTAGGTGGAATTCAAGTAAAATTAAGGACGTTTGAAACTGGGTATAGTTAAACCTTATTATAAGGCACTCCTTCAAGCCGAGTATATCTTAAAGGAATCTGAACGGAAAAACCACTCGTAAGTATGCCTCTAGGAAAAGGGCCACGGTTTTTGGAAAATCTTCGGATCTCCGGAAAAACGGACAGAATCACCTTCGGACCAATAATTCTACCTAGGAAGTTTTACAGCCAAGTTCTAAAAGAGTATGGGAGAGGGAAAGGGAATATTACAAAATCAAAAAATTTCTTCAATTACCTAACTTCCATGGGAACAGTCACAGACTTTTCCGCTTCCATATAAAAACATTTAATATTAACCATTTGGTCTACTTTCGTCATAAAACTTTTAAAATTAATTTTAAATTAATTAAAATTAGAACATACACAGAATGGAACATAAAAACAACCTTTAAATTATTTTTTAATTTTCTTAGAAATCTCTAAAAATACTTACAGTCATTTCAACAAATATTCCTTTTGGACTTAACTGGAAAATTTAAATTTTTTAAATTAATTTTTATTCGGTACTTTGTTCATATCCCTCCCCCCACCCCTATTCGAGTATCAGATTAATTTTCCTTCTTTGCTGTCAATCATTTATTTTCCTCCTTTTTTAATGCCCATCATTTTCTTCCCTCAAAACCCGAAAGGGCGCACGGCCATAACGGCGCAGAGCCATAACTTGCTTCAAGATTTTCGAACCTTAACAAAATTAATATTAAACGATTCCTCTTATCGAGCTAAAGTGATTGATATCAAAAATGACAAGAGTCAAAATTATTCCAGCAAGTTATGAGTTTGCCATTATGGCCGCGCGCCATTTTGGGTATTCCTATATTTGAGGGAAGAAAATGATGGGCATTAAAAAAGGAGGAAAATAAATGATTAACAGCAAAGAAGGAAAATTAATCTGAGACTCAAATAAGGGTGGGGGGGGGGGGGCGGGATATGAACAAAGTACCTTTTATTCAATTTCTAACCGATCTATATCTGTGGACATCACAATTGGTAAAAGGAACTGTTATTCCAATACTTCTAAAAAATATTTTTTAATGATTTCAAAAATTTCCAAAAAAATTTCAAATTTTTTTGACCCTTTTAACAATTTTTGGTCTTCTGACCCTTTTGTCTATTTTTGGTCTTCTGACCATTTTGACATTTTTTGGGCTTCTGAACCTTTTGACAATTTTTGGTTTTTTTTTCAAAAATTAAAAAAAATTTTTTTCAAAAAATATTTCCTCCCCCTACCTAGAATCAGGAAAATTTTCAGGTCCAGCACGGCATTCTGGCTGATTAAAATGATTCTGAACAAACACATATCCTTCAAAAGGCTTTTTAGTAGATGCTCTAACACCTATTTTGTCTGAAGCACAAATTATATCGGGGGTTCCAGGTCCTTTAAACAAAATAAAAAAATTTTTCCGAAGAAATTTCCTTCCAAACTAAAATCTGTCCGGCACATTTCCCAAGTCAATGCATCAGCTAAAGCTCTGTCTAATTGGTCGAATGATTCCACTGTAAATACTCTAAGCACATTTCCTGTCATTTGGTGTAATTGTTGGACGTTTACGAGGTTACTAACTCCTATGGCATAGACAAGGACGTGGGCATCCCTCAATCGTTGAGCTAAAAATTAATTTTTTTATTGAACTCTGGTAATTTTTGGACTATCTGATATCTCTTTAGAAGAGTTTAACCAGGCTTCAACCTCCCCCTGTTGACATCCCCCCCCCGTTCCCCGGGGACTTCCCTGCCCGGGGAACGGGTAGAGGTCTCCCCCCAGACCCCCCATTCCCCGCCCCCGCGGTTCGAATTCCCCGCAACCTCCGTTCCCTTTAAAATATTTCCCCGCTCCGTAAAATTGAACCCTACTTTAAGACCCCTTTAGTAATTTCTATTCCATAATTACCAAAATGGTCACAAAGTTACCCATCTCGCCTCAAATTGAAAAATACTAACCTGCCTCAGCTACTTCATCTTGTGATTGTCCATCAGTTAATACAATAACTACTTTAGGCACCGAACCCCCTCTAGCTCCTTGAAAAGCAGTATCTAATGTAAACTGTAATGCTTGGCCTGTATTTGTAGCGCCCCCAATAAATTTAATTTTTTGCAACGCTACTTCTAACTGGAAATTGATTTTGAAAATTGTTAAAAATTAATTTTTTATTTAACAAAAATTATTTTATCTAATAAAATTAATTTTTAAATCAGAAAAAAACTGAGATTTTGAACACGAACCCTAACCATCTCTCTATCAAAATCTAACACACTAAACACTCAACCACCAATCTCACTGAACAAATTTAAAAGAAATACCCTTAATAATTAAATTTTATTTTCTCCTAAATTTTTCTTCTCTTGGAAATAAAAATTTAAAAAATATTTCCAATATTAAAAAAAATATTTTTCAAAATTTCTTTTAAATTTCTTTAAAAATATTAAATTTCCAATCACCAACTTGTTGTAAATTAGTATATTGATTTAACGCAATTTCCAGTTGTGGTTGTTCAGAAAATTGAATAATAGCCAAATGAGAACCGCTAACAGATATATTTAATAATTGGGCTAATTGTCTAGCAAATTGTGTTTGTAATCTAAATGTTGAATCCCCAACTGAGCCAGATCCATCTAATAACAATACAACATCTACTGTACTGTTTTGTCCACATTCTTTATTTAAATTTGAATTTTAATTTAATTGTTTTTTTTTTAAATTTTGTTTTTTAATTATTAAAAAAAATATTTTTTTAATTTTTTAGAAAGTCGAAAATGTTAATTAAATAATTTTATTGTCAATAGAACTCGAAAAATGAAAAAAGGAGCCGAACGGATCCGAACCCTGGCCGATCCGTTACCGAACCTAACACACTAACCATTCGGCCAAATACTTAATTAACCGTTTTCTTTAAATAAGCCTTTTCTAATTAATTAAATTTTAATTTAATTTTAATTGTTTTTACTTCAAATTACAAGATCTATTTTTATAAATACATAGTTACCTAATTATGTAATTGATTAAATAAAATAACAAAAAAAAATAAAAAAAGGAATGCGGAAATGAAAATAAAAAATAAATTATTTTCCTCTTTTATAAAGCCAGTTTTTTTTTAATTTTTAAATACCTTTAACTAATTCAGAATCAATTAATCCATTATCTATTGGAATACAAAAAAATAAATTTGGAATTAAATTAATTAAAATAAATACAAAAAATAATTTTATTTGTATAATTAAAGGCTTTTTTCTTTTTATTAGTCTGTTTAGTTGATTTAACATTTCTAGAAAAAATTTTTTGAAAATTATTTAAATTAATACAGCCCTTGTTTTAAGTAGACCCTTAGGGAGAGAAATAATTGTAAGTAAAATTGAGGGCTTTATTTATTTTTGGGGGGATCACTCAGACAGCCTCAAATAGAGGAGGATAACACTCCGATGGACAATCGAATTTTGAAATATTTTTTTATTAAATCGAGTAACGTCTGATACAGAGAGGAGTGTTCATCTAATGCTATTTGAGGTTCGTCTATATAAATTTTGAAAAAATTAAAAAAATATTTAAAAAACAGGGTTTGAGGGAGGATTAAATAAATATAATAAATTTAATATTTACAGTAAATACTCTAATTGAAGTCCTGGGCTTATATTTTTCAATGGGTCTCCTCAGATGGGCTTTAATTAGAGGTGGGCTACTACCAGAGGTGGGCTTCAATTAGAGTATTTACGGTAAATATTAAGTAAAAATTTTTTTTAAATATTATTAAAAAATAAAGGTTAAGGACGGAATAATGACGATTTTTAACGCGACCCTAACTAATCTTAGAAAATCCGCTTTAGCGTAAAAATTGATTGAATCTTCTCCTCCTTTCACTATATCATAATATGATTAAGCTTATCTTTTTATCACTTTTTTTTTATTTTTTCCCAGCCAGGATTTTCGTGTCTTTTTATTTTTTTCTCGAGTATTGCGCTGCACTTTGTGGTAAGGAAATATATGGCTAGAGGCTATTTTGGTGATATGAAAACAAGCAGAGAGAAGTAAAAGTTGTGGAGATAAATAAATAAAAATTTATATTTTTTAAAAGAATTGATAGCTAAAAAAGAAATAAAAAAATGACAGAAGTCCGCGCAGAGAGAGAGGGAGGGAGACTGTCCCGTCCCCTCTTCCCTTCCCTTCCCCTCTAAAAAAAGATAAAAATCCTTAAAAAGAGAAAAGGAATTTTGTTGTCATTCAAAAAGCGAGAATATTAATTAATAAAAATATTTTTTGTTTTAATATATAAAATAAAAACAGGCCAATGCCGAGGTCGCAAAGGAGAAATTTGCGAAAGAGGGATTATGATAAATGGAATATAATTAAAAAGAGAAAATATTAAATTACAATTGTAAAATAAAATAAACTTTGTTTTTATTAAAGCTTTTATACTATCAAGCAAGTTTATTTAATTTCAACTTAATTTACAATTGTAATTTCCCTAAAAAGTTTATTTTTCTTCAACCTTGTAAACAAGTTTTTTAAATTCAGGTTTATTTTTCATAATTGTAGTTTTCTCTAATAAGTTTATTTTGTTTAAACTTGCTTTTACAAACTAAGTTTATTTATTTTTTAATTCAAGTTTATTTTCTCTAATTTTACAATTTGTGTTTTCTTTAATTAATATTTAGTACAACTTTATTTTTCTCTGTCAAGTTTATTTTTATAGTTGTCTGTATTTATTTAAAAAAAGTTTATTTTTCTTTCACTGTTTTAGCCTTAATTATTACAATGTTTGTAATCCAAGTTTTATTTAACCATTGCAATATTTTAATACAATAAAAGAGACAAAATAAAATACCAGAAAACATCAAATCAAAAGTTAATTTTTAATTGTAAAAGCATTTTGTGTTTGTTTGTGTAATTTTTTGTTTTTATATTAACAATAAATATTTCTTCTTAACCAATATTTTGACGCATAACTTTATTAACATCCATTAACAATTTGTCCATTAATGCCCTCAAATCTTCAATTGCATCATCCACAATAATATTCTTTAAAAAATAAAATTGTTTTTTAAATAAGAAATTTTCTGTTATAAAATACACAAGAGAACCCTTCTCCTTATAAAAAATTATTTTATGTTTAGAGTTCAAAAGTTGACATTTTTTGAAAAAATTAAATTATTAGAATGGTCTGGATTAAAGATCGAGATCTTTGAAAAACCTGTTCCTGGATTTGATTCATTGACCTGGACAGGATCATGGGCCTGTAGTCAAGGAAAAACCCAGGAAGGTCAAAAATGCATGGGCTCTGGGTACAGGAAAACCCCGGGCCTTGGTCCAGACCCAGCTCGATCTCATGTCTGAATAACCTAGACTTTTCTTCAATTAAAATATTTTCTGATTTTCTGTCAAAAAGATTCCCCATTGCTATAACTGCCAAATTAACTCCCTAGCTAACAATAAGGGTAATACTGAAGAATACAGACCCGATTTTTTCCTCCCCAATTTTCCACCTTTATTTTTACAAAATGGTCAAACTTTTTCCTTTCTTTCATCCAATTTGCCTTTCTAATTTTTGCCTACAATCAAACAAAAAAGATTATTTTTGATATTTTATTTACTGTTTTAATAGAGAAAATGAGTCTTCTCAAAAACTTATACTTGTCAAATACCAAAAATAATCTTTTTTTGATTGTAGGCAAAAATTAGAAAGGCAAATTGCATGGAAGGAAGGAAAAAGTCTGACCATTTTTTAAAAAATATAGGGGTAAAATTGGGGAGGAAAAAATCGGGTCTGTATGCTTCAGTATTACCACAATAAGCACTTGAAGTGACCAAAAATTCCCCAATTTATTTTTTAAAAAAATTAAAAAAAACAAACTTGTCGACAACTATAAATGTAAGCCATAATTTGCAACTGTTCATCAACAGTAAATTCACTTTCATCCTGTTTGCCGATTTTTACCAAATCACAATCTGGCCTGTGGTTGCGATGTTCTTCCCTTAATTAATTTTCTGATTTTTAACAAAAAAATAAAATTCCAAACCAAGGATCATCTTCAGCATCCCACAAAAGTTCGTGTTGACAAACATAGCAACGTGCACAATCGGCATTTGGTTTAATTTCGCTGCAATAAAAGCCAGCTCTAGCCATCTGAAAATATTTAAGGATTAAATAGTAAAAAGACTGGGAAATTTGGATTTTGAGAATATTAGTCTACTGGGCCTGGACCAAAGCTTGGGTCAAAAAATGGGTCAAACTACAGGCCCAGGATCCAGGTCAATAAACAAAACTCCAGTCAAGAAAAGGCCCAGGCTTTTCCAAAATTTCGACCTCTATAGTCAAAAGATTCCAAAAATATTTCAAGAATCTTTATCATTTAAGTGACAAAACTAAAATTATGATTCTTAACAATCCTTAACCGTGACTTTATTGCCTGTCTAGAAAAGATTCTAGATTTCTAGCCCAAGAAAACCACAAGTCTTCGATAAAACAAAATTGTTTAAACCTCACAGTGAAATCTATGCCTTAACAGACGTAAAACACGATCCTGAACCGAGGAAATTCCTAGACTCTAAGCGAAACCCGAGGGATCCCCTAACTCCAAAGTTAATTTCTAAGGATTATCAAAATTTAGAAATTAAAAAAATAAAATTTCAAAACAAACTCGTTCAGAAGTACATTGCGCATTCTCGTCATTGTCATAAGCCCAAACACCTTCAAAAGTGGCCAAACGTTTTGAGTAAAGAGCCATTTCCAGATTGACAAATTCCAAAAAAGAATCGAGATTGACCGGTTCGGCTTGATTTTCAGCATTTTTTGTTGTAAGCGTTTTATCCATTTTTTCCTTTTTAAAAGAAGCGAAAAGATTTTTTGAGAAACTTAAACAAATAAAAATAAATTAAACAATTTTAAGAAATATACAGTCGTGGAAAAAAGTATGGAAGCGCTAGAAAATTTTTTCTTAATTCTTAATTTTTCATTCAAAAAATACGTTCTATATACCAATCGAAAGCTCTATTCGTATCTCAGTTGACATGTTTCTGCATTTTTCATGAAAATGAAAATTGGCCGAGATAATCCGGATCTACCGGATATAACAAATCCCATTTTTTCGGAAAAAATTTTCGGAACAAATATAACAAACCCATTTGATAAAGCATATTTTTCCGAGTATTTTCCACAAAACCGCTTAAAAATATCTTTTTCCGGACCAGAGATATGATTTTTTGAAAATCGCATTTTTCGTCTATTTTTGCAAAAAATTCAATTTTTAAGCGAAAAATGCCATTTTCAAAAAATCATATCTCTGCTCCGGAAAAAGATATTTCTAAGCGGTTTTGTGGAAAATACTCAGAAAAATATGCTTTATCATTTGGGTTTGTTAAATTTGTTCCGAAAAATTTTTCCGAAAAAGTGGGATTTGGTATATCCGGTAGATCCGGATTATCTCGGCCAATTTTCATTTTCATGAAAAATGCAGAAACATGTCAACTGAGATACGAATAGAGCTTTCGATTGGTATATAGAACGTATTTTTTGAATGAAAAATTAAGAATTAAGAAAAAATTTTCTAGCGCTTCCATACTTTTTTCCACGACTGTAAAATCAATAAAAACAAATATATCTAACTTTAAAAATAAAGCACTCTCTAAATTAAAATTTAAATTAAATTTTGGCGCCAAAAAAGAAAATCGTTGCAGAAAATAGAAAATAAGCGAATAAAAATTTTTTAAACAACAACAAAAAAATCAAACCGAAAAATTAATTTTGGATTGAAATTCGGGATCAACCCAGACGGTCAACACACAGAAGGTCAAATACAAATTTTGGGCGGATAAAAAAGGATTTGTGCATATTAAGACGGATTTGTGGGTATTAAGGAGGATATCGACGAATTTGGGTGGATTAAGATGGATTTGTTGGTGGGATTAAGGGGGATTAAGGGCGTATTCTTTAGCATGGGTCACCTTACTCCGCCCAAAATTTTATTTGACCTTTTGGGTAATTTGACTTTCTAGGGTGATACTGGGGAGAAAATACATAAAATAGACGTATATTTTTCTCTCTTAAGTCCTGAAATCTGTCCTGACTATTTTATATAAAATCTTTAGCAGGATTTAGGATTAAAAAAAATTTTTTTATGAAAATTTTAAAAAATTAAAAAAACATTCAAACATAACAAATTCCAAAAATCATATTATTTTTCCACATTACTACTGTTCTTAACTAAAGCATGAAAATGAGAGGTTTTCTCTGCCGCCAATTTTTCGGGGGTGTCAAATTCTACCAATTTTCCTGCAGAAAGTACCATTATACGATCATAGTCCATAACTGTGCTTATACGATGGGCAATTGTTAGAATTGTAGATCGCTGAATTTTAAAAGAATTTTTTATTTTTAAGACCCGTGGAGCAGAGGATTGCGTAAATTACGTGGTTTTTTGGACTTTGGATTTCGGCTGCGGAAATTTTTTTCATTTACGGACACCCCTGCCGTGGAGTCTTTTTAGACCCGTCTTTTTTGGAACAATTGAAAAGAGAGGCAGAATTAATTCAAAAATTACCCCAAATTCTGATTGTATCGAATACAAAAAGAAATTCGGGGTCGAAATGTTACTTCTAAGCTTGTTGACCTTTTTGTCCACCGACCTTTTTGAGAATAATTTTTAATTTAAAAATTTTACACTAAATTCAGTCCTTATCGCCCTTTGTATAAGCTCATCTGTTTGAGAATCAATAGAAGCTGTAGCTTCATCCAAAACTATAAGAGGACTTCGTCGAAGTATTGCACGTGCCATACAAAGTAATTGTCTTTGTCCAACACTTGAAAGAAAAAAATATTTTTTTTTCTGAAGATTTTTCCTCTCTCCACTCTCAATTACCTAATATTTTCTCCACTTTCAGCAATTTCATAAAATAATTTTTTTGGTTGTGCTTCAACAAATTGTTTTAAATGGACTTGTTCTAAAGCTGTCCATAATTCGTGGTCTTTATAAACATTAAATGGATCCAAATTAAAACGTAAAGTGCCAGAAAAGAGAACCGGATCTTGTGGAATTATCTTTAAAAAATGAAAAATATAAAACCCCTAAGAAGGTACCCATCAAGGAACAGTCGGGTTATCCGAAATCAGACCCGATACTCGAAATATATGTACTTTCTCAACACGAACCATACCTGGTATCTAATCCACTTTCCCTTCCCTCAACTGCAAAAGTAATTTTTGTTTTGGAACAGTTCATTCCTTACCTCACCCCCTGCCCATCTTTCCCTAATACATGTGATCTCAAATATTTGAATTCACCCTCATTTAAAAAATAAGATACCTAACAAGCATAATCAGATTAATTTTTACTTATTTCCTGCTCTCAAAAATTAATTTAATTTCTCACCGTTATCCTAGATCTAAGCTCTTGTAGACCAACTTTAGCAATGTTTACTCCATCAATTAAAATACGGCCTTCAGCTGCTTCAATTATTCGAAAAAGTGCTAAAGCAAAAGAAGTCTTTCCTGCACCGGTTCTGCCAACAATTCCGACCTATTTTTAATTATTTCTGGAAATTTTTTCGAATTTTACCTTTTCTCCAGGTCTAATCTCTGCAGTAATTCCGCGTAAAGAAAGATCCAATTCTGGTCTGTATCTACACGAATATTTTTGGAAATGAACAGCTCCACGACTAGGCCAATCTGCTGGGGGTTCTCTGCCTTTAGAACTTTTCCAGGATGCCTAAATGAACTTTTTATAAAAATATATTGAAATCTCTATCTTATCCCAAATTAAAAAAGACTCTGCAAAAAGGATAACTAATAGTTTATGATATTTGGGAACTTGAGATAAATTGGAGTTGACGAATTGATATTGAGATAACTGGAACTTAGTAAAATTTGAAGTTGTGAATGGGATAACTAGAAGATTTATAAGATTGAGTCAACTGGAATACCACGAATATATGTTGGGATAAGTAGGAGCTTTGTGAACATTCGAAAAGATTAAAAAAAAATAAAATCACCTCCTGAGGACAATCTCTATATTCCAAAATTCTTTCCACCGAAACTATACTCATTTCTGCATCATTAATATTTCTAACCAAAAATCCAAGAATTACAGTTATCTAGTTAATGAAAAATATTTTTTTAATTCCTCAAAAACAAACAAACATCTAAACTTTTAGAAATAGCTAATCCAATAAGTCCAGCTGTAGCAGTCCCCCAATCGCGAGAAAATACAGCCATTACAGAACAAAAAAGAATTAACAAATTTCCAATAAGTTCAAGTCGAACAGATAACCAACGATTGGCAATTAGTGAAAAATATCTTTCAAAAATTTTATTTTATTCCTAACCTAAATTAGTGTTAAAAGGTGGGGATTAGGATATATATTAAAAGAGAATGTGAAAACAATGCCCCAGTAGCCCAATCAGTAGAGAACAATTGTATTAATGAACGTGTTGTCTTGATTTCCGAAAGCGGGAATTTATATATTTTATGTCAGCACGTTCCCTGATTTGTACGTGGTGAGAGAAATCGTCTAGCATTGAATTCATTGCCTGCATAGTACTACTAAACTTTCATTGCGCGCTCCCTTAAAAGTTTAGCTCCAGGCAGTCATTCCCTCTACCCCCGCCTGTCAGCCTCGCTTATTAAATTGAAGGTGCCTGACACTGTTTATTCGATAAATCAGAAACTCTCATTCTCATAATTATATCCCAAATACCTGCATCCAACTTGAATATCCAATTTAGAACAAAAATGATTAAAAAAAGTTTGGACAACTCCATAAGCACGTATTGAGGTTGTTCCGTTAATTGTTTCAGCAAATAAATTGTATAAAGGTGAACGAGTGACAGATGTTAATCGTTGAAGTTGTCGGGATGTTGGGATAAAATAATGCTTTAAAATTAAAAATAGAGTGTCATAGGGTACAGTCAAACTCTCTATACTATATAAAAAACCTCTCTATACTATACACCCAGTATTAGATACCCTCTATTTAATGAACATTCTTTTTAGAATTTGATTACCCTGAATGGGGGAAGGTGCCCAAGCAATACCTTCTATTTAATAGACTTCTCATTATAAGAGACTATTTTTTCTGGATTAAGGGGGGTTCCTTTTAGTGAAGTCCGCCGTGTTTCAAAAAATTAAAAAAAATTCCTTACCAAAATTAATAAATAAAACAAAACTGTCGGAACAATTAAAACAATAAAAATAGGCATTGATAACGAAATAAGAATAAATACTTGAAGTACCATTAATAAACTAAATCCAAGCATTCTAAATGTACTGGCTAAACGAAGATCGACAACATCAAATTCCTTAAATTAAAAATTAAATTTTGGGAAGAGGAAGTATTTAAGAATAAAAAAGAGCTTGGAAATTGGAATTTGGAACAAGAAAAATTTTTTTTTTAATTTTATAAATCATCTTAGAAATTTTCCAAGAAACGCGGATAAACCTGTCCACCAGAAGTGGGCCGGAAACGACAAAGGTGCCAGAACTTGGAACTGTCGGAAATAGGAAATGGTTTCAAAGTCGGAACTTGGAAATTTTTCCAAAATTTCGAAAATTGCAAGAAAAAAACGTCGGAAATCGAAAGTTGGAATTCCGACCCACCTTTGCTGTCCAAATTAGACCAACCCCACCCCTTTCCCCATTCTCCTCTTTACCTTTCCAAATCTATTTAATATTCTCCCTAAAGGTGTTGTATCAAAAAATGATATTGGAGCTTGCAAAACTCTGTCTAGTAGAGGTCCGTGTAAACGAATACTGGCTGATACAGCACCAACAATTTGTAAAATATTTGACAATCCAAGTGAAAGAACTTTAAAAATAAATAAAATATTAGGTCGGGTCATAATTAGTGTCGCTTTTTTTCGACTAAATTTTTAGGGGTGTTATTTTACAAATATCTTTTTTTCTTATTAACCATCATAAAGATCTGAATCTACTCTTCATTTTAATACCAGGTTTAGGTATATATGAGTGATATTCATAAAGTTATGATTTTTTGAACTTCGCTACCTCGTAGTGAAATTCTCAAGCATTTGCACCATGAATTATAAATTACCAAAAATGGACACAAGAAGCAAAAAATCTTAATGATCTAGTCAATGGGATCGTTATCTATTCTAGACAGCAATAATAGGGTTTAGGCTTTACGATGGAGGTCGTATGACTATCAGAAGCAAATATCGTCGAGGGAGACGGGTGTCATTGAGAATAACGGTCCTGCTCGGCCGGCTTAGATGGAATCCGGTAATTTTTACTGCTGAATTGTAGAGGGATATCTTCTCTATACGTATGGCCACGGGTGACTCAAAAAACACGGTCTGCGCTTAAGGAAGGCAAATCAAATGCCGCGTATACTCGCATTTCAAAAATGAAACAAACGACACGACATCCCCCCCAAAAACGCTTTTTTAGAACTCAGCGTAAAATCATCCGATCAGGATGATCTAAACGGTTTTTTATATCCCACAGAGGGCTTATACTAAATCCGAAATATAAAGTCTGTAAATCCTGCCGAACCCCGGAATTCGAAATTCGACTTTTTCGAAAATTTAGACCTTTCTTAATAAAAATTCGAAATTGTGGCCAACATTTAGAGCATTTGAAGAGCTTTCGAATGATATATCACACTAACTATTATCATTACGTATACTTGAGAAAATTTGATTCCCGATGATTTCGTGAATTTTGATATTTTCGACCAGAACTCCCTGAATACCTAACGAAAAATTTTTAAATGCTGGGATCCTTTAGAGCATAGTCTAACAGATGATTCGTAATAAAAATAAAAAATTTTTTCAGAAAACTTAATTTTAAAAATCGAAAAAACCCAAATAAAAAAAGCGACACTAATTATGACCCGACCTAATAATTTTAGGTTAAACTTTCCGAAAAACATTTGTAAAATAAACTTTCGGAAAATACAAAAATATAGGTAATTACAGGGTGACCATTAAAGTTTAGGACACACTATTTTTGGGATAACCTTACTCAAGTAAAATATAATGAGCTAAAATAAAGATTATATCTCAGGGAATTAAATAAGGAACAAATATAAGCAAGAATTTTCGAAGCGTTCTTCCTATGCTTGGATACAAAGTCGAAGGCGCGTAACTTTAATTGTCACCCTGTAATACAAAATAAAATTAATAAACAGAAAATTCGGAAGCATTATTACCCTGTCTATTTGTTTTCTCAATGATTTAACTGGTATGTAAAATAAACTTTCCGGAAAATAAATATTAAATTACAATTGTAAATAGACTACAAATAAACTTTTCCGGAAAACACACCCCCTATTTAACTCTAATTTAAAATCTCTAAACAATTCACCTACCAATTCCAAGTCCTACAAGTACATAAATAAAGAAACGAACACCAACAGACATTTTTGGTTCTTTTAAAGTTATATTAGAATTATCGTCTGACCTTCAAAAAAAATTTTTTTTTAATTTAAAATTAAACAAATCCTTACCAACTAGTTAACCACAAACTTTGCACAATATTAAGTACAAATTGACTAAAAAGAAAGAAAATAAATCCAATAAATATTGGCCATCTCATTGCTGCAAAATAAGCTAAATAAATTGAAGGGCTAACTCTTCCCTAAAAATTAATTTTTTAAATTAAATATATTCACGTTATTTACCGCTTCAGCTTCCTCCTTCTCAATAAGTTTACCTCCAACTTTATTTTCTACTATTGTTTTTGTTGTTTTTCTCTCATTAATTGAAATTCTTGATTTCTTAAAATGTAAAATAAACTTTCCGGAAAGAATATTATATTACAATTGTAAATAGAAAACTTTCCGGAAAACACATTATAATTTAATAAGTTCCAAAAAACTTTCCGGAAATCATTTAAATTACAATTGTAATTAACCAAATAATAAAGGAATTCCGGAAAACACAATATACCGTAAATGTTCCAATAGAAGCCCTGGGAGTTTATTTTTCAATGGGTCCCATTGGGTGGGCTTCTAATGGGACATGGGCTTCTATAAGGTCATGGGCGTTTATTCTTCAATACCCCACATTGAGTGGGCTTCTAATATAAAGGCATGAGCTTCTATTGGAGCCGGGCTTCCATTGGAACATTTACGGTAATCTAATAGGTTCTATTTTCCGGAAAATAATATACTAAATTACAATTGTAATGGTTTATTTTCTTAATTTACAATTGTAATTTAACTGTTTTCCGGTGTTTATTTTTACACTTATTTTACACTTAAACATTCCGGAAAACCATAAATATTTTTACCTTCAAAGAGCTTCGACTACTCTGTGTACGTCTTCTCAAAGTATTAGTAAAAGAACCAGCAGAAAGAACACTCATCAAACTCATAGCTAAATTTCCATCAGTTACATCATCTGTATAACGTGGAAGAGGTGAAGAAGGGGTTTCTTCCCCTTTCCAAGTACTTGAATCATCAGAATCACTCTCATTATTTTCTGTTTGTTCTTCTAAAAATTAAAAAAATATTTTTTTTTGAAAAAAATATTTTTTTGCCTTCTTTTTCATCTTCTTTCTCATCTTCTTTTTCATTCTCCTTTTCTTTCTCTTCCAAATGTGCAATTAATTGTGCTGTTTTAGGCTCATTTAATAATTCCTCATATGTGCCCTGTCCAAGTATTTGACCATCTAAATAAAATAGATTATTGAAGTTTCCGGAAAATATAAAAATCCATTGTAATATAAACTTTCCGGAGGTAAATTAAATATTACAATTGTAATTAGACTGTTTCCGGAAAAATATAAGGTTTCCGGAAATACAAATAATAAAACACAAAACCATTCAGGAAAACACAAATAATTATTGAAGTTTCCGGAAAATATAAAAATCTAATGTAATATAAAACCTTCCGGAAAATATAATAAAATAAACTTTCCGGAAGTAAATTAAATTACAATTGTATAATAATTAGACTGTTTCCGGAAAAAAAATAAAGTTTCCGGAAATACAAATAATAAAACACAAACACATTCCGGAAAACACAAATAATTACTGAAGTTTCCGGAAAATATAAAAATTAAAATGTGTTTTCAGGAAAACCGGAAACTTTTTAGAAATCCCTCACCTTCCATCACAACAATCCAATCAGTTTCAGCCAAATAAGCCAAAGAATGTGTAACTAGTACTCTTGTACTTCCTTTAGTCAAACTTTCAGGACCTATTGCTAGGTCGAATAAATGTCTTCCTACAATAGCATCAACAGCAGAGAGAACGTCATCAAGTAAATAAATATCTGCTTGATGGTATAAAGCTCTAGCCAAATTTACCTTTAAAAAATTTTTTAAAATTTTTTTTTCTAGGCTTTGAAAAATTTTTTTTACCCTAGCTTTCTGTCCTCCCGAAAGATTAATTCCACGTTCGCCAATTTCTGTTTGATCACCTTCAGGTAAAACAGCAAAATCAGATTTAAGAGCACAAGCATCAACTACACGGGCATATAATTCTTCGTTTGGTTTTTCACCGTCATCCAGATTAGAGAAGAGAATATTCTCACGAACTGTTCTATTTAGTACCCACGGCTGAAAATCAGAAAATGTTTAAAAGACAAATGTATTTTAGAAAATACATTTTATGAGAACATTTTCCGGAAATAAAAACATAGTATGTATAAAACATTTTCCGGAAAATATAAAAATTAGATGTATTTTCCGGAAAAACAAGCAAGTACTTATGTAAAATGTATTTTTCCGGAAGGAAGCATTTAGCAAAAATATTTTTCCAGAAAATACAAAGAGCAATGTATTTTCCGGAAAGAACAAACATTTTCCGGAAAATATTAAAATTACATGTATTTTCCGGAAATGTTTCTACTATTTTCATTCACCTGTTGCGGCACGTAAGCTACACGTCCACGAAGACCCACAAATCCATAAACCTTTAAAAATACATTTTTATTTTGTATTTTCTATTAAAAATTACAAACTTTATTCATCTCTCCCAGTAAAGCATGTAAAAGGGAAGTTTTCCCAGCCCCAACTCTTCCAACAACAGCAACCAACAAACCACGACGTAAATGAAGTTCGAGGTTATTTAAGGAGTAGGGAATACAAATATTTGTTGTTGATCCACGAATTAAATGTTGGTGACCGGGAGGAAGGTGAGAATGTGTTTTTACTAATTTTTTTGTTTTTGTTTTCCAATCAAAAGAGGCAAATTCAACATCTATTGCTCTCTCATCTAAATATAAAGGGGGTTTTTAGAAGGTGAAAGGGGTTGTTTTTAATGATTTGGAGGTGATTTAAGAATAGAATATGTGAGCCTTTCAAATAATTTTTTAAAACATTTTAAAGCTGTTTAAGGAATATTTTTAAAAAATAATACCAAGGACCTCACATTTTAAAGTAAAAAATAGCTTATTGAGCTGTGTCTTAAACAGAGGGATATCGTCTAGAAATCCCCCCCCCCTTCTAATGAAACGGGATCAGAGAATGTCCTAAAAATCATCGTTAGAAGGGAAGTCGGGAACCAACTCTAAACGAAGCTACATATGCCTTAAATTGAGGTCTACTAACGAATGTACACGAAAAAGATGTGCCCGACTGTATTTAGAACTCTCACATTGAGGATCCAAATCCCTTTCAACAGCTTCAGGATCAATTTCACCAGCTACCAAAAAATGTTTTAGTCTTCGATTTGAAACAGCCGTTTGTACTAATTGTCCAATTAATTCAGCCAAAACCATCATTGGAATGCGTAATTGAGAAAATAAAGTTAAAGATACAAAAGCAACTTCTGGGGTTAAAATATTGTGGATCGGATCAGAGAAAATATAGAGAGCAAAAGTTATTATTGATACCTGAAAAGTTTTGGGAAATGAAGGCAAATTGAATTTAAAAAGACGGAAGGAACCAAAAAGAAGGGAATCGGTGAAAAATGACAGAAGGTGGACGCCAACCCCCAGGCCGTGAACCAAAAAATCTGAGTTTTCTGGAATAAAAAGGCTCATATAAATAGTAGGACTGCTTACAATTAAGCTTACAATTAGGACTGCTACAAAATATTTTCCGGTTTAGGCCCTGTTATTTGAACTTAAATGAACTTCCCTCCAATTAAACCTAAATATAAAATAAAAAAAAATAATTACAAAGTAAGGAGAAGTCAAATTAAGAACATCAGAACAAGTACGAAGCAAAGCAGCTTTCCTAATTAATTTAACTTCGTGTTCACGTATCTCGTCAATTACTTGTTTCATTGGCACTTCCCAAGCATAAAGTTTAACTGCTCGAATGCCAGTAAGGACCTGAGGGAATAATACAGTTAAAGCTCAACAAAAGATACCCCAATGTGTCTAAAAAATCGTAAGCTTATAATGAAAGGTATATTAAATAGAGGGTATCGTCTCCAGTTAATGATCAACCAAATTTAAAGGTCTCTTAAATAAAGACTTTTTGGGTGTATCTCATAATGAGGTCAGACTGTAACTAATTTACTTCATTTAGCATTCGAAGTCTTGAATCTTTGAGCGTCATTTGCTCCATCTGTTGAATTTTGAAAAAAATTTAAGAAGAAAATTCAGAAAAATTTTTTTCACCTGCCATATTTTTGTCCGTCTAACAACACACAAATTACAAGGAATTAAAGCAATCATAAAAAGAACCCCTCCAATAACAGACCAACCCATAACTTGATAAAGAACAAAGAGAGAGAGAACAACTTGAAGAGGGCTAGACCAAATTTGTTGTAATAAAGGAATTACTTGGTAAAAACGATCAACATCAATTGCCATTAAATTTACCTTTTTTAAATTAATTTATAAATTTTTTTAAATTTCTTTCACAATTTCCCCGCTAGTTCTTCCATGACGCGCACTGCTAGATAAACGAAGGGTCTGAAAATAGAGAGATACTATAGTTAAATGAGAGAAAAATGTCTGTTCCGGTTTTTGTCTCTCATTAAAGACAAACAAGAAAATCCGGAATTAGAGAAAATAGAGAAAATTTTCCGGAAAATGTTTATAGAAAATCTTTTCCGGAGAGAGCCCACAGAAATAAAAATACAAACAAAACGTTTTCCGGAATGATTGCAAACAGAATCTAAGAGAGAATAAAAGAGAGAAATAATGAATAATAAGGAGAGCCAAATCCGGAAAGTCAGAAAAATAAAAAATACACCAGAACCTTTGCATAAACTGCAGAGGTCAAAACAGATTGAACTTTACAACCAACACTGTTCATCATATTAAAACTAAAAATTAAAAAATTTTTTTAAATTCTCTATAAACCCAAACTAATTATTTTGTAGAAGAGATCGCATTTCTGATGCCAGAAAAAGCCCTCCAGCTAATAAAAATCCCCACCAATTAGGCAAACTTATATCCTCAGTAAACGAAATTAATTGGCTTTAAAAAAAGAAAAAATTAGGGAAATAAAAAAGGCAATTCCGGAAGGTAAGAAAAACAATACCGGTAGGTTAGGTAAATTAAAAAGAAAATTACGAAAAGATAAAGAATTACATATTTAATAGAAAAACAATTCCGGAAAGAGAGAAATTAAAAGGAAAATTCCGGAAAATTATAGGAATAATACAGAACAATTCCGGAAAGTTAGAGAACCAAAAAAAGAATTCCGGAAAGGGAGTTAAATAACATAGTCAATTCCGGAAAGAGAGAAATTTCTGATGCCAGAAAAAGTTCCGGAAAGCTAGAGAATGAAAAAGACACTTCCGGAAAGAGAGAAATAATAGAGAAAGAATTCCGGAAAGTTAGACAAATTTAAAATTACCCTAAAAGTAAAGGTGTTGTAATTTGTAATAAATCGCTAAATAATTTAGCAATCATCGCCCCAATAATTTCCCATCTAAATAAATTCCATAAACAATTAATTATTGAGGGAGGCTTTTTGTTTTTTAATTTTTGTTGTTTTTCTTTGTAAGTTGGTAATAAAGGTGTTCGTTCATTGTAATTTTGAATATTTTCTTTGCTTTGTTTTGATGGGCCGTTGAGTTGGGAAGTTGAATAATTAAAGTCTAAAGAGGGGAAATTTTCTTTGGAAATTAAAAACTCCCCACCACCACTCTTCCCAATCTGTTGTTTTGCCCTTTCTTTGCACCACCTTCGGAAAAGTCTTTTAGCACCCATTTCCGGAAGCAAACGGAAAACATCCTTTTCAACTATAGGTCTTTTATGACCAATTTTAACTAGAGGGTCAAACCAAATAAATAATTGGTTGTTGACGAAGGAAACTTTTTCTTCTGGTGATTGGTTTGACTGGAAAAATTTAAATTTATTCAAAAATTAATTTAAAGTAGCCGGACTTCACTATAGTCGGACCTCACTTGAGGATTGAAAGAGTCATACCTTATACTGAGGTTTATATTAAATGGAGGGTAGATATCGGAATTTTTGAAAAGCCTGGGCATGTTCCTGGGTTTGATTTATTGACCTGGGCCGAATCCAGGAAAAACCCATGAAGGTCAAAAAATGCCTGCGTCTGGACTCTGGGTACAGGAAAAACTCAGGCCTTGGTCCAGACCCAGGACGATCTCTAGAGGGTATCACCTAGTCAGTTCTCTTACCCAATGGACCATCAATTTTTAACCAAAAAATTAATTACCTGTCCAGTTGGAATAGTCGAAAAACAATTAAGAATAAATTGGAAAAGGCATAATGGCCACCACACAAGTTTGGCTATACAAGTAGACAACTATTAAGAATATTATTTTAATTAAAAAAAATTTTTTTTTTACAAAATAAAATTCATTTCCAAAACAATAATTAATTAAATTAAAAAGTTCAGGTAAACCAGTCAAAACAAAAAATAGCCAAACACAAAATATTGGCCCTGGAGGGGCTAAAGAAAGGCGAAGAAATTGTTCGGTGAAATAAAAAAGAAAAGCCTGGAAAAATTTAATTAATTTTTAAATTAAAAGAATATTTTACCAAAGTAATTAAATGTGTTAGAGGATAAAACAATTCAACTAAAGGAATTGGTTTGTTTTGCCAAAGTAATTCATAACTGGCTATTACAAAGAGAAATAAACGAGAACCAGCCAAAACTGCTATTAAAACCTTTAAATTGTATTTTTTTAGTAAAATACAAAAATATATTCTGAAGTGTTTTTAATTTTCCGGAAAACACAAACCTTTTTAAATTAATTTAGAGAATCAGAATTTTTCCGGAAACAGAATAATGTATTTTTCGCTGGTAAAATACAAATATAATCTGAAACACATTCCGGAAAACACAAACCTTTTAAATTAACTCATAAAATCAGAATTTAATCTTTCCGGAAACAAAAAATGTAGTTTTAGGTGGTAAAACACAAATACCGTATTTATTCTAATTGAATGGCCCCTCCAATTGAATGACAATTTTTTAGGGTATCGAAAAATAGAATGGCGGCCATTCTATTAGAATAAATACGGTATGTATATTCTGAAATGTTTTCCGGAAAACTCAACAAACACATATAGGTTTTTTAATGACACATTAAAAAATCAGAATAATAAAATAACCGTAATGTACAGGGTGTTTCAGATAAAACGAAATTGAAATACAGGGTTTTGGTTCGAATTTAGACATAATTTTTATGTCAAAAAAAATGCCATAAAATATAGATATTAAATACCTAATTTCATTAAAATCTGTCCAAGCAGTGCTTTTTATCTGAAACACCCTGTATTTTCCGGAAAGATATTTTTAAAATTATTTAATATCAGAAACTACTGTAATGTATTTTCCGGAAATCATTTTATAAAATTCCGGAAAACACAAAATATTTTATGAAATGCAAACTTTTTTAATTAATTCAATTTCACTATGAGGTGCCCTCCCAAATTCTTGTATTTCTTCTTCTTCCTCCTCTTCTTCTTTAGTTGCTTTATATTCAATTTTAGCATTAGATAAGGTAATCCACAAAATAGGCAAAGAAATTAGTAAAAGTAAGGGGGCTAGTTGATCCAAAATTGCGTGTTGGAGACAATTACTGATTGAAAAGAATGTTGAGTTTGGAGAATAGGTCTAGAAAAAATACAAGGAAAATACAAACACAAATACAAGAGATTTGGAGAGGAGATGGAGGCAACAACCGTAGGGGACCAATTTTTGCCTTTAAAAGGGTTGAGGCTAAAATTCCTAGCTTTTCGGGATTAACGTCCAAACTCTATCAGAGATCCAATTCCTCAAATACAGAGGCATCGGAGAGGAGATGGGGGCAAATCCGTAGGAACCGAATTTTGTCCTATAAGGACGAGGTTATAAAATTCCGAGCTTTCAGGGATTACGCTGCTATCAGAAATCCAATCCCAAAACCTAAAATTTGTAAGTCTATCAAAAAATCTACCAAAAGCGGATCAGCACAAAAGCTTGTAGTAGACCACAAAGATTCGTCATAAATGTCGTCAGAATAATCATATTCATTATTAAAAGAATTATCCAAAGTTAAAGACATCTTACAAAATTAATAATAACCTCTCTTATACTTTTAAAAATAAAAAAATTAATTTAACATGTATCAAATAAAAAAATAAAAAAATTTAAGGTCGAATGTAAAATAAAAGCAGACAGCACCGAATTGATAAGAAGCAAACACAATAATCCCTCCCTTCTAATTAATTTTTTAATAGAAAACAAAAAAAAGATAAACTAATAACAACATTAATCAGGTACATATTTTGTGCTGCATAAAACACAAACTATTAAAAAACCAGAATATTTTCAGAATTTTTTTCAGAATACTTATACAAAGTAAATACATTCTCTCTTTCCGGAAAACGGTGTGGGGGTGTTTTGTGTTTTTCTGTTTGTATTTTGTGTTTCAAAAATAATTTTATAAATTTTCCGGAAAACACAATTACATTTGCTTCTGTATTTTTCTATTATTTTTTGTGTGTTATTTCTTTTAAGTTATCTTCTCTAAATTTACATTGCTAAAACAGAACTCCAATATAATCATTTTTTATGATAACTTTGAAATTGTTGCTTAATGACTGGAAATCATTTTATTTTTCTTTGGAATTTTTTGCTTAAAGTTATGAAATAATTTTCAAATTGAAAGATACCAAAAAAAACTCAAATTTAAATTAGTGAATTAGTATTCACTAAAATTTACTTAAATGAAAAAAAGCTAATTTTTATATTCCAAAAAACATTTCCAAGTGGACAATAAATTGACTAAATGAGTGAACAATAAAATTCAAAAATTTAAAATAAAATAATTAACTTAACAATTTTCTTGTTGATCAAAGAAACGGATTTTTTGTGCTACCAGATCCCAATTCATCAATACTTTCAATATAAGTGCGTCGATTGTTTCGGCAAGAATAACTGCATTTTTGCGAACCACATTTCTTACACTAAAAAATATTTTTTCTTAAATCTTGGTAGTATATTCAGATAATTTTAAATCAGAAGACTCCCCTTCCCACCCTCAAAAAACCTTAAAGGCTTTCTAGTTATGTTACAATCAACACCCCAAAACAGTCTAAAACTCTTAATTACCCAAATAACTCGTTAGAATACCCACAGGGTAATTACACCCAGAGCATTCCAAATCGAGACAATCGCAAAGATCAACAGCTCCCCGACTTGTAGTTAAATGGCCTTTTTGATTGTGGAAGAGTTTGCCTGTATAATTGCTTGATTTGTTGGTGTTCCTTGATGATTCTGGAAATATTTTTTTCTAAATTATAAATTAATGCACTAAATGGGAGTTAACTAAAAGTAAAAATGTCAAGGAAAGTCGAATTATGTCAAAATTGTCTAGCTCAGACTTTCATGAATTCAGTTATTCTAATAAATATAAGGTAGACTGGGCTAGGGACAGTTTTAATTTTTGGAATATTTAAAGTACAGCGCCACTTTGGTGCAAGGCTAAAAATCAGATCCACCCTAAAATAAGTCACTACCTAGCGTGCAGCTATGCTCTGTAACTAGACGAATGAACTTTCTACTTTCGCAAGATGTTGTCCAAACCCTGCCTTTACAATCATTACGTCTGTCAACACACACCCAAAATATAATCTGTCCATCGGAGCTTCCTTTATTTTTTCTATAGCAAAACCCTTGGTGAGAATATTTTTCGCTCGTTTTTAGTAAGTTGTTAAGAGAAGAATTTAAATCTTTAATAAGACAAAAAAGAGAATCTAATATTTATAGGAAAAAATAAATGTTGCTAAACAACTCTTAAGCCTTAAATTGAAAGAATTGTATTGTGTTGTCCTTGCGTCAAAGTGCCCGTTTTTTAGTTATTAAGGGTTTTAAAAGCTTTCAATAGTGTGCGGCAATGGGACAGGATCCAGTACGGGATTTTACGGGGTCCTGTCCCGAAATCCCGTATTTTAAGCGATGAACGGGATTAATCCCGCGGGATCTTGTCCCGTAAAAAATTTTGAAAATGTGTGGCAAACTCGCATCCGTGAATGCGAGTTTGCCACACTCCCCTGAATTTTCAGATAGAGAGCCTAATATAATGAGGAACTCTTATTGAGGAGTAATTCGAGGGGAAGAATGCCTTATCCTTATAAGTCCGCAAAAATAATCTGCATATAGCAAGCTGTGCAACCGACAAGTACCAATAAAAATTCTAAAAAACCTTCATTAGTCGTTCTATTCCTGTTCTTGTTCCGTTTAGGCCTATTAGATGCATATTCCGTCAGTCCATCAGTTGACAGAGATTCTACCAGCTGTCTTCCAGGGTTATTAAACTGCAATTCCTTAAATATTTTCTGTGTACGACGAAGACGTTGAAGGTCAACAAGTTCTTCAGAAACTGCTTGAGTTGAACAGCCTGTTTCGGAAGCAGAAGCAATTTGCTGAGAAAACTGAATTGTAATAATAGAAAATAAGTATGTTTAGTGTTATCTTTTTAAATTTTTATTTTAATTTTCCTTTGGAATTGATGCTAATAAACTAAAATAAATTAATTTAAATCTAACAATAACCCCAATTAGCCGTCAACAAATAAAAAAGAGATACTCATATCTCTTAGAATTTAAAATTAACTGCTCAATTCAAAAGTTAACAAGGAGAGGTTGCGAAATGTCTTGGCCAGATCAAAAAAGGGCAAAAACGGCTGAAAATCCTTGCTAGAAAGGGCACATTCTCTATCGAATGAGCCCGGTCTCGACCGTTTTTAGGTCGGACACCTCGCAACTTCTCCTTGTAAGGAATAATCGAGAAGAATTTCAAATAAAGAAGCCCAGAAAATCGACGGTTATTCACCTTTATGGTCTCAAAATTTTTTTAAAAAATAATTTTTAATTTAAATCAACAAAAATTTCAAAACCTCAATTAACGTTCTCGCATCTGTACTCAATTCATCGTCTTCCAATTCAGGATGAAAGCTGTCATCTTCATCATCTTCCGTCCTTTCCAAAACATCTCTATTATTATCATCCTCATTACTTTCTGTTAATTGGGAAGTATTTAAACTAAAATGTTCGCTTCTTGATGGTGAGCTTGACATTTAACTAAAATATTTCGAATTAATCTTTGGGTAAAAATAAAAAAAATTAAAAAACCCAAAGCCTTCCCCAAAATTTTTTTTAAATTCCAAAAAATATTTTCTTTTCGTCAATTTTAATTTTTAGCCATTTCGTCACATAGAAGAAAATTTCTCATTTGGTCACACAAATTTAAGGTTTTGTCTGATTTTCTTATTTTATTTCTATTTAATTATAGAAAATGGTTTATTAATGTCAACATGAAGATTCTAAAACGTGGCCTTCAAAAAGATGCTTCAGGTTTTGTAAGATTAATTTGTGAGGAAGATGAGGATATGTGGCACGTTTTTAATCTTATTAGGTTTTTGTTTAAATTTGATTTTTTTGTTTTATTTATTTTTTCTAGAATTGGTGATGTTGTTAGAAGTTCAACTATGAGGAAAATAACCAACGAAACGGCAACTGGGTCAAAAACTAGTCAACGGGTTCAAATGTAAGTGTTGAATTAATGGTTTGGGGTAATATTGAATCGGACAGACCCCCTTTTTCCCCCAATTTGGGGAGGAAAAATGGGAAATAAAATATTAAAAATAATCCTTTTTGTTTGATTGTAGGCAAAAATTTGAAAGGAAATTTGGATGGAAGAAAGGAAAAAGTCTGACCATTTAGCAAAAATATAGGAAAGAATTGGGGAGGAAAAAAGGAGGCCTCTCCGGTTCAATATTACCGCGATTGGTATTTTGATGGGTTTCTAGTTTAATCGTTAATTAAGTTAATTTTCGACTTTTTCTGTCCTTTCTATGATTTCTTGGTACTTTTCCATACATCCATTTTCTTTCCTCCTCAAAAGGATTAAATCGTCTGGGTTGTTTCTAAAATTTTTTTTGATTTTTTAAAGAATTCTCTATTTTGGAAGATTTAGGGGTAATTCTTAGGTTAGTATTCCCTATTCTTTTTTCATACCATTTTTTCATTTTCCTTTCAGTTCTCCCTTATTTTTCATGACAAACCTTAAAAGTTTACCACAATTTCTTATTTTATTCTTTAATTTGTAATAGTAATTAATTTTTTAAATTTTTAGGATTTTAACCATTTCGGTCGAAACAATTGATTTTGATGCAACTGTATGTTCCTTACATTTGAAAGGTTTTAAAAATTATTTTTCCCTTATTTTTTCGGTAATTCCAAGGCTGGCCCCCCCTTTTTCCTTTCTATTTTTTTGATTTCTTAAACTTTTTTTGGCAAATTATATATCGTTCGAAAGAGCTCTTCAAGCTGAGTTGAACGGTACTAAATTCATCAAAATCCGACTTAAATAAACATAGTTATGAGCATTCGTTTTAATCCCTTTAAACATCACAAAAAGCATGTCCATCGAGGATTTAGCTTCATAATTTGGTTCAAAATTGACAAATCTATCCGATCATAGTATCATTCTACTCAACTCGAACAGCTCTTTCGAATGATATATTGTAAATTATATTTCAAGCAAAAAATCTCAAAATGGTCAGGCGAACAGAAAAAAAGGGGGGGACCAGCCTTGGAATTACAATTTTTTCTTCTAAATTTTTTAAATTTTTAAAGGCAAAAATATCCAAGAAAATCAACATGTTCGTCTCGGTGCTTACCACACTTTAGATTTAGCTTTAAACAGAGTCTTTACTTTGGAGAAACAATGTTGGGATGCAATTGATTTACACAGGCTGGAACTTTGTGCTGATGTTGCTAATAAAGCTGATGTTGCTGGAATTGTAAAAAAAATTTTTTTGGGGTTTTTTTGGAAGACTAGGGATTTTTTTTTAAAATTTTTTAAATTATTTTCTAGAAATAAAAATTTTTTTTTGAAAATCTAAAAAATTTTCATTCCAATTCCCTTAACATCCCTTTTGTTAGTAACAATTTTTTCGAAAAAAATGTTTTTAGAAAATTTTTTAAAATTTTTTTAAAGGTTCTGCATGAAGGTCTTGCCAATATTTGTTTAATAAGCTCTTCAATGACTATTGTAAAATCTAAAATTGATATGCAGGTTTTTTTTAATTATTATTTTTAATTTTAATTATTTTATAGATTGCTAGGAAACGTAAAGGACTTTCCCAACAACACGAAAAAAGTTTAAATTCGTTTTTTAATGCGATAACTGTTGCCTTTCTTCGGCATGTTAATTTGGAGGTATTCAAATATTTTTTTTATTTTTTTTAAATTAAATTTTTTTGGGGTTTTAATTGAAAACCTAAACAAAAATACCCGGATTCTCAAAAAACTTTATTTGACTTATTGAATTGGGATTGCTAAAATAACCCCTCTGTTCTAAAATCGTATTAGGCAAGGGCGTATCCAGGGGGGGCTGGGGGGGGGGGCTAGAGCCCCCCCCCCCCGAAATGGGGAAAGGGGGAAAAAATTAGGAGAAGGATGGTCGAAAAAGTAAAAATTTTTCGCCTATAACCGACAAATTTTAAAAAATTTTCGCCTGTGGCGCAAAAAATGGAAGAAATCTGGCTTCTTGAGCTCCAAAATCCTCAAAATTTTCGCCTGCGGCGCTAAAAAGTGAACTTTTTTGGCCTACGGCCTTCTAAACTTCAAAAAATTTTCGCCTGCGGCGCTGAAGTGATGAAAATTTATGTTCAAAAAAATTTGCGTTCGGAACGCCAAGGTAAACGCCAAAAATTTTTGCGCCCACCCAGTCCCCCTTTATATTTTCCCCCTTTTTTTATTGGCTTTTTGTTTTTACGCTCCTAGTCTCAATTTTTATTTTTTTTGCTATTTTTTGATTTTCCTTTTTTCTATCATTTTTCAATTTCTTGATCCATTTACATTTTATTAAAAAAATAATTTTTTTTTAATTTTTTAGCAAATAAAATGTGTAGTAATTGCAAGTCCAGGCTTTTTACGAGAACAATTTATGGAATTCTTTTGGCAATATGTAGAGAAAGAAGGGCTTAGACAAACAATTTTTCCACAAAAAAGTAAATTTATTTTGGTACATTCTTCGAGTGGATTTAAGGTTTTTTAAATTAATTTTTTGAAAATTTTTATTTTAAGCATTCATTAAATGAAGTCCTTTCTGATGTTGCTGTTAGTCAACGTTTGAGTGAAACTAAAGTAGGTATTTATAAATTTAATTTTAAGAAACGTTTAAAGTGGGCAACCAGGTAAGCGCAAGGCCATAACTTACTTCAAGATTTCCGATTTTGCCAAATTTAGTATTAAATGATTTCTCTAATCGAGCTAAAGAGATTGGTACCAAAATAACTAAGGGTCAGTAATTTTCAAGCAAGTTATGGCTTTGCGCCTTTATGGCCGCGCGCCTACTTGTGCATATTAACCTGAAAACTGAAAACTATTAACCTGAAAACTGAGGGTTTAGGTTAATTTAAATTTAAATCGGTTTTTAGTTAAATACTGGTTTTATTGTGGGGATTTTTCTTACGAAAATCAATTATTTTAAAAAATTTTTGGTTTTTAAAATTTTACAAAAACGGCTAATGTTTGAAAAAATATTTTTTGATTTTAAAAACGGTTTCCAACAACCCTAGTCTAAAGTCAATAAAATTTCGTCAATAAATTTCGTTTATAAATTCCTAACAATTAAGCAAATATTTACTAATATGCTTCCACACGCTATAATTTTTTGAAGGGGTTTTTTATATTTATATTTCTGGGAAGTTTTATTCCTTTTTTCAATTCTTCCCGTGTCTTTGGAAAAAATATAAATTTATATATTGTTTTGTCTTTTCTGGAAAATGTTTTCTTTTTATTTATTTTAAATTTTCTTAAAATTTATTTAAGGCACAAGCAGAAGTTAAAGCACTCAACACATTTTTGGAATTAATGTGTACAGATCCACAAAGGGCTGTTTATGGTTATAAACATGTAATTTATGCTCGTGAACAGCAATCTATTGAAACTTTGATGGTTGGATTTTTCATTAAAAAATTGGGGGTTTTTTTGGGTTTTTAGCCTTTCAAAAAAATCTCAAAAATTTCAAAAAAAAATTCAATTTCTTTAAAATTTTAAAGGTATCAGATTCTCTTTTTCGTTCAAAAGACATTACTCAACGAAGAAAATATGTTCAATTAGTTGAAAGAATTAAAGAACAGGTTTCGTCTTTTTTAAATAAATTTTTAAAAATTTTATTTAAAGGGTTCTAATGTTCTCATTTTTTCTTCACTGCATGCAACAGGAGAACAATTAACTCAATTGGTTAGGATATTTTTTGAATTATATTTATTAAAATATTTACCATTTAAGTGTTTTTTCTGTTAAAAATAATTAAAATTTAAAAATTTATTTTTTAAAATTAAAGAAAATTCAAAAAAATTTCGTTTCTTGAGTTTTCTAGCACTATAAAAAATATTCCAATCGATTGGATTCGAACCCTCAACTTAATCAACAATAGCCGGAATCATTCCCAACTACACCACACGGACATAGTCGCGATTCAATTAAAATCCTTTTAATTTCAGACAGGTGTAGCAGCAATTTTGCGTTTTCCAATAGCCGATTTGGATGACGAAGAATTTTGGGAAGAGGATTATGAATTACAAAAACAAGAAAATAATGAAGATAATAAAAGGATAGAAAATGGTAGGGGAATTTAGTTTTAATTGAAATATTTTTTGACATTTTTTAAAACAAATTTTGTTGTGTATAATTTTAGTCACAAAAATTATTTTAATAAAATAAAATAAAAATTTTTATCTATTTAATTTCAAATTATTTCTGAATTTATAATTAATACTTTTTTAAAATTATTTTAATTATTATACAATTTTAACTAATTTTTTACAATTTACAGACCAAATTTTCTAATTTATTTTTAGTCAAATTATTTTATAAGAATGAGCAAGGATCAAAAAATTATTGAACACGAAGGGACTAAATATTATAAAGAGGTTTTATTTTTTGTTTAAATTTTAAAAAATAAATAAATCTGTTAGAAAGGTCGTTGGTATCGTTTGGTTCAAATTGAAGAAGATTCAGTGCCTGCTAACATTAAAAATAAGACTGCAAAAATAAGTTTTCCTCAAGAAACTCAACTGGATATATTTAAATGTCTAAACTTCAATCAATTAGTATCTTTTCAAGAGTCAAGTTTTTATTTCAAAAATATTATTGACAAATATGGAAAAGAACTGGCAAAGAAGAAATTTTCTAAGCTTGAATTTGTATGTATTTGTTTATAAATTGATTTTAATAATAATTATTATTTTTAGCGTTCTGTTTATGAGGAAAAATGGGAAGAGAATAAATTCATTAAAGTGCAAGTCGAACATAAATTTGTTGAAATAGAACCTCATCTTTATGATTTTGAATTGAGTGAACAGCTTAAGGAAAAGGTTGTAATTTTTTGAATTTTTGGTAAAATTGAATTTTGAACCTCCCTTTTCTTTTTCCCTCCCTCATAATATTAAAAATGGTCAGACTTAAAATATATTAAAACTTTACTTTGTGAAGATAAGTACTCAGTATCAGCTCTGCTTTTAAGTACCTACTGGGCGAGTTGGACTTTTTTTCCTATAAAAAATTTTTTAGAATAGGCAGAACCTATTGTAAATAGAATTGTGGTACACACACCCAATGATGGTTTAGTTCAAGAGTCAGAAGGGTTACTTATACCCATAGAGTTTTCTAACATTTCAAGTTTGACCATTTTTAATATTTTGAGGAAATGGGGGAGATGGGCGGCGGGGGGGGGCGTAATGAAATTCAATTTTACCAAATAAACTAAAATTTTAGTGGGAGCATGGAATAGACGAGTCAATTCCAATGTTTATTACATTTGATGATTATGAAGACATAGACATTGTTGTTTGTGAATTGCAACAAAATTATAATAAAGGTTCTCTCATAATTTTTTTGAATTTTTTGGGTTTTTATTTTTAAAAATGAACAAAATACATAATAAAATAAATAACTTATTAAAAATAAATAAATTATTCAGAAATTAAAATTTAAAGTTTGATTTAAAGAAAATTTCAACTCGGTGTTTTCTTTATTCTGGGGCCGTAGAATAAGAACTCGGTCACCACGATGGTTCATGGTTAGATAACCACAAGGTCATTGTAAACCGGTAGAATAAGAAAACCACGTGGTTAACCACCGTCGTAAGGTCACTTAACCAGCAGCCACGTTATTATGCTACCGGGTGATTTTAACCGCCGGTTGATGGTTAGGTAACCAGCAACCGAGTTTTTATTCTACGGACCCTGATTGTGAGAATTAAAAATTTTTAGTCAGAACTTTATTCAGAATCCTACTATTTACAATTACCAAAGTTTCCAAAAAATATGGAGGAAATGGCAATTGCTCGTTTTGTATTCCAACTACTTTTTAACTGTGCATTCGAATATTTTGAAATTTCTTGTATTATAATTAATCCACAAATGATTGAATTATTGTTTGATGAAGCAACAAATATGCCTTTACAAATTCATTCTCAAAGGACAGAAATATTTCATGATGAAGCTGATTGTTTAAACTTTGCCTGGAATCATCTGATTTCTAATCATCTTGGAATTGATCTTTGTTTCGGAGATGAAGAAATTATGGGCGTTTTATTATTTAAAATTTTGGCAAAAGGAGGAAATAAATTTTTAAATGTTACTTATGAATATCCTGACGTTGAACTTTACTTTTCAATCGTAGAGGTTTGTACATATATTTTTATTATACATAAAGGATGGCTGGAACATTCGATTTTAGTGACTGGCAAAATTTTTAGTTTTTTTTAATAAAAATTAAAAGGGCTCAAAATGGTCAATTTGTTTTGTTCGCCACGCTTTCCGGGTGTTTATTAGTTTGTAAGCCAAATGTGACACCAAATAGTATAAATAAATATGATATGAAAATTTCTGAAAAAATTTGGAAAAATTTTATTTAAAAAATTATTTTTGATTTTAGTACATAGAAACTTCCCAAGACATTTCAAAAGTGGTGAAAGAAATTAAATTTGAAACTATGGTTAAATTTTCAATTGAAAAGGCAGCAAAAAATAAAAATAAATTAAAAATTGAAGAGGATGGTAAAACTACAAAATTTCAACTTTTTAATAAACACAATCCAAAAATTGAATTTTCTGTAACTATTAAAGTAAAGGAAGAAAATTATGAAGAAATCGAAGAAGAAAGCGAAAGTATTTTGGAAAATTTTGATAATTTGGGGATAGAAAATGATTTTGGGATAAATGTTGATGCTGTAATTAGAAGAATTTAATGGAGATAAATTTATTTATTTAGACTTTATTGTTGGGTATGTATAGTTTACTAATTAATTTTTTTCCATTTATTTTTTTTATTAACAATTTGGGTAAATTGTTGATTTCGTATGCCTCCCCCTTTTACGGATTTAAAAATCGTTAACTATCCGTCATTGTATTTTAAAACTAAGTAATGGTCACATGTTTGTGTGTATCATATATCACAAATAGGAGTAGTAGTGGAATAGGTCCCAATTGCTGAAGCTGGTGCCACCCGTCATAGGATAATATAAATAATTTGAATCATATATCCTCGGAAAATAGAGGGGAATTTTGGGAAAGATGAAAAATAAAAAAAGAGGGGGGGGCATACAAAACTGACTTTTACCAAAATCTGTCTTAATTTGACTTTTATTTTGATAGCTATCCAACAACCCTCTAAATTTAATTTTTATTGAATTATTATTTTATAGGTATATTAAAATAAATATTTGTTGTCCACAAATCGGTTATAAATAATTTTTATTTTCATCAGTTGGCTATTTTTCTTTCTTTTTAAATCTTTTATGTGTTAGATTAAAAATAAATAAAATATATATTTTTAGAGAGCTCCTCCCCTAAGCTTTTTAAAGCTTTTTAAAAGCATGTTCTCTATATAAAACTTAGGTTTAGTATTTATTTTCTCACATAAATAAAACCCTTTTCTCTTTTATTCTCAATATCCTCCCTCCTTCAAGCATTTTCTCCTTTATTTTTATTTTTGCCTAGAAAGTAGGGTAATAGGGTAGTAAACTATCGCTTATCGACATACTAGAATCGTGTTTTTCTAATTTAATAAAATTAATTGAGTTTAAAAATTGCTGTAAAATTTTTAAACAGTCTACTGATATTCTTCAAAAATCGAAAAAATTAACTTCCCCACAAGGATTCGAACTCATGACCTCAAATATAATTAGAAAAACCCAGCGAGTGTTCAACAAAACCATCCATCCTTTCATGTTCTCTCTGCCTTATCTTCCTTTTGAGATATACCAAAACCTTTATATCACGAGCCGAGACTCTCTTAAAAATTAAAAAATTGTTTTTTTTCCAATTTTTAAAATTGCATTTCTACTTATAAATTTAAAAATAAATATAATTTTATTCACAAAATTTTCTTTTAAAAATAATTTTCTCAAAGAATGTCCGTTTTAAAAAAAATTTTTTTTAATTTTTTAAATAGTTTGTTTATTATTCTAACAGAAAAAGTCATCATTCCCCGCTGAGTCTCGACGTAAGGTTCCTGTAAAAATTATTTTTTATTTTTTGTCTCCTTTTCTTTTTAACATTTTTTTGCCGGCGCTCTTTTCCCCTCCTTTATTTTTTTAACAACAGATTTCCTCAACAAAAAAAGTTAAAAATATATTTATACTTCCCTCTCAAAAATGCCAATTTTCACCACCTCTTAACAACAACCAAACAAACCATTTAATTTTCTTTTTTTGTTTTTATGTCATCTTCTTCCTTTTCTAATTATTTCCATATTACCCTCCTTTTTTTAATAAAAAATAAAAAAAAAATTATTTAAAAAGCCACCCTTTTTACCCTCTTGAGGCGATGATTATTACCCTTCGTCTTTAAATATTTTTAACAAAAAAATTTTTTTCTTTGCTAGCCGCAAAAGTGACATTTAAAAATGATTGATTTTTAATCTTTCTATTTTTAAATTTTAAAAGTAATAAATTTATTTTTAGAATTTTTAAAAAATATTTTTTACAATGTTCTTGTCCTTAGTACAACGCAGCTTGATAGGAGAGAAAATTCTGATTTTTATTTTATTTTTTATTAGTGAAATAAAAAATCAGAAAAACAATAATACAATAATAATTAAAATCAGAATTAATTATTAAATGAAAATACAAAATACAAAAATCAGAAATAAAACTTGGAACTATCAGAAATACAAAAATCAGAATTAATAAGGATTATTTAAAAATCAGAATTAAAAACAAAATACAAAAATCAGAACTTCCAAAAAAATTAATCAGAATTTTCATTTAAATAAAAATACAAACATCAGAATTAATAATGATTATTGAAAAGAAATACAAAAACCAGAATTTCCTAAATAAATACAATCAGAATTATTAATCAGAATTTTTTTATTTAAATAGAAATACAAGAATCAGAATTTATTTAAAAATACATAAATCAGAATTAAAGTTTATATTTATTTTCAGAATTTATTTAAAAATACAAAAATCAGAATTAAAGTTTATACCTATTTATTTTCAGAATTTATTTAAAAATCCTCTATAAAATATATTAGAGCATGCGCCGTAAGAGATGGTCAAGTTTTACAACAAAAATTATTTTAATAAATATTTTCTTCAATTAAATTATTTTTTAATTATTTTATTTATTAATTACAACAATTCCTCTATTCAAGAAAATTCAGAAAACGTCCAAATTAAGGGGGAGTGGTGCCCCGACGGTTGTAGTTGCACGACAGAGTCGCCTACAACTGTTGGAAAAATATTTTTTATTGACCAAAAAATTTATTTTTTCTAGTTAGACTGTTCCGGACTAGATTTAGATACAATACCTCCAACATGGCCTTCACATTTTGAAATTTTTTATATTCGAAATTGGACAATTAATAGCTTAGAAAAACAAGCTTTTAGACGCTTCCAACACCTTGTGGAAATTTATATTTTTGATTGTCAAAGACTTGATTTAATTGAAAGAAATGCTTTTAAGCAATTGAGAAAATTGAGGTGAAAGAATAAATAATTGAAAAAGAAATACAAGAAATCAGAATTATTAAAAATACAAATTAAATAAACACAAATACCGAAAAATACAAAAATCAGAATTAAGCAAAACACTGACAAAACAGAAGAAAATACAAAAATCAGAACTTAATTATTTAATTTTCAGAATAAATAAAATTCTGAAATAAAAAATAGACATTATAAAATCAGAATTATAAAATCAGAAAAAAATCAGAAATCAGAATTAATAAGTTCTGATTTTAAATTCAGAATTTCGAAATCAGAAATAGGACATCAGAATTAAAATCAGAATTTTAAGCAAAAAATACTTATAAATTAATAGAATCAGAATTATAAAATACAAAAAATCAGAATTTAATTATTTAATTTTCAGAGTTTTGGTATTAAAAGGAAACAAAGGACTTCGAGAGCTATACAAAACAGCATTTTCTGGTATAGGTAACGAACACCCTCTTTCTATTAAAATAATGGATAATGCTTTGGAAAGAGTGCGGGCATTCGCCTTTAAGTAAATTTTTTCAAAAAAAATATTTTTAAATTTATTATTTTTTTAAAGAAATGTAGAGAATTTACGAGAATTAATAATAGAAGAACGTTGTTTTGAATTAGAAACAAATTCTTTGGCAACAATTACTCGAGTCGATTTTTTAACCCTTAAAGGTGTTTGTTCTTTGGAAGTTGGAGTGTTTTTAAATAGTAGTAGATTACATCAAGTTATTATTGTGGATTCTGCTTTGAGTCAGTTACCTAAAGATGGATTTGCTGAATTGTCTCATTTAAATCAGGTAAAGGGGAAAATACAAAGAGAATATTTAAATTAATAAAAACACAAAAATCAGAATTAATTAATACCCGAAATACAAATAAAATACAAATAAAACACAAATCAGAATTAATTAAAAATCAGAAATACAAATAAATACAATCTTCAAACAAAAACACAATAATCAGAATTATAAATAAAATACAATACTATAAACAAAACACAACTCAATCAGAATTAAAAATCAGAATTAAAGACAAAAATACACCTTCCTGAAAAAATACACTTTTCAGAATTATTTAAACCAAAAATCAGAATACCTATAATTTTCCATTATTTATTTCTTCCTTTTTTAAAAAAATTATTTTCTAATAACAAAAATAATAATTATTTGTATTTTTTAACAAATATGTTTTTAAGATTCATATTTCAATTCTATAAACATATTTATTTTTTTTAATAAAAATATTATTATTACAACAATAAAAATAAATAAACTGATTGGATCAAATTCCATTTTTTGTTTGACAAAAATTATTTTTTAAAAGCCACACAGAAATTACTTTTTTTTAAACTAAAAGGGGAAAGAAAAAAATTAAAAAAAAATTATTTTTTCAGTTACAAATTAGAGAATCACGTATTGGACGTATTTCTGAAGGGGCTCTTTCTGGCCTTTTTACTGTTGGCTCTGTTCATTTTCAATCTAACCAAATTGGTAGATTAGTGCCTGGATGGGCGTTGGGTGCGGAGAATTTGGGCTCTCTTGTTTTTACTTATAATACAGTAATAATATTAAATCAGAATTTTTAATTTTAAAAATCAGAAATAAAAACACAAAAACCAGAATTAATTAATGACCAGAAATACCATCAATTTTAAAGAAAATCAGAATTCCGTTAAAAATCAGAATTTTTAATTTTACAACCAGAATTCTGAAACAAAAACACAAAATCAGAATTTTGTTAAAATCAGAATTTAAAAATATTATTTAAAGATTCGAGAACCTCTGTCATCCCCCGATTGTTTACGCAACGAAGCCCAACGTTTCTTATTTACCGAAAACACACTTTATTGTTCTTGTGAAATACAGTGGTTGGTTAATTCTCCTGCTGAGGAACAAGTAAATTAATTAAATTCTGGTTCAAAAATCAGAATAATATAAAGAAAATAAAAATCTTTTAAATCAGAAAAAATATAATCAGAATATTTGAATCAGAATATTAAAAAATCAAAAATTATTGGTGTAATCAGAAATTCGAAAATCAGAATCCTTTTTATTTTAGAAAATACAATGTAAAAATCAGAATTTTTTAAAATCAGAAATACAAATATTGGAGACAAAATACAAAAATCAGAATTATTAAATAAATACAAAAATAAATACAAAAATCAGAATATTGACTCTATTAAAAACACAAAAACACAAAAAAATACAAAATAAAAATCAGAATATTTTTTTCAGTGGTTATCAGAAAATTATTGTGGACGAGAACAAGCATTTAAGGCTTTATTGTATTATTCCCCTGCCTCTGCTGGCTGTCGTTGGGTATTACCTCCTCCTTCTCCCCCAACATTTTTAATAACCTCAACCACACTTTCTACTCCAAACCAAACTTTTAATCAACAATCTCCCCCTATGCACAATTTAAGACATCAAAATCCTTCCCAAAAAGAATTTGAAGATAACGAGCTTTTTGAACCCCCCTCCCATCAACGACGACATTCTGGGAAGAATGCTGGAGTGAAGAGGGGGGAATTTTGTGATAAATTAATTTTTATTTTATTTTTTTATATTTTTTATTATTTTTTGGGTTAATTGAAATTTTTTTATATTTTTAAAATAAATTTTTAAATTATTTTTCGGGTATTTAAATTAATTCCCTATAATTTTAATTAATTGTTAAAAATGTGTTTTTGTTGTTTAAATCTGAATTTTGAATTTTCCCATATTTTCATCCCTATTTTGAAGATTTTCATCCATATTCTAATACAATTTTTTTTGATGATCAGAAAAAATCAACCATGATGATCAGATTAACAGTGAAAAGGGATTATTATTAACTGGATAAGAGACAAATATTTAATCGAAATTAAAAATAAGTTTTGATTACATAAACAAAAAATTTAAATTTTCAAATTTTCAAAATATACTTTCATTGCCTTTTACTAAATTCCCATATTTATTAATGCCATCCTTAGACTAATTTTCCTTTGTGGAGTAATTTAAGGCAAAATTTCGTTCAAATTAAATGTTATTTTCTCAAACATTTTTAATAAAGAATATCATTTTATAATCATTTCTGCCACACCTCCCTTCTATTTAATGAAATTATGGATCAAATTTTACACATTTAATGATTCACTTTGTGCGTCTTAACTAAATTGTTAATTTATTTTTTAAGATTTTAAAGAATTTAACTTTAACTTTAAAAAGGTTCTCGAACCCTCTGCGCCTACAATAATTACCGTATTTAATCTAATATAAGCCCTGAGCTAATATTTTTCCACGAGTCTCCTCGGATGGGCTTATATTAAAAATGGGCTTCTAATATAAATGTGCTTATATTAGAATAAATACGGTAAAACGGATCGGTTACGGGACAGATCCCGCACAGTTAAAATGCCGTTTAAACATTAAAAACAATTTTTATGTTACTTTTTATAAATTAAAATTTAATTTCACAATTTGAAGATATTTATAGCTATAAATATATTAGCAATGAGGATTAACAATTGTTGCTTAAAAGGTCTTTAAAAATAGAAATATATTTATTTAATTTAAATTTATTAGGACTAAAAAATCATGGAAATACAGATTATTTTAATGCTTTAATGCAGTGCCTGGCTGGTTGTGACCGTTTTGCTGAAATTTTTCTTTGTAATGATTTTGTGGAATATGAAAAGGTGAAATGAATTTTGCAAATAAAAACTGTATTTCGAAATTAGGAACAGAAAATGTTTGACTATTGAGATGAAGGGGTAATTCTTCGGTTGTCGCCCCCCTTTTTTATGTTCTATTTTTTTTTTACATTTTCCACGAAATTTTTATGAACTTTTATATACATTCGAAAGAGCACTTCGAGCTGAGTCGAGAATCAAGATCCTAAAAAATATCTGTTTCCGATAATTTAAATTTTTATGCAGAAATTAACGGAGATTTTTTCCGATTTCTAGATTTAACTAAGGTTATCCCAAGCCCCCGATGTCTGTAGTTTACCAACTAGGCCATACCTAATTAAGATGTTTTCCTTTCTTCAACTAGTTGTGAATATCCCAAGAATAATTTTTAATCAAAATATAAATTTTTTAATTTTAAGAATATTATTTTCAACTCATTTGTTGATACAATTCGCTGCATTTGGTTCAATAACCCTTCTGTTGACACTTACTGCCATAAAACTATTAGTTCTGTTGCAAATGAAAATTCATCATTTAGTCTTGGCACTCAAAATGTTTTTTAAATAATTTATTTTTTTATTTTTAAAAAATTTTTCCATTCATAAAGTATACAGGATTTAAGGAATATTACAAAATAAAAAAATAGGATTTAAAGACAAGATTGAAAAAATAGGAAAAAAATCCTGGAATCAAAAATCGACAGTTTAAATTTTATGATATTTACTAGGGTTAGACAATCGGTTTTGAAACCGTAATTTTTGTGACCTAAAATTAACCATTTTTTTGAAATTTTAAAAACCGGAAATATATGAAAATGAGTGATTTTCAATAAAATCCCCCAAAAATAAAACCGGTATCTGACTAAAATTAAAAATCGAATTGGAATTAACCGAGAACGGGGGGGGGGTTAATAATTGGTAGTATTTGGTACCCTAATATTTCTTATTTTCTATTCGTTTAAATATAATATCTTCCATAAAATCATGAAGATCTTTGTGCCATAATTAACTATTTTTAAATTTATTTACTAAATAGGATCCTCATGAATGTTTGCTCTGGTTATTAAACAAACTTGATCGAGAGTTTTTGGATTTTTTGGAGAGTTATGAATACACAAAATACAAGTATTCGGAAAGAAACGCATATGGATCTTGCAGAGAAAAAATATATTCAGTCTATGAAAAAAGCAAGGAAAATAAAAAATCTACTTTTTTGAAATTATTTGAGTAAGTTTTTCAAAATAATTTTGTATTTTTGATTTCGAAATATAACCAAAAATTAACAATTAAAGTCGAAACAATCAAGCAGATGAAAAATATTTTTTATTCCGGATTCTTGGACTCAATCTCTAGTCGTCAATCACATATTCCGATTATTTAAACATTTCTATTAATTTGAGAAATGAAGATTTTTCACGATTAAATAGTTTCAAGCTTTAAATACAAATGTTTATTAATTTTATAAAATTTTATTTTTAACAGAGGCCAATTTATAAAGACAATTAAATGTACTACTCGAGATTGTGATTATGTTAAAATATCAGAAGAGCCATTTCTGTCTGTTCCACTTAAATTTTCTTCGTAAATTTACTTCCATAAATTATTTTTTAGATATATTTCAGGCCATTTAAAGCTACTGTAAAATTTATTAGTATGAATCCAACACGTAAAATCACTCGTTTTCATTTTGATATTTCTGAATCTTATATAAATGTTAAAAATATAATGAAACAAATAGAGAAAGTTGTTAATATCTCGTCAGAAAATGTATTGTTTTTAAAGTGTATATTTTCTAATAAAATTTTAAACCGTCTAATAATATTAAACATAATTCTATTGAAACAGGCGTAGAGGCCTTCGGATATCCGGACATTTTTCTTATATTGATTCTCAACCATATGAGATGCATTAGAGATTGGTCTGGATCCAGGTCCAGTCTGGATTTTTCCTTGATCCAGAGTCCAGACCCAGCTATTTTTTTGTCGTCCTTAATTTTTTCTGATCTGGATTTTTCGTGGACCCAGATCAAGAATTCAGATCCAGAATTTTTGAAAATACCGATCTCTAAGGGGCATAGGTATCTTTTATGTAGACCCAGTTTTGTAACTGAGGTATAATGACAAAAATAGAAGAGGTTTTTGATCATATTTATACTGTAGACTAAAATCTAAATTTATAATTTAAAATAGAACAAATTTTATATTTTTAGATGGTTGCATGCAAAATTAAACAAAATGGTCAATTATATTTATATCCAGAGGATTCATGCTCTTATAGTGAAAATGATTTAATTATTCTTCAAATACCTGGAGAAATTAAGGAACAACTTCTACAAAATAATTTAATAATTTCTGTTGTTTATTTTGTATTTGGAAGTGTTCCAAATGGAAAAATGTAAAATTAAAAAAATATAAAATCTGAAAAATTTTTTTTGCAGCTTCGGAGAGCCTTACATTACAATTTTAAATAGAGATTTAGGTTGTGGGCATTTAAGCTTTGAAATAATGAAGGAGGGAGCTTTTCTTCTTCCTGAACTTTTCTACAAGATGGATGCTGGTTTTACACTTTTTTTTGCAAAATTCTGATGGAGCTTATGCTAGAATTGACCCTATAATTGAGAAACCACTTTTTAATGAATATGTTAACAGGTTAAGTTTATTAACCACATAAAATTATCGAAAAATATCAGAATAACTATAAAAAAATCTTATCTTGACGAGTGGAATCGTTTGGGGCAATTCCAAGGCTGGTCCCCCCTTTTTTCCTTTTTATTTTTTTCGATTTTTTAAACTTTTTATGGCAAATTATATATCGTTCGAAAGAGCTCTTCAAGCTGAGTCGAACGGTACTAAATTCATCGAAATCCGACTTAAATAAGCATAGTTATGAGCATTTGTTTTAATCCCTTTCAACATCAGAAAAAGCATGTCCATCGAGGATTTAGCTTTATAATTCTGCTCAGAATCTCCAAATCGAACCGATCATTCTACTCAGCAGCCAATATTATTAAATATACAGCCGATTATTAAATATTTTATAATTCAATTAATTCTTTTAGTATTTTAAACGAAAAAGAAAATGTTAAAAAAGTACTTCAAATAATTGTTGAATGGGATTTGTCTTTAAAAGAAGAATTTGAAACAAAGTCTATGAAAGAACAAATAATTGAAAATTATTCTTTACTTAATTATTTTAATTATGAATCTAAACCTGTTAAATTACGCGATATGATATATGATGATTTTAATGAATTTGGTAATAGTTAAAAACAAAAAATTTAAATTTTAATTTAAAAATAGAATATATACAATCATCCTGGGAATGTCCAAAATGTTACAAAACTTCTCGATCAGTGCAAACTGAATTGGATCATGAACCTGATATTCTTGTTTTCTATATAAATCGTTTTGATCAGGCAATCTAATTTTTTTGAACAGAGTCAATTTTAAAATATTTAGTCTGAGAAGGGTACAAAAAAGAATGTTAAGAATATTGATGTTCCTTTAGAGTTTACTAAATTATCGTGGTTTTTTGATGGAAGATATAAAAATATTAAATATGATTTGTCTTGTGTTATTTTTCATCATGGAAATCAATTAAACTCTGGTCAGTCATATTAAATTACACAGAAATTTTGCTATCAAGATCGGGCTCCATGATTTTTCAGAAGTGTGATTTGAGTGAATTGATTTATGCTTCCCCCACCTCTCCGCCTTCAGTTCGCAAATTACGCAATTGCGGATACCCCTGCTCTCCACAGGCACCCTAAAATCTTTTCCAAAAATTCGACTGCTCACATCTCCAATTATTTAAACTAGGTTACAATAAAATTAATTTAAAGGTCATTACACAGCAGCTACTCGAAAATTTATTAGTGGTGAATGGCGTTTATTTGATGATAATGAAGTTAAAGTACTTTACCGAGAATCTCAGAGAAAGAAAATTTTCGGATCGTCTAATTCTTATATGCTTTTTTATCAACGTGATCGGTCTAAAGACAATTATCGGCATCGAAAAGATTCTTGGTTTCCTCAAGATGTTCCATATGAAATCATTAAAAAATACAAAATAGAAGGAATTTTTAAAAATCAGAAATAATGACTGAATTTGAATGATGAGAATTGAAATTAAATTATGAAATCGAACTGTTTAATTTGTAATTTTGAGCAAACAAATTAATTTATTTTTGTAACATTTTTTTTCTTAAATTAAACTTTTTTGATAAAGGTTTAGCCTTTTTTTGCATAGTTAGTCTTAAGAAATTTTGTATATTTTGGTCTTTCTTCGTGTATTTACTAGGGTTTCACCGGAACCGAAATTTTGACCGGAACCGGATCCAATTTGAGTTCCGGTTCCCGGAACCGGTACCGGAACTTTTCTAAGTTCCGGCCCGGAACCGGAACCGGAACCGGAACTTTAAAAAAATTTTCTAGCAAATTAAAAAAATTTGTATTTTAAGTAAGGTTGTCAGTTTCACCAAATCCTTCTGTTAACCGAAACGTCTAACCGAATCGAAACTTTCGGTTAACCAAAACTGAACCGAAAACCCGAACAGAACTACCCAAATCCCATGATATCCTCAATATCCTACCAATTATATATCCCCTTTGATCCCAGAATTTCTTCGAATTATCCTTAATCCTAACAGATCCATAGATATCAAATCACCGATATAAATATAAATCCTGATTCATCGACATCCACAATTTCACTGCAAATCCCCAGATATTAATCTTTGATATTTTCCTTACACCACTCAATCCCTCGATATTACCTATCAAGGATGTAACATTCTATTTCTATTTACAGCGCCGCAGGCGAAAATTTATAGAATTATGGACGGCTAAAGAACCAAATTTCTTCTTTTTCAGCGCCGCAGGCTAAATTTTGAGAATTTCGGAAGGGATGAGCGAAAAAATTAAACATTTTTTAGTCAAACGAGAAATTTTAAGAATTTTGGAGAGAGAAAAGGTGCTAATTTCTCCTTGTAAAAATTTAATAATTTTTAAAACAAAATCAAAATTATAAAATAAGTTATTTATGGAAAAAAACATCAAAATTTAATGTCCTATAACAGGAAAGCGAACTATAGAACTCGTCGAGCTATGTCGAAGGACATCAAAAAAATTGGACTCGATTTGACCGAAATACAGATCCCTGAAAATTGAACAACCATAGGGGCGATTTTTTGAAATAAAAAATTTTATAGCTCATTCGAAAGAGCTCGTCAGCTGAGTCGAAAGACATGGTTTGACAAAGTTATGACATTATGTAGACCTAACGGAGTCGGCGACTTTATGTCATAACTTGGTCAAATCTTGTCCCATCACGTTGATTTTGGTGTCATTCGACTCAGCTCGACGAGCTCTTTCGAATGAGCTATCATTTGTATAAATTTTCGTCCTTATGGGTTTTCGCCCCTATGGTTGTTCAATTTTCAGGGGTCTGTATTGCGGTCAAATCGAGTCCAATTTTTTTGATTTTGGTGTCCTTCGACACAGCTCGACGAGTTCTATAATCTAGTCTGACTGACCATTTTATAATACTTTGAAGAAGGAAAATAGGAGGGGGGGGGGTACGAAATTGAATTTTACCGATAAATACAAACAGAATTAGATAGTAAATCAGAATTAAAAGTCAGAATTAAAAACTTAGAATTTTGGGAACCGAAACACAAAAATCAGAATTTAATTAAAAAATCAGAATTTGTGAATAAATCAGAATTTTAATAAAAATCAGAATTTTGGGAACAAAAAACACATAGTAAATCAGAATTTAATTAAGACATTTAAAAACACAAGAAGGGTTATTCAGAATTTAATGTGTAACTTATGTATTTCATTTAATTACAATTAATTTATCAATATTTTTTTTTATCTAAATCGTTCCCCTTTTTCGTTAATAATTTTTTCGTTTATTTTCTCACTCTTTTATCGTCTTTATTAAATCAATAAAAATATTTTTATTAAAAATGGAAAATAAAAAATTATTTTTTGAACAATTAATTTCTTTATTGGACACATACACAGGGAGGGATAAAGCTATTAGGTTGGTAAGAAAATTAAGAAAAAAATTTTTAATTTAAAATTAAAACAAAAAAGATTTTCAACTTAAAAGAACTATTTATTGTTCACTGGCACTGATCTCAACCAGAATTCGCGATAGGGAGAAAGGAGAGAAACTTGCTGCTTTTGCTAAACAATTGAGTAGAGCTCGTCTAGTGGTTTGTATTTTTTTGTGTTTTAATTAAATTTTAATGAAATTCTGATTTTTTTTGTATTTTTCTTTTGATTTTATAATTCTGATTCTTGTATTTTTTTGTATTTTCTGTATAATTCTGATTTTTTATTTAATTCTGATTCTGTATTTTTTGGTATTTTCTGTATAATTCTGATTTTTTATTAAATTCTGATTTCTGTATTTTTTGTATTTTTCTTTTATAATTCTGAATTTTTTTTTTTCGCAGTATCGTCTATTCTCCCAACCTTCACTCATTTTCTCGGCAATTAAAATTCCCCAAAACTGGCACAATTCAACCGACAAAATCGAAACATTTTTTAATACATCGACCACCCTTTTATATTTATTTTGTGGATGGACAGAAACAATTGGATGGTTATCCGAAGCTAAAATTTTGGGAAGAAATTCTGCAAAATTTTTTCAGGTGAAAACAAAACACATTTACGGAATTTTAAATCAGAATTAATAAAACACATTAAAATCAGAAAATACATTTTAAAATAGGTGCATATATTCTGAATTTTTTTCCAGCAAAAACACATTTTCATTTAAAATCAGAATTTTAAATTTTCAGAATTAAATGCTCAATAAACACAAAATACATAAAATCAGAAATGAAATACATTTTAAATTCTGAAATTATTTTTCAAGCAAAAAACACATTTTCTGAATTTAAAAATACAGAAAAAAAACACATTTTTCAGAACATAATTTTATTTTTAGTTATCTCTCCACCTTTGGGTATTTGCACTACTTACAAGTATAACTCGTTGTATTCGCCAGATTTTTATTAAAATTATTCAAAGAAAATTTTTTCGAATCAAAGACGAATTTATTTTATTTATTGCATTAATCGCTGATTTTATTGCTGCTGTTAATTCTCTTCATAAAGGAATTTTATGGGCTGGAAAGCTAAATTCTTCTCAAAATTCTTTAGTTTTTCTTATAGCTTCAATTGTTGGTTTTTATAGACTTTGGAAATAAAAAAGAGAAAAAAATAATTTTTTAAATTAAAATTCTGATTTTTATAAGATTCTGATTTTTTGTATTTTATATTTTCTGATTTATTATTTTAATAATTTAAAATGCAAAAACATTCTAAATATTAACTGCTTCAATTAATTTTATAATAAAATAAATTACAACAAATCAGCAGAATTAAATATTAAAAAACAGAAAGAGATCTCCAATACTCTTCTAATATAATGTCAAAAAAATTATTTCCTCATTTCTTTAAAATTCTCAAGTCAAGCAACTCAAAGCTAATAATTCTGCCAACATAGGTCTAAGTGTTTGGATTAAATCTTCCAATTTTTTATAAACTTCTAAAGAAGGTAATGATGAATCAGAAAAAAGTAATGAAGAAGATTTTTGTTGCTTTGATGATTGTTGTTGTGATTCTTTTTCACCAATAGAAGCACTTTCTAATAAATTTTGTTGAAGTTGAAACATACTTAAAGCTCTAAACATGTCTTGAATTGATTCTTTATCTAATCCAGTAATTCTCTGAAAAAAATAAAAATTGATAGTCAGTATTCACTCGTGTTGAAAAATTGTAAATATCTTAAATTAGGGTGGCCTCCATTCCTATGAAAACTAACGATGACAAAAAGGGTAAAAACTTAAATTAAACACTAACAAATGTACCTACAAGAGTTAGTCAACCCCCTTCCACGAAAGCAGATTTTTATATTGGCTAACCCGTGGCACATACAAAAAATCTAGGCTATAAGGAGAAAATCAAGATTCCTTCTTATTAAACCCACAAATATAAACTGAAGATAGGAACAAAACCAAGTATCGTTAAAATATCCCACAATTAGCTACCAGGAACCAAAACTTTTGAGATTACAATCGATCCCCAAATCCCCCATTTTCTAAAATATATAAAATTTTCTCACAGTAGCTGGGTCAAAAGATTCAGTCGAAAGTAATTCCTGCTGAAAAGCATTTAATAAACGAGCAGTCTCTTCAGCCAAAGTCACATGAAATTCAATTGGAGAAGAATTATCAATAAATAATTCGTGTAATAATTGAATAGCTTGACGTAAATTTCCTTCACATAAACGTCTTTTAAACGTATAAAATTTGTAAAGCAAAACAAGTTCAGAACAATCAACAAATTGGTCAGCCATAGATTCAAATATTCGCATTTGTCCAATTTTAGAGGAAGGAATGGCTCCTTGAAGTATTCGTTTAGCGACATGGGCAGATAAAGAATTTCGATTTTGCATACGAAGAGCCCAATTAAGTGCTGTAGACCATTCATTTAAATGACAATATCTTTAAAATTTTAAAAGAAAAATTAGAAAAGTTAAGTGCTGGATAAAATTTGGAGTTTAAATTTGATAAGGACGAGATTTTTGGGATGCCGACCGATCTCTATTCTTGTCGAATCTCTCAATCCAGTCTGTTAAATGCCAAGGAATTTCGGAACTTGCAAAACTCGACTGTCTCCTGTTTGGTTCTAATGAAAGAACAGCAATTTGGTAGTGTTCTTGGTACTATTCGATAGAGGACCCCGACTTTGTCTGTCTGGGTTGGTGAATCCAAGGAGATCTTTGAATATCCAGAACCGAAATCTCGGACTCCCTACCCTACTTATGTTAGTCTAGGACACCAGAGAAGATATACTCCCCCCCCCCCAAAACATCCTTACTTCATAGTTATTGCCTTCAAAATATCCTCCCTAGCATTCCACAATTCATATTTTTCACATATTATCAAAATTTTTTCAGCTATAGAAACATTCCCAAACCAATTAAATTGTCCAATAATTTTTTCTAACATTTCATTACAATTCTTTAAATTACTAGCAATTAAATAATCTGCTCCAATTTCCCATAATTGGTCATTTTGAAAAAGTAATTGGCAATATTCTACAAGTAAACGAGAACGTAAGTCTAAATTTTCCTTTTCTTTGTCTGTCTAAAAAATTAAAAAATGTTCTTTTACAAAAAATTAGTTTAAATATAAATTTATTCTTAGATCACCAAAATTTCTTAAAAAAATTAAATTTCAACTGCACAAAAAATTTTTTCTTTGAATTGTATGCATTCCTAAAGTTTTTAAAGAATATATGATGTTTGATGAGTAAACTTTGAGCAGGAAATTTTAGGAATTCTTGCCCAAAAACCTTGATTTTTTATCTTAAGTTAAACATAATGTGTAACGCCATAGATAGATTCAAACGTTAATATGTCTCACAAATCAGAGTCACACCTAATCGAAAAATCAATTTCCGCATCAATTTTCCCCCCAAAATATATTAAAAGTATGTTTAAGAAATGGTCATCAACTTGAAAAAAAAGAGTAGAAAGGAAAAAATTTCTAAATTAATTTTAAAATTCCCACCCAACATTTAAATTTTCAAAGTTTAGAAAAGCTACCACCAATAAAATTAATTTAAACCAAACCTCATCTTGAAAAATAAATTTTAATTGTAAAGAAGAAATATTTGAAGCTTCAGGATTTAAATAATTAGGGTCATGAAAATGAAGTAAATCAACTAAATGAACAGCAAACCAACAAAGTGAAGGTCCAGCAGAACAAATTATTTTTAATGCACGAATTAAATCTAATTCTAATATAGCTAAAACTGTTTGTTCAATTTTTGAAAGTTGGTGGCGAGCTAGTCCAAGTAATTCAAATAAACGCTGAAAAACAAGAAGTGTTAATAAAAAAGATTCGAAATTACGGAAAAAGTCGAGAAGTTTTTTTAAATTAAACCCAAAGGTTTGAGAGTGGATGTGGATTGGGAAAAGAAGAGCTTATAAGGCTTATGCCATTGTTGGACCAGAAAAAAAGGAAGAGAGACAAAGGGACAGGCCTATAACCAAGAGGAATTGGGAAAACCCTAGAATAATTACGAGCCTACAAAGGGAAATGGGGAAAATAAATACTGGGAAAAAGGGAAATTTGGAAGAAAATTAGCATGAAAATCATGGTATGGAAATAAGAACTCAAAAATTTTCAAAAATAAGGTCACATAGTAATTAAATAATTTCTAGGGGCGGAGGTTCTTGAGAATCTTCTCTTGAGTAATTATTTAAAAAAATTTTTTAAGCAAACCTCAATAACTTTAGGCAACTGTTCATCATCCACAGATGGATAGAAAAATAAAAGAAAAGCAGGAAGTACTTCAAACCAACTTGGACGGAAAATGTCAAAATATTTTCGAAAAGTTCCCTTATCACCAATAACCAAAGAACAAATAACAGCCAAATTATCGTTTAGACGGCTGAGCTGATTTTGAGAGGTGAAATCACGAATTTTCTAAAAATAAAATGGTAAAAATGTAAAGATTCTCATTAAAATAAATGAAAAGAAATAAAAAATATTTGGGGACTACAACGGACTCGAACCCCATACAGTTCCTCACATAACCAAACACACTAACCAATCGACCATAAAAACTGACAACAGGTTTAATTTAAAATCGAGAATAAATTTTCCACAAACCTTAATTAAAGATAAAAATTCTTCACAATTTGTCCTGTCATGTTTAAAAAGAGCATCATTTGCAGCATTCAAAATTTTAACCATTTTTCTTATATGCTCATTAGTTTTATATTCAGAATGGAATTGTAACAGTGTTGCGACTGTTTCGAAGTCTGCTACAATTGCTTGTCTAATTACCTAGAGAAATTTTTAAAAATTTTCAAAAAAAATTTCAAAAATTTTTACAGCATTCCAATAAGAGTCATGAAGTTCAGGCTTTTCTTGCTGCATTAAAGACTCCATTATCGAACTCAAAAAACTCGTCTCATGTGGTCGGCCTTCTTGCGAGCTTGGAACAACTGACTGGGTCGAAGGAAAGCACTCACGTGCCCATTCAAGTAAATCAATAGAAATTAGATTATCTAAAATTATTGAAGGATTGATTAGAATTTGGGTTAAAGATGAAGAATAATCTATTGAGAAATCATTGAAAGTCAACAAACAATTGTTAAAAAATCGAGTAATATCCCAGAAACCGCACTCTTCAAAACACATAGAAAAGTGCTCTTAAAAATAAAGGTTCCCCGATTTTGGAACTTCTTGTCTACCTCAACAAATTATTTTAGGGCTAACTAAAAAAAAGAAATTAAAAAAAAATACTTGAAGGTCTAATAGAAACAGCCTCAATTAATGACCAAATAAGATTAACAGAACAAAGCTCCTCTCCAAGTTGAAGAACATCTGTTTGTGAAGAATCTACAAAAATATCAGATTGTTCCAACATTTTTATTGCCCTTTTTAATGCTGCCTTGTAACGTTTGCTTAGAAGTAGAGCTCTAAAAAATACAAAGGAATTTTAAAAATGGTAAAATAAAAAAATTAGTTACTACGTACGTAAAGTTAATAATTCCCAATTAAACTGAAAATGAAAAAAATAAACCCTTCCAGCCGAACAGATCCACTTTGTATATTTTGAATAATTGACTGGCCTTTGGCAAAGACAGCTAGAAAATAAAATATAAAATTTAAAAAGAAAATAAAAAATTAACTAAAAAAGTCATAAAAAAGACAATATTGCACAGGATGATATTGTTTGCCTTGTTGTGTTGTTAAGTTGTTTTGTTGAGTTTGTTGTAAATCTACTGACATTTTTTGTGTAATTTAAGAAGTCTAAAATATAGGAATTCAAATAAAGTCAACCGAAAATTGCAGAAAAATCGGAAGGGATTTAAAAAGAGAAGCAAGGAAGAAAATTTAAATTTCCGGCAGAAGTTAGTAAAAATCTTGTGGCATTCTGATTTTCGAAAATGCGGAACGCGACCATTGAGTCCCGCCGTTTGAGTCCCGCCGATTGAGTCCCGCCGGTTGAGTCCCGCCGGTTGAGTCCCTGGCCGGTTGAGTCCCGGCCGATTGAGTCCCGCCGGTTGAGTCCCCACCCAAAAGGGGACGTTTGAGTCCCCGTATTTCTTTCTAGGATTTACACAAGTATGTATGATTCCCAGTACGGGTCTATTGCGGATATGTTACCACTTTGGGGTACATTGTACAGGAATATGAGGGATTATAGATTATGTCCCCCAACTAGGACTTGTTAAATAAAGGCACCAAGTTTACGTATGATTCTCAGGAAAGTATTACAGGTATGTTACCAATTTGGAGGTAGTACCCGGTAGTTTGGTAGGTACCTATAAGCCATCATTATATTCATATATAATGTACCCCAAAGTGGTACCATACCCGCAATAATTCCGTCTTGAAAATCCGTCTATATATCCAATTTAATCACTCCAAATCGCTTTAAATCCCTCCATATTTATCATTATCACTCAAAATCTCCCCAAATACTCTTATATCAATTCAAAACTCCATATATCCCACTTAATCCATCAAGATCCTAGAAAGAAATAGGGGACTCAAACGTCCCCTTTTGGGTGGGGACTCAACCGGCGGGACTCAATCGGCCGGGACTCAACCGGCCAGGGACTCAACCGGCGGGACTCAATCGGCGGGACTCAAACGGCGGGACTCAATGGTCCCCTACCGTCGAAAATGGGCAGTTGAGTCTGGCGCGCGTTAGCTTTTTTGGATAAACGAAATCTTTTTTTCTAATTAAGGGTAGGATCCGGATTTAGCTTGAGGTTCTAACTTATGTAGAGTTTGTCAAACGATATGTAGAGTGCAGTGTTTTACGAACAGGAAAAGATAGGAACTCGCCCTTAAACTAGCTTTTTTGGGTTTAAAATTGCTTATCCAAAAGAAGCATTGATTGGGGCAATTCTCGTGTTTTACATTAGGGGTCGGTAAAATCTTGTTTGCGGGATCCCGGATGCGTGATTTTTTTTAATATCTGTAGGATTGGATCCCGCGGGATAATTCCCTCATCCCGCAATTCAAACAAATGGAGGATTGCGGGACGGGATTCCGCAAAGATCCCGCGCGGGATCCCTCCCGTACCGACCTCTATTTTACACACACCCACTTATTTTCATTATTTCTTGTTTTATTTTTAATTTCCTTTGTATGCTTCCACATTTTTCTAGATAAAAAAAACTTAAAAATGTCTTCAAGAAAACCAACTCTAAAGCTTCCTCGTAATTACGAAATTGCACCGGGCGTTCTTCGTTTCTCAAAAGCTCGAATGTTTCACAAACGCGGACTTTGGGAAAAGCTTAAAAAGCCTTATCAGAAGCAAGAAAAAAAAGTTGAGGCAAAGGAGAAATTCATTGTTAAGAAAATTGGAGGGGACAAAAATGGAGGAGAAAGGAAGATTCTTGTCCAAAAGCCAGTAATTGCTTTAAAAGTTTATTTCAAATAAATTTTTTTTAAGCCTAAACTTCTTTCTCAAGTTCCTCAACTTCTTAAACGCAACAAACGCAAGACAAAAAAGGTTCCTCTTCGCAAGTCAATTACTCCTGGGACTGTTTTGATTATTCTGGTTGGTCGTCATCGTGGGAAACGTGTTGTCTTTTTGAAGCAATTGGAAAAGTCTGGACTTTTACTTGTTACTGGTATATCTATTTTTTAATTTATTTTAGCTTTTTGGGTCTAAAAGCTGACGATTCCTCATTCAGTTGGATTCCATTTTACGTTGGATTCCCGGTCTCGACCGTTTTAAGGTCGGACACCTTACAACCTTTCCTTGTAAGTTTATAGGCCGGCACTTTTTTCTTCGTGTTTTCGTTTCAGGCCCCTTTTGGTTATCTTTTTCCCCTATTTTTCTCCCTGACATCCAATTTGATATTAAGAGTTTCACTTTTATTGCTTATCTTTTATCAAATTTTAGGCCCACTTAAATTGAATGCTTGTCCACTTCGCCGTATTTCACAATCTTTTGTTATTGCTACCAGTACTAAAATTGACATCGGCAAGGTTGAGGTTCCCGTTCACGTTGATGATGCTTACTTCAAACGAAAGACTGGCAAGGTGGCTGACAAATCAAAGGGTGGAATTTTTGCTGATGGTGCTAAACAGGTTTTTTATCGTTATTTTGACATTTTCTGATTTTTTTTCTAGAAGTATGAGGTTACCGAGCAGCGAAAAACGGATCAGAAAGCTGTTGATGCGGGTGTTTTGGACGCTATCCGTGCTCATCCTGAAAAGAAATATCTTTTTGGCTATCTTGGTTCTCGTTTCCATTTAGCTAAAGGGATGTATCCACATAAGATGAATTTTTAATGGACTTTTTTTGAAAAATATTTAAGTTAGAGCCCGGACGGTAACATACTTTCTACGGTATTTTTCGGTATTTATTATATGGCTGTTTGTGTTATTTTTCGGTATTAAGTTCCGGGCTCTATTAAGTTGTTTGTTTGTTAATTGGTAAATGTGTTATGCTTTTTGTTAAAATTCAAGATTTGTTTGAAAAACATTATTGTTAGATACAATACAAATTACTTGAAATTTTTTACCCATTTAATTTTCTAACAACATTCAAATATATAATAGTGTAAGCTTTTTTGGATTAGGTTTATTTGACGTTAGTATGGGAATCGAGTAGTTTAGATTTTGTTTCAAATTTAAATTTGACAAAAACTGGCCAAGTTACCCAGTTGTGGTTTATTAGGACAGGGGTTAGTGGTTACTACGAGGAAGTTTTAGGGATTTGAATGTTTACTCCTTTGGCATTTTCATAAATGACTTTTCATCCCACCTTCATTTTCTATTTAATAAGCAGTTTTTTAACGAAATGAAGATTAGGATCGCTAGTAGGCAAAGTTTTTCAGTCACATTTCTTTTACGTCGAGCTGTAATTATATCTTCTGGAATTGGTTCCAAATTTGTTGGTTTTTATACCGTTAGATTAAATTTATTGATATTTCGAATGAACACATTTTTTTATTTTCCATAATTTATCCGCTAGGGACACGCCCGAGTAGGCGCGCGGCAAAAAGCGATAAGCCATAACTAGGGGACTGAGCCGTTTTGGCGCGGGGCCGTTTTGGCGCGAGCTTATAAGATAGCGAGTTCATTATCAAAATTGATAAAATTTTGCAATAATAACTCTCGTACCTTTATCTAGGTTCTCCAAAGATTTCAGAATTTTTGATCAAGAATTTCGGAAATTGTGGCCAAAAATGTTGATTTTCTGCAAAATGCATAATTTTTCAAGGTCTATCGACTATAACTTCGGAAATATTGGATGAAAAATTCTGAAATTTCTGGAGGAGGTAGTCAAGGATGTTAAAGAAATTTGAGAAAAATTTTATAAATTTAGGTCTCGCCTAAGTGCCACTTTTTTGTTCTCGCGTCAAAACGGGTCAGCGCCAAAACGACCCCAACCCATAACTAGCTGTTAAATTTCTTACCCTTTCCAATTTTGGGACCAATATCTGATGAGAGGCCGCAGAATTTCAACAATCATAAAAATGCGGGATTACGGACGATGAATCTTGCTCCGCGTGGGTTACTAATCTCGAATGGGCACATTTTTATAATTTTTCATAATTTATTTGAAAAAAGATACATGTCCGCAAAAAAGACCTTCCCATCTTCCTTAGTTTTTCTTAGCTTTCAGTTTTCAGTCATTTATTTTTTGCCTTATTTTTTCTCGTTTTAGCAGTACGTTGATTAAATTTTCTCCTTTTTTAGATTCTTTTATTTCTGATAAAAATAAAAATGTCAATGCCTAAACTTCTTCCTCAAGTTCCTCAACTTCTTAAACGCAACAAACGCAAAACAAAAAAGGTTCCTCTTCGCAAGTCAATTACTCCTGGGACTGTTTTGATTATTTTGGTGGGTCGTCATCGTGGTAAACGTGTTGTCTTTTTGAAGCAATTGGAAAAGTCTGGTCTTCTTCTTGTTACTGGTATACTAATTTTTAATTTAATTAATCTATCTGGGTCTCAAAGCTGACGATTCCTTATTTAAATTGGAGTCCATCTATTTTAGGCATTTTTACATACCTCCATATTTTCGCTTCTAGATCCTATTTTGGTTATCTTTTCCCCATATTTTTTGTCTTTCCATTTAATTTGAGATTAAAGGAGTAAAGATACTTTAATTTATTCACTTTATCTTTTGTTAAATTTTAGGCCCTCTTAAAATCAATTCATGCCCACTTCGACGCATTGCGCAGGCTTTTGTTATTGCTACCAGTACCAAAATCGACATTAGCAAGTTGGAGGTTCCCGTTCACGTCAATGATTCTTATTTCAAACGTAAGAGTGGGAAATTGGCCGACAAATCAAAAGGAGGGATTTTTGCTGGTGGTGCTAAACAGGTTTTTTGAAGTTTTTCTGACATTTCTTATTTATTTTTCTAGAAGTACGAGGTCACACAGCAGCGTAAATCTGATCAAAAATTTGTTGATGCGGGTGTTTTGGAGGCTATCCGTGCTCATCCTGACAAAAAATACCTCTTTGGGTATCTTGGCTCTCGCTTCCATCTGGCTAAAGGGATGTATCCACACAAGATGACTTTTTGAGTGACTTTAGTATAAAAATAATTATTGGTTGTTTATTTTAGAGAGCGGATTGGGAGGGTCGTACGAGAATTGAGATCGATATCTTTAAAAATCTCTATCTTATAACCGGTATTTTCGCTCGAGATCTTGTCTCGGTCCGATCTCTATTTTATTTGTTGTTATCTGATAAAAAAATATTCTCCTTTTTTAAATTTTTAAAAAAGTTATTGTTTAACTTTAAAATTATTTTATCAAGTGAAATGTCCATCTTAAATTATTTAATTTTTCTAAACTAAACAAAAAAGCAAATGAGCATTGTTGACTTTGGGAGCAAGAAGGAAAATGTTCAGGTATTGAATATAAATAAAAATTAGGGTCGATTTTTAACGAGTTCGGGGCTGTTAAAGTTTAATAAGCTGACTGGGAATTTTTTCGGTTGTTTCTTGGACTAACGTACCCATTTCTGACTTGTAGGGCATTATACACCATCGTAAAAGGACAGAATTTTTTAAAAGATGAAATTACTCTTACTCTTTGTTCTTTAGAAATTCAATCAACCAACCGAGATTCGTGAAACAGCTTCAACTGGAAGAAAGTCAAAACATTCTTTGAATGAGGTTAATTTTGTTTTTTATGAGCTTTGGGGAGGGGAGTAAATTATCTTTTTTTAGTCTTGAGTTGGGAGTTGTAAAACTTTGGGTCATTTTTGGATTGATTTTTAACATCTCACATTAGGGATCACGTCGAGAAACAAAAATTCCTGTTTTCAAGAATCGGATAGGCGTTGTCCTTGTTCTCAACTTTTTCCCTAGAATGATCTAAAAAATTTTTATTTTTCAGTCAGAAATGGAAGTTGATGGTAGAGATGATGTTAAAAGTGTTCGTTCTTATGTCTCTACAGCCAGTACATTTCGACCTAAAGGAGAATCTTGTGAAGAAAGAAGGCTGAGAAAACAGGTTTTTTTTGAAAATTTTTCAAAAATTTTTATTAAAAATTGTTTTTCAAGGCAATAAGGGAAGAACGTCGTGAACGCCGCCAAGAAAAGAAAGCAAATAAATTGGCTTTTAGAGAACAAAGGAAGGCTATAAATTCGGAAAGATCAACTATTGGAGGAGGTAAAATAAAAATTCGACCAATTAATTAAGTTAATAAATTTTGTTGATTTTTTCTGATTTTTGAGGTGTTTAAAAATTTATTCTAACATGTAAAGAGTAATTCATTATTGGCATTAAATAATTATAAATTAATTTTAAAAAATTTGGGGTCCGTAAAAGAACAGAGGGTTACAGGGAGGGTTTTTCTGAATTCTAGTAGTCCTTTAAGTATTTTTGGTTAAGCTTGTTTTTTAGAGTTTTAGGACTGAAAGAGCCCTAGTCAGGCTACAACAAAAGAAAACTAAAAAATATTAAAATATTTTTTTTAATTAGAAAATATTCTTAAAAGTTCGGTAAAATAATTTTTTGTTATTTATTCTAAAATATTAAAATAAAATTCTTTTTTTTTTAAATTAATTTTAATAAATACTATATTATTGGGGTTGCCGGCCCGGCCTAGTCGGGCATCGAATTTTGGCCCAAAAAAGACTCGGTTGGGCCGGCCCGATAAAATTGACTCGGCCCGACTCGAAGACGGCAACCCTATTTATTATCAAAATAAATTGTTTAAAATAATTTTTAAATAATATTTTTTTAAATTAGACGCCATTCCTTTCTACCAATTCCAGAAATTTTAATTAAAAATAGCCTCTACCAACCAATCTTTTAACAAAATATAAAAAATGTGTGTAAACATTAATGCTGCCCAAAGCTATTTAGAACAATTTAAAAAATTATTTTAAAAAATAAATATTTGGCACTTCTGCCGTTTAATGGGGCAGCAGTTCTCTGACCATTACGTGCTCTTTTCTTCAATTAAAATTATTCCTTTACTGCCTGCTATTAAAATTTGGTATCAAAATTAGTCTCATAATTGTCGGAGAACGGCGTCCTCTTAAACGGCAGAAGCACCAATTATTTATTTAACCTGATATATCTCTCCAAAAAATATCCAAAAATAATTTACAATAATTTCTAATTTGGTTTCTGACATTGTTTAAAAATTTTTTTTTGGGAAATTGTTTAGGGAAAAAGATTGGGAAATAATCGTTAACAAATAAAAGGTGTTATTCAAAGAGAAAATAAACCTGTTCTTCCCTTTTTTACTTTGTAAAAAAATATTTTAAAATCAAGAATCGAATAGTAAAGGAAAGAGAATATAGCAATTTATTTTTTTCGAAAGAAAAATTTTTTTTAACACACTTGGATTCGAACCTTGCCTCAATTAATAAAAATGAGTTGAAATTTAACCCACTCAACCAAGCATTTCACTATAGAAAAGGCTTTCTGAAGATCATTTAATTCTGACTTGGGATACGAGTGTTGAGATCAGAGTTTGCTAGAACCTAAAAGAACCTAAAAAATCGTGGGGATTTCGGAGTATATTTTAATTTTTATCAGAAAAAAACATTGTTTTTTTCCTCGAACTCGTAAGACTATTTTATTGAAAAAAATTTTAATTTTAATAAAATTCATTTATTCTTCATTTTCACTTATTATTATTGTTCTATTTGTACTTTCCTCTAAATTATTATTTTTTTCTTCAATAATTTCTTCACTAACAGAAGATGCTCTTTCACTACTTGGATAATAATAAAATGAAGATGTTTTTTGTTTTTGTGAATTTATTAATAATTGATTGTTTGTGTTGTTTTGCTGTTTTTGAGTGTTTTTTCTTTGTAAACTTCTCCAGGATCTGTTTTAGATTTATTTTTAATTTAAACCCTTTTACATATCCCATTCTTTGTCTTATTCCAATATCTTCTCTTTTTTTTCTAATCCTTTCTGTGAGTAGCACAATCTCTCTAAGTTACCCCTAAAGTATTTTGAGTGTCTACCCAACTCAATCTTGACACAACCTAACATACACATCAGGGATGTGCCGAAACTGATTTTAAAATGCGAAAGTTCAGAAAAGGCTGAATTTTGACTGAAGGCGAAATGGCACACCTGATATGTACACATCCAACATTTCCGGATCTTTCAGTTATCCCTTCTAGGTAACTTCAATTACCGCGTCTGTACTGTCTTTGTGAGCGGAATTAGAGATTGAGGAGGAACGAATTTTTTTATTATACATAAGTAACTTCAAAAATGGACATTTCATCCCAAAAAAAATTTTTTCTGAAAAATTAAAATACCCTACCTTTCTGAATGTCCTCTTCTTTGTCTCTTTATATTATTTAATTTATTATTATTAATTAATTCTTCATTATTCTCTAATATAAAATCATTATTTTTTACTCCAAGAATTTTAATAGCTTTACTATTTGGATTTAAATTATTTAAATTAATGTTGTTGTGATTATTGTTATGTTTACGTTGAATATGTTCAAATAAAAAATTTGAATGTAAAAATAATTTATTACATTCATTACACTGTGAAAATTGAAAAAAAAGAAATTAATTTTTTTATTAAGTTTGGTTAAAAGTAGAGTAACACCCCGTCCCCTGAAACCCGACAAATTCTTAGGCATCACCCCGACCCGACCCCCGAAATCCCGACTATTTTTTGGCAAAAACCCCGAACAGAACCCCGAAGACTCGAGGTGCTACCCTAGTTAAAAGTGTTGTAGTTTGGATTGGGGGATGTTTGCTTCCTTATCTTCTGTGTTCTGTCAAATTTACACCTTTTTTTACTCCTCCACTTTCCGTCTTTTAATCTTATTTGATTTCTTCCACTTTTTAAAAATTTTGTTTCAACATCCTTTGTTTCGAAAGTCTATTTTTAAATGGCTCCGGAAAAGCACAGTAGATTGGAAAGGGCATGGAGATAATTAGAAATCGAACTAATACACTTTCCGGTCACACCTTGAGAATTCCATAATATTGTAAAGTAGCTATTTAATTCCTAAGGTGCAGTAGGTGGCGTGATTTAATGGCTAAAACATCAGTCCGGTCTATTGAAGACCGGACTGATGTGTCCGTCGATTAACCTTTTGCACTAGCTAAAGGAGAGAAATAGCTATAGCCCAGTTGCTTTACTATATGCAGGTACTGACAAATAATTCACCAAGTAAGAAAGGAGGAGAGGGCTATCTTTGTAAACCTTTCCTCCTTCAAAAGTCCCACACACGTGTGAATATTTAGTAAATTTCTCAGAAAATATAAAGGGTATTAAAGTTTAATTAAATTAACCCTAAATAATTCTCTCTTCCAATGACTACATTCTTCAATATTTTTCTTATTTTTCTTTTCTCCAGTTTTTTCTCCTTCATTTTCAACTTCATTATTAGGTCCATAACAAAATTGTTCTTTAATTATTTTATTTTCTTTTTTATATCTTTTAGCCAATTTTTCCATTTTTTCAACTTTAACAACCATTTCTTGCTGACTTTTTAGTAAATATTCTATTTGGAATTGGGCTAGACGAAATAATTTTAAAATTTGTGAGGATGTACAGACATTTTGTTTATTTTCTTCTTCATTTTTTAGTTTTTCTTCATCTAAAATTTAATTTTTAAATAAATTACCTTCCGCGGAAAGTTTCAAAATGTCAACATGACAAAAGGTCGTCAAGGGTAAAATTTGACAAATCGTCCAGCGACAAAATGCCAATAATTTCTTATTCGACAAAATGCCACACGACAAAATGTAAATGTGGTAGAACCTGACATTTTGTCTAGCTGACATTTTGTCATAATTACTGTAAAGTTAATTACCTAAAATTACTTTATTAATTTGTGCTAATACGACAGAGGGAAGTGCTTGTTGTAATGTTTCAAATATTCCAATGCCTTGTTCTAATAATTTAATACTAATTTCATCTAAAAATAATTTTTGTTTAAAAATTAATTTTATTTTTAATTAATTTATGAGTGTTTTTAAAATATAGTTAATAATTTTTTGGAGTTGAAAATCTTTTGAAACGACACATGGATGGGTAATTCTAATTATTAGAGATGTCCAAGACTCTTGGTCTCGAGTCTTGGAAAATCTTCGAGTTTGGATATCTCTACTAGTTATCCTCCTTTTTCTCCCCTTCCCTTATTCGTTAAATTTTCTCTTTTGATCTCCCAAAGGTTGAAGAGGAGAACCTTTTCCTTAACTGAAAAAAGGTGGAGGAGAACCTTTCAGGAAAATTTTTAAGGAAGGCAAAGAAGAAGGATGACGGGGCAAGCCTTACTTTATTTTCCTCAAGACATAAATAATCCAACTACTAACACCTTTAATAGAGGAAAGAAGGCATAAAGGCTTAGTATTTTTTAAATTTAAAATTTTATTTTATCTCATTTTTTTAATCTAAAAAGCACTCACCAATTAATTGCCAATCGGGTAATTCATTAATTAATAAATACTTTTCTTCAATGGAAGAATTGTCTTCATCTCCATCAATATTACATTCTTCTTCATTTTCCTTGTATTTATTATTTAAATCTCCCATTTATTCAAAAAAAATTATTTAAATAATTTTTGGGGGAAAGAGAATTATTTTTGATTTTTTATAGAATTAAAAAGAATTTATCGTCTAGTGAACATTAAAAATAGCAAAAAAAGGTCTTTTTCTTTTAAAATTGTTTCTATGGTAACAAAGCAATAAATGAACTGTTATTGAAGTAGAAATAAGGAAAAATAAAAAAATAAATTTAAAAAATAGGTATGGGCCAGGAGTATGCCATCAAAATTTAGTTCACTTTTTTGAAATCAAAATTACAGACAACAAGCCCATTTTCAAGATGATATGGTTCGCCGACACAAAATCTTTTAAAATTAGTTGAAAAATAATTTTAAAACCTCTCGCTCTATTAAACACCCAATAGTGGGTAAACCTCTATTTAAGAGACGACAGGGTAGAGGACGCGACAAGATAGAAGCCTAAACGATACCTCCTATTTAATGGATAGTTAACTTACATTATGAGGCACGATTTTCCGGTTCAAAGGGGTATCAGAGGTTTGACTGTACTTTCCTTAATAAAACCCCAATAGGAGTCCAACAAAATCTGTACCTATATCCACATTTCCAACAAGCAAAACAGTCTAGATGTGAAAATAGCGGCTTTCCTTTGTCTATAACCATTATCCAATCGGCAGGTTTAATAATTTCGGAACAAAGACAGCAATGACCGGAACGTCCAAAGATGCGCACATCTGACAGAGGAAAGGAAAGAGTATAGTGTGTGTGAGATTCGTGGTGTCTTCTCACTAGAGTTGTACCCCTACCCCCGTCCCCGAAAGTCAGGGAATTTGATACTTTTTTTGGAATTGAGACTTACTTCCGATCTGAACTGGTCAAGAAAATATTTTAGTCTTTCGAGTCGGGGTCTGTGTCTTTCGAGCCCAACACCGTACTACACCTCAACAGCATTTTAAACCCTCATAATTATTACAATCTATAGCACACAAAAGTAGTCCATAGCGCAAATAGAAACGATCACCAGAGTCAGTTAGTTGGCAAGTACAACAAGCACACTGAAAGAGTTATATTTATAAAATACCTCCAGAAATTGTCTCAATTTAATAGTTAAATTTGATTGACAACTGTGTGGAGGTGGTTGGGGAGCTCGAAATACATACACCCTCGAAATACATACACCTTATTGTAAAATAAAATTATTTTTAGTCCCAAATGGTATCCTATAATGAGTTCAGACTGCGATTGTTGGCGACCGGTGGCGTGTCAAAATGGAGTGGCACGACGTTTCGACAATGAACCTTTCGATAACAGATCTTTCGACAATAGACTTTTCGACAATAAATTAAAATTTTTTAAAATGATTTAAAAATGACAAATATTGTCATTCTATTCAGCTAGATGATATGGGGAACGAAACTAATGAGTACCGGCGTTTATTTGTAGCATTTGAGGAATTAATTGGATATAGGTAGTGACCGGGGCAGGACCGGACTGCGGCAGGATTTTTCCGGAGTCCGGGTCCCAAATCCAGTTTTTTACGTAATCTCCGGATTAAAACCGGACCAGATTAATCCGGAGAAATCCGGCCGGATCCGATCCGGCTCTAGTTGCAAATACGGGTCAGGGTCCGGCAAAATTTTCACCGGATTTGGGATTTGATTCTTTTCTTCTATTTTCCCAATTACCTTGTATTTTTTAGGAAAAGGAGGATTTCTAAACCATGTCTATACTGAAATTCAAAAGATTTTCGCCTGCAGCGCATAAATCCTAAAAATAAACGATGTTATTTAATCTAAAGGCAATACTCAATCGGCGATACTCATTAGTTATATTTGTCATTTTTAAATCATTTTAAAAAAATTTAATTTATTGTCGAAAAGTCCATTGTCGAAAGATCAGTTGTCGGAAGGTTCATTGTCGAAATGTCTTGTCGAAGAGTCCATTGTCGAAAAGTCATGGAGCCGTTGGAGAAGAATTAGAGCTTTTGCGCTGCCACAGGGAAGAATGAACCGGTCACCAACATGCCTAGTTCAGACTGTATTTAAAAAAAAGTTTTCTAATAAAAGAATCTTTTTTACAAACCCTCAAACAAAATTCGTGCCAATTCAACCCCAACGCCACCAAAAATTGTTTATCAGTTATCAATTGATAACAAGCAGCACAATGCATTTAAAAATAGTTTAAAGTGTTTGAGACAGTTTTTTAGTTTTTCACAAAAAATTTTCCACATTAAGATAAAAACAGAGATTGAATGAATTCCCTAGTGTGTCACATTTAATTTAAAAAAAGAAATAGAAAATTAATTTTTTAACAAAAAGCATTCAAATAAATTTAAAATCTGTGTGATTAATTAAATTAAAAGAAAGAGAGGAGGAATCTCGTCTAAGGGATCTCTCACTCTTTCCAACAGAGAAGTTCCGAGAAAGTATATCAAATGTACCTCAAAACTTTTTAGAAAAGTTGCAGAAAAGAGTTCTCTTAAATATGTCTCCCTAAGAATAATAATTATAGCCATTATTTGGCCTCGTACTCCGATTGTTTCGATGCATTAAAATTTTTAAAGAATGTTTTAAAAACTTTTTTACTATGGTATAAAAGCCACCACTACAAGTCTAGTTGGATCATATTAGCTTGGATAGTCACTGATTCCCTTCGTATATTCCAGCCATATTCGCCTTCACAGACATTGTACATTTCTACATGGATAAACCTGTACTATTCTGTGCATATCGACGTTGGTAAACATCAGACAGCCTTTAGACATAACAATCTATGCTTGTAATATTTGAAATATTTCTCGATGCATTAGAATTTTTAAAAATATTTTTTTCTATTAAAAAAAATTTAAAATATAGTTAGACAACTCCTAATAAAATTTCAAAAAAAATTCAATATTCCTTTAACTACAATTTAACTAAAAATTTTTAAACATCAAAAATCAGTTCAAAATTTATTAATTGAAAAAAAATGTTTCCAAAAATTCAGACAATTTATATTTAATTTAAATTTTTTTTTATTAAATATTTAATTAATGAATTAAAAATTAAATGAATAAATTTATTTAATTTAAAAAATACTTTGTTTGCCTAAATGTTTGGAAGTTTGTTTTAGATGTTGTATAAAATGAAGGGGGAATTGGGGAGATTCAATTTAAAAATTAAATTTTCAAAGAATTTCAAAAATTTTACAAAAAAATTAAAAAAAAAATTTTCAAAAATTTTTAAAATATCCCCACACAGAAAATGAAAATCCTTAAATTTTCTTATATTATTTTCCATTTAAATTTACAAATTATTATTTTCTCTCTTAAAATTTTTGCTCAAAATAATTTTTGTCAATTCCCTCAACATAAGAGTACACCTCCTCCATTTACAGAAACACTGTGAATACTTTTTAGAATTAATACAACTAAACCTCTAGGGAATGTATCTAATAATGAGGTTAAATAGGGGGTATATTACAATGAGAGGTGTGTTATATAGAGGAAATATAATGAGTGTGGTACCCTATAATGAGAGTACCCACTCATTATAAATAACGAGTATCTTATAATGAGTTTATGTCAAATAGTGGGTATAGTCTAGGCAGCTCCCCCAAGCCAGTGACCAACCAAATTTTACAAATGTATCTCGATTGAATAGTAGAGTTAGAAGTTTGGAAATTACCGGATCCGTTTCCGGATTTTAATCTTTTTTTTCAAACGGGCCGGACTTTTTGGATCGAAATCCGGAAATCTAGAAAATCCGAATTTTATTTAAATCCCCGGATTCCGGACCACCGGATTCTGTCCGGGCTTTAATTATATTGAGTAGTACATAATTTTGGGGTGTTTGTAAGAAAGAACTATAATTTTAAGAAAATTGTTATATGTATATTTAATTTGGATTTAAAAAAATTTTTTTAAAGACCAATCAAAGGACATGTAGATTTTGAATATGCTTTAATTACTGCAGCTCCCAATATGCGCAAAAGTTGTGATATAAAAGGAGCTGTTGACGGGCAAAATATTTTACAAATAGAGGATGGGGGCTCTATAAGTAATGTAATTATAGATGACCCGGCAAAAGGTATTTGGTGTGAAGGAAGTTGTACTTTAACTAATGTCTTGTTAGTTTTTTTAAATTATTCAAGGGGTAGCTATATTTTAGAAGAGGGTTAAAGAAGCTTTATTTCAGACCCATGGAAGCTTTATTTCAGAATTTACATACGTTATATTAAGGTTGTACCCGCTTCGGAAGCTGGACAATACTTAACCCTCTTCTTTCCGTCGCACTTCCTATCAGAAACTTTCCCTCTTAAGTTTTTGGGAACAACAGATTTTAAAGTTATGGGTTAGTAGGTGTCTTTGTAGCAACCCCCTCCTTAAACATCCCACAAGAAACTCATTCCACATACTACTGATTATCGGGAGAAGAAAAAATGCGGGAAACGGAAGTGAGTCGGGAAATGACCTCGGGGAGTCGGGATACCCGAGCAGCACTACCACATAGCAAAAGGACTTGATATAAGATAAATATCTGATAGATGTATATATGTAACTTTTGTGGAAACAAAAAATATTTAGAAAATTTCGTTACCTTCTCTTTTTTAACACAAATTTCCAGCTTTACAAAAACATGTTATCACGCAGTAGATTTTGGAAATAGTCAGGACAGCTCCCCAAAAATTTATCAAGTAAATGGAGGAGCAGTAATTAATGCTTTAGACAAGGCAAATTTTGAATTTGAATTTGGAAATAAAATTTTTCTTTAAAGATTTTTACCCAAGCTGGGGCAGGCAAAACAATAATTCAAAATTTTTGTGCTGAACATTTTAGCAAAGTTTGGCGGTCTTGTGGAGAGTATTGTTTTCAGCATACGCGACGTGTGGAAATGACTAATTCGAAATTTAAGGGGCCAGGGCTGTCTTTAATTGGTAAAAATTTATTTAAATTTTCAAAAATTGTAGGGAAGAAGGCAAGAGTTTAAGATAAATTGAAAGAAAAGATGAATGCCCTCCTTCCCAATATTTAATCGGTAGAGAACCTGTAGTAGAGCAACCTAGCATAGCAATGAGGTCACATGCTTGATGCCTGCCCAGTTCCTCAATTACTAAATATATTTTTAAACACCCTATATGATACCCCCTTCGACCTAAAAATCACATCATATAACCAGGGGTATTTAAAATAGAGAGCCTAATTAGAGGGTATGTTTAACCCAACTCACCCACATGCCAAATAAATGTATTTACTCCCCTCCCGGGGTTTTTTCTTGTAAATTTATTTTAAACTTCAAATCTTTCTTTCAGGTCTAAATTCCAATTTTCACGATACAATGTACATAAATAATGTAAAGTTAGATCCATCCTCACCTAGAATATCCTTTGGTTGTCAACAATATTTTGGGACACAAGGACCAGCTTCTTCCAATCCAGAAAGTGAGTGTTTACCCGAAGAGGAATGTAACAAAAGTAGTTGTAATTATAAAAAAGGAAGTATTCTTGTTGGATGATTTGATAAATATAGTAGTCAGAACCAGTGATGCGGGGGTTCCAGTTTCGGAACTGGAAACGTGGAACCGGTAAAGGTCTGGAACAGATTTGGAACTGGAACCGCCAAAATTTTGAGCTTCTGCATCTCCGGTCAGAACTCTCTCTTGTATATCCCTCACACTTTTTAATGCCAGTTTTTTTCAAGTCTGGTTCTCTCTCGCCTAAACTGACACTTAGATTCTGGCCTAAATCTGACACTCAGCTTTATGTTAGCCTCACTTAAATGTCACATCTTCTCTGCTTAAGTCTAAAAAATTCCTTTATTTTCATGTAACTGACACTTCTTCCCTTTTCAACTTTATTGACATTCTATTGTATATATGAAATTTTCTATTGAGGTCTAATAAAAATTAAATTATTTCCTAATTATTTCAACGTAGGTAAATATTAAAATAAAGTGCAACATTTGACTTTAAATATAATCGTCTTATTTATTTTTTAATTTGTCTAATTTTATGTATTAATTGTTTTATTAATTATTTAAGTAAATAAAAGGAACAATTTTTGTTCCTTTTATTTTTTAATAGTGTAATCCTCTTTTTCTGATAATTTAAAAAAATGTTTAAAAAAATTTTTAATTATTGTGATAGTGCACTTTAATTAACTGACATAGAAATTTAAGAATTAAAAAACAGCCGGATGCTTGTGTAAGATGAACGTGTAAGATAAGTTAAAAACCTCTATTTAATAGACATTTTTTTAATATTTGGCTGGCCCGAGTGGGAGAACTATTCAAGCGATACATCCCCAACAGGGGTGGGCGCATTGCGTTTTGCGTATTGCGTTTTGCGTTATTTGCGTTAAATTTTGGCCTTTTTTTGCGTTTTGCGTTTTGCGTTTTTTTCGATGAAATTAACGCAAAAAATATACCCAATCTGAGGACAAAATTGGAGAAATTTTTCTTCTTGACCTTCCAAAATTCTGAAAATTTTCGCCTGCGGCGCTAAAAAAGGAAGAAATTTGGCTTGCTGGCCTTCCAAAATTCACAAAATTTTCGCCTGCGGCGCTGAAAATGAAGAAGGATCAGGAGTGGTTAAGTCGGGGATTTCTAGGGATATCTGGGAATCTATCAATTTCGAGAAGATATTAATGGATTGTCAGAATTAAACAGGTCTTCGAGTGATTAAGTTGATATGATAAATATATCTAGAGATTAATAAATTAATTCTTCCCGTTAATCTTCTAATCTGGGGGCAAAATTGGAAAAAATCTGTTTTCTGGCTTTCCAAAATTCTGAAAATTTTCGCATGCGGCGCTAAAAAAGGAAGAAATCTGGCTTTATGGCCTTCCAAAATTCCTAAATTTTTTGCCTGCGGCGCTAAAATTAGAGTATTTAAATATCAATTTTCCATCATGGAAAGGCTGATATCGTTCATAATCCCTTTTATCCAGGATAACTCCAAATCAATACCCATCCAACTTACATGTATCACAAAGTCGAGTAGGAAACGCTGACTTATAGTAATACATTATTTTAACTGAAAAATGACTAATACTTGATTAAAAAAATTTTTTCCCTATTTTTGCGCTCTTGCGTTTTGCGTTTTGCGTCTTGCGTTATTTGCGTTAAATTTTGGCCTTGCGTTGCGTTTTGCGTCTTGCGTTTTTTGAGATTGTCTCTTGCGCCCACCCCTGATCCCCAATTTAAGATTGACTTCCACTATAGAATAGTGGTATTCAAACGCGTTTTTTCGGTATCGGTATCGGTATTTTCGGTAAAATACCGATACCGAAAAATACCGATTTTTTAAAAATTGTTCGGTACCGTATTCGGTATCGGTATTTCGGTAAAAATACCGCGGTATTACCGAAAAATACCGCCGTAATACGGTACCGTGAATAACACTACTATAGAATACTCTTTTTCAGTCTATAGGAGAAACTGTGTAGTAAGTAAGGTCCATCCCCGTCCTCCCCCATGGCGCTACCTCCCCGAAAATTTTCTCTGTGGCCCCCTTCCCCACGTCGAGGAACAACCCTAGTAGTGAGGTCTGTATACCTATGTAATATTAGATACACCTCTATTTAATAGACGTTTTTAAAATTGGTTTGGTCAGTGAGTGTAGGGGACAGTCTAAAAGATAATAACCTCCTCCTATTTAATCTAAGTGCATTATAAGATTTTTGCAGCCAAAAAGATCTAACTTAAGAGTTCAGTTTAACTATAACATTTCTCTTTTTAAAAATATTTTATTTTTTATAATTTAAAACATTAAAAAATTTAATTTAACTCTAAAAAACACTTGGAAAAACGGCGCGCCGAAATTTGCGGATTTTAATTTGCGGACCCGAAATTTGCGGACTCGAACTTTGCGGACCCGAATTTTGCGGACCCGAACTATGCGGACACGAATTTTGCGGATCTGAGATTTGCGGACCAAAAATTTGCGGACCGACAATAGAGTCTACTAAACCTCGGAAATTTCAAAAATTTTAGCCTACGGCGTTAATTAGGATAAATTCAGGCATCATGACCTTATGAAATGGCCATATAAATGATTTTTTAAGGAATTTTCACGATTATTTAAATTATGAAATAATTTTAAGATAAGAAATTGATAAAAATTTTGAAAAATCAAGAAAAAATCATGAGTCCGGTACGGATCATGGTAAATTCTGCCGGAATCATCGAAAAGTAAATTTTTTAATTTTTCAATTTTACTCAAGTGTCGGTCCTAAAATCTTGGTTTTGCAAAAATCAGGTCCGCAAATTTCGTGTCCGCAACCTTCGGGTCCGCAACTTTCGTTCCGCAAATTTCGGGTCCGCAAAGTTCGGGTCCGCAAAATTCGGGTCCGCAAAGTTCGCGCCACGGGAAAAACAAATGTTTTTTTTTCTAAATTTCAATTTAAATGTACTATAAAATTAATTTTTTTTAAATTTAGAGTGCTACTTAAAAATTAAATATTTTTTCAACACCTTTTTAAGTCAAAAAAGGACTGTAAAAATAAATTTTTAATTCATTTTTAACAAAAAATACCTCATTTTTAAATTTATTTTTGAAAAATGTTTTTTTGGTTTTTTATTTTAATTTTTGGATTTTATTTTATTTTTGAATTAATTAAACAATTAATTGAATGGGTAAATTTTAATTAATTAATTTTTTATAAATTATGGTACTCTAGGGTTATCTCCTCTCCTTCAATTTTATTTTTCTTCTCCTTTCTTCCTATCCCCAAAAACGCTTGGATCAAAGTGTCACACAGCTAAGGGGGTTATGGCATATACCCAGGATTATGGGAATAAGTATCCATCTTTGCTTTTTAGAAACTATGGTTCGGCAGTATACGTGTGCGCCAGACGTGGGTCGGAACAGTCAGAGGTGTCGGAAATCGGAAGAGCCGAAAACCGAAACTAGATTAAAAGTCGGAACTCGAAATTTCGACCCACCTCGCTCTATTCACCTAAAATATTCCTGACACTGGTTCTAGTTACAAAAGATGGTATGCTATGACATAAATTCACTTTGACCCGTTTGTACTTTTTTGGAGAAAGCAAAAAAGAGAGGAGGAAAAATAAAATGAGGGGAGATAACCCAAGAGTACCTTAATTATTATAAAAATTTTATTTTTTAAAGCTTTTCCCAATGGATTTACAAGGAAAGGTTAAAATAAATTATAGTTTATTTATTTAAAAATTTAAATATAAAGGCTGTAGTAGTAATAGGCGCTACAACAGGTTTTGGGCATCAATTTGTAATTAAATGCGCTTCAAAGGGGATGACGGTGTTTGCAGCTTGTAATTCCCCTAATGTTTGTATTTTTTAAAATTATTCTGATGTTACAAATAAAATTCTGATTTATTTCTGATTTACAAAAAAATATTCTGATTTATTATTCTGATTTTGCAAACAGAATTTTGTTTAAAAATTCTGATTTATTATTCTGATTTAAAGAAAAGAATTCTGATTTTAAAAACAATATTCTGATTTTTTAAATTCTGATCTTAAAAAATAAGATTCTGATTTTATTCTGATCTGCAAACTATTCTGATTTTAACTTAAGATTTTATGAAATAATTCTGATAAAATTTCTGATTCTTTTTAGACTTACAACCAAAATATTCTGATTTTTAATTCTGATTTTAAAAAAGAATTCTGGTTTACAAAATTCTGATTTTAAAAATAAATTCTGATCTTAAAAAGAATTCTGATTTTGAACAACTTATTTAATTTTTAAAGGGTGTTCAAAAAGTAGTTCAAGCAACTTCCCACCTTTCTGGTTTCGTCCATGCCCACTCCCTCGATTTATCCTCAACAGATTCCGTTGAAAAATTTTTTCGTCAAGTAATAAATCAAATACCTCCTGGCACAGGAATACATGCTCTAGTAAATAATGCTGGAATTATAAGGGCTGGGGCAGATGACTGGTTAGCTATGGAAGATTATGAACATGTTTTGAGAGTTAATTTATTGGGGCTGATACAAATAACTAAATTATTTAAAGAACATATTAAATTGGCAAAGTTTGTTTTAAGTATTTTTAATGGAAATTCTGAAAAAAATAATTTTTAAATTAATTTTTGTGAGTTATGAGAGATTATTGTAGTTGAGAGCGATGCTTACGCGAAAATCTATAAAATCGCTTAGAGTGCGCCTAAAATCGTGAAATTTTGTGTGGATATACTCAATACTGTTAACTAATTTGTCTAAAAATTTCAGAATTTTTGGTTAGGTATACACCAAATTGTGGCCAAAAAACTAACAAAAGAATGGCAATTTTACACAAAATTCTGATTTTTGAGAAGAGTTTCCCATAAATAAATAAAAATATTAAAAAATTTTTTTAATTCGTACATAATACACTGCTCCACATAACTATAAGTTCACCCTGAATTTTCGTTTTTCTTAGCTTCTTTCAAATCAATCGGGCTGATTTTTATTTTTTATTTATTAAAGCGGGTTGCAATTCATATAAACCCGAGAAATCGAAAAAATTTCCATCTAAAAATTTTTTATCCAATTTTTTCAAAAAACACCCTCCACATAACTATAAGTTCACCTTCAGAAATCACATAAGGAATGATTGAAAAATTCTACAAAAATTCGTGCAAACATTTTCATATATAATAAGTGGAAAATAAAAAAGAACGAAGTCTGTAAGTGCTTTTTTCATCAAAATCCAAAATCTCGAAAATCAACGAGAAATGGGGGCTACAGTACTTTAAAAATATTTTTACAACTGTAGACTGTACTTAAAATTTTTTATTATAGTCCATCTGAAAGCCCACAAAATTTGCTACTAAAAACAGTTGGTCCTATCATAGGGAAAAATTTTATCACTGAGGAAACACCGGTTAAATTTAGAAATTCGAAATAATGACATTTTGTGGGGTGATTTGGGAGAATTTATTCATCATCTCATTTAACCCAAGGCTCCTCGAAGGTAGAATTTTTGTCCTGGATAGGACCAACTGTTTTTTGTAGCAAATTTTGTGGGCTTTCAGATGGACTATAATAAAAATTTTTATGTACAGTCTACACTTGTAAAAATATTTTTAAAGTACTGTAGCCCCCATTTCCCGTTGATTTTCGAGATTTTGGATCACGATGAAAAAAGCACTTACAGACTTCGTTCTTTTTTATTTTCCACTTATTATATATGAAAATGTTTGCACGAATTTTTGTAGAATTTTTCAATCATTCCTTATGTGATTTCTGAAGGTGAACTTATAGTTATGTGGAGGGTGTTTTTTGAAAAAATTGGATAAAAAATTTTTAGATGGAAATTTTTTCGATTTCTCGGGTTTATATGAATTGCAACCCGCTTTAATAAATAAAAAATAAAAATCAGCCCGATTGATTTGAAAGAAGCTAAGAAAAACGAAAATTCAGGGTGAACTTATAGTTATGTGGAGCAGTGTATAAGGAAAAAGGAGAATACTGTTTGTACTAGCCAGGGGATCTTTTAAAATATGGGCGAAGGCATCGCCTCGAAAGCTAAATAATCGGTAGGTTAACTGTATATTGTGAGCGAAAGCTCTTAGCAATAACTACCAGGAGCTCTTTTACCTCTCTCTTATTATAAATAAGGAGAAATCTAGTCTAGTCTAATACTTTATTTTTCAATATTAAAATTTTTTAGAGGCCGTATACTCTTCTGTTCGAGTATATGTGGAAGAATTGCCTTTCCTTACTATGGTCCCTATACAGTATCTAAATTTGCAATGGAAGGATATTGTGACACAATACGGTCAGAATTAGTCCAATATTTAAAAGAGATTTTATTCATTTTCAGTCGAGAATTATCCCCTTTTGGAGTTAAAGTCGCTGTAGTAGAACCTGGCTATTTCCGTACCCCAATAACCAATCCAGACCATATCCCCAATGAAATGGAAAAATCATTCAATAAATCATCACAATATATTAAAGAACAATACGGACATAATTTTATATTAAAAAATAAAGAAATAGCCAAAAATCATTTATCTTCTAAAGCAAACTCGCCAAGAGTTGATTGGGTTGTTGATGTGTATGTTTTTTTATTTATTTTTCCATTAATTTTTATTCGAGAAAAAGTAAAGGATTAAATAAAAAAATGTTTTTAATTAAAAATATTATTTTAATTTACTTTTTATTTAAAATAAAAATTGTTATACCATTATGGGGTTCGAACCTTCATCCTTTAGACAGTGAAACAAGGACCTTTCCGACTACAACACGAAAATAACGGGGGTGTTATTTTTGCAAATTTTTTTCCAACCTTTTTTTCCAACTTGTTTTCCAACTTTTTTTATTCCAAAAAATTCTGATTTTCAGATTTTAAAACTTAAGAAAGAAATAAACTTGAATTAAAATAATTCTGATTTTCAAACCTTAAAAAATAAACTTGATTTTTCAACTTATGTTAGTATTTCCTTACAACTTTTTTTCATTATTCTGGTTAATTCTGATTTTATTAAAACTTAAAAAAACAAACTTGAATTAAAATAATTCTGGTTTTTATTTATTTTTATTTTTAAAGCTATTTTCATGCCTGTACAGCTATATTTCCCCGTAAAAGATATGTTGTTGGTATTGATGCTAATTATGTGTAGGGAAAAAAATTAATTTTAAAAATTAATTTCTTTTCATTCTTAGAGTAATTCCAATTTCTCGTTTACCAACAGAAATACAAGATTTAATTTTTTGGTTAAATTCAATAATTTTGAAAAATCCGTTACCCAAAATTCTACATAATGGGGGCTGTTTAAATGCCAAAATGGTCCATAGATGGATAAAAAGTGCAAATGGATTTGTGGCATATTTGGAGGGGGAGGAGAAGGAAAGGTAGGGAGAGAGGGTGAATAATGATTTTTTGGAAAAATTTAACCTCTATTTTGCGTACCCCAATATAAGCGACTATGTACGTTGTATAGAGGTTTAGTAGAAAAATCGAAAAAATAATTTATTAAATTTTTTAGACAAAGAAAATTTTTAAAAATTTTCAGTTCATTAAATTCTTCCGGCTATTGGGAGTTTAATCAAAATAGCGAACGCGAAGAAGAAAAATAAAATGAACTATAGAAATAAGAATTAAAAAAATATTATTTTTTAAATTTTAAACAATTTTTTTACTAATTTGTGTAGAAAAATTAAATTTTAGTGAAAAAATTTTTTATAAGAGTGTCAAAGGAACGTCTAGGTACTCTTGTTATACCCCATTTCCTTCTTTCCTTTAGCGATGCTCGAGATGATCGGCTCTCGAATTGAAAAATTTCTTGGGGGGTTAAGCGTCACAGCATTTTAGTCTCGGAAAACTTGAAAAATTTACACCCCTAATGACGGAAATTTTTTGAATTTTATCATTTGTTTTAACAATTAGGCATGAGAAAAAAATAAAGTTGAGACGGGTAAAAAACATTTTCTTTCCTTTAATTTTAAAGAGGTGTGTGATCTTTAGCATAAACCGAACAAAGTTAATTTTGTTCGGTTACATGTTGAAATTTGTTGAATCTTCCTTTATCGCCTTAGGCTTATTTTTAAATTTATTACCCAAGCAAATTATGCCTAATACCTACATAAAAGTATTAGTATACAAGCAATTTATGTACTTACTATATAAAAGAATGATGGGAAGAATAAATAAATTTCAAAGTTCGATTGGACGCCCTGTTATTTTTATTCTGAATTTTTTCTTTTTCATTTCCAAAATCATACAAAAATTATTATTTTAAAAATTTTAGATTCAATTCTATTTAAAGTTTCAATCTCTAAAATTAATCAAAAATATGATTCAAAATTTCATTAATTATTTTTACGATATTTTTAATAGTAAAAATAATAATAACCAACAAAATATTCCAAAAATGTCTAATAATGATTCAGAAATGAATAAAATAATTATTCCTGAACTAGGAAAGGTAAATTTTACAGAGTGCGCTACTTGAGACCCGAAATGTGTGGCCCAGTTGTAAAAAAATGAGCAACAAAATCTAAAATAAATGACCTTGAAATTTAAATTTAATGCCTCCGAAATATGTTTTGAAACTGCAAAATGCAGACTAGGGATGACCGAAATTTCGTTTTATTTCGATCCGAAATGATTCGAACTTTTTTATTTCGATCCTTCCTGATGTGGACTAAAACGTCATTAGCCAAATTTCGATGGTTATTTGATATTTATAAAAATATATTTTTAGTTTGAAATAGTTAAAAACAAATTTGAATTGAGATTTTATGATTTGCTAAAACATAAAGAATATTTGAATACTAATTTTGCTCTTCTAAGTGAGTTTTGATTTAAAATATTTTTGTAAAATTATGTTAATAATAAAAATAATCAAGTTTTTATGGTGAAATTTAATTGAGGGGGAGAATTGAAGATTGAAATTTGTGTAATTTATATTTCACTGCAAAAAAAACTGCAAACTGTGGACGAGGGATGATCGAAATTTCGAAATTCGATCGAAATTTGATCGAAATTTCTGAAAATAAAAGAAACATTTAATTTAAATTATATTTTTAATTACTAAATTAAGTAATACCAAGGCTGCCCCCCTCTTTTTTCTGTTCTATTTTTTTCGATTTTCGAAAGAGCTATTCGAGCTGAGTCGAGCTGTACTAAATTCATCAAAATCCGACTCAAATAAACATAGTTACGAGCATTTATTTTAATCCCTTTCAACATCACAAAAAGCATGTCCATCGAGGTTTTAGCTTCATAATTTTGTTCAGAATCGCCAAATCTAACCGATCATAGTATCATTCTACTCAGCTCGAACAGCTTTTTCGAATAATATATTGTAAATTATATGTCATGCAAAAAAGCTCAAAATGAGCAGGGAAACTAAAAAAAGGGGACGGCCTTGGTATTACCCTAAATTAAACAGGCAACAAGTTTTTTAATCCACAATATCCTTCTGTTGCATGGAGATTAAGAATTTCCCCAAATTGTTGTATTAATGGAATTAATAGTTATTTTAATTAAAAAATACCTATTTAATTTTAAAAATAAAAGGCACATATATTTACTTGTGTTATGAAGGAGGCAAAGATTATGAGAGCATAAATGCTAAATTTAATATTTATGCTTTAGATGGTAATGGAAAACGTGAAAATATTTGTTTGGAGTATGTTTTTATTAAATATAGTATAATTTTTATATCTTACCGTGACGAAAAAATTTAATTAGTGACTGGAATTTTGTACCGTACTATACTTCGTACCGTATTACCGATACAGAATATCAATTTTGATTGTATTGTAATAATTTTGGGTAACATTAGTTTTTGGTAATCAAAATTTGGACCTATTTTGGCATTTTAAAATTTTTTGAACCTATATCAACCCTCAAAAACCTAGAATAGGAATCCATTTCTCAATTTTTCGGACCTAAATTGTCGACTCTAAATATCACGAAAGTTGTTTCAATTTTCGACTTTCTATTTTTAAAGATTTTTTTATTTCAAACAGCTCTATTTATCACCAATTATAACTAAAATATCTAAAAATAAAATTTAAAAAATATTTTAATTTATTTAGAAAAAAATTGTTATGTAAAGAGAAAAATACAGCTGAGTATTTTCATATTCCGGACACACAGAAATTACTTCATCCAGACGGTATTTAATAAAATAATAAAACAATGTTAGGCTCTGATTTTTTAATTTTCTGCGATTTGAGAAATAAAATATACTAGGAAGGGTTTAATTAACCCAATATAGATTCCCAATTTTTGGGAATTTATTCAGTTAAGTAGATCCCTGTTTCGAATACTGTTAAATTATTCTATTATTTCTATTTAATCCCTATTTATTTTTCACTTAAAATTGCTTTAAGTGGTACTTGTCTAGTTTACATTCCAAAGCCCTGCAACTTTTTCTTTTCTCTTATTTTCTTATAAGGTGATGAAAGAGGAGCATGTACTGGCTTCAGAAATTAGAACCCATGTCAATGTTAGAACCTATGCCCATAAAATTCCATAATACATACTTCCGAAACTGTTCACTATCTTAAAAAATTAAAGAAAAATCTAAACAGCAGAGCTCGGATTTATCGCCATAGTGTAATGTAAATAAATATTAATACAGATTGACCCAAATGTCACTTTAGAAGAAAAAGAAGAAAAATTTGCAGTGCTTATGGGATGTAAACTATGTACACAAGCACCCCTTATTTAAAAACTAATATTAATATATATTCTTCTAAGGTTCTATTTTGTTTTATTGCGAAATTGAATTTGTGCCTTATAATTTAAAAGCTGAAACAATTCAAGTAGAAAATAATTTTAGTACAACAATAACAAAATCATTTATGGACATGTTTAAACACGAAACTTTTACTGACTGTGTTATTAAAGTATGTAAATTGACAAAAATTTTGTATAAAAAACTTAAAGTTTTAAAAGTGAAACAAGAAATATTACATAAAATATTTCTGTTAAGTTAACAATTTTCTAATTTATTTATTCTAAAGTGTACACCCCAATATACCGTCGAGCTATAACTTCGTTCAAAAATGTCTAATCCGGGAGACCCAGGTATAGTTTGATTCAGTTCGTCGAGCCGCATCGAACCATACCAGGGCGTCCCGGATTCGAAAATTTTGAACGAAGTTATAATGGGCTCGCTGTATATTGGCTTGCTCCCATTATAAAAATTAAAAGAGTGAAAATATAGTGGAAAATATTTCAATCATTTCCTTAATTAATTTTTGTTTATTTTACAGATTGGAGACGAGAAAATAAACGCTCATCGTTCTGTTTTGGCCCAAAATAGTAAAGTATTTTACAAAATGTTTGAACAGAAAGGAATGATTGAAGCACAAAATGTAAGGGAAAAATTATCTGAAACGTAAATACTAAGCCCTCTCGAGTCAAACAGATTAAATAATTATTAGAATTCAAAAAATGTTAACAGAATTCAAATTATTTTTCTTTATAATAAGAGAGTTGCGGCAAAAAATAAGAAATCATAGGAGATTAATTTGTCAGAAGTACAAAAAGACATCCTTGTTGATAAAAATGTAAATGATATATAATGGTCCTTTAAATATTTAGTAAAAGTTATGAATCTTTATGTCAAGGTTGTTAGTTCCTTATTTATGTTCCAACCTAAGTATATTACCCTAACTATTAAATTTCTTTATTTAAATTTTCTTTGGGACTCATTAAAAAATTTTTTGGTTAAAACTTTTACAATTTTTAAGATTTATTCATTAAAATTAATTTTAGGGTGAAATTAAAGTAGTCGACTGTTCTGTTGAATGTTTTCGGGCAATGATTGAATATTTTTATAGTGGTGAAATTGATAAAAGTTTTTTTTAATTTAAATTTTTAAAATAATTATTTTAATAATTTTAAGTAATATTGAAAAATTCTGTCATTGAATTATTTGGAATTGCTCATAAATATGAAGTTATAAATTTAATGGAAATTTGTGAAAAATTTATGATTTCGAATATTGGTAATTAAATATTTAAAAAAATTAATTTCTTAATGTAAAGCATATAGGTTTTTTATTTCCTAAGGCTGTGCAGTAGGCTTCGTGGTGTTGGCTAACACAGCAGTCCCGTCTACTGAAGATGCTGGTTCGCTCCCAGCCGCCGATTAACCTTTTGCACTAGCTAAAGGAGGGAAATAGCTATAGTCCAGCTGCTTTACTTTATTAAAAATATTTTTGGGAAGAATTTTTTAATTTTATGGGGATATTTTGTAAAATTAAAATTTTTTTCTTCCCTATTAAAATCCAATCTCGAAAAAAACAAATTTAAAGTTTAGAATAAGTTCGATGACTATTAGAGCTAGAAATTGGACCGGAATCCGAGTAGGGATTTAAAATCCGGTCTGAATTAAAATAAAAAAATTTTTTTAATTGGATCCGGAAGTTTCCAAACTTTTAACTATACAACAACCTATACACAAAATTTAATTTTATTTAGACGCTACAAACTTTAATGTACTTTGCAATTGTATTGAATTATATAGCCCTCCAAAATTAGAAGAGGTATTTAAAAATATTATTAGAATTTTAAAGGAACGTTTAAAAAAGGAAAAGATTAATCAGAAATTTTAAAATAAGATTAATGTTGTAGATCAGGGATCGCGCTGACAGAAAATCAAATTCCCGAATTTCAGGAATCGTGAATTCCCGAAAATTCCGAATTCACAATTTTTGTGAATCGTAAATCGTGTCGCGATTTCTGTTGAAGATATTAACTTTTCATACCATTTGGAATTAAAAAATGTAATTTTAATATGTATTTTTTAACAGGCTTGTACTAAATATATTGCAAATAATCGAACGAATTTTTTTAATAGTAATGAATGGAAGAAATTGAAAAATGAAAATAGTGATTTCGCGCTTAAATTGGTAGAAAAAGCGTTTAAAAATTCTTAATCGTTATTAATTTTCGAGAAAAAAATAATCATTGTGGGGAGCCTCGAAAAATATTTCTTTATTTTTTTTATCAATTTGAATATTTATTTGTATAAAATTTTGTTTAATTTGTTTGCTTATAGAAGGCTATAAAGATGTTCGTCCATATTAATTATTCAGATACTTATTAAATTTTTCATTTATTCAATGCAAAAAATTAATTTTCATTAAAAATGTAATTAATGAGAGGCAAATGGCGATAAAGATATTTGGACTTTACAAAAATTAAAAAAAGGCAACGACAAATTGAGAGAATTGACGGAAAATTTTTTTCACTGGTTGAGATCGGATTGGGTTCCAGGTCGAAAATGGTCCGGGTTTCCCCGATATCCGTCCAGATCTAATATCCTCCTTAATTCTACAGATCCCCTGCTTTATGAATTAAGAATGAGACATGGAAAATTAAATCAAAGCTTTGAAATTATTTGACCAAAGGATCTCAAGAGATTTCTCATAGCAGAGACTAAAAAATTTCGCATTTCGCCGCTCGCTTTTTAAAATCGGGACAAAAATCACAATAAAATTCAGAGATTCAAGAAATTTATAATTTGAACAAAAAATTCCTTCTTCAATATTTTTCTTTATTTAAAGGAAATGCCACAATAAAGTGAGACATAAAGGTCGTCTTCAACATTAAATTTATTTTCCTTTAGCGGTGATTCTCCAACAATTTTTTGCTCAAAATTCTAATCAATTGATGACACGAACCACGCTCGGCGCCTGATTTTTATAAAAAAATAAAAAAAAACTAACTAGGACTATGGTTTTTGATAAATTTAGCATTCTCATCAACTCTTAATTTTCTGCTTATTGTTTAATTCTTCGAGTAATTTTCTTGGCTTCAATGCTGCTTCCTTACACTGCTTCTCCTTTTTGCTTGAATTATATTTTCTTTTAAATTTTTTAATTGGGATTTCAAGAATAAATTCTCGTATACTTGCGAGTATATCGTTCCATAGGTTCAGTTTGAACAAAACACAAGCATCTTGCATTATTGGCTGCTCACTTTGAACTGACTCGTCTTTCAATAGAAGAATTGTTAGTACTGCAGCTTCTTTCAATGGAAGAAAGATTGTTCGTACTGCAGCTTCTTTCAATGGAGGATGAAAAGCTTGTACTGCAGCGTCTTTCACCTTTTCCTCACTATTTGTTTGACATGCAGCTGAAATAATGGCTGAGATTTGTAAAAATAACGATTAAAAATAAACTTTAAAAAATCAACTGATCCCTGATTTTTTGCACGATTCTTTCCTTTTTGCTAATTAGAAATATTTTTCGCCTTTCTCTCTTCTTGTTTCGCCCATCTGGCTTCAACAATTTTGTTCATAGATGAACTAAGCCTCATATGAAAATTTCATGAAATTTCGTCCACATTAACTTTTTTTTAGAAAATATGAAAATTCACAAAATTTTTTTATAAAATCTTATCTATGAAATGGTTTTTAATGATAGGATTAGTTTCCGAGATATATTTCAAATCCAATAACTTCGGATTTGTAAAAATTACATAAAAAGAGTATGGAAAAACAAGAGAAAATTAGAGAAAAAAATTAATCGAGCTATTTTTAGTTGATTGGCGTTCTGCCGCAGTAAATGACATTTTGTTCGCTATTTACCGTTCTAGTCTGTGACCATACGATCGAATAACTCAAGTAAAGTCTTGAGTTGACCCTCTTAATCCCTCTGTATCACATCAAAATATCTCATATCCACCTTGATTCCTCAAAATCTATCTATATCCTCCTTAATCCCTCCAAATACTAGAAAAATGCGGGACTCAATCGTTCCCTTTCGGGTGGGGACTCAACTGGCGTAACTCAGTCGTCCCTCGCCGAGCTATTGATTACCCGTGTCGTTCCGTTTTTTTTTCTTCATTTTATTTTTAACCAACTTCGTGAATTATTTTGTGACGGTTTATACATACATATTTAATATTGATTAGATTATTAGACTTTAATCATTTTTCATAATTTTGTAAAAAATATTTAGATGTTGTTTTATGTCTCAATATTCTACTTGTTATTTTATGTCCACAAAATTTCTTCCAGTGTTATTACGTGTGAAGGATTTATTGAATCGACAATTGAGATTGAATTTTCAGAAATTAAGGTTTATATTTTAATTAAAATTCTTACATATTAAATAAAATTTTAAGGTAAAGGTTAATACATATCTTGGAAATCTGGAGTATGTTGCCAAATGTGACCTGCGAGGTGGATATTTTCAAGTTCCATTTTATGACGAAGGGAAATACTTGGTGAAAATTATAGCTCCAGATGGATATATTTTTGGTATATTTTGAGTTTATTTGTTTTTTTACAAATTTTAATTTTTATAGACCCTGAGGTTAAAGAAATTGAAATTGACAACAATGTCTGTTCTCAACAATTAAATTTTAAATTAGCTGGAATTCAAGTTTCGGGCAAAGTTTCGAACGGGGAAATTACTTCTTTGGTTATGGGCCTTTATCAAGAGGGAAATTTACTTGTAAAGACTGATGTTGATAAGGAAGGAAACTATAATTTTGTTACACGTCCAGGTTATAATTTGCCTAAAATTTTACTGAATTAACGGGAAAATTTTAATTTAAGGTGATTACGTTATTTCACCATTCAGTGCTCCAAAATTGTGTTTGAATCAAGGAACTGTTAAAATTACTGTTGGATCCGTGCCAGTGACAGTTAATCCCGATTTTCGTTTGGATGGTTACAATTTGGTTGTTAACGTAAAGGATAAGGAGGGAAATCCATTTCCAACTTCAACTGTTCTTTTAAGCTCTGATAATGAGATTAATGTATATTTTTATTTTTACTAATTTATGTAGGAGGGGTTAACTTTAGAACAGGCCAAGGTACCACGAGCCCAAGGTACCGCCGAACCATAAATTTTTTCAAAATTGTCGAATCCGGGACGCCATGGTATGGTTCGATGCATCTCGACGAGCTGAATCGAACCATACCAGGGCGTAACGGATTCGACAATTTTGAACAAAGTTATAGCTCGGCGGTACCTTGGGGTGTACCCGTTAACTTTCTACCTTTTCAGTCATTTTTAAAAAATATACAATTCTAATAAAAGTTTTTTTAATTCAGTTTACTAAACCTCAAATGGGTGCTGAATATCCATTTAGTCAGAATGTTGGTCATAAATGGTTTTATCGATGGTTGACAGATAATCTTGGATCTGCTACAATTGTTTGTTTACCTAGTGGGAAATATATTATAGACGCAGAAAATTTCTTAAATAATGTAAAAGCAATTTTTGGCCAAAAAATAATTGAAATGAATTCAAATAATGAGGTATTTTGAATTATTTAAATTTTTATATAAATTTGTTGAAATTCCGTAAACGAATAAGAACAAATTACCTAGTCATTTTAAAAATTCTATCAAGGAATTTTTAGCACTATCCAATAGGAAGTCGGGGGTCCTCTATCGAATGTTACCAAAAAAATACCGAATTCGTACTTACAGTAACATATAGTTCCTAGTAAGCCTTCAAAGGTAGTCTAGTAAGCCTTTCCCTTAAGCCTTCAAAATAAGCCTTCAAATTATCTGAATATATTCAAATATTTTAGGTAAACATTTCTGTGATATCTTTTGATGTTTTTGGAACTGCTACAGACAATCATCATTACAAAAATGCTTTGTATAAATATGAAGTTAATTCTGGCTCTAAAGCGTCAAATAATGAATCTAATAATGTAACAACGAGTATGGTAGATTTTTCTACAGTGCTTTCTGTTGTACTCGCCTTTGTTGCTTTATTTATTATGTGCATCTTTACCTTTTTTCAAATATATATTTGCTTAAGCGACAAAATGAATTCAGCGAGAATTGAATCTAATGACAACTATCACAGATTAGATGATAAAATGACTACAAATAATCATCTAATAATTGGTATGCGAGAAAACAATAATGAAATGCGAAATCATATTAACAACGGCAATCAGCAATTAACAGAACAAATAAATAACAACCATCAACAGTTGAGTCAAGAAAATCAACAATTAAGAACGGACATGAACAACAACCATCAAGAATTAATGAATGTTTTTAATCAATTGAACAACACAGTTATTACAAACAAAACGGTTTTGGAGAACAAAACAAAATTTATTGACTCGAAAGTGGATGCTGTTAGTGATGTGGTTCGAAAGATGAAAGTAGAGAATAATCTAAGATAGAATATTTATTGACAGAATTAATTTATGTTAGAATAATTTAGTATTTTAGTGTTTTTATTACTTACAATCCAGTCTCAATTTCACTCCTTTTGTAATTATTGGGAGAATGTATAACATAGCCAAGCTTATTTGAAGTTAACCAACTTATTATGTTTTTTAGAAATTAAAATAAATTCTGACCTGATACGAAACCTCTTTTGTTTTACCTTTTTTGACTCTGAATCTGGGAAAATCTAGATTTTAAATCGGATGGAACAAAAATTTTTTCTCCCAAAAACCGATTTAAATTGGGTGGAGTTAAATTAGAGACTGACTAATTGTGATCTCGACCAAAATTGCCTTTGACCAGAATTGCCTTTATTATATTTATACATAAATCTCATTTTTATAATTAAATTTGATAAACTTGACATTACATTTGGTTTTATCGCATTATCCCTCCCCCCCTCTCCCACACGTCCGCAATACTTTTCTCCTTCTTTCTCAGTCATTTATTATAAATATTTTTAAATCCATCTCATCGGACAGGTCGAATGGTACCATTCCATGATCAGAAATATCTGGGGACTGAGATATAGGTCCCAGAAGATTGAAAAACATAGGCTTGAGTAAATTTTTGCGGTAAAATTTTCGACTATAGAAATAAAAGTTCATTCGAAAGAGCTCGTAGACTGAGTTAGAATGACACCAACTAAAATCAGTTTGATTCAATAATTTTAAACAAAATTGTGGCCTATGGTAAAGTCAAGCTAAAGATTTGTGGGGATATAACGGAAAAGAGTACAAAATATAGTGTTTAACTATATTCTCCAAAAATTTTAAAATTTTTGCTCAAATATTTTTTAAAATAAAAATATACAAAAAACCGACATTTTTAAAGGGTATACGAACACTTTCTTTCCTAACTCCAAAAATAATTGCCCAAAAATTCTCAAATTTTTACACAACTTAGAAAACATTCCTGTTGATGTCCATGCCAAATTTCATGAATTTAGGTGCTCATTAGTTCATTTTATCCAAACTCGCGCCTACTCAGACCGCGTCTAGACGCCTACCAAAAATACAAGGTAAATACAGTCGTGGAAAAAAGTATGGAAGCGCTAGAAAATTTTTTCTTAATTCTTAATTTTGAATTCAAAAAATACGTTCTATATATCAATCGAAAGCTCTATTCGTATCTCAGTTGACATGTTTCTGCATTTTTCATGAAAATGAAAAATGGCCGAGATAATCCGGATCTACCGGATATACCAAATCCCACTTTTTCGGAAAAATTTTTCGGAACAAATTTAACAAACCCAAATGATAAAGCATATTTTTCTGAGTATTTTCAACAAAACCGCTTAAAAATATCTTTTTCCGGAGCAGAGATATGATTTTTTGAAAATCGCATTTTTCGCTTAAAAATTGAATTTTTTGCAAAAATAGACGAAAAATGCGATTTTCAAAAAATCATATCTCTGCTCCGGAAAAAGATATTTTTAAGCGGTTTTGTTGAAAATACTCAGAAAAATATGCTTTATCATTTGGGTTTGTTAAATTTGTTCCGAAAAATTTTTCCGAAAAAGTGGGATTTGGTATATCCGGTAGATCCGGATTATCTCGGCCAATTTTCATTTTCATGAAAAATGCAGAAACATGTCAACTGAGATACGAATAGAGCTTTCGATTGATATATAGAACGTATTTTTTGAATTCAAAATTAAGAATTAAGAAAAAATTTTCTAGCGCTTCCATACTTTTTTCCACGACTGTAAATAAATACAACTTTAATTAAATAAATCAACCTTTTTTGGTTATAATTTATTTTTATTTCCTGCTTTTTAATCATCCTTTTTTATTCGTTTATATCTCTTTCCCTTTCAACTTTCGCAAAAAAAGCTTTTAATATTTATAGACCAAATAGTATATAATCAGGTTTTAATCTTTTTCGCTTTTTGGATTTTTTTTGATTGTTTTTATTTTTATTTATTGTCCCCCCCCCCCATTCACGTAAATTAATGCTTAGATTGACATTTTCCTGTATGCTCGAATAGTTACCCCCTTCAGCGAAAAGGTTAGAGTATCAATCTTCCTCAAATACCCTTCCCCAAAATTCACTACTACTACACGTTCAAATTACAAAAATTGAATAAACCCCCCTTTTACTTAATTACTCCCTATAACAAGAGGTTGAAATAATAATTAACCAGGGTTACTATTTTTAATGCCATTACAAAAATTGAATAAAATGAAAGGCGGCTTTTGGATTACGTATTTCATTATTAAAATACTTGAAAACCAAAGATCAAACTTAAATGGGTCGAATTCAATTAAGATGAAAAATTTCGTTTTTGCCCATTCAAGAAATCTTTCTAAATTCTTGTAAAATCCCTAAATCAGCTGACAATTAATCATTCATAACAATGTCAAGAATTTCCCGATTGCGATATTTTTGGTACCTTTCAACTCAACTCGATGAGCTTTTTCAAATCTCTTCTCTTATTTACACATTAAAAATCCAAGATAATTTTTAATTTTCGAAAAGTTAACATAATACTTCATGTAGAATCGTAAGAAAGTTTATATAAAATTTCAAACAATTTTTGAAATAATTTTAGGGATCTCAATTCCCCCCTCTTAAAATTTCAAATGTCAATCAAAACTATCAATAAATTCCGGCAATTTTCATTTATTACAATTTTATTTTTAATAATCTTTTCATCAAAATATTTTGTTAGAGTCAAAGCCTTTTCTAAAAGTACAACAAGTTTGGCAACAATCCCCCCAAGTGATGAAGTTGTTAAACCGAGAACTTGGTCCAGACCTACAACAACAACTACAAGTACAACAACCACCACTACAACCACAACCAGCACAACTACAACCACTACAACAACAACAATGACTCCTAGACCTAGACCTCAGCGGTGTCGTGATAAGGACATGAATTGGTTATTTTTTGAGTATTTCAAAGACCGTCTATACTAATCAAGGCCTAAGGTGAAAGTTAAGTCAAAAAGAGTGAGAAAACAGAGGAGTTGAAAAAACACAAAATAGCCTCTCTTATCTAAGTTGGCCTTATAAAATTGCTCTTATAAAATCCTCTCTTATAAGGTTGCCTCTCTTATCTATTAAAGAAACTTCAAAATTGTAGCGTCTTCAAATCTCTACTAGTAAAGACTATGAGCAAATTTCTGACTAGAATAAAGCCCCGAACAAGAATTGATCCTGAGACATTACGACAGTTTATTACTAGTCGCCTTCGCTCACCTCTTGTTTGAGGTGTGCAAGAAAGTACTCAGATAATGGGATATTTAAACGAGGCATATTTATATTAGTAATATCCAACTCTCTGACTTATCCCGACTTAAAATAAATTTATTTTAAATCTCTTACTTATCTCAACATTCAAAAAAAATTTTTTAAGCGCTCTATGGGTCGCCCACCAACCAGATAGATGCGAAGAGGATTTGGAAATGCTTCCGTTTTGTCGACTTTCTTGTCGAATATGTGGAAATAATACTTTAGAATTTCCGGATATTGAAGAAAGTAAAAAATAAATTTAAAAAAAAATAATTTTTAAATTAAAAAAACAGAATATGATCTAAGAAAAACCCCTCCATCTCTACACAAATTAGCCTTTTTAATTGGCCGTTGGAGAAGTGATTTTGGAGGAAAGGCTGATTTTCCAACTATTCCTAAATTTACTTATGGAGAAGAATTAGATTTTAGTTTAAGTACAGTAATGAAAATGCCTGTTTTGAATTATAGGTAAATTATTAATAGAATTTATTAAAGAATTTAAAATAATTTTTTGAAGGGGAAAATAATTTTTTGAAACTAAGGAAATTGAAAAAAAATTTTTACTAAGGGGTTTTTGTGATTTTATATTTTCTGATCTTTTATTTCTTATTTCTATGAAGGAAATAAACAACATTAGAAAATGTGTGTTAGAAAATATTAGAGTGAAAAAAAATTCCTAAGAAAAAGCTCGATCGGGTTTATAGGATAAAATTAATTTGAAGGAAGTGGGAATTTGTTGATAGGGATGAGACGGATTGAGAAAAAAAGTCGGGTCAGGTTTTCAAATTTCCTTCGGATTGGGGTTTAGAATCGAAAAAATACAGGTTTCGGGTTGGGGGAAAAGGAAAAATAATTTTTTGAAAACGAGGTGGGGAGGGGGGGGGTTAATTGAACAAAATAAAAGACTTCCTTTCTTTGTATATTCTTCATTTTTGAATAAATAAAATTAAAAAATCCCTTTTAAAGTGCTTTTGCCTGGGATAATTCAGAACATAATTTAACTGAATTACACAGCGAAAATGGTTTTATTGCTGGATCACCCAATACTTCACTAATTTCAATGAATACAGTAATGAGTAATGGTTGGGATTTAAATTTAAAGAAATTTTTTTGAAAATTAAATTTTAAAAAGGTTTTGTAACAATTGAGGAAGGTGAAGAAAAAGATAAAAGTATACGTTTTGAATTACAAAGGATTGGACGGATTAAATTTTCTAGAGATTTGCCTGTCCGAAGGGTAGGTTATTTAAAGTAAAAATTTTTAAAAAGGTAAATAATAATGAGGGGAAAGGTGGCCTAATAAAAAAAATTTATTTTGAGTCTCCTAAAAGAAAATAAAAGGAAACTTCAAATGAGTTTCTCAAAATAAAAAAGCTGGACTAGAAACAGGAGTTTAATCACTCAAAAATTTTATTGGCGAGAATAAAATTTTTTAACAAGGATTTTTGATCTATATTACGTCTAGGTCTTTTATCCAGACATATGTACAAACTTACGAAAGATAACTGAACTAGTCCACTCGAAAATTTTCCCTGGATAAACGAGACCCTACCACAAAGTTAAAAACCCATCCTAATTTTCACTAAATTTAAGTAAAAATATAATTAATCGAAAAAAGTATTTATTTAAATTATTTTTGAATATAAAAATTAAAAGAAAATTAAAAAAACCTCACACAAACAAATTATTCACATTCAGCAATAGATCGATACGTTAATTCTTTATGCGCAATCTTTTTATTCTTTTCCAAAGACATTTTTGATTCAAAACCATTAGAACGATCAACACCATCCCATCTATAACCTGGTTTAATTTCATAACGATTTGGTGGGCATTGGCCTTTATATGTTGGATAAACTGAAATAGGGAAAATTAAGAAAAAAATAAGTAATTGTGGGATGAGAAACGATAGGAGTGTCAAGAATGGTGTCAGAAAAGGCTTAAATTCATAACTATAGAATTCAACAAAGGCCATGTAATTTTACCTAGGCCATGTAATTTTTCAGATTTTTTCCATGAATCTTTCCCAGAAAAATATTTTTATTAATTTAAGCCAACAATCAAAAGAATCAAAGATAGTAATTCTAAAAATCCTTGATTTTGGGTGAGGACCATGTCCAGGTTCTTGACCTTAAGTCAAGGAAAAATCAAGGAACACTGAAAAATGCCTTGATCTTGGCTTAGGATCCAGGAAAAAATGATATATCGAGGAAGAGGAAGGGGCTGTTAACCATAGAAAAGATAAAAGTAAAAAACAAACCAATTCCTGTCCTCATTTGTATTTTATGATTTTTAACACGAAAATATTCGGCCATAGGATCTTCTGAATGTAATTGTGTTTTTAAATGTTCATTTAAAGCTTCATCGTCTTTATGCCTTGTAAATCCTTCCCCCAAAACTTGTTCCATTTCATCCAATTTTTCTTCTCGTTCTTTTATTTGAGCTATTCCTTTATTCCATAGAGAATATTTTTTCTCCATTTCTGCTTGCTTTGCAGCTTCTCGAGCTTCTCTAGCCTTTTTTTCTTCAGAATTTTCTTCTTCTCTTCTGCCCCTTCTTCCTCTGTCAAAACCTGTCACTCGTTTGCGAGTTTCAGCATCACGGCCTTGTTCGTCTGCTTGGGCTTTTTCCTGAAATTTTTTTATAAAATCGAAGAAATTAGATTTTAAAAACCCCGAAATTTTATTATTTTGAAAAATATTGTCTCAAGAAAATTCCTCATAAACGATAAAAAAACCTCTCCACTAAAAAACAAAGAAAATAATGATTTCCCCAAACCTTTTGGCCACGTTCACGCATTTTTTGAATTTCTTCTTTTGCAACTTCTTTACTCAAAAGTCCAGCTTTTCGGCCATCGTCCATTTTTCTTCGCTTTTTTGAAGGCTCTTCTTGATCAATATTTTCTTCATCAATTTCTTCCTTAATATCTTTTTTTAAGATAGAGGCAGAGTTTGGTGATTTTTCTTCATCTGGGTCGTCAGGTGGCCCTTAATTTAATGATTAAAAATTTAGAAAAATGGTTGCTGAGCATTCTATGGAATGTGGCAGCAAGATCAGAAGAACGAAAACTTGATAGCCTAAACCTGGTCTGAATTAATTTTTAAAAAATTGAGCCTGTATTCAAAAAAAACATAGGCTAAATCTAAGGTAAAAAAGGACTGGACCCTTAAAAAGGACCAGGTCCGGGTGCGAAAAAAGTTCGGCTATAGAAAAATCCATCCATAGCCCGACTCACCCAAATGGATATACCTGTCCCACTCCCCTACAAAAATAAGTACTTATCAAAAATTAAAGGAGGAATAGGAAAATACCAAAAATAAAAAATAATAAAAAATTTGTAACCTTGAATAACAACAAATCCATCACTTTTAAAAACTGGTGCATCTTCTTTCTTATTTTTACGTGTAAGTTCTGCCTTTCTATTCAATAAACGAATTGCTCTTTCAACATCATCCATTTCCTCGTCATCCTCTTCCTCAAATTCGTCCTCTAATTTATTTCTACTAGTCCCCGGTTTGCTTCGAATAAACGTGTCTTCATCAAGTAAACGCATTCCAACATTCGAATTTGTTGATTTTTTAGTTTTTGATTTGCTCTTTTTTGGTTTTTCTGATAAATTTGTTGTATATTTCTTTAAATATTCTGCACGCGAAACTGTTGTCATTTTGCTGAAATAATTTTAAAAATCTAAAATTTTAGAAAAAAAAATTAGAAAATAAAACAAAAATTGTTGTGAAATACCCAAATAAAAATAGATAAAATGAATTTATAACGTGTGTCGATATTTTGAAATTATTCAAAGGAAGAACAATCAAATTGGTAACTAAAATAAAAATCAAAAATGTAAACTTCATTTTATCTAAAATCTAGTTTCCGACAAAAGGGCACATGGGCAAAATAAGACAAAACGGAACACGAAAAATGGTCTATGCCATAATCCATTATGTAGTTTCGGCGTTTGTGTACGGTTTTGGGAAGGTCTGATTCGTCCTGCTCCGAGGTCTGGGGTTAGAATAAAAATGGGAATGATGGAAACTGATATCAATTAAATTATGAATTTAATTCTAGATGGTGCGCGAGTGGATTCTCCTAAACGAAAGTCATTTGGAATCACGGCTGCATATGTCAACGCTCACTCACCGAATGCTTTTACATACACATATAATTTATGAAAAAGTATATCCACGTTAAAAAATATAATTTTAGTTTATTTTGAATAAATATATGTACAGAAAAATCAAAAATTGGTTGAAAAATTGAGTAAAATAAACCATAAATTTTGAGAAATTCTCGAGAAAAATCAAATTTAAAGAATTTATTTTCATTATAAATTTAATCGGCGAATCAAAAGACATGAAGCAACAATGGCGCCAACCCCACAAACTGCAGCTAGCCCATAAATTCTGTTATTTGAGCGAGCAAGTGATTGTTGTTGTTTTTGTAAAACAATTTGATTAACAACTTTCGCAATGTCAGTACAGAAACTTTCCTAGAGAAAATAAAAACAATTAAAACTTGAAGCGCATTTTAATTGGGAAACTTTCAATGTTAAGTTTTAATAAACCTGAAACTTAACTTGTCTTGAAAAAAAATTTAAAAAAAGTTGGTAAACTTAAAGTTTGCAAACTCGAATTTCAAAGTTTAATCTAAAACTTGAAACAAGTTGGAAAGCAAGTTTTAAGCTTAAACTTAAGAATTAACTGAAAAAACCAACTAGAATTTTTCTTAAATCAAACTTGAAGCAAGTTTTAAATAAAAATGGTAACTTAAGTTTTAATAATTAAGAAGTTTGCAAACTTTAAGTTTACAAACTTAATTTTTAAAGTTTGATCTTAAACTTGAAACAAGTTTCTACTTAAAAAGTTTGTTTGGTAATAGTTTGGAATTCGCCCTCCTTTTTTTCACCGTTTCCCTGACCATTTTGAGCTTTTTTGTTTTATACATAATTTATATATCATTTGAAAGAGCTCTTCGAGCCTGGTCGAATGATACCATGATTTCTAGATCTAATCAGTCTTACCAAAATTATGAAGCTAAATCCTATTTTGGGTAAACTTTTTGTGCCAATGCAAGTGGATAAAATAAACGATCACAACTTTGTTCACTTAAGCCAGATTTCATTAATTTTAATGTCATTCGACTCAGCTCGAAGAGCTCTTTCGAATGATATATAATTTGCCATAAAATGAGAAAAAACTAGGAAAAAATGGAAAGGAAAAAAATAGGGGGGGGGGGCGAATTCCAAACTATTACCGTTTGTTTTAAGCTTGAACTTAAAGAATTTTTTAAGCTTTTTTAAACTCAAGTTTTAACTTGAAAACAAAGTTGAAGCAAGTTTTAAATCTTAAGTTTCCATAGTTAACCTCCCTTTATAAAATTGTAATACATACCCAAGAACCCTCAATCGTAGATAGCAAAATGCCCGAACCATAAATTGAAACTTGATAAATTTCACGTCTATAATCTCTCGGCAGTTTATTATTAGAATTTTCTTCATCCTCTTCCCCACATTGTGAAGCATCCAATTCAGCTAATCGTCTAGCATATAACCCAGTAAAAGCTATCAACGCTAACAAAGCAATGGATTTGTCCATTCGTTGACTTAATAAGTCTAGATAGTGACGAACAATCTTAAAAATAATTTTTAAGGATTTTTTTAAACTTTTTGAAAAACCATTCGGAAGCTTCTAAAGTTAAGTCTTCCCAAAGGTACAAGTCTATTAATCATTGTTTCTTCAATTTCTTTTCGATTATCATGCTCAAAAATAAGTGCTGCTTGTTCGAGAAGCAACCATTCTTGAGGGGGATCATCTTCTGCGCAATAAGGAGCTTCAAACCATTCGAGATTGGAGTCTTTTTCAATTCGGCGTTTAATGTAGAAAAGGAGAAACATATCTGCTCCTGGATGATGGTTTTGTTGTTGTTGCAACATTATTTTTAAAATAAATTTTTTATTGAATAAAAAATTTTTAGAAGATTGACATGGAAAATATTTTTAATATTTAATTAAAGCAAACGGAGATTATAAACTTGAAGCAAATTTAATTCTTGAATTTAAAGTTGTTTTATAGTCTCAATTTAAATATTAAGCAAGTTTTATTCTTAAAAACTTTTCAAGTTTAAACTTTAAATTTATTAAGTTCAAGCTTAAAAAATAAATTATAAAATACAACTTGAAACTTTATCAAGTTCAAACTTGAAAAGTTTGTTTTTAAGTTTAAACTTAAAATTTGTTAAGTTCGAACTTAAAAAATAAATTATAAAATACAACTTTTTAAAGTTCAAACTTGAAAAGTATTGTTTTTAAGTTCAAACTTATAATTTATTAAGTTCAGACTTGAAAAATAAATTATAAAATACAACTTGAAAACTTTATCAAGTTCAAACTTGAAAAGTAGGTTTAGACTTTGCGATAGTTTTAATCGAAGCCTGAACTATTTTTTAAGCATTTCCGGCAATAAAATGCATGTGAGAATGGAATAAAAAATCGACTACAATGACAACATCTCCGTGCTACCCCCATTATTCTTATTCTACACATCGCCACAATCTATTCATCGATTACACGTGCTGTACTTTATTTTGGAGGACTTTCTCATGTAAAAAGTATTTTTATTCGAAAAAAAATTTTTATAGTAAAAAGTGAATTAAGAACATGGAAAATTTTTAAAAAATGATAGTAGATAAGAGATCTGACAGAAAAATAAATAATCTAGTATTTTTGTTGTACAAAAAATTTTTTGCTTATAAAACAAGAAGCTTCAAAAGCAGCATAATTCCTTTAAATTATTAAATATAATTTACTAAATATTATTTTAAATATTACCCGCAGATATTAATGCAGCAACAGGTAAAGTAACTAGCCAGGAGAATACAACATTCCGAAAGATTGACCATTTAATGCCTTCACCTGATTTAATGCATCCAACGCTTACTACACTGCCAACCTTTAGAAAAAAATTAATTTTTATGTATTTTTAAGTTTAAACTTGAAACTTAATTTTAAAAGAATTAAAACTTGCATTATTAAGCTTAAACTTAAAACTTAAATTTTTTAAAGAATTAAAACTTTAATTATTAAGTTTAAACTTAGAACTTGATTTATAATGAATTAAAACTTAAATTTTTAAGTTTAAACTTCAAACTTAATTCTTTAATAATTAAAACTGTAATTGTTAAGTTTAAACTTGAACTTTATTTTTTAAAGAAACAAAACTTGAATTTTTAAGCTTAAACTTAAAACTTGATTCTTAAGGAATTAAAACTTGAATTATTAAGTTCAAGCTTAAAACTTAATTTATAATGAATTAAAACTTAAATTATTAAGTTTAAACTTAAAACTTAATTTTTTTATTCAATCTCTTTAATAATAAGCTAACCAAACAATGAGTTGTAGAAATAGGTAATCCAGCTTTACTAGCTAGCAAAGCTGTTACGGCAGCGCCAAATTCAATTGTAAACCCACTGGCAGCATGTATTGAGGACATTCTTTGTCCAACAGTTTTAATCACTTTATGGCCTAATACACAAAGTCCAACACACATTGCAAACACCCCATAAAGTAGAACATAAATAGGAGTAGGTTCTTTCTGTTGGACACTCATCTCTCGGTAGATAGCTAACATGGCCGTGAGCGGGGCTATTGCGTTACTATAAAATTATTGGTAGGTGTTAATAAAATTCTAAGTTTGAACTTAAAAATATAAGTTTAAACTTGATTTTTAAAATAAGTTTGTAAACTTAGAATCTCATAATTAAACTTTGTCAAGCTTGAAACACTTACTAGTTGAAAAATATTAAACTAAACACACCTAACATCATTAGAACCGTGTGCAAATCCAGCAAAACATGCAGTAAAGACCTGAATGGAGCTGAAAAGCTGAAGCGTTTTTGCATCCTCTTTTCTGTCGTGGGCAGGAAGAAGCCAATGAAGAAAACCTCTTGGTGCTACAAAAAATAATAAAGTTTAGAATGAAATAAAGTTTAAGATTGAACTTAAAACTTTCAAGTTTAATTTCTGAAAGAATTTGTTTCAAGTTTGTAATCTTGGAAAAAGAATATTTTCAAGTTTGAACTTAAATAGTTTCAAGTTTTAACTTTCACTGATAACAATTTTGAATTTTCAAAATTTAAAATTGTTTCAAGTTAGACTTACACAATTCTAATTTTTGAGGAACATAATTTGTAACACTCAAAACACTTTCAGCTTCACTTATTCCTCTATTTCTATTTTTCCTCAATTTATTATTTCCATTAAACACATTTCCTTGATATTTTTCGGGTACTTCAGAAATACTTCTACAAATCTGTTTTCCATTCTTTTTATCATTTTCTAGAGGTATTGTTATATAATTATTTCCAGGCAAACTGTGGGTAGCTGAAAAAAATATTAAAATTAAGTTAAATTAAATTTATTAATAATTAAATTTAATTTTTTAAATTAATTTTTTTATTTTTTTAAATTAATTTTTTTTTAATTAATTTTTTAAATTAAATTTATTATACTTTCAATAACAAAAGACCCATCCAAATGTGTTCTTATTTTTCCATCAAATTCCAATCTTTTATTAATAATAGGTAATTGGGGATGACTAAGAATTGAACCATTCCTCTGAACAACATCTCGAACAACAGCAATTGTGTGTTTTCCTATTTTAATTTATTTTCAAGTTTGAACTTAAAATTAAGGTTATTTCTCAGAATAGATTTATTTTTAAGCTTGAACTTGAAAACAAGTTTATTTTCTAAAATAAATTTATTTTAAGTTTGAACTTAAAAATAAGTTTATTTCTCAAAATAAAATTATTTTCAAGTTTGAACTTAAGAATAAGTTTATTTCTCAAATAAAATTATTTTCAAGTTTGAACTTAAAAATAAGTTTTTTTCTCAAATAAAATTATTTTCAAGCGTGAACTTAAAAATAAGTTTATTTCTCAAATAAAATTATTTTCAAGCGTGAAGTTAAAATTAAATTGTTTCAAGTTTAACTAAAATTTGCTTCAAAACAACTATCAAATAGAAACCCACGATGTATCCAACTACTCAGTCTCGGCTTTAAAACAAAATGAACAACTAAAGCTGCCAATATTGCAGTTAATAGACTAATAATAATAGCCAGCCAAAGAGGAATACTTTCTAAACCAAGAATTTTCGAGCCTTGATAGCTAATAGTGAAAGTATTGAAAGCAATACAGAAGAAATAGAATATTGGTAATACTCGAAGACCTAGAAAATAAAAAAATGGATTGAATTGTTAAGAGTAAAAGTGTATAAAAATAACACAAAATTATTGAGTTAGCGAACTTGAAGCAAGTTTAAAAATAAAGGATGATTCAAGTTTAAAGTCGAATCTAAGCTTAAACTTAAAACTTGAACATGATGTTAAATCAAGGGGATCACCGACAGTTGTCGGTTTAGCCCGAAGAAAATGGCAATAAAATTTAAAAATCCACTGACCAGCCTCAAGAGGTTCTTCCTTTCGCAAAACACTAATATCCACAACTAAATATAAAATACTTGAAATAAATCCAGAAAGAAGGGGAGAAGTAAACCAAGAAAGCGCTTTAATTAAGTAAATTTTTTAAATATTTTTCTAATTTTCTAACCAATTTTTCCAACTTCCCACCATTGGATACTTGATATTCCTTTCATCATAAAAGAAAAACCTATTGTTGCTCCAACAACGCTAGAAAAAATTAATTATTGAGAGAACGCTTAAGTTACAAAAATATAAGTTCAGGCTTATTAAAACATAAGATCAGGCTTAAAATTTTAAGATCAAGCTTAAATGTATGTTAGGTTTATAAAATAAGTTCAATCTTAAACCTCACTTGGCTTCAAACTTAAGCTCATAAATTTGAGTTTAAACTTAAGATTACGAAATTTAAAGCTTAAGCTAGGAAATTCAAGTTCAAACTTAAACTAACAAACTTAAGTTCAAGCTTAATTAAATTTTCAAAAATATCATTCCTTTAAAATGATTTCCTACCTATGTGTTGTAGACACAGGCAATTCAGCAAATGTGGCAATCATTAACCACCCAGAACAACCCCCTAATATTGCTATTTGCCCAAATAAAAGAGCTTTGGGATCATTTTCATATTCAGACAATACAACAACACTTTTCCTCATTGTATCTGTTACATTATAACCAACAAATATTGCACCAAGAGTTTCGAATATACTGGCTAATATATATGCCTTAACGGATTATATTTTTTCTTTTAAGGATCTACACACACCTGTTTAAGCGTAAGTACTTTAGAACCAACAGAAGTTCCAAATGCATTGGATACTGTAAAATTTAAAAAAAAGTAAAGAGTTGATTTAGGAAAATTAAGTTCAACCCTAGATTTGCTAATTAAAAAAGAAATTACCGTCATTAGCCCCCATTCCAAATCCAAGGACGAACGCAAGAACTGCCCCAACAAATAAGGCCCAAAAAGTGGCATTCTATATAATAATAATTTAATTAATTTCTTTTTTAATTACCTGAAAAGAAATTAAATCAGGGGAAATAATAATACTATCCCCTCCACCTCCACCACCTCCATTTTGAACTGAAGTAGAAATGAAAATAATGAAAATAAAAGCAAAAATTGTAGTTAAATAGGACATCTGTTACTATTGAAAATTAAATTTTTACAACTTAATTTAAAAATTTTAAGTTAACAATCTTAAGTTTATTTTATTTTTAAATTATTAATGTTTGTGTTGAAAAATTAAGTTTAAGCTTAATTAAATTAAGAATAACTTAAGTTCACAAACTTAACTTCAAGTTGCAAAAGAAGTTTAATTATAGTATGCTATCAAACTTAAATTCAAGTTTATTTATTAAACTTAAGTTCAAGCTTAAATTTAAGTTTAATTTATTAAATTCAAGTTCAAGCTTAAATTAAAGTTTAATTTTCTAAACTTAAGTTCAAACTTAAATTCAAGTTTAATTTATTAAATTTAAGTTCAAACTTAAATTCAAGTTTAATTTATTAAACTTAAGATCAAACTTAAAAATAATACTATATAATTTAAATCAATCTAAATTTAAACAGAAATAAAAACCATTTTAACTAAAATAACTATTCATTGTAATCATTTTTATTCTTTTATTCAATACACAATGAATCATACAAATGATTATTTAACATTTAAATTTATTAACTCAGCTTCTTTTTTAAATTTCCTTCCGTATTGTTAGTTCCTTTTTAATTATAGTTTGCTGAGCGCCAAAATTTTTGAGCTTCTGACTTTCATATAAAAAATTTTTGGCGCACCTTTGTTATCAAATACTGATTAACCCCTTCAAATATGCTTAAAACAAAAATTTAGCTTATCAAAATTAATAAAATAAAAAAAGAAAAGACAATGACATTCCCCCCTCCCTTCCTCCAAATAGTTTTAGTTGTCCTGGAAAATATTTAAATTGTTAAGAAATTTTGGTTACTTCTCCTGGACAAATTAAAGAATTTCTATGAAGGAGCTTAATTTTTCTAAAAATTATTTTATCAGCAAATTTTTGATTTTGTATTTTGATTAATGGTCTTAGAAACCACGGGAAGATTGAAAAACAATAGGAGAAACTAGCATGCCTCTTTACAACACAAACACATTTTTTGGAAGAAATTTAAATATTAATTTTAAAAATTTTGTAAAAATAAATTTTTAAGTACATTATTGATAAAGTACAAAATTTTTACGAGTACAAGATTCACTGCTTAAACTAGAAAGAGCCTAAGTCCAAGGTGACAAAGTTATGTTCAAGATCAAGCTAGAAACCTAAATTCAATTTATAAAACTTAAATTCAAGTTGATAAACTTAAGTCATGTTTTTGGTAAGACTAAGAAAATTCAAGCTAAGTTCAAGCTATAAACTCAAGTTCAAACTTAAACAAGAAAAAAATAAACTTAAGTTCAAACTTAAACAAGAAAAAAATATATAAACTTAAGATCAAACTTAAAATAGAAAAAATATAAACTCAAGTTCAAACTTAAACAAGAAAAAAATAAACTTAAGTTCAAACTTAAACAAGAAAAAGAATAAACTTAAGATCAAACTTAAAAAACTAGAAGACTATTAAAATAAAAAATCCAATTTTAAGTTAGCAAACTTAAAAGTTTAAGTCACTTAAATTATTTTCACTAGAACTATGCCTTATTTTAATGATAATCTTTTAAATAAAATTAAAAAAAATTTAAAATTTAATTTTCTTCGACAAATATTCTTTTTAACATTTTTAATATCAAACAAAAAAAATAATATTATTTTTTTTCTTCAAAATATTTTTTTAAAATAATTTTTTTCTTCAAAATATTTTTTTAAAATAATTTTTTTCTTCAACTTTCCATCATTTCCTCCATTAATTCCCTTCTCTTTTTCGCCTTCATTTTAACCCTCTCAATTAATTCCTCCTTTCCTTCCTCTTCATTTTTAACTTTATTTTTAATTTTAACATTTTCTTCTTTAGGAGGTATAAATTCTTTCAATTTTTCTTCTTTTTTTATTTTTCTTTTTTCAATTTCTTTTTCTTCTTTTTCCAAAATTTTTTTCTTTTCTTTTATTTTTTCATTCAAAAAATATTCTCCAGTCTCCATTTGTATATCTATTTTACGTGGCTGTTGTGGTGGGGGGAATGGGGTATATTCCGATTTTTTGTTCCATTTTGCTTTTTTGGTTTTCTTTGCTAAACGGACTTCTTTGGAGGTTTGATGAACCTTTAGAAAAAAATTTTTTTAATGAAAAAATAAAATTTAAAAATGAAGCAATTTGTAAGGGAAATAGAGGAATTTTTTGAGGAAAAATTATTAGAAAAAAAAATTTGAAAAAATAATTTTTTCAAGTGAAAAAATTTCATTACCCTCGAAATTTTTAGATTATAGAAAAGGTGTAAATTAAAAAAAATTTTTTTTAAATTTATAATAAAATTTAAAAAATAAGGCAATAGGTTAGAGAAAGAGAAAAACTAGTAAATTAATTAATTTAATTATTATTCTATTTATTTTTCCCCAATCCCTTACAAATTAGTTATATTTCTCAAGAGAAAAATTTTTACTCAAATCACAACTAAAAAAGAATTTTAAAAATTTTCCAAAAATAAATTAACAAAACAAACCTTTTTCTTAAATTTCGGCAAAAATCTGTCCCAACTTTCATTCTTCAATTTTTCATCTTTCATCAATTCTTTTTTAATCATTAAAGTTTTTATATGGTAAATTGGGTGAATATTATTCATACAATCTTGGACTATATTTCTTTAAATAATTAATTAATTAAAATTAAATTAAAAAAAACAAACCTGACTTGTTTAAGTCCAAAATGGGTGCCTATTGTGGAAACTGTTCCTCCCTAAAAATAAAAATTATTTAGCTCGAAAAATAAAATATATTTTAAAATGAAAAATTAAATTTATTGTTAGATTAATTTTAAAGAATTCCAGAAAAAAATTTAAGTAATTAATAACTAGAGGGTTGCCAGCTCGCTCGAAACGAAACTCGAAAGATCGAGCCCGAAAAAATGCACCGAACGTCGGCTCGAATCGAAAATGGTAACCATGATAACTAGTTAACTAAAAATCGGTAAGTAATCATTAGTAAGGGTATAAAAATTTTTTTCAAAAATTTTATTTTTGTGCCAAATTAAAAATTTTTATAATTTAATATATTTTTAAAGAAAAAAATATATTTTAGAAAAATTTTAATTAAAAAACCTGTATTTGAACATAACATTCAGTTAACAATTCTATAGCTTTAAGTGTTGCCCCGTTCTGGCCAACTAAACGGGCTCTACGCTTTACAAATCTTTCACGGTTTTGAACCATTGAGGAAATTTTAATAATGTCACAAAATATTTGGTCTTCGAGTACACGGCGAGCCTAAAAATAAAAATGTGAAATTTGTGTGAAATTTGAACAGCTTTATAAAATTTAGAAAAAAAATTTAATGGGATATTTTCATAGTCTTGAATTTAAAAGATTGTAAAATTGAGACGAAAAAAGTGATAAATTTTAACTTAAAAAAATGTACAATATTTTTTTTTGAAAAATTAAGATTAAAAAAGAGACTCATTCTCCAAATTAATTTAGTACTAAAAATTTTTCAAAATTATTAAAATACAAACCTGTTCAAAAGGAACACTTCTAGCAAGTAATTTAATCAAATCTCTAGCTTTATACAAAACAAAAGGATCCCAAGTTTTACGTGTTGTTTTAACAATCATTGTGCCTTCTAATAAATCCAAATCGCCTTTAAGTTGGTGTTCAGACAGAAGTTTTGAGACAAGGGGCCAAACCTAAATTTTTTATTATAAAATTAAAATAATGCAGATTTAATCAAAACAATTTAATAAAATTTTGATTGGAGAAAAAGGAGCTTGGACAAAAATACAATTAAAATTCGTTAAAAAATTAGTTCATCATTCTCAAAAGATAAATATAGACTCCACAAGATTTTTATTTTATTTTCAAATTCCACAAGATTTATTTAAAAAAATCTCGAGAGTTAAGAAAATCAAGCTCAAGGGAAAGCCAAGGAAAGGTCTGCCTCTGGAAAATCATGGGTCTGAGATCAGAGCCGATTAACTATAACTATTTCAACCTTATATAAATAAAACTAATTCATGGGTCTAAAAATAAAATACTTTCAAATTTTAAAAATAAAAGGAAACCTCTCTAATATATTTTTCTCGATATCTCGGAAATAGAGTTGCAAAAGAAGATTCACAAACCATCCCATGTGGATTGTCTTCAGGTCCAAAAGTGCTTATATCTTTTAATTTATTTAAATTAGAAATATTCATTAATTAAAAATTAACTTACCCCACCATTTTTCGTCTTTTCCAGGAGGTAATTTAAACGATTTCTTTTGTTGATCCTTCTTTTCCTCCTCATTTTTCTCTTCAGTTTTTATTTTATTTTGTTGAAATTTGTTCCTCTTAGGCATTCTAAAGGAAGAAAATTAAAAATTTGAAAAATAGAAAAATTTTAAAGAATTATTAAAAAACCGACGAAATATAAAGAAAAATAAAGAGAACAGCAGACGGTCAGAGAAAAAAAGATAACAAGAATTAGAAATTTAGAGAAAAATAAATAAAAACAGAATGCCAAAAGTCAAAACTTTTAAATAAAATTTTTTTTGTTTTTTAATTTTTAGTTCTCGGAACCTTAAAAAAATTTTTTCTTTTGAAATTTTTAAACGAAATTTTTATATTTCTACATAATTTAATGAATTCTGAAGGCTCCTCTACAACAACTTTAGCAATATCTTGTGTTAAATGTACTGAAGGAGATGGAAGTTTTTTTCGTTTGGAGAATACAAAATTGGCTGGATATTGTATTAAATGCTTTCCTAAAGTTATTCAACACAAATTTGCTTCTTCTTTGGGAAGAAATCGGGTTTTTAAGGTTTTTTAATTTAATTAGTTAAGTGGTTACAGCGTTTTTCAGCGTGTAGGAGTCTGTCCTATGCCTCACTAACATACCTAAAATCATGTCATTTCTATAATTTTTATTTTTCTACAACTGGGGTGCGTCTAAATAAATATTTTAAAAGAGTTGAACCAAGGTATTTTGCTTTTTTAGGAATTAAAAATTTGAACCCATGACCTCCCTCCAGTATTCTTTATTTTTACAATTTTTGAACTTTAGAATAAATTTAAAAATAGACACAAAGCTATAGTATATGTGTTGGACTTTTCCAACCAAAAAAATCACGTCCTTGACAAAATTTTTTAACAAATAATGTTTTTTCCAGACTCCAGAACAGAGAAATGCTCTTTTAATATTCACAACAAACAAGCAACTAGAATCCCTTCAATTACTCAACTTAACATTTAAAGCAATATCAGGGCCAGAAGATCATCGAATATTGAAGCTTAATGCTAAAGTATTTTTAAATTTTAATTAAATTTTTTTAAATTTAATTTTTTAAAGGTTTTGGTTCTTTTTGAGGATTTAATTGACTCTGTGGAATTAAATAAACGAATAAATTTATTAAAAATATTTTTAATTAAACAAAAATTTTATTCTCAATGGAATTGGCGTTTTGGACATTTGGCTGCTATTTTTAATAAATTTGAGGATTTTCCAAAAGAATTTGAAAGAAATGAGGGAATTGATGGAGAAGAAAATGTTTGGGTTTTTTTTATTTTTTGAATAAGTTTCGGGGGTATTTTGAAAATCTAATTATAAATAAAAAAATAATTTCCTTGCGCGGTATCGAACCCGTCCCCCATATTGATGGGATGCTTTATACGGGAGTTATTTTTTTTTTAATTATTTCCCCTGACATGAGATCAATTTTTAATGAATTTGTAAATTTTAAAACCTTTGGGAATCAAAATTGCTGACGATCGTGGGAGAGGGATCCTGAAAAATCACTCTTGGTTTCCCTTCCCTATCTAGTCACTAATTTAAATTTCAGCATTTTTTGAGTAGATAATTTCATTTTTTGTTGGGAAAGAAATTATTTTAAAGTTTCAAAATTTTTTTTGTTTTCATTTTCCAGTTAGAAAAATTCTCCAATTTAATTTCCAATTGTCGCTCACCCAGTGTTCGTATTGAATTACTTCGCCTTATTCGTACAAAATTGTTGTCAAATTACGCTGCTTATTTTAACTTTCCCTCTGTGCTTTTGAGTGAAAATGCTGATCAATTAGCTACGGAAACAATAAATAGTCTTTGCTTTGGAAGAGGTTTGGAAATAAATTTTTTTGGCCTTCTCCCGTAGTTATGAGTCTGGTAGGCCGTCAAATTTTCAATTTTTGTCTAAATATAATAAATTTACTTCGCCTAGATTTTTACGCCGTAAAAGAAGGGGAGAACCAAGGCCAAGAAGTTCAGTCACGAAAACCTCCAGCCTTTACTTTCAAAACAGATAAAAATTTTCTCTGTTTTTAGGTTCTTCAATATTTGATATTTCTTCTGTTATTGACGATCGTCTTTCAACAAATTCTCTTCCTTTTGTCAATCATTCTATTCAATTTATACGCCCACTTCGTGACATTTCTTATAAAGAATTGGAAGCACTTGACAGGATAGAAAGCTGTGAAAATATTAAAGAAAATGGGATTAATACAAAAATTAATGGCATTTTAAGAGGTAAGAATAAAATTATCTTTGCGGACATCCGCAAATATTTGCTGACGTCCGCAATTTTTTAAATTTTAAAAAAAAAATAATTTTACAGAAGAAAACAGTGTTCAAAGTCTAGCAAAGGATTTTATTGAGTCATTAAGAGATAATGGATTCCCTGCAACGGTTTGAGATTTTTAATTTTTATGGGGAAAAATTTGTGATTTTTTGTGGTCCACAGAAAAAAACTTTATTTTCGACAACCCATTTTTTGAAAGAAATATTCCACCAAATTTTTATCTAATTTTAATATATTTACTGAAGATATCCACAATTTTGAGCGTTTCTTCAAAAATTGAAAATGAACGAAATGGGCAAATATGTACCCTTTGTTTTGGTCGATTTCAAAAAGATGAGAGGGAGGAAGTTAATGACAAAAGTTGTTTATTTTTATTAAAAATATGTCAACCTTGTTTATCAATATTTGAAGATATTGAAAATGAAGGAATTAATTTATTACAAGAAATTGTTAATTTATAGAGAAAATATGACATTTGCGGACAGGTATTTTTGTAGATAGATAATTTGACAATGAGAAGCTATCCAAGTTGTTCTCAATTTTATTTAAAAAATATTTGCTTACAAAATTCAAATAGAGGCTGCCAAAATTTTTTTATTGAATCCATTTCTGAATTTCTAGAGACTATAATCCACAAAAAATTTTTCTCCGCAAATGTCACAAAATACTAAAATAAATTTGTTAAACTTCCTATAATTTTGATTTATTATCGGCCTCATCAAAGATTGCAATAATTGATTCGGCCAGAAATTTACAACGAAATTTTTGGAGAAAATGACCCTGAAATTTAAAGAATATGTAAGGCTTTTTCCCAGATTTTAATTTTTAAATTGGAGACTTTTAAAAATACTTCTTAAATTTTTAAAAACTTAAAAAACCTCATCAGCAAAATAAACAGCCACTTGTTTATGTCCTTTATTCAGTAATTTGCGAGTATTTTCAATAGTCGTTTGTTCATCTTTACTTGATTTGGAAATCTTAAAAAGAAAATATTTTTGAAAAATAAAGGAAGGCCTGTATAAAATTAAAAAAAAACAACAAAACATGTTCTAGGCATTATTTTACACCTACTAAAAATAATTCCCATTAAGCGGAGTCGAACCGTCCCTTAAAATTATCAGGAGGACAAAACCTTACCTACTTAACCAAACAACTTGTATTTAATCTTTGGAATTTTTTCATATTGAACTCAATTAAAATTTATTACAAAAATATACCAATCGACATTCTTCTTTCAATCCAATATTATCCAACAATTCTTCACTTCTTTCAGGCTCTATCATATTATCATCTCCAGAATAGGCAAATAATATTCTAATTTTTTGATTCATTACTAACGGAAATAAATATCTCAATTGAATATCGAAATCGGTTGCTGTCATTGTTTTGAGGCTATGGGCAGCAATGGAACCATCTGAGACTTTAAATCCAACCCATTTGTAAACTAAAAAAAAATAAAATTTTTATTTTAACTATAGTGGTTTTCTGTTGTTTTTTTGGGGGTTTATTGTTAAATAGTATCCTAAATAGAAGCAGAACAGTATCCCAGATAAAGGAAGTAGTATTTCATAAGGAACCATCTTTTACTGTGACTGCGAATTCGATATTTTTGGTACCATTCGATAGAGGACCCTGGACTTCCTATTGCGAAGTGATATCTGCGGTTTCTTGAAAAATGACTTTAGGCCGAGTTATGGTTGTTCAAAGTTAAATCCCTAATTTTTAAAGGATTTAATCTAAATCCCTTATTTTAGCCCATTCTTGTGAATGGATGAATGAAAATCCATTGAAATGAAAATTTTAAAAAATCCAAATGAAAATCCCATTCCTATTCTTTCGATTCCCTCTAAAATTTCTGTAGAAACACATTTTATCTTTAATTCACCCAAGGCATTTATTAAATAAAGATGAGGTCGGATTTGGAAAGGCACAAAAATTGATTGTATTTGTATTTGGAAAAATAAATTCACAAACTTATTGTCTCCCAAGAAAAAAAATTAAAAACTAACTAGCTTTATAAATCGGTTCAAGCACAGATTGAAGCCTCAACCATCCAGCATATTCCCATAAAGCAGAAAGAAATTTAATTGCGAAAAAAGGGCGGACCCCAATATGTGGCTGTACTCCAACAAAATTAGCAGCAATAATTCCGACTGTTTTTTCCTTTTCAAAAATTAATTTTAAAATTAAAAAAGTACCAAACCTCATTTCTCTCAGCTAATCTAAAAGCATTTTCTACCCCTCTAGAATGACCAAAAAATATTAAAGGTTTTTGTAATTTTAAAAAATTAATTATTGATTGGACATATTCTGTTCTTTCCAAATTATCATTTTTTAAATTGTCATCATCTGAACTAGAAAATAAATAAATTAAATTAGTTGATGTAGGAATATTTAAAAGGGGATTAAGATTTTAGTTTCGATTTTCAAGGACTGGGAGGGTCGAAAAAGAATCTCGAAAAATCTACACTTAAAATATCGACATAGATAACCCAGATTTCTGTTCGAGATTCCGTCTCGGTCCAGTCTCTAATCAATAGTGCTGTTTAGATGCTCCTCTTTCCATATTTTAAGCTTCCCTCATTTTATACTTTTTTTAATCCTTATTTTTTTGATTGCCAATATTAACCCTCTAGAATGACCAAAAAATATTAAAGGAAGGGAATTTTGGAGGAAGAGAAAAAGGTATGTATTGACCAATACTTCGTCTAATATTTCCAATAGATATTTAAATAAGGGATGTGCCGAAATAAAACATTTTTTTGTTCTTTTATTAAAATTTTTAATAAAAAAGCCCTTAATTTCCCTAGGGTGAACCCTTCCAAATAATTAAAGTTTAAAAGAAAAACAAACATTCACTATAACCCATACCAGGCCAATTAATTACAATAGAACGCACTCCTTTCGGACTTAACAGAGGCACAATATATTTAAAATCGTTGTGAGAACCAGGTGATCCATGGAGCATTATAACTGTTTGTCCTTTATAAGAAGAACCATCGGGGTGTGTATCCTGAAGAATTAAAAATTAATTTTTAAAAATGAAAAAATAGAGGAGCCTTAATTAAAAATAAAAAGAAAAAAAAATCAAATCGAATTCAAAAACAAATCCCGACCCAAGAAATTTTTTAAAAACTTGAAATTTTTAAGGTCCGAAACACGAAAATTAGCAAAATAATTTTCTGCTTCAAAATTTTTACTTTCAACTCCAAACGATTTTAATTAAACTAGAAATCCAGAGAATTACCCATTTTGTTGGTTACCCTTTTTGCCAAAACTGAAACCCGAGTAACTTTATGCTCCCAATTTCAAATAGAGCGAGCTGGATCTTATCCAGACATTGATTTTTCCTGGATCCAGAATTCAGAACAAGGCATTTTTCAAATTTCCTTGATTTTTCCTTGACTTAAGGTCAAGAATCTGGTCTCGCTCTCAAAGAATAAAAAACTAAAAAATAAACCTGATAAACAGCATTAATCGTCACCTTCCCTTTATCAGTATTTAAAGTAACTGGCAATTGAAAAAGACCAACTTCATTAGTTTGAGCAAAAGAAATTGGCTTTGTAGATAATTTATTTAAAATATTAACACTATTTTTGTTGTTCATTTTGAGGAAGGAATTAATTAAATAATTTTGAAATTTAATTAACATTTAGGGTTTCATAAAATAAATTTTCGATAAAATAAATTTTTAAAAAATTGAAGTTAAAAAAATATTTGAAAAATAATTTAAAAATGTGTAAGAAACATAAAAAAAATTAATTAATTTTTAAAAAATTTATTTTTTTCACTAAAAATATCAAAATAATACACGTTAAAAATTATTTGATAAAAGGTAAAATATCCGCAAAATAGGACTTTTAGACGCAGAACGCGCTGTACACCAACTAGGCGCGGGTTGGTTATCCCTCCTCCATTCTGCTTCCCATTTTTCTCCTCTCCTTAAATGGAGCTGCCAAATTATGGTTCAAATCAAAGTTCCGAAATTTGGGTTAACAGCGAATATTTTATTTTAAAAAAGCCCCTCGCCCGAGTTCCCTTCAAAAATTTGCTGTCATTTGTCATTTAGAGTACCCAAAGTTATAAAGAAAATCCTATTTTTGACCAATTTTCAAAATTTTTCAAAAAAACTTGCGGACATTTTCCTTCCACTCAAATGTTAAATTAAAACTTTAAAAATATATAAATTAACCAAAGCAACATATCAAAATTATGTTTAAATTCTTCAAGTTTAGAAGCTCCTTTTTTCAAAGCTTCTTCTGTCCAAAACTTTTATAACGCTGTTCACCAATCCAATAATAATCACGCAATCCAACACCGGCAGAAGTGTTAAAATTGGCTTTAAAAAATAATTTTAAATTATAAAAATTAAAGTTTTAGACAAAAATTAGACTATATTTTTAAAATAAAATTTCTAAAAAATTTATTTTCCATCAAACGGACTCGAACCCACTACCCACTAGGAGAAAGACAAGAACACTACCACCTAACCATAACTCCTTTAGAGGAAAAGTAAAAATATTAGAATTTAAACAAACTGTGAAGACGACCATACGAATTAAAATTTGGATTGTAATGATGAGCAGGAGTATAATGATGAGCAAAAGACCGATTGAAGTTCGAACCTTTTGTAAAGTTTGAGGAAGAAAAATTGTTTGAAACACGTTGACGGTTGTTAACAAATGTTCCTAAACAAAAAATTATAAAGAAATAATTTTTATAAAATTTATACCATAAGAACTTCCAAAGTCAGTTTTTGAATTGCCCGCAAACGAAGAATTGAAATTGTCTGAAAATAAATAAAAGTTAATTGAAAAATACGGGAAATACGCCGAAAATTAAATTGAAAAAAATCCAAAAAAACTTTTCTTTTAAAGGAACCAAGGAAGATACAAAAATTGAAAGATGAAAAGAATATGGGGACAATTATCCTTCAGAAAAGGAGTAGGACATATTCTGACAAACTAATGCATAAACAATACAATTACACTTAATTTAGAGAGAAATGTGCCCCAAAGAACTTTTGCGGGAAATCTGGTTTGAAGAAGGGAGAGACAAAAAAGGAACTGCAGGAATCACTCAAAAAAAGTATCAAACAAATTTGTGGTGGCATATGTCTAATGCCCAAAAAATGTGCCCACGTAACTCCATCCCAACCCGGACTTCACAAAATAAAACTCCTGTCACTAAAAATCCCAAAAAAAAACAAGAAAAACTTACTCGAAACTCGTCCAAACGACTTAAATCGAAGAGGAGCAGGAGAAGGTCCAGGTGATTGCAAAACTCCTCCAAAATTAATTGGAGATTCAAGAATTGCCTGTTTTCCACCAGATAATTCCAAAGGCTTATTTTTAATTGGAGAAGGCATAAAAGGAACGTTTTTGGGCGTTTTTTGCTTTGAACGTTCAAAATTCCGAGAAGCGATGATTGATTCTGCCAATACTCTTGCATCATTACAAACTGGAAGAATATTTTCGTTGTTAGCTGACATTCTTGGATATTAGTTAGAAAATAAATTAAAAATAAATAATTAAAGAGAACTCCTGAAAAGAGAAAATTAAATTTAAAAAATTGCAGAAAATCCGCAAAAATTTTTGCGGACAATTCATTTTTCTACCCAAATCCCCCCCCCCCCCTTCTTAAGCAAACGAATAATCAAGAAAAGATTATTTTTTGTTTATAAAGATAAAAAATAAAAAAAGATACAGGTATCTGGAAGATATAACTTTTATAGGTTTCAGTGTTGCTGCCAGCTTTATGTTTGAATTGACCCTTTATAGCAGGGATGTGCCAACAGATTTTTAAAAGCGGAAGACAAAAGATGAACGGCACAACTCTGCTTTAAAGGTAGCAGAGGTCGGTAGGAAATGAGGAAGATGTCGGAAATCGGAATTCCAAACCGACTCCTGGTAGGTAGACCTCAACGATTTTATGGTTTACCAAACATAATTTTTTCATGTAAATCGAAAGGTTTGAAATTTTTAAGTTTTTTTAGAAAATGACTCCTTCTTACAACTCTCATACTTATTTATGTATACTAGAAAATTAATCCTCTTTGTTTGCCTGATAAAAATACAAAAAAAGGGGAATTTGGCAAGGAAAAAGGGAGGGGCTTATAATTAGTTAGGCAATTTAGGCAATATTGCCTAAACAAATTTAATTAGGTTTCCCCCCTATATTTAAAAAAATACATTTTTTGAGGTTTCAGTAATTAAATAAAAATTAAAAAGGGCAAAACCCCTCCACTCCCCCTTCCCCACTCCTCCCCTCCCCCCCTAAACTTAATTCTCTCCCCCTCTATTTAATTTAAACATTTTTTCCACATTTTTGAACTAAAACAAAAAAATAGAAAAATGTCTTAAGTGAAAAACAAACAAAAAAGAACACAATTTTGTACATTAAAAATAAACAAAAGAAGAAAAAGAGAGGAAAGAATTAACAAAAAAATTTTCCCCCACTTTTTAATGTTGCGCAAAAACAAAAAATAAATTTATTTTTATTCTTAAAGCTGTGTATTTATCGGCTAAAATTCTCCCTCTTATTTAAAAAATGAACAAAACTTTGACTAAATCATTTTTAAAAAAGCCAAAAAAATCAAAAATTGAATGAAATACGGATTAACAAAATTTAAACTGTTAATACTCTAATGTTCCTTTTTTCAAAATTAATTTTAAAATTTAATTAAACAGAACGCCAAAAATAGAATTAATTAATTTTTTGAATAATTAATTCTTAAAAAGCTTCAGATCAACTGTGTTTAAGCTTCAATAACTCGAAATTTTACTGATATTTTTTAAACAAGTTTGATATCATTCGATAGAGGATAAACGTGGCTACAAGATTTACTAAAAATCAAATTTTTGAAAAATTTGTAAAAAAAGTTTTGATCGAAAAACTTAAAATTTTTCTAAAAAAAGGCATTTTTTAGCCTTAAATCCGTTTTATTTTTACTAAAATTTAAATTTTAAAATTTTATTCTATAGCAAATTTTCTGCTCTATTTAATGGGTATTGAATACTTAATTTTTTCTCGATTTTTAATTTAAAGACAAAATTTAACTCTGCCCCTCTTCCCTCAAGTCTCTCCTTCCCTAATAAATAATTTTACATTTTTTAAACTAAACTACCTATTTTTAATTCAAAAAAATTTTTTTTCAAATTTATTCAGACATATTTATTATTTCAAAATAGATTCTTATCAGTAAATTTATCAAAATATTTATTTTAGTGGTGTTATTAATCTTTAAAATAAACATAATTTTAATTGTGACTCACTTCTCGGATTTAATTTAAATACATAGTGGGGAGAATTAAAATAATTTACTACCTAGTATTTTCTTAAAATGTAACATTTGTAAAATATTTAAAAAAATAATTTTTTGTCTAATTTTTAAAAATTAATTTTAATCAATATGTTCCTGATAATTTTTTATTATCAAAAAATTATCAGAATTTTATCAATAAATAAAACGAATGCTAAACAAAAAATGAACAAAAAATAGGTATATAGTTAATAAAAAATAACCAAACAAACAACCAAATACTTTAAAATAACTCCAAAACTTGTATCTTATCAACTTCTTTTTAGTTCAATCTTTTTCCAAAAGTTCAATCTCTTACTTTTCCAACTTGTTACCATCCGTAACACCAATTTTACGTTTATTATTTTTCATATAAAATACTTCAATCTCCACGTTATAACATTCTTTGACTTATCCCGTCTCCGTGCAGTTAAGAGAATTAATCTCCCCCATATCCCTGTATGTCCAAGCATCTATCTTTAATCTCTAATATCTCAACTTGTTACCATCCCATTTTAGATATTTTTCTACATTTTAAGTATCCCAATCTCCAAGTTTTAACATTTTTTGACTTATTTCCGGAACAATTTAACTGCCTAAGATAACTGAGCGAGTTTAATGATTTGTCTCTCAATCCTCCACATATTCCAGTATATCCTATTATCCATTTTTAGTCCTTAACATATCAAATATCCCAAACAAATCATATCACATATTTTTATTCCAATTTCTGACTTATCTCAACTTTCTACTTCCCAACTCTCTTAAATATTTCAACCTACATGTACTTCAGGGGTGTGCGAGTTTCGCCTTTCGCCTTTCGCCGATTTTCGCCTTTTTTGGACTTTCGTCTTTCGCCTTTCGCCGTTCGCTTTTTAAAATCACTTTCGGCACACCCCTGATGTACTTGTATCCACAAATATTCCGAGCATTTTAAATATCTCAAGATATGAGGTATCCCTATCTTAACAACATCCAAAGGGTTATAGGATAAGTAAAAAAAGTTCACAATAAAAAATAATTTTTAGAAAAATATAAATGTTAATATTCCCCTTATTTTTAACTTTATTAAATCTAAAAATAATCAAAAGTTCAATTTATACCCCAACTACATATCCAGATTCTTTAATTAATTACTCAACTTGCGGTATTGACCATCCTTCACTTATATGTGATGTTGATAATTTATTAAATTTTGGTTATGGTGGAAAAACGAAAGGTTTTTTAAAATATATCACAAAAACCTCTTGAAAATGCTTACAACTAGGAATGGGACAGGGGACAGGTTACCAGGGCTGGGCGCAATTGAAAAAAAATTCCGCAACTCGCAATCCGCAACTCGCAATTGCAAAAAAAACCCGCAATTTACGCAATTTCTGCAACTCGCAATCCGCAATTGCGCCCAGCCCTGCAGGTTACCCGATATATGAAACTCGGATTTTTACCAGCCCGAACTCCACCCGACTTTTAATCAACACATCCCGTTTCCAGTTCAGAAGGTTTTACAGGTCGAATGTTTTAAAAAACCTATATGATAATTACTAAGTAAATAGTACAATCAGTGTTTGAAAGCTCACAAGTATGAGTAAAAGTAATTGTACGAGTTTTGGTACGAACTTCCAAACACTATACAACTTAATCTAACATAAGTTACTTTAAAATCGGTTGTAGAGAGTTGCCTAAGCGATATCCTTTATTTAATATACACCTCATTATTGGATACCCTCTATTTAACATACCTCATGATAAGAGACAATATTTTAGCCCCAAGGAGTTGTCTTATAGCGAGGGTCGACTGCTATATTAATTTAATTTATTAAAGGGATTCAACTTTTGGACAAAGCTCTCGAAAATATTCGAAAAAACACAAAATGTGTGTGTGATGAATTACTACAAAATGATATTAATGAAATGAGGAGTGTTTGTAAAGAGGATGAGGAAAGGAAATTGAAAGGGGGAGGATATACAATTTCTGTTGTGATTTTGGAAAAAATGGAAGTTAGTGAGGAATTGAGAAGGAAATATAGAAAGTAGGGAAGGGAAGGGGATTTTTTGAAAAGGGATTTTAAAAAATATTTTTAAGAGGAACTTCTCTTCCAGCTATATTTGCTGACGCATTAAAAAATAGATTAAATAGAGGAAGGTGTAATGATGATGCTTTAATTGTGTTGGCGATAAATGATAGTTCTGTGAGTTTATATTAGAGATTGAAATCTTTGAAAAGCTGTGCCTGGACTGTGCCTGGACTCTGAAGTTTGATTTATTGACCTGGGCCGGATCATGGGCCTTAGTCCAAGTAAAACCCAGGAAGGCCAAAAATGCCTGGACCTGGACTATGGGTACAGGAAAAATCCAGGCCTTTGTCCAGGCCCAGCTCGATCTCTAGTCTAGATATTTAATATAAAAATAGTTATGAATCAGTTCCGTATATTCGAAGATGTTGCAAAACAACTCTAGTTATGAGGATGTGACTAAATGCGCGAATTTTTTAAATTTTCTTTTAGAAATAAGAGGGTTGTAGGCGAGCGGTGGTAGACGGAAACACGGACGGGACTGTTGAAAATAACTTTTGGAGACCCGATTAGATTATACCTATAGGAAGAGCATCCTTCCCCTATTTGAAAGATGCTACTATTTTAGCATCCTTCCCCTAACTTAAAGGGAGGGGGATATTCAGAAGAGATGTTTCCGCCTACCCCTCCATCCAACAGAAATCCCATTAACGATTCCGAAGAATCGAGTCGGCAAAATCTTAGATAATGAACCGGAAAGGGAAGTTAAACGATCCCATCCTCTTCTAGTGCTCCTCCAGAAAATTATTCCAAGACAGGAGTAAAAGACAAAAATTAAAAAGATATTTTTTAGTTACAAACAAGTACTGGAGGGGTTATCTCAACTAAATTAACTAATGAATTCGTGTTTAATGTTTCTCGAAATGCTCGTAATATTTTTTTAGTTTGGAAAAAAATAAAAATTTTTAAAGAAAATTTTCTTATTCGTGGTGAATTTACTAAAGGATTGCTTTATATAATTGACGAATTTGCTTTTAGATTGGGGGCAAAATCTACAGATTGGGTTGATTTGTATTTGTGGATTTTCTTTCCTGAGGTTTTTAAAATTATTTAAAAGTCCGCTAATTACTTTATGGTAGACTCTCGAAAGGAATTTCTATTTATTAAAAAAAGGGGAGAGAGGGAGGTGAGCAGTCCCCGAGGTCATTTCCCGACTCCCGTTTCCCGGGTTTTTCTTCTCCCGAGCATCACACTAATACCCTTCCACGGCCTTGGCTAGCCTTCATCCTCTATTTAAAGTCCCTATTTGAAGACTTTTTAAAGAATAAATAACGGCTCTCTTACACTAATTTTTTTAAATTTTAGTTTTGGCGCCAATCCTCGATTAGATGGCCTCTTCTAATTTTAGCTGTTATTTTAATTATTGCATTAATCTTAATTTCAATCTTCACATTTTCTCGACTGAGAAAACCCCCTCAATATACTCAAGGAAGGGAAATACTAAATGAAAAAGAGGAAGTAAAGAATATTTAATTTTTGAAGAAAAATGCCAAGGAAAAACTGCTCAAAAAAGACGAAAAAAAGGAAATAAATATATTTCAGGAATGTCTAAAAAAAGATTAAATTCAACCTTAAAATTTATATAATTAATTTATTTTTTTAAAATAAAAGCTTTAATTTGCAAAAAAAATCGTATTTTTAACGCGATTTTTAATAAATTAAAAGAAAGAAAATTAAAAAAAAACCTCACAAATTATTCACATTCAGCAATAGATCGATAAGTTAATTCCTTATGTGCAATCTTTTTATTCTTTTCCAAAGACATTTTTGATTCAAAACCATTAGAACGATCAACACCATCCCATCTATAACCTGGTTTAATTTCATAACGATTTGGTGGGCATTGGCCTTTATATGTTGGATAAACTGAAAATAGGGAAAATTAAGAAAAAATAATCAGGGGATAAGAAAAGAGAGTAATGTTAAAAGTGGTGTCAGAAAACAGCCTAAGTGGTCTACCGCTTGCGAATAATCGTTAAAGCCTACAATATAGCCATGCAACCAAAAAAATAAAATTTTAAAAAATTTCCAAAAAAGATTTTCTGAGAAGTTGGGCGGAAGGAGGAAGCCAACAATCAACAGGGCATAAAATAACGGAGGTAACAACCATAGCAAAAACAAAAAACAAACCAATTCCTGTCCTCATTTGTATTTTATGATTTTTAACATGAAAATATTCTGCCATAGGGTCTTCTGAACGTAATTGTGTTTTTAAATGTTTATCTAAAGCTTCATCATCTTTATGTCTCGTAAATCCTTCCCCCAAAACTTGTTCCATTTCTTCTAATTTTTCTTCTCTTTCTTTTATTTGAGTTAATCCCTTATTCCAAAGAGAATATTTTTTCTCCATTTCTGCTTCTCTAGCCTTTTTTTCTTCAGAATTTTCTTCTTCTCGTTTACCTTTTCTTCCTCTGTTAAAACCTGTCACTCGCTTGCGAGTTTCTGCATCCCGGCCTTGTTCGTATGATTGAGAAGTTTCCTAAATTTTTGGGCTCTAGTGCAGTTTATGAGTCCAATCAAACCAAATTTTTATTTTTCTTTGTTTCAAAGCTCGGATTGGGTTCCTTTGCAGTTCTTCATGTTCCTACACCCAATGGGTCTGGGGCCGTTTCTTACCCTATTCCTTAAAATTTCTTAAAGTTATAAAAATTGGCTATAACTTTATGAAATCTAAATGAATAGGGCGCAAGGAACGGCCCCAGACCCAGTGGGTGTAGGTCTCGAACATGAAGAACTGCAAAGGAACCCACTCAGTGTCCCCTTTCCTTATTTACAAATTTTGAAGCACGAAGAAAAATAGAAATTTGGTTTGATTCGACACATAAATTGCCCAATTTTTGTTTATTTTGAATTTAAGGAAATTTATTAAAATTTAAAACGAGAAACCTGACACTCCAATAAATTTGTTGATTTTTTAGTTTCTGGTTTTTCTGATGAATCTGTTGTATATTTCTTTAAATATTCTGCACGCGAGACTGTTCCCATTTTCTTGAAATAATTTTTAGAAATCTAAAATTTTATAAAAAATTAAAATTCAAAACAATTAAAATAACTAAAAATCCATTTTTACCTTTAAATTATCGACAAATTTACCATTTGTGGCGTTATGTTTAAAATATACACAAATTTAATGCTGCCCATATTTTGCCAATCCATATTTTGCCAATAAGGGTAAAATCCTCTTTTTGTCAACACAACATAATGGCAAAACGTGCGTTTTTACCCTTACTGGCAAAATGAGTTTTGGCAAATTGTGTTTTGAAATTTAATTTCTCTCACCTTCTCTCCTATTTTTAACATTCTCTCTCTTTCTTTGTTAGTGTATAACTTTTATAAATTGATCTTTTAAAGATTATTTTCTTCACAACTTTATTAATTTTTTGGGGTCTTTTAAGGTTGATTTGCTTCTCTTTTTTAAATAAGAAGGTTTTTCGGAACTTATTTACTACCCACCCCAAAATTTTGCCGGATGTATTGTGTAGAGATCGGAATTTTGTTCCGTACCGTACTACCGATACAGAATACCGAAAAATACGGCCGTAGTACGGTACGGTCCGATCTTTGTTACCATTCGCTTCAGTTCTTCGAGCTCTTTCGTTTGACGTATATATTGTCCAAATCTAAATAAAAAATCCCTCGGCAAAATTATGGGGTGGGTAGTTAAAGTAAATAAGTTCCGGTTTTTCAAGTAATATTTTTCTAATTTTCAGGTAATTAAAAAGAAATTTTAATAGAAATTCTTCATTTAATGATTATTTAAATAAACTAAATTAAAAATAAATAATTTGATTAACTAAAAAAATTGATTGATTGATTAATTGACTTTAAATATATAAATATATTGATTAAACAATGAATGACTACAAAATCTATGAGGAAATCATTATACCAACTAAAATTGCAGATTACAGTAAATTTTTGATTTTTTCTTAAATTTTTATTTTTTCTGAACTTGAGTTTTTACCTTAGGAAAACCCTTAGGAAAAAACTAGTATAGAAGGCGCGGCCTTTTAGTGTCGTGGGAGTTAGTCGATTGCAAGTTTGCCAGTTTTACTCCGTAGTCAAAGCTATATTCTACTCCAGCGCATAGTTTCGCTTATTCTGTTGTATTGTTACTTTCATGATAAACCTTGTTAGTTATAGTCTTTCTGTTAGTATCGGTCACACCACAAGTCGATACACAAAAATTTGTTAAGGGTCAGTGTTGCTTCAAAAAATTTTTCACTCACATATTTTTAAAAAGTCCGCAACTCTTTGTCCGCAATGAAAATCGTTAACTTAAAATATCAAGTTATTCCACAGAAAGTTATTTCAAATCGGATCCTTTTCCATAAAAAACCCAATTTTTCCTTCAAAACTCGGAGGCCTTAAGTAAACCACAAAAAATTGTCATGGAGCAAAGTTGGTAACACAATTTAAGACTAGCCATTTTTCCACTTTCTGGAGTAAAAAAGGTGGAGTATACGAACTTAAAAAATTTTTTTAAAATATTTCTTCTATTTTTCAGTAATTGAAAAAGTAAGCTCAAAAGTATTTTTAAAATGGAAAGAATTTGGATGTAAAATTGAACCTCGTGCAGAGAGTAAGGCTATTTGGATTATAATGAATGGTACCGAGGATGAAAATGAGTATTAAATTTTTTTAATTTTTTAAAAAAATTTTCAAAATTTTCAGTGATCGATTTGAAAAAATATTTAAAATATTAAAATTTGCTGAAGAAGCTAATGAAAATGAAAAATTACGTTTTAAAATAAGTACAAGAATTTTAATTCCAAATCAAAAGTGCGGGTACGTTGTTGGAAGAAATGGATCTACTTTAAAAAAAATTGTGGTTTGTTTTTAGAAATTTTATTTTGTTTAGATTTTTAGAACGTTTAGGGGGTAAGATCCTTTTTAGAAAATAATTTTAGGTAAATCGTCTTCTTGTGTTCCTTTTCTCTTTTTTGGCAAACTTTGAAGTCCTATAACTTTTTAGTTTCATATTTCTAGCCAAAAAAGCCGGAGATCTACACGAGTAGATCGATGATGCTCTATCGATTGGTACATTTCGAAAGGTTTCCTTGTAAGGTGTATCGAGGGGAAGTGTTAAATAAGGGCCAAAATTTTTACCTAAAATTCGTTCTTAAAATTTTCTCAGCTTTACAATACTAGTCCCCGAGATTATTTTTAAAAAATTGGTATGGATTTATTTCTACAAACTTCTAATTCACTGTCTTACAATTAGACCTAAATTCTAAAAGAACTCAGTCCTCATGAATTTTCTACCTTCCTAGATTTTATTCCCTAACTACAATTTCTAAGCTGATTTTTAAAGCCACTTTTTGGATTATAAATTAAATTTTCTTCAATTTTTAGAATGATTTTAATGTTATTGCTTTAATGGATGGCGGACATTCCGACCCCGTCCCCGAAGGTTTTGGCCGTTTAATTTTGAAGGGGACCAAATTGGATGGAATTCGCTCTGCCAGATCTCAAATAAATTATATGGTCAAAATTGCTTTGGATCTAAATCCTTATGGACCTGCTGATGGAAAAAGAATGTCGGCTTTGGGAAAAACTGCTTTGGCTGAAGAAAGGATTAAAGTGCCTCTATTTAGTGCTTTTAGTGAAGAACAGAAGAAACAATTTCGAGAAATTCAGGTTTTTTTCAGATTTCTTTTTAGTATTTTTTGTGCGGCCCTTTAATTGGGAGGAGTTCAGGTCCGAATGCCTCGCTCTACTTCATTCTATTGATCAGGGCTCCCAACTAATTTCTAAACTTTAAATCGTTTTGGATTTTCCTGAACCGAGAACCCTATACTTGTCAAGGGCGTATCCAGGGGGTCGGTTTCGGGGGGGGGGCTAACACAGGGTGGGCGCAAAAATTTTTGGCGTTTACCTTTGCGTTCCGGACGCAAATTTTTTTGTACATAAATTTTTATCTTTTCTGCGCCGCAGGCGAAAATTTTTTGAATTTTAGAAGGCCGTAGGCAAAAAAATTCACTTATTCAGCGCCGCAGGCGAAAATTTTTTGAATTTGGAGGGCCGTAGGCCAAAAAAGTTCACTTTTTAGCGCCGCAGGCGAAAATTTTGAGGATTTTGGAGCTCAAGAAGCCAGATTTCTTCCATTTTTGCGCCGCAGGCGAAAATTTTTTAAAATTTGAGGGTTGTAGGCGAAGAAATTTCACTTTTTCGACAATCCTTCTCCTAATTTTTTCCCCCTTTCCCCCATTTCGGGGGGGGCTCTAGCCCCCCCCAGCCCCCCCCTGGATACGCCCTTGATACTTGTCACTTGAATTTTGCTTTAAATCTTTGGAATATACTTGTCCAATTAAGATCTTACTTTAATTGACAACTCAAAAATATTTTATTTAAATAATTCATTTGTTCTAGAAAAATGTTCCCTTGGTTAGTTATGGGGATTATCAAAATTCCAAACTGATTAAAATCTGTGTAAAGATTAAACACAGAAATAGTATTGGGTGTATTCTAGATCGTTATCTTGAAAATATACCCATCTTATTAACCAAATTTTTTTCGAAATCTCATCCTCTCGATCTCCAAACTGTTGATTCTATCAAAAACCGTCTCTTCTTATTAATTTTTAAATTTCCTGTTTAAAATTTTAAATTTTTTAGAGAACTTCAAAAGTCGATTTTATTGTTGATAAAGAAGATAAGCCTCAAGATGGACGCTTTTTAGTATTAAAAGGAGAATTGGCCAATGTTGTTGAAACTAAAAAGAGAATTTCCAAATTGATTTTTGACTTGAGAGTTTGTTTGGAATTTTTTTTCTTAAATTTTTGTTTTTTTTTTATTTAAAGTATTCTCCAGTTGAAGAGGAAAAGACTTCACCTCCAACAACTACATTTTTGTCTTCTTTGGATGATCAAACAACTACATTTCCTTCAATCGATTTTGTTGTGCCGTATCCAAACTTTTTGGGTGTGCTTGGGCAAAGAGGGGAAAGAATTAAATCTTTAAAGGTATTTTTTGAATTTTTTAATTTTCCGAAGTTTTGTGGGTTGTCTCGCTAGTTTATTGAGAAAAAGTCGGGTCTGATATCGAGTCAGAAAGTCTGAGTTTTGGGTAACCGACCCATCCCTGACTTAGAGTTCTTTTAATTTAACCGTGGTCTCCCCTGTGCCTTTAGGACTTAACAACATTTTTAGTTTTTGAACCAACTCATCTATTCGATCTTGCAATGTGTTGGACGTATCAAAATTAATTTTTTATGTTTTTTAGGTTTAGTGACTTTAAGGTCGACTAGTCTTACCGTTTTGTAAATTTTTTCCCAATTTTTTAAAATTTATTTTTATTTCCTCTATTTCCCCTTTCAATTTTTCAGACAGAATTGGATGTAAATTTAGTATTTCTTGGGGACAACAAAGCTCAATATAATGAAGGACGAACTTTACGAATAACTGGGAAAACCGACAAAAAAGTTCAAATGGCCAAATTATTTATACAAAGAGAATTTATTGAAAAATGGTCGCCAAAATACAACAATAATTTAATTTATGTTGATCTTGATAGACGGAGAAGGGTGGATAATACTGGAAATGATTGGGGAAAATTTGTTGAGGATTCGCAAATGGAAGTTTTGGTGCCCCAAGAAGTTGCTAAAATTATGATAAAAATAAAGGTTTGAAGTTTTCTTTAATTTTTGGGTGGGAGAGGAAGGCGTAGGACGGTTTGACAAAATAAAATCGGGTCAGGTTTTGGATCCATTTTCCAAAATTTTCTTCGAATTGGGTTCTGGGCCGAAAGAAAAGGTTTTACAAATTGAAGTTTTTTTTTCGAATAACCCCCGACTCATTCATCCCTGCTGATTGACTGATAAGAAGGGAAGGGATACTTTCCTGAAATATTTTTCAACGAAAAGAGGACGAAAAACAAAAAAGGAAGGATAACTAAAATTAACCAAGTCATCATTATTTTTTTTATTTAGATAAAATTTGGCTTAACCTCCTACCAACTTCATCGTCCAAGACCTGATGGTTTCCAATTTGTTTGTTTGAAGGGGTCGACTGAAGCTTTGGAAAAAGCGAGTAAACATTTGGATTTAATGACAGCTGAGTATATGAAGGAAAATGGAGATGGAAGTGTGGATAGATCGTCAAATGGAGAAATGAATTGGAGTGAGGAAAGTGAAGGGTTAAATGGAGATGAAGAAAGTGGGAATGAAGAAGTAAATATATTTATGAATGGAAATGAAGAGAAGAATAATTGGGAGGAGGAAGAGAAGGAAAACAAGGAGGAGGAAGAAGATGGGAAAAAGGTGGAAGAAGAGAAGAATGAAGAAAGGAAAGAGAAGAGGAAGAGTGGAGGGAGTGAAGAAAGTAAAGGTTGGGAGGAGGAGAAGAGCGAAGAAGAAAATAAAAATGAAGGAGGAGGAAGAAAAGATGATGAAAAAGAAAATGAAGATAAGGAGGATGATGAATTTGAGTGGAGAAGTCTGGTTAATATTAATGAAGTTATTGAAAAAGAAGATGAATTAGAGGAGGAGGATGATCAATCAACTTTAGCGGGTGATTTCAATAATGAAAGAAGAGAATCTTTTACTTCTGAAGCGGAAGAAGCTATTCGTAGATTGTCAATAAATTCTTCTTTTGATGAAGATAAAAGGAAGAAGAATAAAAAAGACGAAGAAAAGAGAACAAAGAAGAATAAGGAGGAAGAAAAAATGGAAGAGAAGAAGAATAGCTTGTTTAAAGATGCAAATGAAAAGAGGAGGGATCGATATATTTTAATGATGGATGATTTTCTCGAACAAATGTCTAAACGGGAGGTGGTAAAGATTTAATATGCCTACCTATTTATTTATTTTTAAAGGGTTTTTTTGAAAATCATTTGGGTGGTAATAGAGAGTAGAGATCGGACTTTAGTCGATCATCGATAATATCGACATCGGTATTTTCCATCGATATAACATATCGATACGGTTTCTAATAGATGGTTGGTCCTTGGAATTAGATTCCTCTTTGGTTTGGTTTTTGGTTCCTCTCTCACACTTTGGTTCCTCTCATCAAAATCTCCCAAAAAAATTTTTTTACATTTTATTTTTTTTATTTTTAAGGAAGCTAAAGACCGTGAAAATGCTTTATTACGTCGTCAAGTTCAACGTTTAAAAAATAAAATTTTTGAACTTGAAGCTGCACAGAGTGTTACTGTTAACAAAAGGACTCAAAAAAGGGGAAGAAGATATAATACTCGCAAGAAATAAATACTTAAGTGTTTTTAAAATACTTGGCTTAAAAACAATTTTTTAATTTATTTAATTTATTTTTTAATTTAACAATTTTTAATTGATAAAATTGTAAGCTTATTTGGTAAATATATTAGAGGAAACTTGATGCATTTACAATTAATTCTGTTCCGGAAAAAATAAAACAAAAAATTAAAATTTCCGGAAAACACAAATAAGTAGTTCTTATGTTTCCAGAAAACTAAAAATTAAACAACAAAATTCCGGAAAACTTAAAGAGAACAAAGAAACATTTCCGGAAAGTTTTACAATTAATTCTGAAACTTTTCCGGAATAACTGCACTATTTTTTATTTTCTATCGCTTTTTTTTCTACTTTCTTCTTCATCTATTTTACGCCTAAAAATTAAAAAAATTATTTTTAAATAATTTGAAAAATTATTCTAGCCTCCATTTTGTCCGTCTATTTTGAAACCAAGTTTTTACTTGTCCATCACGTATTTTTAATTGTGAAGCAAGCAAAGCTCGTTCTGTTGAGGCTAAATATTTTTGTTCGGAAAAGCGAAGTTCTAACAAGGAAATCTGAAAAATAAAGAAAATACATTTTCAGATTTAAAGGAGAATATGACTACTAAATTTCTTCAGGCATTTACTGAAGATTTATCGGAAAAACATTTTGTAGTTAATAGAGATCGGAATTTTGTTCCGTACCGTATTCCGTACCGTACTACCGTATAATACCGATACCGATAAATACCGATAAAATTCAAAATTTTACCGTTCTGTAGAACGGTACGGAATACCGAAAAATACCGATACCGAAAAATACCGATAAAAATTTATCGGTATTCCGTACCGTATTTAAAAAATTAATTTAGTTAAAAATAATTATTTTTATTTCTAAATTGTGGAGATAAACACACCCAGACGAAAAATTTGAAAAGATGTAAGTCCAAGAAACAAGATTTTTTCCTTTTTAGCGCCGCAGGCGAAAATTTTGAAAATTATCAAGGGCCGAGAGCCTTTTTTCGCTTAAAATAAAATAAAACTTTAAAAATTTTTATCGATCGGTATTATCGGTATTTTGTTTTGTTTCCGTTCCGTAAAACGGTACGGAATACCGAAAAATACCGATCAACTTCAAAATTTTGCCGTACCGTTTCCGTGCCGTACTACCGATACGGAATACCGATAAATACCGAAAAATACGGCCGTAGTATGGTACGGTCCGATCTCTAGTAGTTAATAATAGTGTTATTCAAACGCGTTTTTTCGGTATCGGTATCGGTATTTTCGGTAAAATACCGATACCGAAAAAATACCGATTTTTTAAAAATTGTTCGGTACCGTATTCGGTATCGGTATTTCGGTAAAAATACGGCGGTATTACCGAAAAATACCGCCGTAATACCGAAAAATACCGCCGTAATACCGAAAAATACCGCCGTAATACCGAAAAATACCGCCGTAATACCGATTTCGGTAAAATACCGATACCGAAAAAATACCGATTTTTTTAAAATTGTTCGGTACCGTATTCGGTATCGGTATTTCGGTAAAAATACGGCGGTATTACCGAAAAATACCGCCGTAATACGGTACCGTGAATAACACTAGTTAATAATTCCGAGACATTTTCCGGAAATAAATTGTGTTTTATCTTTTTTCCGGAAAACATTTAGTGTTTAGAAAAGCAATTATTTAATAATTAATTATTTGTATTTTCCGGAAATTATTTTATTTGTATTTTCCTTCCGGAATTTTCAGAATTAATTGCATCAGAAATACAAATTTCAGAAATTAATAATAAAATGTTTACCTGCTTTTTATTAAAACAAGCTCTCGGTCTTTTATCAACACAGCAACGTTTGTTTTTACATGTCCTCTTCTCCACAAAACTATTTTTCTTATTTTTATCAATTTTGTTTTCATTTTTATTTAAATTTTTAAAATTTATTTTCTCATTAAAATCTTCATTTAATGGACTTTTCAAACGATTAGGAAAAAATAGCTGGAATGGATTTGTTGACAAAAATAAAATTTTTGGAAGAAAAATTTGTAAATTTCTCCTCTTTTCCATTTGCCATATTAAATTATTTTGATTTAAATACGGTAATGGACAATTATTGTTAAATTCAATTTTACTTGGAGCCTCTTCTTTTAGAAGAGCAGAAATATTAAAAGATGACATTTATTCGAATAAAAAAAATTCTCTTTTTATTAGAAAATTTTTTATTTGAAAATTTTCTACTGCAAAAAATGCCCAAATTAAACATCTTTTAATATCTCCTTTCCTCCCTCCTATTTACTTTAATCCAAATTTTTTTCAATTAAACTAAAAAAATTAAATTGCCGTTTAGTGCCTAAACATTTAAATTAATTTTTTGACTAAATTCCTTTTATTGTGGCTATAAACAATTAATTTTATATATTTCTTTAAAGAGAAAATAATCAACAAAAATTAGCCTAATCGCTTTTTTTCCTCTTATTTCTAATGGGTTTTGGCTTAAAAACATTTTTGGGTATTTAATTAAAATTAAATTTTTTTGGAATTTTTTTGGAAGGATTCCCCTTTTTGAAAGAATTAAAAATTAATAAAAATTTTTAATTTAAAAAATAACAAAAATAAATAACAAAAAAATTTTTAAATTTCAGGCCCCAATCGTTTCTATAGCATCTTTTATCTGTTTACCCTCCCTTTTCGATAAATTCCTACAATAAGCTTTTCTGGTTTCTTTCATTTTCTTTGTCCGTTTTTCGTTAATTTTGGATAATTCCTGAAAAAGTATTTTAAATAAATTCTGAAAAATGTTTCGGAAAATACATAAATTCTTATTTTTTCCGAAAAGGTTCTGAAATTATTCTGGAAAAACGAAAAAATTCTGAAATTTACCAAATAACCAGTAATTCTGAAAGCGTTCCGGAAAATACATAAAATTCTAAAATCATTCCGGAAAACACATAAGAATAATAATAATGTTCCGGAAAATAAAGAAAATTAATTCTGATTCTTTCCGGAAAAATTCAGAAATTTCCAGAATAACTTTAATAAATATGAAGTCTTTCCAGAAAATATAAAAATAAATTCTGAAACTTCCGGAAAATAGAATACATAAATATTTTAAACCTTTCCGGAAGAATAAATAGACTATAAAATCATTCCGGAAAACACATAAAAATACTGAAAAAGATCCGGAAAATGTAACGATTAATTCTGATTTTTTCAGGAAAATCAAAAAATAACGTCTCCGAAATACCCGCAGAAAATTCTAAATTTTTTCTGGAAAAATCCAAAAATTATTCTGATTATTTCCGGAATTTTCCCTTTAAATAACAAAAATATATTTTCCCCACACCTTTTTCCGTTTTTCAAGCCTCGCTTCATTCATTTCCTTCTCTTTTTCTCTCTTATCTTCATTTACTGTCTTTAACATTTTCATCATCGCGTGTAATCTACTTTCTTTAGGTTCAAGTATTAATGCTGTATGTTTTTGTATTAATTCTGATTTATTTTTATTTTCATTTCTTCTGTCTGTTAATTTTTCAATTTTAGGTTTTAAATTATATGGAAGTTGTTTTTGCAATTTTTTGGGGATAACCAATTCTGATTTAATATATGGACGCTCTACTAATTGCTGAAAAAATTTTTTTAATTTTTTTTAAAATTTTAAAAATTTTTCCCTTACATTTTTTAAATTCCTGTGATAACCAGAATCTTCTTTTTGTTCAATTTTTAACCCCAATTCGTGCCGTAGTCTTCCAACTGTACGCATTCCCAACCATTTTTCAACTGAAGGCATTAATTTATCTGTCATTGTAACAAAGAATTCTGGAACGGGGACATCAACCCAAGCCTTGAGGAATATTATATCTGAAGAAAAAATTAGTTGAAAGAAGAAGAAAAGAAATTTTTTGGTGGAAAATATTTCCCCAACCTGACCCATTATCGTGGAATACAACCATTTTTCTCAAAAAAAATCCTTCATAGTTTCTAGTTTAATTTTTTAAACAGCAAAAAAGAAAAAAAGATGTCTGTGTCATCTTTTGTCAAGTTTAGAACCCGTATTTCTTTGATCTGAAAGAAATCCCCGGAGAAAACTTTAAAAACCCGACTTGAACCGCTACACGACATCTTTTCTCAACCCGATCCATCCCTGGTCTGTCTTATTAGATACAATTTTTTCCCCACAAAGTAGACCCTTCTTCCTTCAAGATAGAGCCTAAACAATCCAACAAAAAATTATAAAAAATTATTTAAAATTAACCATTTCCAGCAATTTTGTCTTCAAAAGAAGCCCTAAAAGCACCATCAGGTGTCTTAATAGCCTTTTTAACTATTCCACGTATTCCACTAACTGTACGAATTGCAGCTCCTTGAAATCTTGCAACTTCTAAAGCACTATTAAACATTCCCTTTTAAATTAAAATTTTTTAAATTTTTTTTAAAATTAAAAAAAAACTTTAATAAAAGCAGTCTTCTTATATATTTCTAATGGTTGTCCAATTAATTTTAATTTTTTAACAATTTGTGTTGATTTATCTACACCAAGTACAACACCTGTTGCCGCAATGCGAAATGATTTCTGAAAGAAAAAAATTTTTGATTTAAAAAATTTTTGCGGACAGTCCGCAAATTTTATCCGCAATTTTTTTTATTTTTAAATTTAAAAAATCCCCCTCCTCCACTTACATACCACTTCCTCATCAACAGATTGTAACCCCAAAAATCCAGTATTTTGTGCCACAAAAGGTGCCCAAAAAACTCCATGACAAAAAGCTTCTTTCGGCGTATATTTAAAGAATCTTTCTCTGTGGTCATGATCTAGAACAGAATAAATAACCATTGTTTGAAATCTTCTCCATCCACAAGAAATAATTAAAGGGTCTCTAGATTTAAGTAAACGGTCATACCAACGATGTTTTTTAATTCGAACCTTTTAAAAAAATTAAAAAATTATTTTTAAATTTTGTGGAGTGGACAGCTCTATTGACAGTAAAAAGGAAAAATTGAGAGTAAAAAGAATTGCCTAACCATATTTAAAATTAAAAAAACCTACTATTTTCAATCTAGGAGAATAAGAATTTAAAGATAAAAATTGTTTCCCAAAATGAAAGAGATTTTTGTGTTTTACCAAAATTCAAGGGGGGTCATTAAAATGAAGGAAACCCCCTACTACTCACCTCCAAATTAGAAGCTTAAAATATTTTTGGAAAATTTAAAAAATATCCAAAGAATATTAAAAGAATTACATTAAAATTTTCTTACTTTAACATAACCATTATTTTGTTCTCCAGGCAAAAGGCCACCAATAATATACAGAAAACGAGGGTCCATACACTCAATAAATGATGCAGGAATATTATCAATTTCAATTTTTACATACAAACCAGGCCGAAAACCTTCCAATTCTGCTCTCTTTGTTTCATCCAAATCTTCAAAAGCTGCTTTGTTTAACTGAAAAAAAAATTTTTTTTGAAAAATTTACAAAAAAAATTCTCCTCCTTTATGCTTCTAAAAGTCCGCAAGTTTTTCCTCAAGTACTATCCTTTTTTTAACAAAGATTATTTCATAGAAGAAAAACGAAAAAGAACAGTTTTTGAGGCTTAAAACGGGCAATTTTGTCACAAAAAATCCAAAATAATTATTAAATTTTCGGATAAAACTTGCGGACATTTTGGAAAAAATAAATACTTTAGATTGTTTTTCATATTCTTCCTTCATTTCATTATATTTTGCATTTGTACTGTCAAATTCAGCATCAAATTGTTGTTTTAACCTGTCTTTCTTTTCTTTTTGCATGGGTTCTTCACCCTCATTTTTCTCTAAAAATTTTTCTTAATAAAAAAAGCAAGAGAAAGACTTCTTCTTATCCCCGGGCAGGCTTCGATCTGGCGACCCACGTAATGCTAGAGCTGCCCAAGACTCTTGTTTTAAGTCTTGACCCAAGATCTTAGTTGGGGTTTTTGGTCTTGGTCTTAGAATTTTCTACCCTCTCTTTACAAGAAATAAAATTCCTTTAAAAAACCTTCATTCTCGTCCAAATTCATAGTGTTATCATCTTTTTCTTTTGTCACTTTTTCTTCCATATTTTCAGTCATGTCAAAATCCATCATTTCATCTGAATCATAATTCATTTCTTCATCATCCAAATTTTGGGAAGATACTTCTTTTTTCTCTATTTTAATTTTTTCTAATCCATCTTTTAAAAATAAAATACATTAAAAAATAAATTTAAAAACCTTTCGAAATTTTATTAATTTCTTCGTCGTCACTTATTTCTTCTTTGTCATCATCGTTTTCCCACTCTCCAGTTACCCAACAATCACGAATTGAATCTCTGACCTAATAAAAAATAAGTGGTTTATAAAACGTAGTTAAAAAGAAAACTAGGTTGTTGGTTTCAATCACAAACCGAAAATTTTTGATTAAGTTTATCGGTTTGGGGTTGGTTGACCTAAGAACTTGCTGCAACCAAGATAATTTATTCTGGGAGTAACCCTACACTTTTGACTTTCTCAAACTCTCTTAGAAGTTTGGACCTTGCTTAATTAGGCTTTAAAAAAGATGAGGGCCTCAAGACTAAAAATTCAATCCGAAACTCAGGACTTGAAAAAACCCTTTAAAAAACTCACACAATTATCGTTCCAATCCAAACAACCATTTTCACTTTTATTATTAAACATTTCAAATGCCCACAATTTTCCATCATCTTTGTCTTTCAAATAAATTTTATTTCTTGAATTAAAAACATTTTCAGGAATTTTAAAAAGACCACCACCAAAAGTTCTGTCTTTTTTAGATGTTACAGCAACATTTTTCTCATTTTTAAGACCATCTAAAATTTAAAAATAATTTTTTAATTTTATTTAAAATTAAAAGAACCTTCATTAGATTCATAAACTAGCTTTTCCCAATTTATTCTATGTGAAGGTTTAACTTGAAAATTTCCAGATAAACGCTCTGCAATGCCACTAAATGTATTCATTTCTGTTGAAGTTGATGCAAAATTGTTTAAATTATTTTCTTCTTCATTTTCTGAGTCTTCAAAACTTTCGTATTCTTCATCATCGTCCTCCTCCTCGTTTTCTTCATCATCGACTTCATCTTCTTCGTCCTCTTCACTGTCTACCTCACTTTTAATGTCAACCTTAACAAATTTGGATTATTATTTAGTAGAAAATTGGAAGGTCTCAAATGTTCTTCCATATTTGATAATTTTTAAGATAACTTCAAGGATGAAATATGCAAAGAAAAAAATTTTTTTCGACTAAAACAAAGTCAATACCAAACTTCCAGCCCTTCTTAAGTTATAGGAGCATGGCTGAACGCAACCGCAGATTGCGGACTGCATGGAATTGCGTGTTTTTTGGACTTGCGGACTGCGGATTTAAAAAATTGCGACTGCGGAAATTTTTTTTCAGTTGTGTCCATTACTGAATGGAGGCTACTCGGTCAGTCTAATAATCATTTACCATAAAATAAACTATTTATTTACCTCCAAATTAGGATTACCACTCAATAATTGTAACGATGCATTCTCTACTTTTACATCCATTGGTTCGGCAACATTATCAATTGCTTCTACTAATTCATTCCGACCCTAAAAAATTATTTATAAATAAATTAGAAATCCTCACAAGCCTTCAAAAAAGAATGACTACCCCCAACATCAATATAAAATTCATTTTGATCAAATACCAAACCTCCAAGGCCAGAAAAGGGGGCGTAAATTATCTAAAAAATTTTAATTCAAAATTAAAAATAAATTTTCTAAACCTGTTCACGTTCATTAAGCGATCTTTTCTTTTGATTTTCAGGTAAAGGACAAGGATCTGGAAGTATTGAAATATTGTTAATTGAAACATCACCAAGGCCGGCAATACTGAAAAAGAAATAATAAATAAGAGAAAATAAAAGTTTCTTAAAGAGAAATGGATATGATTTTGACTTCTGCTGCAAACAATCCTTAAACTTCGACAGAATCAGAGCTGGTTTCGAAATATCGACTTTTTAACATTCAAGGCTTTCTTAGCTTTGGTGAAAGATATTCCGATATTTTTTAACCTTTTTTGAGATTTTATTATCGAATCATGTCTTGACATAATAGACATGTGTAGGAATAAAAATTTGAAAAATCAAGAGAGAATATTTTACTAATTTCAAGAACCCAATATGTTCAATCCCAGATTAATCTCCCAATATAATCTTAAAAACATTTCCCAACTTACTGAACAGCTGAATGGTTCTTTATGTGAACTCCACGAACGTATCCATAAAAAGAAACTTTGCGAGCAATTTTAGGGTCTTGATTAATTGCCTAGGAAAAATTAAAAAATTATAGCCCTTTTTACAAAAAAACCTCAGGATCAGTTAAATCCTCCACTTTATCACAAGCCAAATAAGGATGAGCATTTCTCCATAAAATTGGCCTAAGTTTTGCAACAGAAATAAATCTTCCAAGATTTTTAATTTCGTGACGTAAATATTTGTTATGCTTCATTCCAGTAAGATAAAATAGTTTTGCTCCCTTTAAAAAAATTTTTTTAGAAATTAGATAGAAGGTAGATAGAGATGATTGTTAATTTTAGGGTCTTGATTCAGTAAAAAAATTTTTAGAAAAATTTCTAAAAACGGGTACAGACCAAGTAGGCACGCGGCCATAAAAGCACAAAGCCATAACTTGCTTCAAGATTTCTGAATCTAAACAAATTTAGTATTAAACGATTCCACTCATCGAGCTAAAGAGATTGGTACCAGAATTGATAAGGGCCAGAAATTTTCCAGCAAGTTATGGATTTGCGCCGTTATGGCCGTGCGCTTACACAGGCGTGTCCCTAAAAAGAAATTCCCAAAATTTAAGAACGAATTCGTCGACAAAAAGTCCGAGAGCACTCTTATAATATCACAATATAACGAAAATCCCTTCCAAATTTGAAAAAATTTAAAAAACCGGATAAAGTTCAGTCCAAAAACGCTGCTTCAACTTCTTTTTGACAGATTTCAATTGATTCTTTTTAACCTTATCCATATGAGTAAGCACTCCCATAATTTTAGGCATTCCATGAACTTGACAAATATTAGTAAATTCGAATACTTCTATTTCAAAACCAAAAGAGGCGTCAATTAGAATTAAAACCTGAAAAAATAAAAATCAAAAATAAAAATCAGAATTTAAGTTAACCAAAAACAGAACTTAATCAAAACAAAATCAGAATTTAGTTGAAACAAAGACCGGAATTTCATTAAAACACAATCAGAACTTAATTAAAACAAAACCAGAATAAAACAAAGACCAGAATTTCAACAAACAAGACCAGAATTTAAATAAAACACAATCAGAACTTAATCAAAACAAAATCAGAATTTCTTTAAAACAAAACCAGAACTTCATCCAAACAAGACCAGAATTTAATTAAAACTCAATCAGAATTTATTTAAAACATGAAACAAACAGTCAGAAAACTAAAAACACAACATTAACAACTACACATTATTAAATTCTGATTTAATATTTTTTGTTTAATTCTCTTTAATTCTGATTTTTTGTTTTCATGTTTTATTTTAAATTTGTGTTTTTGTTTTTCTGATTTTTTGTTTTCATGTTTTAATTAAATTCTGATTTTAATTAAAACTTTATTAAAAACAAAACAAACCAAATCTGCAACTTTAGCAGCATCCACCATAGCATTTATATCATTTGGAACTTCAAAAAATGTTACTCGACGTTTTTTGCTTGTAACGATTGTTACTGGACCTTAAAAATAAATTTAAATAAATTAATTTAAAAAATAATTTCTAAACCTTTAATTTCTGTAATTGACTGCCTAACATAATTTTTTATAAGACAGCGAAGCAGTAAACTTTTTCCGACCTAAAATAAAAAAAAATAATTTTAATAATTTAAGAGAAGGCAGGAACAAATTTAGAAAGATAGAAAATTGTAAAAGAAAAAAAATCCGCAAAAGATGTCCGCAAAGAGAGCTGCAACGTTAAAATTCAGATAAATTTATTAAGAAACCTAGATAGTTTGAAGTTGAAAATAAGGTAAAAATAAAGAATATTTTAGGAAAACCGGAACAAAGGCTTAAAATTAGTAAAGAGAGACTTGTAAATTTATCAAAATTACAAGGTTTTTTTACCAGAGCTGGGGAACGAAAATCAATTCCCCAGCTCAATTTTCAACTATTTCGCACCTTTTTGATCGGAAAAAGTCAACAAAATACCTAATCTTTAAATGACTTATTCACAAATTAGTCATGAAAATTACTTTCTTAAAAAAATTAGAAACCTTTGGAGGTCCAACAATCGCAACAAACAAAGGTGGAGGAGTGTCTACAAGCCTTTCAACAATAGGAATGTGCTTCTTTTTTTCGCTCAAATCTGCTGCTCTTTAAATTTAAAATAAATTTTAATAAATTTAAAAACAAACTTTCGAATCAATTTTTGAGCTTTTACAGCAGAACGGAATTTGAACGCTTTTGAATTATTTCCTCTTTCTCCAGAAATATTTTGAGCAGTTTTCTTTTTGATTTTCTTTCCAGTTTTGTGAACTTTAAAGGAAAATTAATTTATAAAAATTTTTTTCAAAAATAAAATTAACCTCTGTGAGGCTTCTTTTCATCGTTAACAGCCATTTAAAAAACAAATTGGATAAGTTAATATTTTCTAAAAAAAGTCAAATAAGGCAAACAAATTCGCTGGAATTTCTGGCAAATTAAAAAAAAATTTTTGAAATTTCTTGCCCCAAATTTAACGTAAATATTCTCTAATAGAAATCAAGGATCTTCATTCTTCAATTTAAACTTCTATCAGGACATTTACGAGTAGTGATTATGGCCGGACTTTCCGGAGTCCGGGTCCCAAATCCGGGTTTTTTGAGATTTCCGGACTCTAACCGGACCGGATTAATCCGGAAAAATCCGACCGGATCTGGTCGGGCATGAGTGTTAAATCCAAAAATCCGGGTCCGGAAAATGATTTTGCAAGTTACTATTTACGAGTATTTTTTAGAGTATACTTATTGCTAGAATAACAAAAAAATATTTAAAGGCTTTCAATCTACATACCAAATAAAAAAAAACAAAAAAAGAAGAAAAAAATTTTATTATGAAATAAATTAGGTAGTTAGAAAAAAATTAAGGGACACGCCCAAGTAGGCGCGCGGCCAAGTAGGCGCAGAGCCATAACTAGCTGGAAAATTTCTGCACCTCCACAATTTTGGTACCAATCTCTTTAGCTCGATGAGAGGAATCGTTTAATAATAAATTTTGAAAGATTCAGAAATTTTGAAGCAAGTTATGGCTTTGCGCCTACTTGGGCGTGCGCCGAGCTGTACCCATCAATTAAAATATAAAAACTTAATTTTAAAATATCAAAAATATTTAAATAATCGAACCGTCTTTTAAAATTAAAGAGTTAATAAATTAGTACAAAATAAAAATACAAATTTAAATATAAAATATATTTTTATATTTTGAGAAAGAAATTCTTTTATAATTCGATTTGTCGACCTTTCCTGTATTTTTTAAAATTGATTTAATGCTGCACGTTTGTAAGGCAGGATTATTTTCTTAAAAAAATTAAATTTTTAATTTTGAAAATAAATATTTTTTTCAAATTTTTGTAGGTAAAGGGGGGATATTGGGAATACTTTGCCTGACCATCCCTCCTTTTTCCCGTAATTTTTTCACTTTTTCCTTCTTTTTATGGCAAATTATACCGAAATTCTCTGATGATTACCCTGGGTAATTATTGTTTCGACCCCTCGCTGGAGGGGGTAATTAATAGGGTTTCACCGGAACCGAAATTATGACCGGAACCGGAACCGGAACCGGATCCAATTTGAGTTCCGGTTCCCGGAACCGGAACCGGAACTTTTCAAAGTTCCGGCCCGGAACCGGAACTTTAATTAAATTTCTAGCGAATTTAAAAAATTAAAAAAAAATTAAAAGAAATTTGAATTCAAAGTAGGTTTGTCGGTTTAGCCCAATTATTTTGTTAACCGAAACGACTAACCGAATCGAAACTTTCGGTTAACCAAAATCGAACCGTAAAACCGAACCGTTCTACCAAAATCCCATGATATGCCCGATACCACACCAATTATATGATTCCCCTTTGATCCCCAAATTTCTTCAAATTATCATTCATCCCAACAGATCCCTAGATATCAAATCACCTATATACCATTTTAACTCTTGGTACACGAAATCACCCAGTATCTTCCAAATCCTATGACCCCTTGACCCCCCAGTATCTTCCAAAATCCTATGACCCCTTGACCTATGATCAGTGGTTGGAATTTTGAAAATTGCTCGTACTCGTACTCGTACTTTCGTACCGGCCTTTTTTTACCTCGTACTCGTACTTTCGTACATGCCTTATTTTTTCCTCGTACTCGTACTCGTACTTGCCTAATTTTTTTTCTCGTACTCGTACTCGTACAAGCCCTATTTTTGGCCTCGTACCTCGTACTCGTACCTCGTACTTTCTCGTACTTGAGAAAAAAGCAAAAAATCGAAGTTTTTGTGAATTTTTGGGGTAAACTGCATATAGTTCTTAATTTTTAGGGCCGTATACGATAATTGTTGTTTCTTGGAAGGCTTTGAAGCCATAAATCCTTCTATTTCATTCATTTCCTGCGCCGCAGGCGTAAATTTTGAGAATTTTGTAAGGCTTTAGGAGAAAAAATTCAATTGTCAACCCCGCAGGCATAATTTTTTTTGAAGTTTAGATGATCATGAAACCAGAACTCTTAATTTTCTGCGCCGGAGGCGAAAATTTTGAAAAATTCATGATTAAATTCAAATTTTTAAAGTTTTTTCAAGTTTAAAATATTAAAAAAAATAAATTTAAAAATTAAAAATCATAATCAAAGTTTAAGGACATTTATTTTAAAAAGAAAAGTTTTCTAAGCCTCACATCCAACATTGGATTCGACCCAGCACTACCAAAATATTTAAGCGAGTGAAGTCAGTCAACCTAACCACTCAACCATCGATCAACCAAAAGGAAAAATGGGAAAAATTATAAATATTCCTTTCCCTTTTCCTTCAAAAATTTAATATCAAAGTACGAGAGGTACGAGTCCATTTGCTCGTACTCGTACTCGGCCTGTTTTATTTTCTCGTACTCGTACTCGTACTCGTACAGGTCTTATTTTTTTTCTCGTACTCGTACTCGTACTCGTACCTGCCCATTTTTTTTGCTCGTACTCGTACTCGTACTTCGTACACAGGTACGAGTACGAGTACGAATTTTGGTACGAGCTTCCAACCACTGCCTATGATATATGTAACTTAAAATACACCTTCATCCATCCAGATCCTCCGATATAGACTTCATTTAACAGCGCCGCAGGCGAAAATTTTGAGAATTCGTGAGAACAAGGGCTAAATTTCTTCCTTTTCTTGCGCCGCACGCGAAAATTTTGAGAATATTGTAACGCCAGCCGGGGAAGACCAACCCATATTTTTAAAAAAATCAATCTTTAGGGGTGTAAAAAAGTTCCGGTTTGCCCGGAACCGATTTGAAAACCAGGCCGGAACCGGAACCGGAACCAATTTAAGTTCCGGTTCCCGGAACCGGAACCGGAACCAAAAAAAGGCCGGAACTTTCCGGAACCGGAACCGGAACTTCCGGTGAAACCCTAGTAATTAATAGAGCATCTACAGTATATAATTCGAAAGAGCTCTTCAATCTGAGTCGTTTGAAACGAGGATTTAACTCATCCAACGAGGATTTAGCTTCTTAAATTTGTTCAGAAGCATCAAACCTTATCCCATCTTAATATCCTTCGATCGAATTATATATAATAGATTTAATATCAGGCAAAAAGGCTTAAAATGGATAGGGCAAAATGGAAGAAAAGGGGGATGATGAAGAAGTATCGGCATATTGTTTACTTTTTATATAATGGAAGTTAACTACACGACACCCATCGGGGCCAGAGATTTAATTGAAATATAAAGGAATGTGTGGAGTTTCCCCTAGAAAGGAGGAAGTCTGACCATTCTGTACACTGAAGGGAAAATATAAAAAATAGCCTGCGAATATATGGGAGGGGTGTGGCAGAACCGAAAAGTACCTTCGATTTTAATTTAAGCCCGACGGAAACGAACGAACTAAGGTATATTTCCGTAATTATCGTTATTCCAAAGCGTAGTAGGATGTAAAAAATACGGGGTATTTTAAGGAATTAAGATAAATTTTAAAAATTTAGGAGACTAAAAAAACTTTACCTTTATCACCACAAAATAAATAAGGAGAAACACACCCTAAAATTTTATCATCTAACATTTTAGATCTGTAAAAAATAAAAGAATGAGTGGATAAATCTGTGTTTTAGTTAAATTCTTTTTTTTTAATTTTTTTTTAATTATTATTTTTTATTAATGTATTATTATTATTATTAGACAATAATTTTAATTTTTTTCTATAGTTCTATAGTTAATATTCTTCTATTATTTTTCTTCTATTTCTTCTATTTCTATAGTTAATATTGGAAATTGACGAACCCCGGCGAGAAAAAGCCCGGATATTGTAAATTATCTGTTAGGAATGGCTTATTCCAAATTTCAAGAAGGAAATACCCGATAAATTCTCATGATTCGCCAACCTTAATAGTAGAGGCAAATCAGAGTCATAATAAAATATAGATTTGTAAAAAGGAAGGTGTGTGTTTCTCTTTATTCAAATAACGAGGGAAGGAAGGGGCAGGTGGATAAATAGTAGAGTTCGAGATTTTTGAAAAGCCTGGGCTTAGACTCTTGGCATAGGAAAACCTTAAGCAATTGGTCTAGGTCCAGCTCGATCTTAAGTGGATAGTGAGGAAAGAAGGAAGGAGGGAGGGAGGAGGGAGCGGGAGGGATGGAAGGAAGGAGGGAGGAAGAAGGAAGAAGGGGGATTATTATACACAATTTCCAATGCAAAAAAAAAAGAATTTTCCTTTGAAAACACAAAAAAAAAACATACTTATTTATCTTCTTTTTGTTGTTGTTAAAATCACTTAATTGTTGGTGTACCTTTTCAATCTCTCCCTTTTCCATAGCATTTTTCTCGAGTAAAGTATTCAAATGTTGTTGGGATTTAAGACAATCATTTAAAGTATTATTATTATCAAGCAATACTTTGCTGAATCGCATGTATAATATAGCTTCAGCAGCTGACATATTTTTTTCTTCTTTTAAATTTTCATTTTCTTGACACTTTTCCAACAACAGTTCATTTAAATTATCATTTTCTTTTGCCAAAAAATTATTTTCTTCTTCTAATATCAATATTTTTTCTTCATTCTTGTTAATAATTTTTTTTTGTGGCGTAATAAATGGAGAAAAACTCGTATCGGCTCCAGAAAATCTTTTCGACCGATGACAAGATTCTATTCCACTACGTACGATTTCATCAAAAGAGCTAGATTCTGTTTCTAGCCAAGAACACAATGGATTATTTTTTTGCTGTAAATAATTAAAATTTTATGTATAGATTTTTAAAAATATTTTTGTTTTTAATCATATTTTTAACAATATTCCCCTAATTTTTTGAAAACATTTCTCAACATCCTTACGCTATGATAGTAGAATAAATAACCTTATGATTAGCGAACCGAACCGAAAAACCGAAGATTTTTAATTCAGTTTCGGTTAATTTGGTGAAACCGACAACCCTACTGATGATTTGTTTTGAAGTATTGTTTTGCGTACTTATTGGTTATTCTAAAGTAGTTTTTGCGGACATTTTATGCGGACTCATTTTTGCATGGAATGGTCAAAGGTTCTTTCTTTCTATTTCGATTTTATCATTTTTTCTGTGCTATCATTAAATGAAGCCACAAGGAAAATTGAGTAAAATCGAGGAAGGAAGAACCTTCTTGCTTTGTTGGGCGGAAGAAGCTTTGACCATTCTGTGCAAAAAGGAGTCCGCAAAACTACTTTGGGAAAACTACCTTGTTTTGTTCTAAGGAAGTAAATATGAGGATATTTAGTTTAAAGTCTAATGAAAAAAACTCAGAAAATATTTGTTAAACAAGATTTTTACACTACTCCTACAATGGATCCGTGTCGGTCGTTGAGTGTAAATCGTTCTTCCTACATTGAAATTTTGCGGATTACTAGGTAATAATCCGCAAAAACGAGGCTATACGAGGCTATAGCCTATGGAAAATAGGAGAAATTATTGAACAAACAAACATAATTAGGAGACAAGATAGGTGACAAACCAAACACTGAATTATGATTTATTGACATTAAATGTTGATCAGAAGGAATTGGAGCTAAAAATTGTAAAATTAATATCAGAATGAGTACCACAAAAAAATTTTTATAACTTTCTTCATGTTTATGTTCTTATCATGGCGATAAGTAACCGGCTCTGCTTTATAACTCTATGTCAACAATGGGTGTAAGTATTGGAATAGTTATACTTATTCCCATAAAGTATCCAAAGTTTTAGTATAGCTACTAGAGACGTCCGAGACCGAAAATTTTCCAAGACTCAAGACCAAGACTTGACCCCAAGCTCAAGACTAAAAATTAACAAGTTTCATTTTCAATGAAACTTGTTAATTTTGAAAATGAAACTTGTCCCCAATTTCATTTTCAATCCAAACTGTTGATTTAAAAGTAGAGTTAAGCGGTATCGGGATTTAGAGAAAAACCCGGGATCGGGATTTTGGAATGGTAATCCCGATCCCGGATCCCGACACGGGATCCGGGAAAATTTTGAGAATTTTAGAAGGCCAAGATTTCTTCTATTTTGGAAATAAAAAAGAAATCCGAAAAAGTTAAATCCTTATTTGTTAGTAAATTTAACAAAACCAAAGTACCGTTAACACCACGCGTGCCGCGTGGTGTAGAAGTAGCAGGTATGGATCCAAAATTGAAAGATTCAATACTCTCTTGATTAACAGCCGAATTCTTTTTTGTTTCCACAGACATTGTCTGTTTGCTTGAAGCATTGACTGACAACAAATTTCCTCCACTGTTTGAGGCACTAACATTACTCTGAAAATTCTTTAATATCTTTCATATTTGGGATAGAAAGTTAAAAACCGGCTTCGAAACTACAGCCACGGACACTCCAATAGAAGCATTAATAATAGTCTCGGTTTGGATAACACTTTGTCTTGGAGAAAAAAGCTTTTCTGTAGTATGAGTGGTAGATGGAATAGTTGGTTGCTGTTGACTAAGAGAATTCGCCTCAGGTTGCGGCATTATAATATACTAAATTAGAAGGTTAAATTTCGTTTCTTGTCAGAAAAAAACAAAACCTGCTGAGTAATAGTAACTTCAGCTGTTTTGTATACCAAACTAGAAAAAAAAATTATTAGTCTGATTCTAAGGGTAAATCGGCCAGATACATCCAAGAAAATTAGTAAAAGATTGCATGGGATTCGGTTCTTAGACCAATTATAAGCTATCCGATGGAGAGTTGTTAACCGCTCAACTATCACCTTATCAAGAAACCCTCCATTTTTGCTTGGCTTAATAGGATTGGAAATACAACGATGGACTTCCATAAGTATAGATACCCAAAAGCATAATGATTTACGTGTTATCATAAATGCCAGATGTTTCTACTTGTTGCGTAGAATATTCACTCTGCTGCATAGTTTGAGAATTAAAGGAAGTTTGTTGCTTTGCAGTTGAATTAGGAATCATACCAGAATGAATGTGAATATCAAGTGGAAGGGTTACAGTTTTAAAAATACAAAAATGTTTTTAAGATATCAGAATCTGATAGAAAATAATTTTTAAAAAAACTTTATGGTTATTAAAAATATTTTTTCTATAAAAACTTATTTCCCAAAAAATTTATTTAATGACAATTAATTTTTAAAATAATCAGTTTTATACTCCCTTCAATAGATAGTTAATTATATTCATTTGTTGCCGAAAGAACTTATCAACAAGGCAATGAATCAAACTTTTGACTAAAATAAAGAGAAACACCGCCCTTTTCTCTCTGTTTGATGTGTTTGGCATTTTTTAATAGAAAATTTGAAAATTATTTTATAGGGCTATTTTATATGGAAAATAAATTTAAAAAATTTGGGAGAATTCACAAGAAGATTAACTTAGATTTTAAATTTGAATTTATTTCTTAAAGGTATTTTATCAGAAACATACCGTAAAAACTGTATTAGTGACCCTCCCTTAAATAATTACCCCATCCCTATTTATTACCCCCTACAGCGACTGATCGAAATAATAATTACCCAGGGTAGTTAATACAGGTTTACAATAGTTGTTTCGAAGTTTCGGGGTTCGAGTAATTTTTTCTTTTCGATTTAAATTTTTTGAAGATTTTTAATTCACAACAGCTTTGATCAGAAACAATATAAAGGTTGCCCCCACAAAAATATATTTAAATTAAAAACATTCAAACTTTTTTTATTTGTACACACATTCAAAAATAAACAGGGGATTTTTCAATCATTGTGGCAGGTAAAATCAATCAAAAGAAAATTTTTTCAATTTTTTTCAAAATTTTTTATTTTAAAAGTGCCAGTGCTGCCGCAGCTTCTTCCTCCTCTCTAATTGTTTCTTGAAGACTTGAAGAAGATGTAGTAGCTAGTTGATTATTTGTTGTTGTTGTTTGTTGTCTAATTTGTAAATGCATTTTATTTAATGCTTCTGGACTTGGAATTTTTATTAAATCTGTCGAAAGTTTTTTAGTGACAGAAAAGGAAGAAGAACGTGTTGTTGATGTATTTAAAGGTCTTGAAGTTTCTGTTGGGGCTATAGGTTTTAAATTTGGGGGTAAATTTGATGCAATTTGTGTTGGTTTAAATGATGTTTTAGTTGGTGGGGCAGAAGATGGTGGTGGAGGTGGATTGGGGAAAGAAAATTTGTTGTTGAATTTTCTGAAAAAATAATAAAAAATTTTAAAAGTCTGTTGATTAGCAGGAAATTTGCGAACAGAATTATTTTTTCAATTAGTTTTCCCATTAATTTTTCAATCTAAAAAATTTTTTTATTCGCAAATTTAAATGTACTTATTTGGCCCAAAAATGTTTTTTCTTTAGCCCAAGATCCTAAAAAAGTTAAAAAAAAAACAAAAATGCGGACGTCCGCAAATCTTGTCCGCAAATTATTCCCATTTTTTCTCCTTTAACAAAACTTTAAAAATAAACAAACTTTGTAATATCCTCCTTTTTCTTTTCCACAGGTTTTCTAATTCTTTGCGCACCAATAGGTTTAAGAAAAGCAACATCAATTTCATGAATATTTGGCAAACTGACAGGAGTCAAAAATTCACGGCATTGTTTTGGTGGACCCAAATCAGAAATTACTTGTTTCAAAAATTGGATTGTATATTCCTTAAAAAATATAATTAAATTTAAATTGACAAAAATGTTCCAATAAACGCCCATCTCTAATAGACGCCCAATCAGAGAGCTTCTATTGAATATGGGCTTCTATTAGAGAGTGGGCATTTATTAGAGCATTAGTTTTAAGAAAATAGAAAGTCAGAGGCTTTAACGCCCACTTTCTAATAGACGCCCATTAAGAGAGCTTCTATTAGACAGGGGCTTCTATTAGAGAGTGGGCATTTATTAGAGCATTCGTTTTAAGGAAATAGAACGCCAAAGGCTTTATAAGAATATTAGAAAAATTTTTTACCACAATAGTTCTCTGAACAACAAATTGTGTAACCCTTTCAACAGCTAATCTAGCTTCCGAAACTAATAAATTATGATTTGCACTTCCAATAACAATTAAACCGGTATCAGCTAAAAAATCAAAAAAAAATTTTAAAATAAAAACAAAAATAAACCAATCATATTTTTCCTCAATTGTTGTATAGCTTTCATACTAACATTTGAAGCTTCTTCTCCAACAACAAAAAGGGTGGAAGGGTAAGTTAAACAAATTTCATCATCAACACTCTATTTTAGAAATTTATTTAAATAAAAATTTAAAGGATAAAGGTATTAGCTGCTTGGCCGGGTGGGTAAAGAGATAAAAAATAATTTATGTAGGGGTAAAGGTTCGAACTTTCGAATAGAATTTGAGATGAATTTTGGGTAAATTATGGATATTATAGGAAAAAAATTTTTTTAGGCACAAAAAAATTGGGAAATTTTTTTGAAATTTTTAAACTCAAAAAAAAACTCATCGAAAAAAATTTTTCCCTCTAAAATGAATTAAATTAACAAATTTAAAAAATTATTTACCCCTCTAGAACCACAAGCACTTTCTGTTGGAAAAGCAAAATTTAAAAGTCCAGATACACCAGAAACTTTGGAAATAACCTTTAAAAAATATTTTTTTTAACTTTTAAAAATATTTTTTTTCAAAAATTACTTTATGATTTAGCCAACAAGTAGTTCCCCAACCAGCTAAAAATATATGATCATTTGGCCGTCTTTTAACAATTTCTCTAACTTTTTTTCTAATTAATCTAATACACATCCAAGCAATTTCTTCAACTGTTATTGCTGTCCAATTAACATCAAAATGTAATTCTATTTTTTCAACACAACAAACAATTTGAGGTAATAATTGTCTTTAAAAAATTTTTAAAAATTAAATTAATATAATTAAACAATGCAAAAATTGTGAACCCTCTAATAGAAACACACACACTCTAGCTAATTAAGCACACTAATTGAACAAGAGGATTGAAAAATGAAGGACATGAAAAATATTAGAGGAGTTAAGATGTCTTATAAAAAGGTATATGACTGGGAAGGAGAGGCATTAACCTAAACACAAACTTTAATTAACTTTAATTATTAACCTAAACTTGACTTAAAACCTGCCCCAGGAAATTTTCGAGAAAATTTTTTTTATCAACTCGACCCATCCAAAGCTTCAAAGATTAACACACTTTGAAAATTTTTATAGTTAATTTTCATAAAAAGAATTAGGTAATTATCAAGCGGCTTTCAAACGTTTTCAGGTTTTGGGCTTAAAAGTCAATCCGAAAGAGAAAGAAAAAAATATTAAAATTTACCTAAACAAAATTTCATGTGCTCTAATAAAATGTTTAGACGTCTTCACAGTAATTTGAGGATAAACAAGAATAAGACTAACATTATTTATTGGGCCATACTAATTTTAAAAAAATAATTAAAAATTAAAAAAAAATTTTCAAAAAAAACCTCCAAAGGTTTATAATTTGGATGCATTGGAGGTTCATAAATTTTTTGTGCAATAAAATCTTTTATATAATTATTTGCAATTAACATACAATTTTCATCACTAAATCGAACAATATGATCACTTAAATTACTTCCCTTTAAAAAATAAAAAAATAATTTTCCTGAAAAAAAATTAAAAAATACCGCTGCTTTAAGAAATCGAAGTAAATTTAAATAGGAAGCAATAAAATGTACTGGTAAATTCTTCAAAAGCCAATTATGAGCAGTAATGATTGCTTGTTGACTTGACTTTAAAAAGAAACATTTTAGTTGAAAAATTTTGAGAAAATTCGGGGATTTTTTTCTTTTCAAAAAATTTTTGTAAAAAATCATAACCGTTAAGGATCGAAAGATATGAAACAAGGCAATTAACTAACAATTAACTATATCATAATTTTAGTTTAACATACTTTAACAAAAAGTATAGGGGACAAAAATTGCAAAAAAGTTAAGAAAAAAGCATTAGCTAGGGAATACCCTAAAAAACAAGTTAAATAAAACTAATAGTTAATTTTAAATTTTAGACTCTGATTGAAGTTCGAATTGTTAATGGGAGAATATTACCCCAATTCTTCTGTTCGGTTCTCAGTTCAAAAAATTTATTTTCTCAAACCTTGCTATAAAGTTTAAGTGATTCTCTAAGACGATTAGCATTTTTCATAGTTAATGAATGAAATATTGAAGCACCTCCAGCTAGTCCCAACACAAAAGCATCAACATGTCTTTGTTCAATAATATATTTTAAAAGTATATTTAAGACTACTTTAGTGCCTTCTTCCAATAAATACATTCTAAAAATTAAAAAATTTAAAAGTAGAAATTGTAGATTTAAGAGGATATTTGACTTAAAGAATCCACAAAAGAGTTGGAAATTAATTTTTTAAGAGACAGCGCCAGCTATCCTAATCCATAACCAGTCCTTAATCTAGTCATGCTCTTATAAGCTACTCACATCACATTTACTAACAAGGAACCATACTTTTCTGTGACTGCAAATTTGGATTTTTTGTTATAAATGATGAGGGGTTTTTTGAAAAATGACTTTGGGCCGAGTTATAGCCGTTCAAAGATGGACCGCTAGAGTCTGGAGTAACGAAAATTTCAGCACAATAAACATAAAAAGCGTAACGAATTTTCAAGAATCTTTCCAGAATGTCAACCCCGAAAAATTAAAAAGCTCCTTAAAATTCTAAAAGAACCTTTCATTAGCAATTTTCAAAAAATCTTCATCTCCTTCCTCAAACGAATAAGAAGCATTTTTCATAACCGAACACACAGCTTCTGCAAATTCGTCAGCCGGATTAATTTTAATCACTTCATCATTAACATATTCATTTAAATCAACCCCTCCACCAACACAATCAATTATTTCTTCATCCAAATTTTCTTCAATCTTATCCTTGTCTTTTTCAGTTTCATTGTCAGAATCACTTAAAAATTAATTTTTTCTAAAAAATTAAAAAAAAATTTAAAAAACCTAATAAACATTTCTCTATAAAAATAATCAGAAATATATTGTTCCGATTTTTTTATTCCAATTGAGAAAGGATTTAATCGTTTTCTGTCAGCCATCATTGAAAAAAATTCTTTTTGAACGTAAGAAACTCCAGGAATTTTTAGAGAACCTAAAAAATTGGATTTTTAAATTAAGATTAAAAAAATTCCAAACGTTCTCTCTCAACAGGTATCGGCTCCGGCTGGGTTTCTGGTTTTACTTGAGAACTCTGATTTTCTTCTGGTATAGTAGGCGGTATTGAAGGGACAAATGAAGAGATTGCTTTTTGACGTTCCTTTCGTTTAACTGGAAATTTGCAAAAAATTATATTTAATGGTTTTATTTACATTTAAATGGTTTTATCACCATTTAAATGTAAAGTTTTTAAAAATTTAATAAAGTGAAAGATTATCATATCCGAGTAATTTTACAAGCAAAGAAACTCGAAATAACTCGGAATAGGAAAAAATGATTGATACAATGCCAGCCTAGGATGAGAGTATTTAAGTGGCAATGGAATTCGCAGGCGCCTCTCCAATGAAATAAGGAAAACCAGAAATCTATTGGGAGTAGAATTAAAAAAATTGGAAATTTTTTGCTTGTAAAGCTAAAAAGGAGCCCTTCCCAAAAATTATTTCTGGATAGTCCTCGCAATCCAACTTAATCCCTTTAATTTTTTCAAAATATTCTTTAAAAAATATTCGTCTAAAAATATTAAAAAAAATAAATTTACAAACGTTTTCTTTCCGCTTTAGATTCTTGTTGTTTAATTATAGCCTTTTGCTTTATTTTTAGTGCATCGTTGCTTTTCCGTTGCATTACTAATGGAGTAAAAACAAAATCTTCAGAAAATTTGGTTGGTCTTCTAGTCCTTTTATCAATTGATGTTTGGACTAAATTTAAAAAATAAAAATTAATTTAAATTTAAAACTTATAAAAAAAACCTGTATTCGGCTTTCTAGGCAATTTTATTTTTAATTTCAATTTTGAATGATAAGGAGGACGTTCAAGTTTTGAGGGGGAAATCTGACCAACATGTTCGACTGGAAAAAAACTAGAATTTGTTGGTTCGATGTGTGGTTGTTGTGAAGAGGATGTTGATTCTTCTGTAGGAGGTTCTTGATGCTGTAATTGTAAGTCAGAAGTGGAGGGTTCTGAAATAAAAAAATAAATTTTTAGGGAGTTCAGCTTATTGTTAAGACACTTTGTAAAATAGAGGTTTTTTATTCCTTCCAGATTCTCCCTTCCAGATGGAAGGGAGAAAGCAATGGAAGGAAAATAAATTTTAACAAACAAAATACCTTCAATTTCCATTTGTTCAACAGCTTCCGCTTGAGTAATTTCCATTTGCTCTTCCACATGATCATTTTCAAACAAATTTGATTCCAACAATTTAATCTCTTCTTGTTCATCCAAAAAATTTTCAATATGTTCAGCAACCCCCAAATCTAATTCTTGAGCATCCCTCAAATCTGGATATGAAGGCAAAACAAAATCTATTTGTTTCATCGATACAAGTTGATTACTCAAGTCAAATTGAGACAAAACATCATAACCAAAAAATTCATCAACCGAACTTTCTCTTGTTGAATAAGTTGAGGAAGAATCATTAAACAAACTATTTAATCGTTTAACGCTAAATTTTTGCCTTAAATAAAAATGAAAGTTTTTTAAAAAAATTAAAAGGAAACTTTGTTTTCTTTGTATAACTTCGCTTTGCTTCAGTAACTGGTGAATATTGTACTCTAGGCTTTGATATACGCCTTTTAGAATTTTCGTTTTCTTGACTTTCCATTGTGTTGATGCAAAAAATAATCTTTTTTCAGAAGTCTAACATCTATAAAAGATTAAATTAAATTTAATTTAAAACATACAAACAAGCGAAAAACATAAAAAGAGACGTAAAAGAAGAAAAAGTGAAGAAAAAAATAAAAATTCAGAAAGGGGCTCGAACCTTGATAACAAAAAATAAAATGCAAAAACGATACCAAGACACCAAAATGATTTAACAAAATAAAAGAAAGTTTAAGAGAAATTACAAAATATCAAAATTCAATTCGCCACATAGGAGTAAATTATTTCGTTTGTCACACCATAGAAATTAATTAAAGAGAAATAGTGTTTAGTTAAAGATTTAGAGAAAATTTTGAAACACAAATAAGTAAATTTTACAAAATGTCAGCAAGTAGAAAAAGCGACAAAATGCCGATAAGTGAAAAAATTTACAGTTGGACGTAGGGGTTTTATTCTATTTTTTTATATTTTGGTTAATTTTTTTTGTTTTAGGGGAACTAAGACAAGTTAAATGACTGAAGAATTTTCTGTTTTTAAAGCAAACAAAAAGGATCTGATAAGAATTTCATGTATTCTAATTTTTAATTTAAATTTTAGTCTAAAAACTTCTATTTTCAGGGCATGGCAACGAGGAATGTTTTAATAAAAATCAAAAAATAATTTTGGATTCGATTGGAAATGGAGTGCTACAATGGAAAAGGTTTTTAAATTTATTTATTTCTACTTTAAAAAAGTTTTAGAGACTCCCACACATCAAATTTCCCCTTAAATCTTCGTTTTCAACCTTCCTTTGTGGCGTTTGATGCAGACTGTTTTATAATAAAAAATGGAAATTCTAATGATAATACACCTTCAACATTTGCTTTTCTACATTTTTATTTTATTTTTCCGAAGGTTTTTTGTAAATTTTATTTTGAATTTTTAAAATTTTTTCCTAGAATTTTGAGGAATACCGAATTTCTGTCCGCCCTGAAATTTCTGAATGGTTTTCAGATTTGACAGAAGCTAATTGCCAATTTTGGCTAATTATTTTTGATTCTTCCCGAGTTAAAGATAAGAAGAATAGAAGTCAAATAAATGACAAATTAAAGAATGATTTTGCAAAGTTTCAGAATAGGTGAGTATTTCTAATTTATTTAATTGGCAATCAGAATTTTTAAATAAGCTTTTAAAACTAATAAGGAAAGGAAAGACATTTGTAAATTTATGTCTTACAAACCCTACAAATCAGTCTCTACAAACCCTACAACCTACTGCTTTTAAGCACGTACTCAGCTTTTCCATTCCCCACCTCAAAATGGGGAAATGCAAAAAATTGTTAGGGGAAGGAGCAAACGCGCTAGAAATTAAATTTTTTTGGCGTCGAAGGTCTCATCGACATTTTCAAAAATGATTCCCTTCCTATGAAACTTTTTTGGCTAAAATTTTGACTTCTTACATTTATTTCACCCAGAAAATCTTTAAATTTCAGAATTTTTGAATCAAACGAATTTTCTTCAGAAAAATCAAAATCAACTTTAACTTTGCTTATTCAAAACAATTTATTCTATTCCTTCGACAATTATTCTAATAATTTAATTAATAAACTTAGAAAATTGAAAGAAATTGTAAATGAAGATAACTTTGTTTTATCAAATTTTATTAATGAACAGGTTTGGATTTTTCTAAATTTTATTTTAATTTTTATTTTGGATTTTAAAAATAAGTAAGGTTATGTAGGATATAAGGAAAAAGAATGTTTTTCAATTAAAAATTTTTCTAAATTTTTTCTAATTTTTTGTGTCCATTTTGGATTTATTTTGTATATTCCCTCCCATAACGCTTTCAAAAAATTTTTTATTTTTAAATTTAAAAATAAATAAAAAAAATTTTAGTTCAAATTGTGTCTTTTTTATTGGAGTTTAGGACTTTTTGAACAAGCTTTGGTAGAGTTGGATTCATTAACTAGTTTTTTTGCGGATTCAATTCGTGCTTTGGCCCAGAAAAATGGTTTAAAATTAAAAAAATTTTTTTAACAGAATATTTTTTAATTTAAAAAAAAAGATTCAGCATTAAATTCAATAAATTGGTTAAAACAATTACGCCCTCTTCCTCTAGATAAATGCTGTATTCTTTTAAATCAACAACTTTATAACTCTTCTAATGATGATTGGCAATTGGTTCGAATACATGCACATCTGCTTTCACATCAAATTCTGCTTTCTGCAAGTCTACTCAGCCATAGGTATTTAAACTTGAATTATTTAAACTTGAGTTGTTAAATTAAAAATTACAAATCAGAATTACAATTATAAAAAAGTTTATTTATTTAAATAAACTTGAATTATTTATTAAATAAATAAACTTGATTAATTAAATAAACTTTATTAATTAATATCAGAATTGTTAAAGTATTTTTTACAAATCAGAATTATAGAATAATTGTAAATAATTTTACTTAATCAAAATTCATTAGACTTAAGTTTGTAAATCAGAAACTTTCTGACTTGAGTTCTAATTGTAAACTTAAATTTAATTTTTTTACAAATCACAATTACAATTAGGTATACACAAGTTTATTTAATCAGAATTAAACAAACTTGGGAAAAAGTCAAGAATACGGGCCACTCACGAATATGGACAAATGATATGTCATTCGAAAAAGCTCGGCGAGAGGAGTCAAATGACACCAAAATTACTAAGCGGACTCAACTATGAGCTGAGATACAAGGTGTAAAATTGTCAAAAACCATAAGGGGGACCAAGTTGATTTTTGGGGTCAAAAGGTCGAAAATATAAATAATAGCTCATTCGAATAGTCTCGTTGAGTAGAGTCGAATGACACCAAAATCACCATAATTGAACAAGTTTGGACGGAGTTATGACACAAAAACATACAACGTAAACCTATGGGGTGTCGGCGAGGCGCTTGTGCAAAACCCCGCGCTTCGCGCGGGGTTTTGCGGCACACGCCTCGCGGGGAGTCTACGGTCGCTGGGTTCTGGGCTCGTAACATAATCCTAGTCCTATATCACTTGCTCTGGACGTAGCTGGGGCCTGCGAAGCAACAAAAATCTCCACGGAACCATAGGTAAGGAGTCGAAACAAACGATCATAACTTTGTCAAATCAAGTCAGATTTCGTTGATTTTGGTGTCTTTCGACTCAGCTCGACGAGCTCTTTCGAATGAGGTATAATTTGTATTTTCGAATTTTTCACCCAAAAAAGTGCTTGGTCCCCCCCACCCCCCCCCCCCCATGGTTCTTCGAACTTTAGGGCGCTGTATCTCGGCTCACAGTTGTTTCCGCAGAAAAATTTTGGTGTCGTTCGACTCAGCTCGGCGAGCTCTTTCGAATGACATATAATTTGTCTATATTCGTGAGTGGCCCGTATTCTTGACTTTTACCCAAACTTGAATTAAGTAATATCAGAATTACAATTGTAATTAAGTTTATTTATTTTAACAAACTTGAATTATTTATTAAATAAACTTGTATTGATATCACAATTATTAAATTTAAGTTTACAAATTGTAAAATTAAATAAACTTGTTTTCTGATTTGTGTTCTAATTGTGAACTTAAATTTTATTTTTTACAAATCAGAATTACAATTATATACAAGTTTATTTAATCAGAATTAAATAAACTTGAAATAAACTTGAATAAATATCAGAATTATTAAGTTTTCAAATTGTAAAATTAAATAAACTTGATTTCTGGAATTGTAAACTTGAATTAACTTGTTTTACAAATCAGAATTAATTTTAAAATAAACTATTTTTCTCTAGATTAAACTTAGCAAATACCCCCTCCTCATCAACTCAACAACATTCACAAGAAAATCAAAATATACCAACAAATCAAGTTTTAGCAGTTAAAGGACTATCAGAAATCCATTCAACAACTTCAAATACAACAATAACAACAACAGATTCCTCAGCAATTTCTTCCTCTTCTCTACAATCCCTTTCACAACCTTCCTCTACAACAACTTCTCAACTAAATACTTTACAACTTCGTCATGATTGTATTTCAACAGTTTTAAATTATTCAAGAGAAACTTTCCAACGTTTGGAAGAAGATTTACACATTCTTTCAACAAATTTCAATCCTTTCCATTTAAATTTAATTTTTATTTTTTGGCAAGAAGAAATTATTAAATTTGTTGAATATTTACTTTTTTCTTCTGTTGATTATGAATTGGAAAATAAAAATTCTGTTTATGATGAATTGGTAGTGATGGAATCTGCTAGTGCTTCTCATGCTGCTTTCCTTTTGCATAAGAAAGTTGAAGCGGTAAGTTGCATATTTTATTTAAATTAATTTTTACAAGTTGTAAAAAGGTTGTATCATTTTAAAAAGATGTTATTTTTATTTTACAAATTGTAAAACAAGTTTATTTTTATTTTTTTACAAATTGTAGATAACTTTATATAATATAACTTTATTTTTACAATTTGTAGGAAGTTGTATTATTTTAAAAAAGTATTTACAATTTGTAAAAAAAAGTTTGTATTTCTGCAATTTGTAAAAAGTTGTATCATTTTAAAAAGTTTTTCACAATTTGTAAAATATTTTTATTTACAATTTGTAATAGGTTAATTTATATTAAGTTTAATTTTTACAATTCGTAAAAAAATTGTATTTTTTTAATTTGTAAATAAGTAATTTGTAAATAAGTTTATTTTTACAACTTGTAATAGGTTGATTTATATCAAGTTTAATATTTTTACAATTTGTGAAAAGAGTTACTTATTGTAAAAAAAGTTTGTACCCATATCGATAATGTTACATGTTTTATTGTATTTTTATCATTAATCTTATTTTTTACAAATTGTAAAACAAGTTTATTTTTATTCTTTTTTAGCTTTACAATTTGTACTTCTTACTTACAAATACTAAAAAAAGTCAAGAGGTTACACTTGTTAGGCGGTGGTTACAACAAACCTCCTTGCCTTCATCAACAGAAGATGACACTAATAATATTTTTATTCCCGAATCTTTTCGAATTTTGAACGATTTTTTCTGTAATTCAAATACAGATTTGGAGAAATTTAGAATTTATGTAATTGAGGAATTGTCTGAAGCTTTAAATATTTTCAAGAAGCATAATTGGATGGGGCATGTTGTTAATTTGGAAAATTGTATTTCCTCAATTTCAAAGTTTTTTTTTCTAAATTTTTTAATTTTACAATTGCTACAATTCTAAATTTTTAGCAATTCCAACGACGATTTATTTAACCGAGAGAAGCAACATTTAAAAAAACTTTTATCAGGGGATTCATTATTTCAAGTACAAGATGTTGTTGACTATTTGAAAAAATTTTTGAATGACTATACTAACCGTGCTGTTGAACATTCAGAAAGTGAATTGTATGCTTTAATAAAAATTATTTTTTTTATTTATTGAATTAATTATTTGTCGTCTTTAAAATTTAATTTAAAAATTTAAATTAAATTTTTTAATTAAAAAAAAATCATTTTTCCCTAGGTTATTTGATTGCATCCTTGTTCTCTTAACATTATTAGAAAATTCAGTGACAGATGAATTTGACGATTACTTGTCTAAATTAACATTACAAGAACGAATAAGGTTAGTTATTCTATTTTTTAAATTAACAAAATTTCTCTTTAAAGAAATAATATTTCCTGGTTAAATTATAACAATTCAATAGATTCTCCTTCATATCGTCCATTTATTCCATTTCCATTCAAAATCATTAGAATATGTTCACCCCCACTTTTTCGCTCAACATTACATTCACCTTCAGAACTTATTTTAGATATTTACAATTATTTTAATTTACAATTTTCTAATTGTAAAATTAAAACAATTTTTAAAAAATTAATTAAAACCCAATCTAATAACCAACAACTTCCTTTAACTAAAAAATTTGCTTTTCAACAAAAATTACAAATTGAAGAGAATGAAAATATTTATTCGTTGGAATGTGTTGTGTGTACTAAAGAAGAAGAAAAATTAGAAAATAATAATAAAAATGAAGATATTGTAAATGAAAATGTTGATTGTATTATTGTTGATGGAAATGTTGATTTAATCGTTCCAGGCGTTAATAAGTGTATATTTAAAATTAATGTAAGTTTAATAATATTTTCAATAAACTTTTTTTTAATTTGTAAAAACTAAAACTTTTTACAAATTGTAAAATGTGAAGATTTTTTAAAATAATTTTTTCAATTTGTAAACTTTTTTCCTCTTACAAATCCACCTTTTTACAATTTGTAAAACCGTAAGATCTTTTTTTACAAATTGTAAAATATTATTTAATAATCTTATGATTTGTAAAACTTGAAAAACTTTTTTACAAAGTGTAAAATGATATTTTTACAATTTTCAAAAAATTTTTACTAAAAAAATTTTTACTTTTACAAATTCACCTTTTTACAATTTGTAAAACCTGAATAAGTTTTTTAGGAAAATAAACATGTTGGTTGTTTTCAATTATGTTCAATTCAACTCCATATAATTAACCCAAAATGTACCTTTATTCTTGATTATGGCCGCGAGATGGAGAGAAATGTTTTATTGGAACATGTTTTTCTGTTAGTTGATAGAGTAGAACCTAGTATTTCTGTGAAGGATAAATGTTGATAATTTTATAATATTATAAAAAAATTTATTTTTATAGCCTCAGGCGATCTTCTTGAATTAACAGCAGGAATGAGACAGAAAATTTCTTTTGAATTTTATTCTGGCACAAATTCTTATTTAAATGATACATTTTGTTCTTTTTCACTTGTCGGAGTTGAAAACAAACATTTACAATTTTTGGTAAAATTTTACAAAAATATTTAAAATTAATTTTTAAAAATTAGGATTCTGAAGGAAAATGGGTATCTGATAAAGTTCAACATTTAATTCCGCCTATTAAACCAAATGAAAGTTATTGTAATTGTATTGAGTTATGTATGACAGTTGATAAAGTTTTGCCTATTAATTCTACAAATGTTAGCAGTTCTCCACAAAATGAGGAATTACAATCTATAAATTGTGAGGTGTGTTTATTTTTGTAAATTTAAAATAAAAATTTTACAATTTGTAAAACCTTATTTAAAGTTTTTACAATTTGTAGAATTTAATTTAAGACTTTTTACAATTTGTAAAATCTTATTTAAAATTTTTACAATTTGTAATATTTAATTTAGAACCTTTTTACAATTTGTAGAATTTAATTTATAACCTTTTACAATTTGTAAAATTTTATTTAAAACCTTTTACAATTTGTAGATTTTAGTTTAGAACTTTTTACAATTTGTAAAATTTTATTTAAAACCTTTTACAATTTGTAGATTTTAGTTTAGAACTTTTTACAATTTGTCAAATTTTATTTAAAACCTTTTACAATTTGTAGATTTTAGTTTAGAACTTTTTACAATTTGTAAAATCTTATTTAAAATTTTTACAATTTGTAATATTTAATTTAGAACCTTTTTACAATTTGTAGAATTTAATTTATAACCTTTTACAATTTGTAAAATTTTATTTAAAATTTTTTACAATTTGTAGATTTTAGTTTAGAACTTTTTACAATTTGTAAAATTTTATTTAAAACCTTTTACAATTTGTAGATTTTAGTTTAGAACTTTTTACAATTTGTAAAATTTTATTTAACACTTTTTCAATTTGTAAATTTTTATGTAAAACTTTTCGCAATTTTAAAAATATAACTTTCTAGCATTTTTACAATTTGTAAAATTATTTTTTTAAGTTAAAACTTGAATGGAAAAATGCTTCAGAAACAATTGTAACAAAATTTTTACAACTCAAATTTTCGCCTCTATTTGGATTATATTGCACAACATCTTTATTAGCAGGAAATGCAATTTTTATTTTGGATGTGGAAAGGCGATTTGTAAAATCTCCCTCATTTCAAATTACAATTCTTCCAACTCTAATTACATTACATCAAGAACAGAATATTGCCTTAGAACCTGTTGAAGCTAAATTACTCAATCCAAATCCTTTAATTGTTTAAAAAAAATTTTTCTTTTCTTCAAAAAAAATTTTTTTCTTTCAGCCAATAATTCCAAATTCTTCTTTTCGTTTTATTTGGCGATTACCAGAATCTCCTGCTGGTCGAAACTTTCCAGTTCCACATTTTTTTAAATTTATTTACACCGTCTGTTCTGATCAAAAGGAAAATAAAAATAGTGGAATTAATAAAGAATTGATAGAATCTGAGGAATATTGTATTGAAAAACGATTGAATTTTGCTATTCCGAAGGTGACAAAATAAAAATTAATTTTTTTTTATTTTTAAAAAAAATTTTAGGTTGATTTTGAAATTTGTGCTCGGTTTTATTCTGAACATTCCCAATCTTTATTATGTCGAGTTGATCAACCTTGTGATTTTGTTGTATCATTAAGATCGTTGGCTAAATTAATTGAAGCTGAAACTGTTATTGTTAGTATAGAAAATGAAAATATAAATAATAATGGATGGTATTGTCAACAAAAACATAAATTAGCTAAAGTTAAGGATAGTGGTGTTGGACAGGCTATTTTCTCTATTGGTAATTGTAAAAAGTTTTAATTGTAAAAATTGAATGGAAAAAGTTTTTACAAATTGTAAAAATTATAAATTTGATTCTACAATTTATAAAAGTAAAATTCTTTTAAACATTAAACTTTACAAATTGTAAAAAGTTTAATTAAAAAATCAAGAAAAAAGTTTTTACAAATTGTAATATAAAGTTGTATAAATTAATATAAATTTATAGTTTGTAAAAAGTTTAATTATTTTTACAAATTGTAAAAATTATGAAATTGTTTGTACAATTTGTAAAAATAAAACTTAAATATTAAACTTTTTACAAATTGTAAAAAGTTTTATTAAATTGTAAAAATTGTTTCAATTTTAATTTACAATTTGTAAAAATTATAAATTTGATTCTACAATTTGTAAAATTAAAACTTTTTAAAATATTAAACTTTTTACAAATTTGTAAAAAGTTCTAGTAAATTGTAAAAATTATTCTTGTATTTAATAGAATGTGCTTTTTATAGTTTGTAAAAAGTTTTAATATTTTTACAAATTGTAAAAAGTTTTTTTTTATTTTTCAGTTCCCAAAATGCTTGGACATTTGCCTTATCCTTCTGTTTCTCTATACAAATACATTGCTTCTGAAAATGTAATTTCCTCTAATTTTTTTCAAAAAATTTTTTTTTGATTTTTTTAAAGTCTTCCAAGCAACTTTCAATAAATGAAAAACGTTTTGGCGAACGTTTAATAACATTTTATCGAAATAAAGGCACACAAATACATATTTTGGCCCCTTTAAGCGGCTCAGAGGAAAGTACTTCTTTAGCAAGTACAAATACCAGTGAAAGTGAACAAAAGAAAAAATCATTAAAATCACAAGCTAAAGATAGATTATCGAGACTTTTTGAATAAAAATTTTAATTAAAAAAAATTTTTTTAATTATTTAAATAGGGTTAATGTGTGCATTATGTGCCATTCCCTTTACTTTTAAAAATTTTTCTTTATTTTTTTTAATTTTCAATTTTTCGCTAGAGAACGAAAAAAGTTTATTTTATAAAATATAAAACTTGTTTTTTAACCAAGTTTTATTTTTTTAATTATTATACCTACCTATTGTATTTTTCTTTTAATGTTCCGCTCTAGAAACTTTTTCTTTTTCCAATTTCCTTTTTCAATTTAGTATCCAAAATACATATACATACCTATTTATTTTTTCTTATTGATTTTTTAATTTTATAAAAATCAAAAAAATATTTTTAGTCAAAATTTAATTTTGTTACTAGAATTTTTATTATTTTTATTTTTTATTTTTTTTTTCAGTTTAATTTAATTTAAAATAAATCCATTTTTCTTCCCTACAAATTTAATACAAAAATTTTTTGCTTCTACATATTTTTATAACCAAAAATATTTTTTTCTTCATCATTTTTCTCTCTTCATTTAAGAGTTTCCTTTTTATAGTATTAAAATGGAAATGTGGCATTTTTTATGGACAATTTTATTTTTTTCTAAAATTTTCACAATCAATGAGTCATTCCACTTACTTTTTTTTTAAAATATTTATCAATTCCGTTTGCTAAACATAAATGAATAAAAGTAAAAATTAAATTGAGAGAGAGGGTTTTAGAATTTGTTGACAAGTGCTACCTTTCTACTTATTTTTAATTAAAATCGTTATTTTTATTATTTCTAGTCTTTATCTTATATAGGTTTATTAATATTCCGGAAATTATTTTAATTATATTTACTTTTCCGGAAATTTAAGAGACTTTATACCCGTTTCCGGAAAGTTTTAAAAATATAAATAGGAAATTTTCCGGAAATTTATGAGACTTATACGTTTCCGGAAAGTTTATTAATATAATTAAAAATGTAAATAGGGAACTTTCCGGAAAGTTTTAATAGAATATATTCCTTCTGGAAAAGAAATTTTTTTCAGCAGTTAGATTTTCCGGAAAGCTTATATAATTTTTTTCAGAAGTAAATCTCGAATTTATTTAATTTTTGATCATTCCTTTACCATTTTTAAAATAATTAATTAATTATTATAAAATTCTTTTTCAGAAAGATATAAAAATGTTTAATAATTATTTTATAAATTTGTTCTTCACTTTGGCATTTTTGTGTATTATACAAAATTGCCCAATTAATGGTAAACTATTTAATATTTTTTTATAATTTTTTAAATTTTAAAGCCTACATATTTGATTGTTTAAATGGATGTATGTGTAATACTGACGAATCTGTAAGTAAACTAAAAGATTAGTTTGTATGCGAATTAATGATTTTAAATTGGTTAAAAATAAGGGGCAATCCCGGAGAATCGTGGTCCCTGCGGAAAAAAATCTTAAAAATAAGAAAAAGGATTTTTCTAGGGTAAAAAATTATGCTGATTACGAATCTGAACTCGGATTTTGAAAAAGTCGAATCCCGAACCCGAAATTCGAACATTTGATATTTTGGAAAAAATTTACAGAGCGCAAATTGGTCAAATAACATATCATTCGAAAGAGCTCGATGAGCTGAGTCGAATGACATCAAAATTACCGTGATTGATCAAGATCGGGCGAGGTTATGCCACAAAAAACATAGGTCTACGTTGTTTGTTTTTTGTGGTATAACTTCGTACGATTTTGCTTAATTACGGTGATTTTGGTGTCATTCGACTCAGCTCGACGAGCTCTTTCGAATGAGGTATAATTTGCATATTCGAATTTTTCACCCCAAAATTAGCTTGGTCCCCCCTATGGTTTTTCGATTTTCGTGGACCTATATTCGGGTTCGGGTTCGACTTTTTCAAAATCCGAGTTCAGATTCGTAATCAGCATAATTTCTTACCCTAGAAAAATCCTTTTTCTTATTTTTAAGATTTTTTTCCGCAGGGACCACGATTCTCCGGGATTGCCAAATAAGGCGTTAAATTTAATGAAAGAATTAAAATTGTAGTGTATAACTTTCCGGGAAGTTTTTATTTTTCCGGGAAGTTTTTATTAATTTCCGGAAGGTATTTTATATTGAAAAATATCAATTTTACAAATTGTAAAACTTATAAAAGTTTAATATTTACAAGTTGTTTATTTTTACTAATTGTAAAAAGTTTATATTATATAAATTTGCCTTCCGGAAATTTTAAACCTTCCGGAAAGTTTGAAATTAAAAATATAAATTTCTAGGCCGTCCACTGCCACTCACTTAATTTGGAAAGTTTGGAAGTACCAAAATCAAAATTAAGAGGATTTGACGTTATTGGTCTAACTAATAATAAAATTAAAAATTTACCTACCGAAAGTGAATTACTCAATAAATTTCCTGATTTGAAGGTAATTTTGGGAAAAATATTTTAATTTCAAAAAAAATTCTTTAGGCCGTTGATCTTGAAGGAAATAGAAATTTTGATTGTTCTTCATTGGAGAATTACAAAAAGTTAACAATTTTGAGTGATTGTGGCAAAACAGAGGAAGAGTTGGAAGAACAGAAAAAGAAATTGCCGACTTCAGGAAAACCCACAGAGGTAAAAACATTTGTTTAATTAAATTGAGCATTTCCCAACTTTTCCTTTGACGATAAGAATGTTTTATTTGAGAGACCAAATGTGAGCCCGGTTAGCTCAGTCGGTAGAGCACCAGACTCTTAATCTGGTTGTCGCGGGTTCGAGCCCCGCATCGGGCTGATATTTTTTAAATTATTTTAGAATTATTTTAAGATTATTTTGGATAATTTTAGACAATTATTTTCAAATTTTTATTTTTTTTAAATTTTATTTATTTTAATTTTGATGGAGAAAATGAAATAAAATATTAAATAGTCAACTTTTCGGATCATAATAATCCGGAAAGCTGCATGGATTTTACAAAAAGCATGGATTCTACGGAAAATAAATTTAAAAATGAATGAAAACCAACTTTCCGGAGACAAATATATTTTAACTTTAATTTAGTAAAACTTTCCGGAAAACGTAAAACTTTCCGGAATTTATTACCACAACTCTTATAGATAGCAAATAATTAATTAATGCTTAAATTAATTTTTATATTTCCGGAGGAAAGTTTTTATATTAACCCCAACTATGAGAATTCTTTATTTTCCGGAAAGTTTTATTGCTTTCGAAAAGCTACTTTCCGGGAATATATTTCCGTAAAGATTATTTTTTTATTTTTCACAGGATTGCGATTTTGAGTGTATGGCCAACCGACGTGCTGAAGAATTCCATCAATATCTTCTTCGCTTGTGGGAAATGATAAAATCAAAAGTTAGTGAAATAAGCAAAAAACATGGATTTGACAAATTTATTGATGACATTCAAAAATTCTTTAGTGAAGACGTTTCTGATTTTTTCAAAGGAATTGGGAAGAAATTTCACGACATTAAATTTTAATTTAAAATTAATTCCTCTTTTAAGCCATAATCTCTTTTCTAATTGTACTTAATTAACTTAATGATTCTAGCTAGCCTTGTCCCTAATTATATTTAGCCAGTAAAACTTTTTTATGTTTAATAAGGATGTGATTTTATATTTTCCGGAAACTTTTTAAGTTATATATATTCAATCCGGAATTTTTCTATATTTTCCGGAAAAGAAATTAAACTTGACAGGTTTCATTGTATTTTATTTGTATTTTTTCCGGAAGGTTTCTTATATTTATTTCCGGAAGGTTTATTTATTTAAGTTTTCCGGAAGGTTTCTTATATTTATTTTCCGGGATATAACACTATACCTATTTAATTTCCGGTTATATTTAATTCCCGGAAAGTTTATTCAAGTTTTTCCGGAAGTTTTAATATTTTTATTATTAAGGTAATATAAAAACTTTCCGGAAAACGTTAGACAATACATAGTACAAGGAAATATAAAATCACGTCCCCATAATTATTTAAACATTGTAATACCAAAGAAATTCCTATTTAATCGCCAATAATTAATTAATTGATGCCGTATTATTTTAATAAAATTAAAATTGATTTTTAAAAAACATTTTTATTTATTTACATTTTATTCCCCCTCCTCTTCAGTTTTCATCATTATTGCCTTTCTTCTAGCCCTCCTCCTAGCACAACGAGTACACCGTTTGCTTGCATGATCAAAACAATGCCTAAAAATATTAATTAAAAAATTAAAAAAATTTTTTCTACCTATGATAAACAGCTAAACAACCTTTACAAATAGCAACATTATCACTAAATGGGTATATTCTCTAGAAAAAAAATTTTTTTCAAAAAATTAGTCAAAATCCCTTAAATCCCCCACCTCTTCATCCGAACACAATTCACAGAAAAATGCATTTCCTCGACAAATTTCACATTCTTGAGTGATATGACGGTTAAATATCTCAACTATAGACTCTATATCCTTAAGCAAACCACCACTCCCTGTAGCTATTTTTATAAGGTCCTCAAGTGAGTATTTAATGTCTGTCTCGACAAAGTATTGATAGCGGTTTAAATGTTGGAGAATTCGAAGTTTTTTGGCTATCTATAAAAAAAAGTTGTGTTAATTAAAGGTTTCCGGAAAGTTTATAAAATATTAAACGGAGTGTATTTATTTTCCGGAAAGTTTTATTAAATTAAATTAAATCTATATTCATGTTCCGGAAAGTTTTCTTTCTCCATTCTTGTATTTATTTTCCGTAAGGATTTTTATAAAAATTTTCCGGAAAGACCTATTAAATTAAAAAGATTATTTTCTCATTTTCCGGAAAGTTTATTTTCCATTCGATTTTAAATTTATTTTCCGGAAGGTTTTATATTTGTCTTCCGGAAAGTTGATTATTTAAACACTATTTTATTTTAATTATTTATTTGCTAGAAAATTATTTTCTTCCCAACAAATAAAAAATAAAAAAAATTTAAAAAAAATAAAAATTAAAAAAATAATTGTCTAAAATTAATCAAAATAATTTTAAAATATTTCCAAAATAATTTAAAAAATATCAGCCCGATGCGGGGCTCGAACCCGCGACAACCAGATTAAGAGTCTGGTGCTCTACCGACTGAGCTAACCGGGCACCTATCATTTTTATTTATTTTTCCTTTATAATTAATTAAATAAACTTGAGCATACCTTACAACTGACAAAATAACATTTCATAAGCATTATATCATTTCTAAGCCTTCCAATTCTATTTAAATTATTAACAAATTTAAAAAGTAAAGGATTTTCTTTAGGTAAATCAATTAAAGGTTTATTCATTATTGCTACAAGTAATTGTTTTGTTGCCCGACAGACTGGGCGTTTCTAAAAGAAAATTTTTTTAGAAAATTTTTGGGAAAACAAACGTTAGCGTCCCAGTTCCGTACCAATCTGGCTGGGATGACCATAGTATCTACAAATTAATTTTAAAATAATTTTGAATATTTTTTCGGGTTTTATTTGTTTTGAAAGGAGTTAAAGACAATCGAAAAAAATGTATTTGAAATCTAGTTGTATGTATATTCACTTTTCCGGAAAGGTTGATATTTCACATAATTTTACTGGGAGAGTTATTTTCCGGAAAGTTTAACAGTATTTTTAATATTCAGGAAAGTTCATATCCTTGCTACGGAATTTCTTATATTCCGGAAGTTCTTATACTCCTTGTTCCGGAAAAACTATTCTTTATGTTCCGGTAAGTTTATATTCATCAACAAAATCTTTTAAATTTATTTACCATTCCAATGACAACGGCTACAATAAAATAACCCAGTATAATCACAAAGTCGAGGTATTTTGTCTGATTCCTCATCTAAAAAATTAAAGTCAAAAAAATTCCCTTAATTTCGCCTAACCAAAGGATATATTAGCCAAACATTCTGCACAACGAAAATTTTGATTTCTAAGAGAATTTTCTGGACAGATTTGGAAAGAAAGAGAAAAATCAGTTTTGTATATTTGTGTGCTAACACATTGACGTGAGACTTGATCGATGCATTTATCGTGAACGCGAAAGCCACAAACTTGAAAAAAGGTATAGTTTATTAAAATTATTTTATTTATTAAAATTAAACTTGTTGGAAATTTAATAGTTTATATTAATTTTCCGGAAAGTTGTATGCCCCAGAAATATATATTCCGGAAGGTTTATATTTTTATATATAAAGTTTAATATTTTTATATATTCCTGACGGAACGTTCAGTATATTTCCGGAAGGTATTTTATATTATTCTATAAATTCCGGATAGAGTTATATTCACTTTTCCGGAAGGTTTAATATTATTCTTTACATCCGGAAAATTTATATTTCTGTTCCGGAAAGTTGTATGTATATTATTTTTCATATTTCTGTTCAGGAAAGTTTAATACTACTTTTATATTCCTGAGGGAAAGCTTAATATATTTCCGGAAAATTAATGTTATATTTATATTTCCGGAAGGTTTATACACTTTTCCGGAAAGTTTTCATAAATTTTCTTCGTTTATATTCCGGAAGGAAAGTTTAATATATTTCCGGAAAGTTTTATATTTTCTATATTCCGGTTAGAGTTATATTCACTCTTCCGGAAAATTTTATGAATTCTCTCCTTTTAATAAATTCCCTACCCACCTTTACATTTTCTCCAATACTGAATCAGCCTCCAAATAATACTTAAACACACTTCACAATAAACATTAGTTCCCCTTACCGATTGCATTACAAATTCATGGTATTTAATTCTTTTAATATTTGTTGTATCATCTCCAATTATTAAGGATTCCTTTGAAAATAATTTTTATTGTGAAAAAATTTTTAATTAAATTTTAAAAAATTCCCTGAGGCAAAAAATATTTTTTTTATTTTTCAATCTCGGAAAATTAAAAAAATAAATATTTTTTACTCGATGTGTTTCCAACTCCAATTTTAATTCTACAAGTTTGGCCAAAACTTGAGAACGTCTCTTTTCCATTTCATCACTTTCTGCTTCCTTTTTTGAAGAATTTTCAATTAAAAATTTTTTACAAAAATCAATGGAAATAATTAATTCTTGATCTTTATTTAATTCGGAATTGTTTTCCCTTTCTGTTAAAATTAAACCAGAAATTTGTGTTTGAATAAAATGTTCAAATTCTGAATTAAAATAATCTGAGGAAGGTTGTTGGGTAGTTGTAGTCATTTACTGAAAAGAGGAGGTTGAATTAATTCTGATTTTTAAAATAATTCTGGTTTTTAAAAAATTATTCTGATTTCTTAAAAAAATCTGAAATATTCTGAATTAAAATTCTGATTTTTTGAAAATATTCTGGTTTTGAAGAATATAATTCTGATTTGAAAAAATGTTCTGATTTAGAAAAATTCTGATTTTTAAAAATTCTGATTTTAAATAATTCTTATTAAAAAATTATTCTGATTTAAAATCAGAACTTTAATTAATTGGAATATCTATTCCTACATTAAAATAATTCTGATTTGAAAAAATGTTCTGATTTAGAAAAATTCTGATTTTTAAAAAAATTATGATTTTAAAAAATTATTCTGGTTTTAAATTAAGTTTTTAAAATATTCTGATTAAATTCTGATTTCTATTCAAAGACATATTGCTCACCTTTTTAAATTATTCTTACTAAATATCTAAAATTTTAAAAATCTGTAAATTAAAAATTTTAATAAAATTTAAAAAATATCAAATGAATTTAAATAATAAAATAACAACAAAATAAAAACACAACATTTCTTTTACTAAAAAAATAAAAATGAAAAAAAATATATAATTTTTTAAAGTCAAACATTTAACAATTTTTTGAGGGAGGAAAGAAATTTAATAAGATCACCAAATCTAAAATCAAAAAAAAAATTTTTTTTGGGAATCCTTTACAAAATTAATGAAAAAAATAAATAAAATAAAATTTTGTCTTTAAAGAAAAAACAATTTTTAAAAAATAAATCGAAAGGGAAAAAAAAAATATTTTTTTCTCAAAAATTATTTTCTGTGTCATACAGGGATAACTGTTTAATTTTTGATTAATTTCATCAATTTAAGATCCTTCTCTTTTTTCTTCAGATGTCCCTATCTAGTTTTAATCATCCACAGAAAATAATTTAGAAAATGTTGGATTCGAACCTTCACTACTTCAGTAGTCGGAACAAGCAACTAAACCACTAAACTACCAATACATTTTCTCTAAAACTTTAATTAAATGCTTTTAAAAGAAAAATAATTTATTTTTAATTTATTCATTGCTTTCTTCCCCATCATTATTAGGTTCAAGCAAATCAATTGGAGGTTGATCTGGAATTGAGGTTAAAGCATAAGGAAGTGAAGAAGACATTGATGGAATGTCATGTGCATTTTTTATTGAGGAAGACATCTGAAAGAAAATCTTTTGCAATGAAAAAATATTTTTTTAATCGAACTATGTTAGACAAAAGGATTTTTCTGGTACCAATATTGGGAGTAGAAAAAATACAGATTTGGTACTTTCGTAAATACCGCGAGAGTATCTAACAGCCTACTTTTAGATATCTCAAGGTCAGGAGATATCTCAAATTTAAGGTACTCCTGATTATAAGGAAAGTAGTGTTCTTTGGTTCGGTATCAAACCGAAGAGCAGAGGTTTGGTTCAGAAATCCCAAGAGTTTTCAAGAACCGAAGAATCCAATTTCCAAGGGTGGTTCAATTGTATTAAATTAAAAAAAAATTTTTTTATTTCCAGCTGGCTCAGTCTCGGCCTTTGGTCCCCACAAAACTACTTTGCCCACCGTGGGTTCTGCCCTATTCGGGCAACGGCAGCCCAAAGTAGCTAAGATTTGGCTATTATATCATCACTGCCAGCTTTTTCCCCTTAAAGTCTAAAACACAACCAACTTAACCAAAACTACATTTTATGACATTGAAATATTTTCTCCGTTAATTTTAAGGAAAAAAATTAATAATTTACTTCTCCACTACTTTCATTTCCCTTTCCATCAACAGAACAATTATCTTCTTGAATAATTAAAGCAGATCCACAAGTATCCATTGAATAACTATGTGTAGGTGAGGAAGATTTTGGAGGGGCTAGAAAAAAAGTTTCTTTGGAATTTTTTTTTTGATAAAATTTTAAATTATAATTTTTGGATTGACTGTCTTAAGATTATTATTTTTACTTAAAAATTTCTTTTCCTTTTAAAAATTTGAATGAGCGAATCAGAAAAACAAACATCTTTTCAGCAATTTAATTTTTGGGTTTATTTTCAAAAATATATTTTTTTGAGGTTTTTAGAAATTTTTAAAAATTTTCTCTCAAAAATTAATTTAGCCAATAATTCAAACAAAGCACCTTTAATTTTTATAAAATCGCAGGGATATTCAATAATGTTAGAAATTCAATTAGGGGAAAATAAGAGCATTTAAGCCGTCAAAAGCAAAAAATTAACTGGTCGAAAACAACCCTAATTAGAAATCAAAGGAAAATTGAGGGAAGATAAAAATAAACTTAAAAATGAGGTTTTCTAACTATTTTAGAATAAAATAAAATTCACTAACTAAAATAAATTAACACAATTTTTTAAAAATATTTTTATTTAATTTAAAAATTATTTACATTGCTGTTGTGACTGTCTCAAATTATTTATCCCTCCACCACTAAAACTCATCAAATTTTGTCCAGGCATTCTTGCATTATTTATTGTAAAATTTGGAGCTAATCCAGAAAATAAATTTTGTCCAAATTGTGGACGAAAATGTGGGGAAATTTGGATTTGTGTTGGTGGGGATGTTGGCTGTTGCTGTTGAATATTCCCTCCATTTCTGTTGTTATTAATTTGTGGTGGAGGCCCATTTTGATATATTTGAATTGAAGGAAATCGAAAATTTGGACTTGAAGAAGTTGGTGTTGGGAAAAATTGGGAAGGTGGGCCGCCAAATGAACGAAGAGGTAAAGGCTTAATAAATTATTTTTTGAATTAGGGAATTCTTTCTTAATTAAACCTTCAAATCTTTTGCACCAAGTTGAACTGTAGACCCAGTTTTTGGGTTGTAAACAGCCTAAAAATATTTTTTTTTATTTATTTTTAATTGGAAAAATTGACTGTGAGAAGGTAAAGTACTTCATAGACACCTAAGACTCTTGGGTTCGATTTTTCTTGGAGTTAGGGGTCCCATTTCCGAATTCTTAATCAATTTTTAAATATACACTAGACGGAAAAATCAACGACGATTTTTTGGCAAAAACCCCGACCCGAATTCCGAAGGCTCTACACTGACAAACCTCGCTACATCCGACCAGCTACCCTAATTTGCACTATTATACCCTTTTTTCGCTTGCCCTAAAAAACTAGTTAAGTTTTGGATCCTTAAAAATTTTTTCAGAGTGTCTATAAAACCAATAAACACAAAATTAGTTAATTAATTAACCTGATTTGCCTGAGTACTAGGAAATGCAAAAGCCCCAAATAAAGGCACAGGTTGATGTGAATTATTATTAGAACCTCCATTATTATTATTGTTGTCATAAGTCCTTCCTCCTCTACGCACAAAAGTGGAATTTCTTCGTTGCTGATATGGTTGATTATTTCCAAAATCACCCCCATCTCTATTACGATGTTCATCTCTATTAAAATCTCGAGTCCGTTCACGCGGGAATCTATCTCTACTTGAACTCCGTTTTCGAGTTGATGGACTTATTGAACGACGACGGCTTCGTCCAGAATCTTTAAAAAATGGAAATTTGTGTTAGAATATGGAACATAAAGGAAAGTACTTTTTAAAATAAGTACGCAAGAAGAAGGCCCACCCACCTGCCCTCCCCATGAAAATTTCTCCTGGCTATGGGCCTGGCCACATCATAACAAAAAGAAATCGGGAGGTGAGAGGTCTATGAATATATGAAACCATAACAAAGGAGTAATAGAACCATAATAAAGGAGGAGTGCCCTATTAATGTAGGCAAAGCAGAACTAAAATAAGAACTATATGACTTGATTAGGCCCACCCCCTTGAAGCTAGTAAAACCATAAGCTTTTCCGATTAAAAAAATTTATTCTAAATCCCAAACCTAGAATTAAAAATTCCAAACCTTCCCGACTACTCGGTCTATCCTTAGAATCACGTTGACGATCACGACTTCGGCTTCTATCCCTATTTCGACTTCGGCTCCTACTTCTGTCCCTTCTAACAATCTCCCTTCGAAAACGCCCACGGTCTCTTTCATCCGGTTCAGCTACCGCATATTGCTCATCAGCACGACGATTTGGAATTAATTCAGCTCTGAAAATTGTTTAAAAAATATAAAATCAAAAAAAAAATAAAAATCAACCTTATTGTTCTCGCAAAAATTTCTCCTCTAAATTTAATTAAAGCTCTCGAATTTTCTTCATTATCAAACTCAACAATCCATCGATCAGTGTAATTTTTATCAGGAATGTAGACACGAGTAACTTTGATACACCCAGCTTTCGCTAACGACAAATACCTTTAAAAATTTTTTAAATGTGACATTTTGAGCAGTTGACATTTTGATATCTGACAATTTTTTCGGAATAAGAGGATCCAGTTCTGATCGATTTTTCGAGATCTGATCCAATACGAAAAAATTTAAAAAAAAATCCCCCTCGACTAAAAATATAAAAAATCGTGTCGGGCTAACTCACGGAACGACAAGTCGCGGAACGACATTTTGGTCATTCCTTGAGTTGGTCGTTCCGTGAGTTGTCCGTGACTTGTCGTTCCGCGACCTGTCTGTTCCGTGAGTTGGAATTCCTCGAGTTAGCCCCCACCCATAAAAATGGACATTTTGAGTATTTGACATTTCGAAATTTTTTAAAATTTTCAAAAAAAAATTTCTCAAAATTAAAAAAAAACTTACTCATTAATATCATTAAAAGCAGCCTTGTAAGGTACATTCGACAATTGAACACAAAAACGACCTTTCCCATATTCTCCAGAAGCTGTAGTTTTATTAGTAGTTGAAGTATCATTTTCGTTGTTTGAGACAATATTTAAACGTTTACGTTGTTCATTTGCTGGGGACCTTAAAATATTTTTTAAAAATCAAAAAAAAATTTATTCCCTCACCTGCTTCGTCTACGTTTATCTCCACCACCTCTGTCAGAATCAAAAGACCTCTGTTGCCCTGGAAAACGAGGCCCTCCAAATGTTTTGTGTCCACCTCTATAACTACCCCCAAATTGTTGTTGACCAAAAGATTGGGTTACCCCTCGAGTAAATTGTGTTCGTTGTTGTGGAGGTGGGTTGGAATAAAAAGTTGTTTGTTGTGGTTGTCCTGTTTGTGTTGGACCAGAAAAACGTGTTGCGAGAATGTTTTGTTGTTGAGTATTGTATAAGTTGATGGATTGGACAGCAGCCTTAAAAATAAAAAATTAGATAAATGTTTTTGCTAATTGAAAATTCAGTAAACAAACAAATAAAATACAAACATAAAAATACAAACATCAAAACAAACATCAAAAATAATATAAAACATATTAAAACATCAGTAAGAAAAACATCAAAACAAACAACAAATAAAAAAACATAAACAATTATTAAAACATTCAAGTAATTAATCAAGAAAAACAGCAGAACAACAAAACATTAAAAAAACACAACAAACTCAACAAAACATTAAATTAAGAAAGTCACAAAACAAACAACAAATAAAAAAGACAAACATAAACAACTATTAAAACATTCAATTAATTAAGAAAAACATAGAAAAACAAACATAACGAACGCAACAAAACATTAAAAACAAACTCAACAAAACATTAAATATCTAGGAAAAACGTCAAAACAGACATCAAATAAAACAATAAACATCAATAAACATTAAAACATTCAGTTAATTAAGAAAAACAAACATAACAAACTCAACAAAACATACAAATAATTAAGAAAAACATTAGAACTAAAACATTCAAACAAACAAACATAACAAACTCAACAAAACATACAAACTAATAAAAACATCTAAACAAGAAGAAAGATCAAAACAAACATAAAATAAAACAATAAATAAACACCAACAAAACACCAAAACATGCAAGAATAAAACAACTAAAACAAAGTTACCGGTTGTGCAGGCCGAATTGAAGGCGGTTGAATACGAAATTGTTGTGAAGGTGGAGGTTGTCCAGGTGGAAAGTTTTGAATTAATTGTTGGTATTGATGTTGTTGTTGCTGACCAAAACCTGAAGGAACAATATTACTCTGAACATTTGTTCCCTCAAAAACTGTTGGGACTTGTCTGGATGTTTGTTGTTGGAGTATTTGTTGTTGTTGTTGTGTTGTTGGAGGGTAATTAGGTGTTTTCCACGAATCACTACTAAATGCTTGTTGTATTTGTGTGGCTGCTTGTTGTTGTTCTAACAAGTTTTGTTGGGTTGATTGTTGTTGTTGAAATGTTGATACTGGTGGCTGTTGAGTGTATGGAAAACCAGGAAGAGGCGAATTTACTAGAAAAGATTTTTAAAGATTAAAGTAAACGTTTTAATTATTTATTTTTTTTGTTTTTCTGATTTTTCTCAAAAACTTTTTACATAATTTTCATTAATTTTTATTATAAAAATGAATTTTGGATTAGCTTAAGACCTTAAAAATTAGCTTAGAAATGGATAAAAAATTAAAGAATATTAAGAAATATTCTTCCAAGAAAAAGCAATGAAAAAATATGGTATGTATAAAAATAGGTTAATAAATTTTTCGGAAAGTTGGCAATTTTTTAACAATATAAAAAAGAGCAAATTACACTATTTTTAGAAAGAGATATCAGAATTAAGTTGAAGCCTAAAAGCTACATATTTTTCAAGTTTATCAACACAAACTCAACTTTTTGACTTTTAAAAAACAGAATTTATAAATGTAAAAATACAACCAAAACTATAATTGTAAATTACGCGATGGGGTAAAAAATAATAATTTAAAATATTATACACATATTATTTATGATTTTAGAATAAAAATTTAAAAATGTAAATCATTTTAATTTAATTTAAATTTTAAAATATTAAAAATTCGCCAAATTATGTTTGAATTTTTTAATTTTAGTTAAACGAATTTTATATTTATAAAATTTTAAATTAATCTTTAACTGATTTATTAATTTGAAAAAATTTTTGATTTTTTAGTCGATATTTAGATGCAAAAATGAGATATTAAATGAAATTCGTTTTTACATAATGTACTATTTTTTTGTTCTATAAAAGGAACAAAAACAAAAAAATTAGAAAAGGAAAAAAAGGTTTTTTTAATTTAGTGTAATATATTTTATATTTAGCACAGATCCAATAAAGATCTAATACACACTTGTAAAATAAAGCTGATTGCGCTAATATTGCGATTTACATTAGGACAAATTGTTTAGATGAATGAGAGATGGTGAGATAAATGCATATAAGTCAATTTGTAACTGTAAAACCTAACTATTGAGTTTGTAAAAACCAAATTTAATTTTCAAATTTCTAGCATTGTGTGGCAAAATTGCATTTATTTATTGAATGCCAACAATTATAAAATCCACAAGTTCAATCATGATTAGAATAAGTATTTGAACAAGACATTTTTAAGGTCAAAATTCTCGATTTTGTACCGTTAAAAAATTTTTTAGTTAAAAAATCAAGACAATGGAGAAACGAAGATAAGACTGAATTTTTTGTATTTCAAGTCAATATACATAGTCAATATAGTACGTTGGAAATCACGAACTTCATCTACATTCGAATACCGAGTTGTGTGATAAGCGAGACGACGAGAAAAATGAAGATAAAAATGTGAGAACATATGAGTTTTATTTACGATTGCAAAATTTTAACCATAATTCGATAAATTATTAGTTGTAAAATTTATAAATAAACTTGAAGCAAAATAAACATTGTAAAATTTGATAAAAACAGAAATAGGGAAAATTAATTTACAAGAAACTCATAATTAAATGAGAGAAATTTTATACATATTATGTACCCCAACGTACCGCATAGATATGACTTCGTTCAAAATTGCCGAATCCGAGGCGTCCTGGTATGGTTCGATACGTCACAAAAAGCTGAATCGAACTATACTGGGGCGTAATGGACTTGACATTTTTAAATGGTTATAATAGCACTGCGGTACGCGGGGCTTGCGGCATGTTGGCATTCTCTCAAATTGGCAACAAATGTTGCGAATACGAGTAATTATTAATAGATGGCGAAAAGAGAAAAGTTTCATGTCTTTCATAAATTTCAACTCTCTGAAATACTGCTGGGCTATTACTTTATGAAAACTATTTAAAATAATAAATCAACAAAAAACAACCACAAACAACTAGACTAACAAAAAAATAAAACGACAAACCCATCCAAATTAGACGGGATTTGATCCTGAAAGCTTTGCGACGCAAGATTATTTTCTCTAATCATTTTCATTTTTATCGTTCTTTATAACAATAAACCTTTCCCAAATGATAAAAAATAAATCCACACAATTTTTAAATCTTCAAAGGCGAAATTAAAGGAAATTGAAAAATTAACGATGCACTTTTTAATAAACCCCATGTTTTACAACAGCTTATGAAATTAAAAAAGATTGACTTTCTCCTAAAATAAATACATTCAAATCTTGATATAATAAATTCAGAAGGGTTAAAGAAAAGTTAATAAATTTGAAAAATCAAAAAGTCACTATATCAAAGTTTTAACTCCCCCTTTTTTTAACTTCATGCTATGCTGAATTTATTTACGAGCTACTAATTTTTGCGAACGACTAACTTTTTTTACACTTGAACAGATGCATTAAAAGCGCGTTTGATTTAAGTTAAAAAAAACTAAAATAACCTTTCTAAATAATTCTTGTTTCTATTTTAAATTTTTATTTTTAAAAGTCCGGACCCAGAACACATCATATCATACTTAAATCATCCCATAATTTCATTAATATATTCTTCTACGTCTTAAAAACTATCTTTAAAAAATTAAGAATATAAAATTTAATGAAATTTAATTACATTACGCAAAATTGAGAAGCGCAGCAAGGAGAAAATAAACATAAAAAATTAGATAAGATTGATAAATACAAAAATGAAGATAAAAATAAATAATAAAATTAAAAAAAAATTTAAAAGATGAAATCTAAAATAAAGAATTTACTGAAAGAGTTAAAAAAAATTTTTTTTGTTGCTCGAACTCTAAATTTGCGATAATTTAAAGTAAAAAATCGATATAGTTGATATTGAAGCAATAAAAGGGTAAAATAATTTTTTATTGGAAATGTTTTTCGAAAAATTAAAAATCAAAGTCTAACCCATGCCTACAACAGCTTGAATTGGTAGTATCATAAGAATTTAAAATGGTGGAGGTTAGAAATTCTAAATTGTTTTTTTCGGGCAATTCTCTTGGAAAATATAAATTGGTATTTTATACTAAAAGTTAAAACAGCGGTTTTTTGTTTTAAAGTAAAGTTTTAATGTTTTAAAAACAAAAATGTTTAAGGAATTTTTTAGAATTATTTTAATTTTGTTTGCTTTAAGAGTAAATCAAAAATCTAAACGTTTATAAGCAAAAAAGTCTTTTTAACAAACAGGCAATTTCGAGCATCGGCGTTAAAAGTCGATGAGAGATTTAAATGCTGAACTTATATAAAACAAAAATCTTTTCTCAATATGAACAAAAAATTTAATTCTAATCATTTTCGACCCGTTTTTAAATTAAAATTTCAAAAAATACTTTTCTTAGTTTAAAAAATAAAAATTTAAGTTTAACAACCTTCCAATTTCACTGTCGACTCCTTTTGCGACGGATCAGGCGGAGAAAAAGTATTTTGACTATTTTCTGTTTGATTCATTGACGGTCCTTTACCAGCAAATGCTTGGGCATTCGAAATAACCTGTTCCATTTCTCGTTTTGAAGAAAGCATTAAACGAATTTTTGAATTATGCAACAATCTGCCGTCTAATAACATTGCAAGTCTCGCATCTTCGTCTGAAGCGAAGCCAATAAAAGCATCCCCCAAATGCCCTCCAACAATATTAACTGATCCTTTAGGGATTTTTAAATCACCGAAAAATTCCCGAATGTCCGCTGCTTTGGCGCTAAGCGGCAAATTTTGGAGGCGAATGATTATTGTTGACATATACTATATAAACACTAAATTCTAATTAAAAAATAAATCTGAAAACAAAATTAGAAAAGAAAATGTGTGTGTGGTGAATAAATAAAGCCGGAGATTAAACTCGATGTTGGTTATACTCAACAACGTTTTGTTCAAATTTATGTTAAAAATTGAAAAATTACAAATTAAAAATCCCAAGTATCAAAGCTTACTGAAAAATTTTATAGCTGCCAAGAGACGAAAAAAATATTTGAGAGGCGAAATTTGAAAGGCCTCAGGCGATACTAAAAAGAAAATGTGGGTGGTAAATAAATACGGGGATTAAACTTGATGATGGGTTAAAAATTAAAGACTCCCAAATTTCAAAGTTTACTGAAAAATCTTATAGCTGTCAAGAGTCGAAAAAATACTTTAGAGGCAATACCCGAACTCGTAGTTGAGATAATCAGTTTAAAAACCCCAAATTTTAAATTATCAAGAAAAACTTTAAATTAACAAGTTGAAATACGCATATTAACTAGTTTTAAAAGCTGAAAATCAATTTTTAAACACCGACGTGAAATCAAAAAATAATTGTAAGTATTAAAAAAGGTAAAGTAAAATAGGACAACGCAAACAATCCTTAAATCGATTAAATACCGTAACCGAATCGATTTTGTCTTTAGACAGTGTGGTAAATGAAGAGAGTGATTGTGAGAGGTTTTTATTTGTTTTATTACGAGGTTTGTCATTACACCAACTTTCACTTCGTCAAGGTGGTGAAAATTTGACGTTTCGTCTATTTATTTAATTAAGCAATTAATTCAGTCAAATTCAAAGTGTTCGGCGATTTTGGAAATTTATTAAATTTATTTTAGCTATTTTTGAAGATAAATGGAACAACAACACATACATTTATTAAATTCGATGAATAAAAATTGAAAAAAAATTTTATTGAAGCTAAAAAATGTAGAATGGCGAGAAGAAAATAATGGAGTGAAAGGCAGTGAAGAAGTAAGAATCTTGTTTCTGACAAAATGGTATTCGACAAAATGGTATCAAGACAAAAATGCACCTATGAATAAGGTCAACAGCAAAACACTAAATTTTAGTGTGTTATGTAGTTGCCGAGTCTATTTGAATTGTTCCAGGTCATTTTTCGCAGAAACATGGCAGCTCCTCGATCCGGGTCGGAATACGGAAAATTTCGGTTGATTCCGACTACTTCCTGATTCTGTCCGCATCAGCCCACCCCTTAAATCACGCTCCTACTCTCATTTTTTTAAAGTGACATTTGGGTCACTTTTTTGGTCCATTTCTTTACCCAAAATCAATAAAAATACTATCGATTTATTCAGTCACCTTATAACATGGAAAGATATGTGAAACGTGTAACCAAAAATTATAAAATATCTCATTTCTAGATCCGTACTCCTTTCTCCACAAACATTCACCACCATAAAGCCAAACTTCTTTATTTGGTTCTCCCTTGTTGTATTTTCTTTTCACGAGCACCGGCTCTTCAACTTCATCCCCTATAAATTAAACATTTAAAGTGGGGTAGAATCTCGTCCCCCGGCGATTTTTCTGGCAAAACCCCCGACCCGAAGGCTCTACCCCGGCAACCCAAATCTCCGTCCCCATACTCCGACATGTCTCCCAGCAAAAATCGATCCCCAAACCGATCCCCTATCCAACCCCTAGTTTATCGTCCCCTGACTTTTCGGATAAAAACCCCCCGACCCAGGCTCTACCCTGACAACCCAAATCTCTGACCCCGAACCCCGACATGTCCCTCCAGCAAATATCGATCCCCTAGCCAACCCCAAGTTTAAATACCCAAAAATTACCAGGTTCTTCGATCTCCTTCTTAATATTGTTCGTCATCTCCAAATACTGGGCGCAAACATCCCTGAAAGAATTACGCCAATCCACCACTGTATGACTAGTAACTCCAAACTCCCTCACCCAATCCTCTTCCCCTCCAAACTTCATTGCCCACCAATACGCCATCGCAAAAACTTTTTTAGTAGTAACATGGGATCCACTAAAGAACGTCCCAGCCAAAAAACTTTTTTCTTTTCGACATTTTGAAATGTTACAACGCCATCTTCCATAACGCTCCCCATTTTTAGGCTTTCTTACAATCATCAAATTTCCACATTCACAAATCATTGTTGTATGTAAAAGTCCAAGTTGTACAAGCCATTGATCAAATTCGTTGTCAGGCAAAAATATTTTTTGATAGACTTTGTCCATTGTAAAATTTCTGAGTTGTTCCATCTAAAATTAGAAGGGACCTGAATTTTGAGATGAAAATAGGGAAGCATACTCGGCACTTGAGTAATTTATAAGAAAAGCATACTCGGCACTCGAGTAATTTATAAGAAAAGCATACTCGACCTTCGAGTAATTTATATAAGAAAACGGCATGGAAAAAGTGGGCGTGGCTTATGGGAAAAGGAGTGGCGAAAGATGGTTTGTGGGGGCAAACTGCACTAGTACCGAAAATCCTTTGCCTATCGCTAATTTGTAACGAGGAAAATTATTGACTTTTCCGTGTGGGGGTTTCTTCATAATACGTACATATATTGAAAATATAAAAATGGGTAAACTGCACTGATAAATCCTCAAATATTTTTTAGCACTAATTTTTAACAATAATATTAACAATAATCTGGGCTTTTCCTTATGAAAAAGGGGGCGTGGCTTATGTGGGGGAAACTGCACTAATAAATACTTTCCTTGGGATGTTTCTTCCGACGAGAACTTAGTTATCTCGCGAACAGGGGTCAATAAATAGCAAAAGTAAAAGTCAAGTTTTTAACAAATAAAATATCAATTAAAATTTTTCCAGGTTCAATGACTCGTAACCGACAACGAACTCATCACAACATTAACATCAAACAAAATAGTATTTCTACCAGCTTTCATCGTCAACAATTACTAGACAGTCAATACTCTTTAAATGAAGAATCTAAATATTTTGAGGCAGAATTAAATGGATATTTGCTTCCTTTTTTGGTTTTTTTTTAAATTTTTAAAATTAAATTTCGAAACTTTTAAGCATATTGAAGGAATTAATGAATTTTCTTTCCCCTTCCCACTACAAAAAATTAATTCTTTTTTCCTTCAACAATTAATATTAAGCAGATTAATTATTCTTTTGTTTCAATGTACAATTAATTTTGTGATGAGGGATAGTCCAACAGATGCTTTTAAAGGAATTAATCGACCTGAAAATAATGAAGGTTTACATTTTTTAAATTAATTTATTTTAAACCTGAAGGGTAGGGCGTGGTGTTTTTTCGAGTTTTTTATCTGTAAGTCCCAATCCCTCAGCATTTTTTGGCGTAGGGTTGTCAATTCGCGATAAATCTTCGGATATCCGAGATTAGAGACCGAGACGAGATCTCGAGCGAAAATCTCGGTTATCAAGATCGAGAATTTTTTGAGATCCCGATTTCCGTACGACACTCCCAGTCCGGTCTTTATCCGAAACCCAACCGAAAAATCCTTTGTTTCTGGTTCGATTCTGAACCAACAACCCAATTTATACTGTTGAAAACAACCCTATTATGTTTGTTTCTGCAATTTCTTTTATTGTTGGGTTTTATTGCCTATTTTCGGATTCTATGTATACATCATTCTTTGGGTTCGAAGACCACAAAATCGGGTCTGTGGCCACTAATTTATTTTTGTATATGACCCTCAAATTTTAATTGTAACGGATCAAAAAGGTGATACTAATATGGAGCTATCGTTTACAGTCCTTGCGAATTCCTTATATTTTTTGTAACCATTCTCTAAAGGATCCCCGCCTTCCTATAACGAAAAATTTTTGTTTTTAATATTTTTCTACTTAAAATCATTTTTTTAAAATTAATTTTAAAATTTTTTTAAAGGTTCTTCTTTTGATCTTTTTATTTATTCAATTTTGGGTGGTTTAACAACTTGGGATGCTCGACATTTTTTACACATTGCCGAATTTGGATATATTTGGGAAAGCAGTTTAGCGTTTTTTCCTCTTTTTCCAATGACTCTTAAAATTCTTGGAGGTTTTTTAAATTTATTTATTGGAAATTGGGTTTCTCTTTTTTCTTCAATGCTTATCGCTGGAACTTTGTTAAATAATGTAAATTTTTTTGAAATTTTTTTGAGTTTATAAATTTTTTCAAGGCACTTTTTGTAATTAATGGAATGCTTATATTTCGTCTAACTTTATTTTTGAATGGAGGAAATATTAAAGAATCTATTTTGGCCGTCTATCTTCATTGCTGGTATTTTTTTTAAATTTTTTTGGGGGTGTCTCCAACAGTTCTGATTCTCTGCCCGACGATAATTTTTAGGCGTTTCCCCAACCTTGAAGTCCGACAACTCTTTCTCCGACCCCCAATTTCCTGAAAAAGTTTTTCACGACGGGTCGGAGACCGACTTGTATTTCTTTTACGTTATTTACCAACTGTGTTCAGATTGCCAAATTTGTGTTTCAGGATAGACTGGGTTGCCCCAACATTCTCTGATTCTCTGCCCGACTAGGATTATAAGGCCTTTTTATCGACGGGGTGTACATCAGGGGTGGAGCTCGTCTCGTGTCTTCATTATATTCCGAATCATTATTTCAATCGAAAAATATAGACGACCTGTCAGAATATGAAAAAAAACATGGAAATTAGTTATGTGTTGGTTAAAAACGACTTTATTAACAACTGCTAAATTATGCTTTTTCTGACATTTCAGAACCCAGGCCGGAAAAAATATAGAAATTCATTTAAACCCGATCGCTAGTAATGAGCTAATTTAAATTCCTCCAAAAAGGGACTGGCTTTCCTTGGATTTTTTGAAATCAAATTCCTTGAAATTGAAAAATTTTTGAAAACTGAAAATTTGAAATTCCTTAAAAAAATACCCTTGAAATGAATTCCAAAATCTATAAAAAAAATTTTTTATTTAAAAAGGTGCCCAGCTAGTATTTTTTATTCTTCATTATATTCCGAATCAATATACCAAACATTTACATTTCTTGGTCTTTTATTAATTTATTCACCAACAACAAATATTTCTTCACGTTTAAACTTGTTGTATGCTTCCGCAATATTTTCTTTAGCTTTTTTAACTCGTTCAAATGGATTGACAAATATTGGATTTATTGGATTCCCTCTTTTGTTAGATGTTATTATTTTTATTGAAAGACAAATACCCAATGAAAATGGTGAGGGGGAAAGAGGAGGAATTGATAAAAATGGAGGAGGAATATATCAACAAAAATATCAACAATTTGAATTTCGGGAATTTTCTGTGGAGCTGGTTAAAAAGGTTTTTTTTAATTTTATTTTTTTATTTGAGTCCACCCAATGAAGACTTATAAATTTTAAAAGGGAATGTGAATATTGAGGGATTTGGGGGTGATTGAAGGGGACGATACCTGACTCCTTTCGAACTGGAGCCGGGGCATTTTGGCAAAACTAAATTGCTTGATAGCTGTGCTGGGTAATGCTCCGGGAGCTAGCTCCGGCTTCTAAAATTCTCAAAATTTTTGCCTGCGGCGCTAAAAATTAAAATTTTTGGCGCCTTTGGGGCCTATTATTATTTTTATTAACTCGTCCTTAACAAGAAATACCCAAGTTGTATTGACTAGTTTTAAAAAGTAGGATTAAAAATTAAATTTTAAATTTATTTTCTAATTTTTCAAGTTTTTCAACAATCTTTTCTTTGGACTATTATGTTTTGCTTTAATGTCAATTCCACTTCGAGTATTCGAATTTTCTGTTCATGATAAATTTTGTTCTTTATCTAATGTTGAATATAATGATTTGCGGATTAAAAATTATTTTAATTCTGAGGAAGCTTTGTATAGAGAAATTGTTTTGCCTGGTGAATTGACAAAATTGGAATGGTGTAATCAAAGGTTTTTTTTTGTTTTAATTTTCTAAAAATAAGATGGGTCGTTTTATTCTTTTATCTGCCGTTCTCTTTTCGTTATCCTTCCGAAAATCCGCAAGTTTTGTCCGCAAGTTATATCTTTTTTGTGTAAGAAAGAACAATACTAGTTAACTCATACCTTCCTCCTCTATATTTACACCTCAGTTTGTTCGACTTAATTTAAAATACATTTTGTAAATTTGGGTTCTCGCTGGGTGAGGGTTCTAATGTAAAGCATTAAGCGTTTCTGGGCTGCCTAACATAAGCGTTTTTTCTCAAATAATTACCCCCTCCAGCGAGAGGTTGAAACAATAATTACCCTGGGTAATTATTTTAGCATTAATCGAGATATAATATTTTTAGCTATAATTTTTTAACCCACAAGGGTGTAAGTCTGAAGATTTTATTTTTTGCTATAAAATTAAATTGTGTAAAACTTGCGGATATTTGGGAGCATAAGGAAAAGAACCAAGAAAAGATTTTTAATTAAAAATTTAATTTTTCAGTTTTTCCCTTTACAATATTTTATTGCCAAATTATTACCAATTTATTCAACAAAAATATTGGGATGTCGGGTTATTTAATTATTGGAAATGGCAAAAATTACCCTTATTTTTACTTGCTGCACCAACTTTGTGGATTGCATTTTATGGATTTATTAAACAAACTTTTGGTCTATTATCAACAGATTTGAGACCGATACCGGAAATTTTGGTTGATAGAAATGGGCAAATACCTTTTGCTGTTCATATTTTGTTTTTGGCATTTTCTGGTGTTGTGTTTTACAATGTGGAGGTTTTTTTTTTGAAAATTATTTTTAAAAAATTTTCTTAAGGGTGGGAAGTTTTTTATGTTATTATTTTGTCGATAGGGTGTTGTTCGGCCCCTTCTTGTTTTTCTTCCTTTCTTATTTTATCAAATATAAATTATAGAAACATTAACCAAGGGATGTACTATAGTAGAGAGAAGCATTGCCTATATGACCCATAGAAGCTAGGTAAGACCCACTAGAGAGAAGAAAAAAGAGGCCCAAACGACATTTGAGGCCCAAACGACATTGACAATTGGTTGCCAGATACTGGGGAATTCCCGGATATCAGGGTCAATCATCCCAACTGAAATTTCTTGGATATTCTGACTCTTTCGGATCCAAATCCACCCGCCTTTACCGGGGTTCAACGAGAATTAGGCTAGGCATTTAGATGGATCTTCTTTTGGATCACGGATATTCGGATTAGAATCCTAACTGAAATTTTTTTGGATATCCGAACTTTTTCGAATCTAGATCCGCCCACCTTTACCGGGGACTAACCAAGGATTAGGCTAGGAATCTAGCTGGATCTTCTTTTGGATTTTCCTATAAATAAATTTAATTAAAAATATTTCTCTAACATTTTCATCTTTTAAAGATATCAATAAGACTTTTATTTTCTTCTTCACCATTTTTATATTTGGTATTAGCTCGTCTTATAAATAATCAAACATTAGAACAACAAAAATTGGATGATCTCATAAATTCAAAAATTTTACCTTTTTTAAGAGATTATATGAGAAAAGGTTTTTGGCCTTTTTTAATTTTTTGTTATTTATTTGGATATTTTATTTTTGGTACAATGTTGAATGTTAATTGGTTACCCTTTGTTTAATTATGTAAATTTATCAGGGGCGTAAAATAACTGACTAGGAACCATCTTTTACTGTAACTGCGAATTTAGTATATTTTTGATACCATTCGATGGAGGACCCCCGACTTTCTATTGTAAGTAGGGTTGGGGTCCAGTCCGGTCCGAAAGATCGAGTCGGATATCAAATTTTGGCCCGAAAAAGACTCGGTCGGGCCGGCTCGAAAGATTGACTCGATCGTCGGCCCGTCTCTAAAAAACCCCAACCCTAATTGTAAGTGACTCGGCCCAAAGTCATTTTGCAAGAAAACGGATATCACTTCACAATAGAAAGCCGGGGGTCCTCTATCGATTGGTACCAAAAAATACGAAATTTTCGTACCCAGTACTCGATGTTTCCTTGTGAGAAGACAGAAGCCATTCTCAGTAATGACCGTTCCATTCTCGAGGCCATATTTTGAGCCATAACTTTTTTGATTCTTAACCAATTTAAATTATCTTTATATCAATCGAAAGCTCTGGATGTGAGGATTATTTTAGCTAATGGGGTTTATTTGATCAGATCACCCTACTTGAAGTTATATTCGGGTAAGTAGGCGCAATCGTGATATTTGCTCTTTATTCGGCTCTAATTTTTTGAAGGATGTTCTGATCAGATCAATCCTGTTAAGTAAAATAGTCCTTATATTCAGAGCTTTCGATTGATATAAAAGTAATTTAAATCGGTTAAGAATTAAAAAAAAGTTGTGGCCAAAAATATGGCCCTTTGTTGATCCCATTTAAAATTTTTCATATTTTTACGCCCTTGAAAAATCTCACAAAATTTTTCTCTTTTAATTTACTCTTTAGATTCATACTTATAGCTTTTAATTTAAAAAATATTTTTAATTATTCCTAATTATTTCCAAAAAAAATTCCCAGATATATTTTTTTATTTCAAATGATCTTGTTAAACTTTAGTACTAAATTAATTTAATAAAGTGCAAAAGACTCAACATTGTTCTTATTTTTACTACTTTTCTTTTTTGTTGTTTGCAGGGAATTTAAGTATTCATGTAGCAGTGTCGTTATCGTCGATTCTGCTGAAGTACCTTTTTGTCGCATGCCGTTTTGTCCAACATCCTTTTTGTAGTAGGTCGGAAAATTTCTCTAACTGTCAAGCGTTTGTTATTTTTTATACAGTATCATCTATAATGTATTCGTTTCAAAAGAAATTAATTTATTGTTTACCATTAGAGTAAATGAAATAATTTTCTGTGTTGGGCGAACTGAAAAAGCGATAAAGTAAATTAGAGAAAGAGAAAGTTAGACACTTCATTCTAGAAGTTCTAGTCATTTGAGTTTCTCAAATATTTTGATGCCCAGAATTTTCCTTTTATTGATGTCTTGGTTGAGTCATTTAGAGTGTCTTCTAATTAACAAACCATTTTAGAAGAACCTCTTTACTAGTTTGTTATACTATGCCCTCAATACTCAAAGTAAAAAATACTCTAATACCGAGACTCCCGAAAGCCTTAATGAAGAATCAAGTCTAATTCTCTCTCAATTTTCAGACATACGAGTAGGATATTTTTACATTTCTAACTTCAGACCGTTACTCAAAAAGATGCAGGAAGAACAAAGGTTTGAAATACGAGTCCCTTGAATGATTTTTTTTGTTTTTAAGGGGAGGATTTGAGTTTTCTTTTCTTAATTTCAATTCTTTAGAGATCGAGCTGGGCCTGGACCAGTGCCTAGGTTTTCCCGTACCCAGAGTCCAGACCCAAGCAATTTTTATCTTCCTGGGGTTTTCCTGGGCCTGGGGTTTTCCTGGACTACAGGTCCAGGATCCGGCACAGGTTAATAAATCAAACCCAGGAACAGGCACAGGCTTTTCAAAAATCTACAATTCTTTTTTATTTTAGAGATCAAAAATCTTCAATATCAGCACAAATTGATGCTGCATTAAATGCTGGGGATACTAGTGACAATTCAAATCAAGAAGAAATTGTAGTTAGAAAGGATGATTCTTCTATTCGAAAAGATACTGGAGCTGATGTTAAGGCTCAAATTGGAGCGATGTTGTCAAATGAAGGCTGTCCAGTGACTGTTGAAATTATATCGGTACGACATGGGGTATGTTTAATAAATGGGGGTATATATTTTTTGAGTAATTTGGCACTTGAAACTATCTTGGGTAATTATGAAGAATTGGGGAGACTTCTTAGAGTTTATCATTTTTTATTCTGAAAATCATTTTGTATAGGTAATCTCGTGATTCAAAAAAATTTCTAAGGTGTCTCTCCAATTCTTCACTATTACCCGATGTTGAAATCAGGATTGTTCACGACCGGTTGATTTTTTCCTGAGGTATCTAGTGGGCAAGAATAAGGGCATGTGAACTGCTACAGGAAAAAATTAACCGGTCGTGAACAACCCTAATCAAAACATTAAGAAACGCGAAATGCGACGTTAATTAACTGGCCTGTGTCCAGGAAAACCCAGGCCCAGAAAAAACCCAGGACGGTCAAAAAATGGCTGGGCCTGGACTCTGGGTACAGGAAAAGCCCAGGCCTTGGTCTAGGCCCAGGCCGCTCTCTACTAGCACCCTTTTTTATCCTTCCTTTTATATCCTATATTTCCCAAACAGGACAATGTGGATGTTGAGCACGATTATGGAGATGAAAGAGACGATGAATTGACTTTTGATGCCTCCCATGAAGGGGCTGAATACGAAACAGTAAGAACTTCAACATCCAGAAACAAGCCTATAATACACCACAACAATATTCCTTACTTATTTCATCAGCTCAGCAAAAATGGTTTGGTTAAATTTTGGCGTTGTGAAGCTTTTAGCGGGCCTGAAATTAAATGCAAAGGTTTTTTTTTTGGTAAATTTGGCCCAAAAATTTTTAGCCCGTATCCATACGGATTTGGATGATGTGGTTATTAAGGAAATTGGAAGTCACAGCTGCGTGAAAGGAAAACGAGATGCTGCAAAATTTGGAACTCCTAAGGATGAGGGTTCCACCTCAGTTGATAGAACATTACGAAGTGCAACCAAGGTTTTTATTTTTAGCAAATTTTTTTTCTCATAAAATAGTTGAGTTTAAAATGTATTTGAAATATTCATTAGGTTATTAGGAGTCATATCCACATCCTAAAAAAGATTTACTTGGATTTTTACTTGGTGTGGTTTAGTGTTAGCTTCTTAAACTAGAATCTATATCAGGCGCGTATCCAGGAATGTTTTCGGAGGGAGTAAAAATTTTTGGAAATGTTTACTTGTTATCTATTTGTCTTGTTTTTTTAAGGGGTTTTATTTGCCTTTTTCCATTATTTAAAAATCTTTTGAACTGACCCAGCCTTACTGAAATTTTTTTGTCTATTTTTTCATGTTATCCTCAAATATTTTTCATATAATTAATAATTTCAATATTCTTATTGTTTTTTTAGCCAAAAACTGAACCTAAAATTAATGTTGATGATTATGTGTCTTCTCCTGAACCTGTTGCTTTCAAATCTTTTTTAAGAAAGGTTTTCATTTTAATTTATTTTTTAATTTTTATTTTTCAGCCAAAAAAACGTTCTCGTCCTAAAGCAAACCTTCCACCTTCTGGTCCAGACGATGTGAGGGGTTTGGATATTCCGAATGGCTATAAAATTTATGTGCGTCCAAAGGAAGGTGGGGCAGAAGGAGAGGTGGAGGAAGAACAATTTTTGTTGGCTGATTCGGGTGTTTATGAAGAAAATGGGGATCAACGGTTATTTTTTTGTTAAATTTGATTTGGAAGGGTATATTAAAATTAGGGGTATATTTTTAAGCTAATTAGTGCCAAAAATGATGGGAGGCTTTTATAGAAACATGATTTTCTCTTTTCTTTCTTCGTCTGTGTTATTTTTTAAATTTTTTTCGTTTCGGATATTTTAAGGTTCTTTTTATCTAGACTATCCCATAAATTTTTTAAATTTTTGAAAATTCGCCTCTCTTTCTATAGGATTTTAATATTTGCATGTGCCTCTACAGCTGGATGGATAGATCAAGTCCAACAAATTTTTGTGGATGGAACAATTCCTGTTGCGCCAGTCTTATTTGATCAGCTTTATTTGATTATGGCTAGGTTATTAAATTTATAGTTTTTTTTATAATTTTTTAGGTTCTTTTTATGCCTCCATAAGTCTGCAAGTCTTATTATTTATTAAAAAGGACGGGCGATTTTGAATTTTTCCTAGAATTTTTCCTAGAAAAGCAAGGTAAGCGCCAAAATTTGGGCGCTTACCTTGCTTTGGTCCACCGAAATTAAGAACTCTGGATACAATCTTGTTGTTAACAGATTCTAGTTTAACCTAAAATTGTGGACAAAACTTGCGGACTTTTTAGGCATTAAACGAAAAATCTCACTTCTTATTTTTCTTTCTAGACGTGGTGCTTGGGTTTTCCCAATTTGTTATTGTTTATTAACCTGTAGAACGCAAAAAACTTATGAACGAATGCTTGATTTAATTCAAAAACGTTGGCCAACATTTTCTCCTCGTTCAGCTTCAATCGATTTTGAGCAAGGATTTTTTAATGCTATGAGAGCGAAGCATCCGCAATGCAATTTACATTTTAGTTTCTTTCATTTATCTCAAAATTTGAAGAAACAAATGGGTGAACAAGGATTGATTCAGGTTAATTTTTTAAAAATTATTGGACACAAATTGGAATTATTGATTTTTCGGGGGCAATTTTTCTTGGTTTTCTTTTAGGTAACGTGTTCTAATGTCAAAGCGTGTAATGCGGAACCCCCAAAAGCTGTTGAAATGCCAGACCGTTTTGGCATTTCAACAGCTTTTGGGGGTTTGGTATTTCAAGCTTTCGGCATTATATAACGCGCCGTTCTTTTATAATCGTCAGTTTATAATTTTTTAAGTTTTTCAACAATAAAGTTCATTTTTTCACAACTTTTTTATGATAAAAAAATTTTTTTGCAGAATTTCTTGCAGAACTTTGCAGAATTTTTTTTGCAGAATTTCTCGTTCTCTAGTTTTTATCAAATAATTTTGTATCTTCCCAAAAAATCTTTTAATTTTAAACCTGAAATAATTTTTTAAAATTAGCTTTACAATACGGATGCTGTCTTTGCTGAATCCGCTCGAATGATTATTTGTTTGGCTTTTCTTCCAATCTCTGATTTAGCTGCTGCTTTAACTGTTCTTGAAGCTTGTCTTCCAAATCAATTACAACAAGTTTTTGATTGGTTTGTTTTTATTTTTTTTTTAATTTTTTTGGGGGTTTTTCATTTCTTTAGAAAGACTTTTCGATTTATTTATGAGGTGTTCATTTCCTTCTATAATTTTTTTGGGATTTATTTTTGAGAATGATTCCACAAAGTATTTTAAACAGTAAAACCCAAAATGGAAAGCTTGGTTTAAAAATTTGAGCAACCAAAAATTAGTAAGGAGTCCTGTCCATCCAAGTCACTAGGGTTCAGGTTTTGAGAAGTTTGGCTGGGTTTCGGATCGGGTTTTGGATTTTAGGTCAAAAAATAGTCCTGTAATTGGATTTCGTTTTGGACCGTCCCATCTATGTTGGTTGATGACAAATTGATCAAAAAATATTTTTTTTCCTTTTTCAGGTTCCTTGTCAACTTTTCTGGACGTCCCCGTTTTGACGGCACTTTATCTCAACCATTATTTTCTCCAAACCAATGGAATGCTTATCAACGTACTTTAGACGGTATAGACCGTATAGAATATTATGTGGAGGGTATACATCGTCGAACAAAAAGAGCATTTACAACAATTCGAACAAATTTGTGGGCATTTATAGGTACTTTATTTAATATCCCATCCTTCACCTCTATTTGAGTCTCAGATTAATATTCCTTTACTGTCAATAATTTTCTTCCCTTCTTTTTTAATTTGGGTTGGGGTTTTCGAGTTTCTAACTTTATTTTTAAATGGAGGAAATATTAAAGAATCCATTTTGGCTGTTTATCTTCATTGCTGGTATTTTTTAAAAATTTTTTGGGGTGTCTCCAACAGTTTCGATTCTCTGCCCGACGATGATTTTTAGGCGTTTCTCCAACCTTGAGTTCCGACGACCCTTTATCCGACATTTCCATTTCCTGAAAAACTTCTTCTCGACAAGGAGGCCATCCCTTGTATCGTATTACACCAGATTTGTGTTTAGATTTAATCAGAAAAATTCGGTTATTTTCGCAAAATTTTGATTTTTCATGAAAATTTGTAAGCTGATAATTCCTATGATGAGTAGAGTTAGGGTTAGGATAAACTATCAATCGAAAAATATAGACGGCTTGTCAAAATAGGAAAAAACAAGGGAATTAGGTATGTGGTGGTAAGGCGACTTTTTTTCAACTGCTAAAATTGTTTCCTTTTGACATTTCAGAACCCACCGAGGCCGGGAAAAATATAAGGAAATCCATTTAAACCCGATCACTAGTAATGAGCTAACCTCCAAAACGGAACTGGGTTCCCTTGTTAAAATTATAAAAAAAATTTTTTTTTATTTAAAAAGGTGTCCAGCAAGTATTTTCTATTCTTCATTATATTCCGAATCAATATACCAAACATTTACATTTCTCGGTCTTTTATTAATTTATTCCCCAACAACAAATATTTCTTCACGTCTAAACTTGTTGTTTGCTTCAGCCGTATTTTCCTTAGCTTTTTTGACTCGTTCAAATGGATTGACTAATATTGGATTTATTGGATTCCCTCTCTTGTTGGATGTTATTATTTTTATTGAAAGACAAATACCTAATGAAAATGGTGAGGGGGAAAGAGGAGGAATGATTGATAAAAATGGTGGAATATATCAACAAAAATATCAACAATTTGAATTTCGGGAATTTTCTGTGGAGCTGGTTAAAAAGGTTTATTTTTTAATTTAATTTTTTTTTGAGTCCACCCTAGGAAAACCTATTGACCCTGAAGACCTAGAAATTTTGAAAGGGAATATCAAAGTGAATATTGAGTGATTTGGGGGAGGGGCGTTATTGAAAGGTAGTCGAGATTCATGAAAAGACTGGGCCTGTTTCTGGGTCCTGGGTTTGATTTATCGACCTGAGCCGGATTCTGGGCCTATAGTCCAGGAAAAATCCAGGAAGGTCAAAAATGCCTGGACCTGGACTCTTGGTACAGGAAAGACACAGGCCTTGATTCAGACCCAGCTCGATCACTTGAAGGGACGATACCTGAACTTCTTTCGAAATGGAGTCGGGGTATTTTGGCAACACTAAATTGCTTGATAGGCGATTCTATCTCAAAAAAGTTACTTCCAGACATAGGAAACAACAGAAAAATTTTTTGTTTTTGTTCCAAATTGCCTGTCTGGATAAGTCTCTGGACCTCAAAATAGGTTTACAGGATTATAAACTCGTGCCTTAACAAGAATATTCCAATTCTATACATATATCCGAGAAATATACCAAAACTAGTTTTTAAAATGGAGGATTAAAAAATTTTTTTCGTAACAATAAAATTTTTTTATAATTTCTTCAAGTTTTTCAACAATCTTTTCTTTGGACTAATATGTTTTGCTTTAATGTCAATTCCACTTCGAGTATTTGAATTTTCTGTTCATGATAAATTTTGTTCTTTATCTAATGTTGAATATAATGATTTGAGGATTAAAAATTATTTTAATTCTGAGGAAGCTTTGTCTAGAGAAATTGTGCTGCCTGGGAATTTGACAAAATTGGAATGGTGTAATCAAAGGTTTTTTGTTTTAATTTTTTGATTTATAAAAATAAGATGGGTCGTTTTATTTTTTATTTGCTTTTCTTTTTTCGTTAGGCTTCCGAAAATCCGCAAGTTTTATCCGCAAGTCATACCTTTTTCTGTAGAAATCAACATTGTTACTTAACTCATACCTCCCTCTCTATTTACACCTCGTGTCAGTCTACTCACCTTAATTTAAGGTACATTTTGTAAATTTGGGTTGTTGCTGGGTGAGGGTTCTAATGTAAGCATTTAGCGTTCTGAGTTGCCCAAGAGTTTTTTAGATAATAGACTCATTTTTAGCTACAATTTTTTAATCCACAAGCCCTTCCCCAAATTTTTTCCTTTTTCCCATTTCGGGGGGAAGGGGAGGCGGAATTCCCTTACCCCTGGCTATGGGCCTGCTTGCGGATATTTGGGAGCATAAAGGAAAAAACCAAGGAACGATTTTCACTTAAAAATTTGAAAAAAAAATTATTTTTTCTCTTCAGTTTTTCCCTTTACAATATTTTATTACCAAATTATTACCAATTTATTCAACAAAAATATTGGGATGTTGGTCTATTTAATTATTGGAAATGGCAAAAATTGCCCTTATTTTTACTTGCTGCACCAACTTTGTGGATTGCATTTTATGGATTTATTAAACAAACTTTTGGTTTATTATCAACAGATTTGAGACCGATACCGGAAATTTTGGTTGATAGAAATGGGCAAATACCTTTTGCTGTTCATATTTTGTTTTTGGCATTTTCTGGTGTTGTGTTTTACAACGTGGAGGTTTTTTTTGAAAATTATTTTTTAAAAAATTTTCTTAAGGGTGGGAAGCTTTTTATGTTATTTTTTGTCGATAGGGTGTTGTTTGGTCCATTCTTGTTTTTTCCTTTTCCTATTTTATCAAATATAAATTATAGAAACATTAACCAAGGGGAAAAAGAAAGCCCAAACGACATTTGACTGGGTAAGACCCAAAGGGCAAGGGTTGGCAGATCCTGGGAAATTCCCGGATATCCGTATCAGAATCCTAACTGAAATTTTTTTTGGATATTCGAACTCTTTCGAATCCAGATCCACCCACCGGTGACTACCTTAAATGATAAATTATAAAAGCATTAACTAACGGCTATACTAGAGAGAAGTAAAGGACCAAGCGACATTTGACTAGGTAAGACCCCAAGGACAACGGGTCAAGGGTAAATTATAATCAGTCAAGTCAATAAAATAAACAAAGGTCAATCATCCCAACTGAAATTTCTGGGATATTCTGACTCTTTCGGATCAGACATGCACGAAACTCCAAAATTTTTTCAGACGAAACGAAACGAAACAAAATTTTTTAAAAATCGTTTCGTTAACGAAACGAGACGAAACAGTAAAAATTTAGCGAAACGAAACGAAACAAAACGAAACATTTTAATTTTCAAAAAATTTAATAAAAACGGTTTTATTTTCTTAATTATTCGATTTTAGACACGTTAATAGGCCAGTTATGACCTATAATTGATCTAATAGCTTAGTGGGACCTTAAATTGTGGTCACAGGCTACTCATAATCCACTATATCAGCCTTAATTCCACCAAATCGACTTTAATCGAATTATGTGTTGAGAATATGTGTATATCAGGGACCTGCCGACCCGTTTCCTGATTCCCTAAAATCGGGAATTAATTTGTAGGAAATTACTATCTCATAAACCCGTTCCTGATTCCCGACATTTTTTAAAATTTTTTAAACCCTCCAAATCCGCCGATACCTTGTTTATTCTCTCCCAAATTCCTATACCACCATTGCTCCCGCCAAATCCAATGATATTTCTCAACTCAGATTTTTTGTTAATAACAACGCTCATGATTAGGGTTGCCAAAATGGACCGACTCGGACCAAAAGATCGAGTCGGGCTTAAGATATTTGGCCCGAAAAGACTCGTCTGGTCCGACTCGATAGAAACATGCACGAAAAAAGACAACCATATTTATGATCATTGCCATCATTTGCGTTTTCGTTTATTGAAACTAAACTTTATTGAAACTCTTGCGCCTGCCCTGATTGGCTTTAATTGTTAGATCGATTCTATGCCTAATCTAGCATAGAATTCGGGCTTTGCATATTAAAAAAAACAAGATCAAACGAGAAATTCAAAAAAATATAGTAAATTATGCGCCGTAGGCGCTTAAAATCCAGATTTCAGCGCCGCAGGCAAAAATTTTTTGAATTTTGATCACCAAAGGGGAAAATTTTTCAGTTTTTGGGTAATATTTTGGTCTAAAAAATGGGTAATGTTTCGTTAACGAAACAGAGGTGTTTCGTTAACAAAACGAAACGAAACAAACTAAAAAGTGTTTCGTCACGAAACGAGACGAAACAGGAAAAAACATAACGAAACTAACGAAACAACGAAACGAAACGAAACGTTTCGTGCATGTCTGTTTCGGATCCAAATCCACCCGCCTTTACCGGGATCTAACCGAGGATTAGACTAGGAATTTATAGGGATCTTCTTTTGGATTTTTTCATTATAAATGGATATTTTTACTATAATTAAAAAATATTTCTTTAACATTTTTCATTTATTTAAAGATATCAATAAGACTTTTATTTTCTTCTTCACCATTTTTATATTTGGTATTAGCCCGTCTTATAAATAATCAAACATTAGAACAACAAAAATTGGATGATCTCATAAATTCAAAAATTTTACCTTTTTTAAGAGATTATATGAGAAAAGGTTTTTGGCCTTTTTTAATTTTTTGTTATTTATTTGGATATTTTATTTTTGGTACAATGTTGAATGTTAATTGGTTACCTTTTGTTTAATTTGCTATGTAAATTTATCAGGGGCGTAAAATAACTGACAAGAAACCCTCTTTTACTGTAACTGCGAATTTAGTATATTTTTGATACCATTCGATAGACCCCGAACTTTCTATTGTAAGTTTGGGTCCGGTGCGGTCCGAAAGATCGAGTCGTGCATCAAATTTTGGCCCGAAAAAGACTCGGTGGGCCGGCCCGAAAAATATCTCGAACGTCGGCCCAAATCAAAAAAACCTCCGTCTTTCTATTGTAAGTGACTCGGCCCAAAGTCATTTTGCAAGAAAACCCTTATCACTTCACAATAGAAAGTCGGGGGTCCTCTATTGATTGGTACCAAAAAAGTATATCAAATTTGCAGTCACAGTACCCAATGTTCCCTTTTGATAAGTCAGAGGCCATTCTCGATATAGACCATTTCATTCTCAAGGCCTTATTTTGGACCATAACTTTTTTTGATTCTTGGTCGATTTAATTCATTTAGATATCATTCGAAAGCTCTGAATGTGAGGGTTATTTTAGCCAATAAGATTAATTTGATCAGATCATTTTACAAAAGGTTTTGTTCGGATAAGTACGAGCAATCGTGATTTTTGCTCTTTATTCGGCTCTAACTTTTTGAAGGATGTTCTAATCAAATCAATTCTGTTAACCAAAATAATCCTCACATCAAAAGCTTTCGATTGATATAAAAATAATTCAAATCGGTTAAGAATCAAAAAAGTTATGGCCAAAAATATGGCCCTAAGTTGATCCCTTTTAAAAATTTTCATATTTTTTACGCTCTTGTAAAATCTCACAAAATTTATTTTCCTTTAATTTACTCTTTAGATTCATACTTATAGCTTTTAATTTAAAAATTTTTAAAATTATGTATTCCTAATTATTTCCAAAAAATTCCCAGATATATTTTTTTTAATTTCAAATGATCTTGTTTAATTTTTAGTACTAAATTAATTTAATAAAGTGTAAAAGATAAATTGTTTTTATTTTTACTACTTTTCTTGTTTGCAGGGAGTTTTAAGAAGATATGTATTTTTAACAATAAGTATTTATGTAGGTAGCTGTGTCGTTATCGTCAATTCTGCTTAGGTACCTTTTTGTCGTGTACCGTTTTGTTCAATATCCTTTTTGTAGTAGGTCAGAAAATTTCTCTAACTGTCTAGCTTTTGTTATTTTCTATACAGTATCTTTTATATTTTGTATAATGTATTCGTTTCAAAAGAAATTAAATAATTGTTTACCATTAGAGTAAATGAAGTAATTTTCTTTGTTGGGCGAACTGAGAGTTGTCATTTTGTATTAATAAATAAAACGATAAAGTAAATTAGAGAAAGAGAAAGCTAGACACTTCGTTCTAGAAGTTTTTAGTCATTTGAGTTTTCCAAATATTTTGCTGCCCAGAATTCTCCTTTTATTGATGTCTTGGTTGAGTCATTTAGAGTGTCTTATAATTAACAAACGATTTTAGAAGAATCTCTTTACTAGTTTTTTATACTGGGCACTCATTACTTAAAGTAAGATACTAATACCGAGACTCCCGAAAGCCTTAACGAAGAATCAAATTTAATTTTCTCTCTCAATTTTCAGACATACGAGTAGGATATTTTACATTTCTAACTTCAGACCGTTACTCAAAAGATGCAGGAAGAACAAAGGTATGAAATACGAGTCCCTTGAAAAGATTTTTCTGTTTTTAAGGGGTGAGGGGGGATTTGAGTTTCTTTTTCTTAATTTCAATTCTTTAGAGATCGAGTTGGGCCTGGATCAGGGCCTAGGTTTTCCTGTACCCAGAGTCCAGGCCCAAGCATTTTTTGATCTTCTTGGGGTTGGGTCTGTTCTTGGACTACAGGCCCAGGATAGGTCAATAAATCAAACCTCAGAGTCCAGGAACAGGCTCAGGCTTTTCAAAAATCTCGCTCTCTACAATTCTTTTCCATTTTAGAGATCAAAAATCTTCATTATCAGCACAAATTGAGGCTGCATTAAATGCTGGGGATACTAGTGACAATTCAAATCAAGAAGAAATTGTAGTTAGTAAAGACGATTCTGCTAATCGAAAGGATGCTGGAGCTGATGTTAAGGCTCAAATTGGAGCGATGTTGTCTAATGAAGGTTGTCCAGTGACTGTTGAAATTATATCGGTACGACATGGGGTATGTTTAATAAATGGGGGTATATATTTTTTGAGTAATTTGGCACTTGAAACTATCTTGGGTAATTATGAAGAATTGGGGAGACTTCTTAGAGTTTATCATTTTTTATTCTGAAAATCATTTTGTATAGGTAATCTCGTGATCAGCATCACCACTTTCGATAAAAAATTTCTAAGATGTCTCCCCAATTCTTCACTATTATCCCCAATGCTGAAATTAGGATTGTTCACGCCCGGTTAATTTTTTCCTGAGGCGGCAAATGGAGAGGAATAAGAGCATTTCGACCGCTTCAGGAAAAAATTACTCGCTCGTGAACAACTCTAATAAAAACATTGAGAAACGTGAAATACGACGGAAATTGACTGGCACCCCCTTTTATCCCTCCTTTTATATCCCATACCCCCCAAACAGGACAATGTGGATGTTGAGCACGATTATGGAGATGAGAGAGACGATGAATTAACTTTTGATACCTCCCATGAAGGGGCTGAATACGAAACAGTAAGAACTTCAACATCCAGAAACAAGCCTATAATACACCACAACAATATTCCTTACTTATTTCATCAGCTAAGCAAAAATGGTTTGGTTAAATTTTGGCGTTGTGAAGCTTTTAGCGGGCCTGAAATCAAATGCAAAGGTTTTTTATTTAGAAAATCTGACCCATAAAATTTTTTTAGCCCGTATCCATACGGATTTGGATGATGTGGTTATTAAGGAAATTGGAAGTCACAGCTGCGTGAAAGGAAAACGAGATGCTGCAAAATTTGGAACTCCTAAGGATGAGGGTTCCACCTCAGTTGATAGAACATTACGAAGTGCAACCAAGGTTTTTATTTTTAGCAAATTTTTTTTCTCATAAAATAGTTGAGTTTAAAATGTATTTGAAATATTCATTAGGTTATTAGGAGTCATATCCACATCCTAAAAAAGATTTACTTGGATTTTTACTTGGTGTGGTTTAGTGTTAGCTTCTTAAACTAGAATCTATATCAGGCGCGTATCCAGGAATGTTTTCGGAGGGAGTAAAAATTTTTGGAAATGTTTACTTGTTATCTATTTGTCTTGTTTTTTTAAGGGGTTTTATTTGCCTTTTTCCATTATTTAAAAATCTTTTGAACTGACCCAGCCTTACTGAAATTTTTTTGTCTATTTTTTCATGTTATCCTCAAATATTTTTCATATAATTAATAATTTCAATATTCTTATTGTTTTTTTAGCCAAAAACTGAACCTAAAATTAATGTTGATGATTATGTGTCTTCTCCTGAACCTGTTGCTTTCAAATCTTTTTTAAGAAAGGTTTTCATTTTAATTTATTTTTTAATTTTTATTTTTCAGCCAAAAAAACGTTCTCGTCCTAAAGCAAACCTTCCACCTTCTGGTCCAGACGATGTGAGGGGTTTGGATATTCCGAATGGCTATAAAATTTATGTGCGTCCAAAGGAAGGTGGGGCAGAAGGAGAGGTGGAGGAAGAACAATTTTTGTTGGCTGATTCGGGTGTTTATGAAGAAAATGGGGATCAACGGTTATTTTTTTGTTAAATTTGATTTGGAAGGGTATATTAAAATTAGGGGTATATTTTTAAGCTAATTAGTGCCAAAAATGATGGGAGGCTTTTATAGAAACATGATTTTCTCTTTTCTTTCTTCGTCTGTGTTATTTTTTAAATTTTTTTCGTTTCGGATATTTTAAGGTTCTTTTTATCTAGACTATCCCATAAATTTTTTAAATTTTTGAAAATTCGCCTCTCTTTCTATAGGATTTTAATATTTGCATGTGCCTCTACAGCTGGATGGATAGATCAAGTCCAACAAATTTTTGTGGATGGAACAATTCCTGTTGCGCCAGTCTTATTTGATCAGCTTTATTTGATTATGGCTAGGTTATTAAATTTATAGTTTTTTTTATAATTTTTTAGGTTCTTTTTATGCCTCCATAAGTCTGCAAGTCTTATTATTTATTAAAAAGGACGGGCGATTTTGAATTTTTCCTAGAATGCTTTCAATGCTCAAATCATTTTATGCTTAAATCCTTTTAGTAACGCCAAAATTTGGGCGCTTACCTCGCTTTGGTCCACCGAAATTAAGAACTCTGGATACAATCTTGTTGTTAACAGATGCTAGTTTAACCTAAAATTGCGGACAAAACTTGCGGACTTTTTAGGCATTAAACGAAAAATCTCACTTCTTATTTTTCTTTCTAGACGTGGTGCTTGGGTTTTCCCAATTTGTTATTGTTTATTAACCTGTAGAACGCAAAAAACTTATGAACGAATGCTTGATTTAATTCAAAAACGTTGGCCAACATTTTCTCCTCGTTCAGCTTCAATCGACTTTGAGCAAGGATTTTTCAATGCTATGAGAGCAAAACATCCGCAATGCAATTTACATTTTAGTTTCTTTCATTTATCTCAAAATTTGAAGAAACAAATGGGTGAACAAGGATTGATTCAAGTATAAATTTTTTAAAATTAGTACACAAATTGTGATTATTGATTTTTTGGGGAGCAATTTTGCGGACAAAATTTTATCTATTTTTTAAATTTTTCTTTCTTGGTCCCAAAAATCTTTTAATTTTAAACCTTAAATAATTATTTTAATTAATTAGCTTTACAATACGGATGCTGTTTTTGCTGAATCCGCTCGAATGATTATTTGTTTGGCTTTTCTTCCAATCTCTGATTTAGCCGCTGCTTTAACTGTTCTTGAAGCTTGTCTTCCAAATCAATTGCAACAAGTTTTTGATTGGTTTGTTTGTTTTTATTTATTTTTTTTTAAATTTTTTGGGGTTTTTCATTTTTTTAAAAAGATTTTAGGTTTATTCATGAGGATATGCATAGGGTACGCTACAATTTTTGGGATTTATTTTAAAAAATATTTCTAAATAGAAAACTTGGTTTAAAAATTTTATTAACCAGAAATGAGTCTTGGCCAGGAATGGATAGATTGAGAAAAAGTTTGGCTGGGTTTCGGATCTTGTTTCGGATTCTGGGTTGAAAAACCGTCCTGTAATTGGATTTAGGATGACCCGTCCCTTCTCTTCTGTTTAATAACCTGTCTTGAGCTCTCCTAATTAAAAATTGATCAAAAAATAATTTTTTTCTTCGTTTTCAGGTTCCTTGTAAACTTTTCTGGACGTCCCCGTTTTGACGGCACTTTATCCCAACCACTATTTTCTCCAAACCAATGGAATGCTTATCAACGTACTTTAGACGGTATAGACCGTATAGAATATTATGTAGAGGGTATACATCGTCGAACAAAAAGAGCATTTACAACAATTCGAACAAATTTGTGGGCATTTATAGGTACTTTATTTAATATCACACCCCCTACCTCTATTTGAGTCTCAGATTAATTTTCCTTTTTTACTGTCAATTTTTTCCTCCGAATATTCTAAAAGGAAAGGTTGCGAGGTGTCCGACCTAAAAGCGGTTGAGACAGGGCTCATTCGATAGAGAATGCGCCCTTTCTGACAAGGATTTTGTATCGTTTTTGCCCGTTTTTTGATCTGGCCAAGATATTACTCTCCAAAGTGCCAAAAATTTTCTCTATCAAATGAGCCCGATCTCGACCGTTTTTAGGTCGGACACCTCGCAAGTATTTGGAGTATGGTAAAAGTATAAGGCTTTGCGCCGTTATGGGCGTGCGCCTTTTGGGTGTCCCCTTTTGGGTGTCATATTAATTAAGTACCCATTTATAGATATTATAAGAAAAGAACAAAAAAGGACAGATGATGAAATTAGTCAATTTATTGGCGGCTTAGACCCTCCGAAAAAGGGAAGGAGGCAATTGGCTGCTGAAGCAAAAATTTTAAGTTTGGTACAGCAATATGTCCCGATAGTTGATCATATGTATGCAAATCAAATACAGGATCCGAATCGTATTATTGATTTTTTGGCGCAGATTTCGCGTAATTGTGAGGCTGAACATTAAGAAGAAAATTTTGGATGAAATTTGAAATTATTTGGAAAAATTTTTCCATTTTTTAAAATACAAATAATTTTCCTCTTAAAATAAACAGTAAAGTGTTCTGCATAGTTTAGAAAAAAAATTAAATTACATCCTCAGTAAGAGGAGGGAAAAAGCTTGGACACTGACCTAAGCGTTTTAACTGCTGTCAAATGAATTTAGAGATGTACTAATTCTAAAGCATTTAATGGTTCTCTGATAGTAAAGCTGTCAAATCTTTCTTGAGCTTAACAGCTCCTCAACTATATCCCTACCCCTGATTGGTAGGACATCTTTGATTTCTTTTTTTGGAGGTCTTTGGATCTGGGCGAGGAGGTGGGCATCCCCAGAATATGCCCAGGTTTTCGATAAAGACATTGCTTATCGCGTACAAAATTACATTGATGGCATTACTTAAGATTATTGGCGGTTCGAAAATTAATAATGGGTAGTTCCAGAAATAGGAAGGAGGATTAAAATTAATTTTTTATTTTAAAACCATTCAGACCGGGGCTGCAGAGCTTTACTGTTTATTATACCCCTAATATATTCATTTATGTTACCCCAATATTTTCAGTTTTTGGATAAATTATTTTTTTTACAAATTTATTTTAAAATTTGTCTTTGACAACATTAACAAACAAAAAAAATATTTTTTTAAATTTTTTTTATTATTTTATTTTTAATCTTTGAGCGGGGGAGTTATTATTACTCCCCTTTTTAATAATAAAAATAATTTTTTTTGTTGGATTATTTAATTTTTATGGATTTTTTAGAAAATCTTTTTTTTTCTCTTTTTATTCTCGTTAAAATACCCATTTTTTTGTTTATTTAAATAAACGATTAAATTTCAAAAAAAAATTTTTTTTACACGTTTCAGGGGAAAAATTTATGTGAAAAAATTAATTTTTTAGCAAGAGAAAGGAAGAATATTTAATTATTTGTTGTAAATTTTAAAGAAAATTATTAAGAATGTCTCGCCTATCAACTAGTCAAAAACAACAACATTCTACTAATAATTCTAATAATAATACAATTTTTCTTCGTGTCTTATCAGCAATTTTTTATGCAATATGTTCAATTACTGTTATTTTTGTTAATAAAATTTTACTTACAAATTACAGGTTTATTTTTAGAAAAAATAATTAAGGGGGGAGGGGGGGGGTGTGGAAATAAATTTTGTAAGGATTTGGGTCTTTCCACTAATTCTTGCAAAAATTTTTTGTCTCGTATAGAATGACAAAATTTGTTATAAGTCTTGGGGAAGGGTAGGAGGAAATCTCTATTTAGTAGTTGTAAAGTGATTAGCAAAACGCTTGCTAAAGTTGGGGTTATCAGAAGAGAGAAAGTGAAGTCAGCGCATAGGTGTTTTGACGGTGTAGCATCCGTACGTGATGAGCAAAAAGCCTCTTAGCAATAGTTTCCAGGAGTCGCAGTATCGTTGCTCGCTTGGGGCTAAACTTTAACTTCTCTCTTGTTAAACCGAACACCCTGGGACTTTTTAATCTCTGAAGGGCCAAATTAACCCAAATTTCTAATCAATTTTAACTTTTTCTTCTTTCAGATTTCCTTCCTTTTTGTATGTTGCATTTGGGCAAATGCTTACAACAGTTGTAATACTTTATTTACTTAAACGCCTCAAATTTTTGTCTTTTCCTAAAATGGATGTTTCCATCCCGGAAAAAATTTTTCCGTTGCCTATTTTCTTTGCAGGTTTTTTTTCAAAATAATTTTGGTTAGGGGGTTTGGCTCTTCTCCAGTTTATGCGTCCAAACGCAATTTTATACGTCCATTGAAAAGTTTATGCGTCCAATCATATTTTTATCATCCAATCAATGACGATAAGTCTATGATAAACTTCTTATTGGGCGCATAAACTGGACAAAAGCCGGGAGTTTCTATGGGAAATTAGAGGAGGGGAAATGCTAAAAGGTTAACTTTGCCTCTCGAAAGCCTTGAAGTCTTCCCTTCCTTATTTTTTATTTGTATTTTATAATTAAATAAAAACTTTAAAAAAAGGAGTTTTAATCTGTTTGGCGGACTTCGCCTCGCGGGATGGGTTTGCCCAACGATCACGTTTATTTAATTATAAAACCTTGGTCCTTCAAAAAAAATTTTTTCTTGCTGGTATCTTGGAAAGGAGTATTTTAATGATAAAATTCAGGTTTTCCGAGTTTTAGTCTAGAAACCGTTCCTGCTCCACCATAAATTTCAACTACCACTCGTTCAAATTTACAAAAAAAATTTTCTCTTTTATTTTTTCAGTTAATCTAATTGCCGGTCTAGGCGGAACCAAAATTATCAGTTTACCAATGTTTACAGTTTTAAGACGGTTTTCTATATTTTTAACAATGCTTTTTGAATATTTTATTCTTGGGTATTTATTTTTAAAAATTAATTTTCTGTCAATTTCCCTTATCTTTTACAGAATAATACCTACTTTTGGTGTTAAATTTAGCGTATTTTTGATGATTTTTGGTTCAGCAATAGCAGCAATGTAAGAAAAAAATTTTTTTTTTGATGTTAAAAATTTTCGTTAAAATTCCTAAAATATTTTTTGATTTCATAATGTCCAAATTTAAAAACGCTCAAATTTCAAAATGTCGAATCTAAGTCTTGATTAGAACTCGGCACGGGACTGGACTCCGTAAGGGATTTTACGCGATCCCGTCCCGGAATCTTGTATTTTAAGCGATGAACGGGATTTACGGGATTTTTTGAAAAAAATCCCGTTACGGGATCCCGGCAACGCGATTTTGCCGACCTCTAGTCTTGATATCTAATCAAATATTCTGCTAACATTCTCTCGATTAAAAAATTTTTTCTTTTAGGTTTGATTTATCATTTGATTCACTTGGTTATTTACTTATTTGTTTTAATAATTTTGCAACAGCTCTAAACGGTTTAAATTTTTTCGTAAATTTTTAATATGTTTATAATAAATTTAGGTGTTTATATGAAGAAGAAATTGAACTCCAAGGCTGGTTATTTTTTTTTATTTTAGAATTTTTTAAAAAATTTTCAAAAAATTGAAAAGTTCAAAATACCCAAATTTTCATAATTTTTTCAAAATTTATCCCTTAAAAAGCATTTAAAATTTCAACAAAATTTTTTAATTTTTTAGGAATTAGGTAAAAATGGATTGCTCTTCTACAATTCTTTATTTATGTTGTTGCCTTTAATTTGTTTTATTCTTTTAAATAATGAAGAAACTGAAAAGGTTTTTTAATTTTTTAGAGTTCGGAATGTTCCCTTGTTAGCTTGGCGAAGAAAATCAAAAAATTTTTTCGAAAAATTTTTTGCGGACAAGATTTGCGGACAAAATTTTTTGTCCGCAAAAATATTTTAAGCTCATTTTTATGGTTTTTTAAGTACAAAAATAAATTGAAATACGTAAAAATATTTTTAAAAATCCGCAGACTTTATCCGCAAATTCTGATAATTTCTTAAAAAATTTTTTTTCAAATTTTTAGTTGAGACTATATATCGATCAAGGCTATTTAACAATTCCAGTTTTACTCTTTTTGCTTCTTTCTTGTATTGGAGGTTTATTGTTAAATTATTCTGTTGTCCTGTGTACATCACACAATTCTGCATTAACTACTGTTTGTGTTGGGCCGATAAAGGTTAATTTTTTTAAGTTTTAAATTTATTTTAACGGGAAACCCTTTCTTTCCAAATTTTTTTAGACAGCTGCTAGGTAAAGGTTTCAACAAAAAATTTTTTTTTGAAATTTTTTAGTCAAAAATGGTTTTTAGTTTTGAGTTGCTTGTCTTAAGAAGGGTCCTCTACAGACTAAAAATCGGGATTCAACGAGATATTTTTTTTATAAATTTGAATGGGTCAGTCTTGCAGGATTAATCCCCGTTAATCCAAGGGTAATCCCGTTTGTTGCTGAAATTTTATTATAGAATAATTGGACGGTATTTCGGAAACTCTCTTACAGGTTCCCATCTCATGCCTTACTCTACTAAAAATATAAAGAATAAAAAAATTTTAAATCCGCAAATTTTGTCCGCAAAAATTTTTTGCGGACTAATTTTTTCTCTTAATTTTTTTTTTCAATTTTTTTAATTTAAAGAATATGTTTGTAACATATATTGGAATGATTAGCAGCGGAGATTATATATTTACTTGGAATAATTTTATTGGAATTAATATATCTGTTTTTGGGTCAATTTTGTATACTTATGTAACTTTTCGAACGAATGAAAGAATTATAAGTAGAACAGATATTGCTTCAATAAAAATAAAAGAAGGGGAAAGGGAAACACTTTTATAGAGAAATTAATTAATAATTTTTTGGAGAGTCAAGATTTTTTTTTTTAATTAAAAATTTTTTGGAGAGACAATTGGTCCCCGAAAATTCAGCTTTTATCCCCAAAATTAAGAAGAAAAAAATTTTTAGAAAGAAAATTTTGACAAAATTTTTTCTAACATTTGTTCCTATACATACTATACGAAGTTTTTGTATTTCCTATTAACTGTGTTACTATTCTTATTGTAAAAAACTAATAATAAAAATAATTAAAATTGCAGGTTACATTGTAGAATTGCAGTTTACCTCCTTTTTATATAGATACCGTTCAAACCATTTTCGAGGGAGGGGGGGGGGATATTTTCGAGCTGTTACGAAACAAATATATTCAATTGCCAACTCGGTCTTTCAAGCAGGGCTGGACGCAATCGAAAAAAAGATTCCGCAACTCGCAATCCGCAACTCGCAATTTTTTTTAAAAATCCGCATTCGCAACTCGCAATTGCGCCCAGCCCTGCTTTCAAGCCAACCATTTTAGCAAACAGTCTTGGGTTTGTGTGTCCAGGTTTTTGGCAATTTAGCACATATCCCCGGTTCAGAACCGAACAAAAAGTCGCATACATAATATAAATTTAATAAATAAATTTAATAAAAAGTAGAAAAAAGTCTAAAAAATTTCAATTAATTTCTTTAACTACAACTCTATTTCTGTCTATATTTGTCTGATTAATTAATCCTTCTAATACACCAATTTGGCTAAGTAATAAATTACGAATTGACAATTCTCCAACTGATTTATTTTGTTCCAAAACAATTATACTTAGTGAGAAAACAATTCGGAAGTCAGAATCACTGAAAATTTTGAAAAATTTATGAGAAAATTGGGGGAAAATACAAAGGATTTATGTTTCCCCAAATTTCAACTATAATTGAAATTTTATACCCGTCCCTGTCTCTTGCCTCCCTCCATTTTTTAGAACAAACACCCAAAGATGAGAAAATTTTTTTAGAATGCCAATGTCCAAAAATATGTTTAAAGATAGTGTAATGATGAAAGGAGATTTAGCTGGCTATGAAGTTAAAGCTGCCCACATGTACTAACAACATCAATCCCGACATCTTTTGACTGCCCTAACTCGACTTCATAGGTTAACCCTGTTTGTCTCTTCCAGACCAGGGCTGTGCGCCAAAATTTTCGCGTGGCGCGCCAAACGCCAAACGCCAATTTTTCAAATTTTAAAAACACGCCAAACGCAAAACGCCAAAAATCGGCCAAAATTAACGCCAAAACGCCAAACGCCAGACGCCAAACGCCAAAATTTTTAGAGTCTATAAAGACTCAAAAACCTCTTTTCATCTCATTTTAGCGCCGCAGGCGAAATTTTTTTCATTTTCAAGATTCCTAGAAGCTAGAATTCATTTTTTTTAACGCCGGTTGCGAAAATTTTGAAGTTTTTGAAAATTTTTTGAATTAAGTAAGACCAGGAAGAGCAGGCCCTAGCCAATGGGGGAGAATTCCTATCTCCCAAATGAGGAAAAGGAAAAAATTTGGGTAGAACCCCGTGAGATTAAGGTGGATATGAAGACAAGAAGTGGGTAATAAGAATAACATAGGTCTTGAAGAGAGTAAATGGTTGATGATGGAAGTATTAGTTTTAGATAAGAGCTCCCTACTTTAAGCGCCGCAGGCTAAAATTTTGAAAATTTTGGAAGTCCAAGCAGTAGATTTCTTTATTTTTATGCGCGGCAGGCGAAAATTTTGAGAATTTTGAAAGACTGTAAACAGAAAAATTTCCTTTCTCGATCGTCCCTTCTACCAATTATTTTAAAAAATTCCCATCATTAGGGGTGTATATTTCTGGCGTTTGGCGCGCCAAAATCGGAAAATCACGCCAAACGCAAAACGCCAAAAATCGGCCAAAATTAACGCCAAAACGCAAAACGCCAGACGCAAAACGCCAGACGCCAAACGCCATGACGCACAGCCCTGTTCCAGACCTACCCCAACCTACTAATTTAAATACTTAACTATACCTATTCTCTAATCTTTCCAAAGAGATGGTTGGATTCATATCGCGTAGAGAAGAACCTTCAAAAGTATTGGCAAGCTTAAAAATAAAATTTTTTTTCAAAAAATTTCTTCTCTTACAGCATTTAAAAGTATAGTTTTAGCTTGAAAATATTCAAAACTATTTTCATTTTCATAAGCTTTATTAGCTTGATCTATTATAAATAATTCACATTCAAATATTTTTGTAATAAATTGGGGTGGTTGAGAAGGTTGTAGAGAGAGTTGTTGGGGTGATGGTTGTGATGGTGGCATTTGTGAAGGTAAACGGATTGTTGTTGGGGAAGAATTATCTACGTTTTTTGGGGGATGGGCTGGGTCGTAGAAGAATACTGGAAAAATTAAAATTAATATACAGTAAGAACTACAGTAGGACCTTGTTATAAGATACCCTCATGAGGGTGAAAATAGTTCCTTATAATGAGAGTTTGTTAAATAGAGGGTATCATATAATGAGGTGTACATTACATAAAGGATACCCTATAATGAGAGTTTGTTAAATAGAGGGTATCTTATAATTAGGTGTACATTACATAGAGGGTACCCTATAATGAGAGTTTGTTAATTTTATAAGAGATTATTGAAAAGACTTGAATAAAAATATTTTTTGAACTTCTGCCTTAACAGTTTCATTTACCTATATTTTTTACATAATATATAAAAAAGGAATTAAACTTTTATTTAGGTATATTAAATTCTATCTTAGGTAACTACAGGGTGACACAAAAAGGATGTCCCACTTATTTTTCGTCATAACTTTATTCAGAATTAAGATAATGAGATAAAATAAAGATGATATTATAGAGAACTAAATGAAGAATAAGATATCAAAAATTTTTAGAATTTTCCGCATTCTACTTTGAGATAAAGTTGATGGCATGTGAAAAAAAAATTTCAATCCAGCACGCACCTTTTTTTGAGGAATTTTGCCTATAACTTTAGAACAGATTGCATGAATTACACAAAATTTGTATGGAATTTAGAGCAGTCTTTGGCCTATAGAAATTATAAAACAAAATTTTTTTTGGGTTAACGCTTAAAGAGATATTCGATTGCGCGTAACCCTGCCAAAATGAGGAAATTGCACTCCCCCCAAAACTGATTAACATCTACTCAGAGCCATCCATGTAAGAGTTGGAGTTTTCAGCTTTCAGATTCATTAGGCTTGCTAATAAGCTTAATTAAATTCTGTTGAGATCATCCCGGTTTGGCTTTTCATTGTTGAGATACAGAAAGTGAAATTTTGGGGGGCAGATTTTGATATAGTATATGTAAAATTGCATAACTTTCCCAATCCTTAATCAAAAATTTTTAATTTTATTTTATAATATAGAGAATTGAATGGGCTACAAAAAGAGTATAAAATTATTTAAAAATGAAAAGAATAAAAGAAGTTATAATGGATTGAAAAGTGGGACATCCTTTTTGTGTCACCCTGTAATTAGATTATGATAATTTTTGGGACGAGGATTTAGCGCTGATCCTCATAAATAGTAGAGCCCGGACGGACGGGTCGGTCGATATTCGGGTTCGATAGATATCGAAACCGAATATAGAAAAAATATCGTATCGACTCGAGCCTAATAAAAATTATGCTTAGCGATTTTATTGAGCTGAGTATGTTTTCGATTTTTAAGTGATTTCTGGTGATTAGAGTTTTAGTGATATACAAGTCACGTGTTGTTAAGTAGGGTCGTGTTTCGGATCGGGGTTTCAAAGAAGTCCAGTTTAAAAGTCATCGGCCGGGTCCATTAAAAGTTTGAATTCAGCCTAAAATTTTACAAGATCCTCCTCGTCACAACAATTATCCTAAGAAAATTCGAAAATTATTGGAAAAAATCTGACGTTTATCTGGGTGAGTGATACAAACGGGTTGACACAATAGTGAAGTTTAGAAGGTGAAACGAGTTACCCGAAACCCCTGACTTTTCCTCAATGCGAAGAAAGTTTTGATAAAACGACCCAATCTTGGCAAGATTCTGGCTATATTTTACAGTCAGATTAGACAGCAAAAAATAAAGAAAATTACCTCTCTTTGTAGCCAACAAAACAACAATAATAACAATTAAAGAAATTAACAATAAAGTAACAATAATTAAAGCAACCAAATAAATTATTTTATAATTTGGAGCTTCTGAAAAAGTTACTTGGTGGTGTAAAGATTCGTTTTGACGTTGTTGTTGTAAGCGTATTCCACTCCCAACAGGGTGGCTATTAATACCAACACCTCCACCCATAGATTGGTGGGGTTGGCGAGGGGCGGGGGTAAATACTGGAAAGACGGTAGATTCTCTATTTCTGCTGAAAAGAAATTTTGTTTGGAAATTCAAAAAAATTTTTGAAAATTATAAAAAAATTTTTGAAAAATTTTTCAAAAAATTTCGGCGCTGGTCTAGTTTATGCGTCAAATGAAAAGTTTGTCAGTCCAATCAAAATTTTATGATCAATTTTAAGGGGGCCAATCATTAATCCATAATGACCGTGAAAACTAAACATCTTGATCAACACTAACTTTTTTTTTATTTTTTGCAAGTTCAATAAAGGATCTGAAGGGATTAAGGGGGATAAAGGGGGATATAGATGGATTAAGGAATATCAGGATATTTGGAGAGATATCGGGATATCAGTAGAAATCCTCTTGATCTCATAATTTTTTTATTAATTTAATAATTTTTTAATCATAATTTTTTTGATTAAAAACTCATAATTTTTCATTGGACTCATAAAAGTTCATTGGGTGCATAAACTAGACCAGAGCCAAAATTTCTTAAGAATTTTTCAAAAAATTTTTTTTTTAATTTTAACAATTTTTGGGGATTTTTTACAGTCCATTTTGTTAAATTTCATAAAAGACAGATCAATGGATATACGTGGATTAATAATTCTTAGACAGTCCAAAATATCAACACCCAAAAAATCAACGCCCTTTGGAAGGGCTAGGGCTAGAAAATTTTTTTCTTAAAAAAATCAAACTCGAAACGATTATTATTCCAATCAGCCTGTGCCATTGATGGTCCAGCGCCAGTTTCAGTATCATAAGAAAAGGGTAATTCTTGTTGTCTAGCTAACACTACGGATGATAAATTAGAGCTTGTATTTGAGGAGGTTTCGCTTGCTAAAAAATTTTTTTGTTGAAATTTTAAAAATTAAGAAAGCAGGGGTTCGAATAAATAAGAGACAGGCATAGCCCCTCTCCTTCCCGAATATTCCAATTAAGTTGACTGATTGGATGTCATAAGGAAAAGCATTGAAAATTAGTAGTGGCATACAAGCGAGATAAAAACTCTGACCATTATGTAACTTTTTGAGGGAGGAAAAAATACGGGAGGGGGTTCAAAATTACCTTGGGTAACTCTTAAGGTAGTAAAAACAAATGAATTTAAGACTAGGGTTGTTTGGCAGTCGGTTAACCAAAAGCGAGACCCAGATATAGAAAAACGGGCATAACCAAAATAGGGGACGGGGGAATATAGGGGAGGGAAGGAGGACGTACATAGGACCTAGGCAAAGCTACCTGGACCTACCTAGACCTATCTACCTACGTACCTGGGACCTCAGCAACCCCTAATCTAGACTTCCCCTTTAACTCTAATTTGTAAGGAGGGGACTATAGGTGGAGGGGGGGGACGTACCCAGGACCTAGGTAGACCTACCTGGACCTACCTACGTACCTGGGACCTCAGCAACCCCTAAGTAGACTTAACCCCTTTACTCTAAAAAATCCAAATCCTTACAAGAATCAGTTTCCGAAACACTTTTCCTATAACCAACATTATTTGAATACATTAAACAAAACAATAAACATTTCAAAAAAATAAAGAATAAGAATTAATTTAAAAAAATAATTTAAAGTCTATATTTAGCTGCTTATTTAGTAAAAATAAGGAAAAAAAGGAAAAAGTCTCTAAATAAAAATATATTTTATTTTTCCCATTTAATGCGCAGTCTCTCTCTGTCACTAAAACAATTAGTCAAGCTAATCAAACATTTTTAAAAAATATTTAAGTACTTTTATTTATTAAATCCGTAATATTTTTATTAGTCAAATTCATTAGAAAAATTAATTTTAACTAAAATGAATATTCAAAAAAATTAAGGCCTTAGACTTGTGTACGGCATAGTTTGGCACCTTCGCTGTACTGATAGGACAGACACGGTAATTTTGGTATTAATGGTATTGGTACGGTATCCATCAACTTTCAAGTACCACTATAGTACCGATTTTTCTGTGCTAGGATTTTCCCATTTTTCTTGTATATTTCTTATAAAAAGACGGATTTTTGACCATTGGCCATCTGAAAATTCAAAAATTTTAGCACGTAGTGCTAAAAAATAAAAAGTAGGCTCCTCGGCCTCCAAAATTCTTTAAATTTTCATTATTGATTTTAGCCGTAATTCATTTTCAAGTACAATATATTCGGTTTACTGCAAATTGATCCTTAATCCCTCCAGACATATACCGATTTAAGGGCTTGAAGGATTTCAGTGGGTTATTTGAGGAGCAAGAGGATTAGTGGTAGTGTAGTGGGTGGTAGTGTAGTGGTAGTGTTCTTGAATTCAATTTTTTCACCCAAGTTCGAATCCTGATAGGGGAAATTAATTTATTTTAACACAATTTTAGTCTTCTATTAATTCTATGGTATTTATCCGAGTGTTTTAAGCCCAAAAAATTTTTTTTAAAGTTTTTTTAACTCTCTTAAATATTTATTTCCTTTTAAAGTCTCCGACTTTTAAATTTCTTGGTCAGCCTTGATATACACATGAACAGATGTGGAATTTTGTAGTTTTTTTGTGTTCTGTAAGAATTGCCTAGTAACGATGTAATTTGAAATTAAATTTTAATAATTTAATTTAAAAACATGTAATTTAATTTTAATAATTTTAAATTTTTCCTCTGAAAAAAGATTTTTAATTTAATTTCCCTCGATTTAAATTGCCATCTAGAAACGTATTGTAAAGGACATATGTTTCTCAAACCTAGTAGTTACTAAGACACGTAAAAAAATGATAAACATTTTAATGTTTCAACTTTTATTTTTTTTATTAAAATATTGTACATTATTTTCACGCTGTGGAAAATTTATTAGATAAGAGATGATATATCATGGAAAGGGTATATCATGGAAAGGGCCCAAACCGAAGCAGAGGTGGTCGGAATTCGATTTCCGACTTTTGAGCCATTCCGATTTCCGGCACCTTTGTCATTTTCGACCCACCTCCAGACCGAAGCACAATCGACTGTGCCACTATCCAACCTGATGATGGGTTGTGTTTAGGGTTGTCTGGAAATTCATAGGATATCAGAACCGAAAATTCAAATATTAAAAATCATCTACGAAAATTTCAGAATTGAAGAAATGAATATAACCCAATGTCTTGCCGCTGAAGAAGTAATACTCGATACAAAATATAATATTATACGAATATTAGCAACGATTTTAAGTATAATTGTTATAGTACTGCTTTTGCAAATTATTTGGTTCTACAAAACGAAGACGGTCAAATTACACACAAATCTAATTGTAAGATGGCTTTTTGATTTTTCTATTTAGGGGGTTCTTGGAAATCCAGCTGATATCCGAAATCAAACAGAAAAACCGAACCGGTCCAGAATCGTAATCCTAATTTTAACACTTTTAAGCAATTCTAAGCACTTGTAGAATCTTGTAAAATTCTATGGAGAAAAAGGAGGTATTCAAAAACTGAATTTCAGTTCTAGGGGAAGGAGAAAGAGTAACAAAAAGAAAGATGCAGAAATGTACTTTATTTTATCTGCTTTAATTGAATGAGGTACACAGATTCGCGTCGTTTTTGGGTGGGATACCGATTACATGAATAAGTTATAAAGTACCCCCCCCCCCCCCCCCCCCCAGAATAAGCCCCGGGTCTTATTTTAGAGGAAATACGTTATATCACATTTAAGTCTCTGATATCTAAAATTTACTTATGATTTTCAAAGATACTAATCTGCAATGTATTCTTCTTTTATGCAATGTATGTGCTGTCACTTATGCTTGAAGCTGTTATAAATTTTGTTAGTTTACTTTTTAAGGGGCACCCTAAGGTACCGAAAGCACAAGTACAGGAGAGTTGAAACTTCGTTCAGAACTGCCGAATCTGAGACGCCCCGGTATGGCTCGATACAGCTCATTGAGGCGCTTCAAACCATACCACGGCGTCTCGGGGTCAGCAATTTTGAAGTTATAGCTCGTTATAAATCAGCAGTACGTTGGGCTTGATTCACCTTGGTCTGCTCCCATACTTTTTAATTGTCATTCTGATAATTTTAGGTTGTTTTACTCACCTATTCAAATCCCTGTGATTGTTTAACCCAAGTTTGGTTAGTCTATTTGATACGAATTCCAGCCTTTATCTACAATTTTGGCTCTCCTTTATTTCACCTTGCTATAACGATTGAACGCGTTTTGGCTACAGTTTACGTCAAAATTTATGAAAATCAAGGGAAATTTTTTGGGGTTATTAGTACAGTTATCGTGTGGTTATTAAATCTAATGTTGGGTCTTTACCTTTATATAACGTCACAAATGGATACTGACACATTTAGCCATCCAATGGTTTATATACTACTAACAACTAGTTATAATTCCCAAATGATTATATACTTACACTATTTTTCCTTGTTTTTGGTGATAAGTATAGCTATAATTGATTATTATTTAATTCGTCGAAATCAAAAAATCAAATTAAATTTGTAAGTAAATTTACGGTACTATTGTGTGTTATCCCCCCCCCCCCCCATTTAATTCATCTCCTTTGTCATTCTTCCAAAAAATGTACACATAGGTCAAAGTGATCTAGGTTATGAGTTATCATCTTCTGAATTTACCAGTATTTATATTTCTTATGTGCTTTTTTAGAGTAGAGTTGGCCGGTATCGGGATTTAGAGAAAAACCCGGGATCGGGATTTTGGAATGGTGATCCCGATCCCGGATCCCGACACGGGATCGGGATTGGCCGAAATCGGGATCGGGATTTGGAATGGAGATCCCGATCCCGATCCCGGTCCCGATCCCGAATCGGGACCGGGATTAAAACATCGGGATCGGGATTTGCTAAAAAATTTTTTTAAAACTTAAATTTTTATTTTCTTCACATACATACGACTCAATATAATTCTAAAATTTCCATTGTGGTGCTGAACCATTGAGTTTAAGTCTTGAGTTTATTTACTTTGCGGTTCAGGGGTAAGTGTGGATAAGGTAATGGGGGGGGGGGGGCTAACTTAATCCCTGTAACTTAATCTTAATGGGGGGGGGGGCTAACTTAATCCCTGTAACTTAATCTTAATGGGGGGGGGGGGGCTAACTTAATCCCTGTAACTTAATCTTAATGGGGGGGGGGGGCTAACTTAATCCCTGTAACTTAATCTTAATGGGGGGGGGCTAACTTAATCCCTGTAACTTAATCTTAATGGGGGGGGGGCTAACTTAATCCCCGTAACTTAATCTTAATGGGGGGGGGGGCTAACTTAATCCCTGTAAATCCTCCGATATCCTTCTATACTCCAAATCCACCAATACTCCCCTCAACCCCTCTTGATCGCTCGATATCACACCAAATCACTCAATATTTCGGTAAAGTTTTAAGACAGCTGTGTTCAAATTTGCTTCTTTTGTGCGCCGCAGGCAAAAATTTTGAGAATATTGGATGTTCTTAAAAATTTAGGCGAAAAAAAATTCACTTTTTAGTGTTTAAAATAAAATATTTTAAGAATTTTAGAGGGTCAATATCTGATAATTACTCCATGTAAAAATAAAATAATTTTTAAAACAAAATTAAACTTATAAAATAAGTTATTAATTCTTTGTCCAGAGAATAGGAAGCGAATCGAGATTAAATCATTACAGACTTTGGTGAAGCCAAACACCTTCACCACTCGGCCAAACGCTCATAGAATGACTAGAGTACGAGAAGTACGAGCTCGTACTTTCTCGTACCAAGTACGAGAAGTACGAGCTCGTACTTAGGCCTCGTACCTCGTACTTTTCACTTTTTTGGCCTCGTACTTCGTACCAGGTACGAGTACGAGGTACAAGTACGAATTTTGGTACGAGCTTCGAAGCACTGATCAAGAAGCCAAATTTCTTCCCTTTTCTGCGGCGCAGGCGAAAATTTTTCTAACTTTCACGCCTCCCCTCTTCTGTTAACTTTATTTCACAGACTTCTAGTCAATTTATAAAATCGGGATTTTCTTCGGGATTTGATGCTTATCCCGATCCCGATCCCGGCTCGGGATCATCCAAAACCGGGATCGGGATTTACCTTTCGGTCTCGGGATCAGAAAAATCGGGATCGGGATTTTGGAATGATGATCCCGATCCCGATCCCGGTCCCGGCTCGGGATCGGCCAAAACCGGGATCGGGATATGTCTTTCGGGTTCGGGATCAGAAAAATCGGGATCGGGATTCAAAAAACCCGGGATAATCCCGCCCGATCCCGACCGGGATCCCGATCCCGGCCAACTCTATTTTAGAGTAAGGTTGGCGGATAGTTAGAAAACTTCGGATCTAGTGTTCGGCAAATGGATTTTTTCGGTAATTTTTTCGGTACCGATACCGAAAAGTACCGAAATTTTCTAAAATCTGTTCGGTACGGGTCCGGTATCGGGAGTACGGAAAATACCGACTTGGCATTTTCGTGAGTACCGCGGGAGTACCGAACACTACTCTTATTCATGTATGCTTTTTGTGGAGAAAGGAGAAGAAAAATAAATGGGAGGGAGGGGGGAGATAATACACGCATACAAATTTAAATCATCTAATAAAATTTAAAAGTTTCAACTCAACAACAAACTACAGTCTAAGCAAAAGCTATCAATCCAAACAAAATATCCTTTTAATGAAAATAATTTTCCCTCTTGATTTTTTTTATTCTTTTGTTTTTGGATTATATAGTATTCTAGTAAACTTTATACGTTATAAACGTGAAGAATATGGCCAACTTGTTTATATACGATCATATGAAGGCATAAGTCTAGTAAAATATTTTAAATAATTTTAAAATCATTAATAACGTATAAAAAATTCCAGAAAATAGTAGGGTAATACTTAAGCTTAAAGAATGTATTTTTTCCTTTCCAAATTTTTTCCTATATATGTACAGAATGGTCAGACATTATCCTTTCAAAATTTTGAATACAATAAAAAGTGATTATTTTCATTGGGGTGGAAGAAATGAAAATTTGAATGGAAAAAGAGATGGAACAAAGGAAGTCTGACCATTTTGTACATTATATAGGGAAAACCTGGGAAGGAAAAAATGGGGACTCTAAACTTAAATACATATTACCAATAGTACTGAGTATGGCCGGTATAATAACAACATCTCGGCAATCTGAGTCGAATGGTGCCAAACTCTTCCATATCGGAAACGCCTGTGGACCTAGATATAGGTCGCGAAAAAAGGATGGACATTTCTGGATAAACTATATGCATATCAGGAAAGGCTTATAATGACGGACATATGAGACAGACATTTTAGGATTTAAAAAATAAAAAAAATTTAGAAATCAAACTTTATATTTTGATCAGAGGTGGGCTGGAACAGTCCGAGGTCGGAACTCGAAAGTCGGAATTCCGACCCACCTCTGATTTTAATGAATGCAAGGGCATAGGCTTTTCGAGAATATCAGTCATGATAAGCTGTCCTCATATAAGAACCCCTAAATGTCTGTCTGGGAAGGTCCTTGTCTAGCCCCCCCTCCCAACAAGATATATTAAGCACCTTTTGGAGATTACAAATTAAAAACAAAATATAATTATTAGTAGTATCTAACCCATTTTTATAACATTATTAATTTTTATAAAAGCCGGTTTTATAACAAAAAATAAAAAAATAAGAACAAAAATGATTCCATCATAGCTTAAATACCACCATTAATTACTTACGGGTTGTTAAGGGTTGCCACTTAAAAAATTAAAATGGTAAAAATTAAAAAAATTTAAAAAATTTCACTTAAAATCCCCACTTAGAAAATCAATTAAAACCCCACTTAAAAAATTTTAAAAAAATTTAAAAAATTTAAAATTTTATAAAAAAACCCCCACTTAAAAAATCAATTAAAACCCCACTTAAAAAATTTTAAAAAAATTTAAAAAATTTAAAATTTTATAAAAAACCCCCACTTAAAAAATCAATTAAAAACCACTTAAAAATTTATAATTAAAAAATTTAAAATTTTATAAAAAACCCCCACTTAAAAAATCAATTAAAAACCACTTAAAAATTTATAATTAAAAAATTTTAAAAAATTTTACTTTAAAACCCCACTTAAAAAATCAATTAAAAACCCCACTTAAGGACCCCACCCCCACTTAAAAAACCACTTAAAAAATTTAAAATTTTAAAAATTTTCTAATTGAAAAAATTTAAAAAATTTCAAAAATTTTCAATTAAAAAACAACAACCATTTAAAAAAGGGGGGGGGGCTGTTAGAGTTTTATTTAAAAAATAATTTTTATAAAAAATTATCAATTTATTAATTAAAATAAGGGATAAAAAATATTAAAAATTTATAAAAAATAATAATTTAATATTAATTGAATAATAATAATAATCTATTAATGAAAAAATTTATTAAAAAATATTAAAAATTTATAAAAATATAAATGCAATATTAATTTATTAATAAAAATAAATTTAATAAAAATAAATTTAATAAAAATAATATAAAAAATTTAAAAAATATTAAAAAATAATATTAATTTATTAAATAAAATAAGAAAATAAAGAAAAATCGAGAGCTTAAATACCACTGAATTTCGAGGAGCATTAAAGCACGATCAAAGTACATTGAGTGTTTAATGGACGATATGGGGGGGTTAATGGGGGAAGGAATAGAAGGGATGAGTAAGCGACTTAAGTGAGAATGAAAGGTTAATTGATTTTTAATGGGTTTTATAATTAAGTGGGTTTTATTACACAATACATTAAAGCATTAAAAATAAATTAGGGGTAGAAGGTAGATAAGGGTCGATCAAAGTACATTGAGTTCTCTAGTATAAAAACTGGTGAGTTTTCCGCATTTACATCAGTTTTAAAACATAATCCTCAGAGCGATAACAAGCTCCAACCTTCCCTTAGTTCATTAAATTTATTTTTATAAAAATTATCCAAGATTTGCTTATCTCATTAAATTATTTTTATAAAATTGTATTGTAATTTATTTCATATAAATTTTAAATCCTTGTAAATATAAAAAATAATTTTTATAACGAGAATTTAAATATAATATTTTAAACTACGAAACTACGAATAATATTTTAAACTACGAATTTTTCGTAAACAACAAATGGCAGAAAAAAAGACAGCCAAAATGCAAGGCAGGGAATAAAACATTTTATGATAATAACTCATAAATGCATTTATTTTCTGAAGGTGGTGATGAACATGAGCAAAACCGTCCCAACAGCGGAAACAGCTGTGACAAAGGTAAGTAAAGGCTCAATTATTGGAAAGAATAATAATTCAGAAATTGATTTTTTACTTAAGGTGATGAAATTGAAGAACTTAGTGCAATTGAGCTCGAAGAAATCCGTGGCTTCATACGAGAGCAAAAAAGGAAGAAAAACGCTGTAGAAGTACGCCGCAAACGCTCTTTAACTACGACTTCAAGCTCTGGGAAATCAGGAGTTTGTCATCCACCTGTCCCAAAGAAAACAAAAGCACCTACTAAAAAGGTAAGATTAGTAAAAGTTTATTAAAGATTTGCAGAAGCAGGTTGGTGAGAAATGGTCAAATGCCATAAACAATGATGAAGAAGAAGAACAATCAGATGAACCCGATAAAGACGAAATAATTGATCTAGGAAAGGATGAGGAAGAGTATAAACTACTTCGCCATGAGCAAGAAGAGAAAAAAAGTAAGTATTGTTTTTTAATTAACAAAATTTTGTTATAGGATATTACAATACCATTCCGCAGCAACTGCTAGTGCAATCGGATATGCTAAAAAATCCCAGAAGAGGGATTTTTGTCCATCAGTGTAATAATTGTAAGGAGAAACAGATGCAGCGGGAGGAGTATCTCTTCAGAGGTGGAGCAAGCGGTATATTTGTGCTCACTATTGAAATATGCGGTGATGATCTGGATAAAAATATAGCTATTGCGGACTTCTATGGACAAAACTGGGGTAGGAAATAAAAATAATTATATTATAAAAATTTAAGGAGAGAGTGCAATCGAAAAGAAAGAGGAATACGAGGAAGGCGACTCTCAAACAAAAACATCTTTTGAAAAAGGTAATTTAAAGTGAGTATTAAAAATAGTTTTTTAGTGGCAGGTGTTCTGTATTACACACGAGGAAATAGTTGTCAAAGTGACGGAGATAAAAAACTACTGCGCTACAAATACGCATGGATAATACATCAAGTTAAAAGTACATAAATTCTTATTAAAAATAATTTTTAGTGCAATAAATGCGAATTAATGCAGAAAAGCCAAGCTCGTGACTTGTTTCTACAAAAAAGTGGCCTGGCGTATGATAGAGGCACAATGTATACACTCAATTTCATTGTAAAAAAATTATTTGTGTCATAATAATATAAATTTTAGTGTTGCTCAGGATGCCGCGTTATGAACCGAGAGTTCCATGGAATGATAAATAAGAATTTTAACAATTTTTCTAAATGATTTAGTGTCGATAAAATGTAAAAAATAATTAAGCTATAGCTATTCTGTTTTATTCAATTCATTATCTCTGAAATTTTGTCTATTTTTTATATTCATTTTAAACAATATTTAAGAAATAATCAATAAAGATGGCCCATAACATTGAAAATTACTTCAGAGAGGACTCTATTGAACAAATTCGAAGTAATCGTTTCAAAATCGGAGTCTTCAGGTACTTTTAAATATAGAAAAAGAAATAATATTTTCATTCTTAGGGCTTCATTTACAGTGATTAATGCTGACGACGCTCCACAAGGACGAGAAATGTTGTTAGAACAACTCATTGACCACTTTTATGTTCGTGCATATCGCGCTGCAGGAGCAAAATCTCAAAAGTGTTCAATTATCATTCGAAGCGCCGTGTTGGAAAGACCTATTCAGGTGCCATATCGAGGGCTTGCACAGAACACACCTCAGGTAGTTATGGAACAGTTCGACACTGTTGATCAAAGCGGCCAGCGTATGGGAAGACCTTCTATTTACAGCCAGCCAATTAATATCGAGGTAAATGTTCCAAAATTTATAATCTAAAATTTATAGATTGTTATGGGGCCGTCTCATGAAGAGGCACTCAGATTGTCGCGCATTGACAGAGAAGGAAGTGGAAGAAAAAAAAGAGAAATGGACCACGGAATCGATGTGAATAATCTTATTCCCGTAAGAAAAAGTATTTGAATATTAACAAATTATTTTTAGGTTAAAAATGAGGATTTACTGCCTCCTTTTAATCGCCATTGTTTGCTTTTGGCTGTGCAGCTTACAATATTATATGCTACTAAACCAAACACACCAGTATGCAATGTTAAATTTCAAAGATTAACACAAGGATGTGGAGAAAATTCAAAACATCAGAGGACACTTCTGATAAAAGATATGCTTTCTAAAATGAAAAAACACAAAATTCCATATCCTATGAATGAGAAAATATACAACGTCGACGAACATGTGCCTCTTGTACAGAAACTTTTGGATATTCAACACCCGGGACAATACAGATTAGCTATTTTTGGAGAAAGAGGCAACGCAAGACCTATCTGGAAGGGTAAAAAACGTGCTCGCAATGAACTGTGCCTCTACTTAAAAGATGAGCATTTCAGCGGCATTAGAAAATTGAATACTTTATTCGGAACTAATTATTATTGTCTTGATTGTGAGACTACTTATAACAAGAAGAAAAATCACCGTGCAAAATGCCTAGCAAAATGTCCACGATGCTGCGGGATGGGAATAGATTATCCGTGTGCAGAAATTGAAGGATATATGAAGCATTGCAAAGATTGCTGCAATATTTTCAGAAACCCAAAATGTTTCCACGAGCATATTATGAGGAACATTTGCAAGCTTTATAAGAGGTAAATTTAAGTAAATAATAAATATCAAAATTATAGGTGTTTGGATTGCGGCCAAATATATCGATCAAACAAAAAGCAAGAGTCAGATGATGAATCAGATGTGAACGAACATGTTTGCTATTCTCGATTTTGTTCACATTGTCATTCAATTCATCGGACAGAAGAACCGTGTTATGTCCAGCCAATCGTCCCAAAAAAACAAAAGGATTATATACTGGTGACTTTAATTAGTATAAAAAAGACAAAAAATTTATTAAGGTTGTTTTTGACTTTGAATGTTCTCTAATTTCTCCTACTCGAAATGAAGATGAATGGCTGAGACTAGGAGTTATTGCGAGAGGAGGCATACCTTCAAACGATGAAAATTATCAATTGCATCATGTTAACTGTGTATCGGTAAGACGAGATAAGCATAAAAACTTATTTTTAGGCTATGATTCTATGCTCGCGCTGTATTAATGAAGATAAACTTTGGAAAAACGAATATTCTATAAATTGTAGTATTTGTGGAATAAATCGAAAACGAATATTTACCTGGACATCAGCAAACTACGTTAATCCATTAGTAGAATTTATGGACTGGTTAATTAATGGTCTTGGTAAGGAAAGAACAATTGCGACATATGCAATTTCGCATTACGGAGGGTATTTCCTATTTTGAATAAATTATACTTAGTAATTTAGGCGCTATGATATGCATTTATTATTGGGAGAATTAATGAAAATAACAGGAATAGAGCCTAATATCACAAGATCAGGTAATTATAAGTTTTATAAAAATTTAATTGATTTTCTAGGCAATAAACTTTATGAGGTTCTTTTAAAAAGAACAAGAGCTGTCTGTCCGAGAATCTCCTTTCGCGATTCATTCAACTGGATGGCTCTAAAATTGGAACAATTGCCAAAAGCTCTTGGATTGGAGATTGATGAAGGAGGGAAAGCTTTCTTCCCTCACGGATGGAACTTCAACAAAAACATGAATATAAAACTACCTGGCCTTCCAGCGAAGGAATATTATTATCCTGAATCAATGGGGAAAGAAAGAAGGGCAAAATTCGAATCTTGGTACAGCGAAAACATACAATTTCCTTTTTGCTTGGCGGAACAGATTGGGCTTTATTGTGAGCAAGATGTCCGAGTTCTAGCACATGCTGTTATAAAATTTCAACGTCTATTTTTTGATCTCGCCCCGCACCCGTCAAAACGAGATGATGTTTTATCATCATCGCTCACTTTACCTAGTGCTTGTCTTCGTCATTTCTGTAAGCTAAAACTTATTACATTTTACATTTTATTTAAGGCATAAACTACTTGAAGCCTTTGGAAGTAGGGATTATTCCAGATAACGGTTTGTAAATTGAAGATAAGTATATAAGAAAAATTTAGGTTATCATCGAAATAGCAATCAATCGGCAATTGCTCTCAAGTATATGCAATGGTTGGAACATGAAACAGGATCTCAAGTACAACATCAAAATAGTGCAAATGGAGAATTTAGACTACGTCTTTCAAATGGTGAAGTTCTAAGACTAGACGGATATGTACGCCGCTCACCTGACGACGAGGATATTGCTATAGAATTTTTAGGTTGTGCGTGGCACGGACACAAATGGTTTGTATTTCTTTTAAATGAATTTAGCAAAATAGTTTAAGCCTTTATAAGCCCAATGATATTTGTTTAAATGGAAAGACCGCTCTTTATAATCGTGATAAAATGAAAGAAAGAAGAAGACATATTCAAGAAGCAGGAATGCGCCCGCTTATGGTTTGGGAATGTACTATTAGGAAAAAGTTGGAAGAAAATGAAGATATGGCCTTTTTCTTCAATGAATTGCCAGATATTGGTCCACTTTTTCCGAGAGACGCATTTCATGTAAATATTAATTTAAAACTATTAATTTACAATTATATAGGGTGGAAGAACGGGTCCTCAAAGTTTAAAATGTGATCTGGAAGAATCGGGACAATCGAATGAATATGAAATTACCTGTTACGATGTTGTTAGCCTATATCCAGCAGTGAATTTCTATGGATATTATCCAATCGGTAAATAATTTTTAGTAACAAAAAACAAATGATTAGGTCACCCTGAGGTGATTCAACTCAATAAAGCTGTCGATTGGAGACGTGCAGATCAATTGTTTCCGTATCGTGGAATTTTTAAATTGTTTATTATTCCTCCTGATGATCTGTACCTTCCTGTTATTCCTGAAAGAATTAATGGGAAATTGGTTAGTTTTAAAACTTTTTTTGACACAAAAATTAGGTTTTCCATCTATGCCATCAATGTGCCATTGAAGCTCCAACTGGTTTTCCTTGGAGAATGAAGTATGAATATTCTCAAAAATTGGGAAGTGATCTCTGCACACATGATGAAAAGAAGAGAGGTTATGTCGCAACAGTCTGTACTGTAGAATTAGAACTAGCGTTGAAAAAAGGTTATCGAGCAACATGGATTTACAGTGTATATCATTGGGAACAATGGACAGATAAACTGCTGCGTCCTTATGTGCAAGATATGATGAAACTTAAGATTGAAGCAAGCGGCTGGCCTAGCGCCGTTATTGATCCTACAAATATTAACAACGAGGAAAAGCTTAAACAGGAATTTTTAATGAGAAATCAGCAAAAATATGGGATAAAATTGGACAAAAAGAAAATTGCCCGAAATGAAGGAATGCGGTACATGGCTAAGAGCTGCAATAATTCCTTGTTTGTTTCTTACTCAATTCATAAATAACAAAAATTTTAGGTGGGGACGCTGGGCTCTCAGATGCAATTTATCGAAGGTAGAAAAATTAAAAAATAATTTTTAAATTAATTTAAAGGATCTTATCACTCGATCACCCGTTGAATTACATGAAGTACTTAATGATCCTAAGTTAGAAGTCGGAGCTGTGGAGATGCTTGCTACCGATCTATTCTCCGTTCCTTACCAATCAAAAAGGGAATTTGTTCGGCCGCACGACAAGTATAACATTGTGATAGCTCTTATAACTACAGCAACAGCTCGAGTTTTCCTATATGACTATATGGACCAGATATTCAACGACCCAGAGTGTAAACTACTTTATACTGATACGGACAGCTGCTATATTGTTCATCCAAAGGGAAAAGCTCCTCCGTTCCAAGTAGGAGATATGCTTGGAATGATGAGTCGAGAGTATGAAGATAATCAAATTGTATCAATTTACATTGGAGGTTGCAAACAGGTCAGTTTTACTTTTTAATACATTAATTTTTCTTTAATAGTACGCGATGAAGATGCGCACGAAGAGCGGGGAGATAAAATATGTAGTTAAATGTCGCGGATGTTGGGATAGCGCGGATTCTCCTCTTGACTATAATGAATTAAAGGTAAAATTATAAATATGGCATTAACAAATATTTTTCAAGAAAATGGTCAATGCCTATGGCAAGGATCAGGATCCAATTGTACTTGAAAGAACACATTTCCGTCCAAACTGGCGCAAGGGGGAAGTCTCAACACGCTCGCAGAAACGGTATAATTAAAATTTCTGCTCGGAAATAAATTATATTTATAGACGCTACGCGCCAATTTACGACAAAGGAATTATCGATGATAAGCTCGATTGTTACCCTTTTGGATATAGAGGAACACCCATTTCTAATCCTAATGAATAAAATTTTAATAATAATTATTTATTAAATTTACGTTTGATATCGTCTATATTTTTTACGATGTATTAATATTTTTATAAATTTTAGAATTTAGAGCAATGTTCAGTGATCCGGATATGGGTATGCTTATTTTTTCTATTCAATTTAATTTTTAAATTTTAGAAAATCTTTCTGGCCAGTTTACGAAATTGAATGTAAATCAAGAACCTCTGTGTTATAATTCACATCCTCCAACAGAGATAATTGGAAAAGAAGGACAGAAAATATTTATTTTTCAATCGTCCCGGCTATGTGGATTCAGTAACAGATTCCCATCACGATTCTCGGTGCTTGGAATAAATTTTACAACAATGGAGAAATATTTCACATGGCAAAAAGCTCGTTATTTCGCAGATTTTGAAATTGCTGAACATATTCTTCAACTACAAAATCCTGATCAAATATGCCGCATTGGACTTCGTATTCGAGGATTTAAAAGTGATGAATGGAATAAAGTGCGGGATAAAGTATTTTTAATACAAATGCCAAAATAATAAAATTCCTAGATTATGTACATGGGACTTTGGGCAAAATTCACTCAAAATGTGCAACTCTTTACGCAACTTCGTGAAACTGGCAATGCATTGATAGCTGAAGCGACTGAAGTTAATAAATATTGGACAGCTGGTATTTGGTCTTCGGATCTTCATCGCTTAAGTGATCCAAGTTCATGGGATGGCGACAACAAATTAGGAGTTTTGTTGATGGAACTTCGAAAAGAAATAAACGAATGTATATTTTAATTTTTCATAAAAATTGAAATTGTTTCAATAATTTGCGGATAAACTTTTAAAATACATTCTTCGTTTCTTGCCCCTGTTATTATACATTTTCCCGAATTGAAGAGCAAAACAACAATTCTAGAATCTCTTATCCTTAGACACATTCCAGGAAATATTTCTTGATTAAATGAAATGTGTTTTTCAAACAATTCAAAAGGCACAATCCTCATAGTGTCATAGAGTGCTTAAGATAGTTTTTTAATTAAAAAATTTTAAGTATTACCTGGGAGGTTCAGTGTTTTAGGAAACTTAAATGAAGCAACAACGTTTTGGATCTTAAATTTATCGATTGCGATTGTTGTCTCCTTTAGCGCATTAGCTATTTGTTGGACAAATATTATTGTAGCCTCCTTTGCCATCGAAGAAGATTTCGTCCCGACACAAACAAGTCTTCCATTTGAAAATAATAATGCTGTAGCACGAATAGGCTCAAAATTCTTAATAATTAGGGCTGAAAACTTCTTTGGGTTGTAATTGGAGTTTTTAATGTTTTTTGAAATAACTTCAAGATCTTGAATCTCTTTTAGTAGCGTGACTGTTGAAACTACGTTCTGAACTTGTGGTTTATCCATAGCAAAAAGTCCTTAATAAGTGTCTTAGTAGTACAGTCTAAGCATAACCCACTAAACCACGTTTTAAGGACATAAAAAGTTCTTAATATATGCCTAAATGGTCTTATCCTATATTTTCCAAAGCTAATTTCTTCACATCCATAACTAGCTACCATTACAGGTATTTTAGTTTTGGATGTAATGAGATTAGCATTAGAGAACATAGCATAATACCACTTAACCATACATCAAGAACTGTTGTATTAATATAAATAGACCTTATAAAAATATTAAAAGTATATAACAATGTTTCAATCGCCTTTTACAATGATTATTTCAGGAGCTACGGGTAGTGGGAAAACTCAATGGCTTCTTAAATTTCTTAAAAACTGCCAGGTGCTTGTTGATCCTCCTCCAAAACACATATTATACTGTTTTGGAGAAATTAATGAGACCATCTTTAAACTTAAACAAATGGGAATTACGACTTATAATGGAGTGCCAGACCCTGAACTAATTAAACAACATCAACTTCTTGTACTCGACGACCTTATGTTAAATATTGGGAATGATTTTCTTGATCTCCTTTTTACAAAGGGCTCTCATAATTGGAATGTGAGTATTATTTTTGTTACACAGTCTCTCTATGGACGGAATATTAAAACTGCTAGAGCCAATGCGCATTACATACTCTTGACAAAAAATCCACAGGGATTATTGCAAGTAAGAACAATGGGGGCGCAGCTATTTCCAAAAAAGTTAGATTATTTCCTAGAGGCTTATCGTGATGCAACTTCAGAAAGATTCTCGTACCTTTTGATAAATATGCATCCCAATGCTGATGAGCACCTCCGGCTTTCTACGAATATATTCCCAGGTGAAAAACAGTGTATATATTTACCCTTATAATATATTATAATAACAATGACGCTCAATTATAGCCCATATATTCGCGAAAATTACCAATTTCTTCAACAATTAGCCAAGACTAGTTCGGATAAAAAGAAAAATTTGATAATACTAACAGCTAGTGCTGATCAAATTTTATCCATCGTTGAAATTTGCGCCAACGTACTAAAACATAATTTTATACTAAATAGGAGACAAAGGCAGAAGCTAGCCAAGTTTGCGGATTTTTATCGCAAAATTTCTAGAACAAGAACAGAAAAAAGCGCTCGAAAACGTTTACAAGAGGGAGGCAGCGCAGCACTCGCAGCAATACTCATACCTATACTAGGTGCCTTAGCCGAACATATCATACATAAAATTACGGAATGAAGCACACAAAGAAAATGATAATGATACCGGAGATTGAATATCTTACACTACTTAACATGATAAAAGGTAAATCTGATTTTATGCACACTGAGAAAGCACAAACTGACGCTATGATAAAGGATATTCTCGAAGATCCAAAGATAAATGAAGAAACGCGTGCTAAAAAATATAATTTATTGTATAATCAAAGACGCCAATTAAAACAAAAGATAGAAAACCGTCCTCACAAAGTAATAATTCAAGATAATGCTGTACCTGATTTAGTTCCATATCTTGAGAGTAGTAAACCAATAAGACCTATTGATGATTTTAAGAAGGAAGAATTAAATACGCCTGTGAATAAAAGAACATATTCAAGAAGAGTATCACCTTTTAAAGGAATTATTTCAAAAAGGTTCGCTGACAATCTGGAAGAATACATAGGCCAAAACAGAGAAAAATTTTTAATTCACGATGATGGGACTTTTGACACAAATGTTCGCGGTAGAAGTATTAAGGAAAGTAACTTTAGTCATGTCATTGAATATATTACAGGTGAAAGACCGACTATATCTAAAGGATTCAGTTTCCTTTTTGGAAGAATTGCTAAAGATCCGCTAGTTAAGGAGATGATTCGTGCATCACGTGAGGAAGAAACAGCATCAGATGAGAGTAGCAGTATCCAATCGGGAAGAGGAAAAAAGAGGAAAGTTGTGCTGGTAAGTATAAATTCTCCGAAAAAGAAATTTGTACCAAAAATATGGGAAAAACTCTAGAAAAACATTTGAAACAAGTTTATTATTCGCTTAACTCGCCAGCCTCTTATGCAGGAATTCGTCGTGTTTATGAAGAGGCGCGTCTTAAGTTTCCCAAGCTAAAAATGAAGGAAGTGTATGATTTCATGCATAAACAACGTGTATATACTATGCACTACCCTGCAAGAAGACGTTTCTCACGACTCACTACAAGACCTAGCGGTCTTCATACAGATTGGCAGGGTGATTTAGCAATATTTGATAAGCTTGCTTCACAAAATGAAGGATATAAATATTTACTAGTTTGCATTGATGTATTGAGCAGAAAAATTTTTGTCGCTCCTGTTAAATCTAAACATGCTGAGAATATGATAGAGGCATTCGAAAAAATATTTGCCGCAAATAAAGGCATTCTTCCACATAGACTTTATACAGATCGAGGCTTAGAGTTTCAAGCCAAGAAAATGCGAGATTATTTCGACTCTAAAGATATAGATAAGCGTGTTGTTTTTAGTCCTGATGTTCATGCTTCAATGGCCGAGCGTGCTAATCGAACAATAAAAGAAAGACTTTATCGTTATTTTAGCCAGAAAAATAAACTTCGTTGGATAGACGACGTTCAAACTATTATTGATGGAATAAATGCAAGTGTAAATCGTGTAACAGGGGTAACTCCGAATTCTGTAAACTTTAAAAACGCTAGAAAACTTTTCGAGAGGCTATATAAGGAAAATTATAATCACGCAGGAACAAAACAAAAACTTAACCCTGGACAAATTGTTAGAATCGCTAAAGAAAAAGGAAAATTTGAAAAAGGATATTTTGCCAATTACACTGACGAGCTTTTCCGTATTGTTACTGTTAACGATAGTCGCGTCCCTACTATATATCGCCTCGAAGATTTACGCGGAGAAAAAATTGAAGGAATATTCTATCTCGAGGAATTGGTTCCCACATCTCTAGATACCACGCACAGAATAGCTGAAATATTGAAAACACGTAAAACTCGCGAAGGATTAAAACATTTTGTTCGTTGGATAGGATATAACGATACACATAATAGTTGGATTAAAGATACCGATATTGTACGATAATGGATTCCTTTTATGTGGTTTTGCCATCAAACACTGAAGATGTTGACGGGAATACCACGTCAAAATTCACAGTTCGCATGCCTGATACTCTTGAACTAGATTCAACCTGGACAGTTGCTCTATCGAATATTATTTACCCATTTTCATTTGCTTTACTTGATGACTCAGAAACAAATGAATCAATAACAGTATTTAGAACATATAAGGATGAGGTTCGCTCAACACGCATTGAAATACCAGATTTATTCTTTTCTTCTGAAGCTGCATTAGAATCAGCATTAAATTCGTTTTTATTAGACGTTTGGGAAAAAGAACTTGAAAAAATACGCTTAGAAGAAGAAAATGAAGAAGCAAAGAGAAAAATCTATGGAGGTTTTTTTCGACGGAGAAGAGATGCTGATAATATGGAAGTTACAGAATATGGCTATCCCCCAGAATACCAGAAGAAACTTCTCGATCTAAACAAAATTCAATTATCTGATCCTCGTTATCAATGGGTCTCCGTTCATCATGACCTAACTCACAATCGTTTTTGGTTTTGGTTTCAGGGTAATGTAAAATATATTCAATTAAGTAAACAATTAGCTTATACTCTTGGATTTGATTCTCAAACAGTTTACTCTGGCCATGTTGCAAAGTATATGCCTGACATTTCAGGAGGAGTCCGACAATTATTAGTGTACGCACCAAAATTAGTTGAGAATAGCATTATAGGAAACGTAACCGCTCCTCTTCTAAGAGTTGTAAATGTCAGTGGTAAACCTGGAGATAGCGTATCAGAAGTATATATGACTGAACATCATCACCGTTTACAAGGTAAAAGACATCCTGATATAACTATAGAAATTAGAACTTTGACAGGGAAACTCGTAAAATTCCATTGGGGTAATTGTATTATAACATTACATTTTCAACGGTCGCTATTTTGAATGACCCACGTAGCTGTTGATTTGGATAGTATTGACTGGGAACCCTTCCTAAATTCCCAAGAAGGAGGAGGGTTGGCAATTAAGGACAGTTCTCCTTACTTTCAAGGAACACGATACCAACGAGGCTTTGGCTTGTTTGGTACTGTTGGACGTTTTCTATTGCCTATTGTCAAGAATCTAGCGACTACTGCTGGACAAGAAGCAGTAGCTGCGGGAAGAAACGTACTCGAAGATGTTGCACAAGGTAGATCTATTAAGGAAGCACTGCAACAACACGGTAGTGAAGGTTTACAAAAGGTAGGCAAAAAGCTGCAGCAATGCGGGAAAGGCAAGCAAACAACCAAAAAACGTCGTTATAAAGACCAATTAAGTAGTAGTATATAAGTGTGTTACCTAGAATTTTATCGCAACAATGACTACAATAAAGAAAATAGATAAGGATAGTGAAGAAGGAGTTGATAATAGAATTACATTCTTTTCTGTTCCTGCTACAAATGTAGGAATTCAGCGTTCAGCATACAAGGAATTACTTCCTCTTAATGCTCTCAATCAGTCTGCTGGACCTTTTATTTTTCGTTACTTTGGTGACTCTCTCTATCTTGATTTAAGCAAGACTTATTTCCACTTGAATTTATCACTTGAAAGAAAAAACGACGAAACTGGTGAGTGGGTTCCAATTACAGACGGTTACGGCGATTTCAAGGGGGATCGGTTTATTAGTGTTGCTCAATATCTAGGACTTACATGGATTCGTCGTCTGACTCTTTCTATTAACGGTACTCAATGTTTTGACTCAGGCATCCACTATGCATACAGATGTATAATTCTTCATGAACTTGGTGCGGATCGTGAAGTAAGTAGGGGTCTGTATGAGGCTTCACTTTATTACAAAGATGCGTTAGATAAAGATGATTTTGAAGGCGCAGGATTTAAATCTCGTCTTTCACGTTTTTCTAAAGGTAAAGTTTGTCGAATGATTTCTCATTTAGATTATGATTTCGCGCGGCAGAATCAGCTATTAGTTCCACACAGTGACGTTATATGGACCATCTATAGAAATTCTGACGAGTTTCTTATTCATGCGCCCAAGTATAGAATAATACCACCGAATGCGGCAGGTGCAGAATTTGTAAATAACACTCATACTTACCGTTTACGGCTTCATGATATGAGAATTTATGTGAAGCAAGTTGACTTAAGTATGTCGCTGAATAATGCAATTGCTAGACATTTGGAACAAACTCCCGCGAAATATGCTTATAAAAAGATTGAAATTCGCAGTGTTTTTCTTGGAAAAGGACGCCAGGAAATTAGTCACGCTTCATTTACCAGTACATGTCCAAGACGCTTGATAATTTGTTTCGTAAATTCTTCTGCATTTACTGGGGTCCCTACTCTTTCTCCCTTCACTTTTGAAAATGCTAATGTTCGTTCAGTTTCAGCAGAATTTGGAGGCTTCCAGTTCCCTTCCATTCCTTATGATTTAGACTTTGCCAATAATAATTTTGTTCGCGCCTACGTTGATATGTATTCAGGTATGGATCTCGATGCGTGGCCAAACTCTGAGCAAAGAACTCTTAGTATCGGGATGAAAGAATTTTCAAAATCTTCATGCTTCTTTGTTATACCTATGACATCCACCCTTGAGGATACAAATGGTTTAGAGCTCATAAGACAAGGCACAACGACTGTTAGGTGTTTTTTCAACGAGCCTGTAAAAGAGGAGGGCTATGAAATGATTATCATGGGTGAGTTTGACTCAATTCTGTCCATAAATGCTGATCGTGTTTTAAGCACTGATGGATCAGTATGAATACGCTGCAAATTCAAACTATTATGCAAAAATATGAACCGCTAAAACATAAATTTATTGGTGTGTTTTCTTCAAATAATATACCTCCCTCTGTTAAAAAAAAGAATTTTTGCTTTATTGCAAATACAATGCGTAAAGGAACTAGAGGAGAACATTGGATTGCCTGTTATTCTGATAAAGCGGACACTATAGAATACTTTGATTCGTTTGCCGAAGAACCTAATTGTGAGATGCGCCAATCATTACTTTCAAACTATTCAAATGTTAAGCAAAATCGTTTCGTTTTACAATATCCTTTCTCTGACACATGCGGTCATTATTGTATCTGCTTTTTAGTATTGCGTTCACTTTATGGAACCTTTTCCGAAGTTCTACAGAAATTACACTCTATACCCCCTGAAGGACGTGATATCGCTCTAAGAAATTTTGTTCAAATATTAGCGCTTGGTATATAAGAGACCGGTAGCATTGTATCAGCTATTCTATTCTATGATGGTTATTTCCGAATTAATTCTTCCTTTCCCCCGTAATCCTTATGAAAATAATACAATCTTTATAGATAGCGAAATCATTATGCCTCCTCAACAAAATTTTATATTAGGGTTTGCTTATGTCCTGTATATACTATTTATTTTTCTTTTACTATTCTTCTATCAGGCTCGAAATGGTTTCTTTAATCGCACTAATATAAATGAAGCTGTTCGTCTTTCAAGGGTATAAAAGGCGAAAATTTTACTAACAAAATATAAACATGCGAACCTCTTGTATAACCTCAACTTCTGCTTTTACTCAATGGAGGGAAAAACGAAACGATATCGATTCCAAGCCGCCCACGCCTTGCCTTAAAAAAACATCCCTTGTTAGTCTGCTTTGTCAGTTTAATGGAGGATGCACTCCTGAAACTCTGCACTGTGCTATGCGTAAAAGAACAGAAGAAAATCTAAAATATATTCAACAACTATCTGGAATGACTGAAGAAGATGTTATTTCAGCGGGAATTGGACAAAAACTTTTGATGGATGGATACGCTCCAATGAAAAATAAAGGACTTGTAACAAACCATTTACATAAATTTCAGATGGAATTGTATCCTTGTAAGCTTACAAAATTGGGCGCTGATCATGTATTTGCTCTTAGAGGATATCTTCGCGTTACAATAAGGTAATTTTATTTTTCTTCTGTTATTAATATTTTTCATTTTTAGGCAATACTTCTATGTCCGTCATCGAATAAACCTTTATCTTCCACGTCTACCCGTCCTATGTGTGTTTGGAGGAAAGAATCACCAATATTTTTATCCACTTGAATGTATAGATGTTGTGACGAATGAAGAATAGATATGTTAAAATATGCCCTTTTACTAGATAGCGTTTCCTATATTTTTTGAGTTATTTAATTGTTAGCTTTATTGTTTTCCTCATTTTTGTATTGCTGATGCGCTCAGAATAAAATTTTAATGCACAATTGTTTTCTTTTACTCATTTTTACTAGTTTTTAACTTAGATAAAAATTTTTCCTCTAATAATAATTTAAATTAAATTAAAATAAAAATTTCTTATATAAATAAAAAATACATAAAAATTATAAAATCACAAAATACAAAAAATTAAATAAATAAAAATCAATAATAAATAAAAATTATAAATCACAAATATAGAAATTAAATAATAAATCAATTTGTCACTTACTCATACACTTAAGTGCTTTACAACCTTAACCCCTGTGCCCCTATCCATTAGTTAAGTGGTTTTTTAAGTGGGTGTTTTTTTTATAAAATTTTTTAATTTTTTAAAAATTTTTTAAGTGGTTTTTAAGTGGTTTTTTAAGTAGTTGTTTTTTATAAAAATTTTTAATTTTTTAAATTTTTTAAAAATTTTTTAAGTGGTTTTTAAGTGGTTTTTTAATTGATTTTTTAAGTGGGGGTGGGGTCCTTAAGTGGGGTTTTTAATTGATTTTTTAAGTGGGGTTTTAAAGTAAAATTTTTTAAAATTTTGTAATTATAAATTTTTAAGTGGTTTTTAATTGATTTTTTAAGTGGGGTTTTAAAGTAAAATTTTTTAAAATTTTGTAATTATAAATTTTTAAGTGGTTTTTAATTGATTTTTTAAGTGGGGGTTTTTTATAAAATTTTAAATTTTTTAAATTTTTTAAAATTTTTTAAGTGGGGTTTTAATTGATTTTCTAAGTGGGGATTTTAAGTGAAATTTTTTAAATTTTTTTAAATTTTAAAATTTTATATTTTTTAAGTGGTTTTTTAATGGGGTTTTTACGTGGTTGTCAATTAATCACTTATAAACCAGTAAGTGATCCATTAATTTAAGTGGTTGTCAAAAACCCCCTTAACAACCTTAATGGTGTTATTTAAGCTATGCCGGAATCATTTTTGTTCTTATTTTTTATTTTTTGTTATAAAACCGGCTTTTATAAAAATTAATAATGTTATAAAAATGGGTTAGATACTACTATTATTTCTAATTTAAGTTACTCCTTATTCACGCCATAATAGCATTGATTGTCTATAGCTATTTTTTGAAGAAACAGAATGAAATTAAAAAGAATTTCGTCAAAATTAATATGAATATGAGTTCGGAAATTTATTTTAAAAATTTAAATCTTTCTTGGAAATAAAATTTTAGTAGAATTATTATTCACTAGAGAGCGAGATTTTCAAAAAAACCTTGATCCTTGACCTTGATTTCGGTTGGGTACCTTGACCAGATTCTTGACTAGAGTCAAGGAAAAATCAAGGAACTCCGAAAAATGCCTTGATTTGGACTCTGGATCCAGGAAAAACCGAGGTCTGGATACAGATACAGCTCGCTCTCTATTATTCACTAAAATTCAGTTTTTTAATAAAAAATTTTTTGTAAGCATTTCGTTTGATCTGAAACTCTTTTATAAGTCAACGAAAGGAATAAAATTTATTTTTATTTTTTTTGTAAGACGCATTTATCTGCTTAAAACTAAATAAAATATGTAAGCGGAACAGAAGGTTGCTATATATGGAGCAGTTCAACTGAGTCCCGACCCTACAGCTCAAGTACGGGTTGATAATTTTAAATGATTTTGGTACCATTAGATAGCGCATTAGATGGACTACAATATACCAAAAAATCAAAATTTTTGATTGATTGGTGCCATATCAATGATACCAAGAGCAAAAAAAGTGACCATCCCTTCATAAGTTATAGGGTCCGGGATTCAGTACCGTGCAATGTATGTATTAGAGAGAGGGGGTTGTTCTTGAGTATTCACTTAAGTTACTTTATATCATTCAAATCATCTAATACTTTTTATTGTACCAAAATGTAACACTTCCTCCTTCGCTTAATAGCTCGTTTACGTCTTCCATAGCCATATCCCCCACCACAACCTCCACACCCACATCCTCCACAGCCACCACCACAAGAAGAAATTGTACTGGTACAACAACTAGTTGTTGTTGTACAACAACTAGAAGAACAACAACAAGGTGGGGGTGCTTAAATAAACAATTTTTAAGAGACAATGAATATCAACTTACGACAACAGCAGGGGGGTGGTGGCTGAAAATAATTATATTTTAACGATAATTTTTATACTAGAAGGGATGCAACTGTCGGAGACCTCTCTTTGGAGCCTTTTTCCTATCATAAAGGGCAACGGGGGTACAGCCCAAAGATGGAAGGAATAGGTCCCTCCTCCCTGGTATAAAGTAAGTAAAGTAAAATAAGGTAAAGCAGCAAAACCCATTCCAGAAAATAGTAAAAGATTGTATGAGACTTGATTCTGAGAGAGAGCTGCCCTATGCAAAGGATGTAAACGATCAACAATCAGACCACTGATGGGTAGTGTTGATTTTTGTGTTTCTTAGAATGGATGGGAGGAAAGCTCCCCGGCCTTACAATATTTAAATAATCTTCTATGGAGGGAATAATAAATCAGAGTAAGACAGTTATTCGAGGTTTGGATTATGAATGTGTGGTAGAGCATTTGACAGGGGAGGGGGTGGACATTGACAGTAGGACATTTAACGGTTAATTAGTGTTTCAACCTACCGCTGAAAGAGGTAATCAATAGAAATGGGATAATTACTTGAAGGAGGGCAATTACTAAGATTAAACAGTATAATAAGCGGCCAACTCCATTAGCGAAGGATTAACGGGACATGATCCTGAGAGCTCTCCGATGTAGTGTTGATACCGTCAAACATCCGGGAAGAGTTGACTTAGTTTTTGTTCTATTCGGTAGGCAGTTTGGGAGGAAAGTTCCCCGGTCGTATAATATTTAAATAATCAGACTTACACAACAGCTTACACAACTAGTAGTACAAGTTGTAGTACAACAACTACTACAGCAAGAAGAACAAGAAGAACAACCGCCACCTCCACCTCCATAACCACCAAAGAAAAATCCGTTTGAATGCAAAGGCAGAAGAATTAGTAAAAAAAGGTAGAAGAAAGATTTGTGGAAGTTCATTGCTAAATTGAGAAAAATCATGAAGGGATAGGGAGGGATTCGTCAGTTGGGAACTCGAAAGAGTTCATTATAGAGGGAGTTTTATTATAGAGAGTTCATCTTGGTTCGGACTTTAAACGAGTTATACCAAAGGGAGTTCACAATAGAGGAGGTTACTGTATCATTTTCTCAATATTTTTTTCTACGGAATTTTGGGAAATCGGAACAGAGGTGGGTCGGAACAGGCAGAGGTGTCTGAAATCGGAAGAGTCGGAAATCGGAACTGGCTCAAAAGCGGAACTCTGAAATCGAAAATAAAAATTTTTTTCGGAAATCGGAAGGAAAAAAAGCTTCGGAAATCGTAATTCTGACCCACCTCTGACCTACAGTCCGATCGAGTACAATAATCGGCTCAGGTTAAGGGATAAAGACGCGAAAATCCCAAGAAATCCCCCTGGAAAAGACTTCACTAGAAACAGCCAGTATTTATTATTCCTTATTAAGAAGTGAATAAACCAAAAATATATTTTAATAAAGGAAAGGTTAAGGTTTTGCTTTTCAACTTTTCTATCCTCACAGGAGGGAGTCCACCGTTCTATTATTAATTCACCTCCAATGATATTCAAGTTCTTCCCTTTCGGCTCAATTTACCCTCTATTAATTCACCTTTTTTCGGTTTCCGTCTATACTTGAAAGCAGTATTATTTTAATAATTGTAGACTGTTTAACACAAAACTAGCATCTCCTTTCCTTTTTTTAGTTTCATTTTTTAGGCCTAATAATTCTCTCACTGGTTTAAGCCTAGTATGTTTTGGCGCAACAATGTAAGGGCGTAGAAACACTTGTATTCCTAAAACAGACAAACAAATTCATAGAGAAGCAAAATTTTGCAAAAACATCAGAAATAGAGTAACCTATGCCCTCTAAAAATTTCAGAATTTTTTATCAAGTATTTCAGAAGATATGGTCGAAGGAACTGATTATGCTCGAAAAAGCAGTGTTTGTTTGACTTCTTCGACCATAACTCCAGAACTACAAAACCAAAAATTCTGAAATTTTTAGACGAGATAGTTGACACTATGAAAAATATTTAGAAAAAAATTTCAAGCCACTAGGTCCTCTATTTATGGAAATACACAAGAGCGCGCCCAAACATAACGGCGCCTAAACGTCGTCGCATTTCAGGTTTCTTCAATAAAACTCTATCAGAGAAAACGATAGTTGTGGAAATTATTTGTATTGTAATTGTAATTTTTGTTTAGAAGAACGAAAAATAATAAGAAAAATTCGCTAAAGGATAATTATCGAAAATAAATCTGATGAAAACGAAAAAAAATTTCAAGTGAGTTTAATAACTAAAAATTATTATAGAATGAGAGGTATGCAAAAAGTTGAATAATCTTTCTAAATAAAGAAATAAACTGAGGGTTAAGGATTATTTCAATAGGTTATATTAATCCGGTAAAAAGGTTAGTAAAGCAGCTGGGGGCTATAGCTATTTCTCTCCTTTAGCTAGTGCAAAAGGTTATTCGGCAGCTGGGTGCGAACCAACATCTTCAGTAGACAGGACTTGTGTTATCCATTACACCACGCCGCTGATGACTAAATTGGACAAACACTACGATTGTTGAAAATAAAGGAATCCGTTGAGTGTCAGCGATTTTAATAGGCTATACCTTCTTTATCCCTTATACGATGCGAATGAATCCTATATCATTCAAAAGCACTTTTCCAACTTGGCAGTACGGTCTGATCCTTCTTTAAAAAAACAATCCGGTAATTCCAAGGCTGGTCCCCCCCCCCTTTTTTTCCTTTATAATTTTTCGATTTTTTAAACTTTTTATGGCAAATTATATATCGTTCGAAAGAGCTCTTCAAGCTGAGTCGAACGAACTAAATTAATCGAAATCCGACTTAAATAAACATAGTTATGACCATTTGTTTTAATCCCTTTCAACATCGACAAAAAGCATGTCGATCGAGGATTTTGCTTCATAATTCTGCTCAGAATCTCCAAATCGAACCGATCATAGTATCATTCTACTCAGCTCGAACAGCTCTTTCGAATGATATATTGATAATTATATGTCAAGCAAAAAAGCTCAAAATGGTCAGGCGAACAATAAAAAAAGGGGGGGGACCAGCCTTGGAATTACCAACAATCCGATAAATGTAAAAACATAGGAAGTGATGAAGGTTAAACCCGACCACTTAACTGACTTACACTTAACTGACTCCAACTCCAACAGATTGATCTAATCGAGTTGATCTAATTAAGTCTACAAAATGAAGGGGCTCGCTAACTACCCTTGGAATTCGAACGAAAAAATAGCCAAGTCTATCGATAATTAAAGTCAGGTTGGTTCTGCTAAAAGATACTAGTGTCCATTATAATGTATTTCCACAAACAGTAAAAAATGTAATTAGAATTTTTATTCTTTCTTGATTAAAATTGCGGCTAAAATACAAAACTAAAAATTATAGCACAATTGATGATCACTAAAGGACTATTAACATATAAAACTATATAAATCTAACATCTAAAAACTATAAGGCTTTAAAAAAGGGAAAACAACAAAATGAATAAGGAGCAAAAATAAGTTGTCTATTATGGCATTATGTTCAAATGATGTTATTTGATTATGCTTTAGACAATTTTGCAACTGTTCTTTGGAAGAGGGCCAAACGTTTTCTTCTCCCGCAACCTGAATAATTTTAAAAAATTAAGAAATGATTTAAATAAAGAGTACCGCATCCTCCTCCACCACCTCCGCAGCCACCACCACCTCCGCCGCAGCCTCCTCCACCTCCACAGCCACCACCGCCTCCGCAGCCTCCACCACCACCTCCACATCCACCGCCGCCTCCTCCACATCCGCCACCGCATCCTCCACCTCCGCCGCAGCCTCCTCCACCTCCTCCGCATCCACCACCTCCTCCTCCACATCCACCACCGCATCCTCCACCTCCTCCACAGCCTCCTCCACCACCTCCACATCCGCCGCCGCCTCCTCCACATCCACCACCGCATCCTCCGCCTCCACCGCAGCCTCCTCCACCTCCGCCGCATCCACCGCCTCCTCCTCCACATCCACCACCGCATCCTCCGCCTCCACCACAGCCTCCTCCACCTCCGCCGCATCCACCACCGCCTCCTCCACATCCTCCGCCTCCACCGCAGCCTCCTCCACCACCTCCGCATCCTCCTCCACCACCGCATCCACCACCACCTCCTCCACCGCCTCCTCTTCCACCACCGCAGTTAATAATAATTGGACCTCCGCCACCTCCGCCACCACCGCCATAACCACCGCCTCCACCACCACCGCATCCACCTCCACCACCTCCGCAGCCGCCACCTCCTCCTCCACATCCACCACCGCATCCTCCACCTCCACCGCAGCCTCCTCCACCACCACCACAACCACCACCTCCTCCGCTGCCCCCACCTCCACAACAACAGCAAGTAGTACCGCCACCACCACCACCACCGCCTAATCCTCCAAATAAGAAAGCATCAGTTAGCGCCACAAGTGCTACCAGAGCAGTTAGACAAAGTAGAGAGCCTTTCATTTTTTGTTGTTATTCAAATGCTTTGATTTTTGATAATGAAAATTCTACAAATCTTCTCCCTTTTATATAATTTTATTTCCCAACAAAAAACGAGAATTTGCCTCCACAGGTTTTTATTTTTGGACATAACTTTCTAACATTCCTTTTTTTCTAATCATCGCAGAATTAGCCAAAGAGAGCAAAATCTAATCTCTTTGGATTTTTTTCATTTTATTATTGTCCTACAAATATAGGTAAAGCAACTTTTCCTTCTATCAAGGATTGTCATTTTTGGGCGCACTAATGTATTGTGACGTTGGGCGCGTGAATATATTAAAATCGACTATTGTTAAGATAGAAACGTGAAATTTTGCAGAAATATCTTCAGTCCCTTTATAATTATTTTAATTTAAAGAAAAAAAATTTTTTGGTCATTTATTTTGGGAATTTTTGCCGAAAATTGCCCGAAAATTGCCAAAAATTGAGGGTTTCCTTGGTTTTTCGACCATAACTTTTAAAATCCTGAACCAAAAATTCTGAAATTTTTAGAGAACTTAGTCAACACCTTGAAAGACATTCTCACAAAATTTTACATCTCTAGGCAACCTACAACCAAAAATATTAGCAAAAATATAAGCCAGCTCCGACTCCCCCTAAACCTTTCCCGCGCCCAGACGTACCCCCTCCTCCAACTTTAACATTCTTCGTGTGCGGCTAACCAAAGTTCAAAGAAAAAACGTTAAAACTTGTTTTATTGCTACTTTTGTTTCAAAAAAGACAATCCAACTATCCATATTTGCAAAAAAAATAAAAACAAAAAGTTAATCAATCAAAACTTTTTCGGGTGGCCAAAAACGCGTAGAAATATTTTTTGGACTATTTTTAATTACTAGTTCAAAGAAAAAAAGATTAATAACAAAAGGTTTTATTGTGCATTTTTGGGTTAAATTAAAAACTTGTTTGGGAGAGTTTAGTTAAGACCTTTGATAAAATTAACCCAATTTGGAGGAAAATTAATTTTTGGATGTTTCTATTATTACTGATAAAATTATAGTGCTCATAGTTGTGTAGGTCTGATCTTATCATGTTAATTTAGAAAGAGTTTAGCAAAAGTTTAGCACCGGGAGAAAGGTCCAAACATGCGACAACGCTGACAGTGCCGCACAAATGAAGCTGCTTTACCACTAAAGCTGTCCGAGACCGAAAATTTTCCAAGACTAAGATCAGACCCCAAGACCAAGACCGAAAAAACCCCAAGAAAAGTCTGAGTCAAGAGACAGCTCTATTTACCACTGAGCTACCGAGGAGACGACTAAAACTTTATCTCTTATCCTTTTAGATCGCTTAACTCCCGCCTAAGCGTTTTAAATGCTCTATGTGAATCATCCTTACAATTTGTGGACTATACATACTTCTTCATAGTTTCAACCTACTCGATTCCTCGATACACACTCAAATCAACGAGATTCCCTTTAATTTGTAAGTAAACAGTTTCTTCCTTTTTCAGCGCCGCAGCCAAAAATTTTTGAGAATCTAGAAATGCCAAGAAGCTAGACACACAAACATTTACACTACTGACGTGGCTAGTAATTTACCTATCTGAAGAAAAGTACACATATCTTACTTAGAATGATTTGTAAATTTATTTTGGAAAGGCACAATGTATAGAGACTAAAATCCTCGTAGGAGGAGATTACATAAAAGGATTGCGTCTTAATTATGTTTTAGACAATTTTCAAGATCCAATCGAATGAAATTTTCGATTTTGACGCAATCCTGGTGAAAATTAAAAGATATAAGATTTAAATTAAAATATTTAGAGAGAGTGGAAGGTATCCATTATATTAATAATTTTCCAATTCTTCATCCTCAGGCATCTCGTTCAGATCAAAAGGTTTTTCGTTTAGATCAAAAGAATAAAGTTTTTTATTTAAATCTATGTGATTTGTGTTATCTTCAATAATTTTATTTGGCTCTTCTACCTCGATTTGATTTTGCTCATCCTCGCCATTATTGCATTCTTCCTCCCCTTGATTAAAAAGATTTCCTTCCTGAAAACTCTCCTGACAAACAATTGGTAATTTACCTTTATTATTAAAATTGTCAGTCTGTGGATTAACAAATGAAGTTCCTTCATTATGATCAGATTTTTTCTTTTCTTGTCGCCATTTTCGCTTGTATTCATTCAGCTTTTCCTTATGATTATAGTGATATATTTTCCGTTTTTTCAGTTCCGTCTCAATATTCTTTTGGTAGTAACTCTTCTGATATTGAATTCTTTCGCTTCTATTCCTTTTATAGTAAGTTTGCTGATATTCATTTATTTTTTCTTTATTTTTTTGGTAATATTTTTTATTACATTCACTTCTGTTAAACACTTTTTCTACTCCTTTATTTCCATATCTTCCCTTTTTTGTTAAATTTTCTTCATAATTTTGAGTTTGAGGATTGGCAGATGATTCCGTCCCATCATTCGATGTTTTAGTGAGATCCTCTGCCGTGTAAACTTCTCCATCAGCTAATCCTTTTTGAGTTGGAATAGTAGTTTTAACAGATGTCCATAATATCCAAGTGAAGATTGAAACGATTAAAAAACTAGCAAATTTCATCCTAAACAGATTTTATAATTTATTTAAAAGTGCAAGGAAGAGAAAGATCCAGCTGGCGAGCATTAAAACGCTCACTAGGCGGGGGTTTAAGATCTATTAAAAGAGAAGGTGAAAGCAGCGTCCCGGTAGCTCAGTTGGTAGAGCACCTGTACGTGGTGAGCGAAAGCGCCTAGCAATAACTGCCAGGAGGTCGCAGGATCGAAGCCTGCCCGGGCTTAAACTTTTTAAAAGTTACTTACTAAGGTTCTTACTAAAGCTCTTACTAAGGATTTCTTTAAAAGCTAACGGAAAAACAATAAAATTTAATTTAAAATCGAATTAATATAAATAAACATTTGAAAAGGATATGATGAAAATATCGAAATTATGTTTTGTAATAAAATTTATATATAATTTATTGTGTAAAAGGGCAATAAAGCATTAAGAAATTTTAGACTTTAAATTTAAAAACAAGTTAAATTCATTGAAAGGAAAGTGCATATTGTGAGAAATTAAAAGTAGAGAACCGACCGAGACGGGATCTTTAACTAATGTGAGTCATATCCGTTGATTGCCTAAGCAAAGGTGATTTTTTGGGCGAGCATTATGCATTAATGGATTTTCCCAACAATTCTTATGGATTATCCTTAGGGATTATAATGGTTATATGTGCCTAGGTAATGGTTATATGTGTTTACGTAAATAAATATAATAAACTGGCAATTATACATATGTACATACATAAGCATTAGAAATTACCTAAAATAATTTTATTAAAAAATTATCGAAAATAAAAATAGAATACAAAAATAAAAAAATTTTTAAGCGAATTTGTGTAGAAAACAAAATCATATTCATTTTTAAAATTTAGTTTGAAGCAACAAATTTGGCATTTTCGCCTAATTGAATATGAAGTTTCCACATTATAATTAATTTTCTCTTCACCCAATAATTATATATTGAAAATATTTTCATTTTATATGGCAAATAAATGCCTAGTTACCAGCAAAACTGTTAAATATTAGAAAATTCTTTCAAATAAAAAATATTTTTCTGAATTAAAAAAAAATGCCAGATTTACTTAATATTTTATTTAAATTTAATTATTTTGGTTGTTTATTAATTGGGTTTCCTTTAAATATTATTTTGATTGTTTTAATTTTATTTAAAACGCCAAAAGAAATGAAAACACACAGTCGAATTCTGATACAAAATTGTGTTTTGGATATTTTAATGTTGACTTGTCAATTATTTGTTCAGGCGGTAATTCAGAATATTTTAGAAATAAAGTATTTAGAACCAATGGTTCAGTATTGTGCATGTACATATAAGTTAACATAACTTTGGGTGATTTTTAGCCTGGGTGATAGGCTAAAAATCTAAGAAAACTGACTTATTTGCACTCAATTGAAAAAAAAGATTACGCAAGCGCAACTCGCAATCCGTAATTGCGTGCACCCTGGTGATAGGGCTCTCTATTCCCATAAAAATTTTATGGGAATAAGGTAAACATATTACGAATAGAGCTAGTGGTACACATTAGGTAAGAGCTAAAAACCGAAGAAAACTGGCTTATTTGCACACTCAACTTAGCATTGGTTCTAATCACGACATAGATTCACTTTGATCCATGTGTACTTTTTTGGAGAAAAAAAAAAGAAAAATAAAATTGGGAGTTGGCAACGCAGTCCAACTTGTTAAGTGCAACTTCGTGTAAAACCAAAGCTAAATTAGGCTAGCAATTTCTCCCCAACTAATGAAAAATGCTAGGCGGCTGCTAGCGAACCACCATCTCCAGTTAACCGAACTGATATTGTACTACCACACCCCATAAATAGCTTTAGCTACTTTATGCTTTAATTTATCAAACCAATTCTATAATTATTTACAGTTTTATATACTTGATAAAGAAGGGAATTCAATTACAATTTTCACTAATGGAATTTTGCTATGGGTTATGAAAGATAATTTTAATCCAATAATATGCCATATTGTTTTTGTGTTTTGGCTATTTATTTCTCATTTAAATTTGCATGGATTGTGTGTTCAATTTATTTATAGATATTTAGTTTTGAATAGGTAAAGAATAAATAAAAATTTAGATCGGCTTGGATGAGCTGGATCCAGATCTTAATTTTTTTGGATCCAGAATAGGGTTGTGCCAAAATAGATTTTAAAAAGCGAAAGATGAAAGTCAATAAAAAAGCGAAATACTAACGACCAAAAAGGCCAAACGGCACTCCCTTGATTCAGAGTCAAAATCAAGGTATTATTTGGAGGTCCTTGATTTTCCTTGATCTTGATTCTTTCTTGATCGTGATTTTTCCTTGACAAAAGGTTTTGGTCAAGGTCCTCAACCAAAATCAAGAATCAAGGTCAAGATTTTTTTAAATTCCCGATCTCTAATAAAAATATTAAAGTGTTCATTATTATTAGAGATCAGATTTTTAGAGTAAAGCAGCTGGGCTATAGCTATTTCTCTCCTTTAGCTAGTGCAAAAGGTTAATCGGCGGCTGGGAGTGAACCAGCATCTTCAGTAGACCGGACTGATGTGTTAGCCATTACACCACGCCGCCTACTGCACAGCCTTAGGAAATTAATAGCTATATGCTTTACATTAGTTTGTAAAAGTCTTAAGATAGACATCTAAATAGCTTGTATAAAATGACTAATCCTAAATAATTATTAGGGATATAAAAATTAATTTTGGCCGTTACTTATTTATGGTGTCGATTGCTTCATTTGTTTCATTATTTTATGTTTTGGATATAATCTTATTTATTTTACCATATTCTAATGGAGGCACTAAATATTTTGAAAATTTTAACGAAACATGGCCATTTATTCAATATAAAATTGAAAAAGTAATTTTTAATTAGTATATGCGGTGTGAGCAGAGTTTTTTCCCGAGGATTCACTTTTATAATTTCCTCATTTCGATATTCATATTTCCTATGGCAGCACTTAATTACTGAATGAGTACAGCTTCTCTTGTGCTGGGTACATCCCAAGGTACCACAGGCCCAACGTACCGCGAGCTGTAACTTCGTACAGAATTGTCGAATCTGGAACTTCCTGTTATGGTTCGAGTCAGCTCGTTGAGGCACATCGAACCATACAAGGCGCCTGGATTCGACAATTCTGAACGAAGTTATAGCTCTGCGGTACATTAGGCTTGCGGTATCTTAGCTTGCTCCCCTACGGAGGAAGTAGGAATTCCGACCGACCCCTTGCTGGCCAGGCAGCAAAATAACAATCCACCAGTCATTCACTCCTAACTAGTCTGACAGCGTTCTAGTATCTCAATGTATGCTCCTGCTCAACACCCCTTTGTACCGCACTCTTACTGTTAAATTTAAATATTAGATGAATGTTGTATCACAATTACCTATAGCTTTGATTGAAATATTTTCATATTTAATAATAATTATTTGTGGATTCAAAATGGTTAGATATGTCAATTTAAACAAGAATTTCGATGAAAAATTAAAAAAATTGAATAAACTTTTAACAAAAGTTTTGATTATTTTGGTAAGAATTTTACAAGTTCTAATACTTTTTTTAATTAAAAATCAAATTAATATGGGTAGAAAAATATTTTTAATTAAAAATCTGAGTTTATCGCTAAAGCCTAAAAATTTAAAAGGGAATATCGAGGAATTTGGAGAGTTTGAGGGGATATAGGTGGATTTGAATTGATTGAAGGGGTAGAGATCAATACTAACCCAGAGTTAAGGTACACTCTCACAATAGCGTACGAGATGTTCTATACATAACTGGGTACTAATTTCCATAGAGCTGGGTACTTATCTCTCTTAATCCTTCCAAATCCCTCGATATTCCCTTTCAAAAGTCGTAGTGTAAGTCTGGTATGACACTAAAAATTTGAATTGAAGTCTGGTATGACACTAAAAATCTCTCTAATAGAATGGCTTTCATTCTATACTTCAATATTTAAGGGATTAAAGGGATATAAATAGATAGAGGCCGACTTGCACGACATAGTGGTCGACTTGCACTTAACGGGAAACCCAGGTCCGATACCTAGAGTAAGCCTGCTTTAGTGTAGTTCCTGGAAGTATAAGTGGCACGTCCCAAATGGAGAGGCAATCGGGTTTACCTTTGTTTGTAAATCCATAAGCGGCAAGATATTGAATCTCCTACCACTAACAAGTATTTAAGGTTCCGTGACTTTTGCGCCGAGAACCATAACTTGATCAAAATTTAAGCCATAACTTGATCAAATTTAAGCCATAACTTGATCAAAATTTACTCTTGCGCCGCGACTTTTGCGCCGCGACTTATGCGCCGAGCGACTTTTGCGCCGGAGAACCTTTGCGCCGCGACTTTTGCGCCGGGCGACTTTTGCGCCGCCACTATCATTAAAAATATATCAATAACTACAGCCGGACCTCACTTTAGTAGGGTTGTCGGATAGTTGGAAATCTTCGGATATCCGGATCCGATATCCGAATTGAAAATTTTGGATATCCGGTATTTTTCGGATCCGGATTTCTTAAACAATGGCGGCGCAAATGTCGCGGCGCATAAGTCGCCCGGCGCAAAAGTCGCGGCGCAAATGTTCTCGGCGCAAAAGTCGTGATACCGTATTTAAAAGCCTTAACACTCCCCTCTCCTCATGTAAGCGCAAAAAGCCTTTATGGCTGATTTAATTACACAAAAATTGAATTGAAAGAGTAATCTAATTTAAAAAAAATTCCTTAAAATTTTAAATTTTTAGGCCGTTGTACCATTTGTAAACCAAGCTGGACTTTTATTTTTTATAATTTCCTCAAAAACAACCAACAATGCAACAAATATTATTCGAATATTAATTCACATTTCCTTTCATTTAACACCTATATTTAACCCAATTATTTGTATTTTAACAAACACGCCCTATCGAAATGCTATTTTTAATCGTTTAAAAATTAATCCACAATAAATTAAAAGATATTTCAATACTTTTTTTTCTAGATTTTTTTGGATGTAGTTCAGGGCTGTGCGCCAAAATTTTCGCGTGGCGCGCCAAACGCCAATTTTTCAAATTTTAAAAACACGCCAAACGCCATGACCTCAGCCCTGATGTCGTTCTTGAAAAACACCATATGCCGGATCCCGTCTAGTGCCGTGCAATATTTAAAATGGTTACGGCAGGCGCGCGGGCGCAAAGCCATAACTTGATCAAAATTTCCGAATCTTATCAAATTTAGTATTAAACGATTACTCTCATCGATCTAAAGAGATTGGACCAAAATTGATAAGGGCAAGAAATTTTCCAGTTGCGCGGGATTTTGCGGTATACCGCTCCCGCACTTTTTTCGATTTGTGGGATTTTGCGGAAGTGCGGGATTTTGCGGGAATATTTTGCGGAATATTCCCGCGGGAGTTACTCCCGCACACTTTTTAAAAGCTACTCCCTCATGCGGGATCCCGCAAATACGATTTTGCTGGTCTCTAATTTGTAATTTAAAATTAATTATTTTTGGCATAATGTTTTTTTTTAATTTTTCTATTTTTCTCTGATTTTAATGCTATTTTTGGCCGTGTGGATGAGTTAAGCATTAGATGAGTTGAGGATTGGATGAGTTGAGCGTTTTTGGCCGTGTGGATGAGTTAAGGAATTTTAGCCGTTTAGATGAGTTGAGCGTTTTTGGGTGTGTGGATGAGTTAAGGATTAGATGAGTTGAGCGGGCACGTTGTTAAATATTTAAGAAAATTTGTTTGATTTTGTTTATTTTTTTTGATTACATTTTTTTGTTTCTTTCAAGGTGACGAGTATTTATTATAAATAATCTACAAATAAAGCTCAATATGTCAAAGTATTCCAGCTTTTATTTAATTAATTTAAATTTATTTTTTAAAGCATTCACGGTTTAAACGCCGACGATGACGACAGACCTCCCAGACATTCTCATTCGGGTAGTGATAGTGCAAATGAAGACGAGGATAGGCAAGGATTCTTTGTTGGGGGAAGTGTTCGAAGGTTTTTTTTGTTTTAAATTTTTGGTCAGGGATTTTTGGAAGGTTTTCGGAGCAGGGCTCGGTAATATTGAAGCGGACTAACCCCTTTTTTTCCCCAATTCTCCCCTATATTTTTACAAAATGGTCAGACTTCCCTTTCTTCTGTCCATATTGCTGGATTAATTTTTGAATCCATTTGGATTGGATATGTTTTAGGCCTTTAGAAAAATTAGCACGTCAAAGCCGACTGGTTTTCGTAGAAAGATTGCCTTGTTTTTTGGTTACCTTTTGATTGCCCATTGACATTCTACAAAAAATTTTCTTTGGTAAATAGTGGAGTTTCCTTGGAATTTCTTGCGTTTTTTGGTTCCGGGATCCGGAACTCATACATATTAGATCTGTGTTCGGTCAAAATTTCGTTTCCGGTGAAACACTTAAATATCAAGTTTTGGGATCAAATGTCACCTTTTACTTTTTGTCCACTTTATGGGAGGATTCTTGAACCTCTGTAAAACTGGCACACTAAAAAACTTGCCTTGCTTTTGTAAGAAAGGATTTTTTGAGGGTTTTTTTGACTTATTTTTGGGTGTCCTTTAATTCCCACTGGAATCTTACAAAAAATCTTTTTTAAATAAAATTTCGAGAAAATCGGATAAAATTTTCTTATTTTTTCCAAAAATTTAAGTGGTCAACAAGTTCTCGGGCCAAACCGTCGCGATCTGGATTCTCACCTCTTCAATGCTATTCAACGTGCCGGAGCTGAACGTTTAACTCCAGAACAGGTTGAAGCACTTGGACGACAACAACAAAGCGGTTCGAATTCATCCAACAGATTTTCTGGAGGTTTCCGTTTGGGAGGGAATGGAGTTGAGAGTGGGCCTATTGGGGGTGGAAATGTTGCGCCTACTGCTGCTGCTGCTGCAACAAATGTTGGAAATAATTCGAATAGACCTCCTCAACAAGTGGTTTGCAATTTTTGAATTTTACTTAGGAAGGAGGGAGAGTTCAAAAGTTATTTTTAACCCTTTTTGTAAGCTAAATACTTTCCGACGTTTACATACAAAACTTTTCTAGGTCTGGAATTTTAAATTTCCAAAAAAACTGAAATGTGTTGACTTTATAAATCTTTCTTGACCATTTTTAGGGCAGGTCCTTAGCCAGAGGGTAGGGTTTTCTAGGCCGGGGGGGCTACGAAGAGCCAGGAGGCTATGGGCCTTTTTCGCCTGCTTAACCTGGCTTCATAGCCTTCAAAATTCAAAGCTCCCCTTGCCCCCCTGAAAACTAATCCTGGTTACGGACCTGTTTTGGGGTCTGGTTGTTTTCTGTACCTAACAATAAGAAAGAGTCCTGTCCAGTCATCTAACTTTTTTGGATTAGACATAGGGTTTGATTATTCATTGGCTACAAGCCTAGAACTTTTATTTCAGTCAAATTTTTATTTTTAAGGTTAGAATGTATATTTGGAGTAATGGTTTTTCGTTGGATGATGGGCCTCTTCGTCAATTTAGTGATCCTCAAAATATGGCTTTTATTCAAGCTGTTACTTCCAAGTAAAAAATTTTTCTATTAAAACTCGGAAATCTGCTTCTCGAATAATTTTTTTGAAATTAAACTGTTCCAAACCCAATGGAGATTTAACTAGCACAGAATTTTTATTTTTTTAATTTCTTGAATTTAAAAAAATGCCGTTTTCAAAATTGAAGAGAAAAATTGGAAAAAAATTTCAATTGAATCAATATTTCGGAAAATCCTGAAAAAATATTCAAAGAGAAAAAAATTTTCTTAGGGATTTTAGATATTTTTTTTATTAATTTTTGAAAAAAAACTAAAAGGTTACGCTGCCTAAAAATTTTTTCTTCTTCTTTTAGTTTCTAGTTGCCTATTTTATTTTCTCAATAATTAAAAAAATCTAAAATTCTAGAAGAATTTTTTTTTCTCTTTGAATATTTGTTTTCTCATTTTTTGAATTTTAATTAAATTTTTGGAGATATTCTTCTCCCCTTATTTTAAAATTTTCCTAAAAATTTTTTCTTTTTTCTTCTCTTTTTTTCTTCTTCTTAAAAGTCATATGTCCGAGTAATATTTTCATCTTCCTTTTTGATTTCCTCTTGTTAAATTCTCTCTCTCAATTTATCATCACCAAAAAAGATACACAACCAATTTAGTGTTAAAAACCAAAAAAATCGGAAGCAGGTTTTTGACCTTTTCTTGTGTCTATAAAATTAAAAATATGCTCATCTTCTTTTCTTTATTTTAAAGGAGAATTCCAACAGAACTTTCAAGTCTTTATCCTGGGCGTGAAGTTGATTTGCGTGTTGAACGTAAATCGACAGATTATGTGCCTCCAAAGGCTAAGCCATTTTCTGGTCAAGGATATCGTTTGGGATCGCTCTTGCCTAGCGAGAAAAAAGAATAAAATAAATTTTTGTTGAAGAAGATTTGAAAAGGAAAAAATGGGAAAGAAGAGAAAGGATTAAAATATTATATTTATTGTGGGGGAGAAGAGAGAGGGATTTATTATTAATTTGACTTTCTTTTTGATTTGATTTGTAAAGTAAAAAATGTTAAAAAAATATTTTATCTTCTTAATAGGTATTCAAGTACAGTGTACGCTTTGTGTAATATTAGGGTTGGGTGGGATCAAAATCCCGACATAAAATCGGGATTTTTAACTAATGATCAAACGGGATTGGCCAAAATCGGGGTCGGAATTCAACAAACGGGATATCGACTGGGATCCCGATTCCGCCCATGTCTATTAGACAAAGTGGAAGTGAGCTTTCATCATTATTATTTTACTCAATTTAAATTTTAGTCAAAATAGATAATTTGACTGTCTTTTACTTATGAGTAGGGTTGCCAAAATGGACAGACTTGGACCGAAGATCCGAGTCGGCGAGTCGGTCGTAAGATATTTGGCCCGAAAAGAATCGACAGACTCGCCGACTCGGATCTTCGGTCCGAGTCTGTCCATTTTTGGCAACCCTACTCATAAATAAAAGACAGGCCGACTCGATAAAAAACCCAAAAAAGATGCCTCGACTGTCAGCCCGATCCAAAAACGGGGACCCTACTCTACTATATACTATAAAATCCCACCCCCTTCGAAGGTGGAGGAACTAATATGTATAGGTAACATATCCTAAATGAAAATAATAAAAGATTGTTTTGTCCGCCAAGGTTGGCGGATAGTTTGAAATCTTCGGATATCCGGATCCGATATCCGAACCGAAAAATGCTAATTGTCCGCAAATGTTAATTGCGGACTTTTAGGAGAGATAAAATTAAAATTTATTTTTATAACATTTTATACCAACATTTTTAACTATTTATTATATAATTTAATGAAATTTCAACTAAAACTAAAATTATTTAAAAATGGATAGGCAAAGGGGGAGATGAGAACTGAAAATATACAAAAATTGCATTTAAGGAATTGAAATCTTAAAAAATGTTTATTTTTTAATTTTTACAAATCAATTCCTCTTTTCTTCGACTGTTGGTTCATCTGATTCTAATTGTTCAGGTTCTGATCTCTTCTTGCGTCCACAGCCACCTCCACAGCCACCACCGCCTCCGCATCCTCCACCACCTCCGCATCCTCCGCCACCACCGCCGCATCCACCACCGCCTCCATATCCACCACCTCCTCCAGAATGTCCACCGCCTCCACAGTTGACAATTATTGGGCCGCCGCCACCAGAGCTGCCGCCACCACCCCCGCAGCCTCCACCGCCGCCTCCGCATCCTCCACCACCACCACCACCACAACCTCCTCCGCCGCCACCACCGCCACCTCCACAACAACAGCAGCAAGTTGTACCGCCACCACCTCCTCCCCCACCACCGCAACCACCACCACCAGCACCTCCACCACCGAATAAGAAAGCATCAGTTATCGCAACAAGCGCTACTAGCGCTGCTAAACAAAGAAGAGAGCCTTTCATTTTTTGTTGTTTTAAAAAATTTATTTTATGTGATTCAGACAACTGATAATCCTTTCCTTTTAAAGGACTCTCTTCCTCTTCCGAAAAAAGCAAAAACAAGAAGCTAACAAAAAAACAAGATTGGATAGTTATCCACAAAAATATTTATTAACCTTTTATTTTTTTCCTTTGATAATAAAATTGAAAGAGGATGAAAGAAAGAAAAAAAACTGGCATTCGGCCCAACTCTTTTATACAAAAACAATTAAGAAATTAAACATCTCTTTTATTTCGCTAATTTAATTGTTTTTGCTAAATAAGTGATTCCGACAATGCTTAATGATAAAAGTTTTGTTTTTATTTGGGTGTGCGCAAAAGTTGCGTTATTAACGCAAAAACGCTAAAAAAATGCTTTACTTACTATTCAAAAATCAGCCAATAAAATTAAATTTATTTAAGACGGAAACAACCTAAAGAACTGAGGATTTCTCGGTTTTGTTCTTCGATTTGGCTGCGGATATCCAAAATTATTTCAAAATTCTGACAATCCTATATGTGTATTCTGAAGAAATGTTTTTAGGTTCTCCTAAATATGTTTCAGGAACAAAATTCTGTTAAATATGTTACTGACTTTCTAATTGCTGACTTCCATAAATATGAAGTAAAGATCGGTTTGGATAAGGATCCAGTCTGGATTTTTCCTGGATTCAGATCAAGAATCCTGTCCAAATTACTAAACTAAATCCAGATCCAGGATTTTTGAAAATACCGATCTCTAATATTAAGTACACTTAACAGTAGATTCATGTTCGATGCCTGACAATAGTCTTAAGTTTATTCTACATAGCAGCTTTGCTTTAATCCCTACTGTAAAATTATGTAAACCAAGGGAGGCAATCAGGCTAGATTGCTTGTAAATCCCTAAAATCTTAGTAATATTGACCAGTATGTGCCGTTATGGACTAAAACGAATAACAACGAAATTAAGGTTTAGAACTAAACAGGAATACAGTTAATAATAACAAACATTTAACGGACCTTGGCCGATTTGAACCGATGAACAGAAACTTTCGGTTCGAATAACCAAATATTTTCAAGATCCAACAACCCTATCCTTAACAATCCCCCTCTAGTTACGTAAAACCTTTATGGGTTTGGCGCACATCTTAACATATATTTAATTAGCTGCCGTTTACTTATAAAACGGCAGTAAAAACATTTAGCTATAAACAGGTTAGTTGCTAACCTAAGAAAGGGACAACAATTGCAACATTTAATTAATGAGGAATAATAACAAAAAATGAACAATAAAGCGATCAAAAAATTTTTTAAAGCCGTGATATATTAAATTTGTTAATTTTCATACAAATTGAAACATCAAAAAAACTTAAGCAAGTTTGAAAAAAAATTTTTCGAATGAAAAATTTGAAGTATGCTTCAAATAATAGGATATAGCTTAGTATACCGGAGTTTTAGTTCCGATATAAAACCCATACCATTCGACTCGTCTCGGCGAGCTGAGTCGAACAGTACCACTCCCCAGGCGCGGAAATGCCAGTGGGCCGAGATATAGGTCCCCGAAAATCGAAAAACCATAGAGGGAGTAAGCACAATTGTGGGGCGGAAAATTATATTTTTTGAGTGATAGCTCATTTGAAAGAGCTCCTCGATCTGAGTCGAATGACATCAAAATCAGCTCGAGATCTTGATTCTGAGCTCCGGTATACTAAACTACAGCCAAATAATGAAACATCAATTTTTAAAGTGTAATGCTAATCGAAATTTAGGAACGTAAATAGAAATTGAAATCTTTAATCTTATTAGGGAGCGGATTTTATTGAAATAAAATCGAAAAATATGGCCATGAAATTCGAAAAAAATTGAGACCACTTACCGTAAACGCTGAAATAATTACCCTCTCTTTAATAATTACAACCTCTTTTTCCACAAATTTTACAAATATTTTGAAAACTTCAACAAGATTGAAACAATAATTACACAGAGTAATTATTTCAGAATTTACGTTTAGATATCCGGAAAACTCAGAAAATTTATAAACAAAATAATAAAGAAAAGTGTAATGAATACAGGCGAAAATACCGACTGAAAAAGAAAAACGTTCAATCTAATAATAATGAAGGAACTTCAGTTGTTAATCCACAGATTGGCAATTTTATTAATAAAGGTAAATTACCAACAGTTTGTGGGAAGGAAGGAAATTCTATTAATCAAGGCATTTAAAAACTAGCAGCATTTAAAACGCTTAGGCTGGGGTTAAACGATCTAAAAAGGAAACAGAGAAAGCATTAGTCGATGCCCCGGTAGCTCAAAGATAGAGCTCTTGCATATGGTGAGCGAAAGCGCCTAGCAACAACTAGCAGGTGGTCGCCCGGTGGCTAGCAGACTCTTTCTTAAAGACAGGATTGGGAGGACAACGAGACAGGATTAAGAAATCTGGTCTCTGTCGGTTCTCTACTTTTATTGTCTCGCACTATGCACTTTCCTTTCAAGGAATTTAACCTGTTTTTATTTTAAAGTCTAAAATTTCTTAATGCTTTATTGCCCTTTTATAATCAATTTTATTACAAAACATAATTAAGATTTTCTCATTATATCCTTCTCAAATGCTCATTTATATGTATTCAATTTTAAATTAAATTTTATTATTTTCCCCTTAACTTAAAAATTTTTAGATAAATTTTTAAATTTTGTTAAGATGAAAGTTACGAGTTTTTTAATCGTTTCAATCCTCACTTTGATATTATGGACATCTGTTAGAACTATTCCAACTAAAAAAGGGATAGATAGACATGCTGAAAAGGATTACACGGCAACTAAAATATTAAATGATGGAGCTGAGTCGTCGGTCGATCCTCAGATACAAAAACTTAAAGAAGCGTTAATGAAGACTGACATTGATAGAAGTAAAGGAGAGGACAAAGTGATTAACAGAAGTGAACATAATAAAAAATATTATCAAAAAAATAAAGAAAGGTGGCGTGAAAATAGTCGAAAATACCAAAAATCGAACAAAGAAAAAATAACTGAAAAAAACCGAAATTATTATAAAGAAATAAAGGTAAATTAATTGAAAATCAGAAGAGTTACTACCAAAAAAATAAGGAAAGTATACGGAAAACTCAGAAAATTTATAAGCAAAAAAACAGAGAAAAGTGTAATGAATACAAACGAAAATACCGACTGAAAATGAAAAAGGTTCAATATGATAATAATGAAGGAACTTCATTTGTTAATCCACAGACTGACAATTTTTCTAATAAAAGTAAATTACCAATTGTTTGTGAGGAGGAAGGAAATCCTATTAATAAAGGGGAGGAAGAATGCAATAATGGTGAGGATGAGCAAAATCAAATCGAGGTAGAAGAGCCAAATAAAATTCTTGAAAATGGCATAGATCAAAAAGAATTAAACGAGAAAATTTATATTTTTGATTTAAATGAGAAACCTTTTGATTTGAATGAGAAACCTGAGGATGAAGAATTGGAAAATTATTAAAATACTGGATACATTCCTTTCTAAATATTTAACTTTTCGATCTTTTAATTTGCTCCAGAATTTATTTTTTCCATATGTTTTTTTATACATTTTTCTATATCTAAAAAATTTCACAAATATTTTGAAAAATCTTTAAAAATATAAATCAATGGAAATTCATTGCAAGCATCAATTTCAAATAAAAACAGTTCCCAGTTGCATTGAGATTTCTCTAAATCCAGCACCTACTCCCTACAAATTACTCTCTTCAGAGGGATTGAAACAATAATTACTCAGGGTAATATTTCAAAATTTACGATACAGAGCATAAAAAGTATTAAAGACAAGATTAAGAAGGTTGAAAAGAATCGAGATTATTATCTTTAAAAGTACTGAGATTTTTAGTTCAAGATCAAGTCTCGATCGGTTCACTTTTAAATCTCGCACCATGCACTTTCCTTTCAATGAATTTATTTTTATATTTAAAAGTCTAAAATTAGTTATATAATTTAGATATTTTCATTATATCCTTTTAAAATGCTCATTACTATGTATTCAATTTTGAGTTAAATTTTATTATTTTTCCGTTAATTGTTAAAGAAAACTTTTAAATTTACGATGAAATTAGGGAGACGGTACTGGAAAAAAATCAACTGTTAAGATGTACTAATAACTTAACATATAAAAAATTTTCTCAGTACGATTCATTATTCCTTTAGTTGCCAAGTCAGGCTAAAACCTGATTTATAGCGTTGGCCGGTTAACACAGCCGATTATTAACCGATTATTCTGTGTTATCGTCGTTTCGACCCCAGGTTTTTCTCAACGGAGATCGGTTTGGCTGAATTTTTCATCCGATATCCACTAATATTTTGTCCTATTCTAACATCAGGGTGAATATTTTAAAAATTAGAACAATTGGAGGAATTAAGTGCATTTGGAGAGATACCGAATTGCCGAATTAACCTATAATAATTACCCTCGCTCTATAATTACATATAAACTTTTTTCCTATAAAAATTCTACACAAATATTTTGAAAAATCTTTAAAAATATAAATCAATACAACTGATTAGAAAAGGTCTGGGAGGGTTCATACAAATAGACAGAATTAAGAGGGTGATGAGAATCGAGATTATTAAGTTCAAGATCACGTCTTGGTCGGTTCATTATTTTTAAAGTCTCGCACTATGCACTTTTCCTTTAAATGAATTTAACTTGTTTTTAGACTTAAAATCTAAAATTTCTTAATGCTTTATTGCCCTTTTCTATCTAATAATTATATCAATTTTATTACAAAATATAATTTAGATATTTTCATTATATCCTTTTCAACTGTTTATTTTATTAATTCAATTTTAAGTTAAACTTTATAATTTTTCCGTAATTTTTAAATTTGTTTAGGATGAAATTTGCTCGCTCCTTAATCATTTCAATCTTCAGTTGGATATTATGGATATCTGTTAAAACTACTCCGACTAAAAAAGGTTTAGCTAAACATGCTGAAGAAGATTACACGGCAAATGATTAGTCTAAAATATTAAATGATAAAGCTGAATCGTCGGTCAATCCTGAAATTCAAAAGTTTAAAGAAACGTTAACAAAAAAGGATACAGATAATGGAGAAGTCAAAGTGTTTGACAGAAGTAAATATAGAAAAGAATATTATCAAAAAAATAAAGAAAGGGCGGCTGAGTACAATCGAAATTACTATGAAATGAACAAGGAAAGTAAAAATAATGAACGAAGACAATATATGAAAATTTACCGCCAAAATAATAAGGAAAGAATACTGAAAAAACAGAAGATATATCGACAAAATCACAGAGAAATTGTAAATCGAAACCAGCGCGAATACCGATAAAAAAAGAAAAACGTTCAATCTGATAATAATGAAGGAACTTCATTTGTTAATCCACAGACTGACAATTTTTCTAATAAAGGTAAATTACCAATCGTTTGCGAGAAGGAAGGAAATCTTTAAAATCAAGAAGAGGTTGAATGCATTAATGACAAAGATGGGCGAAATCAAATCGAGGTAGAAGAGCCAAATAAAATTCTGGAGGATGACACAAATAATAAAGATTTAAATACGAAAATTTATCCTTTTAACTTGAACGAGAAACCTGAGGATGGAGAATGAGAAGATATTAAAGAACGGAAGATTTTAATTAAAAAGATTATATTTAAAAAAGATTATATTTAAAAACTTAGTTTATAGTCGATAAACAAGCATAAATATTTTTTGATTAATACAGTCACGGAAAAATGGATTTAGGAGATATCGGGTGATTTGGATGGTTATCAGGGGAGAGGCTGAAATCTCGTGGATTTGGTTGATCCGATTTCATTTATCAAATTATCAGGTTATCAAATAATAGTTGGCAGGCTGGCGTTGTTTCTGGTCTATTATTCCTCTAATTAGTGTCATTTTATGTGTTTATTTAATAGAACCATTTTAACAATAACGACTCTTTCAAGTCCAACAAATAATTCTGCAAATGAAAATTTTCGGATCTACTTATTGATGAAAATCGCTTGAATTATTGAATATTTATAAAAAAACATCGAATAGAAAATTAAAAAAAATATAAAAATTATTTAATAAGTACAAAGTTTTCTTCTCCTAAAATCAGAAATAAATTGGGTAACCCAATCATCTGGTGATATCTGCCTGATTTACTTGAAATATATTTGAGTAGAATTATGTTAAATAGAGGAATGAGTAGAATGCAGCAAAAATGCATTTTTTGAGAGTTATTGTTGTTTTTTCATTTTTATTTCTTTCTCTAGCTATATTGTTTTCACGCTTTTACTACCTTTTAATTTTGAAAATTTTTGTTTCAAAGTCAATCAATGTCTGTTGAAACAGCTGATTTTATATGTTAATTGTTGTTATAGAAATCAAAGATTTTTGGCATTAAAAAGTGTGAACTAATAATTCAAACTTATTAGATCCATATTTCAAAATGGACCCATTACTACCAGAAAAACATGCTGTGTATAAAGAAATGTTAATCATGAAGCTTCAACGAGATTGAAGCAATAATTACTCAGGGTAATTATTTCAGTATTTTTGGGTAGAGTATACAAAGGATTAGAGACAGGATTAGGAGGGTTTGAAAGAATCGAATCATTATCTGGAAAAGTATTTAAATAACTGAGTATTTTCTAGTTCAAGATCTTGTCGTGGTTCGGTTCACTATTAATGTCTCGCACTATGCACATTCCTTTCAATGAATTTATTTTTATATTTAAAAAGTCTAAAATTTCTTAATGTCTATTGCCCTTTTCTATCTAATACTTGTATCAATTTTATTACACAACATAATTCAGATATTTTCATCATAGCGTTTTTAAACGCTTATTTATATGTATTCAATTTTGAGTTAAATTTTATTATTTTTCCGTTAATTTTTAAAGAAAGCTTTTAAATTTGTTTAGGATGAAACTTGCTAATTTTTTAATCGTTTCAATCATCAGTTGGATATTATGGATATCTGTTAAAACTACTCCAACCAAAAAAGGGGTAGCTGATGAAAAAGTTTACACAGCAGAGGAACTCGCTGAAATGTTGAATAGTGGGGCTGAATCGTCTGCCAATCCTCAAATTCATAAATATAAAGAAAAATTAACGAAGACTGACAAAGATAGAAATAATGGAAAAGGCAAAGTGTTTAACAGAAGTGAATATAATAAAGAATATTACCGAAAAAATAAAAAAAAGTGTGCTGAAAAGGATCGAAAATACCTGAACAAAATAAAGAAAAAATAAAGGAAAATAATCAAAATTACTATAAAATGAATAGAAGCGCAAGAATTCAACATATGAAAATTTACTATCATAAAAATAAAGAAACGATAATGAAAAGAAAGAAAATATATAACCAAAATAATAAGGAAAAGTGGAATAAATACATGCGAGAATACCGACAAAGAAAGAAAAGTCAATCTGATAATAATGAAGGAACTTCATTTGTTAATCCGCAGACTGGTGATTTTATTAATAAAGGTAAATTACCAATTGTTTGTCAGGAGGAAGGAAATCTTTTTAATCAAGGGGAAGATGAATGCAATAAAGGCGAGAATGAGCAAAATCAAATCGAGGTAGATGAGGCAAATAAAATTCTTGAAGAGAACACAAATGACCTAGATGATCTAGATGCGAACAAGAAAATTCATTCTTTTGATCTGAACGAGATACCATTTGATTTGAACGAGATGCCCGAGGATAAAGAAATGGAAAATTATTAAAAAGAACGGATAAAAAATTGTAGAAAGGCAATTGTAACGCAAAAAATGATGTCATACAAAAAATGAAAAATATTAATTTAATAATTTTCATCCTTCGCCGAAATTTTCGACATCATGTCTGATTATTAGGGTGGTCCAAAACATGCAAATGCATGTTTTGTATGTGGATATGCCTTGATGAGAGAAGCTCAAAAATGGTGTTTTTACATCGGTCCGAGCACTTTAGGAGCCGGTTCTTAATGCATATTTTTGTATATTTCGGCCCTCTCGTGCATATTTCCATATTTGTGCATATTTAGTGGGGTTTTCGGTGCATATTTTGGACCACCCTACTGATTATAAAATTTATTTTCATTTATTAAAAAACCATTTGAATATTTAACACAAAATATTTTTACACTTTAATATGAGTAATCATTGCTAATTAATAATCGTTGTGTTCTTATTTAAAATAAATTTAGTAAAAGCGTTAAAACACCTACTAATTAATGGCTTTTTCTCTATTTTTAATTTTGTATATTATTTTTATTAAACTCGAAGAAATTTATTTAGTTTCTAATGAAACTCGATACAAATTTATTGAGGCAAGCAGTAATGCTGTATTACAAAAATATTTGCCTATATGGGCTAATGGAATGATTCGGATTGAAAAAGATGGCAGTAGGTTGTAAAAAGGATAATATTTGTTTAAAAATCTATAAAATAAAGTGCGATTTACTTGAGATAAAAATCTTTTTACTTCCAGTATTTGATATCGTTTATCAACTTTTTTACAATCGTGGGGATGTTTCTGTGACTTTTGCGCCGCGAAATTTGAGCCTCAGAACCTATTTATAAAATAAAAAAAGATCAACAACTGAGATGTACGCCAAAACTGGGTACACCACAAGGTACCGCAAGGCATTGCCGAGTTATAACTTTGTTCAAAATTGTCAAATCCGGGACGCCCTGGTATGGTTCAATTCAGCTCGTCGAGATGCATCGACAATTTTGAACTAGTTATAGCTCGGCGGTACCTTGGCCTGCTTCTGCCAAAACTTTTGCGTGGCGCGCAACCACAGACGACAACTGCTCGATTTTCAAAACACGACAAACCCAAAATGCCAGAAATCGGACAAAATGAAAGCAAAACGACATGATTTTAAAGTATAAAGGCCAATAAAAGTATAAAGGCCTGAAGGAATATAAATGAATAAAAAAATAATTTAGCATCCTTAAATTAATCTTTTAATTAAGCACAATTAATTATTTACATGGAAAACGTCAATCATTGAATCTTTATTTAAAAATACCAAAATGGGCCAAAATACAAGGAATATTTAATTTCACAGTTTCAATAAATAATTGGGAATCTTGTTCTTGTGTTACTGACAGAATTTTTGAAAATTTGTTAGTTTCTTTAAAAGTCCCTAAAAATTAAATTTTTTAGACTCCCCTTTGCTTATAATCGCAAAAATGGAAGAGGAATTAATTTAGAGGAATTTGTTTTGCTTTCATGGAATTTTTGGCGAAATAATAATGGACAGAAAAATTTCTTTTTCTCTGGGGCAATTGGCGGAGAATTTAAATATGGTCAGATTTTTGTAGTTTTTGTGATTGTGTAGGGGGACAAGGGTCAAAGGCCCGAAGTAACCTAAAGGAAGGATGAGTACCAACGGTGGCGGGGCCCCCGGTTTTCGGTTTCGGTTTATTGGCCAAAAACACCGGTTTTCGGTTTCGGTTCGGTTAACCGACCGTGAACAACCCTAGTTATCTTTTTAAAAGTATCTTTAGGGTATTATCTATGTTTTTGCCAAACAGAATTTTAAAGATCCAACGTTTTGTCGAGAAAAAGCTTCTCAAAGTTGGCAATAACTTTGTTCAAAATTGTAGAAATCGACGCATCTCTACGAGCTGAATCGAACCATACCAGGGCGTCCCGGATTCGACAATTTTAAACAAGGTTATAGATCGGCGGTACCTTGACCTTGCGGTGCCTCATTTAATTTTTGCTTTTATCCCTACAGAACATAATGCAACATGGACAGATCTTCCAGGAATGTATCGTAAAGCAACTATATTTATACGCAAAAATGGGAATATATTTATTGTTTATGGCAAAAATATAGCTGAATTAAAGATTAATGAACCTCTTAATAATAAAATTAAAAATAATTATAAATTTGGAAATATTTTTCGAATTCGAATAATTTCTCAAAAAGAAGTGAGAAGAACATTTACATGGCTACCCGAAAAAATGATGGACGGGGACACTCCAAAGTGTGATTGGAGTGTAAATATTGTATGTATTTTGGGATTTTAGATGAGATCTCGAACGTTGATATAAATTATCTGGCTAGACATGATTATGGGCATGTAGTCTTACTTTGTAAAAAATACCGTATTTATTCTAATTGAATGGCCCCTCCACATAAACAACATATTTATGGGGTGTTGAAAAATAAAATGGCGGCCATACAATTAGAATTAATACTGTATGTTAAAAAGGCATCAAATACATAATTGAGAATTTTGGAAGACCATGAAGCCTGATTTCTCAATTTATCCTTATAAGGGCAAACTTTCATGTGCCAAAATTTTATAATTAGCTGTATCGGGCTTTGGGTAACCCGATACATGACATTAGGACTTCCTTTCTGGGATATTAACTATTACGAAACAGTTAAAGGAATCCTGAGTATAAGGAGAAAAAAAGCCTGGATGTAAAAATTTATTAAAAAACATTTGAGGGAATAAACATTCACTAAAAGTTTCTAGTAATCCAAATTTAATCAAAATAATTTTATTCTCTTACAAATTTAATATTATAGCCTAATGATTTGCAATTGCTTATACCCACTAGAATACAAACTACAGATTAATATTAATAAAGAATTAAGTAAATCTAACAAAATCTTTAAATAAAATTTATGTTGTAATAAATCACAGAATAAACAAGTAAATACATAATGTATCTTTTATTTTTTCTCTCTGTAAATTTTGACTAAAATGAAAAATTTTTGGCTCTTGTCCAGTTTAGGCGTCCAATCACACCTTTATACGTCCAAACCCGTCCATTGAAATATTTATACGTTCAATGAAAAGTTTATGCGTCCAAACATATTTTCATGCGATTTGGATTTATTTTTGTAACTTTTATTCCTTTTCGAAAAAAAATTCCAAGTTGTTAATCAAAGAGGGAAGTTGGTCCTTCATCAGGGGATGTTGCCCCGTCAACGGGGGATCTTGCCCCGTCAACGAGGGGATCTTGCCCCGTCAACGGGGGATGTTGCCCCGTCAACGGGGGAAGTTGTTCCGTCAACGGGGGAAGTTGTTCCGTCAACGGGGGAAGTTGTTCCGTCAACGGGGGATGTTGCCCCGACAACGGGGGAAGTTGCCCCGTCAACGGGGGAAGTTGTTCCGTCAACAATGGATGTTGTCCCGTCAACGGGGGATGTTGTTCCGTTTATACCCCTGATAGATATACTATATCCTTTTGGTTGATTTCATTTTTAATATGAAAGAACAAAGTCATACTAAAAGATAAAAAAATTTAATTAAATTTAAAAATAATAATTATTTTATTACACTAAAATGTACCTTTTGGGTGATTGATATAGGAAGTTAACTTTCTTGTCCTTTTATTTTAGATTGAATAAGATAAGTTAAATTTTTGTGTAATAAAATTATTATTTTTTAAATTTAAACAAAAAAATTTTTTTGGTAGGACTTGTGTTAATATCATTATTACACTAATAGTCTCAGACAAAAATTTAACAAAAAAAAATTTTTTTTATACTTATACATATGTAGTTAAATATTAAATTATACTAAACTATTTTATAAAGAATGTTAATTTTAATTTTTTTAATTTTAATTAAATACTCAATGGAGAGTAAAGCTGAAATTAATTATTTATCTGAAACTAATAATGATTTGAAACTGTTAAGTTATTTAATTAATAATTATTTTGGTAATATTCGCTTATCTGCTGTCCGGTAGTCTCGTCAGAAGGCATTTTCGTCATCATTTTCGTCAATTAGTTTACCCTTTAAAATTCTAACTTAGAGGTGTGTTTTGTAGTGTTGGCCGGTATCAGGATCCAATCGAATGCCTATTGAATGCCGATTACGAAATACCGATTTTATGTCGGAATCCCGATACCGGTCAACTAGTATTATGACATATACCCTATTTCTTCTAATGAAATGGCCGGCCATTCCTTTTTTTTCCGCCGCCAAAGGGCCATTATATTGTAGGCGGTCATTTATCTTGAGGGGGCTTATTTACTTCCCCTACCTTCCCAGTCAATTTTTTGGTAAATATGTAAAAATTGGTCAGTCCTATACTCCTCGATCTGTGTCGAATGACACCAATGAAAATTGAACCTCCTGAAAATTGAACCTAAGTAGAATGTCGTACTTACTCCTGAAAATTGAACTAATTCTGACGAAAATGTCCTTTGACGAAACTAGGGCGTCTTTTCCATTTCTTCTGCTTCATTCATTTTCTATTATAAAGAAAAGAAGTAAGGCAAATATTGTCAAGGAAATCTATAGAGATAAGTAGTGATCACTTGCGCTAAGAACATTTGCGCCGCGACTTTAGCGTCGCAACCTTCAGCTCCTGTATACTATGTTTTATACACTCTTACACAGGATTTTATGCGAATACAGTGGATCTATTGCAAATAGGTGACTACCGTACCATGGATTCTAAAAAGAGACAGGTACTTATCGCCATGGGTTTCCTTGACTATTATTTGCCTTACTTATTTCTTTAAATTAGAGAATTAGGTATGCAGAACAAAGGGAAAATCAGGAGAAATTCGGATAGTAACCCTATATATGTATAAAAATAAAATAATTTAAAAAATAGAGGCGATCGAGAGGCTCGTTATTGGCTAGGAAGCTGGGGAGATGGAGGCGGGGATGGAGGAATGATTTCATGGAGAGGCGGTGGATGGAGAGGTAACTGGGGAAGATATAACTGGGGAAGACAATATGGAGGAAGATATTACTGGGGATAATATAAAGATATGGGTACAGCATAAAAGGGCGCGGGAACATAACGGCGCCAAACTCATCAGGGATGTGGGAGGTGAGGATGACTAAAATTGATAAACCCTTGAAATTTCCCAACTAATTATGGCTTTGCGTCGTTATGGCCGAGCCCTTTTGGGTGTATTATTAAAAATATGTATTTTGATATGTGAAAATTTTTTTTTATTATTTTGTATTTTTTATGAAATTATTAAACAATGTAAATATCTTGACAATCCTGATTCAAGTAAATCTAGGTACTTAAAGAGAATTTTGAATTTTAAAAAGCGGAAGGCGGGATCGGAAACAGGGATGGGCGAAATTTCGTTTCGTTTCGCTCTTTCGTGCCCTTTTTTCCCTTTCGTTTCGTTTCGGAACGAAACAAAAAAATTTATTTCGTTTCGTTTCGAAACGGAATAGCCAACTTCGTTCTTTTTGTTTTTCTACTTAATATCAATGGAAATGTTCATGTAAATTTTTAAAAAAATTTTCAAGCATTGCTAATATGAAAAATAAAATTTTTCCGAGGTGGCTTATAGTTATGTTACACCTAGATTTCATAAAAAGTTCGAAAAAAAATTTTTGTAAAAATTTTTAATTAAAAATTTTTTTAATATTTGCTTGAAATTACATTTTCAATATTGGGTAAAAATTTTAAAAATTTTCATTCATTAGAACCTTAAGAAATTAAAAAATTTTGGGTGGCTTATAGTTTTGTTACACACTGTATAAAATATACATGGGAAAATACAATACACTAAGGCATTACAAAATCTCAAATTTTCGCCTGTGGCGAAGAAAATCGCCGAGAACGTGAAACTGAAATTATAGTAACTAAAATTTTTATGAGTGGGACTGAATGATTCTAATTTATTTTTATTGACAAATATTTATTAGACAATTTTATGGAACGCATAAATTAGACAAGAGTCTTTATTTTATTACTTTTTCAATTCTTCATCCTTAGGAATCTCATTCAGATCAAAAGGATATTTTTTCTCTTCTAATTCCTTTTGATTTATGTCAACTTCAAGAATTTTATTCGATTCTTCCGCCTCGATTTGGTTTAGCTCTTCCTCGACATTATTATATTCTTTTCCCTCTTGATTGAAAAGATTTCCTTCCTCAAAACTCTCCTGGCAAACAATTGGTAATTTACCTTTATTAACAAAATCATCAGTCTGTGGATTAACAAATGAGGTTCCTGGCTTATCAGATTCAACATTTTTCTTTTTTTGTTGGTATTTTCGCTGGGATTCATTAAACTTTTCTTTATTATTTTGCCTATAAATTTTACGTTTTTTCAGTACCATTTCCTTATTTATTTTATAGTAATTTCGCTGATATTCATTTATCTTTTCCTTATTTTGTTTTCGGTAATTTCGTTTATTTTCTAACAACTTTTCTTTATTCTTTTCATAGTTATTCCGATTATTTTCAATCAACCTTTCTTTATTCTTTTGGTAATATTCTCTTTTATATTCACTTCTATTTATTGTGTTCATAGGTATTTCTTTGCCCTTTTTTGTAATTTTTAATTTTGGTTTTAACGTTTCTTTATATTTTTGAATTTGAGGATTGACAGACGATTCAGCCTCATCATTTAAAATTTTTGATAAATCCTTTGTCGGATAATCTTCTTCAGCATGTCTAGCTAGACCTTTTCGAATTGGAATTGTCTTAACAAATGCCCATAATATCCAAGTGAAGATTAAAACAATTAATAAACTAGCGAGTTTCATCTTAAACAAATTTTAAAATTTAATAAAAAATAAACGAAAAATAATAAAATTTAACTTAAAATTTGGTTTATTTAAACAAATTTGACATGTTTAAAAAGTGTAAATTAGGTATGTTTTCTAACAAAATTGAACAAAATAGTGATATATAAAAGTTCAATAAAGCTAGAGTGTAGGGGTGCCGGAATTTTGGTCACTGTACTTTTGGTCACCAAGATTTTTCGGAACTTTGGTCACCAATTTTTTTGGAATTTTGGTCACCAGCGGAATTTTGGACACCAAGTCAAAAAACGGATTTTGGACACTGAAATCTTGGTCACCAATAGGAATTTTGGACACCAAACGAGAAAAACAAATCTTATCGAAAACTGATATCAAAACGATAAAAAATTGTTTTTCAACCCCCAGTTGATCAATTTCAATGTTTATCACGCTCCCAGCTGATCAATCTGTCGGTTGATCACTCTTAATCACTATCTCGGTTTAATTGATTAACCGGAAGAGTGATAAACATTGAAATTTTGATCAACTGGGGGTAGAAAAAAAATTTCTAGCACTTTGATATCAGTTTTGGATAAGATTTGTTTGTTTCGTTTGGTGACCAAAATTCCTATTGGTGACCAAAATTCCAGTGACCAAAATTCCGTACACCGAGTGTAGAAATATCGGAAAGAAAATTTAAAAGATCTCAAAGGGCAACCCTTTTTACTTTCATAAATATATAAACAAGTAAAATTCATTGAAAGGAAAGTACATAGCAGTGCTGGATATTAGCCATGTTGGCTCCGGCTCCTGGCTTTCAAAAATTGGTTCCGGTTCCGCAGCCCGTGATTTTCGGACCGCTCCATGTTAGCCTATTAATAATCAAATTAAAAATAATTATAAATTTTTATTATTGTAATAAAGGACTTTCGTTAGAACCTGTTTTACTTCAGTTGTTCCTCGAAAACAACGCAATTCGATACATCGAAATTCGCCGCAATCGGAATTCGATACATAAATGTCAAATAAATTTATATTTCTTTTGCTTAATTATTAAGTAATTTGCTTTTTCAGTTTTGCACTTTCCTTTCATTGAATTTTACTGTTTTCATATTTATTAAAGTAAAAAGAGTTGCCCTTTGAGATCTCGTAAATTTCCTGTCTGATATTTCGACACTCTACTTTCGAGACCTTTTATTTATCACTATTTTTGTTCAATTAAGTTAGAAAACATACCCAATTTACACTTTTTAACCTTGTCAAATTTGTTTAAATAAATCAAATTTTAAGTTAAATTTTATTATTTTCATTTAATTTTTAACTAAATTTAAAATTTGTTTAAAATGGAACTTTCCATTTTCTTTGTTGGAATGCTATTGGCATTTGTTAATACTATTCCAACTCAAAAGAGTTTAGGTCTTGAAAAGGATTACAAGGCAAAGGATTTATCAAAAATTTTAAATGATGGGGCTGAATCGTCTGTCAATCCTCAAATTCAAAAATATAAAGAAACGTTAAAACCAAAATTAAAAATTCCAAAAAATGACACAGATATAAATAAAGAAAGAGGCAACAGGAAGGAATATTTTAAGGATTATTACAGGAAAAATAAAAAAAGGTTGAATGAAAATGTGAAAAATTACCAAAAACAAAATAAGGAAAAGATAAATGAATATCAGCGAAATTACTATAAAATGAATAAAAATAAGAGAAAAGTTAATATGAAAAATTATTACCAAAAAAATAAGGAAAGGATAATGAAAAACGTGAAAATATATAGACAAAATAATAGAGAAATTGTGAATCAAAACCAGCGAAAATACCGACAAAATAAGAAAAACGATCAATCTGATAATAATGAAGGAACCTCATTTGTTAGCCCACAGACTGGTGATTTTTCTAATTTAGTTAAGTTATCAATTGTTTGCGAGGAGGAAGGAAATACTCTTTTTAATCAAATGGAGGAAGAAAGCAATAATGGCGAGGATGAGCAAAATCAAATCGAGGTAGAAGAGACAAATAAAGATGACATAATAAATCAAAAATAAATATGAAAATTCATTCTTTTGATTTAAACAGGAAATCTGAAGATGAAGAATGTGAAGATTATTAATTAATGATATCTGTTTTTTTAAATTTTTACCGTCGGATTTTTTTTGCTCTGCTTCATATTTATAGATTTACTAAAATGTCGTGCAAGTGATCAAAACAAAAGATCATAGCTTTGTATGGAAATCCATATAAATCCCATCCCTAATTATTAAGTAATTTGCTTTTTCTGATTTTGCACTTTCTTTTCAATGAATTCTACTGTTTATATATTTATGAAAGTAAAAAGGATTGCCCTTTGAGATCTTTTAACTTTCCTGTCTGATATTTCTACACTTTAGCTTTAGTGACCTTTTTTATCACTATTTTTGTTCAAATTTGTTAGAAAACATACCTATTTTACGACTCCACCCCAGAATATCGACACCCTAAATATCGACACCCTAAATATCGACGGACAAAATATCGAAAATTTTTAAACTTCAAAATTATGTATTCCAAGGACGGGGAAGTCTTTTTAACATAGGGAAAATGTTCCAACAATGGATCAAACATCGATCATGATCAATATGTCCAATCAAAGATGGACATATATTTGCATCAATATGTCCAATCAAAGATGGACGATATTTTGGGTGTCGATATTCTGGGGTGATCCCCTATTTTACACTTTTTAACCTTGTCAAATTTATTTAAATAAATCAAATTTTAAGTTAAATTTTATTATTTTTCATTTATTCTTAACTAAATTTTAAAATTTATTTAAGATGAAACTTTCTTTTTTCTTTATTGGAATGTTATGGATATCTGTCAATACTATACAACTCAAAAAGGTTTAGCTTCTGAAAAGTATTACAAGCCAAAGGATGCTACTAAAATTTTAAATAATGGGGCTGAATCGTCGGTCAATCCTCAAATTCAAAAATATAAAGGAACGTTAAAACCAAAATTAAAAATTACAAAAAAGGGCAAAAAAATAACTATGAACACAATAAAGAAAAGTGAATATGATAAAGAATATTACCAAAAAAATAAAGAAAAGAAGGATGAAAATAATCGAAATTACCGAAAACAAAATAAGGAAAAGCTAAGTGAATATAATAAAGATTATTATAGAAGGAATAAAAGTGAAAGAATTCAAAATAAGAAAGATTACTACCAAAATAATAGGGAAAGGATACTGGAAAAACAGAAAATGTATCGCCAAAATAATAAAGAGAAGCGAAATAAAAACGCGCGAGAATATTACCGGAAAAGGAAAAATCATCAATCGGATAATAATGAAGGAACTTCATTTATTAATCCACAGACTGGTGATTTTTCTAATTTAGTTAAATTACCAATTGTTTGCGAGGAGAGTTTTGAGGATTGGAATTTTTTTAATCAAGAGGAGGTAGAACGGAATAATGAAAAGGATGAGCAAAATCAAATCGAGGTAGAAGAGTCAAATAAAATGATTGAAGATGACATAAATCAAAAATAAATATGAAAATTCATTCTTTTGATTTAAACGAGAAACCTGAGGATGAAGAATGTGAAGATTATTAATAAACGATATTTTTTTTTAATTTTTACAGTCAGATTTTGTCTGCTTCATACATATTTATAGATTTAGTAAAATGTCGTGCAAGTGATTAAAAAAAATCACAGCTTTGTTTATTAAAGTCATACTCGACTTTATAGGATTTCAAATTAGTCAACATCCGAAGATTATTTAATATTAAAAAAAATAAAAATTTTCAAAATAAACTTTCTCAAAATATGTATGATAAAAAATATACAAGTAAACCCATGTCGCATTAGAAATGCTATTATTTTCATAAACTACAAAAACTGTTTATTATTGATATTTTTTTGGTTGTAAATTTTCCGTGGCGCGAACTTTGCGGACCAGAATTTTGCGGACCCGAACTTAGCGGACCCAAAATTTGCGGAACGAAGGTTGCGGACCCGAAAGTTGCGGACTCGAAATTTGCGGATCATAATTTTTAAGACCGACACTTGAGTAAAAAAGAAAAATTTGAAATTTTTATTTATCGATGACTCCGACAGAGTTTATCATGATTCCGTGCCGGACTCAAGATTTTTTCCGAATTTCAAAATAAAATGTTTTTATCAGTTTTTTGTGATAAGATTATTAGATAATTTCAATGAGCGAAAAAATTCTTTAAATAAAGAATTTTTTTATCTACAGACTAATGATTGTACTAATTTAGTTAAATTGTTTGTGAGGTGGAAGGAAATCTTCTTAATCAAGGGAAGGAAGAATGCAATAATAGTGTAAGGCCGGGTTCATCCTGAAATCACGTGAACAATAATGTCGCTCTAAACTTTGTGCTAAGTAGCGGAAGTGCCCAGAGAAAAGGCAAAGATCTAAGCTTAACACCGCCACTAACTTATCCTTGGGAAAGCAATAAGGAAGTAGGCTGGTGCATATAAGCCCTAAAGGAATAGGCAAAGGTAGATCACTTCTTTATTCATTCATTCAACAGAGTTGCCGGCCGGCTTATCCATCGTGTAAAGGGAGAGACGTCTCCCCTTATATTCCCCCACTGCGTGCGATTCACTTATTTCTATACTCTGCGGAGTTCACACATGATTGCAAGCATGCGCGACTCTGCCTATAACAACATTTAACAACGAGGCACTGGGAAACGGGACCAACCGCTTTACTATAGTAAAGGGGATTAAAATCAAATCGAGATTGAAGATTCAAATAAAATTCTTGAAGATGAACAAATCAATCAAATAAAAAAATTTATCGTTTTGATATAAACGAGATGCCAGAGGATGAAGAATGGCACGATTAATAAAAAACGGCTCTTTTCCAGTTCATAAGTCCCTTATCGAACATTTGACTACCAATTACTGATCTTGTGTTTGAAACTGTTGTCTAACTATAATGTAATATATAACTAACTATAATAAGTTGGAAGGCTACTGAATAGTTTACGTTTTTACGTGTTGTTTTAGTACCTTCATAGTTCCAAAAATCGTTGAGGCATCACCAGAATCTTTTTGAGATTTGATCATAGTTTGGTAAAAGGGCTTTAATAATTCTTTTGCTAAATTCAACTAAAATCTATCGTTCCCATCCAAAACTGGCCAATTTTTCGCAAAACATATCTTTACAAACATTAGTCCTTTTAAAATAGGCATTGCCAGCCTCGCTGTTTAATGTCCAAATAATTTATGCATTATTCATGAGTAGCCTTATTTAAATTTTTATTCAAGTATAAATACATACATACATATAAAAGAAAAAAATAATATGTGAATAATTTTAAATTAGTAATATTTTTAGTGAAGTAATTGTTGAGTAATAACATTTTGCCATAAAATCAAGAATTGTAACCACACATCATTATACATGAAAGGGAAAAGAATATTTTTACCCGTCTCAATTTCCTCTTCATTTCCTCTCACACCTACCAGCTTTTGCTAACTTCTTTTTCTTTTACCTATCATTAGGGGTGTAGAGAAATGGTCCTAATTTCTCTAATAGTAATCCAAAAAATCCTTTTCAATAAAAATTTTATTTCTTTCACAAAAATATAAATTATAGGAAGGCTAAGTTAGGAAAAATAGCTAATGTAAAGCAAAGGAAGTACAATTAGTAAAAGTGAACTGAACAACGACTGATCGAAAAATAGGAAAAGGGAATAAGCATATATACAAAGAAATATGTACACAGGAAAGAAAATATACAAGCTAAAGTTTATGTTGATAGAAAAGGCTGGGAAAATTCTTTAGATCTACATATTTAGATAAGGAGTACAAAATAAAATAATTTTATGGAAAATAAATAAAATTTCTGGGAAAAATAAAAGTTATCTTTCCGACTTCGCGAGACCCGTCGCGACACTCCCGGCCAGGCTTTCAGTGGAAATGGTGGTGGTTGCAACAAAGGGCATAGTTGTTGTTCCGGTTTAAGTTGAGCATATTCAAAGGTGTTGGTGGGTGGCGCATCACCAAGTTTATTCGGGAGAGCGGGATGGGCCCAGGTAGTCGTTGAATGGGAACATAGGCAAGTGTATAAGCCAAACACGGAGCACCATACCAGTTAGGAGGAGTTGTACATGGAAATAGATGGGGAGTGTTAATTAGTTTAAGATTCTTTTTTACAATTACCTTCATTGGCTCGGGATTAAATTCCATTTTTATTGCTGGCATATTCGGCAGACACTCCCGCAAGGCTATTGGTTTTGGCGTAGGTGGGCGTTGTTCCAATTTAACATTAATTTTGTTGGTAATAGGCAGTGGGCATAATTTAACGTTGTTGCCGCTTTTCTTCTTTAGGGTAGGGTTTCCGGGCAGGGTTGTAACTGGATGTGCTATCAGTTGGGAACAAAAGGTCTGTTGGTTGGGATTTGAATTGTTCAGAGAGGAAGGAGGCTGAGGCGGTTCGGCAAGTCTAGTATCAGGCCGGGATTGGGCTAAATGAGCATTGAATGATGGCTGAGGCTGGGTAAAATGTGGCATTCTTGTAGGAGGATGGAATGGGCGAGGATTTTCGTTGCCCGTATTCCGGTAGGTTTGAGGAGGTCGTTGGGAAGGCCTCGGAATAAATTGATGGTTTGAGGGTACTAGGTGAGAACAAAGGGCCCGAGGGTGAGAGCCACCACAGGAAGAGCATTTTATGGGCATTCGGCAGTGGGGAGATTTATGCCCTTCTTTCATACAGCTAAAACATCGCCGTAATTCTCTGAGTTTATTTCGGCGGGAATATAGGTCAGGATATTGTCGGCAGGAAGGGGAGAAATGCCCAAATGCATTACAAAACAAGCAGGGAAGCTTGGGTTCTCTGGTAGGAAATTCACGCATTGTCTGCGTATGGTAGGTTAATGAGGATTGAGGTAAGGGAGGCGAGTCATTTCTAGGTGGGGATAAATTTTTAGGGGAAAATTGAACTTGCGGTTTTGGAGGGCTGGTGTTCATGGCTGAAATATCTTCTTTTCTTTTTAATATGGCCTTCAATTTTTGTTTTAATAATTCTGTTGTCCAGGCGGGATTTTCTTCTTTAGCTTTGTAAATTTCTTCTAATACAAAGGTGGGTAGTTTTGATTCTATTTCCAATTGAATATGGATGTTGTCTGTATTCTCTCCTTGTTGAGTAAATCGGCAAATGAGGCTTTCAAATTCATTAACTAGGGAAGATAAATCACGGCAAAAGTTGTCTCCTTTTCTAACTGTTGGTAGTTGTTTCAGGGATTGGCATAAGGAGCGGGAAATTTCAGTAGGATTTTCATATTTCTGTTTTAGTAAATCGACTGCCTGAGGGTAAGATTGGTCCACAAGAGGGAAGGATTCAATAACGGCTAAAGGAGCAGAACGGAGGCAGGATTTGAGATAGGAAAGTTTCACCGAGTCGGAAATGTTCGGTAAATCTCCAACAGCAGCCTGGAAGGAGGACCAAAATGAGGGGAATTCAACACAGTTCCCGGAAAATTGCGGTAAGGCCATACGTGGTAAGTGGGCCAAGGAGGTAGAGGCTGTTGTAGCGGTAGGAGGAGGGCTGTTAGAACTATTGCCGGGTAAAATGGCGGTTAGTTCATTCTTTTGAGCAGTCAAGGATCGGACGTATTTTTTAAGTTTTCCGATAACGGAAGGGTATGGGCAGGATTTCGTAAATTCCTCATAGACTTCATTATCATGGGTACGTTCGGGACCAGTCATTTTTTCTCGAAGGCCCATCCATTGGTCGTGAGTAGTAGAGAGGTCGGTGAGGTTATCGGAGGCCTCGGAAAGCGTAAAATCCAATTCACGGAGGTAAGCACGGATCTGGGTAAAGTAAATATGATCCGATTGTCCCTGGGTTCGAAGTGGGACGAGAAAAGTTTGATTCGCTTCCAAAATTCCCGTAATTTCTGGATACAGGCTTTTAATCTGGGTTCTGAATGGGAGAGACATTTTAAGGTAGAATATAGGTAGTAGTCAAAAGTAAAACAAATATTAAAATCAGTAAGAAAAATATTAAGTATAAATCGAACACAAAAAATTAAGGAGTAAGAAATTCTCAGAAAAATAGGATAAAATTGGTAAGTAGGAAGTTCGTAATCTGGGTAAGACTGTAGAGAAAGAAAAATGGGGTTAATCTTTCTCTAATGAGGGTAATTCTGAATCCAGCGACAGAGAGATTGGGATAATTTCTCTCAGGTTAAAACAAAGAAATTCTTGTCCAGTCAGTTTTATTTATTCACAAAAATATAATTTATAGGAAGGCTAAGTTAGGAAAATAGCTAATGTAAAGCAAAGGAAGTACAATTAGTAAAAGTGAACTGAATAAAGTTGAAGGGAATGAATAAGCATATATAAAGAAATATGTGGACACAAAACGATTACAAAGTTGAGAAAATGCTGGGAAAATTCCTTTAGATATATTTAAAAGATAAGGAGTACAAAAAATAAATTGAATTAAAAATAAAATTTTAATTAAAGAAATTTCGCGTTTCGCGACAGGGGTGTATCTTTGGAACTGGTTCTGGAACCTTTCAAACCGGTTCCAGACATTTACCAGACCGGTTCCACCTTTTCCACGTCCGGAACCGGTTCCTTTACCGACCGGTTCTCGAACTGGAACCTTTCCATCACTGATCATAATGTTAACCTTTTAAAGTTCACGCCAATTTTAACATCAATTTATATTTCATTAATTATTAAGCAATTGCTTTTTTCGACTTTGCACTTTCCTTTCAATGAATTTTACTTGTTTTTATAATTATGAAAGTAAAAAGGGTTGCCCTTTGAGATCTCGTATATTTTTTGTCTATATTTCTAAACTCTAGCTTAATTGAACTTTTCTAAGTTCATTAGTTTTATACAATTTTATACAAAACATACCCAATTTATACTTTTATTTCCTTCCCAAATTTTGTTTAAATAAATTTAATTTTAAGTTAAACTTTATTATTTTTCCGTTAATTCTTAAATAAATTTTTAAATTTGTCTAGGATGAATCTTACTAGCTTTTTAATCGTTTCAATCTTCATTGGGATATTATGGATATCTATTAAAACTGTTCCAATTCGAAGAGGTTTAGCTAGACTTGCTAAAAAGGATTTGACGGCATCTAAAATATTAAATGATGGAGCTGAATCGTCGGTAAATCCTCAAATTCAAAAATTTAAAGAATTGCTTAAACCAAAATTAAAAATTACAAAAAATGACACGGATAAAAATAAAGGAAGAGATAAACTAAAGCAAAGTGAATATAATAAAAAATATTACCAAAAAAATAAAGAAAAGTTGAGACAATATAAGCGAACTCACTATGAAAATAATAAAAATAATTCGTTAAAAAATGAAAAAAGAAAAGAATATCTGCTAAATTACCGAAAACAGAATAAAGAAAAGATGAGAGAGTATCAACAAAATTACAAAAAAATGAATAAGGAGAGGGGGGTAGATAATAAAAAGAAGGAAAAAATTTGTAAAAATAAGAAGGATTACTACCAAAATAATAGGGAAAGGATATTGGAAAAACAGAAAATATATTACCAAAATAATAAGGAAAAGCGAAATGAAAACGCGCGAGAATATTACCGGAAAAGGAAAAACGTTCAATCTGATAATAATGAAGGGATTTCATTTGTTAATCCACAGACTGGCGATTTTAGTAATAAAGGTAAACTACCAATTGTTTGCGAGGAGAGTTCTGAGGAAGAAAATCTTTTTAATGAAGGGGAGGAGGAAGAATACAATAATGGCGAGGATGAGCAAAATCAAATCGAGGTTGAAGAGCCAAACAAAATTCCTGAAGATGACATAAATCAAATATATTTAAATAAGAAAATTTATCCTTTTGATCTAAACGAGATGCCTGAGGATGAAGAATTGGAAGTTTAATAAAAAAATTTGTTAAGTTAAAGCTTCATTAACGTTTCTATTTTCTTTTATTTACAGTGTTTGAGTGAAATTCTCTTGGATTTAATTAAAATTATAAAATTAAATTGCCTTTATTTTTTATTGTTTTTAAAATACATACGTTGTACATTTATAACTAGACATAAAAATAAACTAAAATTATTCAAATCCATCCATAAACTGTGAATAATTAGTTTTCGGTTATCTAAAAATCTAATGAACCGACAATCCTATAATCGAGAATATAGACACTAAAGACTAAAGACCAATCACTTTATATAGTATAGAATTATTTTTAAAATAAATTATTAAATATTTATTTTTATCAATAAATTGGTCAAACTACAAGTTTAAAAATAATTAATTTTGTTAAATTTAATTTCATTAAATTTTTGGATTAGTTTAGTACCGGAGTTTTCTTATTCAAAAATATAAAGAAAACTTGAACCCAAAATAAGAAATACAAAAAAGGCAAAAGAAGAAATTTTCATTCAAATCCGTTAACAACTTATGGACTTAAGGTGGATGTATATTTTTGGGACAGAGTGTAGAAATTAAAGTGATTAGAAGAAATGAATATAATAAAGAATATACCAAAAGAATAAATGATTAATATAGGCGGAGTTAATTGTAAAATAGATTTTATCGCTTGAATAAACTAGACAAGTTCCATTTCTTTTAATTAACTTCCAGTTGTTCATCCCCAGGTAACTCGTTCAAATCAAAAGGATAAATTTTCATATTTAAATCTATTTTATTTGAATCGTCTTCTAGAATTTTATTTGGCTCTTCTTCCTCGATTTGATTTTGCTGAAACTCGCCATTATTGCAATTTTCCTTCTCTGAATTAAACAGATTTCCTTCCTCAGAATTCTCCTCGCAAACAATTGGCAATTTACCTTTATTAGTAAAATCACCAGTCTGTGGATTAACATTTGAAGTTCCTTCATTATCATCAGATTGAACATTTTTCTTTTTTTGTTGGTATTTTCGCTTGTATTCTTTCCGCTTTTCTTTATTATTTTCTTCATATATTTTCTGTTTTTTCAGTACCGTCTCTCTATTTTTTTGGTAGTAAATTTTCTTATCATTTTTCAACTTACTTTTATGAATTTTATAGTAATTTCGCTTATATTCATTTATCTTTTCATTATTTTGTTTTCGGTAATTTCGTTTACATTCAAGCACCCTTTCTTTATTCTTTTCATTGTAAATTCGACTATAGTCACGAAACTTTTCTTTATTTTTTTGATAATATTTTTTATCATATTCATTTTTGTTAAACACTTTTTCTTTTCCATTATTTCTATCTGTGTTATTTTTTGTTAACGTTTCTTTATATTTTTGAATTTGAGGAATGACAGACGATTCAGCCCCGTCTTTTAATATTTTATTAAAATCCTTTGCCATATAATCCTTAACAGCAGTTCTTCTCACCACTTTTTCTTCATCAGAAGTGGCTTTAACAAATGTCCATAATATACAAATGAAGATTGAAACATTTAAAAAACGAGCAAGTTTCATTCTAGAAAACTTTTAATTTATTCAAAAATTAACCAAAAATAATATGATCCAATTTATAATTAATGTAAGGCGGATATCATCCTAAACACACATGAAGAGCAATGTCGCTCTAGTTAACGGAAGTTCGCAGGAAGTTGCAAAGAATATTACAAAGGCCATTCCCAGAGAGTTATTAGCCGCCCATTATCTAAGTTTATGTATTATCGCCAATAACTTATCCTTGGGAATGCGATTGGTAAATAAGCTAGTGCATATAAGTTTTAATGGAATAGGCAAAGGCAGATCACTTCTTCATTCATTCAACAGAGTTGCCGGCCGGCTAATCCATCGAGTCTTATAGGGAAGAGCTTTCCCTATATTCCACCAATGCTTGCGATTAACTTATTTCTATACTCTGCGGAGTTCACACATGATTGCAACATGCGCGGCTCTGCTATAACATCAACTAAACAACAAGGCAATGGGGAACGGGGCCGCCTTTACTTTAATTTGTTTAAATGAATTAAGAGAGGGGTAAATTGTGTATTTAAAAGGATTTATGATGCAATACATTTTACGTAATTTCAAAATTTCTACATTTCTTTAGACAACCACAATTAAAATTTAATGATGGGAAAGTGCATAGTCTAAAAAGTTAATTACTAGACAGTCAAGCGATTTAAATATTACTTGTGGGACTTTAAAGCTCACTATTTTTGGATCACAAAATTAAAAAAATATTTTCATGGCTCGCATGTCCTTAAAGTACAGCTAAATAGTTATGAGAAAAAACAATTAAAAAACTTTGCTCTTTTATTTCAATGAATTTAACTTATTTTTATTTTGAGAAATGTAAAATAGGTTGTCCTTAGAGTTCTCAAAAATTGTCTGGCGGAAACTTCGACTCTCTTGGCTCGGATGACCTTTATAAATCTATTTGGTTTAAAAATTTTTATTACAAAATATTCATGTAAGGTAAAGTGCGAGTCGAAGCTAGCAAATTACTTAATAATTAAGAAATAATGAGAAAATTTTGACTAAATTGCTATGAGAATTAATAAAATGCTATAATCTAAATTATAAAAAGCTTTTCTTCAATAGGGTAGAGACACAATGACCTCTAGTTTCTGAAAAAGCAATGTAAATAATTCTGAGATAATTTTAGTAAAATAAACAGATTTGCGGCTAATGCCTTCACGGCATTCTTTTTCTTGCATGATTATTAATTTGTTTTTCGACTTTGCACTTTTATTTCAATGAATTTAATTTGTTTTTATTTTGAGAAATGTAAAATAGGTTGTCCTTAGAGTTCTCATAAATTGTCTGTCGGATACTTCGGCTCTCTTGGCTCGGATGACCTTTATAAATCTATTTGGTTTAAAAATTATATTACAAAACATATCTAATTTATTTTAATATCCGTCTCGAATTTATTTATTTAAATCGGATTTAAATTTTATTATTTCACTTTAATTTTTAAATAAATTTTAAAATTTGGTTAAAATGAAATTTACTAGCTTTCTAATCGTTTTAATATCCATAACGATATTCTGGACATTTGTTAAAACTGTTTCTATTCGAAAAAGTTTAGCTAGACTTGCTGAAAAGGATTACAAGGCAACTGAAGTATTAAATGATGGGGCTGAATCGTCGGTTAATCCTCAAAAGCAAAAATTTAATGAAACGTTAAAACCAAAATTAAATAATACAAAGGATACAAAAAGAAATAATGGAGGAGAAAAAGTGTCTAACAGAAGTGCATATAATAAAGAATATTACCGAAAAAATAAAGAAAGATTGCTTAAATATAGTCAAAATTACTATGAAAAGAATAAGGAAAAGGTGATTGAGCAAAAACGAAATTATCGGAAACAAAATGAAGAAAAAAGAAAGGATTATCAGAGAAATTACAATCAAAAAAATAAAGAAAGGCTAGAAAGAAATAAGGAAGGAAATAGTCAATATATGAAAATTTATTATCAAAAAAATCGGGAAAGGCTACTGAGAAACTGTAGATTGTATAAACAAAATAACAGAGAAAAGTGGAATGAATACAAGCGAAAATACCGTCAAAAAAAGAAAAACATTCACATTCAATCTGGTAATAATGAAGGAACTTCATTTGTTAATCCACAGACTGGTGATTTTAGTAATAAAGGTAAATTAAAGAGAGTTTTGAGGAAGAAAATATTAATCAAGGGGAGGAAGAATGCAATAATGGCGAGGATCGGGAAAATCGAATCGAGGTCGAAGAGCCAAATAAAATTCTTAAAGATGGCATAAATCCTTTTGATTTAAATGAGAAAATTTATCCCCTTGATCTGAACGAGATGCCTATGGATGAAGAATGAGAAGATAATATAAAAAATTTTGTTTATTTTATGAGTTCCTTAAAGTTAAATTTGAGTTTCTTTTATTAAAAGCTGAAATTGACATTCTCTTAGATTTAATTAAATTTCTCAAATTAAATCTCTCAATATTTAGTTTATATCATAATTTAATATAAAATAAACATAATGTCAATAACTTTTATTCATTCACATAAAATGGAATTTATATTAAAAACTATGAGGCTGGCCAACTAGATTCCATTTTTAACAATAGTTTTGTGTATTTTTGCAATGTACTTTAGTACATTGCATTTTTATTATAGAAATTATAATAAAAATTTATTAGGAAAACTAATTTCTTAGGAAACCTCTTTCTTAGGAAAACTATTTCACCTTCCTATTCTTTAACAGGGAATTAAAAATATCTCGGATTAAGTATTCCCTCATGCTGGTAGTAACAATGCTAAGGATTTCTATCCGTAGCGACATAGCTGCAGATAGGGTAGCTGCAGATAAAAAAATCTGCAGATAAAATCCGTAGTAACGATGCTAATTATATGTAGCTGCAGCTACGGATTTTTTTATCTGCAGATACCTTGCAGATAGGTAAAATAAGGGGAAAGTATAACTATTAAAATTTTTTGTGCGCAAAAAGTAGTCATTTGGTATAGTGGTTAGTGGTGTTGTTTTATGTTTCAAATGATAAGGGTTCGATTCCTTCCGTTTGTTATAGGAAGGAACCTAGCCGATACCCTATCCGCTACCCTATCCTTAGCATTGTTACTATGGCTAGGTATCTGCAGTTAAAGATACCGATTTTTTTGTACTTTAGCTGCGGATAGTACTACGGATTTTAATCTTTAGCAGTTACTACGGATTTATCTGCAGCTAGCGATTTATCTGATGATAGTTAGTGTTACGACCGGAGGTGTCCGAGATTTGTCTGGATGTTGACGTGCACAACAATAACAATTTATCCGGCGTAGAAATAAACAAAGTGTAGGCGAAGGTTAAAGGGCTGGAACAGACGACGGGAATCAGGGACTAGCCGCGCTAGTATGATTCAACTAGACTGACGCTTTCACTGGCTTTTATACTATAGCGATACCACTACACAACTCCTCCCCCCTTGAAAAAAAGGTTCGGCTTCACTTAAAGCCGAAGCTTTCAATTGTTGTGATAATATCACTATAGTCTTTTAGACTATTATACAATCTTTAAAGCCAGAGCGTCTGTCTCACTTAGCAAACACTCATTTTCAACAAAATACAAAGATGTGGGATGACAAAAAGGGACAAAAACAAATTAAATTTTACAATACAAAAATTTATCGAAATCATAATTTGTCATCTTTTGTCCACATCTTTTTCTTCTTCTTTGGTCGCAGTCATCGTTGTCGTTTACAGCAAGCTCAGAGGAACAAAACAGGGCAACGCACGTCCTTGAATGACACTTGTTTGATCTTGTCACTGCTTGTCCATAAGCTCACTTAATGTTTCGTTGCAGGCTCAGAGGATCACTTTTTTGATCTTGGCACTGCTCGTGTATTGACTAATAATTTATTTACTGCAGGCTCAGAGGATCACTTTTGAATCTTGGCACTGCTTGACTTTTTATTGCAGGCTCAGAGGATCTACTTACGATCTTGGCTCTGCTTAAGCATAATTTATACTGAATTTCAATGAACTCAACTCCACAACACTAACATTTCTGCTAGTGCGCAGTACGGTGCCGTTTTTCTGTGTACTTTTAGGATGGCTCGTGGTTGAATAATTTACTTGAATACTACGACTAATAACCACTCAAAGGATGTCTGATACATCCTGCCTCTTTCAAAGACTAGATACCGCAACACTTTCCTGAACATACACTATGTGTAGTCTGGGTGACTCATTGATAAGGCTTCTTGGTCTTTGACCTCAGCCGAATTACTTTTGGTCTTACGCTTTCTCTTGCAGCCAAATTTGACTTGACTTTACATTGGACTTACGCTTTCACTGGCTGCCAAGTTTAGACTTTACTTTTACATTGGGCTTACGCGTTCTTTTGCTGCCAAGTTTAATTTTACTTTCATTTTTATGTATGGCCATTTTTATACTTAATTTTATTCAATTTTCAATTTTTTTTAACTTCTGGACTTACATGTTCTTTAATGCCAGGTACTTGATTTTGACTTCGATCGGCTCGTGCACTTAGGACCACTAGGCTTTTTTTTTTTTGCCTTAAACTAGGTTGTTGTTAACCTTAAACTTAGACCACTGGTACTCGCACTGAGTCCTTTTTCGGTCACTGACTAAATACTGGTCCACTGCACTGATCTTAATTTTTTTTGCCGATCACTACACTACGACGTCAGTCCACACTCCTTCTTCACTAATTGCTTATAGCAATTCACTACACTTCGCCTCACTACACTAATGCCACTCGTCTCCTTTGAAGCTGTTGTCGATCGTAGTTTGTAGACGAGCAGGAACCGTAGTCGACCGCGCCATTTGTTACGACCGGAGGTGTCCGAGATTTGTCTGGATGTTGACGTGCACAACAATAACAATTTATCCGGCGTAGAAATAAACAAAGTGTAGGCGAAGGTTAAAGGGCTGGAACAGACGACGGGAATCAGGGACTAGCCGCGCTAGTATGATTCAACTAGACTGACGCTTTCACTGGCTTTTATACTATAGCGATAACACTACACAACAGTTAGCATTGTTACTACCAGCATCAGAGTAATTAACCTAGATAAAAAACAAATAAACACAACAACACAACTAAAATCTTTATCTCTAAATAAATAATCACGAAGAATATAAAATGAATGACCCCAAAGTACATTAAGAAAGTGAAATTTATGCCTATCTTTTATAGGCAGAAATTTTTATAATAAAAATGATGCAATGTAAAGTACATTGCAAAAATACACAAAAATATTGTTAAAAATGGAAAGTGACTCACTGAGTCACCACACAAAAAATAAATAAAATCCCACAAGAAATATAAAAATATCAAAAAATATTTTTAACCCCTAAATGTTCAATTTCGTCATCGTCAATGCTTTTTAGAATATTGCGAGGTTTTTAAATTTTGTGAACTCTGAATCCCTCAGAAAAGGTTCAATAATTTAAACAGGCTTATAAATCGTAAACGAGAATTGTTTGGACTACAAAATGAGCATAAAAATATTAAAAAATATAAATAAGAATAAAGTAATGACGAAATGAAAAGTGCCCGGTTACTTTTTTGTCACTCTGTAAAATAGATTTCGTGGGACTGGCCAGAAGCTGTTCTTTTTAATAATCATCCCATTCTTCACCCTCAGCGACTATAGTCACGAAACTTTTCTTTATTTTTTTGATAATATTCTTGATGATATTCACTTTTGTTAAATCCTTTGCCCTTTCCATTATTTCTATCTGTGCCACTTTTTGTTAACGTTTCTTTAAATTTTTGAGTTCGAGGATTGACCGAGGATTCAGCTCCATCATTTATTATTTTACTGAAATCCTTTGCCATATAATCCTTCTCACCAGTTAAACCTTCTTCATCAGAAGTGATTTCAACAAATGTCCATAATATACAAATGAAGATTGAAACAGTTAAAAAACTAGCAAGTTTCATCCTAGAAAACTTAATTTATTCAAAAATTAACCAAAAATAATATGATCCAATTTATAATTAATGTAAGGAGGATATCATCCTAAACACACATGAAGAGCAATGTCGCTCTAGTTAACGGAAGTTTGCACGAAGGTGCAAAGAATATTACAAAGGCCATTCCCAGAGAGTTATTAGCCTCCTATTATCTAAGTTTATTATCGCCACTAACTTATCCTTGGGAAAGCGATTAGTGAATAGGCTGGTGCTTATAAGCTCTAATGGAATAGGCAAAGGCAGATCACTTCTTCATTCATTCAACAGAGTTGCCGGCCGGCTAATTCATCGAGTCTTATAGAGCTTTCCCTATATTTTCCCTTAAGAGCTTTCCCTATATTCCCCCAATGCGTGCGATTAACTTATTTCTATACTCTGCGGAGTTATTGCAACATGCGCGGCTCTGCTATAACATCAACTAAACAACAAGGCACTGGGGAACGGGGCCAACCGCTTTACTTTAATTTGTTTAAATGAAATTAGGAGAGGAGTAAATTGTGTATTTAAAAGGATGTATAAAAGAGCAATGATGCAATACATATTACCAAATTTCAAAATTTTTACATTTCTTTAGACAACCACAATTAAAATTTAATGATGGGAAAGTGCATAATCTAAAAAGTAAATTACTAGACAATCAAGCGATTTAAATATTACTTGTGGGACTTTAAAGCTCAATATTTTTGGATGACAAGATTAAAAAAATATTTTCATGGCTCGCATGTCCTTAAAGTACAGCTAAATAGTTAAGAGAAAAACAAATAAAAAACTTTGCACTTTTATTTTAATGAAGTTTACTTGTTTTTATATTTAGAAATGCAAGGTTGCACTTAATTATCTCAACAATTGTCTGCCGGATACTTTGAAATTCCCGGCTTATTTGACCTTTATAACTACATGTATTTCATAAAATTTTATTATAAAATCTACCAAGTTTATACATATTCAATTTTAAATTAAATTTTATTATTTCCATTTAATTTTTTAATAAATTTTAAAATTTGTTTAAAATGAAACTTGCTTGTCTTTTAATTGTTTCAATCTTCTATTGGATGTTATGGACGTTTGTTAAAACTATTCCAACACAAAAAGGATTAGAAAGGCATTCCGGAAAGGATTACACTAAAACTAGAAATTTAAATGAAGAGGTTGAATCGTCAGTCAAACCTCGCCTCCAAAAAACGAAAGAATATTTTCGAAATTACCGAAAGCAAAATAAAGAGAGGATTAATGAGAATCAGCGAAATCGCTATAAAATAAATAAAGACAGGTTGAAGGAAGGAAGAAGTAAATATTTCAAAATTTACTATCAGAAGAATAGGGAAAGGATACGTAATAACAAGAAAACTTATCAGCAAAATAATAGAGAAAAACTAAACGACGATACATGACGAATAGGCGCGGCCGAATAGGCGCGGACGAATAGGCGCGGCCGAATAGGCGCCGAGACGAATAGGCGCGAGACGAATAGGCGCGGGACGAATAGGCGCCCCAAGTTATTTTTTCCCAGAAAATTTTTTCTAATTTTCTTCTTCTGAATTTTTTCTTCAGATTTTTTTTGATTTTTTTCTCCTGATTTGCTAACATTTTTAAAATCTTAATTAAAAAAAGAAACAAAAGTTTTATTAGTCGGTGGATTAAGGTAGATATCAATAAATTTGGAGAGATGGATATTGTGTATTTGGGGATTAGGAGGGATATCGAGAGATTGAATGACACCAAAATCAGCTCGATTGGATGATTCTGAACAAAGCTACGACCAACTGAATCTTCGCCGGAAAAACCTTTTTGTGCTGCTACGGAGGGTAGGCCGGGAAAATCAGAACAAAAAAATCAGAAAATCAGAACAAAAAAATCAGAACATCAGAACAAAAAAATCAGAACAAAAAATCAGAACATCAGAACAAAAAAATCGGAACATCAGAACAAAAAAATCAGAACAAAAAATCAGAACAAAAAAATCAGAACAAAAAATCAGAACATCAGAACAAAAAAATCGGAACATCAGAACAAAAAATCAGAACAAAAAAATCAGAACAAAAAATCAGAACAAAAAAATCAGAACAAAAAAATCAGAACAGAAAAATCAGAACAAAAAAATCAGAACAAAAAATCAGAACATCAGAACAAAAAAATCAGAACAAAAAATCAGAACATCAGAACAAAAAAATCAGAACAAAAAATCAGAACACCAGAACAAAAAAATCAGAACATCAGAACAAAAAAATCAGAACATCAGAACAAAAAAATTTCCTGGGAAAAAATAACTTGGGGCGCCTATTCGTCCCGCGCCTATTTGTCTCGGCGCCTATTCGGCCGCGCCTATTCGTCCGCGCCTATTCGGCCGCGCCTATTCGTCCTGCTCCGCTAAACGAATATATGCGAAAATATTACCGAAAAAATAAAAATGCTCAGTCTGATAATAATGAAGGAACTTCATTTGTTAATCCACAGACTGGTGATTTTAATAATAAAGGTAAATTACCAATTGTTTGCGAGGAAGAAGAAAATCTTAATCAAGCGGAGGAAGAGTGCAATAGTGGCGAGGATCAGGAAAATCAAATCGAGGTTGAAGAGCCAAATAAAATCATTGAAGAAGACATAAATCCTTTTGACTTAAATGAGAAAATTTATCCTTTTGATCTGAACGAAAAACCTGAGGATGAAGATTTGGAAAAATATTAACATTACGGATACTTTTCTTTTCAAAAAATTTTAATCTTCCATCTTTTATTTTTCACCAGTTAAGTTTCTTTCTGTTATTATTAATTTAGTTGATCTATACAAGACAAATTTCCAAATTAAATTTACAAATAATTTTAAAATATGAAAACTTTCTTCAATTATGTTCTCTGAGTTTCCTCCTAATAATTGGTAAACGTGAATAAGGTTAATAATAAAATAAAATAGTAAATAATATAAACGAACAATAGATATATTGCCTATACCCGCACGTAAACATGTAGGACTTTTAAGTTTTGATTTTAAGTTGATTGTCTCAAGAAAACGTACTCTTAAGAAAATTAACATGATAGTAAGGAAATTCCACGGACTGATGATTCTACTAATAAAGGTAAATTACCAACTTTTTGCGAGGAGGAAGGAAATCTTTTTAATCAAGGGGATGAAGAATGTAATAAAGGCGGGGATGATCAAAATCAAATCGAGGTAGAAGACACAAATAACATTCTTGAAGATGCCACAATCGATTTAAATAAGAAAATATATCCCTTTGATCTGAACTAGGAACCTGAAGATGAATTGAAAGATTATTAAGAAGGAAGATATTTGATTCTATTTATTTTAAAGATTAATTTGGATTCCTTAGGATCTTTGAGTTCGGATCCTATAAGCAGTTGTTGTGACATCTGTTATTTTAATGATATTAATTTTATGTATTTATCTCCACCGGAATTTTGATTGCTCGACTGAGATTGACTCTCAAATGGCATTTATGATAACACTTGAGCATGTCTATCCATTTATTTCAAAACCTTTGCGCTATAATTAAATAAATGATTTGTTTTTTTGTTGAAGAAGAATAAATAGTTAATTGTCTAAATAATACTCAAAGTGTGTATGGGCGTCAGCAGACGGGGGCGTCAGCAGACGTTATTCGGAGAGAAAATGAAAATATATTTAAAAATGTTTGTTTAATGTAATTATTTAATTTATAAATGTTTATATTTACACCAAATTGGGTGGGTTTGTCACAAGATTTTTTTGAAAATTTTTACAATTTTGTGGGAAAATATAGGATTGATTAATTTCGTTAAAGATAAAATTGTGTTTTATTGTGTTTTATATGTTTTTCTTTTAAATGATGGCATTTCTATCCACTTACCTTTCTCTGCTTGTTTATACAATTTTACCTTTTTCCGTATAAAAGTTTATTATTTTTTTGATGGTTTGAATTTGTGTAAAATTATTTCATAATTTAGATGCCGATTATCATTGTAAACAAATTTTAAAATTTATTTAAAAATAGACGAGGAATAATGTAATTTAAATTGAAATTATATAATAAAAAATTGAAAAATTGTGAGAAATAATAATCCTCTAATTTTATTTTATGGAGCAGTTATTTACAAGTTTTATGGTGGACAAACTCTGCATCTAATGATGAATTTGAACGAAAAAACATTTTTTACATATTTTAAACTAATTTATTCAAAAATTATAAAATACCAGCGAAAAAAGTCCAATTACAGCGTTGTTATCGAGAGATTTATAAATGAAACAATCGAGAATGGGAAACTGAAATTATAGAATCTACAATTATTATGGCTGGAACTGAATTTCAAAATTAATTTTGATTGATTTTTTAAATTAAATCCAATATCAATTTCATAAGACGCATTAGCGTTATTTTTTTTATTAATCTTCCGATTCATCATCCTCAGGATACTCGTTTAGATCAAAAGGACGAATTTTTTTATTTGAATCAATTAAATTTGTGTCATCTTCAAGAATTTTAATGGGCTCTTTTACCTCGATTTGATTTTGTTCTTCCTCGCCATTAATGCATTCTTGCTCTCCTTGATTAAAAAGGTTTACTGGTTCCTCACAAACAATTAGTAAATTACCTTTATTATCAAAATCACCAGTCTGTGGATTAACAAATGATGTTCCTTCATTATTATTAGATTGATTTTTCTTTTCCTGTCGGCATTTTCGCGCCCATTCATTCAACTTTTCTCTATTATTTTGTTTATACATTTTCTGCTTTTTCCGGATATTTTCCTTATTTACTTGGCTGTAAACCTTCATATATTGACTTTTTTTAGTTTTATATTCTAATTTATTTTTATTTATTTGATGATAATTTCGCTTAGCTTCATTTATCTTTTCTCTGTTCTGTTTTCGGTATTTTCGACTATTTTCTAGCAACCTTTCTTTATTATTCTGATAATACTCTTTATTGTTTTTCCTTTTCTTAAAGAGTTTGTCTCCAATACTATTTCCTTCTGTGTCATTTGTATTATTTAATTTAGGATTTAATACTTCTTTAAATTTTTGCTTTTGAGGATTGACCGACGATTCAGCATCATCTTATTATATAATTGAGAAGAGTGTGTCTGTCTGTCTGTTTGTCCTTTTATAGACAAGTGGGTTTTTATAGTAAAATGATTTGGGGGAGTGAGGAAAAGGGGGGTTTTTATAGTAAATCGTTGCCAGTTGAATTAGGTTGTAAGGGTAAGAAGATAGTATAAAAGCAGGGTATTTTGGTCAGTCCTCAACTGCTTTCAACACTTCTCAACATTGCTGTGTTACGTCTACGATCGCTGGAGTCCTGTGTCCTCTTGAGCTGTGCGTCAACGTTCATTTGTCAAGTGCTAGGCGTCAACGTTCATGTGTCAAGTGCAGACGTCAGCGTTCATCTTTCAAGTGCTAGACGTCAGCGTTCATCTGTCAAGTGCTAGACGTCAACGTTTATGTGTCAAGTTCTAGGCGTCAACGTTCATGTGTCAAGTGCAGACGTCAGCGTTCATCTGTCAAGTGCTAGACGTCAGCGTTCATCTGTCAAGTGCTAGACGTCAACGTTTATGTGTCAAGTTCTAGGCGTCAACGTTATTGTGTCAAGTGCTAGACGTCAACGTTCATGTGTTAAGTGCTAGACGTCAACGTTCATTTGAAGTGCTAGGCGTCAACGTTCATTTGAAGTGCTAGGCGTCAACGTGCATTTGAAGTGATAGGCGTCAACGTGCATGTGTCAAGTGATAGACGTCAACGTTCCTTTAAAGTGCTAGGCGCTAGGAACTAGTCAAGTTCTAGGCGTCAAATTTCAGGCGAAGATTGAAACGGGAAATTGTGAAGCAGGCGGAATATTGAAAAGTGAAGCATGCGGTATTGCGAAGCAATGAGAATTGTGAAGTAGGCGGGATATTGAAGCAGGGGAATGAAGGGGGACTATAAAGCAGGCGGAATATTAAAACAGGGGGAAGTGTGAAGCAGGCGGAATAGTGAAATAGTGGGAATAGTGAAGCAGGCGGAATATGAAGCAAGGGAATGAATGGGAATGTGAAGCAGGCGGAATATTTAAACAGGGGGAATTGTGAAGCGTGCGGAATATGAAGCAGGGGGAATGAAGGGTGATGTGAAGCAGGCGGAATTGAGAGGAAAAAATGGGTAAACAAGCTGGGTCGGACGAAGGCTTTTGAATCGGATCTTGAGTTGAATTGTTTTGTTATGCTAGCGGAGTCATACGAGCGTCTATGTGTATCCTATTAGATGCTTTGCTTTGTTAAATGTTTTGGTAATCAGGAAATGTTTTAATGTTGATCAATGTTATGATAATCGGGTTTTTCTGATTATGATTGGATTAGGGCCAATTTTGATGTTGTGATAAGTTGATTTGGAGTTTGTTTTTTGTTTGTTCTGTTTTTGCTAGCGGGGTGGGGCGGCCGAAGGCCGACCAACTCCGCTAGTCATTTAATATTTTAGAAAAATCCTTTTCCGTGTAATCCTTTTCAGCAGCTAAACCTTCTTCAGTTGAAGCAGTTTTAACAAAGGTCATTAATAACCAATTGAAGATAAAAACGATTAAAAATTTATTAATTTTCATCCTAAACAATTTCTAAAATTTATTTAATAATTAACGGAGAATATTAAAATTTAATTTAATTAAATAACAATTAGGGAAGGATATAAGAACAGTGTGGAAATTTTGCACTATTAGATGTATAAAAGGTCAATAAGGAAATAATCGACATATCAGACACAAATTAACAAATATCAAAGGATAATTGCACTTCCGTTTTAACATTTTTAAATTTAAAAACAGGTAAAATTCATTGAACTGAAAGTGCGAGGTAGAAAAAAGCAAATGAATAATAAGTATGTTGTAAAAGATTGAAACGATTAAAAAAGAAGTAAGCTTCATCATTGAAATTCTTAAAATTTATTCAAAAATTAATGAGAAATAATAAAATTTAATTTAAAATTGACTTTATTTAAATGAAAATTTGGGAAGCATATAAAACTAACGTTGAAAGAAAGTGCAAAGTTGAAAGTAGAAAATTAATTTAGATTTTGACATTCTCTAAGTTAAATATTAATAAAATAGTAAGAACAATGAAGTAAATTGTATTGATATCGTTAATAATTATTGGATAAGATTTGTCCAAAAAATTAGCAATTTTAAATTTTAAAAAATCTGTTTCTTTTGCAAATACAGCTTATGCGCAATAAAGTTGAGACAAATACTTAACTTTCAATTGTATTACTCTCGCGATTTTAAATTACGAATTATATATTTTTAAGGTATAAACTTCTCGGGAATTAACTTCCCACGAACCACATTCTTATGAAACGAGCCCTGTTCACAAAGAAGAAAATGTTAGAAATTAATACATATGAAGTACATCACTATGTTTTCTGATGTAATACTTGTCCTTTTTTCGGATAAAATATTACATAATCTAATTATGATTTCACAACATAGTAATTATTCATTTACTTTTTTCTACCTCGCACTTTCATTTCAACGAATTTTACTTATTTTTATATTTAGAAATGTTAAAGTGGAAGTGCAATTGTCCTTTGATATTTCTTATTTTGTGTCTGATATGTCTATTATATCCTTATTGACCTTTTATACATCTAATAGTGCAAAATTTCCACATTGTTATTATATCCTTCCCAAATTGTTATTTATATAAATTTAATTTTATTATTCTCCGTTAATTATTAAATAAATTTTAGAAATTGTTTAGGATGAAAATTGATAATTTTTTAATTGTTTTTATCTTCAATTGGTCATTATGGACTTTTGTTAAAACTATTGCTATTCAAAAAAGTCTAGCTAGACAAGTTGAAAAAGATTGCGCGGCAGAGGATCCCGCTAAAATAATAAATGATGAAGCTGAATCTTCAGTTGATCTTAGACTTCATAAATATGAAGAAAATTTAACAAAAAGTGACACAAAAAGAAATAATGGAGTGGACAATGTAATTAACAATAGTGAATATAAACAAGAAAATTATCAAAAAAAGAAAGAAAGGAAACGTGAAAATAGTCGAAAATACCGAAAACTGAACAAAGACTAATAAAGGTAAATTACCAATTGTTTGCGAGGAGAGTTTTGAGGAAGGAAAACTTAATAAAAAAGGGGAAGAAAAATGTAATAATCGAGAAGATGAGCAAAATCAAATCGAGGAAGAAGAGCCTAAAGAGCATAAATTCTTTTGACTCAAATGGGAAAATTTATCCTTTTGATCTGAACAAGACGCCTGTTGATGATGATGATTATTAAAAACGATATTATATTTCCTTGATTTTTGAAGTTATTTTTTGAAGTTACAAGCCTATATATTCAACATTGTAACCTAAAAACAATGTGAAAATCATGCCTATTCCTTTCCTTTCTCTCTTAATATTCTTATTTAAATCTTTGCTCTTTTAATTTATTGAAAAATGCTTATCAAAAAATTATTAATCGATTTATAAACACCATTACTACACAATCCCTTTATAAAAGTTTTTATTTAAATTAACTTAAATGATCGGTGTAATTCTCCATATATAGGGTGTTTCAACTATAAAGCTATATTTTAAAAATTAATAACTTTTTACTACGTCGACAGATTTTTAAAAATATTTGCTAGTATCTATTTATCTATAGTTTATGAGAGTTTTTTACATAAAATTATGTCTAAATTCGAACCCTAACCCGAGATAATTCAGTACTCTAGTGTTCTCTATTCTACGTTCGTTGCATGCTTACCGTGTGCATTCTTACTTCCTTTTATCTGCTGCGAGTGGCGATAAACAACTAGAGTCGCATTCCAATTTCTTTGATTTTTTTATCCTCTAGTTGCTTTTTCTACGTGTCTATCGCCGCTCCCAGGAAAAAAATGAAGTAAGAATGCACGCAATGCAAAAAATTACCACAAAATTGTAAATATTAAAAAAATCTTGTGACAAACCCACCCAATTAGGAGAAAATATACATAAACCTTTATAACTTAAATAATTTCATTAAACAACTCATTTTTAAAAATAATTTCTCTTTTCTCTCCGAATAACTTGCGCGTGTCTTCCGTATCAACTTTCGCCCATACCTACTTCTGTGTATTATTCAAACAATTAATAATTTATTCTTCCCAACAAAAGAAAACAACTCATTTAATTAAATTATAGCGGAAAGGTTTTGAAATGAATGGATAGACATTCTCAAGTGATTTGATAGGCAATTTCAGCAGAGCAATCAAAATTCCGGTGGATATCCATATTCATCTTTAAATCTATTGATGCATAAATATACGGGCCCTGTTCATTATGATACGGGCTCTGTTTACAAAGAAGAAAATAATAGAAATTAATACATTTGAAGTACATCTCTATGTTTCTGATGTAATACATGTCCTTTTATCGGATAAAATATTACATAATCTAATTATGATTTCACAACATAGTAATTATTCATTTACTTTTTTCTACCTCGCACTTTCATTTCAACGAATTCTACTTGTTTTTATATTTAAAAATGTTAAAATGGAAGTGCAATTGTCCTTTGATATTTCTTATTTTGTGTCTGATATGTCGGTTATTTCTTTATTGACCTTTTATACATCTAATAGTGCAAAATTTCCACATTGTTATTATATCCTTCCCAAATTGTTATTTATATAAATTAAATTTTATTATTCTCCGTTAATTATTAAATAAATTTTAGAAATTGTTTAAGATGAAAATTGATAATTTATTAATTGTTTTTATCTTCAATTGGTTATTATGGACCTTTGTTAAAACTGCTTCAACTGAAGAAGGTTTAGCTGCTGAAAACGATTATACGGAAAAGGATTTTTCTAAAATATTAAATGATGGGGCTGAATCGTCGGTCAATCCTCAAAAGCAAAAATTTAAAGAAGTATTAAAACCAAAATTAAATAATAAAAACGACACAGAAGGAAATAGTCTCGAAGACAAACTCTTTAAGAAAGGGAAAAACAATAAAGAGTATTATCAGAAAAATAAAGAAAGGTTGCTTGAAAATTGTCGAAAATACCGAAAACAGAACAGAGAAAAGATAAATGAAACTAAGCGAAATTACTATCAAATAAATAAAAATAAATTAGAATATAAAACTAAAAAAAGTCAATATATGAAGGTTTACCGTCAAATAAATAAGGAAAGTATCAGGAAAAACCAGAAAATGTATAAACAAAATAACAGAGGAAAGTGGAATGAATACCAACGAAAATATTACCGAAAAAATAAAAATATTCAAACTGATAATAATGAAGGAACTTCATCTGTTAAACCACAAAATCTTGATTTTACTAATAAAGTTAAATTACTAATTGTTTGTGAGGATCCAGTAAACCTTTTCATTTAAGGAGTGGAAGAATGCAATAATTGCGAGGAAGAGGAAGAGCAAAATCTAATCGAGGTAAAAGAGCCAAATAAAATTCTTGAAGATGACACAAATAAAGTTGATTCAAATAACAAAATTCGTCCTTTTGATCTGAACAAGAAACCGGAGGATGAATAATTGGAAGATTAATAAAAAAAATAACTCTAATGCATAATTTATGTGTCCCATGAAGTTGTATATTGGATTTATTAAATAAATAAATACAATTAAAATTATTCAGTTCAATCATAATGATTGTAGATTCTATAATTTCAGTTCCCCATTCTCGATTGTTTAATTTTTAAATCTCTCATTAAACGCTGTAATTGGACACCATTTCGCTGATATTTTATAATTTTTGAATAAATTAGTTTAAAATATGTAAAAAAAGTTTTTTTTCACTTTAATTTATTAGTACGCCAGTAGTTTGACCGCTATAAGGCTCGTAATTAACTGCTCCAAAAATAAAAGTTTTCCAAAAATGGAAGAAATGTTTTTAGCAGTGTTGCGTCGTGAATTATGTCAATTTATGGTTTGCCGTAATTTATTAAATTGCCATAATTTTAAAAATTACGAAAAATTTTTTGCTTGCGACGCAACACTTCACAACTATTGAACGCATGACGGTGCGGTTTTATTTACGGAAATGGAACCGTGGAAACGATAAATCTCGGGAGCCGGTATCATTATTTAAATAAATTCTATTGAATATAAACATGTGTCTTGTCTCCGACAGATTCAAAATAAAGAAGTTTCCTTATTTTCGCAGCCTCGTTGGTTAGTTAATGTCTTAAGAAGTCGCACTTGTTGCAATCATGTGTGAACTCCGCAGAGTATAGAAATAGATGACTCGCACGCAGAGGAGATATTTAGCTGTATAGCGAGGTTAAGCTTTTCTAATGGGAGGCTAACAACTCTCATTCAATGATTGATTGTGGCGTTCTATGCCTTGCTCAGGCATTTTCCGTTGCTTAGAGCAATGATTGATCTTCACGTGTTCTTAGAATGATCCCGGCATTACAATATTAAGTACATCTCTACGTTTTCTGATGTAATCGTAAAAAATATTAAACAAACGAATATGCATTTACAACATAGTATTTATTATTTGCTTTTTTCTACCTCGCACTTTCGTTTCAACGAATTTTACTTGTTTTTATGTTTAGAAATGTTAAAATGGAAGTGCAATTGTCCTTTGATATTTCTTAATTTGTGTCTGATATGTCGGTTATTTCTTTATTGCCTTTTATACATCTAATAGTGCAAAATTTCCACACTGTTCTTATATCCTTCCCAAATTGTTATTTATAAAAATTAAATTTTAATATTCTCCGTTAATTATTAAATAAATTTTAAAATTTGTTTAGGATGAAAATTATTATAATTTTTTAACTATTTTTATCTTCAATTGGTTATTATGGACTTTTGTTAAAACTATACTTCAACTGAACAGAGTTTAGTTGCTGAAAAGGATTACACGGAAAAGGATTTTTCTAAAATATTAAATGATAAGGCTGAATCGTCGGTCAATCCTCAAAAGCAAAAATATAAAGAAGTATTAAATCCAAGATTAAATAATACAAACGACATAGAAGAAAATAGTATTGGAGACAAACTCTTTAAGAAAAGGAAAAACAATAAAGAGTATTATCAGAAAAATAAAGAAAGGTTGCTTGAAAATAGTCGAAAATACCGAAAACAGAACAGAGAAAAGATAGCTGAAACTAAGCGAAATTACTATCAAATAAATAAAAATAAATTAGAATATAAAACTAAAAAAAGTCAATATATGAAGGTTTACCGCCAAATAAATAAGGAAAGTATCCTGAAAAACCAGAAAATGTATAGACAAAATAACAGAGGAAAATGGAATGAATACCAACGAAAATATTACCGAAAAAATAAAAATATTCAAACTGATAATAATGAAGGAACTTCATTTGTTAATCCACAGACTGACAATTTTATTAATAAAGGTAAATTACCAATTATGAGTGAGGCAGGAATTATTTTTAATCAGCGAAACGAAAAAAACAATAATGAAGAGGACAAGCAAAAGCAGCTCGACGAAGAAGAGCCGAATAAAAGTTTTGAAAATGACTCAAATAAAATAGATTTAAATAAGAAAATTTATCCTTTTGATCTGAACGAGATGCCTGGGGATGAAGTATGGGAAGATTATTAAAAAAAAGACTAAAACGCTTTTTACTTTATTTGTACAAAAATTTTATATTTAGTTTTCGAAAAGTTTAAAAATGGGATTCGGATTTTTAAACAATTTTTTAAATTCCGGACCTCGATTTATGCCCACTATTAGTTTTATATATCAATTTTATCAGTCATTTTGGATTTAAATTAATTTTTTAAAGATTGACTATTTTTATGATATAATTATATGCTAAAAATTATAATTATTTTATCATATTTTATCTATTTTTATTCCTTACTTTGTTAAATGGACATGTTTTGGTAAAAATATGATAGTTACGTTGTAGTTGTAATAAATGAATGTTTGTAAAATTAATTTATCATGTACAGAAGAAAAGTACTAATAAAGATTTCGAAAAGAAATTTTCACGTTGTGACCTAAAGCATGGCCAATAATAATTTGATAAGAAATTAAAAGTAAAGATAAGATTTAAATAAAAATATTTTGAGAAAATAGAGAGTTATAGACATGTTTTTTAAATTGTTTTGTTTACAATGCTTCAAAGGTTTTGTCTTGTCCAGTCTTATCATTATAGAAGAGCTGTTCTTAATAATCTTCGTATTCCTCATCCACAGGTTTCTCGTTCAGATCAAAAGAATAATGTTTTTCATTTAAATCTAGCTCTAATTGATTTTGTTCATCCTCGCCACATTCTTCCTCCCCTTGATTAAAAAGTGTATTATTTGCCTCGCAACCAATTGGTAACTTACCTTTATTAGTTAATTCATCATTCTATGGGTTAACAGTTAAAGTTTCTTCATTATTATCAGATTGAATATTTTTATTTTTTCGGTAATATTTTTGTTGGTATTCATTCCACTTTTCTCTGTTATTTTGTTGATATATCTTCTGTTTTTTCAATATAATTTCCTTATTTTTTTGGTAGTTAGTTCGCGCATTTTCACGCTTCTTTTCTTTATTTTTTTGATAATATTCTTTATAATATTCACTTCTGTTAATTACTTTGTCTTCTCCATTATTTGTATCTATGTCATTTTTTGTTGATGTTTCTTTATATTTTTGAATTTGAGGATTGACAGACGATTCAGCCCCATCATTTAATATTTTGGTTGCCCTGTTATCCTTTTCAGCCCGTCTAGCTAAACTTTTTCGAATAGAAACAGTTTTAACAAATGCCCATAGTATCGCAATGAAGATTAAAACGAGGAAAAAACTAGCAAATTTCATTTTTAGCAAAATTCTAGAATTTAATTAAGAAGAATTTAAGGGGAAATAATAAAATTCAATTTAAAATTAATTTATTTAACAAAGATTGCTAAGGCTATAAAAACATCATAGATAAAGTTTAGTCATAAAATTGATATAGTAGATGTATAAAAGGGGAAGAAAATTCGGAGCCGAGATGTCACAAAGCAGATTACGAAATTTTAAAGGTCAATTGCACTATCATTTTACATTTAAAATATAAAAACAAATAAACTTCATTGAAAAAAAAGTTCGAGGTTGAAAAAAACAAATTACTTAATCAAGCATAAAGAAGAAAGAATATTTGATTTGTATTTTTATAGTTAAGAGTAAAATAAATATCTCAATGTTATGAAATCAGAAAGAAAGATTTCTCAATCTCAAATTACAGCCGTCCCTACGGTTAAGTATCAAAATAAATAAAAATTTATTGAAAGAAAGTGCAAAGCCGAGAGAAGAAATTACTCAAGAATTAAGCACAAAAAAGGAAAGATTCGAATAAAAGTTTGTGAGAGAGATTTAGAAATTTTAGTTTTTATATCAAAACAAATTTTGTTGTGAAAGAGTGAGTTAAAGGTAAATAGATGAAACTAAAGTTTTTAACAATGAAGCAATTTATAGAAATCCGAAAAGATTTATAAATATTCGGAATGAACGTTTGACCGATGGCTTCCGGGTGGATTGCAGATTCATTAGAACTGAATGATCATTATGAATACATACTTACAAGTCTATCGCAATACATATTAGTTGAAGGATATAAGAGAGACTGACGGGAGTTCAGGTGTTAATTATGGTTTTTATAGTGATAGTCTGTCTAGATAAAAAAGATTTATTTTTGTTTATCGACTATAGACGCGGTTTTTTAAATTTAATCTTCCTTTTAATCATAATCTTCCGTTTTTCAATAATCCTCCTGTTCTTCTTCATCAGGTTTCTTGTTCAGATCAAAAGGATGAATTTTCTTATTTAAATCCATATTATTTGTGTCATCTTCAAGAACGTTATTTGGCTCTTCTACTTCGATCTGATTTTGCTCATCCTCATAATTATTGAATTCTTCCTCTCCTTGATTAGGATTTCCTTCTTCCTCGCAAACAATTGGTAATTTACCTTTATTAATAAAATCACCAGTCTGTGGATTAGCAAATGAAGTTCCTTCATTATTATCAGATTGAACATTTTTCTTTTTCTGCTTGTATTCTCGCATGTATTCTTTCCGCTTTTCTTTATTATTTTGTTGATATTTTTTCTGTTTTTCCAGTAAAGTCTCCCTATTTTTCTGGTAGTAAGTTTTACTATCATTTTTCAACTTACTTTCATGAAATTTATAGTAATTTTGCTTATATTCTTTTAACTTTTCCTTATTTTGTTTTCGGTAATTTCGTTTATTTTCAAAAATTCTTTCTTTATTCTTTTGGTAATATTCTTTATGATATTCACTTTTGTTGAAAAATTTGTACCCTTCATTATCTGTGTCCTTTTTTGCATCTTTTAATTCTGGGTATTTGTCTTCTATATATTTTTGAATTTGAGGATTAACCGACGATTCAGCCCCATTATTTAATACATTCTTTCCTGTGTAATCCTTTTCAGCCCGTCTAGTTAAACTTTTCCGAATAGAAACAGTCTCAACAAATACCGATAATATCTCAATAAAGATTAAAACTATTAAAAGACAAGCAAATTTCATCTTTAGCAAAATTCTAAAATTTATTTAAGAAGAATTGGCTGTACTTTAGCCGGTGGCCCACTCAGAAATGGGTCAAAATATATACCATTCGATTCGTCTCGGCGAGCTGAGTCGAATGGTACCATTCTTTTTTTGCGGAAATTCCTACGAGCCGAGATATAGTTACTTAAAAATCGAAAAACCATAGGGGGGACCAAGCACTTTTTTGGAGTGAAAAATTCGAATATGCAAATAATAGCTCATTCGAAAGAGCTCGTCGAGCTGAGTCGATTGACACCAAAATCAACGAAATCCGACTTGATTTGACAAAGTTATGCCCATTTGTTTTAGCTCCTTACCTATGGCATCTGTGGAGATTTTTGCTGCTACGGAGGCCCCAAATACGTCCAGAGCAAGGGAGATAGGAATAGGTTTATGTTACGAGCCCAGACCCAGCGCCCGTAGACTCCCCGCGAGGCGCGTGCCGCAAAACTCCGCGCGAAGCGCGGAGTTTTGCACAAGCGCCTCGCCGACGCCCCATAGGTTTATTTTGCTAGTTTTTTGTGTTGTAACTTTGTCTAAACTTGTTTAATCCCGGTGATTTTGGTGTCATTCGACTCAGCTTGTCGAGCTCTTTCAAATGAGTTATAATATGGTTAAAAAATTTTTAATTCCAAAAATCACCCTTTTGGATTAACAGTTTTCAGAAGTCTATATCTCGGTCCAATCAAGTCGGATTTCGCTGATTTTGGTGTCAATCGACTCAGCTCGAAGAGCTCTTTCGAATGAACTATTATTTGCATATTCGAATTTTTCACTCCAAAAAAGTGCTTGGTCCCCCCTATGGTTTTTCGATTTTTAAGTACCTATATCTCGGCTCGTGGGAATTTCCGCAAAAAAAGAATGGTACCATTCGACTCAGCTCGCCGAGACGAATCGAATGGTATATATTTTGACCCGTTTCTGAGTGGGCCACCGGCTAAAGTATATCCGAAGAATTTAAGGGGTAATAATAAAATTCAATTTAAAATTAATTTATTTAAATAAGATTGCTAAGGCTATTGCTAAGGCTACTATCTTGTTTTGTAATAAAATTGATATAGTAGATGTATAAAAGGGGAAGAAAATAGTCGTGCTGCGGAAAATATTTCTCAATTGCGTCCAGCCCTGGTCGTGATATCACATAGCAGATTACGTAATTTTAAAGGACAATTGCACTTTCAGCTTCCGTTTAAAACATAAAAAATAATAAAATTCATTAAAAGGAAATTACGATGTTGAAAAAACTTAATAGATAAACAAAAAGAAGAAAGAATATCTGATTTGTATTTTCGTAGTTAAAATTGGAAAAGATTTCTAAATCTCAAAGGACTACGTTTAGCGAATCAAAATGAATAAAAATTTATTGAAATTAAAGTGCAAAGCCGTGAGAAGGATTTTATCTGGCTCTTCTACCTCGATTTATTTTGCGCCTCCTTGCAATTATTCCATTACTTGCTCCCTCCGAATCCCATGATATTCTCCATAATCCCCCGCTATTTTGTTAATCACCATTACTATAATACCATTATAACGGCAACAACAAAAAATCTGAAGAACCAGTCTGATTAAACTAACTTTTCCAATTTTGAAACCTTCTAAAGAATAAAGATATCGGAAAGATAGACATATTATGAAATGTCAAAGTGCAGTCGTCCTTTCGTTTTAAAGTATCAAATTAAATGAAAATTTATTGTAATGAAAGTGCAAATCCGAGAAAACAAATTACCTAATAATTAAGCGCAAAAAAGAAAGATTCGAATAAATATTTGTGAGAGAGATTTCAATTTGTAAGTTTTCTGTTTAAAAAGAACTCTAGTTATGAAGAGTGAAAGTTAAGGTAAATTCTTTCATACGGCGTAGTGACAGAAGACCCACAGACAGAAGACCCAAGGACAGAAGACCCACAGGCAGAAGACCCACGGACAAAAGACCCACAAGGAAAAATTTTTAATAAAAGTTTAAAAGAACAAGATTGGACAAAGTTACGATACAAAAATCAAACAACATAAACCTATGGGACGTCGGCGAGACGCTTGTGCAAAACCCCGCGCTTCGCGCGGGGTTTTGCGGCACGCGTCTCGCAGGGAATCAACGGTCGCTGGGTTCTGGGCTCGTAACTTAATCCTATTCCAAATATCGCTGTGATTGGCATGCCTGGCATCCTCCTCAACAGCAAAACTTCCACGGAGACCATAGGTAAGGAGCCAATATGAAAGCACAATTGAATAAAAATAAGAAAAATGGTTGTGGGTCTTTTGATCGTGGGTCTTCTGTCTGTGGGTTTTTTGTCCTTGGGTCTTCTGTCTGTGTGTCTTCTGCGTCAACACGCTTTCATATTAAAGTGCGAAATTTTAAAAAGTAAATTACTTAACAACAAGCAATTTAACGGAAACTTAAAAGATTGATGAAAGAATTGAGTGAACGTTTGCTGATCCGTGGCATAAATTAGTTTTGAGGTCAAATACATCGCTTCAATGGCTTCCGTTGGATTGCAGTTTAATTAGAAATGATTGATCATTATGAATACACACGTACAAGTTTATCCCAAACAGAAATACAATATTAGATAAAGATATAAGAAGAGAGAAGTGCCTAACACTAATTTTAACAAAAGTCCATAACAACCAATTGAAGATTAAAACAACCAAAAAACTAGCAAGTCTCATTCTAAACAAATTTTAAAATTTATTTAGCATCAAGAGCAGGGTTTCGATATGTGCGGATTTTTCCTAATTTTGTGGTTAGGAAAAATTCTTGATAGCGACAATGATTACGAGGATGTAAGCGGGGATGATAGCTGCCCTGATAATCTAGGATCTCCAAATAGAGACCCAACAAATGGGAAATACAGTTTTGAAACAATGCAAGAAATAGTTAAGCTACTTAAGTAGTAACCTCCCCCCAGATCGCTCACCCCCAGATCGCTCACCCCCAAATCGCTCACCCCCAAATCGCTCTAATTTCATAGAAAAATTATAATTATTCTATTCATAATATGTAAATAAAAATCTTGTCCCTAAATTTGGTCCGAACCTAACAATAATAAAATGGTCGCTAGTCGAAGTCTAACAACTTACCACTCAACCATCAATCACTTTATTCAGTTAAAAGAAAACACTTGTCCTTAGTTTTTCTCTTTCTTTTCTTCTTCCAATTACCAACTTTTCCTCACATACCATCATTAGGGGTGTATAATATTTTCGCCTTTCGCCCAAAAAAGCGAAAGACGAAAGGCGAAAAGGCGAAAGTCATTTTAAAAAGCGAAAGACGAAAGGCGAAAGACGAAACACCAAAAAAGACGAAAATAAGGCGAAAGACGAAAGACGAAACGGCACACCCCTGCAGCATACCCTAATTGATCAAAACTAAAGGATAATTTTTCTAAAAGCAGATGATCCTATGTTCGACGCTAAATAATGGAAAAATAAAGTAAAATTTTCGCCCACTGAATTAAATTTTTTGACTGACCCGAACCGATACCAGGTCTTTTTTCGAACAGAACCCCGATCCGAAACCCGACACAACATCCCTGGTTTGCACCCCATTCATCGCTATATACAGTAGTTTAATTAATCTTTATTTTCTCCCCTTCCTTTCTTATGTCAAAGAGGCGAGAAAAATGAGCAAGAATTTTTACTTTAAGCGGGCATTTTTCCTAACGCCAAAAATGCAAAGAAAGGAAGGAAAAGTGAGCATTCTCTTTGCGGACATGTAGGGAGTCAACTGGACATTTACCTTATTTTAGTAATAAATTTTTTTTGATTTTCTGTAGCTTTTAAAAGCTTTCAAAAAATTGAAATTTATCATTATATATTAAAAAATAAATATTGTGTGGAACGAATGATTATTATAAATAAATTGTTTTTAGGAAAATATGTATAAGAAAAGCGAATCTTATGATTTTTTCGTTATCGGGACTTGGACTTGAACTCTTCATTTATCTTTTCAATTTCCATCCTCAGGTTTCTGTTCAGATCAAAAGGATAAATTCTCGCATTTGAATCTGCATCATTCGTATTTGTATATGCTCAATTATTTTATTAGGCTCTTCTACCTCGATTTCATTTTGCTTATCCTCGCCATTAATGCTAAAACTCTCCTCGCAAACAATTGGTAATTTACCTTTATTAGCAAAATCACCAGTCTGTGGATTAACAAAAGAAGTTCCTTCATTATTTTCAGATTGAACGTTTTTCTTTTTTTGTCGGTACTTTCGCTGATATTCATTCATTTTTCCTCTATTATTTTGTTGATAAATTTTCTGGCTTTCACGAATACTTTCCTTATTTTTTAGGTAATAGTTTTTATTATTTTGACTAATTTTTTCCTTATTTTTTAAACTTTCCTTATTTTTTTTATAATAATTTCGCTTTCTTTCGTTTAGCATTTCTTTATTTTGTTTTCGGTATTTTCGAATTTTCTCAACCAACCTTTCTTTATTTTTTTTGGTAATATTCTTTATTCTGTACACTTTTGGTAAACACTTTGTTTTCTTCATTATTTTTAATTGTGTCGTTTTTTGTTAATGTTTCTTTATATTTTTCAATTTGAGGATTAACCGACGATTCAGCACTATCATTTATTTTTTTATTCTTTGCCGTGTTATCCTTTTCAGCACGTCTAGCTAAACTTTTTCGAATAGAAACAGTTTTAACAAATGGCCATAATATCGCAATGAAGATTAAAACTAATAAAAAACGAGCAAATTTCATCCCTAACAATATTATCAAATTTATTTAAAAAATTATTTATGAAAATTTTAACGAAAAATAATAAAATTCAATTTAAAATTAATTAATTTATAAGAGAATGCTAAGGCTATAAAACATCTAGGAAATTAAGATTTGTAATAAAATTGATAGAGTAGATGTATAAAAGAGGAAGAAAAGTTGGAGTCGAGATATCACATAGCAGATTACGAAATTTTAATGGTCAATTACACTATCATTTTTACATTTAAAATATAAAAACAAGTAAAATTCCTTGAAAGGAAAGTGCAAGGTTGAAAAAATAAAAATTACTTAATTAAGCAAAAAGAAGAAAGAATATTTAATTTGTATTTTGTAAGATTTAGTAAAGTTTATAAATAAATTATCTTTAGATTTTTACTCTGCGGGAGAAATTTGGTTCCGTATGGAATGCCGTATGGGAATTAGGTTTAACGCCCCAGCATCAACTCTCGTGTGCGTATTGTTCCATCTGGCCGTGTGGAGAATTTCATGGTTCCGAAGAAATTTAAAAGAATCGGGCCGTTGATGGAAAAGAAGATAGATGCACCAATAGCGTTAAAATTTATTAAATTCAATCACGGACCTCACCCACCCGTCCCTTCACCTCAAAATTAAACCCATATTCCCCATCTCACTTATGCCTTCATCTAATTTTCTTGGGTTTCCCCCCAATGTTAGATCAATAGATTTGAATATTTTTTATTTAATAAAAAATATTTATTCTTGTTTATCGACTAAAAACTAGGTTTTTTAAAATAATTTTCTTTTTTATTAATTATAATCTTCCGTTCTTTTTAATATTTTCTATTCTTCATTCTCAGGTTTCTCGTTCAGATCAAAAGAATGAATTTTCTTGTTTGTATCCATATTATTTCTGTCATCTGCAAGAATTTTATTTGGCTCATCAACCTCGATTTGATTTTGCTCTTCCTCGCCATTATTGTATTCTTTCTCCCCTTGATTAAAAAGATTTCCATCCTCTTCGCAAACAACTGGCATTTTTTCTTTCCTATTAAAATTAACAGTCTGTGGATTAATAAGTGAATTCTTCTTTTTTTGTCGGTATTTTCGTTTGTATTCGTTCCGCTTTGCTTTATTATTTTGATAATAAATTTTGTTTTCTAAAATCTTTTCTCTATTTTGTTGGTAGTAATTTTTCGAAGATTGACTCTTCATATTATTTAACTTTTCTTTATTTTGTTTCCGGTAATTTCTAAAATATTCTTTATTCTTCTCATAGTGATATCGACTATACTCATTCAACTTTTCTTTATTTTTCTGGCGATATTCTTTATTATATTCACTTCTATTAATTGCATTGTTTCCGTGAATATTACAATCCATGCCCTCTTTTGCTAACGTTTCTTTAAATTTTTGTTTTTGAGGATGTACCGAGGATTCAGCCCCATCATTTAATGTTTTAGTTGCCGTATAATCCAGTTCAGCAGCTAATCCTTTCCGAGTTGAAGAAGTTTTATCAGATAACCATAAAATCGCATTGAAAATGGGAAAAATTAACAAACAAGCAAGCTTCATTCTAAACAATTTATAAAATTTATTTAATTAAAAAATTGAAGATTAAGACAACCAAAAAACTAGCAAATTTCATTATAAACAAATTGTAAAATTTATTTAATTAAAAACACGTTCCTTTCTTCTGCGCTAGTTAAAAACAAATAACAATTTTTAATTTAAAATCGAATTTATATAAACGAAAATTTGTGGGGAACAGGATGTAAATTATGTTTTGAAATTGATATTGTTGTTGATATAGTAAATGTATAAAAGGGCAAAAAAGATAGAGAGTCGAATTAACAGACAGGAAATTTACGAAATCTTAAACATTTTTACATTTATAAATATAAAAACAAGTAAATTCATTGAAAGGAAAGTGCAATTCGAAAAAAGCAATTACACAATAATTAATCAAAAACTTAAAAATTCCGTTGACCTTTCAAAATAAATAATTGAAAGAAATTGAAATGTCAAAGGCAGAATTTTATCAAAATTTAAATTTACTCAAAATTTAAACGTTTTATTTGAATTTTTAGCTAATATAATTTTATATTCATTTATAAATGGGGAACAAAAGTAGGAATTTAAGGAAGCCGTTTGGCAAGAAGTACCTTTAATTTTAAAATATAACTAAACGTTTACTTTAGGAAAAGATTGGGGCAGATAAAAAGGGAAGCAATGAGGATTAGGGCTATGATCACTCGATATATCGGGGTGGAATTCTCTTGAATGTGATGAAGGACGAACTTGTTATGTGTAGGGTATGTAGAAAAGTGTTGTGCAATAACTTTGTACAACATAGCTATGAACATCTTGAGGAATGTGTTTGGAGCTGCAAACTTTGTGATGTGGTATAGTCCTTGATCGGAGGATTTGTCATTTTTTAAAATAAATTTGCTTTAAATTTATAGGGTTGCAATAAAAGGCAGGTGGTAGTAAAACATAGCATAGATTTCTACGGAAAAAAACTTGCGCCAATCGACTCGCGCTGTAGATTCTGGAATCAAATAAAGGTAATAATTTTAATTTTTATAGTAAAATTTGTTAAAAATTCAGGAAAATATAAAGCGGTGCTTCCCTTTGAATACCCGCGAAGTGCCCAAAGGTAAATTTGTAAGTGTGTTAAATCCGTAAGCGTTTATATTTTATTTTTTAAAGTTTATTCAATAGCCAAAATACAGCAGATATGATGAAGGAACGCCTAAATCGTGGAAAATAAAAATGCAGAAATACTTTAGCTGATTTAAAACGTTGTGCACTGAATTAACAATTGATAATTAAATCAAATTCCCTAATAATTAAGCACAAAAAGATTTTAAATGAATGATCATTATGAATAAACTCGTACAAGTTTATCCCAAACAGAAAAATAGATGATGTATATATTCATTGTGATAGTGTGTCTAGAAAAGGAGTGGAAATGCGATGTAATTTCAAATTTAAAAATGAAAGTATTTTTGGATATTTTTTAACATATTAATGTAAAAAATTTATTCTTGTTTATCGACTAAAAACTAGGTTTTTTTAAATATATAACTTTCATTTTCAATCAAATCTTCCGTTCTTTTTAATAATTTTTTATTCTTCATCCACATGTTTCTCGTTCAAATCAAATGGATGCATTTTCTTATTCGTTTGCATAGAATTTGTGTCATCTTCAAGAACGTTATTTGTCTCTTTTATCTCAATTTGATTTTGCTCATCCTCACAATTATTGCATTCTTTCTCCCCTTGATTAAGAAGATTTCCTCCCTCCTCGCAAACAATTGGTAATTTACCTTTAAGAATAACATCACCGGTCTGTGGATTAAAAGATGAAGTTCCTTCATTATTATTAGATTGATCATTTCTCTTTTTCTGTCTGGATTTTCGCATGTTTTCTTTCCGTTTTTCTTTATTATTTTGGTGATATATCTTCTGATATTCCTGTATAGTCTGAGTATTTTTTGGTAGTAACTCTTCTGATATTGAATTCTTTCGATTTTATTTCTTTTATAGTAATTTCGCTGAGTTTCTTTTACCTTTTCTTTATTTTGTTTCTGGTAATCGTCTACGTTCAAGTTCCTTGTCTTTATTCTTTTCATAGTAATTTCGCTTATTTTCAAGCAACCTTTCTTTATTTTTTCGGTAATATTCCCTATCATATTCATTTTTATTAAACAATTTGTCTCCTCTATCTGTTTCCTTTGTATTATTTAGTTTTGGTTTTAACGTTTCTTTATATTTTTGATTTTGAGGATTATACGACGATTCAGCCCCATCATTTAATATTTTCGTTCCCGTATAATCCTTTTCAACACGTTTAGCTAAACTTTTTCGAATAGAAACGTTCTTAACAAATGTGCAGAAAATCAAATTGAAGATTAAGACAACCAAATAACTAGCAAATTTCATTTTAAACAAATTTATAAATTTATTTAATATCAAGCGTGATCCTTTCCTCACCGCTAATAAAAACAATTAACAATTTTTAATTTAAAATCGAATTTATATAAACGGAAATTTGTGAGCAAGAGCATGTAAATTATGTTTTGAAATAGATATTATTATTGATATATTAAATGTATAAAAGGGCAATAAAGATAGAGAGTCGAAATAACAGACAGAAAAATAACGAAATCTCAAAGGGTCCCTTCCTCCTCATGAACAATTGGCATTTTTTCTTTCCTATTAAAATTAACAGTCTGTGGATTAACAAGTGAATTTTTCTTTTTTTGTCGGTATTTTCGTTTGTATTCGTTCCGCTTTGCTTTATTATTTTGATAATAAATTTTCTTGTTTTCTAAAATCTTTTCTCTATTTTGTATGTAGTAATTTTTCGAAGATTGACTCTTCATATTATTTAACTTTTCTTTATTTTGTTTCCGGTAATTTCTAAAATATTCTTTATTCTCATAGTGATATCGACTATACTCATTCAACTTTTCTTTATTTTTCTGGCGATATTCTTTATTATATTCACTTCTGTTAAATGCATTTTTTCCTTGAATATTAAAATCTATGCCCTCTTTTGCTAACGTTTCTTTAAATTTTTGTTTTTTTTTTATATTTAATGGATCCGTGTGGTTTGCAGTTTCATTAGAAATGAATGATCATTATGAATTCACAGGTTTATACAAACAGAGATCAATAGTAGATGAGGGATACAGGAAAAGAAAAGAAGATAGAGCATTGACAAGAGCATTGACGGGAGTCTAAGGTCTCTCGTTCAGTCTCTTAGGCTCAGTTGTAATGCTAAATTCTAAAATCAACGATTCTCAGATTTTAATTACAGCTTAACTCCTAGTTATAGTCTAGAAAAATGAGTGTACTTACGATTGTAATTTCAAATTTAATTCAGTAAAAGTGTTTTTTGGATATTTTTTTACATATTAATAAAAAAAGATTTATTTTTTTATCGACTAAAAACTAGGGTTTTTATCATGTAAATATAATCTTCATTTTGTCATAATCTTCCGTTCTTTTTAATAATCCTCCTATTCTTCATCTTCTTGTTTCTCGTTGAAATCAAATGAATAAATTTTCTTATTTAATTCTTTATTATTTGTGTCATCCCCAAGAATTTTATTTGGCTCTTCTACCTCGATTTGATTTTGCTCATCATCACAATTATTGCATTCTTCATCCTCTTGATTAAAAAAATTCCAATCCTCAAAACTCTCCTCGCAAACAATTGGTAATTTACCTTTATTAACAGAATCACCGGTCTGTGGATTAACAGATGAAGTTCCTTCATTATTATTAGATTGAACGTTTTTCTTTTTTTGTCGCCATTTCCGTTTGTATTCATTACGCTTTTCTTTATTATTCTGTTGATATATTTTCATTTTTTGCAATTCCGTCTCCCTATTTTTTTGGTAGTAACTCTTCTGATGTTGAATTCTTTCGCTTCTATTCCTTTTATAGTAATTTTTCTTAGTTTCATTTATCTTTTCCTTATTGTGTTCTCGGTATTTCCGTTGACGTTCAAGCAACCTGTCTTTATTTTTCTCATAATAATTTCGCTTATTTTCATTCAACCTTTCTTTATTTTTTAGGTAATATTCTTTATGATATTCACTTTTATTAAACAATTTGCCCTCTTCATTATCTGTGTCCTTTCTCTTATTTTTTAATTTTGGTTTTAACATTTCTTTATATTTTTGCTTTTGAGGATTGACAGACGATTCAGCCCCATCATTTAATATTTTAGTCAGCTCCTTTGACGTGTAATCCTTTACAGCATGTTTAGCTAAACTTTTTCGAATAGAAACAGTTTTAACAAAAGTCCATAATAACCAATTGAAGATAAAAACAATTAAAAAATTATTAATCTTCATCCTAAATAAATTTTAAAATTTATTTAATAATTAACGGAAAATAATAAAATTTAATTTATTTAAATGTAAATTTGCGAGGATATCTAAAAGGGCAATAAAGCTAGAGAAACAGACAGATTACGAAATTTGAAAGGAAAACGTTATTTACGTTTTTAATTATCAAGTCGAATAAAAATTCATTGAAAGGAAAGTGCAAATTCGGAAAAACAAATTACATAATAACTAAACATAAAAAAGAAAAATTCGAAGAGATTTCAATTTTTTACGATTTTTTGTTTAAAAGCAATTCTTGTTGTGAGAGAGAGGAAGTTAAAGAAAAAATTTTTTATCCTAAAGTGCAAAGTCTTAAAAGTTAATTTCTCAACAATCAAGCAATTATAGGAAACCTAAAAATTGATAAAAATATTGAGTGAACGTTTGTTCGCCTGATCAGCAGCATAATGCTTCAACGGCTTCCTTGTGTATCGCAGCTAATTAGAAATGAATGATCATTATGATACACACATACAAGTAAAAAAATTGTAAAATCAAGTAATTTGTAAAATCAACGATCTTATTATTATTCAGCTTTAAATTACACTTTAATCTAGTAGTATGTGCCGAGATATAGTCCCCGAAAATCGAAAAACCAAAGGGGGGAGTAGCTGATTTTTGGGGTGAAAAATTCAATTTTATAAATGAAAGCTCGTTTGAAAGAGCTCCCCAAGCTGAGTCGAATAACAACAAAATTAACAAAATCTGAATTGATTTTACAAAGTTATGAGCATTTGTTCAAGCTCCTTACCTTTGGCCTACGTGCAGGTTTTGCTGCTGCGGAGTATGCCAGACATGCTGACAGCAGCTAAAATAAGCATAAGTTTCTGTTGCGAGCCCCCAATAAGTTGGTAAAAAATTCAACAATAATTTATCAAAATGTCCAACTTTGAAAAAGCAAAAAAAGGATTCTATAAAGCAATGACTCTGCGAGAGTGAAGCTCTGAAAACCCAATTTTAATTGTTTGATGATCCAAACATCTATTACTTATGAACAATTGATTAAAGAAGAAGGACAACTGGAAATTGACAGGGAAACGAAGTAACGGGAGTGTAACTGCAATTGTAATTTCCGATTTTATTCGCTTCAAAAATCAAGGTTGCAATCCAAAATATATGAATATTTTTTGAATATTTATAAAAAATTTATGCTTGTTTATCGACTAAAAACTATGTTTTTCAAATAAAATCATTTTGTAATTATAATCTTCCGTCTTTTAATAATCCTCCTATTCTTCATCCTCCGGTTTCTTGTTCAAATCAAAAGGATAAATTTTATCTTTATTATTTAAATCTTTATTATTTGAGTCATCATCAAGAATTTTCTTTGTCTCTCCTACCTCGATCTGATTTTGCTTTTTCTCCTCATTATAGATTGTAAGCGAGTCTCATAATGTTCTATATGGTTTAATTATCAAGATTAGAGTTAGAACCCTTAAATGAATTTTCAAAATTTAATTCAATTCATAATAATTATAAATACATAAAATTAATATCATTAAAATAACAGATGTCACAACAACTGCTTATAGGATCCGAACTCAAAGATTCTAAGGAATCCAAATTAATCTTTTTATCATGTATAATCTTCATTTTATTCATAATCTTCCGTTCTTTTTAATAATCCTCTTATTCTTCATCCTCAGGTTTCTCGTTCAGATCAAATGGATGAATTTTCTTATTTAATTCTATATTATTAATGTCATCCCCAGAAATTTTATTTAGCTCTTCTACTTTGCTTCGATTAGGCTCATCCTCACATCTATTACATTCTTCCTCCGCTTGATTAAAAAGATTTCCTTCTTCATCGCAGACAATTGGTAATTTACCTTTATTAACAGAATCAACGGTCTGTGGATTAACAGATGAAGTTCCTTCATTATTATCAGATTGAATCTTTTTCTTTTTCAGTCGGTATTTTCGTTTGTATTCATTACGCTTTTCTTTATTATTCTGTTGATATATTTTCTGTTTATTCAATTCCGTCTCCCTATTTTTTTGGTAATAACTTTTCCGACATTGAATTCTTTCGCTTCTATTCCTTTTATAGTAATTTTTCTTATTTTCATTTATCTTTTCCTTATTGTGTTCTCGGTATTTCCGTTGACGTTCAAGCACCTTGTCTTTATTTTTTTCATAATAATTTCGGTTATTTTCATTCAACCTTTCTTTATTGTTTTGACGGTAAATTTTCATATATTTTTTCATGTATTCACTTTTATCATCCACTTTGTCTCCTTCTTTATCTGTCTCCTTTGTAATTTTTAATTTTGGTTTTAACATTTCTTTATATTTTTGAGGATTTACTGACGATTCAGCCCCATCATTTAATAATTTAGTCAGATCTGTTGACGTGTAATCCTTTACAGCATGTTTAGCTAAACTTTTTCGAATAGAAACAGTTTTAACAAAAGTCCATAATAACCAATAGAAGATAAAAACAATTAAAAAATTATCAATTTTCATCCTAAACAAATTTTAAAATTTATTTAATAATTAACGAAAAATAATAAAATTTAATTTATTTAAATGTAAATTTGTGGGAATGTATAAAAGGGTAATTTAGATATAGAATCAGACAGGTTACGAAATCTGAAAGGACAGCCTATCAACATATCAAAACAAAAAAATTCATTGAAAGGAAAGTGCATAGCAGAAAAAACAAATTACCTAATAATTAAGCACAAAAAAGAAAGATTTGAATAAAATGTTTAAAAGAGTTTTTTAATTCAATTTCCTACTAGAGCATGAGGTACCTTTATAATCCGTTTTATCTCCGATATCATTCCAAATCATATCCATCAAACGTTATGTACTTATATAAATAAAAAATCGAGTAGAACTCGCTGACATTTAGTGATACTTCAATTTTTAATTGAAAATTGGCTATTAATTTATCCAAATTTTTTTTCAATTTTTTGTTTTTGCGTTGATTTTTGACCTGTGTTGTTTTTTCGTTTTGCGTATTTATAATTGTTTTTCGAGCCTGCTTTTGACCGTGATACGTTCCTCCCTGTCTCGGCAACAAATTTGCATAAGATTACAGTTTTATAGAAAAAGGAGAGGAATGCGAATGTAATTGCAGATTTGATTTGCTTTGAAAATTAAGATATTTTTTTTATTTTTTTGACGTATTAATAAAAAATAATTATGCTTGTTTATCGACTATAAACTAAGTTTTTTAAATATAATCATCTTTTTAAATATAATCATCTTTTTAAATATAATCATCCGTTCTTTAATATCTTGTCATTCTTCATCCTCAGGTTTTTCGTTCATATCAAAAAAATGAATCCACTTGATTAGAAAGATTTCCTGGTTCCTCACAATCAATTGGTATTTACCTTTATTCACAAAATCACCGGTCTGTGGATTAACAGATGAAGTTCCTTCATTATTATTAGATTGAACATTTTTCTTTTTAAGTCGGTATTTTCGTTTGTATTCATTACGCTTTTCCTTATTATTTTGATAATACATTTTCTGATTTTTCCGTATTCTTTCCTTATTTTCTTGGTAGTAAATCTTCATATTTTTCCTAGTTTTTTTCTTTATTTTCTCATAGTTAAAGACATCTTATAAATTAAGTTTTGTTATAAAATTGATAGAGTGGATGTATAAAAGAGGAAGAAAAGTTGGATTCGAGATATCACATAGCAGATTACGAAATTTTAAAGGTCAATTGCACTTTCATTTTACATTTTAAATATAAAAACAAATTAAATTCATTGAAAGGAAAGTGCAAAGTTGAAAAAATCAAATTACTTAATCAAGCAAAAAGAAGAAAGAATATTTAATTTGTATTTTGTAAGATTTCGTAAAGTTTAGAAAAAATAAATTATCTTTAGATACTGATTGACGATACTCTTTAAAAGTTATTTAGGGAGTCGATTTTTAGGCAATTATTGTGTAATGGTGTGTTGCCTATTGTGTATAGCGTTAAGATGGGAGTTATAAGATTTTTATATATATATAGATTTTTATATATATAGATATAGATTTTTATATATATAGATTTATATATATATATTCTGTCTCTGCATCTTAGTATTTATAATACTTGAAAGTACTCGACTGCTTACTCGCTTTCTTCGTCAAGTTTATAGCTATTTACTCTGCGGGAGAAATTTGGTTCCGTATGGAATGCCGTATGTAAATTTGAATCAACGCCCAGCATCAACTCTCGTGTGCATATTGTTCCATCTGGCCGTGTGGAGAATTTGATGGTTCCGAAGAAATGTAAAGGAATCGAGCCGTTGATGGAAAAGAAGATAGATGGGGACTAATACCTTTAAACTTTATTAAATTCCATCACGGACCTCACCCAGCCGTCCCTTCACCTCAAAATTAAACCCATATTCCCCCATCTCACTTATGCTTTCATCTAATTTTCTTGGGTTTCCCCCCAATGTCAGATCAATAGATTTGAATATTTTTTATTTAATAAAAAATATTTATTCTTGTTTATCGACTAAAAACTAGGTTTTTAAAATAATTTTCTTTTTTATTAATTATAATCTTCCGTTCTTTTTAATATTTTCTATTCATCATCCTCAGGTTTCTCGTTCAGATCAAAAGAATGAATTTTCTTGTTTGTATCCATATTATTTGTGTCATGTTCAAGAATTTTATTTGGCTCATCAACCTCGATTTGATTTTGCTCTTCCTCGTCATTATTGTATCCTTTTTCCCCTTGATTAAAAAGATTTCCTTCCTCCTCATGAACAATTGGCATTTTTTCTTTATCATTAAAATTAACAGTCTGTGGATTAACAAGTGAATTTTTCTTTTTTTGTCGGTATTTTCGTTTGTATTCGTTCCGCTTTGCTTTATTATTTTGATAATAAATTTTCTTGTTTTCTAAAATCTTTTCTCTATTTTGTTGGTAGTAATTTTTCGAAGATTGACGATTCATATTATTTAACTTTTCTTTATTTTGTTTCCGGTAATTTCTAAAATATTCTTTATTCTTCTCATAGTGATATCGACTATACTCATTCAACTTTTCTTTATTTTTCTTGCGATATTTTTTATTATATTCATTTCTGTTAAATGCATTGTTTCCTTGAGTATTACAATCGGTGCCCTCTTTTGCTAACGTTTCTTTAAATTTTTGTTTTTGAGGATGTACCGACGATTCAGCCCCATCATTTAATGTTTTCGTTCCCGTATATTCCTTTATAACACGTCTAGCCAAACTTTTTCGAATAGAAACGTTTTTAACAAAAGTCCATAACAACCAATTGAAGATTAAGGCAACCAAAAAACTATCAATTTTCATTTTAAACAAATTTATAAAAGTTATTTAATTAAAAACGCGTTTCTTTGTTCACCGCTAAATAAAAACAATTAACAATTTTTAATTTAAAATCGAATTTATATAAACGAAAATTTGTGAAGGATAGCATGTAAATTATGTTTTGAAATAGATTATGTTATTGATATAGTAAATGTATAAAAGGGCAATAATTATAGAGAGTCGAATTAACAACAGGAAAATAACGAAATCTCAAAGGGCAATCACACAACCATTTCTACATTTATAAATATAAAAACAAGTAAATTCATTGAAAGGAAAGTGCGCAGACGGAAAAAACTTTAAAAGTATAATTATAAATTATTTTCAAGGGTAGATTGAGAGAAATTCTTAAACTTCTTTTTGAAAGGAGTTGTTGAGGAATTTTAGAGAATGATTAATGAATTTTGAATATTTCTACAGAATTGAACTAGAAAAGCTTCAAAAAATTCTAGGTAGAAACCAATTCTAGATAGAAGTTTTTTTGATTTTCTGCGGCGTTTAAAAGCTTTCAAAAAATTGGAAATTTATCATTATACATATATTAAAAAATAAATATTAGGTGGAATGAATGTTAGTATAAATAAATTGTTTTTAGGAAAATATAAGAAAAGCGAATCTTATGATTTTTTCGTTATCGGGACTTGAACTTGAACTCTTTATTTATCTTCTCCATTTCAATCCTTAGGTTCCTCGTTCAGATCAAAAGGATAAATTTTCGCATTTGAATCTGCATCATTTGTATCATGCTCAATCATTTCTTTTGGCTCTTCTACATCGATTTCATTTTGCTTATCCTCGCCATTAATGCAAAAACTCTCCTCACAAACAATTGGTAATTTACCTTTATTATTAAAATCACCAGTCTGTTGATTAACAAAAGAAGTTCCTTCATTCTTAACAGATTGAACGTTTTTCTTTGCTTGTCGGTATTTTCTCGAGTATTCATTCCACTTTTCTTTATTATTTTGTTTATAAATTTTCTGCCTTTCACGGATACTTTCCTTATTTTTTAGGTAATAATTTTTCTTATATTGACTAATTTTTTCCTTATTTTTTAAACTTTCTTTATTTCTTTTATAATAATTTCGCTTTCTTTCGTTTATAAAAGGGCAATAATTATAGAATTTCGCTTTCTTTCGTTTATAAAAGGGCAATAATTATAGAGAGTCGAATTAACAGACAGGAAATTTACGAAATCTCAAAGGGCAATCACACAACCATTTTTACATTTATAAATATAAACAAGTTAATTCATTGAAAGGAAAGTGCGCAGACGAAAAAAACTTTTTAAATATATAATTATAAATTATTTTTAAGGTTAGGTTGGGGGAAATCTTTAGATATTCTTTTGGGAACGGAGATGTTAAGGAATTTTAGAGAAATGAATTTTGAATATTTTCTACAGAATTTAACTAGAATACTTTCAAAAAATTAATTGTAAAAGCCATATTTCAATAAAATACGCCTTTCTTTATCTAATGAAGATGATGTTATATTATTTTGATAATAAGTTTTTTTTGATTTTCTGTAGCTTTTAAAAGCTTTCAAAAAATTGGAAATTTATCATTCTACATATATTATAAAATAAATATTAGGTGGAATGAATGATTAGTATAAAAAATTGTTTTTAGGAAAATATAATAAGAGCGAATCTTATGATTATTTCGTTATCGGGACATGGACTCTTCATTTATCTTCTCCATCTTCATCCTCAGGTTCCTCGTTCAGATCAAAAGGATAAATTTTCGCATTTTAATCTGCATCATTTATATCATGATCAACCATTTTATTTGGCTCTTCTACCTCGATTTCATTTTTCTCATCCTAGCCATTAATGCATTCTATATGCGTTTCATTAAAAAGATTTCCTTCCTCAAAACTCTTCTCGCAAACAATTGGTAATTTACCTTTATTAATAAAATCACCAGTCTGTGGATTAACAAATGAAGTTCCTTCATTATTATTAGATTGAACGTTTTTCTTTTTATGGTAATATTCTCGCCTATACTCATTCAGTTTTTTCTTATTATTTTGGTAATAAATTTTCTGACTTTCAAGGATACTTTCCTTATTTTTTATATAATAATTTCGCTTTTTTTCGTTTATCATTTCTTTATTTTGTTTTCGATATTTTCGACTTTTCTCAATCAAACTTTCTTTATTTTTTTGATAATATGCTTTATTCTGTACACTTTTGGTAAACACTTTGTTTTCTTCATTATTTTTAACTGTGTCGTTTTTTGTTAATGTTTCTTTATATTTTTCAATTTGAGGATTAACCGATGATTCAGCCCCATCATTTAATATATTCTTTCCAGTGTAATCCTTTTCAGCACGTCTAGCTAAGCTTTTACGAATAGAAACAGTTTTAACAAAAGTCCATAATAACCAATTGAAGATTAAGACAACCGTAAAACTAGCAAATTTCATTTTAAACAAATTTTAAAATTTATTTAACTAAAAAAGCGTTCCTTTCCTCCTCGCTGATTAAAAACAAATAATAATTTTAATTTAAAATCGAATTTATATAATCGAAAATTTGTGAGGAACAGCATGTAAATTGTGTTTTGAAATAGATAATGTTATTGATATAGTAAATGTATAAAAGGGCAATAATTATAGAGAGTCGAATTAACAGACAGGAAATTTACGAAATCTCAAAGGGCAATCACACAACCATTTTTACATTTATAAATATAAAAACAAGTAAATTCATTGAAAGGAAAGTGCAATTCGAAAAAAGCAATTACACAATAATTAATCAAAAACTTAAAAATTCCGTTAACCTTTCAAAATAAATAACTAAAAGAAATTGAAATGTTAAATGCAGACGTCCTTACGTTTTTAAATATCAAAATAAATAAAAATTCATTGAAAGGAAAGTGCAAAGCCTGGAAAACAAATTACATATTAATTAAGCACAAAGAAGAAATATTCGAATAAAAGTTTGTGAGAGAGACTTTAAAATTTTAAAATTTTTTGTTCAAAAGCAACTCTAGTTATTAGAGAGAGGAACTTAAAGGAAGAATTCTTTTATACAAAGTGAGATGTTTATAAAGTAAATTTTTAACAATTCAGCAATTATAGGAAATCTAAAAGATTGATAAAAATACGAATTAAACGGTTATTCAGTTGATCCGTGGCATAATGCTTTAATGGATTCATTAGAAATGAATGATCATTATGAATTCACAAGCTTTATACCAAACAGAGATCAATAATAGATGAACGATACAAGAAAAGAGAAGAAGATAGAGCATTGACAGGAGCATTGACGGTTGTCTCAGGCTGCATTCTAAAATCAACGAGTCTAGAAAAATGAGTGTACTTACGATTGTAATTTCGAATTTAATTCAGTAAAAGTGTTTTTGGACATTTTTTTACATATTAATAAAAAAAGATTTATTTTTTTATCGACTAAAAACTTGGTTTTTTATCATGTGCATATAATCTTCATTTTGTCATAATACTCCATTCTTATTAATAATTTTCTTATTCTTCATCTTCTGGTTTCTCGTTCAAATCAAATGAATAAATTTTCTTATTTAGATCTTTATTATTTGGGTAATCCCCAATAATTTTATTTGGCTCTTCTATCTCAATTTGATTTTGCTTATCCTCGCTATTATTGCATTCTTCCTCCGCTTGATTAAAATGATTTTCTTCTTCCTCGCAGACAATTGGTAATTTACCTTTATTAACAGAATCACCGGTCTGTGGATTAACAGATGAAGTTCCTTCATTATTATCAGATTGAATATTTTTCTTTTTCAGTCGCCATTTTCGTTTGTATTCATTACGCTTTTCTTTATTATTCTGTTGATATATTTTCTGTTTTTTCAATTCCGTCTCCCTATTTTTTTGGTAGTAACTCTTCCGACATTGAATTCTTTCGCTTCTATTCCTTTTATAGTAATTTTTCTTAGTTTCATTTATCTTTTCCTTATTGTGTTCTCGGTATTTCCTTTGACGTTCAAGCACCTTGTCTTTATTTTGCTCATAATAATTTCGATTATTTTCATTCAATCTTTCTTTATTGTTTTGACGGTAAATTTTCATATATTTTTTCATGTATTCACTTTTATCATTCACTTTGTCTCCACCTTTATCTGTCTCCTTTGTAATTTTTAATTTTGGTTTTAACGTTTCTTCATATTTTTGCTTTTGGGGATTGACCGACGATTCAGCCTCATTATTTAATATTTTAGTCATATCTGTTGACGTGTAATCCTTTACAGCATGTTTAGCTAAACTTTTTCGAATAGAAACAGTTTTAACAAAAGTCCATAAAATTGCAATGCAGATTGAAACGATTAAAAAATTATCAATTTTCATCCTAAACAAATTTTAAAATTTAATTAAAAATTAACGGAAAATAATAAAATTTTTAATTTATTTAAATGTAAATATGTGGGAGAATGTTTAAAAGGGCAATAAAGCTAGAGAATTAAGATATCGAAAAGACAGATTATGAAATGTCAAAGTGCAGCCGTACTTTCGTTTTTAAATATCAAAATAAATAAAAATTCATTGAAAGGAAAGTGCAAAGCCGAGAAAACAAATTACCTAATAATTAAGCACAAAAAAGAAAGATTCGAATAAAATGTTTAAAAAAGTGTTTAAACTCTATTTCCATCTAGAGCATCTGATAGCTTTATAATCCGTTTTATCCCTGATATCACTCCAAATCATATCCATCCATACCCTTAATGACTCGCTAAAATTTAGTGATACGTCAATTTTTTAATTGAAAAATGGCTAATATTTGCTAAAAATTTTGCTGCGTTTTTGCGTTGTTTTTTCGTTTGTAGTAGCTATTCAGTTGACTCCCACAAATTTATCAAAAAATTTAATTTTTTAATTTAACAAGAGAAAGCAATTCATTTTTAATGCACAAACAGAATTTATATAAAAAATGTAAGGAAAAAGTGAAATCTTATACATATTATATGTATTTTAAGTGAAGAAAAGTGAAGTTAAGTGAATTATCTAATAATCAGCAAAAAATATATAAGGCAAGCAAAAGGCTTGGAAAAAAGATAAGATCTATAATTGTTTAAAGCTTACAATAACTTATGGGAAGAATAAAAAATGTATATTTCTTGGAATCGTCGGAGCTTATTTGCGACATCGTCTTTTGTTTTTGGTAATAGTCTCATGCGCCCGCCCCTGACCAATATACATTCCCCCAGTCTCAGCACAAATTTGCATGAAATTTATTTAATTTTCACCTCCAACTATTAAAAATAGAATTGTCTTTTATTCTTTAAAATATTTTAAAATTAATAATTCTAAAATTAAATTTTGTATTTTTCTACTCTTTCAATATTGTGCTCATAATTTTTAAAGAATTTTTACCGTTTTAAATTTGTGTCTTTTCTTGGAGAGACTAAACTTTCCTTAGTAACCATTAATTTTAATTAAAATTTCTTTTTTCTCTTGTTTATTCTCGAATGTATGAATACCTGTTAGACGTTCACCTTTAGACTATATTTTCTTCAAAAATTTTTTTATGTGTTCCTCTTATTTATTACACCAAAAATTATTTTTAAAAATCAAAAAGTTGGAGTAAAGAAAAAAGAAAGGGTTCCCTTCTAATTAATTAATTAATTAAATTAATTACTCTGGTTGTGTTTCTCGCCTGAGGGCTGTCGGAATTCTTCTTTCTATTTCTAATCATTATACATTTCCGATTTCTGATAGCTCCGAGTTCCATCAACTTTGCCATTTCTGACCGATCTACATAAAAATTTTTTGTGAGAAATTTTTTTGGTGTTCCCCTCCCTTACTAAACCCCAACAACTAAATTTATTTATTACACTAAAAAATTATTTTTAAAAATCACAAAGTTGGAGGAAAAAAAGGTTTCCCTCCCCTCTATTAAATTTTTTAATAAACAAAATTAATTAATTAATTAATTAATTGCTCTGTTTGCTTTCCACAAAAATCATTTCTCCTTTTTTCCATTCCCGTTCTCCTTTTATTCTTTATTTACCTGTTAAATCAGAAAACGATCTCTTCAATATTTTTTACAAACCCTAAAAAATTTATTTTTGGTATTGCCTATTTTTGTCCAAAAATTTGTTTCGTTGAAACAAAATTTATTTTTAAATAAACAGGTTTTCCTAAAAATAAATAAAGGTATTCCCTAAAAATAAACAGATATCAGTAATAATTTTGGGTCTATAAAATAGAAAATTTCCCCCGTATTAATGTTTATTCTATTTACTTTAATATTTCTTAAATTATAATGCTAGCTTACAAATATGGTTGCCGCTTCCGAGCCGGGCTGACGTTCGGGCCATTTTGTCGGGCTTGTTTTTATCGAGTCGGGCATTTACGAGTCACTTTCAGGCCTAATTTATCGAGTCGTGACGTACGAGTCTTTTAAGGGATAGGCTATAGGTCCGTCTCAATCTTTCTGTCCGTTGGGTCCATTTTTGGCAACCCTACTTACAAGTAAACCTAATTTTTAGTTTACGGCATTATAATCGACCCTCATTTGAAATACATTCATTGTTAAATACAACTCAGTTGATTTTCATTTTATTTGAACAATCAGTAATTATCAATCAGTTATTAAAGAAGAAATAATCAGTAAATGAATTCTCCCATTTTAATAATAATTCGTCATTTTTTGGCCCTACTGCTTTTGCGGTCCGTCTTCCGCTAGTAATCTTGTTCCTATTCTTCAGCTTCCGTTTTTAAATTGCAGTAGGGCACATCTTGATTATACTCTATTAAATCTTATCGCTCTTGAAAAACGCTTGCTACTACCTTATTTTGTGTTATTACAAGATTGTTTTTAATGTTTAATTAAAGAATTTTTCAATATTTTCATTTTAATTATAATTTTATTTTTCCTTAATATATCATTTATTCTTTCTACATATCATCATTTTTAAAATCATTTTTAAAATTTATTTCTAATCATTTTCTAATCATCTTTCCTATCTTCCTAATTTTTCTTTCTTTTGCTGTCCTTCAATATTCGCTTCTTAATCGAATTTATTAATTGACTGATAATTCTATTAAGCTATAGGGAAGGAGAGAAGGGGGAGAAGTAATAAAAAAACAAATAAAAAAATAAAAATTCCTTTCTTTACTCTGTCGGAAATATTTTTAATTAATATTAATTAATTAATCATTCGATTGCTTATCTTTCTTCTAATAATTATTATTTTTTTGGTTACCAATTTTGATTAGCAGTTTTTCGCTAAAGACGAAAGTATAAATACGTAAGCATTTGCGATGGTTGAATAAAAGAGAAGGGAAGAAAGGGGAATGAAATTAATTAATAAAAATTAAAGAAAATTTTTTTTGTTAAATTGAGAGTGTTCTTTATAAACCAAAATTAAATTAGGAACAAAAAAAGGGCAGTCTTACTTTGAAAAACGCAAAGTGCGCACAAAGACGGAATGCCAGGTACCAAAAAATGGCAGAAAAATAATAATTAAAATAATCTGTATTGGGTTGAGGCTCACCATAAACGCTCAATAAAGTCTAGTGGTGTATAATTGCCTGATTTGACGTCCCATTTCACGTGAATTCCCTGCCCGTAAAATTAGGTCTGGAGGAACCTCGAATTTGAACTTTGACCGATTTTTAATGTAAAATCAAATAATTTCGTATTTTAAGTATTATCTTCCAATTTTATTTAAGCATACTCTTATCTCTATAATTGTTACAGTAAGTAAACTGCCTATAGATTACCCTTGACCCTGAGATTTGATTCTTTTTCGAATCGGGCATCGAATTTTGCCCTTAAAAGACTCTAACGTCGGCCCGAAAAAGACTCGTACGTAGGCCCGGTTCAAAAACGGTAACCCTAATAACAACCTTTGGGACATGATCAATTTTTTATTTAATTTTTTTTCTTTTTTTGATCATCTGTATTTGTTGATAAATTGGGGTTTGCTCAAAATTGATGTCTACGTTCTAGGTAATAAAATAAAAAATACTAAAAAAGGGTATATAGTTACATATCAGCAATTAATTAATAATAAATTTAGGCAATCAATTAATTTTATATTAAAATAGGGGAATTTATTATCTTCTATTTTTCAAAGACTTTTCATTTTAACAGGTAAAATTTAATGATAAATTATAACCATATGGTACATTGGACTCGCATTACACTGATCTAGGGTTGCCACCCGTCCTTTTTAATGCTGTTAATCGAGGACGGAAAGGCCAGTTTCCTCGTATTTTTCTCCTTCCTCACCTACTTGGATTCCCCGATTAACCGAATTTTGCCTTCACGTCCCCTATCAGGTAACCTAGCAGTTGTTACTTGCGTTGTTAACTAGCAGGTAACAAGCCTACAATAAACTGCTACAACTGCTGTACCCAGAGTCCAATAAACTTATGTTTATAATTTAATCACTAAATATCATTTATCATAAAAAGCGAGATATCCCAATTCTGAATGAACACACAATTCCTGACACGTCTCATTCTTTATAACCTACTATTCCCTTAAATTAAATAGAAACATATTTCGTAATAAAAATAAAAATTTTGAAACGTAAACACCGCATCCAACTTCCATCTTTCCCTAAAGAAAATCTGTTTTATTTCTTATTTTAATCAAAAAATAATTTTTATCAAACACAGATACATTTAAAAATTAAATTTATTAAAAAATTAAAAAATAAAAATGCTAACATCCACATTACGCCAAATTATTTTATCTAAATCCATCCGCCACTCTATAACAGCATTAAATCCTTTAATACTAACAACTTCTGCAGCCCGTTCCTATGGCTGTATGGTACACGCTGATACCGTCCCTATTGTTTTAACTGATGGGAATGCAGCAGATTTGTTGAGTACTGCTACACCTGCCGTAAGTTTAGGAGATTATGACTATCTCAGGACAATTTCATAGTTCGTATGGGACATGTTCCTTCCAGCTTACCCCTAGTCCGTATGGAACATACTAAAAAACTGCTAGTAGTCAGTACGGCACAAGTTATTTTTAGCTTATATTCTAGTCTGTAGGGGGACTTGTTCCTTACAGCTTACTCATAGTCCGTATGGAGCATATTTTCATTTTACTACTAGTCTTTACGGCACAACTCATTTTTAGCTTATATTCTAGCCTGTAGGTGACATGTTCCTTCCAGCCTACTCCTAGTCCGTATGGGACATATTTTCACCCTAATACTAGTATTTACGGCACAAGTTATTTTAAGCTCATATTCTAGTCTGTAGGGGATATGTTCCTTCCAGCCTACTCCTAGTTCGTATGGAACATATTCTTTTCAGTCCACGTCTACTCCTTACTTGCTAACCTAGTCCGTATGGAGCAAGTTCTTCCAGTCTATTTGCTAGACCGTATGAAACAAATTCTCTCCATTTACCATATGCTAGTACAAAGGGGCACCTAATGCGATCGAAAATTCTGTTAATCCCAAAAATAACTTATCACATAAATTATTTAATCAGACAAAGAACCGATAATGGTTCGCGTTGAAATTTAAGTTTTTACAGGTTGGCCTGACCTATGGTCCAGATGGTCATGTAGAATCCCCAGTCAGTCAATCAGTTGTTGCTAGAAGTGGAAATAAATCTGCCTTCAACCACCGTGAAGAATTGAAAAATGCCCAAAGAATTGTTGTAAAAATGGGAAGTGCTGTAATTACTAGAGATGATGAATGTGGGTTGGCTTTGGGAAGATTGGCAAGTATTGTTGAACAGGTATTGGAATTTTCCGAAGGAGGGAGATTATTCTAATTAAAGGTCTCTGAACTTCAACAAAGTGGCCGTCAAATGCTTATTGTCTCCTCTGGAGCTGTTGCTTTCGGAAGACAAAAACTGCGCCAAGAATTGGTTTTTAAAGCCTATAGTCCCTAAAAAAACAGAAATTTTGTAAGGTTATGTCAATGTCCATGAGACAAACACTTCGAGGCCCAGCTGGAATGCAGACAGACAAAAGAGCATGCGCAGCTAGCGGGATGCCTGGACTGATGAGTTTGTATGAACAATTATTTCAACAATATGGAATTACTGTAGCGCAGGTAGAAAAGGAGGAAAATATTTTTAACTAAAAATTGCTCGGACCGGAAATAAACATAAGTTTATAGAGTAAAAAGCCTTTATAGGGTGAAGGGAACATATCCTCCATAAGGTGGAGGGACATCTCATTTTTAGGTTGAACTTACTTTATAGGGCTAAGGGAACAAGAGGGGTTGAAGGAAACACAGCTATAGAGTGAAAGGAACACAGTCTTATAGAGTTAATGGAACATAAAATTGTAGAACGAAGGCAACATAGAGTGATTGAAGTCCAACTTTATCAAAAAATGTTTAATAAATTTTAAAATATTTAGGTGTTGCTAACAAAGCCAGATATAGACGACCCTCAACGCAGACGTAACCTACAGGCAACGATTGAAAGCCTACTCCGTCTCAATATAATTCCAATAGTTAATGCAAATGATGCTGTAGCACCTGATCCTAAGCTTAATATGGTAATTTAATCAGATATTTTGACTGATTTTTCAAAATATGGGTGGCATCTCAAAATTACTTATTTAAGCCGTCAAGGGCTGAATTAACCGGCCGTTATGGCTATAATTGGAAGATAGTATAGTACTCAAGAACAAGGATCCCCAAGGGTCTTTATTAACCCCAGTGTCTTCTAAGATGTCCTGATCAGAACGTTAACATATCTGAAATTGAAATTAGGGCCGAATATTTATTCACAGGTGGCCGGATAACACTTTAATTGTAATAAAAGTTTCAAGAGGTAACCTACCCTATATTCTTCTCCTAAACTTATTAAAAACTAAACATAAAACAGAGATTGTATAAATAAATTTACAAAATTTATAATTAAGCACATAAGCGACAACGATTCTTTAGCTAGCCGTCTTGCTGGCGAAATCAGTGCTGACCTCTTAATTATTCTAAGCAACGTTAATGGTGTCTATAGCGGCCCACCAGAACAAGAAGGCTCTCGTCTTCTCAACTTTTATTGCCCAACAGAGTCTAGCTCGGTAACCTTTGGTTCAAATTCAAAATATGGAACTGGAGGAATGGAGGCCAAAGGTCAGGATTCGCGCAGAGGTTAAAGCTCACAATCAGACGCACGTGCACTTTTAAGATTTTAATTAAATAATGCACGGGCGCACTGCACGACGAGAGCAAAAAGACACTCGCCAAACACTCGCTTTAATTCAGAAAAAAATTTTTTTGAGAAAATTTTGTTGATTTTAAAGCAAAAAATAATGAATTAAAATTCGAAAATTCTCAATAAAATTCTTAATAAAAAATTTATTAGTGCAAGCATGTGTAAAAGCATTGGAACATGGTGTTGCTACAGTTATCACTAATGGATTACTAAACAATGCTATAACTTCTGTAGTTTATGGAAAGAAAGTTGGAACGATGTTTTGTAGTGATTCGTTACAGGAAGGCACTCCTGTTGAACAAATTGCTGCTAAAGGTGAAAATTTTGAGAAATTCGAAGATCCTCAAGCCTAAAAACTTCCTTTTTGCGCCACAGATAGGGGCATAAAAATATTCGGTTTTAACCGAGTTAGCCGAGTATTATGTGGCCGAGTACGAGTAATCCGAGTATTAGGATTCCGAGTTCCGAGCCCGAGTAAATGCGAAAAAAACCCGAGCGATCGAGTCGAGTATACCCAAACTCTCTCGACTCGGACGTATTCAAATAGAAATGCTGGAATTAATTTACAAATTGTAATTAGAATATTCAATAAGACAAGATGATATTTTACAATTTTTCCAGTTTTAATTACAATTTGCGATTTTTACAATTATACTACAATTTATATTTCTACAAATTGTAATTACAGTTAGTAATCATAAAAAATTGTAATTAAATAGCTTATACATTAATACAATCCTTAAATTTTACAATTGCAATTTTAACAAATAATTTGCAGCGAAAGAGAGTGGCCGTCTACTTGCTAACATTTCCAACGAGGACCGTGCAAAAATGGTTCGACACATGGCCGATTTACTTTTAGCACGTGAAGGGGACATCATAGAAGCTAATAGGGCAGATCTCCACAACGCTACAGCTGAAGAGTTGGAACCAGCACTTTTGGATAGATTGAAAATAACAAAAGGAAAATTAATGGATTTACATGCAGGATTGAACCAAATAGCAGATTCTGCACGTTTTTTAATTGGGAGGGTTTTGAGAAGAACTAAGCTGGCAGAACAGCTATATTTGGTCTGATTTAATTATTTTATTAAGGTAATTAAATTTACAATTGTAAATTTAATTAGGTTAGGATTAGAAAAGAAATATTTTCCGGAACACTTTTCCGGAAGAAATAATATAATTACAATTGCTTTTAATGTTTATTTTTTACAAATTCTAAAAATAAATTAAAATAAAATTAAAATTTTTTACAATTTGTAGTTTTCCGGAACAGTCTTCCGGAAGAAAAATATTTAAATATAGGTAATTACAATTGTGATTTAAGTTTATTTTATTTTTTACAAATTGTAGAAATAAAGTTTAAATGAAATTAGAATTTTTTACAATTTGTAGTCTTCCGGAAAAGTTTTCCGGAAAAAATAATAGTTAATTATTGTTACAATTGTAGTTAAAGTTTATTTTATTTTTACAAATTGTAAAAATAAATAATACAATTACAAATTGTAAAAACAAAATAAATTCTTTCTGGAAAATGTTGATAAAAGTTTTTTTAATAATTCTAATTTTACAAATTGTAATTAAAACATTTTACAATTTGTATTTTTTTACACTTTATTTAAGGCTTGAAAAGGCTTATTTTTAGCAAATTTAATAAGTGAGAATAGTAATTACAATTTAATTAAATTTATAAAATCTAAAAAATTCAGGAGCAAACAACGGTCCCTATCGGCTCACTCCTTGTCATCTTCGAATCAAGACCAGATTGTCTCCCACAAGTTGCCGGTCTTTCAATGGCTTCAGGAAATTCTTTATTGCTTAAAGGTGGTCGTGAAGCTGAAGAAACAAATAAATTGTTACATTCCTTGGTACAAGAAGCTTTGGGAACGCAGGGTTATGAATTGAGGGATGCCGTTACTTTGGTTAGATCAAGAGAAGATGTTGCTGAACTTTTGCAGCTTAGAGGTGTTTTATTATTACTTAATATTATAAGAAATAAAAGATGTAACAGTTGCATGGGATGGGGGTCATTACAAGTGGAGATGGGTTGTCATAGCCTGTTATCACATTTGGGGAATAGCTAGACTAGTAGGACAATGACAAGATCTAGGAAATAGATCTGGCTATCGCGATTGAAATTTCTCTACACGTACTCGAACTCAGTTTTTCCCCAATTACTCAGAACTCGACTCACTCTAGCTAAAACACTGATATTAATTTTATTACGAATTTTAATTTTCCAGAATTAATCGACTTGGTAATTCCTCGAGGTTCATCAGACCTAGTCAGAAAAATGCAAGAATTGAGCAAAGGAATCCCCGTTCTTGGGCATGCTGAGGGTATTTGCCATGTTTTTGTTGACAGAAATTGTGATGAAAAGATGGCTTTGGATATTGTTAGGGATTCTAAATGTGATTATCCTGCTGCCTGTAATGCTGTAGAAACTATTTTGGTCCATAGAGATCATATTAACACTCCCTTCTTTGACAGTGTTTGTTTTTTAAATATCAAAATGAAATCTAGAAATATACATAATTGTTGGTTCTTGTAGAATCTCGGATATTCGGAATCGGATTGAAGAGCCGAACTTTCCGCCAACCCAAGTTCTTGAATAAGACCCTAGGGAGGGTTAGTGGCTGCCACGGATGGGTCTGCTTTCAAGCTATCACTCGAAACCTCTTTTTAATAATTTTGAAAATTCAAACTAGAACATTACCCGGCATTTTCTCAAGCCGACCCATCCATGATGAATTCCTTTGACTCCATATAAGAATTAACGATAAAGTAGAAGAGGATAGTTTGCAGAATAATACAATCACAATTGTAATCAAACTTTAATTATTTTTAGCTTTGTGGAATGCTCAAGTCAGAAGGTGTTAAACTCCATGCTGGACCCAAACTCCAATCTTTACTTAAATTTGGACCTCCAGCAGCTGAGTCGCTTAAATTTGAATATGGACGGTTAGAATGCACGCTTGAAGTTGTGGATAATGTGGAGGAGGCTGTTTCTCATATTATTCGTGAGTTTGTTATTAACTTGGACATATTGTGTGTTTTGCATTGTGGGACGGATTGGGGTGGGACGAATCATAACCGAGTTTCTCTCATTTAAATTCAAGGCCGGTTCGGTGCAGTAAATTTAAGTGTTTTTAAATTACTGTAATTAACGGCAAATTTGGTGCCAAATCTTAGAGCGCATATAAATATTTTTTTATTTTTAAAGGATATGGAAGTGGACATACAGATTCGATTGTGACAAACGATGGTACTAATTTTTGTGGCAATATTAAAATAAAAATTTTAATTTAAGACAAAGCAGCAGGCTATTTCCTAACCCAAGTAGACAGCGCTTGCGTCTTTCACAATTCAAGCACACGCTTTGCTGATGGATATCGGTTTGGGTTGGGTGCTGAGGTAAATATTTGATCATTAAATTGTGAAGTGAATCCAGTTTGGTTTAAGATTTATTTGTTGGGGTTCTCTGGTATTTAACTAGAGATCAGACCAATTGAGTACCCAATCAAGGGTTTCTTAATCTTGAGTTTCTTTATAAGCTAAACTCGATGGCTTTCTGCTGTTCCTAGTTTAGGCTAGAGCTCGATTCGGGACCAGAGATCGGACTGGAGAGACTAGAGATCGATCCGGGACCAGAGATTGAACTTGAGATCGGACCCAAAGATCAGATCTTTCCTTCGTTTTAATAATTTCCATTGTAATATATTTATCCATGAATATATTAATCTCATTCAAGACATTAAATGCCTATTGGCAATTAATTGTTTCTTCCCCAAAAAAATATTCTAATCTATCACAGGTCGGCATCAGCACCGGACGTATTCACGCCCGAGGGCCTGTAGGTGTAGAAGGCTTATTAACCACAAAATGGATATTGAGAGGCCATGGACATTGTGTCCAACAATTTAAAGAAGGAGGGCCTTTCCAATTTGTTCACGAACCTATGGAGATAATTGACACGAAAATACCAATATTCGGAACAGACAAAGAACAACAACAAACAATATTTGGAGGATTTCCCCCAAAGACTGAAAACATTGTTGAGGACGATATTGAATTCCCAAAGAAGGAAACAGCTATTTTTGGATGATTTTTAATTATATTTAAATTAAGTATATATTTTGCACATACAGTAGAAGCTCTAAGTTATCCCAGACTCTTAGTTATCCCGATCTTACAAATAATCAAAGTTGCTAGTTATCTCACTCAGCAACTTGGAGATCTCTTACTTAGATATCTTGAGACTAGGGTTGACCCCAAACGCTTGCAGGCGGGTATTTCGGGGTACGGGGTTTTCGAATTGTTTCGGACTTTTTTTTCGGGCGGGGTTCGTGTCGGGGACATTCGTGAAAAAATTGTTCGGGAACGGGGTCGGGGTACGGGTTCAAACTCTACTTGAGTCAGAAGTATCCTGGAGATTTATTTCACAATTTCAAACCGGATTTTTCACAAATATGTAGCAATCTATGAATCACCGATAAGATAGAGGTTCTATTGTATACTCTACAAATTTTCTGCACATTTATGCGCACCTCAAAATAAAAAATAAAAATACTATATATCTATGTATATTCCAAATTATTTATATAAATTTTTATTTAAAACTTTTATTTTCAAAGTTAGGGTAAAACAGAAGTTAGCAAGGTAGTTGCTCTTTGTTTAACGGCAATTTTTGATAAGCTGACAAAAAATCCCAAAAAACTCCAGAAACCATAAAATTATTTATTGACTATTTTTTGCAAAAATGGTCAATTTCAAATTGTTCTTTAATCTTTAGAATAAGCAAACAAACAATTTATATAAAATAAAAAAATTGGGTTATAAACATATAAACTAAAATATACTGATAACACAAATTAATTGAGGAAAAACCTAAAAATACAAGTAAAGGCTTCATTTATTATTTTTTGTCCTTTTTGCTTTATTTCCAACTAAACACAAAAATAATCAAAAAAATTTCAAAAATAAAATGCTGACTTTGCAATATTTAAGGTGCAAGCGTTGTGGGCGTCCTTGCAATGGTAAAAGCTAATAAAATGGTCAAAAGTTTAACTATAATTCTGAAATTTTGCAGAAACATAGCTAAATGTATAATCTGAATGTTCTGAAAATTTCATAATTTATAGGCCATTTCAGTCAATTTTATAGTCAGAGAACTAACGTTACCACTATAAGCATGTTTATATAGATTTGGATATAGGAATTTAATAGAAGCCGAAGAGACTAATTAATAGAGGTGGGTAAGAATTCTGATTTCCGAAAAAAATTTTGGTTTCCGAGTTCCGAGTTACGACTTTTGCCCCAGTTCCGATTTTATGCTCTTACGATTTCCGACACCTCTGATCAGACTAGGACACGGATACGGATTTTGTTTTCCGTATCCGAATATTTACGGCGGATACAGGCGGATATCCGCAAGCATTTTGGTATTATCTGTATCCATATCCGTATCCATGTCCATGTCTGTTTCTGACTGTTCCGACCCACCTCCGCTAATAACCAATTATAGCTTGATCAATTCATTTTTTGCACTAACCAATTAATTGTTCTTATTTAAACAATTAAAGTTTTATGACCATTACGAGTTTACCCTTTCAATACTCAATTTCCAAATTCATTTACCCATCACATGCAAAAATTGATATTAACCTACACACATTCCACACCGTTTTGAAGACGTTTTAGCTTTAAAAATAATCAGTTAACTGTCATAAAAACAAAAAATAAAAAAAATTTTTAGAAAAAAATTCTTTCTAATGCCAATCTTGTGTGCAATTTTTATCAATTTTACAGTAAAATAAATTTATTTGGAAGCTCTTTCAATTAGCACGAGGAGAGTAATGATGCTTTTAATTACCTAAATAATCTTGCCTTTATTTGTCATTCAATTTAATTTTTACAAAAATTAATAAAAAAAATTTTTTATGATCGGAATATTCCAGAAATTTAATTATTTTATACAATTTTCCTCCCATTTTTTGTTTGCTTTGAGTCATTCAACCACGCGGAAACCGTTAGAAGGGGGTTCAAACAAATTCGCATAACTTTGCCCATTGTCCTCCTATGACGCTTATTTTGGTGTCATTCGACTCGGCTTGAAGAGCTCTTTCATTATAGCTATAATTTGCATACGCTTTTTTTATTTTTCCAAAAATATCTGGTTAGAAACTCTGCGTGGGGATTAGAGAGCGTCGTAAACTATTTGACCTGGACTATTTTCCAGGCCAGAACTAATTTTCAAATTTATTAATTGGGCAAGATCCTGGACCTAAAATCTAGGAGAGACTCGGAAATCTTAAATAAATTGTCTAGGTCTATGCTTTGTTTACCGGAAAACCCAGGCCTGGGCTTTACCTAGCTGATATTTAGCGGGGATAAACGATAATACTCTTCCATTAATTAATACCTTAACAAGATTTAAAATAATTTTTAGTTAATTAAACTCTTCTAAACTGCATTTAATTAACGAATTAAAAATTAAAAAAAAATGCGGCCGAGATCCTGGATCTCAAATCCAAGAAAAACTCGGAAATCTTCAAAAAAATGGCAGGGTCTAGCTTTGTTACAGGAATACCCAGGCCTAGGCTTTTACTTCTAGGCTTTTACTTTTACTCTACTGGGGATGAACAGACGATCTCTTCTCTCCTTTAATTAATACTTCAACAAACTTTAAAATAATTTTTAGTTAATTAAACTCTTCTAAACTGCCTTTAAATTATACAACTTAAAAAATTTAATAAAATGCTTGACAGCCTAGAGGGTTGTGTAAATGACTGCCTATTAGTAGAAGGACTAGATACAAAAATTGAAAATCATCAAAATTCTAATCAAAATAATTTGAACAAATTAAAAAGGAAAAGAGAAGAAAAATGTGAAGAAGAAAGGGAGGAAGAAGAATTAATTAAAGAAAATAATTCATTTTTGGCCGATCCATTTCTCGCACTTCAAAATGACCTTGACGACGTAAGCGGTTAGTTAGGTGTTAATTTAATTATTTGGGACATATGAAAATTATTAAACGGGGAAGGGAAATATTTTGTTTCTTTATTAAACTTGGAGAGAGAAAATAACGGAAATTGAATGATCAGAGTTAAAAATGTGTGGCTGTCCAATTCAATATTCCCGCCGAAAAAATATAAATAAATTAACACTCAAAGATGCTTTACTAGATCTAACTATTTGTGATAGGTTCAGCGTCCCCAAATAACAATGATCTTAGGACATCCTCAATCGTGATTCCCGACAGTATATTCCCCTGACTCTTCCCTTCCTAAGAAAAAGTTCCCTCCAACTGATATTACTTTTGCTTTTAATCCTAATGCTAAGATAAAAGACGATTTACACGTAGGACTAAGGGTTCCGTGACTTTTACGCCGAGAACATTTGCGCCGCGACTTATGCGCCGCGACTTTTGCGCCGCGACTTATGCGCCGAGCGACTTTTGCGCCGGGGGACTTTTGCGCCGCGACTTTTGCGCCGGACGACTTTTGCGCCGGGGGACTTTTGCGCCGCGACTTTTGCGCCGGACGACTTTTGCGCCGCCACTATCATTAATAATTATGAAAAACTACAGCAGGACCTCACAATAGAAGATGTAGGATAGTTGGAGATCTTCGTATATCAAGATCCGGAACCGATATCCGACCAAAAATTTTCGGCTATCCGGCCTTTTTCAGACCCGATATCTGGACCCGACAACCCTACACTATAGTGCACCCTCTTCTGACAGAAAATCATGATCCAAAAAAGTCAAGTTCTTTGAAGATGAGCCCTCTAGGGGGTCTGTTTATTTATCAACCTTTCTCTAGGGTGGCGGTTTATTAGAGGGGGCTATTGTACTTCCTGAAATATTGTACTTTCTGAAATTCCTTCAGCTCCTGAATACCATTTTTTAAGGAGTACACTATAATTAGGTCCGACTGTAGATATTATTTTTTAAAATTATGGCGGCGCAAAAGTCGCGGCGCACAAGTCGCGGCGCAAAAATCGCCCGGCGCATAAGTCGCGGCGCAAATGTTCTCGGCGCAAAAGTCGTGATACCGGACTAAGAATGAAATCCAAAAAGGGGCAAAATTGTGCGCGACTTTTTCTCCTTTTTTTATCTGATCAGAAATATAGGTAACTTATGGACTTCCATTTAATAAATCCGACACTTTTACTGCCGGACCTTTATCTCATTTTTTTCTTGAAGAATTGAAGTTCGACTGTATATAACAATTTTTTAATTTAATTTTTTCAGAAGTAATAAAACACAATTTAATATCTGAAGAATTTCTTATTGTCAACAATAACCCAACAAATAATAATCTACAAAATTCTTCTCCAAATATTAATGTAAGACCCAAAAGTTTGGAAAGAGAAGACACTTATATTGAAACTGTTAATTTAACTTCTGATTCAAACAAAGAAAGGTCAATTCATCAAATTGTTAATTTATTACAACAACCAGAAAAAAGAGTAATTTTTACTTTAAATTAATTAAATAATAATGAACTAGGCCAAAAAATAAAAAATAAATTGACGTGTAAGGATCCGGGCTGTCCGCAGTTGCTGATTATGTGCTGGGGATTTCAGCCACGAACTTTTTTTTCATCTGCTGACAGCCATTTCTTAGCAATCACTGACACACTTATCCAACAAATGGTTTTTAGGGATCCTCACTTGATCCCTTACAAAAATACCTCTTATTCTTAAGGATGTTCAGTTAACTCAGATATTATGTTTTTATTTAAATATTTTATTATTTGAACTTTAACATATTAAGTAAATTTATTAAATAAAAGTAATGTGTCTATACACTAGAACCAAATCTTAAGGATATTCGAAACTTTCAAATATCCGGACTTAAAAGGATCGAAACATTCGAACACATACCCCCTCTCTAATTTACCCCCTCTCTAATAATAAATTTATTTTTAAGCAACATCCACAATTGCTTCGCCAAACAGTCTCTTTCGACGACCACCTAGGATTTCTTTCTCCATTCTCTTCAGACTCAAGAAATACATTATATGATAAAAATTTAATAGGATTTGATCAATTTGACGATCCAATGATTGGAGGAAATAATTATGGAGAAGAAGAATATGGAAATAATTTAAATTTATGCCCTCCTTTAATGACAACAGAAAATGCTCCTTTACATTTTCCCCAACAAACAAATGAATTAATTAAAAATGTAAATTCTGAAGCTGAAAAACAGGTGGAAAATAATTTAAATTTATTTAGCTCCAACTGAGGCTGTCAAATTAACTAAAAAACAGAATTAACAAAAATACGATTAAGAAAAAATCACGCCATTTGGCCTGGGCAGACAATTAAACGGAAAAATTTAATTTTTTGTTTAAACGTTATGAAGACAAAACACATACATAGATCAAAATTTTGATTCCGGTAAAACAATAATTAATAGGGATCTGCGAACAATCCTCGTTCCAAAAATTAAATTTTATTATAATATGGATAGTCTATTATGCCAAACATTTATTTTTATAATTTCTAATTTGAATTTATTCATATTAAGTAAAATTATAAATATTTTTTGTGTTGAAGTATTTTCATAAAGAATTATTTCAGACAGGATGTATTCAAGAACACGAAGGCATCACCATCATGGATCACCCTGAACAAAAAGAATTTCAAGAAAAAACTTTTTGGCAATTAAGTACTAATAAGCACTTAACTAGTGTAAATGACTCCCCACCACCACTCCCTCCAATTTCCTCAAAATTACCCAACAAAAATAATTATTTATTAAGTTATGAAGAAAGGACCGTCAAGCAGGAATTATCAGCTTCTAATACGGATGAAATACAAAATTATAATAATACTGGGGAAGCTGCTATATTAGCTAAACAAGAGTTCCTTCAATTATTGCTGCAAATAACGCCAGAAGAGGTGTATTTAATTGTCAGAATTTTAATTAATAAATATGGGAAATTCTGAAAAAAATAATTAAATTACAAGTAAAAATACAAAAGAATCAGAATTATTTAAAATATTCAGAATTAGCAGAAATACAAATATCAGAATTTAAAAAATACATAAACCAGAATTATTTATAAAATCAGAATTATTAGGAAATACAAAAATCAGAATTATTTTTTAAAAATCAGAATTATTAAAAAATACAAAAATACAAAAAATCGGAATTAGAAAACACAAAACTCAGAATTCTCGAAAATAGAAAATCAGAATTATTTAAAAATACAAAATCAGAATTATTTTAAAAATACAATCAGAATTAACACCCCTAAAAATTACACTATATACAAAAATACAATAACCTTAAAATTAATTCAGCTTGAGCATTTGAGAGCCAGAAAAGCCCTTCAAGCTCAATCTATTCAACAACCTCTTAACCACCAACAATTTAATTACAACAATACAACCACTATTCAGTCCTCCCAACCTATATTCATCCAAACAGGACAACAACCCCAACAACTTCAATACAATCAAAATCCTTCCATTTATACTCAACAGCAACAAAGCAGTCCCCCTTTGGATCCACTCCCTCCCCTAGTACCCTATCAAATCGATTATGGTATTACTCAATCCATTAATACGATTAATAATCCGATGGGGCATTATGGAGTTCAACAGGTATGTGAAATCAGAATGAAATTAAATCAGAATTATTTACAAAAATATAACCAGAAGAATGAAAATTAGAAATCAGAATAAAAAATCAAAATTTAAAATCAGAATTTTCAAAAATACAAAAATCAGAACTTTCAAAATCAGAATTTTCAAAAATACAAAAAGCAGCATTTGCAAGATCAGAATTTTCAAAAATACAAAAATCAGAATTTTCAAAATCAGAATTTACGAAAACACAAAAATCAGAATTTTCAAAATCAGAATTTTCAAAAATACAAAAATCAGAATTTTCAAAATCAGAATTTTCAAAAATACAAAAATCAGAATTTTCAAAATCAGAATTTTCAAAAATACAAAAATCAGAATTTTCAAAATCAAAATTTCAGAAATTAATTAAAATCAGAATTAACCGAGCCAAATTACTTTACCTCACAGATAACACAACAGCAACACCAACAAATGGCACAGCCCTCATATTTTTACTCATCCCCTTCTAGTGGTTGTTCTGCCGGCACTTTACTATCCCCATTAAGCAATGGAGGAGTGTGTGGTTACCCTAGTGTTGCTACTTCTGATTTTTTGGAAGAATCAGATTCCCAAATAGATCAAGATTATTGGGGTGAAGGGGAAATGGCTGAAGGCGCTGAAATAAATTCGACAACTTATAAGAATGACCATCTGGTTAGGGGCGGTGAAGAGGGTAATACTGGTCATCGTGAACGTCAAGGCAGGAGGAAATGTTTGTTTGAAATCATTTAAAAATTAAAAATCACAAAAGAAAATCAGAATAAAAAATCAGAATTTAACAATAGAATTCAAAATTCAGAATTAGGAATCAGAATTCAAAAACCAGAATTCAAAACCCAGAATTTAAAAATCATAATTGAAAAATCAGAATTCAAACATCAGAATTCAAAAATCAGAATTCAAAACCCATAATTTTAAAATCAGAAATGAAAATCAGAATAAAAAATCAGAATTAAGAATCAAAATTTAAATATAATTTAAAGATCAGAATCAAAAACCAGAATTTAAAACCAGAATTTAAAAATCAGAATAAAAATTCAAATTTCAAAATCAGAATTTTGAAAATCAGAATAAAAATATCAGAAATAAAAATCAGAATTAACAAATAAACCAGAATCAGAATAAAACATTAAATCCCCCATTTAAGCCCACAAAACAGAGAGACGTACAGCACACAATTTAATCGAAAAGAAATATAGGTGTTCTATAAATGATAGAATTAATCAACTAAAAGAAATGTTGGCAACTGAGGACAATACAAAAGTTCGAGAAACTTTAAAAATTTCAAAATAATTTTTTTCTTGAAGCTAAGCAAGTCAGCCACCCTCCGAAGAGCTGTAGAAAATATTCATTCATTGCGTGCTAAAAATGCAGAGTTGGCAGGAGAAAATGGGAGATTGAGACGGGCGTTGGAAATGGCTGGGTTGAGAGATACTGGGAAAATGGGAGGAATAAATAAAGCTTCAACAATGATTGTTGGGCAACATACGGAACAACCAGAAATATTATTGAAGGGGGCTAATATGGTAGAATAATTTTTAAAAAAATTTTTAAAAAATTACAGAAATAGAGTAATAAGTGTAGCATAAGTTTGACCTCAGGAATAAATCCAGGAACTTTCTGGGGGTTTTAAATAATAGACCAGAATTTTCGATCAGATCTAAGAAAATTTTTGGAGTCATAAAAATATTTAGAGACATACATACAACAGTGCCATAATAGTAAACCCTCTACTTAATATATTTTATCAAAATAATGAATTATTTAGGGATAGTGGGATATCTATTATTATCGATAAAGCTTTCAAAAATAAATAAATTTTTGGGTCGGGGATTTTAACAAATCCCTACATTAAAAACCGGATTTTCGCACCGAGCGGTTTCCTGTACTGAAATACCGAAAAATACCGATGAAATTCAGAATTTTACCGTACCGTATTACCATACGGAATACCGATAAATACCGCAAAATACTGTCGTAGTATGGTACCGTCCGGTCTCTACCCTAAATATTATGGTGTTTACCTATATTTTAAAATATCGCAAGTCGACCCACCATAGTGTAACAAAGTTTGATAACAAAGTTTAAAATTTGTTAGAGATTCCTTTAAGGTTTCATCTTATTGTTAGCGAAACATATCTTTTATTAACAGCCTACTATGGTAGAAAAATTTTGTAACCATTTAAAAAATTACAAAATTAGGGGAAAAAGTTTAGTAAAAGTTTAACTCTGTAATCGACCCTGCGCCTTTCTGGGGGTTTTTAAAGGAACTGACATGGGAACTGACATTTTTACACATATATGATCTCGAAAGAATTTCCGATCACTCTAAGAAGGGATACATCAAAAATGATGGGGTTCGAATAAATATAAATTTCGAAAAATTTTATACATATATTTGTAAACCCTTTTTACTTAATATATTTTATTTAAAGTAATGAATTATTTAGGATAGTAGAATAATTCTAATTCTATTGGTGTTAAACTTCCAAAAAATTAAGAAATTTTTGGGTCGGGGATTATCACAAATCCCTACAAATTACTGTTTTGATTCCACATTCATAAAATCTCGAGTCGGCAGAAACGCTGCACGTAAGAGCCCAACAGCAAAGTTTAAAATTGTTAACATAAAAGGATATAGTATAGTATACCGGAGGCAAAATTTCGATATGAAACACATACCATTCGATTCGTCTCGGCGAGCTGAGTCGAACGGTATCACTCTATATTCACTGAAACGCCTGTGGACCGAGATATAGGTCCCTGAATATCGAAAAACCAAAGGGGGGGGGAGTAAGCACATTTTTGGGGTGAAAAATTCAAATATGCAAATAATAGCTCATTTGAAAGAACTCTTTGAGCTGAGTCGAATGACACCAAATTCAACGAAATCCGACTTGATTGGACCGAGATATAGGCCCTTAAAAACCGAAGAACCAAAGGGGCGATTTTTGGAATAAAAAATTTTTTATACAAATAATAGCTCATTCGAAAGAGCTCGACGAGCTGAGTCGAATGACATGAAAATCACCGTGATTGATCAAGATTGGACAAAGTTAGGACACAAAAAACAAATAACATGAACTTATGGAGCGTCAGCAAGGCGCTTGTGCAAAACCCCGCGCTTCGCGCGGGGTTTTGCGGCACGCGCCTCGCGGGGAGTCTACGGGCGATGGGTTCTGGGCTCGTAACTTAATCCTATTTTAATTATCGCTGTAATGGGTTATCTGGCTTCCTCCGTAGCAGGAAAAACCTCGACGGATACCAAAGGTAAGGAACTAAAACAAACGATCATAACTTTGTCAAGTCAAGTCAGATTTCGTTGATTTTGGTGTCATTCGACTCAGCTCGAAGAGCTCTTTCGAATGTTGTATCATTTTCATTTTCGAATTTTTGACCCTAAAAATCAGCTTGGTCCCCCCTATGGTTTTTCGATTTTCAGGGACCTATATCTTGGTCCACAGGCGTTTCAGTGAATATAGAGTGGTACCACTCGACTCAGCTCGCCGAGACGAATCGAAAGGTATGTGTTTCATATCGAAATTTTGCCTCCGGTATACTATACTATAGCCACATAAAATTAGGGATTGTTCATTTCATTTTAGCGGAAATGTAGCTTTTATTACCAGCGTTTGATGCCGCTTCTTGCAATTTTTATTGGTTGAAGATTTTTAACCCTTGCTTAATTTGCGTAAATTATTATAATTTTACAAAAATTAAATAAATTTAACAAAAAAGACCCTGGGGGTCAAAAACCGATCACAACCTAAAACTAAGATTTGGTTAACAACCTATTATGAAAAACCTGAGTTTAACTAAACTAATTGTAAGAGGATCGCTAGCAAATCCTCGTCCCAAAAATTACCTAAATTAAAACGTTCTTATCGATAAAATCTATTTAAAATTAAATAAAATTTAAATTCATTTATTTAATATTGTGTAGAATAAAAAATAAAAATTAATTTTTAACAGCAAAGAAGCCGCATTTCTTCCTCAATAAAAAAATGTAACAACAATAACACTTCAATTTCTTCAACAACTGACTCATCAGTTGTTGGCCCCCGAGATCAATCACGTGTCACACTTTGTGTGTTTATGTTCCTTTTATTAATTTATAATCCCCTGGCTTTTCTCTTCACCGAAAACTCAACAAATTCTTCAAATTTTGGAGGAGATTTACAGGAAAACACGGCCATTTTTGGAAGGCATCGAACTTTGACGGGGGATGATTTTTTCGTTAAAGACAATACAAATAAAATCCCCTTCACTTCTCAATCCTATGTTTCTGTTAATTCTTTTGAGCATTGGCCTAATTCTTCTTTATTGAGGCATTCACTTATCTGGCTGTTAAATTGTTTGTTTGTTTTTGCGATACTGAATCGGTTATTGGTGTCAGGGGAACCGGTAAGTGAATAAGAAAAAATACGAGAAATTAAATTGGAAAATACAAAAAAATAAAGAAAACACAAAAAATACAAAAATGCAAAAACACAAAAATACACGAAACAAAACTAAGAAAATACAAAAAATACATGAAACACAAATTTAAATTGGAAAATACAAAAATACAGAAAAATACAAAATTAAGAAAATACATAAAATACAGAAAAATACAAAAAACACAAAATACAAAAAATACAAAACACAAAAATAGCAAAATACAAAAGTACAAAAAATACAAAAATAAAGAAAAAACACAAAATATATAAAAACACATAAAAACACAAAAAAATACAGAAAATAAAAAAAAATACACAAAAAAATACAGAAAAAATTTATTTTTTCCCAAGGTTGCCGATCGTCGATCTCCTCGCTGGGGAACTTTTATCCAAAGTCGTCTGAAAGCACAACAAGCTGTAGCGGCGGGTAATTGGAAAGAGGCACAACGTTGTTTGGGAGAATCATTACAGGTAATTAATCAGATTTTCTATCAGATACAAGTTAGTAAGAAATTTCCTGTATAGATTTTGGAACGACCATTACCCTCATCTGGCGGTCTAGACGAGTGGATGTCTCTCATTTGGCAGGTAACTATTTAATTTTTCCTTCCAGAATTTTTTCACAGATTATTCGTCATTTACTAAACGTTCTCTGGATTGGCCGTTGGTTTGCCCGTCGTCGTCGTTCCAGCCTTCAGTCACAAAAATCGGTTTGTCGAAGTCATGCAGCAACCTCAATGGTTTACAATCAGCTACATCAATTGCATTTATTAGGAGTGGATGGAATTGGGTAATTTATTAATTTTTTTATTCAAAAAATTTTTTCCTAGGTTGACACAACGAGGGGCCCTCAACATTGCTTTGTTAGCAGCAAATCTTGCCGAGGTAGAAAATTTTTCCGGAAAAATTTTTTTATTAATTTTTCTTCAGTCAGCCGGATCATCTGCAATATCACACGCACTTAGAGCTGAAATGTATGCATGTGCTGCTATTCGTTGTAGATTATGCTTGCCGCGGTGGTTGCGCTTACCCATAGCAGGCTATTTCTTTAGGAGAGCAAAGTGAGTATTTTAATAAGACAATAAACGGAACATATTCCGGAAAATTTACTCACTTCCGGAATAGAAAATTTACTCGTTTCCGGAATAGAAACTTCAGTTTCATTCTCTTGTGCTTCGAATGGAGGGAGTTCTCGAAAAAATTTTTTTGAGTAGTCAATAATTTGCATAATATAAATTTATAAAGTTTAAATATTACTTAAGCAAAACATTAATTCAAACTTTACTGAATATTGAGAAAAAAGATTTGATGAATTTTTGGGAAGAGGATTTTTATTAAATCCTCGTAATAATCAATTGCTAATTATTTTGTTAAAACCCGGATACTGGTATGGTAAATCCGTTAGCCCGGAATCATTATATTTTGATAAAAACTATGTTCTCAATTCTGGTATGAAAAAGTCTGTTCGGTTAACAACTTGTGTTCGGTATGGCTCCGGTAGCTAGCGGTGGAGCCGGAGCTTCCGGAAACAAGATTGAGATTATTTTATTATTTCCTAGACGACATGTCACCAAAAGCCATCGTCTGGAAGGAAATGCAGAACAAATATATTCTCTTCAATGGGCATTCCACCCTTTAGCGCGGAAATTCCTCGCAGACCCTCTTCGTTTGGCTGCTATATTAGACGGTAGTGGAGCTCAACAACAGACTAATTTTCCGTTTACTGATTCAACACAGTCTGGTAGATTAAATATTTTTATAAACTCATTTGACCACAAACCCCTTCCAGCCAAACCTCTAGAAGTTTTACGTGACGCATTCAAAATTCATTTACTCGATGCTTTGTTAAAACAAATTGACTCATCTGAGGGTCTACGTGTTCCTGATTTTGTAGAGCGTTCACAGCTGTTATTACAAATTTGTATAGCTAATGGAAATGATACGAGTGTGAAGTGCAAGGAGAATGTAGGGGAATCTAGCAGGACTGATAGTGAAGGTATGTAAACCTGGGAGATCATGAGTTACTTAAGGCAGGCCTTTTCCGACTCTAAATCCGGTTCGAGAAAATTTGCAAAGCCTGCCCAAAACCCGACCTTATAGATGTAGACGAGGGAAAGCTTCATGAATAATTAATCAAGAAATTAACCTTTCAGCTCTCTCAGATATTTTATTGTCATCGAATTCCTCAGCAGGTGATGAGCTCTGTACCTGGTGGGCTCATTTATTAAGCAGTGCCCTTCACTGGCGTCATGGGGATATGGCTAGAGCACGGCAACATAACGCTATTGTACGCAAATGTCCTCAGAACCTATTGCAGAGGTAAAATATTTCCGGAATCTGAAAAAATCTAAAAAAATACAGCGATACAGCGTTGGCAGTCGGCTTGGCTTTTTGTTCCAGAAAAATTTGTCTTGAAGATAGAAAACAAAAAGCATGGACAGAAATAGCTCTGTTACACGTAGAGAAGGCTTTTGCTCATTTACAGAGGGAAAATCGGTTCCACAGATGGCAAGTGCCTTTGGAGTGTCAAGGACAGGGAATTGATAAAATACAAGTAGAAATTTTTTAATCATTTGTAAATTGAATAAAAGTTTCAGGAAATTTAAAAATATTTTCGAAAATTTAATACCAGTGTTCATGAGCTCGTACCAAAATTCGTACTCGTACCTTGGTACGATACGAGATTAAAAATAGGCAGGTACGAAGGCGAGTATGAGCAAAATTGAAATTTATGAACGCTGTTTAATACACGTTTCCGGAAATTTAATACATGCTTCAGGAAATTTAATAAAAGTTTCCGTATAAGTACAAATGCATTTTCCCAGAAAATAAATAAATTTTTCCGGAAATTGAAAATGATTCCGGAAAACATTTTTCCGAAATACGCAAGCAATATTAAACTTGATTTTAAAACTCTCTCCTCTTTTAAGTGCCGATTTCGACTTCTTTGTTGCCAATGGATTCTCTCTACTTTACTCGATTTGTGCTCCTTTTCAATAGGACCAGACAAAACGCCTTCACTTCAAATTAAACAATTATACTCGAATGTTATGACGTTTATTGAGAAAAATGGTATTGAACAAATGGAACAAAAGAGGGTAGGAAAAATAAAATACATATTAAGTAAAATATTTTTTAAATTTAAGATGGCAATGTTTAAAAACTTGGGAGAAACTCTTTGCGGAGTAGAAGCAAAACCAGTTTAAAATTATTTAAATAGTTTAAAATATTTAATTAAAACAAGTTCCGGAAAATACAAATTATTATTTTTTTCGGAAATGTACAAGACATCAATATAAGCTTAAGAAAATACATGTTATATTCCGGAACTTTCTGAATATTTTTCCGGAAAAATACAATTATATTTTAAGAAAATGTATTTTTTCCGGAAGAAGTATTTCCTGAATATACTAACTTTCCGGAAATCAAAAAATACTACATTAATGTAATATTCAAGCAAATATATTCTGTATTTTCCGGAATATTTTCCGGACAAATACAAGTATGTATTGTTTAAAAAATATAGTTTTTCCGGAAGTAGTATCTCCTAAATATACATATAACTTTCCGGAAATGAAAAAATACATTACTATAAGTTTCCGGAAAAATACATGCTGTATTTTCCTGAATATTTTGCGGAAAAATACAAGTATTCCTGAAACCTTTTAAATAATGGTTTCATTATTTCCGGAATTTATTATTCAATAAATATATTTTTCCGCAAAACTATTTCCTGAAATATCCATATTTATTTAATAACTTTTCCGGAAAAATACATAACATAATTAACTACTAAATGTATTTTCCGGAAATATTATTTCCGGAAATATCCATAACTATATTATACATTCTGGGAAAATACATATTAAGTAAAATATTTTAATTGTATTTTCCGGAAAATACACAAATTTTAAAATACATTTTCCTCTAGATTTAAACAAATAATCCCCCAATATTTTTACTTGTTTTTATTTTGTTTTTATTTTTATTTTAAAAGAACATTTAGGGAAACCCTCTTAATTTTATCTGTCACAAATTTAAAGATAACATTTATTTCTATAAAAATATTTTTAAACAAAAATAGTCAAAACTCTTAAAAATATCAAGTCAAAATCTGAGGAAACTCCTGACCCTTTAAAATATTACACAAAAAAAAATAATAAAAACAAAATACCCAATTTAATTTTTGACAAAAAAAGATATTAAATGTTTTTTTTTAATTATTTATTATCAACTGATTTTTTTTTGTTTTTAATAAAACTGGCAATAATCGTCTCAAATGATCGAAATTGAAAAGACTGTTAATAAGTATCTGTAAGGGTTGATAATGGTGGTAGGGTTCCTTCAGGGTCGGAGGTATCCCCTGACTCCCTGAGCCTTTGGGGTTGAAGGTATCGGGGATCCGGGTTTGCCGGGGAGGGCATGACGGGGGTCGTGGTCGAGATTAACTTTTGGGTCGAGGTTTCAGGGGACTGGGAGCTATTCTAGTTGAAATAAGAGTTAGTCCTTTCCGAACGAAATAAAAAAGTCTTAATTTTACCTCATATCCTCCCTCGATTTTTAAATTTTATTCCGTCAAGTATTCTCTTAAAATTTTGAATTTCAACCTTGATCTATTAAAAATTGATATTTTGGGGTTTTATATATTTTGGGAGGAACACCCTAAAATACTAAATTTTTAATTCCTTCCCTTCTCGTGTCGACGCAGAAGACCCACAGACAGAAGACCCAAAGACAGAAGAACCACAGACAAAAGACCCACAGACAGAAGACCCACAAGGACAGAATACCCACAGACAAAAGACCCACAAATATTTTTTGTTTCCCTTTTATTGTGCATAAATTTTGGCGCGAGGGATGTTGTTAGTTCTATTTGTTTTTCGCAATAAGGGGTTGATCCAACAACGGGAAAGTTGTTTCAATATTAGAAAAGGTAGTTCCAACAATCTGGAGGGTTGTTCCAAAAGTGTGGGACGATGTTCCAATGACAGGGTAGTTTGTTCCGACCACGGGAAAAATATGTATCCGATCAGGTTCTGATATAATAAAGTATAAAAATAGCTAATTGGCCTTCCAAAATTCTTAGAATTCGCATCTGTGTCGCTAAAAAGGTAGAAAACTGACTTCTTGGCCTTTCAAAATTTCCAAAATTCTTATCTGTGACGATGAAAGGGAAAGGTAGATCAAAGAGGTATTTAGAATCAAGTGTTATTTAGAAGCAAGGGGTATTTAGGATTAACTGGATTATAGCGAGAGTCACGAGAGTCAGTTAAGTCCACATAGAGGGATATACATGTATTAGAAGCGATCAAGGGAATTGGAGATATGCAAGGATAAGGGGATCTTTGGGAAAGTATAGATTACTTATATTTCTGAGTAACATGGAGGGATATCGGTGGATAAAAGCGGTTTAGTGGTAAAAGCTTAAAAGTTTACATCCCTTGTAATTCCCAGACATATCCGATTTGCTGTTAATTTCATTCTCCTAATTCCAGTTATAAACAATTCACGGATAAGAATAGATATCGGTAGATTCGAGATTTTACCCCTATATTCTCTATATCCCACGATATTCCTACATATCCCAATTAACACCCGACTTTTCAAATCACTTTTTACTTAAATGATCTTTATAATAATTTTTTTATATTTTAAAATTTATTAATTTTGTGCCTTGAGAAATTGGTAATCTTTTTCAGGAATTTCAAAAAATTTCTTTTAAAGTTTTAGTTTAAAAAATTTCTTGTGGGTCTTTTGTCTGTGGGTATTCTGTCCTTGTGGGTCTTCTGTCTGTGGGTCTTTTGTCTGTGGTTCTTCTGTCCTTGAGTCTTCTGTCTGTGGGTCTTCTGTCACTACGCCTTCCCTTCTTGTCCTTTTTTAATCGGTTTTTATAGACGGTTGTTATTCTCAATTTTTCTCTCTTTTTTAATTCAAAGTTCAAATAGGGAACCCCCAAAAAAAGATAAAAAAAAGGTAAAAATGTTCTTCCAAAACCCGTGATATTTTTATTTTTGCCCATTATTTACGTGATTTATGAAGGAAGAAAAAAATAAATTTTATATAAACAATAAAGTCCCCTTGAACTTTGTCGGGATTAGAAGAAAAATAATGAATGAAATTTTGTTGTAAACAAGGAGGGAAGCCCCCAAGGTTAAAAATATACTTAAAGTAAATATTTTTAAAGCGGGAATCCCCTAAAATGATAAACCTTCTATTCCCCGCTACATTGCATGAGCATCCTAAAAAATAATCCTCCTTGGGTGACATGTTACATATGAGTGATGTTCGGAAGAAGAAAAAACTCGGAAAACGTGAGTCGGTTGGGAAATGACCTCGGACATCACTAATACACATATGTATCAACGATGGGCTCTCTTCTACAACTTTTATTGTCTCAAAATAAATATTTTTAAAAGGGTAATTCAACAATGTGTGGAGTTTCCCAAGATGGTCCTCTTCTCTTGGGAGAGAAACCTCTTCAGTTTCCGCTCTGTCTTTCACTGTATACGGAAATTTTTTTGGTGGTTTCCGTAACTGGTAGTTCCCCAAATTCCTGCTAATTTGTAATATGAGCATCTCTCTTTTTTTAATATTTTTTCTTGAAATAAAGTCTTAGTTGACTTTTTTATTCAATAACCTTCCTCATTAGATACGTGATTCAGGGTAGGTTTTATTTCAGTGAATAAATGATTAGGTAATAAAATTTTTTGTGAACATAGAGGGAAACCTAAGGTTTAGGAATGAGTTGAAAAATGTGATCTCTCTACTCTCCTCACCTCCAATCTTTTTTTATTATTTGCCAAAAATATAAACAAAAAAAGACACAAGACTTGACAAAAAAAATTTTTGGGGAAGCCGTTAACCTTCTCTCTTTCCAAAAAAAGAGGTTGGTCTTTTTTGGGGGATGACTGCCTCTTTCTATTATTATTTTCCCTTTTTTGGTTTTAGGAAAGACCACAATCGTCACTGAACATCACAGACTGAAAAAGAGAATATTTTTTAAATTTATTTACTATTTAAAGAAGAAAAATTCAATTTACTCCCCCAATTCATTATTTAAAAATGTTTGGGGAACCCCTAACCACATTTTCAAAATTTATTGAGATAGACGACCATAAAAATGCGCATATAAAATGTTGATAAATTAATTTCATTTTTTTGATAAATTAAAAATTTTTATTGTTTCATTATTTTAACTTTATTTGAAGGAATTATGGTCCTTTCTCCTTAAAAAATGTATCTTCCTTTCTTTTTTTATTTTTAAGATGACTGAGAGCAGTGCTGCGTACTTGGCATTTGTTGGCTCCGGCTCCTTGCTCCGGGCCTTTAAAATCTTAGCTCCGGCGGAGCCGGCTCCGGAGCCATACCCAGCACTGACCGAGAGTCTGTAAGATTGTTTGGGTATATTAAACAGTGCCTAGTTTAAAAAGCTTGCTCTCGGTCTTAAAATATACCCACCCCTCCCCTTAAAATAGTTTCAGTAGATGTTTTATCTCAATGTTTTATCTAATGTTTTATCTAATGTTTTATCTCAAAATTTCAAAGCTAAATTCTTTTTTTAATTTAATTTTTTAAGGCTAGTTCAGGAATGTTTCAAAAAAAAGTCCACCTTTGACATCCTTCACAAGCTATCCCATTCTTCCTTTTCTTACATAATCACTCATAATCTTTTTGATGGTGGTATGGGGGTGGTGGGATGTTGAGATGCTGTTTCAAAATTATATCATAAAATAAAAATCCCCAACTATAGAAAGTGTTTAGCAAAAGTCAACTCTGACAGTGACAACTCTTAAGAAGATTTCAAGGCCTAGCGGCCTTGCTCACACACTGAGCTACCGGGGCGACGACTAATGCTTTCTCTTTTATCTTTTTAGATAAAAAGAAATAAAAATTTCCCTTCTTTAGGGTAAAATTTTTTTTATTACTTTTGGCCTTTAATGCATTAACAACATTTTTTTCTTCTTTTTTAAACACATTTTTTCAAATAATTTTTTCTTCCACCCTTTAATTTTTTATTTCCATTCAGATATCCACCTCTCTACATTTCACATTTTTAATTTGCACCATGTGCTTTTGCTTGGTTTTCAGTCGCGAACGGCGCTAGGGGGAACACCTCTCTCTCTTTCACTTTTTTACACAAGCTGCATAAACACGAGGGCAGTCGAATCCCATTTTACGCCCACGGGAGAGAATGATTAAGTACAAATACAGCATAGAATTATTTTTTATTTAAGCTTGCTTTAGAAAATCTATCTAAAATTTTAAAATTAAAAAGCAGCATGGAAGGAAGCTTTGCTTTCGTTTTTTAAATAAATCCCCCCTCTTAAGAAGATTTCATCAGATAATTTTTCTTTATCACTTTAGTACATACCGTAAAAACTGTATTAACTACCCTGGGTAATTATTGTTTCGATCTCTCGCTGGAGGGGGTAATAAATGAAGGCGGGGTAATTAATAGAGGTTATTTTAGAAAGGCTAATTATAACTATTTTTAAGGGGGTAATTAATGTTTTCAACCTTTCGCTGGAGGGGGTAACTAATACAGGCGTGGTAATTATTTGAGGGAGGGACATTAATACAGTTTTTACGGTATTTTAATAGCTCCAATACTTCTATGCTTCACATGTTTCTGAAATCAGAAAAAATTTTTTTTGAGATTTGCTTCAGAAATTAGGAGAGACACCTTTGTCCGCAAATTTTATCCGTAAATTTCTTCAGCAAATTTTTGTCCGCAAATATTTTTTTTCGCAAATTTTTATCCGCAAATTTTTGTTCCATAAATATTACCAACCACTTTTCATATAAAAAATCTCGTGGTAACACAAAAAGAACGTGGAAGGAAAGACTTAAGAGAGGGGCATTCCCAAAGCAGTGCAAAAAGTCACGGGAAACAATAAAAAAAAACTAAACGACCACCACTGCCTTCCACCAATTTTCAGTCTTTAAATATTTAAATAAATTCAAGGAAATTTATTTGGACAAAAATCAGAGAAATCACTGTGTCTCTAAATTTAATTTTGTGTTTGGAGAATTTGGGAAAATAATAAAAAAAAATTATTTAAAAGTCACGCGCTAAAAATATTTAAAAATAAGCAAAAAATGAATGACTAGCAAAGTTAATAAATTATTTTATTTAAATATAGGAAAATTTATAGGGAGAGTTAGTGATTTAAAATTAATAGTGGAAAATGTGTTTTACTGTCAGTATTTTTTCCAGTCAAGTAAAACTTTGAGTTTTGTGTTTTCTTTCCGGAAAATACATGTATTAGTATTTCTATATTTCTGCTATCAAAGGAATTTAATTTCCGGAAGGCAGTGTATTTTCTTTCCGGAATTATTTATAGGAATGTGTATTTTCCGGAAATATTTCTCTTTCCGGTTCTAAGGAAGTGAATAAAAACAATTTTGTGTGTTTCTTCCGGAAAAGAATTTATTTTGTATTTTTTTCTTAAATTTTCCGGAAAGAATTTGTGTTTTTTTCAGGAAAATAATTATTTGTATTTTTGTAATTAATACTTTTTCCGTATTTATTCCGGAAATACTTTGTATTTTCTTTTTTAATTTTCCGGAAGGTAATATCGGTTTGTATTTTCTTTCCGGAAATTTTATTTCCTTCTATTTCTCTTTCCGGAAAGAATTTGTGTTTTTTCAGGAAAATACTTTTTGTATTTTTGTAATTAATACTTTTTCCGTATTTATTCCGGAAATATTTTGTATTTTCTCATTAAATTTTCCGGAAAATACTGAATATTATTTATATTATTTCAGAGTAAAAATGTTTAATATTCCAACATGTTCACCTCTTAACACTTTAAATAATGACAATAATAACAAAACAATTCCAAAATCCTTAGCACAATTGTTAGCAGATCGTCGTCCTTCTTATTCCGTTAGTATTCCCAGCGAATCTAGAAAATTAAGCAGAGAATGTAGAAGGAAAGGGAGCGAGCAAGTTTGTGGGAGGGCTGAAGAGGCGAATAAAGGTTCTTCTATCATGGTAAGTTAACCGGAAAAAATTTTTGTACCTAAAATCTGTTTAAATTTCAGCTTCCCCTTCCGCCTCTGAAGGAGTCAAACAATGCAGAAATCAAAAAAAATTTACAACAAAAAATACAGCAATGCCAACAATTTGTGGAGTGGGGAGAGGAGGAGAATGAAGAAAAGATTAATGAAAGATTAGTAAAAACGAATGCTTTGGAGGAAGTAATTGAATGGGTTTCTAATAGTTCTTCAAAAAAATTGGAGGAAGAGGACAATTTAAAGCGCGGACTGGTTGATATTGTCCGGTTAAATTTATTCAGGTTGGTATATTAATAAGCGATATCCTTAGATAAAAAATACAAAATAAAATGAGGGCTTAAGAGGTGGGTCTGATGTCCGATATCCGGCTCTTCCGATTCTGACACCTCTGACTGTTCCGACCCACCTCTGTTGGGTATCTAATATTACGAAACAATAAGAATCAGGTTTAGCATAAATATAGTCAATTTTTCCGGTGATTTTCTTCTATGTGATATAATTATTGCATTATCTTTCCCAAACTACAGACAATTTGACAAATCCAATACGAGGATTGAATAAAATCCTCTTCCCAAAAATTATTCCGAATTATTACCCTTAAACCGTTACCATGGTATGTTTTCCTTAAATAAAATTTTAAATTTATTTTTATATATTATGTAGATAACAAAAAATTTTTTCAGAATTCTTCCACCAAGCGAAACACAAGAGAGTTCAGCAACAGAAGAACTGACAGATATTGGTCTAGATTCTCGGCTAACATCCAACTCCCATTTAGAACCAAATTGGCCCCATTTACTCCAAGTTTATCGTCTACTACATTTATTAATTGAAAAATCAAGTGATGGCGATCATACTAAATTTACTGAATTTAATTCAAAATTTATTGGAGATTTACTAGAATTATTTCACTCAGAAGACCCCAGAGAAAGACAACAACTCAAAAAAGTGGTTCACACACTCTACAGTAAATTGGTGCCTTTAAGGCCTGAAATTCGCAAAAGGATGGGGTGGTTGTTGTTGGAACATGTCTATGAAAATAGGCAGTGTAAAGGAGTTCCGGAAATTTTGGAAATTCTTGGAGATATAATTAATGGGTAAATTATTTAATTTTTTGTGGTTTTAGGTGTGTTTAGAAAAGTAAGGTTTCTTTGACCTCTGCATCTGAGGCAGTTCAGTTTTATAAAAAAATTTTAAGTTCTACTTAATATTAGATAAATGAATTTATTTTATTTATTAATATTGAACTTGAGCATTGTATTAGGAGGAAGAGATTAAGAGGGGTATCGAATTTTTGGAGCGAGGATTGGATAACAATCCTCTTAAATCTGTTTCGTAAATCTTAAATAATGACCGGCATTACTTAAGAATTCGAAAAAATTATTTATCTTTTTTCTTCTTCGGAAAAATGTTATCTGTTTTGATAAAAAAATTTAATTTTTCTAAAATTCACTTATAGTAACTTTCCGGAAATATTTAGTATCTTATTTTTCTGGAATTTTGGTTTATAAAAGAATCTTCAAAGTAATTGAATCCCTCAAGCTATGTAATCGCATTTTTGTCTACTCAATTCCATCCAGAATATTAGGATAAAATGAAGGTTTAATTCTCCAAGTTCCTCTTAACTAATTTACAAGCTTATTTTAATTTTTTTCAGTTTCTGCGTTCCTCTAAAACCAGAACATCGCCACTTTTTCTTAAAAATATTACTTCCCCTACACAAGCCAAGAAATTATTTGCTATATTTTGCTCAACTTTCAAATTGTGTTGCTTTATTTATCGAAAAAGATTTTAGCCTTGTAAAGCCTACTTTTGACTATTTACTTGGAAAATGGCCTAAAGATTATTCGGCTAAAGAAGTAAATTTCTCATAAATTTAAAAAAATAAAAAATATTTTTAAAGGTTTTATTAATAACGGAAATTGAAGAAATATTGAGTCGAATTGGAAATAATGAATTTAATTTAATTTGTAAGGCTCTCTTTAGACAGTTGGGAAAATGCGCGTCAAGTCTGCATTTTAGGGTAATTAAATATTAGTGTAAAATCCTATCGGAAACCAAAATACATTTCAAGAAAGTTATGACATTGTAAATACATTCCGGAACTAAATATTTAGTTTCCGGAAAATTCTATTTATATAGGAAATATTATATGAAACATTCCAGAAACAAAATACAAACTTTCCGGAAATGTATTTTTTTCCGGAAAATTCCAATTACACCATAAAAGTGTAAAATACTTTCCGGAAGCAAAATACAATTTTTTCCGGAAATAAAATACACTTGAAGACAATTTATTTTATATACGACTACATACTTTCCGGAAAATTTAGTAAATACCCCTTGTTTATACTTGAATACTACAAAATTAGTTCCCGAATCAAAACACAATTCATTACGAAATGATTAATAAAATTTGTGTGTTCTTCAAATTCTCGATCCTCCTATTTCTAACCTTTATATTTTCGATGTTTAGGTAGCTGAACGGGCACTCCAGTTATGGAACAGTGAAACAATTCTCTCCCTTATCACCCCAAATTACAGCCATTTATTATTTCCCATAATGCTGCCAGCATTGTTTAAAGCAAATGAGGCAAATCATTGGAAAAATGAAATTAATAATTTGGTAATTTTAAAATTTAATTTTGAATGTTTTGAATAATATTGAAAATATAACAAATATTGTTAAAGTTATAAATAGGAATATTAAAAATTTCCGGAAATAGAAGAAGAATAAACACACCAATACAATAATACTTCTTTCCGGAAGATATACCAATATATTATAACTTTTAAATAATATAATATAATACATTCCGGAATATTTAAAAAATTCCGGAAACAATAAAATACAAAAATATTTTCCGGAAACTTTTTTCCGGAAATATTAGAATTTCCGGAAAGTTTTCTCCGGAAATACATATTTTCCGGAAAAATCAATTTCCGGAAGTGATTATTAAATAATTCCGGAAACCTTGTGTTTTTACAAAAAATACAAAATAACTAAATGAAAAACACAAAAGCTTTCCAGAAATAAAATTAAATTATAAACAGGTGTACAAATCATTAATGAGACTAAAACGAATGGACTCAACTTTATTCAACTTGTTAACTTGCGATTACAACGAAAATGAAAATTACCTAAAAATTAAAAATGAGGAAAATTTATTTTTGATTAAGAAAAATGAAAAACACATAAATTATTCAAATTGTTCAAGACAACATTTAAATGAAGGGAACAAAGAAGTAAGGGGGAGATGGCTATTGTCTGATAAGGATTTTTAGAAATATGTTTTTTTATTTTTCGATAAGAAAATTTTATATACATACATATTATTTGTATATATTTATTAGCTGTAAAAATAATTTATGTATTTTTCTGTTAAATAAAAAATACAAACTTTCCGGAAAGGAAATATAACACTGTTGTTTGTATTTTCTTGAAGGGAAATGTATTTTTCCAGAAATAAAATACAAAAAATAAAATACAAAATTCCCTTTAACAAGTCCGGTTGGTACCATTACAGACTTGTCTTATCTTTACTACCCATCTAATAGTTTCAGAAATACAAAAGGTGATGTATAAAAGTCTGAAATCTCGAACAATGAACACACCAGTTTAACGGCGCCGGTTCCCGTTACATACAAGGCACGCAAAACGCACTTTTCAGTGCGACTCTTCAGCTAGATTAGATGTCGTGGAAACCTAATGTAACGGTTGTATCCGGTTGGAGTCTGTTGAATGGTGTTTAATTTTTAATTGAAAAATTGTAGTTTATGGATCTCAAAATAAATAGCAGCAAACTTTATTGCAGTGAATGTACTGTAATATAAGAATGCCATTGTTGTATCCGGTTGGAGTCTGTTGAATGATGTTAAAATTTTGGAATTTTACATATTTTTGATTGAAAACTTTTAGTTGCCTTTGCGTTATTAATTCAAGTAAGATGACTATAGATTGTAAATTTTTGCGGAAGAAAGGATAGATATGGAAGTGGATTTAAATATTTGCCTGGACAACTGGTTAATTAATGCAAAATCGGAAAAATAATAAAAAAATCCAATTCTAGCTAGAACGCATTAACGGAAACAAAGCCGTCTCTTAATAATATTCACATTCTTCATCATCAGGTTTCTCGTTCAGATCAAAAGGTATCTCGTTCAAATCAAAAGGATGAATTTTCTTGTTCGCATCCACATTATTTGTGTCTTCTTCAAGAATTTTATTTGGCTCTTCTACCTCTATTTGATTTTCCCGATCCTCGCCATTATTGCATTCTTCCTCCATTTGACTAGAAAGATTTTCTTCCTCCTCGCAAACAATTGGTAATTTACCTTTATTATTAAAATCACCAATTTGTGGATTAACATTTGAAGTTCCTTCGTTATTACCAGATTTATTTTTCTTGTTTTGACGGTATTTTCGAAAATATTCTTTGCGCTTTCCTGCGTTAATTTTGTTATACTCTTTTTGGTAATCCCGTATACTTTTTTTTATTTTCTTGATAGTAAACCTTTTTATCACTTTTTATCCTTTCTTTATTCCTTATATAGTAATTTCGATTGGTCTCAGATACCTTTTCTTTGTTTAGTTTTCGGTAATTTCGACTATTTTTAAGCAACCTTTCTTTATTTTTCCTGTAATATTCTTTATAATAGTCACTTCTATTAGACACTTTCTCCCCTCCATTACCTTTGTCCTTTTCTGTATTATCTAATTTTGGGTTTAACTCTTCCTTATCCTTTTGAATTTGAGGATTAACCGACGATTCAGCCCCATCATTTAAAGTTTTAGATGCCATGTAATCCTTTTCAAATTGTCTAGCTAAACCTCTTCGAATTGGAGTAGTTTTAATAGATGTCCATAATATTGCATTGAAGGTTGAAACGATTAAAAAGCCAACAAGTTTCATGCTAAACATTTTTAAAATTTAAATAAAAATTAATGAAAAATAATATATTACATAAATAAGAATTGCATTTATATAAACAAGAATTTGAGTGTATACAAAAAAGTGCAATATATTAAGGACATCTTATGATATACGCCACATGAAAGTATATATCCGTCCCACAAAAGTATATGCGTCCCGTAAAAGTATACATATGCGTCCCACGAAAGTATATGCGCCCCAAAATTAATATAAGCGCAAAACAATTAGTAAACATTTTTTAAATTTTATTAATGACAATTAAATATTTTATTATATAGTAAAGCTTGTGCCGGGCCAGGATGGTATTGGGATCTTGAGTAGGTTGCGTGGGATGTTAAGGGGCCCAAGAGGCAATGCCGGTGGAGTATATTACGGAGCGGAGGGTATGCCTTTCTATGCGTTTGTATATTGCTGGTCAGTTACGAGACTGACTTGTTTGCAGTGATGGGAAAGTTCCAAAATTTCTCTGGAACTAGTTCCAGTTCCAGAACTAGGTTTTTAATTTCTTTAGTTCCCGTTCCAGTTCCGGAACTCCATTTTTAAAATTCCTTAGTTCCAGTTCCAGTTCTGGAACTAGTTCCAAGCTAGTTCTAGTTCCAAACTTTTAAATTTTTTTGAATATGAAAAGATTATCAATTTTAACAAATAAAGGCATAATTTAAAAAATCATTTAGTGTGCGGAAAAATCGCATTCACGGGATTCCGTCGAGGGATTTTTTTCAAAATTCCCGCTAGATTAATCTCGTAATCCCGATAATCCCGTTCTAAAATTTATTAGGATCCTGCGGATAGCGGGATCCTTTTTACGTAATAGATATCGAAGAGATCAGAGGATTTGAAAGGGTTAAGGGATTTGAAAGGATATCTGGGAATTCACTCTTTCAGCGCCGCAGGCGAAAATTTTTAGAATTTTGGAGTTCAAGCAGCCAGATTTCGGCTAAACTGCACTTTAGTAAAGCAATTTAAAAATAGATGATTTATATGTCATTCGAAAGAGCTCGGCGAGCTGAGTCAAATGGCACCAAAATTTTTCCGCGGAAAAAATTCTGAGCAGAGTTACAGACCCCTAAAGTTCAAAAAACCATAGGGGGGACCAAGCTGTTTTCTGGGGGTGAAAAATTCGAATATGCAAATTATACCTCATTCGAAAGAGCTCTCCGAGTTGAGTTGAATGACACCAAATTCAACGAAATCTGACTTGTTCTGACAAAGTTATGACCGTTTGTTTTTATCCCCTACATAGGGGTCTACGCGGAAAAAAGTTTTTGCCGCTGCGGAGGAAGCCGGGCATGTCGAGCGGAACGACGGCCGCCGCTTCGCTACGGTCGCCGCGAGCGAAGCGAGCACGACCGCAGCGAAGCACGGCCATCGTGTAGCGAAGACCATGCCCGGCCTACCCTCCGTAGCAGCACAAAAACAGTTTTTCCAGCGAAGATTCTGTTGGTCATAACTTTGTTCAGAATCATCCAATCGAGCTGATTTTTGTGTCATTCAACTCAGCTCGTCGAGCCCTTTCGAATGAGCTATTATTTGTATATTCGAATTTTTTGACCCCAAAAATCCCCCCACAAATTTGACCATTTCGAGCCCTGTAACTCGGCTCAGAATTTTTTCCGCGGAAAAATTTTGGTGCCATTCGACTCAGCTCGCCGAGCTCTTTCGAATGACATATAAATCATCTATTTTTAGATTGCTTTACTAAAGTGCAGTTAGGCCCAGATTTCTTCCATACTCAGCGCGCTGCAGGTAATTTTCGAGGAAATCTTGTCAAAAATATACCCCCAAGAACTAGTTCCAGAACTAGTTCCAAAGCTAGTTCCAGACATTTACTAGTTCCGTAGTTCCAAGCTAGTTCCAGGCATTCACTAGTTCCGTAGTTCTAGTTCCGGAACTGGAACTGGAACTTTGCCCATCACTGCTTGTTTGTGATTTTTAAAAATATTTTTTATTATTTTTCGATCAGAGATTTTATATATTTTTCTGTTATGTAAAAAATACAAACTTTCCGGAAGAGAAATATAAAACTGATGTTTGTATTTTCTCGAGGATAAAAGTATTTTCCCGGAAATAAAATACATAATAAAGAAAATACAAAATTTCCCTTAACAAGTCAAATTGGTACCAATACAGACCTATCGTATTTTTACTACCCATCTAATAGTTTCAGAAATATAACAGGTGTTGTATAAAAGTATGAAATCTCGAACAAAGAACACACCAGTTCAACGGCGCCGGTTCCCGTTACATACAAGGCACACAAAACGCACTTTTCAGTGCGACTCTTCAACTAGATTAGATGTCGTGGAAACCTAATGTAACGGTTGTATCCGGTTGGAGTCGTTGGCTGGTGTTTAATTTTTAATTGAAAATTGTAGTTTGCTGGATATCATAATAAATTTTGTAATGTTTTGTAACGTCCTGCATATCTCTATTAAATTTTTTCTGAGAGATATGAGTTACTATCTTATAGCAAATTTAAAGGGCTTTCGAATGAGCCCAAAATGAAATTTTAAAACAAACGATAAGGGGTCGAAAATATTTTTTGAATAGCCTTATCCACGATTTACGTTGATTTCGAGGTATCTGGATCTCGACACCCAAGCGAGATATGGGTCTAATTCTTTTTTATTTTTTCTTAGAATCAATAAATATGTTAGGTCAAATTTTTTAGATTTTTCTTAATGTTAGAAACTCTAAATCTCAAAGTGGGGCTATAATTTTGTGGAACCCTAAAATTTGAGATTTGCTATAACTTTCGAAAAAATTGATTTGAAAACGAAATTTTTTTATAAACCTAATCTTAGACCACTATTTATCATTACAAAAAAGTCTGAAAATAAAAACAACGGATACAGTATGAAAACCGAGAAAAATATAGGTGGGGCTATAATTTTGTGGAGGAGTGTTGTGTTGCCGGTGAGTATATTACGGAGCGGAGGGTATGCCTTACTATGCGTTTGTATATTGCTGGTCAGTTACGAGATTGACTTGTTCGTGATTTATAAAAATATTTATGATTTTTCGATAAGAGATTTTATATGTATATTATTTGTATATATTATTAGCTGTAAATAATAATTTTTGTATTTTTCTGTTAAATAAAAAAAATACAAACTTTCCGGAAGAGAAATATAACACTGCTGTGTGTATTTTCTTGAAGGGAAATGTATTTCTCCGCAAATAAAAATTTACAAAAAAAGAAAATACAAAATTGTCTTTAACAAGTATGGTTGGTACCATTACAGACTTATCTTATTTTTACTACCCATCTAATATTTTCAGAAATATAACCGGTGTTGAATAAAAGTCCGAAATTTCGAACAATGAACACACCAGTTCAACGGCGCCGGTTCCCGTTACATACAAGGCGTCTACACAAAACGCACCTTCAGTCTACCTATATTTAACAACATCTTATCAAAATTCGCGTATTTGTGTAGAAGCCAAATTAGGTGTCGTGGAAACCTAATGTAACGGTTGTATCCGGTTGGAGTCGTTGACTGGTGTTTAATTTTTAATTCATTGCTGGATTTCAGAATAAATTTTATAATGTTTGTAAAGACGTTCAAGACTATTGGTATTGAGACAAAGTCATATTCTTGGATTTTTTAGGTCTTCAAAAAGTGTGACTTTTGTGAGATTGTAAAAATTTACCCTGCGGTTACAGTGAAAAGCACTGGACAAAAACGCATAAGACGCAGAAAAAGTTGTTAAATTTACTATGTAAAATCAGAATATTTGTCTAGAGTCATATAAATTTTGGACCTTAATTTTATAGTCTAATGTCTTTAAATTCTATTAGATAAACTTTTAATTAAATAATTTAATATCAATTATTAGAGTTACTGTAAAGTTTCATTTGCTACCCATGCAAAAGTTTGGAAAATAAAAAAGAGTTTAAATATAAGTAAAAAATTCTCAAGTAAAAGTACACTGTTCCAAAAACGCTGGTTCACTTCACACAATCATAAAGTACAAAATGCTGCCAAAATTGCACGCTTCATGATTGGCGGCAAAATGTGGATGCAGGAGGTGGAGGGTGTATCCGGTTGGAGTCTTAGTAATGGTGTTAATTTTTTAGTTATATTTTTTAGCAGTAAATACTTTTACCGAGTAACATTCTTTTTCAGCCCCGTCACTTACATCTAACGATAAGTATCCCTTCATTTTGACACTTGCACCAGTACTGGTTATTGTACATTAAGCGCTCCGTCTAAGACGTTTTCCTTATCAGGCATACCTATCTCATGGCATTTCAAATTATTTGCTTAGGGAACGGAGCCTGTGAATTACGGAGCCGCTCCATTTCGCTCACTGAACCATATCCAACACCGTTGTGACTTTTACAGCCAAGGTTATAAAAATAAGAACAAATTTAGCCTAAAAATACTACTATTCTGTTTTTTAATAGTAAGGTAATTTATCATTTGCTACTCATCAAAGAGTTTTGGAAATTAAAAAGGAGTTAAATAAAAAGGGAAACTACAACTAAAAATGCATACCATTTCAACGACGCCGGTTCCCTACACTGGATCATGATATTTACTAGTTCTTTCGCCCAAAGCAGTTGGTATTCATGATCGGGCAAGCTGCGGTGTTCTGTAACGCCGTTAGGAGGTGGTGTAGTTTTGTATCCGGTTGGAGTCTGTTGAAAGGTATTAATTTTTGGATTATTTAAGGGACATTTTTGTAAGTAAAAATTTATTAAAAGTAAAAATTTCTGTGGTAAAATTACACCATATCAACGGCGCCGGTTCCCGTCACTTAATCATGAGTTCAGTGGACTCAGGTGATTGAGGTTTTATCAGGTTGGAGTTTTTAAAATGGTGTTAAAAAATTTTTAGAATTTTTTATTTGAGTTATTTTAACATTTTTTAGATGAATACATGTTATTTACTAATTAGTCGAATTTTGTGGCCCGACACTTAATGAAAAGAATTTTGCGGTTTTTAAGCCCAAAATGGTGTTTTTACGTTGGTATGAGAACTTTAGTATTTGTCGCATATTTCAGGTACTTCCGTGCATATTTTTACATTATATCGGTTTTTACATTATTCGGTGCATATTTTTACCTTTCTATCTAGCCTTTACTATAAATACTTAATGTTTTATGCCTCTATTTAAAATATTAGAGGTTCCAGTTTGCAACCTATCTAAGAGTTTTGATGATAATTAAGGAGTTAAATAAAAGTGGACTTGTCTTGAATAAATTGCATACCATTTCAACGGCGCCGGTTCCCTTCACTTTATCGGGATCTTCTGCCCAAAAGCAGGTGCTAATCAAATGCCAAATTCAATAAAATGCCAAAGTCTGTAAAATGCCATAGTCAAAAATCTATCAAATATTATGCCAAAATCAAAGTGCCGATAGTGAAGGTTGTATCCGGTCGGAGTCTATTGAATGGTATCAATTTTTAGTTTTCGGAAAATCTCATAGAAATACAACCTTCAGGATAAAATAAATACATATTAACTTGTTCGGGCGATCCTTGATACCTATATGTCGGCGGCAATTTTTAATTTCAGGCAAATTTTAAAAACAGTAAAGACAGAAAATACATAATTGAACAAAAACACCCAATTTATTCTTTTCGTTCTAAACATTTTATTTTTTAATTTTTTATTGACTCTATTAATTAAGAAATAGACACAACAGGTTATAAAATATATTTTATGCTGTAACCATTTTTTTATTTTTAAAGATAAATACCACACAGACAGAAAATATTTATATGAAAAAAGGCGAAAGGGTAAAAAGTTATCTGTGTGTTACCCAATAATTTATGAAAAAAAAGAGTTAAGGATCAGATTTACTTTTATTAACTGATAAAAAATTTTGATTATAAAAGTGAAGGAAATATTCAGAAAAATGTCAAAAATTTTTTTTTCCAAAGCTTTCCCAAAGCTAAGAATAATTCCAATTGAGAGGCATAACGTCTAACGAAATACACTTCTTTAATTAAACCGGAAAGTAACCGGAAGATTTTGTATTTTCTTAGAGAAAATACATAAACAGTATTTTCCGGAAAATTTATGTATTTTAGTTTGTTTTCCGGTTACTTTCCGGTTACAACCGGAAAAATATACAAATACAAACAAAATTTCCGGAATATTTTATGTGTTCCGGAAAAATACAAATTTCCGGAAAATATTGCGTGTTCCGGAAAATACAAATTTCCGGAAAAATAATATAGGTGTATTATATTTATTTTCTGAATACTCAGAAATATAATATATTCCGGAATATTATATTTATCATATATTCCGGAAATATATTACCTATATATTATTTTTCCGGAAACTGTTTGCCTATCATTTCGTTGTTAAGACACTCGAAAATAGTTCACTAATTTTTCTAAATTTTTCAGTTGAAAATGTCAAATCGTTATAGAAACTGTTGTGTTTTATTTTTATTCTTGCTGCTGAATGAATCAGTTGCCCTTTTATTTAAAGGAAATAAGTAAGGGAATAGATTGGCTGTCATTAAATTAAATTTTTTAATTTAAGCGATGCACCAGTTGTTGTTAGAGGTCGAAGAAATTGTGGTTGCGGTGGTGGAGGAGGTGGGGGAGGAGGATGCGGTGGTGGCGGTGGAGGAGGATATGGAGGAGGTGGTGGTGGCGGTGAAACTAAAGTAATAACTTTAAGTTGTGGTGGAGGAGGTGGTGGGTATGGAGGAGGTGGTGGTGGAGGCTGTGGAGGTGGAGGAGGCGGTTGCGGTGGAGGTGGTGGATGTAGCAGCGGCGGAGGTGGAGGAGGCTGTGGCGGTGGAGGAGGAGGCTGCGGAGGAGGAGGTGGTTGCAGTAGTGGTGGTGGTGGAGGATGCGGTGGTGGCGGTGGAGGAGGCTGTGGAGGCGGCGGTGGATGCAGCAGCGGAGGTGGTGGAGGAGGCTGTGGTGGTGGTGGTGGAGGATGTGGTGGTGGAGGAGGCTGTGGCGGTGGAGGCGGCGGCGGTTGCAGCAGCGGTGGAGGAGGAGGAGGCTGTGGCGGTGGAGGAGGATGCGGTGGTGGTGGTGGAGGAGGCTGTGGCGGTGGAGGAGGTGGTTGCGGAGGTGGTGGTGGAGGAGGATATGGAGGAGGTGGTGGTGGTGAGACAAAAGTGATTACTCTAAGTTGTGGTGGCGGTGGAGGTGGATATGGCGGAGGTGGTGGTGGCGGAGGAGGCTGTGGCGGTGGAGGAGGTGGCTGCGGTGGAGGCGGCGGTGGATGCGGTGGAGGAGGAGGATGCGGAGGCGGTGGTGGAGGATGTGGCGGTGGAGGTGGTTGCAGCAGTGGTGGAGGCGGAGGAGGATGCGGAGGTGGTGGATGTGGTGGCGGAGGAGGTGGTTGCAGTAGCGGAGGTGGTGGATGTGGCGGCGGAGGAGGCGGATGCAGTAGCGGAGGTGGCGGAGGAGGCTGCGGTGGTGGTGGTGGTGGCTGTGGAGGAGGCGGTGGTGGGTGTGGATGCGGTCGTCGCCGCAGACGCTTTGCTCTTCTACAACGTTCATTGTCCATGCCATCATAAATTTATTTTTAAAAGATCATTTTCATTCCTTAGCTTTGTATATTTGTAGATTTCATTTTAGCTCTATTTTTAGTTGATTTTTAGTTGTAGCAAGTAGATTTTTATAAATTTATAAATATTATTTTGATCAAATTTTCACAAAAAACACTAGACATCCGATAAATTCCCTCTTGGGGTCACTTTAGTACGTGGGTCCCGGAGTTAAAATACAAATGTTATACCACTCGAAAGAGCTAGTCGAGCTGAGTCGAATGCCACCAGTTTTAGCCCGAGGAAAAATTTTTGGACCGAGATATAGGTCCCTGAAATTTGAAAAAGCATAGGGGGGACCAAGCACTTTTTGGGGGTGAAAAATTCGAAAATGCAAATGATACCTCATTCGAAAGAGCTCCTCGAGCTGAGTCGAATGACACCAAAATCAACAAAATCTGACTTCATTTGGCCGAGTTACAGACCCCCGAATTTTGAAAATTTTCTGGGTCAAAAAATTCAAATATGAAAATTATACCTCGTTCGAAAGAGCTCGACAAGCTGAGTCAAATGACATAAAAATCACCGTGATTGAACAAGATTAGACAAAGTTATGACACAAAAAACAAAAACCTATGGAGCGTCGGCGAGGCGCTTGTGCAAAACCCCGCGCTTCGCGCGGGGTTTTGCGGCATGCGCCTCGCGGGGGTCTACGGGTGCTGGGTCTGGGCTCGTAACATAAACCTATTCCTATCTCCCTTGCTATGGACGTATTTGGGGCTTCCGTAGCAGCACAAATCTCCGCAGATGCCATAGGTAAGGAGCTAAAATAAAAAATCATAACTTTGTCCAATCAAGTCGGATTTCGTTGATTTTGGTGTTATTCGACTCAGCTCGACTAGCTCTTTCGAGTGGTATAACATTTGTATTTTAACTCCGGGACCCACGTACTAAAGTACAGCCTCCCTCTTAAAGTGCATTTGAAAATCAACTTAATTTCAGGTAATATGTAGGGTTGGACAATAGGGTTGGACACTTTTCATATAGCCATTAAATAAGAGCAATCTTTATTTAACGTGTTAGAGAAAATAGAAAAAGAAATTGCTTTCATTTTAAAGAAGACAATATAGGTATTTATACCTATCTACAACATATCAAATATTTCTTTTAAAAAATTAAATATGTAAACTTAGTCTATTGTTAGAATGTCCGATGTCCGCAAAGTGTCCGCATTGCGTCATTCCGCAGACGCTAATTTTTGGGCAGTGTTCCTTCGGGTACACGTTAAAGTTTTGTTTTTGGCTGGTCTGTATTTGGTTGTGTGGTAATTTTTGTGGAGTATTTCAAGGATAAAATGCTAAATAAAAGATACAAGACAGATCTGTTTTTTTTGATTTAAAGTAGAGTTGATCAAGACGAGACCGATACCGAGACCGATACCGAGAGTCTCGGCTTTTTTCCAATATCGGTCTCGGTTTTTTCATTCTCGGTCTCGAAACCGATACCGATATTCTCGGCCCATTTCTCGGCGAGAAACGATACTGACTCATAGAAACAAAATTCTCAATATTGTCCAAGTTTTCGTCCATAATTTTTTCGGATATCCGTCCATAACAGAGAAAGTGAATTTTTTTCACATAAGGTCTTCTAAAATTCAAAAAATTTTCGCCTGCGGCGCTGAAAAAGGAAAAAATTTGATGACTTGGCCTTCCAAAATTTAATAAATTTTCGTCTGCGGCGCTGAAATGTTGAATTTTCCGAGCCCTCGGCCGTTAGATTTTCAAGATTTTGATTACAGAGCCTTCCGATTTTCGGCAAATGTTGTTCTCACCAGTGGATTAAGGGGACTTAAAGCGATCGGAAGCAGGGATGAGCGCATTGAGTTTTGCGCATCTGAGGGGAGGGCAAAAATTGGAAAAAATCTGGCTTCATGCCTTCTAAAATTCTCAAATTTTTGTCTGCGGCGCTGAAAATGAGAAGAATTTTGGCTTTATGGACTTTCAAAACTACAAATTTTTGCCTGCGGCGCTGAAAATTGGAAGAAATCTTTTGACTTGCACTTCTAAGATTCTAAAAATTTTTGCCTGCGGCGCTGAAATAATGGTTTGGTTAACCGAAATTTTCACTTCGGCCATCTGCGGATATCCGCGGATGGATATGCCTCAAAAGTTGTAAGGATATAATTGGATACGGATGTCGACCTCACGGATATACCTATTCGGATACTGACACAAAAATTAGTATCCATTGCCAAGCCAGATCGGATCCAGATGATGAAGAGTATTTATCTGATGATTTGGATGATGAAAATAATGAATAAATTATTTTTACACGTATTTTTTGGCGTAAAATAAAATTTTCTGTTAGTCTCGGTCAGTATCGTTTCTCGGTATCGGTCTCGGCTCAAAATGTTGGTATCGGTCTCGATATCGGGTTCTTGAGTATCGGTCAATCTCGGTCTCGGGTTGGCCGATACCAGTATCGTTTTGATCAACTCTAATTTAAAGTGTCGTTATACTCATTCAAATAAAATCCATAGCTTTCATCATCAACTGATTAGCAGTTGAAAAATAATTATATACATTCATTTGATCATAACAATATCATCTACCTATCTTGCTTCGGTTTGGGCCCTTTTCACGATGGAAGAGAAGAAAATCCAGTTTGCTAGAATTTAAAAAATTCTAACGGCCTAGTTCGAAGCCTATTTTCAATATTAGCTTCTTCACCACGATAGTTCCGTTATGGGTAGCGATTCCTCGGAAATCTCCGGGTATCCAAAACAATAGAAAACCGGATGCGCAGAGTTTTTTCGGTTCCGGATGCCTGAAATCGCTAACCTTATCCGCTAGATAGTCACATGCTATCTTTTAGCATATCTAACCTCATTCACTAGCAAATACCCATCATCACCTTCCATGTCAACTCCATCCTTGCAAATACTTTTATTTTTCATATTAGCGCCTCTTCCCCTTCAGCTTTTGTCAATTCCGTTCATTTCATTAAGAAGCCTTTTTCTTCTTTTTTTCTAAAAGATGCCCTTCAACATTCTTCTTTTTTAATATAAGATGTGCCGCCTTTTTTAGAGGTTTGTTGTTGACTTTTGCGGCAATGTGAAAAGCAGGCTGGCACTCATTATGTTTGTGTGTTTGCATGCGCGCGTGTGCCCCTTCTTACCCTAAAAACACATAACCACCATTTTTCCTAACAGCCTCATTCTCCTTAAGAAACGAGTTTTCTCCCTATTCCCTCCAAAGGGTGAGAGACTTCTTGGCCTGCTGTTTATTTTTCTTTTAATTTTAAATTTTTTTGAGTTGCTTCTCCATTGCTTTTTATTCCGTTATTTTATATATTTGTCCTTTTAATTTGCCCCCCTTCCATACAGTCAGTTTGGCACATAAATTATAAGAATGTCAAAAAACAAGTAAGCAGAGATGGGCTCTCTCCCGCTTCCCTTTATTACTTATTCTGCAGAATTACACATTTCCACTTATCAGCTTCGAGCCTGCCGCTTTTTATTTTGTTGCGCTTTCTGACTTCCGCATCTTTAAACAATGACTGTACCTCCAAAATATGAGGATTGGCGCCAATCCTCGACCCAAAAATTTATAAATGAATAAAATATAAGCAAATCCTATCACACACATTTAATTTTATTTCTAGATAAAAATGAAATTCACTTTTTATATATTATGCACAAAAGAGAAGGATGATAAGCCTAGAAAATCAGTTTATAAACGCTATTAAGAACAAGGCTCTTTTTGGTCCGACATCGATTACAATTAATATGCATTTCTGTATTTTTTTCACATTTTAATAAATGTGAAAAAAAACTAACGGGGGGAAAAAACTAACTGGGGAAATAAACTAGCAGGGAGAACCCTACAATTAGTCTGATCCTTTGGTAATCTCTCTCTTAACATTACTTTTAACAAGAGTTCGTTTAGCAAGGACTAAGGAAGAACATAATCATCTCTTGTTTTTCTTCACTCCTTAGCTTTATCAAACTTTATTTCACCCATTATAATGTCGAGAAGCCCAACAGGCGCAACTAGCGCCTCTTCGAACAAAACACGGCGGCAATCCTCACATTCCATTTTCATTCCCTTATATGCCACATTCACATCATCGAAAGGACTTCTTCTCCTCTTCCTTTACTCATTAGGCATTCGTTTCCTCTCATTTACCCCCCTAAAAACAGCTTTAAAAACTTCTCTGTCACATCCATTCTCGCTTCAACGCATCGCAAAAACCTTAATATAAAAGCTAAAAAATAAAATAAAAAATATATATTAAGCAAAAAAAAAGATTTTTAATATTAAAGCTAGACAAATATAAAAAAATATTTTTGTGGGAAAATAATACATATGACTAAAAATGTTTTTAGTATAATAAAGCTTTTACTCGCAAATGTAGCAAAATATACTTATTAAAAATATTATGAATTTAAATGAAGCCAGAAAGTAATATAGTAGTAACAGGAAATATTCAGTATTTTGTTAAGACTATTATTTAATTTTGTCTATGTATAATTTATGAAAAATACATTTTAACGGAAAATACAATTAAATATCTACCAGTTTCCGGAAAAATACAAAAACAATAAGACAGACCTTCCAGAAAAATTTTTGATTAATTTAAAGTTTTGGAAATACAAATATTTTATTTCCGGAAAACTCTGAAAATACAGATTATGTAAAATATCTATAAAATTTATGAAGAATAATACAAACCAAAACAAATACATAATACCTAATTTCCAGAAAGATAAATACAGCTCAACAGAAAATTAAATAAAACGTTCCGGAAACACTTTATATTTAATTCATGTTTAAATGTATTTTTTTATATTTTACAAAATACATTTTTAACTTTTTTATCTTTAAATAATCGTAAAAATAATTGAAAAAATTATTTTTGCAATAATTCCTTCAAAATATCTTGTCACATTTTTGATCACCCCAAAAAATATTTTACCTTATATTTTTTATAGGAGAATAAAAGGAAAAGCTTTTTGTACTTAAAACCAACCGAAAAAGTAAGTAATACTAGAAGCAGCTGTTTTAAATTGCAAATCGATTTTTGGCTTTCCTTTTTAAAAAATATTTTTAGTATTTAAAAATCCATTTAAGTGACTAAAAAATATTTTTGAAATTTTTTGTTGCCAAATCAAACACAAAAGATGTTAAAATAGAAAACTTCCGGAATTTTGTATTTTCTTAAATGTGTTTTATTTATTTTATTTTTTCCGGAAAAGATTTTAGTTCTCAATCCAGCATGTGTATTTTTCCGGAAATTATATTCTGTATTGTATTTGTGTTTTTCCGGAATGTTTAATATTTTATTTATTCACTAGTCTATTTCCGGAAACTTTACTGAAGTTTGTATTTTTCCGTAATTTATTTTATTTTTTTTCCGGAAGCTTGTATTTTTCTTTCAGGATTTTTTTGAATGTATTTTATTTATTTTATGTTTTCCGGAAAAGATTTTATTTTTCATCCCAGTTTGCCTTTTTCCGGAAATTATATTATTATATATCCTTGTGTTTTTCCGGAATGTTATTTATTCATTACTTTTCCGGAAACTTGTATTTTCTCTTTAATTAAGTTCGTATTTTTCCGTATTTTATTTCTTTCCGGAATCTTGTATTTTCCTTCAGGTTTTCATTATTTTTTTATGTGTGTTTTATTTATATTTTATATTTTCCGGAAAATTTATTTCACATTTTAGGTAGCGTGTTTTTCCGGAAATTTTATATACCTCCATGTCTGTATTTTCTTAATTAAACAATCAAATATTCAATTTTTTAAACTCACACCTTAACTAGAAAATAATAAATTATATATATTTTTTACGTCAATAAAATTTTATAAAAATATTTTTGTTAAATTCCCTCCAATCTATTTGTGTAAAAACAACTTTTGTTTTAAGCACATGATTATAGACAACGCCTGTTTTTACCAGGATTTTCTCTTTTTTGATAAATTACCCAAAAATTGATTGGGGGAATTAATCCAGAAAATTAAATTAATTCGGGTTTTGATAAAATAACAAAATTAATTTTTTGGTTAAATTTAAGCAAATAATTAATAAATTGGAATTATGGTTTCCGTAAATTTTTATTTTTTCGGAAATTTTATATTAATTATTCATTTGTTATTTTCCGGTTCCGGAAACTTTTTCAGAAAAAAAATCCGGAAACTGGTTACTTTTCCTGCGAATCTTACAAACTTCTAATAATTTACATAATATATAAAAATAGATTTTCAATTATATCTAAGCAAAACATTCTAACAGCTTTATAGGCATCATAAATAGCTTCTCGATCTCATATTTTTGAAGAGGATTGATCATAAATCCTCATATATTCAATTTAAATTAACTTGGTTTTTACAAAAAGTTGTTTTATTTATTTATTATTTATTTTCCGGAAATTGTCTTCTTTTGTTCTTTTTTTTCTTTTCGGGATACCTATATCATCTCTAAAATTTTTGATATTAAATTTATTCTAAAAATTACTTATAAATTTCTAACATCTTAATTTGCTTCTGTTTCAACTTCTTCCATTTAAGGAAACAAAATTTTTAAAATTTTATGTTTCTAGTTAATTTTAAATTGTCCTTTTCTTTTCCCAAAATGGCATCTTTAAAAAAATTCTTCTTTTTATTTTCTAATTTTTTATTAATAGAATAATATAAGTACTTAACTAATACCTTCCAAATGGAAAAAATATTCAAAAAAGAGTAAATAACTTCATTAGAATTTCCAAATTTTTCCTTTTTACTATCAAAGATGACTGATGGCTTGTTTATTTTTTCTAGTTTTTAGCTTGTTTATTTAGTATGTTTATTATTATTTCCGGAAAACTATTTATTATTGATAAATTAATTTAAAAAATTTATGATAAAATACGGAATCCTCCGGAAATAATTTTATTAAATTAATATATAATTTCGGAATTTCTAGAATAATAATTATTAGAAGGATTCCGGAAACCGGTAAGATTTCTGGAATTTCCGGAAGTTTTTCCGGAAAAAGATTTAATTTCCGGAATTAATTTACATTTATTTTTCCGTATTATACTCCATATATTATTTTGAAATTCCGGAAAGATTATTTCTATTTCCGGAAAGATACTAAGACACAATACATACAATATGTACAAAATACTTAAGCCTGGTAACCCTTCTTATGTAAAAATTATTAAACAATTTTTATTATTTTTCCAAAAATTTTTCTTTAAGCAAAAAATCTTTTTCAAAAACTCATAAATTACGTCATAATAATTTTTAAAAATTAAATTTCCCAAATTCCTCAACAAAAAATAAAAATATTCAAAACATCCTTTATTCTTTTTAATGTCAAAAATTTTCTCTCTTCTTTAAGGTAATCCACTCAAAATTCAATTTACGCTCTTCAAAAAATATTTTTTACCAAAAAAAAGTTAAAAATGTACTCTTCTGAAAGCTTTAAGGGATTTATTTTAATGTCACTCAATTTATTTTCATAAAAATATTTTCTTTATTTTCAGTTATTTTTTAAAATTATTTTGTTGAAGAAATGCCCTTTTAGGGTTGAAAAAATTTTTGCTTCACAAAAGTAACCCCTACTTATTTTTAATGTACATAATATCTTTTTTCAAATTTTTCCGGAAAGAAAATACTTGCGTTTTCAAATAAATTAATTTCCGGAAAAACACACATGAAATACATAAATATACTTTTCCGGAAGAAGTTAAATAGATAAAACGTATTCAGGAAAATACAAAAATTCCGGAAGGAAAATACAAGCTTCTGGAAAGAAATAAAATAATTTAGGGAACGTTATGTGTTTCAGAAAAAGACAATTATAAGTTTCCGGAATTTAAAGTTATGCATAAATAAAGCATTCCGTAAAATACAAAAATTCGGAAGGAAAAATTTTATTTTACCACAAGCATACTACTTTTATGTAATTATTTTGTGATTCCAGAATTTTTAGTAAAATTTATTCTATTTTGGGAAATTTAAAATTTTTGTAATTTAATTTTTCTAAATTAAAAATTTTCATTCTATTCTTTTTTCATTTTTAGATTTTTTCCAGCCTTCCTTTTCCAACAGAAACCTCAATAAATGTTTAAACACCCAATAATTTCAACTACGTAAATGTACATATTTGAGTAGATTAATGTCTGAAAAATTTTTTTAAATAAATTCTAGCCAGTTTCCGTTAAATTCATAAGTCACAATTAAAAAAAGATAAAAAATTAATTTCAGCAAAATTCTTTTATTTCCGGATATTAAAATAGCAAAAAATATATTTAAAATTACATAATGATGAGAAGACTTAAAATATAAATTTAATAAAATAGCCAGAATATTTTAAGTATTTCCTGTTATTAATATTTTAATTTCCAGAAACTTCTAGTTAATAACCGGAAATAAATGTATTATACTTTTATTATATAAGTTTCCGGAAATTAATTAATTTTTCCGAAAATTAATAAAGTTTCCGGTAATTTTATATATTTCCGGAAAGGTTTGTAATAGAAGTCATTAAATATTAGAGTTGTTGTTTCCGGAAATTTATTTTTAATATATGTATGTTGCTTACGGAAAATTTGATTTTATTTAATATTTCCGGAAATAAGTTTCCGGTTATCAAAATATTAAATAGCCCAAAACGGCGCGCGTTCATAACGGCGCAAAGCCATAACTTGAGGTAAATTGCCTAGCCCTTGTCAATTTGGTACCAATTTCCTTAACTCGATGAAAGGAATCGTTTGATACTAAATTTGGTAAGATCAGGAAATTTTGAAGCAAGTTACAATTTTGCGCCGTTATGGCCGCGCGCCGTTTTGGGCGTGTCACTGATTATTATATAGTTGTTTCCGGAAAATTTGATTTTATTTATTTCCGGTAATATGTTTCTGGTTATCAAAATATTGATAGGAGTAACTCATGAAAAAATTTTTGACATTTGAATAATTTTAATTATTGGACATTTTCTTTAAAATTTACCCCCAAATTCTAAAATTTTAAAATTAAAATTCCCAGGATTCTCTTTTCAATATTTTTTTTCGTTTCATTATTACGTCATTTCCATTACCAAAAAAATTTCTTTTTTATTCCCGCAGAGATTTAACGGTTAAATGACTACCAAAAAGCAACTTTTCCATATTTGCTTTTTATAAATTAAATTGAATATAAAATCAAAAATTCTTTAAAAACCCCTTCTATTTATTTTCCATTAAATTTTTGCGAGAAATATTTTTGGGAATGTATATCAAAATATCCACTTTATTTTGTAAAAATATCAGAAGGCCTTAACGCAAAAATTCACATTCTCTTTCTCACGAGTGAAGAAATTATGGACGAATATCCGTGGATCCATCCGTATCCGTCTGATTAAAAAAATAAGTATAGACATCCGTCCGTGAGATCCGGATATTATCCTTAGCCATGAACATCAGTCTGTTAGAAATATGCCATATATGTCAAAATAAGTCAAATAAGTTTATTTATTGCCCTGTAACTTTTGAATCACATCCATTCAAAGGCATCCGCGATTACTTCCGTTTTTTCTTAAAAATGCCACGTCAATACTAAAATTTATTTTTTTTTGTTTTTTTTACTATTTTTGTTTATCTTGTAAATTCCAGGAAATATATTTACTAATCTTTATTCTTTCCCTAGAATTTTACCAAAAATTAATTTTTTAAATTCTCCCATTCATTAAAAAATAACAAAAATATTTATTTATTTTTTAGAATTTTTAAATAAATTAATTTTCGATTCATAATTATCCCTTCTTTATTCTCTAAGCAACAAATAAATAATTAAAAAGAATTTTTTCTCAATTTCTATTTATGGATTTAAATAAAATTAGAAAAGAAGAAAATTTAGATAAATAAGCAACATTTAGAAAAAAATTTTTTTGGAATTTATTTGAAAAAAAGAAATTTAACTAATGGGGTCGTCAGCTGCGGCAGCATGGCTTCCATTTGCAAAGTAAAAAAATTTTTTTTTTGAAAAAAATTTTTTAAATTTTCCAGAAAAAATTTTAGATCTTTTTTTATTTTTATACACGTTCTCGGATATAGTCTAGTATAGGACCTGAACTAAAATGTCAATGCTATACTAAGTTGAACGGTACCCGCTTTAGGTACTGAAATGCCTGTGGACCGAGATACAGGTCCACTAATAATGAAAAACGATATAGGGGAGTAAGCTCAATTTTTTGGTAAGAAATTCGATTTTTTATGATAGCTCTTTCTAATGAGCTCGATGAGCTGAAACGAATAACACCTAAATCGTAGTGATAGAACAAGCTCAGATTTATTTAGTATTTTGTAAAAATTAAAAATTTTAATATATTGTTAAGATCATTTGTTAAAAAAATAATTTTTTTAAGAGCGTCTGCCGTTGGATGGTCTCCAATCTCTCGGACATCCCTGCCCAAACCTCCAGCTGCCCTAAAGGCTAGTTTAACATTTTGATAATACCGCCAAGCTGACCTCACTATAAGATACCCCCAAATACTCCCAAAAACTCGGCTCTTGTCCAGTTTATGCGTCCCATGAAAGTATATGCGTCCCATCAACAAAAAATTGGATATTTCTTGGTGTTGCAAAGTAGTTGCATTTCTTCATGTTCGGGATCTACGTCCACTGGGTCTGGGACCGTTCCTTACCCTATACATCGAAATTTCTGAAAGTTAAAATCGTTTTTCTGAAATTTTTAAAAATTGGCTATAACTTTAAGAAATTTCGAAGGATAAGGTAAGGAACGGTCCCAGACCCAGTGGGCGTAGATCCCGAACATGAAGAAATGCTTTGGAACCATACCCCTACTTTGCAACACCAAGAAATATCCAATTTTTTGTTGATGGGACGCATATACTTTCATGGGACGCATAAACTGGACAAGAGCCAAAAACTCTATATTAAATACACCTCAATTTAAGATAAGGTTTGTTAAAGTTGGGCTAGGAGAGCTTCCCAGACGATACCTTCAATTTAAGACACCTCTCTTATTATAGTAGGTTCTGTCGCTGAAGAAAACAAATGGAGTGTGCGGCGCGACAGGTGTGAACCGCAGTTGTCGGGATTGAATTAGACTGTCCCGGGAAGCCCTAAATTCTTCTTCAGAAAGTGGTCCAACTCTCTAGGGGCGAGTGGACGGAACCAAAGCTCTTTATTGACGAGCTATTGAAGTTGCCTAAGGGCGGCAAAGGAATACCAAACAAAAAAAGAAAAGAATAATCAAATTGAAATATTTATTCAGAGGGACCTTAAACTTGGGTAATTAAACCATAATATAAATGTGTGAAAAATAGGATAAAAAGCTTATAGACCAAAAAAAAGAGTAAATGAGTAAAAAGGCCTATAAGTTGGTAAGAAAGTTCTTTAGGCCTCAATTTTAGGTAATTTAGTAATGAGATTATGAGAGGCCTAAAGATGCAGAAATTTAGATTAAATTGAAGAAACCTAATTAAAAATATTTAGGAATTAGGTGAAAAATAATAGACCTAGGTTTGGCCAGAAAGTAAATTAAATGTGAAGATTAAAATAAATTAAAGGCCAAAACCTAAGTAAAAAATATAAATAAACGCAGGTGGGGGGAAAATGTAATTAGAATAAGGAGAAATTACACAGAGAAGAAATAGAGCTAAAATTAGCTGAAACTTTAAAAATAAATAAAATGATTAAGCTAATGGAGAAGCGATCAGAAATGGTGCTAGCACAAAAGGGTGTGGCTAACATTAAAGTTATCGGGCAAAAGACAAACGATTAAAAAATAGACGGTGCAAAAGATCACCAAATAATTAATCAAAAATATTTAAATTTATTAATTTCATCGCAGACGTCGCTTCGGCGACACTGGGGCGCCGGCCACTAGCGGCGAGCATGCCGTTCGTCTGAATGCCCATTACTGCGGTATGGCATATTGACTCTCCATCGCCTATTTCTGTCTCTGTGGATTCTCATTGAATTAAAATCTGGCCGTAAATATTCTTCCCCTTCATTTTGGTTGCGAAGAGAGAATCGCATAGCGCGGATTGGAGTTTGGAATAGAACGGTGAAGATTGCGAAGATGAATTGAAATGCCGCAAAGACCATTTTAATGTGTGTTATGGTCCAAGAAAGAAAAAGTAGAATAAAAAGCAATCCCGATCCTAGTAGAATTCCAGAATTGACAGGAGCGCATGCAGGGTTGGCTATACGGTCCCAACATATAGTACAGTCTATTAAGCTGCATTCATCCTGAGCTGGGCAGGTTTTCTCTTTTTGGTACATCTTATTTTGGGAATCCGTTAGGGTAATTTGGCAGTGGTAATCTACGACTAGAAGCTCGTGCGGCAGTTCATAGTCGATTTTAGGAGCATGCGGCTTTATTAAGCAGTTGCCGGCGCAGCATAATTCTAAATTGGCGAATTCGCTGGGGCTGATTACAGTAACTCCGGTCTTAGTGCATGAAATTTGACATTTTGGGCATGTATTATTTATAGGCGATCCCTGGATGGATGTAAAACAGAAAAGGAATAATGCCACGTTTAGTAGGGTAGACACGATTGCCCTCGATTTGCTTCGCGTTAACATTCGATGTCCAGCGTTGGGTTTTGGTTCCCGTGCGGAAGTTCCTTGAACTATCTGGGGAGCTGGTTCGGTAACTTTGGCTTCCTGTTCGGTTTGAGTGATTTCTAGAGGACACACGCTATTGACTGGACGCGTGACAGTGTTGCCATTTTGCATTTGGACTTCCACACTCCTGGTTGTTCCAGGTTTCCCACCTAATTTTACGATACGTCCCATAGGCCATAGATTCCTCGGGGTATATTTTTCTTCTACAATTACTATTTCTCCAATCCTAGGGGCGGAATGGTTTTCTAGTCGTTTTCCTTTGTGGGCGGTTTGAGTCCTGGAACGTAGTATAAGAAGGTACTCTTTACTCCATCTTTCCCAAAAGAATTCATGAGCCCTATCGGTGGCTATGTAAATTTCGGCTAATTTTTCATGTGAGTCGGGACGGAAAGGGATGTCCTCTAAAAGTCGGTCAGTCGGTAGGTTGAGCTCGATCTTTGGAATGAGAAGATCGGCGGGTCTTAAAGGAAGAAATCCATCCTTCTCGTCCGAAACAGTAGAGATGGGACGAAGATTGAGTGTTGCCTCCACCTTGGCTGTGAAGGTAATGAGGTCGTCGAAGTGCAGGATTTCCTTGCCGAGTGTACGTTGGAAGAGTTGCTTGGTGATCCCGATGAGGCGCTCATACATTCCTCCAGCCCATGGACTATAAGCAGGAATGAAGGTCCAATCGATGCCTTTCTTCGCCAGTTCGTTGGACGGCTCATTGATGAGAAAGTCGATTGTTTTGTCCGCCAAAATAAAGGAAGGAGCATTGTCACTGATGACACGTTTTGGTTTTCCACGACGAGAAATAAAACGTTGAAAGGCATTCATAAAAGCCTCAGCAGATTGGCTCAGAGTAATTTCCAGATGAATTGCACGTGTTGTTAAACAACAAAATAATAATAAATAAAATTTAGTAATAATTCCATTAATTCGGACAGAAGATGGTCCGGCGTAGTCAAGTCCTACAGACTCAAAAATCATTTTCCTGAAAACTCGATCATTAGGATAAGGTGGAAAATGAGGTAAAGCATATTTATAGGCGCGCATTCTCTCGCATTTCAGACATGTTCGGATTATTGTTTTGACTGTTTTTCGGGCATTGGGCGTCCAATATTTAACAAGAAATTCGGTTAGAGTAATGTCTATCCCTCCGTGAGTTAATTCTTGGTGAATGTCAGAAATAATGAGAAATTTTAGATGAGAAGAGCGAGGCAATATAATAGGGCGAGCTAATGTTGGGCGCTCGATTTGTTGCACAATTCGCGTTTTGAGAAGAAGTAAACCATTTTGGTCGGTTTCCAGCGGGTAGCGCTCAATCTCGTGTATGTTTTGCTGTTGCGCAATCTTTATCAGAAGGGAGCCGGCGGTTAAATAGTCGTTTGCGGAGAATGCGGAGTTTTTCCTACTAGCTGCTTGAGAAATAGAGAGAAGCTCAGGGCGGCGATTCTTTATGAGCAAAGAAGGTTCGCGGCCATTTTTAATGAATATCGATTGTAAAAAACGAAGAGCCCAAATAGTAGTTCGCCTAATTTTATCCCATGAATTAAATCTCTTAAAGTCGATCAACTCATTCTTCTTAGGTATTTCTGGGTGTTCCCTGATATTGGCAAGGGTGTTGGTTATCGCAGACTCGTCGGTAGAGTCAATTGTATTGAGTTTAAAAACTATTGAAGTGGGCCACTCATTTTGCGATTTTGAGAGCCAGGTGGGGCCGTGCCACCAGAGATGGTTGGATTGGAGTTCTGAGGGAGATTTTCCCCGTGTAACTAGGTCCGCCGGGTTTTCTGTTGTATTAACATAGCGGAACTCGCCGTTAGGTAAAGTCCTAATTTCCTTGGTTCGGTTTGCTATAAAGACCGGTTGGTGGTCAGTTTCCTTAAGCCAGCTAAGGGCAATGGTTGAATCACTCCAAATGAAGATTTTTTCTATTTCCCGGTGTAGCTCATTTTGGATGAATTTGGATGCTCTAACTCCCGATAAAATTCCTAATAGTTCCAATCGCGGTATGGTGAGTTTAGAGTTTGCTTTTAGTGGACGCAAACGATTTTTGGAGAAGACTAATGAAGTGGTAATTCTCCCATCCTCCTTGCTTTCACTTCGCAAATAAACAGCTGTGCCGAAAGCAAGGTCTGATGCGTCGGTAAATGTATGGATTTGGACGGTTGGTGAATTTCCGTGAAGGACAAGGCGAGGGATTGAAATTTCGGTGATCCAATCCGACGTTATTTTTTCCCAAGTTTTAGATTCGTCGGAGGGTAAAACAGTATCCCACTCAAAATTTTCTAAAGTCCATAAATGTTGGAAGAATGCCTTGGCGGGGAGAAGGCAAGGGCCGACTAGTCCCATTGGGTCGAAACAAGAAGAAATTGTGCCGAGTACGGTGCGGCGTGTAATTGGTTTTGAGAGTGGCGGGAATTTAATCTGAAGCGTGTCTCGCTGTAGGTCCCAATTAATTCCAAGGACGCGCGGGATTTCCTGTTCTAGTCTGTCCTCAGGTGTTATTTGGTCCAAAACAGCCCTTTCGTGGGTACAGAATTCCCGCAGGTTCATTTTGGCAGTTGCGAAAATTTGTTTAGCCGCTTTACATTTATTAAGCGCTTCCTCTATTGTGTCGCATTCTAAGAGAACATTATCGACATAAATGTTCTCCTTAATTGCGTTGGCAAAGTCGGTCCGATCCTTTGAAAGGTGCTGCCTAATGACGGCCGCTAGGATGTACGGAGAACTAATAATCCCAAATGCAATCCTTTTGAATCGATACACGGCTAGGTTGGACGGCGAAAGAGGTTGGTCCATGTTTTTTAACCATAAGAATTTACAGAATTCCCTATCAGATTCGATCAATGAAATTTGATGAAAGGCCTTCTCGATGTCGGCCAAGACTGGAATTTTAGTAGCCCGGAAGCGTAAAAGCAAATTAATTAAATTCGGGAGTAAAACTGGTCCTCGAAATAGTGATTGGTTAAGTGAGGGAAGTCCTTTTGGATGAGCGCTTGCATCGTATACTAGGCGGATTTTCCCTTTATTAAAGACTGCATGGTGTGGAAGGAAGTGTTCCTGCATGTCTGGGTTGCATTGTGTGACTTCAATTACTCCGCGGTTAAGTTGGTCCTCTATCGCTTTCTGGTATTCCTGGGCTATTTTGGGCGCCCCCTCCATTCGCTTGAGTACGGATGACAGACGTTTGTACGCCATATCAAAGTTGGAGGGTAATTCCGATGGGGGTCCCGAAGTTCCTTCTGGCGATTTCCAGGGAAGTCCAACCGTGTATCTCCCGTCTGAATCCTGTATTATGGACTGTTCGACTAATCTGGTGGCGATATCGTCGTCCTTATTTTCTGGATTGTCAGTAATGCCCATGGACTCTAGGTTCCAAAATTGCTCTATTTCATTACTGGCAGGCATTTCTTCCGGTGAGCTGTGCACGGCAGCAAGAGAAATGCAGGTTAAAGAGGTAGGTGAAATATAGTGGGGTAATTCACCGCAGAGCATTGAACCGAAGTGTGTTCTTATAACGTGTAGATTTCTGCCTATTTTCTTGGATCCTAGGAAGAATCTCCAAAACTCTCGAACTCCTAGTAGAATTTCCGGTTCCCTATTATTGACGGGAATGTTTTTGAGGTCTCGGTGGTTCGTTGGGATCCGAGTTCCATCCCATTGTATACATGGAAATGCTGGGACGATTTGCGGAATTGAGCAGAATACAGCTTCATCCCATCTCCCGTTGGGCTTATGGAGCCTAATCTTATATCCGGTGGAGCGAAATTTGACTGTCTCGGCGCCAAAAACGCGTACGGAGTGGTTGGAGCTAGAAACCTTAGGTGGTCTTAAACGGTCGACCAGAGATTGAGAGATGTAGGAAGTCTGCGATCCGGTGTCCCAGAGGCCGACAGTAGTATAAATTGGACGGTTATTTCCAGAGCTTATAGCTAATTCGCAAGTCATCAGAAAAGTATGCGGTTTCGACTCGGTAGCAGTCATAGCCATTTCCGGGTTTGCGGGAACATTCGGGTTTGTTCCGGGTAGATTTTCAGAATTTATTCGCGAATTGCTATAAATTTGTGCTGGCCGGTGAGCAGGGTAATTAGCAGGAGAAAAGTTTGAATTGCTTTGAAAGGAATTTGTTTGTCCATTAGTAGAATGATTAAATGTTCTATCAATTTCTCTTCCCCTTTGACGGGTGCAGACGATAAAATGGTGCTTGCCGCCACAATTCCTACATCTTTTGGGCGACTCGCACTGGCTTATTTGGTGTCCCTCGCGTAGGCAATTTAAACACCTGCGTTGAGCTATTAAGCGATTTTTGCGGCTATCGGGTGTTTGGAATTTGCGGCAAACAGAAGGAAGGTGACCGCCATTACAAAGTGAACATTGGCCAGAATTCCTTTCAATAGCTGCAAAGGCGCGGGTAAAGTTGGCTGGTTTGGAATGTGTCGGCCGGTGACTCTTTTGTTGGGGAGTCGGCTGGCGCTCATCCATTCTAATAGACTGCCCTTTTAGTCTTTTGGTACTCCTTTCCACCTCTTCTTTTATGGCCACTTGTTCAAGGAGAAAATTTCTAAGTTCTTTATGTGTCCATTCGCCTGCGGCCGTACTTCGCTCCCTTTCTATGATTTTTTCAATAAGGGTGGATGGAAGTTTTGCCTTAATGGTTGTGACTAAAAGAGACGCGTCTTCCTTTGTTCTAAAATTGGATTCCAATTGCCTGCAAATTCTTTCTATATTGTCACAAAAGGCGCGAAGTGAGTCGGCGGTGTCTTTTGTAGCTGGTAACTGAAGGAGCTCTGATTGAAGGGTTTCCCTTAGGTTGCGGGTGCTACCATATCTTCCCTTTAGACATTCCACTATAATTGGGTAATTCTCTGCTATTCTCGGGAATCCTTGGACGGTTGCCTCGGCTGATCCCTTGAGCGAATTACACAAATGATGGATTTTTAGCGCGTCCGGAATATTCGGGTTATTGTGGATGGCCAACTCAAAGCATTGCCAAAAACTTGTCCATTTTTCAGGGTCCCCAAAAAACTTCGGAATTTCCATGGGTGCGATTTTGAACGAGTCGTAAGCCGGATTGCGCGGTAAATCCTGTGCGAGTGGCCGCTGGGAATTCTGTGATTGTCCGGAATGGAGAGAAGCACTACGGGACCTTGCCCTTGACTGTAGATTTCCCGATGTGCTATCCCGCTCGACTATGTCGTCGATAGTGAAGACCATTGCCTGGGCATCGGCAACCCATTCGGTGAAATGACGATAAAGGGGGTCATTATCCGCTGGGCGTTGGAAGTTATCATAAATCCTTTCTTCCCTTACTAGGTTTTCCGGGTCGATTTTTCCCATAAATTCTAACCACTCCCGATTTAAACCTTCAATTCTTACGGTATTGCAGCTCAACTGTTTGCGGAGTGTGCGGAGACGTTGTAGCTGGTTCTCTTCTAGTAGATCCTGTGGCGACGTGATGATATTTTGTGCTTCATTGATGTAATTCTTGAGGAGCTTGATAATTGGGCCGATCATTTGACGGATTGGTCCTGATGACATTTTGGTAGAAATAGAGTTGATTTGTAGGAATGAAGTGACGATTGATAGAAGAGTAGTGTTGAATGTAGAATTGTTATGGAAGTGATGAGGTGGCTGAGGAGTTTGAAGAGTCGATTGAAGTGTTGTGTGAAGATGTAGATTTGGGTGGTTGAGAAGTGTTGTGTAGATTTGCCTGTAGGGAGATTAAACAGAAGAAAAAATTATTTAAATTTAATTGAGAAAATGAATGAAGAGAAGAAGGGGGTCCCGGGTCGTGGCACCATAAAGTTTGTCGCTGAAGAAACGAAAACGGGGTTGCGGCGCGACAGGTGTGAAACCGCAAATTGTTGTCGGGATTGAATTAGATTGTCCCGGGTAGGTCCCCTCAATTCTTCAAAGATGATCCGCTCTCGAGGGCGAGTGGATGGAACCAAAGCTCTATTGGCGAGCTAGAAATAATGCCTAAGGACGGCAATTGGAGGAATACCAAACAATAGAATAAGAACAAATAAATTAAATATATTTATTCAAAAAGGACCTCAAACTTAAACTTGGGTAATTAAACCATAATATAAATGTGTGAAAAATAGGATAAAAAGCTTATAGACCAAAAAAAAGAGTAAATGAGTAAAAAGGCCTATAAGTTGGTAAGAAAGTTCTTTAGGCCTCAATTTTAGGTAATTTAGTAATGAGATTATGAGAGGCCTAAAGATGCAGAAATTTAGATTAAATTGAAGAAACCTAATTAAAAATATTTAGGAATTAGGTGAAAAATAATAGACCTAGGTTTGGCCAGAAAGTAAATTAAATGTGAAGATTAAAATAAATTAAAGGCCAAAACCTAAGTAAAAAATATAAATAAACGCAGGTGGGGGGAAAATGTAATTAGAATAAGGAGAAATTACACAGAGAAGAAATAGAGCTAAAATTAGCTGAAACTTTAAAAATAAATAAAATGATTAAGCTAATGGAGAAGCGATCAGAAATGGTGCTAGCACAAAAGGGTGTGGCTAACATTAAAGTTATCGGGCAAAAGACAAACGATTAAAAAATAGACGGTGCAAAAGATCACCAAATAATTAATCAAAAATATTTAAATTTATTAATTTCATCGCAGACGTCGCTTCGGCGACAGGTTCTCATAATAAATACATTTTCTCCGGACTCAAGAGATTCAAAAAGAATAAGACTATACTGTGTTTGATCAAAAAATAATTCTTAAAAATTAAAAAAAAATTTTTTCAGGCAAGGGAGCTAGCCATAGACCACGTTGGCGATGTAAGGTTAATAATCAACGTCTCCGGTGTGGGTATTTAATTAAATTTAAATTAAATTGTTTTATTTTTTGTAAAACGCGAATTTATTTTTAAATAATTTTAGCGTCGTTATGACACGTGGAAGAACACTTTAGAACGCTTTCCAGAAACCCTGTTGGGTAGCAATGAAAGAGAATTTTTTTACGACGAGGATGCTAAAGAATATTTTTTTGATAGGGATCCAGACCTTTTTAGGTTCAAATTTTTTTGAAAATTTTAAAATTTTCAGAAATTTTTTTTCAAAAATCCTTAAATTTTCAATTCTAGACACATCCTCGCATTTTACCGTACTGGGAGACTACACTACCCCCAAACTGAATGTCTGGTCTCCTATGAAGAGGAATTGGCATTTTTTGGAATTATACCAGATTTAATTAGTGATTGTGAGTTTAATAATTTTTTGCCTAAAACCGATACAAGCTTAGATATTCAAAAAATATTTAAGAGGACTTAGAAATCCTCGCTCCAAAAATTATTTTTTGAATATTTAAATTATGTTAATTATGCGCATTATAAAAGTGTTTCCTTAAAAGAAAACATATTTCATTTATATAATATTGTGTACATATGTATAAGATAAATTTATAAACTTTCATTCCAATCCTCCGATTTGTACTTTATGCTTTTGAGTTTTCTATGAAGAGGAAGCTTTGAGAGCAATGCTTGTAAATCGCGATTTTGTGTGCACTTCGTACCAGGGATTCTACACCACGATCAGGGGTGGATGCATTGCGTTATATTTTGGCTTTGCGTTTTATGCTATGTATTGGCTCTTACGCATTCTCATGTTTCCCATTCCCGACATCGGAAATTTATTATTTTTTATCGACAGGATTTATTTTTCATTATATCCTTAATTTTGACCTCGTACTTATTAACATTAGATACTCGTTATGTGACAAATGCTTTTCGGTATTCGGCATGCCGAAAAAATACCGCAGCGAAAATTTCGGTATCTCTTCCTGGACCGTTACTGTATCAATATATAGGAAAACGAGAATTTAATTATTAATATTCCACAATCACTGGGGTACATTATACCTTGTCTAAATTTATCTCGATAACAAATAATTTACAGACCTATCTAAAATTTTCATGAGGATTTAAATAAAAATCCTCGTTCCAAAAATTAACAAATATCCCTTTTAACCGCCGCAGTAACATACTCTAGAAATCTGTATTATTAAATAACAATAAATTTAATTATTAATATTAAGTAAATAAAATTTATTTTATAGGTTGTTACGAGGATTATAAAGACAAAAAACGGGAAAATCAGGAAAGACTAATGGAGGAGAGAATAGATGCTCCAGAAAAGAAGAAAGACATGACCTTTAGGGTAATTCCAGTGAAAAAATAATTTGAAATAATTTTAAAATTTAATTAAAGCAAAAAATGTGGACCGCTTTTGAGGTGATTTTTTAAATTTAAAAATTTTTTTTGAGCTTCAATTAATTTAAATTAATTTTTAAAGAATCCTCACACCTCCACAACAGCTCTTATTTTTTATTATGTAAGTCTTTTTTGTGAAGAAATTTTTTTTTCGAGCCGAAGTGAATTAGCAACAAAAGAATTTTAAAAATAAAGGGAAGGGGCATTTAAGTACGCCTAAAAAATTTTGGGTAATAGGAAACTTGAATTTGTGTGAAAAAACTTGAATTGATATCCGTGAATTTTCTAAATTGTTCCAAAGATCTAACGTTAGATTTTATGAGGATTGCTAGCTAATCCTCTCTCCAAAAATTATCAAATAAAATTAATAAAAAAACTATGACAACTGAGGTTAATTTATTTAAAATAAAATTAGATTCGTTTATTTAATATTATGTAAAAATCGAAAAAATTTTTTTTAAACACTTAGCTCCGTTCACTAAATTTTCTATACATACATAAATCTCATCTTAAAATTCCCCTGTCCTTTTCGGATATAACCCTTAAAAATTATTTTTTTTTCAAGGTGACAGGCTTCTTCATTGCCGTCTCTGTCCTCTGCAATATAATAGAAACCATCCCCTGTAAATACCTCGCTCACAGTTTTGGCTCAATCTCTTGTGGTGATCTCTATGAAAAACAAGTAGAAATTTCAAAAAAATTTTTTCTGTAAAAAATCTCTTTCAATTTTTTCAGTTTTTTGTTCTTGACACGGCCTGTGTTGTTATTTTTACTATAGAATATTTATTTCGATTATATGCGGCGCCGGATAGGTGCAAGTTTGTTAGGTCTATAATGTCTCTAATTGATGTTATTGCTATTTTACCTTATTATATTGGGTTGGGATTACAGGTAGAATTTTTATAAAATTCTGATTTATGTTGATTCTGATTTTATTTTAATTCTGATTCTATTGTTTTCAACTTCTGTTCTGATTTTTTTATTCCTATTCTTAAAATTCTGATTTTATTAAATTCTGATTAAAAAAATTCTGATCTTATTAACTTATAATTTAAAAGATTCTGATTTCTGTTAATTCTGATTTCAATATTCTGATTTTAAAAAATTCTGATTTTTGGTAATTCTTATATTAAAAATTCTGTTTTCCAGAATTCTGATTTTTTAAATTCTGAATTCTCGAAATTCTGATTTTTTTAAAATTCTGACTTTATTAAAATTCTGATTTTTAATAAAATTATAGGAGAACAAAGACGTCAGCGGAGCTTTTGTTACGTTGAGGGTATTTCGCGTATTTCGAGTCTTTAAATTTTCAAGGCAAGTTTTTCAACTATAAAAATTTTTTTTTAATTATTTTATGAATTTTGACACATTTTTAATTAATTAAAAAAAATATTTTTCCCTTCCAGACATTCCCAAGGTCTTCGAATCCTCGGATATACCCTCAAATCTTGTGCCTCAGAATTGGGTTTCTTAGTGTTTTCGTTAGCTATGGCAATTATTATTTTTTCTACAATTATTTACTACACAGAAAAACGGGTGCCTGACACTAAATTTACTTCAATTCCTGCCGCTTTTTGGTATACTATTGTTACTGTAAGTGAATTTAACTTTTCAGTCATTTGTTTTCGTTTATTTTTCCTTTCTGTCTACTTAATATATAAAAGTTGAATTATATTTTTATATATAAATTAAGTTAAATTTTCTATAAGTAAAGTGTGGAAAAAGATTTAGAGATAATTTTTGGGTAGAGGGTAGGTAAAAATCCTCGTTAATGTGTTAGAATTTTGTGTGGTAAACTTTTGTTTGACAGTTTTAGATTCCAAATCTGGTCAAAATTTCGGTTCCGGTGAAACCCTAGTTTTTGGCTACTCTACATTTTTTTTATATTAAATCTTCGTTTTCGATTACAAAATCAAATAAGAATAGATTTTTTAAATTTAAGCTTACAACACTTGGATATGGCGATTTTGTACCTTATACTGTAAGCCTCAAATAAAATTTATTCAAAAATATTTTTTTAAAATTAAAAAGGTGATGGGAAAAGTTGTGGGAGGTATTTGTTCGTTAAGTGGAGTTTTGGTTATTGCTTTACCTGTTCCTGTTATTGTCTCAAACTTTTCTAGAATTTATCATCAAAATCAGAGGGCGGACAAGAGGAAGGCTCAAAAGGTGAATTTTTGATTGGGGGATTTAAATTTTTCTAAAAGAATAAAAACACTCCCAATTGAGGGATTTACCTCAAAAATTCTCGAAATTTTGAATTTTTCAATTTTACATTTACATAATATTAAATAGATTAATTATAATTTTATTTACATCAATCTGTAAGCTACGATATAACTATTTTTATAGGGAACTATATTGTAAGTTTTGGGACGAGGATATCCTAGGTGTCCTCATAAAATTCGTAGAACGATTTGGATTATTGATGATTCGGATCGTCAAGAATCACTAATATCATTCCAAATCCCTCAGTATTACCTTATATCACAAAATCGATACGGCATTAGTTGATATATAGCAAAGCTGTGCGCCATGGCGTTTTGGCGTTGCCTATCGTCTCTTTCGCTCATCCCTGATCCGGATATTCACCCTTGTTTCCGACAGCTTAACTAATATATATAGTTTGCTGTAATTTCATTCCCGTTATTTATTAAAAATTCTTATTAAGAAAGCCAGAATGGCGCGAATTCGAATTGTTAAAAACGCTAGTGGCCAAGTACTATCAAACCGTCGGAAAGGATATGAACAAAGAATGCATGATTTTGAGCTTGGTTTGTTGGGACCTGAACAATTAAAAGACGAGGATATATTCCAATTACAACATCACCATTTGCTTATGTGTTTGCACAGAGCTACGGTATGTTAAGCCGGTTAACCGATAAACCAGAACGAGAATCTGCCGGTTGTTGTTGACAATAAGTATAATATTGAGATTTAGCTCCTACAACTAGAGAGTCTCTTTCTCTTATAAAACCCTCTCAGTACTATCCATACTTACAAGGAGACCCAACTTAAATCAAAAATAATTTCCTCATAACAAATTTATAATTCAAGGAATGGGATAAAGACGAATCAGAAGAACGGGAAAAAAGAACAAGCATTGGACAAAAAAGAGAAGGAGAATGTAATTATGACCAAAAAAGCGACAACATCCTCCCAGACCAAATTAATGACAACAACAATTCCCCACCCTTTCAACAACCCCCATTTAAATTAACACCCGTGAGGAACTGGTTAACTCGAATGAGACAACACAGCGCTTCTTTTTGTGGGCAAAGAGGGAGTAGCAGGAAAACGCTTTGGAGGTACAAAGCTAGAAGAATGTCTAGTAGTGGGAAGGATACACAGAGACTTGATGAGGAAGAAGCGATTGGAGGGGATGGTATGTTGACTGATAACTTTTAATTTAAAATAGGAGAGATATGGATAGCACCGAATATTGCAAGTTTAGATTCCATCATATTTGTTAAGTCTAAAGGAGGAACCAAATGGGAACCAATGATCTGCTTTTAAGCAGTTCAATGTTTATGAAAAATTGTTTTGTTCTACTTAATAGCAAATAATTGAAATTAATTATATTTAATTTAACCCTGAATTCTAGTGAAACATTGTCAGTAACAATTGACGAGGAATTTATTTTTGGATGGAGGGTGAATCAAATCCTCCTAATATTTGTTTATCAGATAGCCGAACATTTGCCTTTTTGGGTAACATAACGTTATTGTTAAACACTTTGTCTGGTTCTGAACCCGAACCTCAAATTCTCAAACAAAAAATTTTCTTAGCTGCTTTACGGCTTTTAATAATTGTTTTCTTTTTTCAGTTCTAAACACCAACAAACATTCACATTACCAACAACTTTCACAGCTAAATGCAATCCCCTTGAGGGTAACACCAGCTAACGAGCCTAGCACCTCCACAACAGTAATAGATGAAGAGTTAGATCATCAATATACTCGAGAACAACAGTTGGAGGACTGTGAAGATGCTGAATTGATTAAAGAAAGTAGCCTGAACGAAGACAAAAATGAAGGAAAGGAAGAGAAGGGGCAGATATTTAGACATCCCCCTATTCGCATTGTTGTTTCGGAGGAAGGTTTTGATCCAGGGGAGGTTGGAAGAGATGGAGGAGGGCTTAGAGGGGAAGGAGAGGAAGAAGGGGAAGATTTAGGAAGGGAAGAACAACAACAAGAAAGGGAGGAAAACAAAAATAGAAGGGAGGAAGAGGAACAAGTTGAAGAATCAAAAGAATCAGAACCACAACAAATAAACGAAAATAATAAAATAATATCATTGGAGGAACTACAAAGAGTAAAATTAGAAAATACAAATAGGTGCCAATAAATCTCAAAAAAAATTTATTTTCTCTCCTAAATTTTTGAACATAATCAACACTTTTATTTTGTCGCTTAATAGCGTGGTTTGCTCATTTTTATAGATGGATGTCAGAATTTTATAAATCAAAATTCTGATTTTTCTTTAATTCACCTACATAAATATCAATTCTGATTTTTAAAATTTTTTCAGAATTTTTAATTGCTTTAGCTAAAAATCAGAATTCTGAATAATAATCTTAAATAAATTTTCTGACTAAAAACCAAATTCTGATATACCGTATTTACTCGATTAATTCCCCCGGGGAATTATTTTTTCAACCCATCCGTAGCATGGGGAATTAATCGAGGGAGGGGAATTATTCTAGGGAGGGGAATTAATCGAGTAAATACGGTAAATAGAATTACAAATTCTGATTTGTATTTTGTAAAACCTTTGTAACGGATTGTTCAAAATTCTGAGATTAATTTCTTGTTTCATTTCTTATCTTATTTTGCCATTGAATCTACTCTTGTCTTTTTTTAACACAAAAGATATTATTTCATATATTATGTATTTTCATTTTAAATTTTAAAATAAAACAATGTGTAAATGAAAATTTATATTTTATCGGGTCAGGGGCAAATTCGAAAAAATAAAACTAGAACGCATTAACATGAAAAAGCGGTTCTTCTTAATAATCTTCCAATTCTTCATCCTCAGGCATCTCGTTCAAATCAAAAGGATGAATTTTCTTATTTGAATCTATTGTGTCTTCTTCAAGAATTTTGTTTGGTTCTTCTACTTCGATTTGATTTTGCTCATCCTCGCCATTATTGCATTCTTCCTCTTCTTGATTAAAAAGAGTTCCTTCCTCCTCGCAGACAATTGATAATTTAACTAAATTAGAAAAATCACCAGTCTGTGAATTAACAAATGAAGTTCCTTCATTATCAGCAGATTGAACGTTTTTCTTATTTTGTCGGTATTTTCGCTGGTATTCTTTCAACTTATCTCTATTATTTTGGTTATACATTTTCTTGTTTTTCTGTATCCTTTCTTTATTCCTTTTATAGTAATTTCGTTGATTCTCATTTACCTTTTCTCTATTTTGTTTTTTGTAATTTTGCTTATGTTTAAGCAGTCTTTCTTTATTTTTTTGATAATATTCTTTAAAATATTCACTTCTGGTAGCCTTTTTGTCTCCTCCATTATCAGTGTTATTTTTTGTATTTTTTGATTTTGGGTTTAACGTTTCTTTATGTTTTTGAATTTGAGGATTGACAGACGATCCAGCCCCATCATTTAATAATTTAGTTGCCGTGTAATCCTTTTCAACATCTCTTGCCGAAACTTTTCGAATTGGAGTTGTTTTAATAGATGACCAAAAAATCAGAATGAAGATTGAAACGATTAAAATACAAGCAAGTTTCATGCTAAACAAATTTTAAAATTTAAATAAAAATTAAAGAAAAATGATAAAATTTAATTAAAAATTGCATTTAAATAAACGAAAAATTGTGTGTATGCATAAAAGGGCAGGCAATAAATTTAGAGAGTCTAAATATTAGGCAATCAAAATACAAAATTCAAAGTGCATCTACACACACGTTTTTACATTTCTTAATAAAAAAATAAAATGTATTGAACGGATGCTGTGTCGAAATAATGTGTCGAAAACCAGAAAAAAGGACTTGCATAATCAGAAGTAAACAACCAACCCAAATAACCAAACCCAAAAGTATTTTGTCAACGTTTTTTATATTTTTGAATTTGAGGATTGACTGACGATTCAGCCCCGTCTTTTAATATTTTTAAAAATTTCATTAAATATTTTCAGCGTAATCCTTTTCAGAATGTTTAGCTAAGCTTCTTAGTTGGAGTAGTTAAATGATGCATAAATGATGCAAGTATATCGCATGGCTGAAGTCTCATAGAACAATTTCACAAATGTACTAGAGCGTCGAACTATCTGACGGACAGATTAGTAAATTTCACAACTATCTTTACGTTTTTAAATATCAAAAACAAATAAAATTCATTGAAAGAAAAGTGCAATCTCGAAATAAAACTGCAAAAAATTTTGAATAAATTTGTGAGAAAGAAAAATTAATAATAAAGATTTGATGAAAGCCATATCTCGGACAAAAATCTATGTTAAGAATATCGATATTTATGAAAGAGAGATTTTCGGAATCTCTGCATATGACTTTATCTGCTTAATTTTTGTTTCAGTCCTAGGCTAAAAATCTGGATAACTAAAAAATTCAAAATTTGCAAATTGTCAGGGTAAATTGTTGAAATAACTTACTAAAATTCGAAATTTTTTTCTGTAGGAAAAATTATTTATATTTAGGATTAAGACCCAGTGGGCGTATGCTTAAGCTTACGACGCTTTAAGTTTAAACCTAAAAGTCCTGGACGCTAAAAAAGCATAAAAATCTTAGATTTTTTGCTTTTTCTCCAGTACGAGTAAGTAAATGTATGCGCCAAAAATAATCCGTACAAAGTATCCACACTCTACGGTAATTTTCCTCGGGTAATTAACTGAAAGGTTGACAGTTTAGCGCAGAGAAAACATAAAAGAGGTTTATTTACAAATAAATAAAAATCTAAAGCATATAAATCTGTGATAATGTTCTTAAATATATTTCAAGTAAATCAGGTGATAAAACATTTGATTGGGTTATCATGTAAAAATAGTAACATTTAAAAGCCATGTATTTTGTTAATTCATTTTCTGTGAAATGTCTCGTCTGTCTATTCATCTAAAACGCAATCTATTCCAAAAGGCTTCAATTTATCGGGTATTTGCACCGGTCTTTGGGTCAATTAAAAATTCTTGATGGTGACTGTTTTATGCTTATATGCTTTTTGTTCAAATAAGCTGTCGGTCGCCAATCATCAGAATAGATGAGTGTTCAAATGTCAATTCCCGAATAAGGCGGGAAATTTTTACACCCTAAGAATGTTAACTTTTTCTGAGCGATGGTTGATTGGTTAGGTCGAATAAAAAGGGAAGCAAATATAAATTCATTATCAGCCATAAACTTCATTATCAGGCATCTCGTTCAACCAAAAAGGTCTAAATAATACAGATAAAAAGGAAAAAACAGAAAAAAGCGATCCTTCTTAATATCTTCTTATTCTTCATTATCAGGCATCTCGTTCAAATCAAAAGGAAGCATTTTCTTATATAAATCTATTGTGGCATCTTCAAGGATTTTATTTGGCTCTTCTACCTCGAGTTGATCTTCCTTTCCTTAATTAAAAAGATATCCTTCCTCCTCGCAAAAAATTGGTAATTTACCTTCATTAGTAAAATTAGCAGTCTGTGGATTAACAAATGAAGTTCCTTCATTATTATTAGATTCAGCGTTTTTCTTTTTCAGTCGGTATTTTCGTTTGTATTCATTACACTTTTCTTTATTCTTTTTATAGTAATTTTGCTGATACACTTTTAGCTTTTCTTTGTTTAGTTTTTGATAATTTTGAAAGTATTCTTTATTATTTTGGTAATACTCTTTATCATATTCACTTTTGTTAAAAACTTTGTCCCCTCCATTATCCCTGTATTTGTCATTTTTTGTCAATGTTTCTTTATCTTTTTGAGTTTGAGGAATGACCGACGATTCAGCCTCATCATTTAATATTTTAGATGCCGAGTAATCGTTTTCAGCACGTATTGCCAAACCTTTTCGAATTGGAGTTGTTTTAATACTTGACCATAAAATCAAATTGAAGATTGAAACGATTAAAATACAAGCAAGTTTCATGCTAAACAAATTTTAAAATTTAAATAAAAATTAAAGAAAAATGATAAAATTTAATTAAAAATTGCATTTAAATAAACGAAAAATTGTGTGTATGCATAAAAGGGCAGGCAATAAATTTAGGGAGTCTAAATATTAGGCAATCAAAATACAAAATTTAAAGTGCATTTACACACACGTTGTTACATTTCTTAATAAAAAAAATAAATAAAATTCATTGACAGGATGCTGTGTCGAAATAAAGTGCCGTCAAAAAATGCTTGAATAACCAAAACCAAAAAGTTTTTTTGTCAACGTTCCTAAATATTTTTGAGTTTGAGGATTGCCGACGATTCAGCCCAGTCTTTTACTTATAATATTTCAATTGTCGTGTAATCCTTTTAAACATTTATAGGTATTGGAGTAGTTAAATGCTGCAAATAGAATCGAATTGGCGATTACTAGTGTGTCGAACTATCTGACAGACAGATTACTAAATTTCACAACCATATGTATTTATGTTTTTAAATATCAAAAACAAATAAAATTCATTGAAAGAAAAGTGCAATGTCGAAATAAAACAACAAAAAAATTTATTGAATAAATTATTGTGAGAAATAAAAATTAATAAGAAATATGACAGGGACAATATCTCGTGAAAAAATATGAGAGACAGATTTTCGAAATCTTGCTTTTCATCAGCCCACCCTTTTCCTTTCTCTAGTTCTTAGGGTGTCGGCTTAATTTTTGATTCAGTACTAGGCCAAAAATCTGGATATCATAAAATAAAAAATTTACACATTGTTAGGGTAAATTGAAGAAATAAATAAATAATTTCTAAAAATACCTAATATTCCCTCAAATCCCCGTATAACTCCTTAATAGCCAGATATCAAGTAGTGTCCCTTAATTTCCCAATATCTCCCCTAACCCTCAAATTGTAAAAGTAAAATCCTTATTAATTTTATAAGATTGACTAACGAACATATTGATCTTCAATTCAAGCACCATAATTTGCCACGTTAAAATTTTATACACTACCTTAATTTTGGAAATAAAAATTTTATTTCCGATTTCAAAATTATTACGAAAACAATTTTTGATTTCCGATTCCCATCCTTACAGCCATTACAAATTACCGTCGGTTCCTATTTCCGACACCTTCGGCATATACGACCTACCGCTGATTTTTAGTACAAAATATATTAATTAGTTTATATTATGTATTTTTTTATTTTTGAATTTTTTTAAATTAATTAGATTATATTATGTACATATTATAATTTTTTATTTTTGAAACAAAACAATACGACAAATAAAAATGTATGTATTTCACCGGTTATTTAATGAGTAATCTAATTTTATCCTTTTAAAAATTTTTTCCATTATTTTAAATACATTGGGGTCTAGAGCAACATCTGAAAATTTTTTGAAAATATTTTTTAGATATCCAAACTTACACTTTATGCCGGTAGCTCTCACTCCACACACAATAAGGAAAATCGACAAATGTACAGCTGTTGATAGCCGTGCATTGTAAAGGCAAATTGGTATAGCCGGGGTACATTTTTGCTTGACCTTTAAATTGGGAATTACGTCTAGTATTGTTATAGTAAGCCGAGAAAAGGACAGGGCCTGAATAGGACAATAGATGAGAGCATACCCGTTGCTACTTTGGATAATAACCGGGTTAGTCCACGACCCGACGGGGATAAAATTTTTGGGGAAAGGAGCGCCGAGACGTGGACTGTTGGGCCAATAAATCATCCCGGGCGAGATGCTTGTCCGAGACCTCCCTAGTTGATACATTCATCCAGATTGAGGGATTAAAGATTGTGCCTAGACAACTGGTATCTCATCTCAGGGTACTTTATACCCCTAGGTTATTATTAATTCATATCTTCACTAAACTCACCATAAATAGGATTTTCTGGACTTATTCCACAACAAATATACTGTCCTCCCTTGTAGAGGTTATTATACTCGCAGTGATAGCCTGGGGAACATTTCTTGTAAACACAATCTATTGGGATGCCTCCACTCACTTCTACATCTGCGCTTGGATTCCGACACTTTGCTATAATTAAAATTCGACATTACGACATTTTTTGAGTAAAAAACAAACGAAAAGAGAGCTGAGCTCCTCTCGGGTCCCAAACAAATGGATAACCAGCTCCAACATTTGTCCCTATAAAATAACAAGCAAAATTCCTGCAAATCAAAGGGTGGTCGCCGGGGCGAGTCCTACACTGCAAATCATACATACATCGTTCTCCGACTCCTACAAGTGGCAAACACTGGCCATTAAGCATTATATGGTTTGGAGGGCACAGAACTGTAGAAAAATAATTTTAGAAGTTTTTATCAATATATCGTATGGCAATTCACTCAAACTTACCACCCATTTTCCCTCTGGGGAATTAATATTTCAACGCATCCGTGGGATGAGGATCTACTCGTGTTTTAAAATTTAAACATGCAGTAGAGCATTTGGAGGATAGAAATTATTGTTTCAACACATCCCCTAATTTTTAAGAGGCTGGGATCGAGATAATACCCTATATGGATATTCCAAAATTGCTTATCATTGATTTCGAAGCTTTTTCATAGCACCTAAAGGAAATATAGAGGGAAGTGTTTACAGTGAGAATTTTTTTCGTTTTGCATAATATTTAAGAATTGAATTATACTTTTATTTATAATAAAATACCTATACGCAAAACTACTAGAGATCATGAAATTAAATATATATTTTTGAAATGGGGATTAGCTAATCCTCATAAATTCTAACGAATTTAAGCTAAAATTATTGTAGTTTTCTTAGTGGGTGTTTCTATTCAAAATGTTTTAGTGGTAATATTTAAAATCTGTCGATAAACTGTAATCATAACGAGGTCCGTGACAATGCTTTGTTAAATAAAATGAGTTAGTGAGATAATTTCATTTTGTCTTTCTTCATATGTAACTTCTCTAAATCAATTAATAAAAATACATAATTACCATTTGGAATATTCGGATCATTGATACACTGCTTTCCGTTGTATAACTGTCCCGGCGGACAAACACAACGCTTTTGGAAGCAAATACTTCCAAGATAATTGCACTGTTTGCCTTTATAGTTAAATTTAAAATTTAAAAAATTATCTAAATAAACTGTATTCGCAGAACCCTCCATATGCTACATAATTGTAACAATGCCCATTAATTGAAACCTGACCCATCGCACACCCAGCATTTGGACGTGGATCATCTGGCAAATTTGAAAATAAGGGTACATAAGACTAGAATTATATTTTTATTAATGGTAAATTTATTTGTATTTCAAAAAAATTTTTTTGAAAAGTTAAATCGAGATGTGTCAAAATCCTAAATTATAATTAGGAGGGGGGTATGAATAGTCTACATCTCAAAAATTACAGAATACAATTGCAAAACCAAATGTGATTCTAAAAATCTGCGTTTATAAAATTTGTTAATAAATTTTTTCAAAACATAAATTTAAAATTTGGGCGCTGGTCTAGTTTATGCGTCCAATGAACTTTTATGCGTCCAATGAAACTTTATTAGTTCAATCAAAAAATAATCGGATTTTTCTTAGTATTGCAAGGTGGTTCCAAAGCATTTCTTCATGTTCGGTACGTACGCCCACTGGGTCTGGGACCATTCCTTGCCCTATCCCTCGAAATTTCGGTAAGTTATAGCCAATTTTTAAAAATTTCGAAAAAACAATTATAACTTTCCGAAATTTCGAGGGATAGGGCAAGGAACGGTCCCAAACCCAGTGGGCGTAGGTTAAAACATGAAAAAATGCTTTGGAACCATACCCCAACTTTGCAATGCTAAAAAAATCCAATTTTTTTTGATTGGACTCATAAACTTTTAATTGGACTCATAAAAGTTCATTGGACGCATAAACTAGACCAACGCCAAAATTTGTTAATCCTCTATCATAATTAATAATCGTTTAAAACACACTTATTTACAGGGGCCGTGCACAGCCCCCTTCCCAAAAATTCCCCGATGTCTTAAATCCATATTGGGTGCCCCAGAATTTATTTTATAAAATAATAAATTAAATAAAATATATTGAGTAAAATATTTAAGGTTGTTTCCCAATTTGCAAACAAAAACAAATAAAACTTACACACTCCTTGTGGAAGACAGTCCTCTCCATTATAATTAAATCCTATACGACAGTAACACAAATCTTTGCGACACTCAGAGTTGGTAAATTTACATTGGGAGTTTTGTGTGCATGCAGAGCCATAGCCGGATGGAGAAGCTTTAAATGAGATTAATTTTAGATTATTTTTTAAATTTTATCAATAAATAAATTCCTCTATAAAGTATGGTATAACCGAATTTTGTAAAAAGCAGAAAAGACGGAAGAAAACTTGGAAAAGCAAAAAAACGACCGAAATCAGCTGGGACGGAAGAGATCCGATCCTTTCTTCATAGTTTTGTAAGTGTAATGGAGGAAAGGCAACGAAGAGAAAATTTTTCTAGTAAATATTGGGAAAATATGTATGGTCTAACCAAATTTTCAATCCACCCGGACTTTAAAATCAGAACTTTTAAAACCCAAGACTCAGTATTTACAGGGGCTACTTATAACCCCCTTCCCAAAAATTTCACTATGCCGATATACCTCTAATTTATGAAAATTTATTTAATTATAGTTAAGTATAATTAATATAAATTATATTAAGTAAAACAGATATATTATAAAAAAATATATTAGGTATAAAAAATATAAAATATATTAAAAGATATTATATTAGGAAATTTCATCAGATGGCTTGTTGGTTTCATCAGATTCTTCAGTTAACGAAAACGAACCAACAAACAGAACCGAAAACCTATTCTTGAGTCTGTTTGAAAAGTCTCTTGCTTTTAAAATTCTTGATTTTAAAGAGTTTAAAATTTCGATATTTTTGAAATTTTTCTGATTTCCGATATTCGGAAAAAATATTTACAACGAAACAGCCCTTATATACATGTATTTTTCGAGATTTCTAATGCGTATCCTTTAAGAATCCCAAAAATTTTTTTAAAAATTACTAACGATTTTTTGCAGCGCAACAATGCCCTTGAAAACAGAAAAAGCCGGGTGCCAACTCCTGACAATTCTGGTCCATTGTACACCCCACCCCGTTAAACAAAGAAATTTGGTTTGGACCGCATTGGGAATTTGTTGAAGCTAAGCCGATAACGAGTTGAGCAAATAAATTTGAAATTTTAAATGATAGAAGATAAGAAAATAAAAATGTAAGAGAATTTAATAATGGCGACATTTCTGAATCAAAATTAATAAAATTTACTTAGTAAGTTAACAAAATTTGAAAGATACAAGTCCGGTGGTAATTAAAAATAATCAAATTCGCAAGGGCGTGCACATCCCCCTTCCCAAAAGTTCGCTATTAAAATATCGCCACGACTATGTTGCGGTGCATTTTTAAAATTTATAGTTATCAAAATATAAATGTATTTATTTATATTAAGTAAAGATATAAAAAAGGATACTATCAACTTACCTAAATAGCTTATAATTAATTAAATTATTCGCGATTAAATTAATTCTATTCAAGTTTGGACCCGAACATGAATTTTTTTTGTTTGTTTTTGTTTTGAATTTTGAATTTTTTGAATTTTTTGAAAAAAAAAAAAATTTTTGAAAAAAAAAATTCAAAAAAAAAATTTTGAATTCTGTTCCCAAACGATTTTTTGCACAATTATCCCCTACCCATACCTCAGTTCGAAACAATTTAGAGCATTCTAGTTCTCAAGCATTTTGGATACAAACCAGTGATGCACGGGTTAAGAAAAAAGTCATCAAAAAATATTCCGAGTTTCGCTATCGGGTCGTCGGGTTAAAAAAATTTTTAATTCAACAGGCGAAAATTTTCATATACGTATCATTAGGGAACGGATTTATATGGACTATTAATAGAAAAATATGGACATATACTCATTATCGGCCTTATCAACATATGCTAAAACTATGTTTTTCATGCGTTTCACGATCCAACTAGTTCAGGAAAAAATATGGAAATCCATATAAATCCGTTCCCTACGTATCATCATTCTTTAATTTCAGCGTCGCAAGCTAAAACTTGGAAAATCGAAACTATTTACTTAAAGAGCTAATAAAATAACAATTAAAACAGAAAACAAATCAAAAAATATTTTTAAATTTGGAACTTTGATTAATCAAAAATTTAATAAAAAATTTCATTAAACTAATTTTTTTGTTGACGCGCAGACTTTTTAACGATTATCACTCGTCATTCAATGCGCAATACTTTCCCTTTTCTTTATTTTTCAAGAAGAGAAGAAGAAAGGAGATCAGCAGCAAGCATATTAATTGTTTACTCAAATCATAAGTATGAAATCCTACTCTTTCTTTATTTTTGTTTTTTATTTTTTTGTTTTTATTTCAGGAAAATTCAATAAATAGTAAACAAAAAATTTCAAAAAAAAATATTTTCAAATTTTAAGTTCAATATTTAATTGAAAAATTTTTTTCTAAATTAGCAACAATGGGACGGATGAAAATAAAAAGTTTGGCTCGGTTTCGTGTCGGAGTGTTCCTAATCTACCTCACGTATGTCTTTGAGGCATGATTATTTTTCTCAAATTCATAGCTATATGAACGTCAAAAAAAGATTAAATATGGAGTTTGGTCTATAGAAATTAAACAACTAAATTCTCTCATTTCTTTATATTTTTACTTAATATATTATAATTGAGTTAATTTTTTATTTAAATAAAAAATAGAATGGTAATCTGATTAAACTGATTAGATGAAAATTTTTGGAGATGGGGGTTATGGCCAAACCCCCTTTAAAACACTGTCACAGTCTTGTAACTTTACACTTAAGATAAGTGTAAAAGTAATTTTACAAAAAATTTCTATGAATATGTAATAATCAGACTAAGACATGGATAAGGATATGGATACAGATATTATAAAAATGCCTGCGAATATTCGTCTGTATCCGCCGTAAATATCCGGATACGGATTCCAAAATCATTATCCGTGTCATAGTCTGGAGTAATTACAAATTTATTTTTTCACTATAAAATAAATCATTGTTCGAATTTTGGATAGCTTTATTCAAATATTTTAAAATTTTTTAAAATTAATTATTTAAATCTTCAATTAACTTCAATCTTCTTCAATCAGTCTTCAAAGTTGGTCAATACCTTATAACCAAAAACAATTCAAAACCCATGCCAATACTTTTTTTTTCAAAGATTCAGCTTTACTTTGAGTCATGCGTCCCATGTAATTTTATGTGTCCCAATGTGCTTTTAAGCGTCCCATCGAGCATATTCAAGCCAGATTGAGCGGATACACGTCTTCAATTAAATTACATAGCTCTAGCATTATAGCACTTTTATACATTTATTGCAAAACAAAATTTACTCAATATATTATATTCCTCTCATAATTTCATTTAAATAAATTTATTTTAAATTTTATAATTTTTCTTTAATTTTTTAATAAATCCTTAAATTTGTTTAGGATGAAGCTTGCTAGTTTTTTAATCGTTTTAATCCTCAATTGGATATTATGGACATTTGTTAAAACTATTCCAATTCGAAAAAGTTTAGCTAAACAAGTTGAAAAGGATTATACGGCAAAGAATCTGACTAAAATATTAAATGAAGAGGCTGAATCGTCGATCAACCCTCAAATTCAAAAATCTGAAGAAAATTTAACAAAAAAGGACACAGATGGAGAGAAAAAAGTGTTTAACAAAAGTGAATATCATCAAGAATATTATCAAAAAAATAAAGAAAAGTTTCGTGAAAATAGTCGAAATTACTATGAAAAGAATAAAGAAAAGGTGCTTGAACGTAGACGAAATTACCGAGAAAATAATAAAGAAAAGATAAATGAATATAATCGAAATTACGTTAAAATTCATAAAAATAAGCAGAAAAAAGATGGGAAAATTTACTACCAAAAAAATAGGGAGACGATACTGGAAAAACAAAAAATATATAAACAAAATAAAAAAGAAAAGCTGAATGAATACAACCGAAATTATTACCGGAAAAAGAAAAACGTTCAATTTGACAATAACGAAGGAACTTCATTTGTTAATCAACAGACTGGTAATTTTATTAATAAAGGTAAATTACCAATTGTTTGCGAGGAGAGTTCTGAGGAAGAAAATTCTAATCAAGTGGAGGACGAATGCAATAATGGAAATGGAGAGCAAAATCAAATAGAGGCAGAAGAGCCAAAGAGTAGAATTATTGATGACGACACAAGTAATGTAGATGCGAACAAGAAAATTCATTCTTTTGATCTAAACCAGATACATGAGCAAAATCAAATCGAAGTAGAAGAGACGAATAATATTCTTGATAATGACACAATAGATTTAAATAAGAAAATTCATCCGTTTGATTTGAACGAGAGACCTGAGGATGAATAATGAGAAGATTAAGAGAACGATATTGGATTTTTTGATTTTTAAATTTCGATATGGATTTCTCAAGATTTTTCGTTATCTTGAAAAAATTGTTAGATTTTTAAAGATTTTTTGTCATTAGATTTCTGACCTAGGGCCGAATCAAAAAATTAGCCGACACGTATGTACCTACAAACTAGAGATCGGAAATTTCGAAAAGCCTGGACCTGTTTCCTAGACTCTGGGTACAGGAAAAAAAACACAGGCCTTGGTCCAGACCCGGGACGATCTCTACTACAAACTAAAAAAAGAAAAAGAGAGGGTTGATGAGAAGCAAGATTTCGCAAATCTCTCTCTCACAAATATCGATCTTGATAACATAGATTTTTGTCCGAGATATTGCTTTCGTCAAATCTCTATTTTTAATTTTTCTTTCTCACAAAAATTTATTTAAAAAAATTTTTGTTGTTTTGTTTCGACATTGCACTTTTATTTCAATGAATTTTATTTATTTTGTGAAGATGGCTGTGAGATTTTGTAATTTGTCTGTCAGATATTTCGACGTTCTAACAATCACCATTGCGATACTATGAACTTAACTATTCCCTAAAAAAGCTTAGCTAAACATGCTGAAAAGGACTACACTGGAACTGAAATATTAAATCGTGGGGCTGAATCGTCGGTCTGATTTTAGGATTTTAATGAAAAATATGCAAAACGAAAAAATAATATTGTCAAATATTTTCTCTGAAAAAAAAGTTTTGTAAGTTAAAATGTAAATCAATAGGGAAATGGAAATTTATCAGAAGAAAATTAAATATACTCCAGTTTGGGACTAAATTATAAAATATTTTTGTACTTAATTAAATAAATTATTTAATTTTAAAATATCATAATTTTAAAAATTAAAAAATTAAATAATAAAAAATTCAAAATGGAGAAATATTCTTAATGATCTTCCAATTCTTCATCATCGGGCATCTCGTTAAGATCAAAAGAACACATTTTCTTGTTTAATTCTTTATTATTTGTGTGATCATCAGGAATTTTATTTGGCTCTTCTACCTCGATTTGATTTTGATTATTCTCGCCATTATTGCATTCTTCCTTTTCTTGATTAAAAACACCTTCTTCCTCCTCACAAACAATTGGTAATTTATCTTTATTAATAAAATCACTAGTCTGTGGAGTAACAAATGAAGTTCCTTCATTATTAACAGATTGAATGTTTTTCTTTTTCAGACGGTATTTTCTCATGTATTCATTCTCCTTTTCTTTATTATTTTGATAATAAATTTTTCTTTGATTTTTTAACTTTTCCTTATTTTTTTGGTAGTAAACTCGCTTAGAATGATTATTTTTTTCTTTATTCTTTATATTGTAGTTTCTCTTTTGCTCACTTATCTTTTCTTTATTTTGTTTTCGATAATTTCGACTTTTTTCAATCAATTTTTCTTTATTTTTCTGATAATATTCTTTAACATATTCACTTTTGTTAAGCACTTTGCCTTCTTTGTCGTTATACTTTTTAGTTATTTTTAACTTTGGTTTTAACGTTTCTTTATGTTTTTGAATTTGAGGATTGACCGACGATTCAGCCCCATCGTTAAATGTTTCAGTTGACTGGTAATCCTTTTCAACTTGTCTTGCTAAATTTTTTCGAATTGGAGCAGTTTTGACAAATGCCCATAATATCGAACAGATTAAAACGATTAAAAAGCTAGTAAATTTCATCTTATACAAGTTTTAAAATTTATTTAAAAATTAACGGAAAATAATAAAATTAATTTAAAAAATAAATTTATAAAATGAAAATGCTGAGGAAAATAAGGGCATTATGTAACTTATATTTTGTAATAGATGTATGTATTGATATAGCCGATTTATGAAAGTGCAATAAAGCAGGCAGACAATTTACGAAAGGGTAATTTCACAAACTTATACTTTTTAAGTAGGAAAAACAAGTAAAATTCATTGAAAAGAAAGTGCATAATAATAAAAACAAATTACTTAATAATTATTCAAAAATCATGACCCCTCAAATTTTTTATATTAAAAATTCTGGATTTGGAATTTTAAGTTAACTTTGTTCATTTATTTCTATTACAAATGTAATTTTTTATTCCAAAATAATTTTACAAATGGAGACCCAAGTGAACACAGCAATTTTATGGCGCACTAATAGGTTGACACTTTATTGACAATGGAGGAAAAACCTCATTTATTCCAGCAAAATTTTATTTTTTTCATTTTCCTTCTTAAAAAGAAAAACGTTCAATCTGAAAATAATGAAGGAACTTCTTTTGTTCATCCACAGACTGGTAATTTTACTAATAAAGGTAAATTACCAATTGTATGCGAGGAGGAAGGGAATTCTAGTCAAGGGGAGGACGAATGCAATAATTGTGAGGAAGAGCAAAATCAAATAGAGGCAGAAGAGCCAAAGAGTAGAATTATTGAAGACGACACAAGTAATGTAGATGCGAACAAGAAAATTCATTCTTTTGATCTGAACCAGAAACATGAGCAAAATCAAATCGAGGAAGAAGAGCCAAATTATATTTTTGATAATGACACAATAGATTTAAATAAGAAAATTCATTCTTTTGATCTGAACGAGAATCCCGAGTACGAAGAATGAGAAGATTAAGAGAACGATGTTGGATTTTTTGATTTTTGAATTTCGATACATGATTTTTTTGTTATCTTGAAAAAATTGTTAGATTAAAAAATTTTTTTGTTATTCAGGTATTTGACATGGGACCGAATCAAAAAATTAGCTAAAGTGCCTACCCAGGCCTCGGTTCATCCCGGGAATATTAAATCAACTGAAATATTAAATCATGGCTGAATCGTCGGTCAATCCTCAAATTCAAAATATAAAGAAACGTTGAAAAAAACTTTTTGGTTTTGGTTATTTAGGTTGGACGTTCACTTTTGGTTATTCAAGTCTTTTTCTGTTTTTTCGACACAGTATCCTGTCAATGAATTTTATTTGTTTTTTTTTATTTATTTATATATTTGGAATTAATTTGTACTAATTACACTATTTGGATCATTAGAATTTTATGTTTATTGTCGATAAGTTGTTATACTGGATTTTGAAAGGAAACATAGTTGGTCTTAGTAGTCATTTTTGCACAATAGGAGAAATATATGGCACCCAAGGAGTCGCGTTTGTCTACGTTATGCATCTGATTTTAAGGAAAAATATGCAAAACGCAAAAAATAATATTGTCAAATATTTTCTCTGAAAAAAAATTTTGTAAGATAAAATGTAAATTAACAGGGAAATGGAAATTTATCATAAGAAAATTAAATATACTCCACTTTGGGAGTAAATTATAAAATATTTTTGTATTTAACTAAATAAATTATTTAATTTTAAAATACATATATAATTTTAAAAATTAAATAATTAAATAAAAAAAATCAAAATGGGGGACTGTTCTTAATGATCTTCCAATTCTTCATCATCGGGCATCTCGTTCAGATCAAAAGAACAAATTTTCTTGTTTAATTCTTTATTATTTATGTCATCTTCGAGAATTTTATTTGTCTCTTCTACCTCGATTTGATTTTGTCCTTGATTATCGTTATTGCATTCTTCCTCTTCTTGATTAATAAGATTCCCTTCATACTCGCAAACAATTGGTAATTTACCTTTATTAATAAAATCACCTGTCTGTGGATTAACAGATGAAGTTCCTTCATTATTATCATATTGAATGTTTTTCTTTTTTAATCTGTATTTTCGGTTGTATTCATTCTCCTTTTCTTTATTATTTTGGTAATAAATTTTTCTTCGATTCTTAAACTTTTCCTTATTTTTTTGGTAGTAAACTCGCTTAGAATGATTATTTTTTTCTTTATTCTTTATATTGTAGTTTCGCTTTTGCTCCTTTATCTTTTCTTTATTTTGTTTTCGATAATTTCGACTTTTTTCAATCAATTTTTCTTTATTTTTTTGATAATATTCTTTAACATATTCACTTTTGTTAAGCACTTTGCCTCCTTTGTCGTTATACTTTTTAGTTATTTTTAACTTTGGTTTTAACGTTTCTTTATGTTTTTGAATTTGAGGATTGACCGACGATTCAGCCGCATCATTTAATATTTTATCAGTTGACTGGTAATCCTTTTCAACTTGTCTGGCTAAATTTTTTCGAATTGGAGCAGTTTTGATAAATGCCCATATTACCCAATTGAAGATTAAAACGATTAAAAAGCTAGTAAATTTCATCCTAAACAAATTTTAAAATTTACTTGAAATGAAAGAAAAAAATAAAATTTAATTTAAAAATTAATATATAAAATGAAAAATTGTAAGGAATATAAGGGCATTATGTAAATTATATTTTGTAATAGATGTATTTATTGATAGTATAGCCGATTTATGAAAGTGCAATAAAGCAGGCAGACAATTTACGAAAGGGTAATTTCACAAACTTATACTTTTTAAGTAGGAAAAACAAGTAAAATTCATTGAAAAGAAAGTGCATAATAATAAAAACAAATTACTTAATAATTATTCAAAAACTCAAGACCCCTCAAATTTTTTATAATAAAAAATTCTGGATTTGGAATTTTAAGTTAATTTTGTTCATTTATTTCTATTTCAAATGTAATTTTTATTCCAAAATAAAATTTTACCAATGGAGACACAAGTGAACACAGCAATTTTAGGGCGTACTAATAGGTTGATACTATTGACAATGGAGGAAAAGCCACATTTTTTCCAGCAAAATTCTATTTTTTTCATATTTCCTTCTTTATTTCCAATAATACGTTTTTGATTACCATTTTTACATTTTAGAAGATAATATATATTTAAAACTTCAAAATCGAATTTCACGATTTATATTTTACAATATTTATAATAGATTTAGTTTTAGATTTTTAAAATAACTGCATCACTAAGATGATTAGAAAAAATAAGATTACATATTAATAATATAAATTCATCTTTTAAATTATTGTTTCCTTCTCCCTCAATTAAAAATTTTAAAACGTTATCAGAAAATTCTTATTTATACGTTCTTTTGGCTTAGAATATATGCTAGATCGCATACAGATTGATGTATTAATATGAACAATTACTCACTTCCACCCACTCAATATTAGAGATATTAATAACACAATAGATTTAAATAGGAAAATTCATCCTTTTGATTTGAACAAGATCCTGATGATGAAGAATATGATAATTATTAAGAATGACGGCTTATCTCATGTTAATGAGTTCTAGTTGTATTTTTCTAGTTTTTTCGAGTTTGCATTAATCAACCAGGTGAATTTTTAAATCCCCTTCCAAAAACTATCCTATCTTGAGCAAATTATTGATAATTTATAGCTATTTTACTCGAATTAAGTCTAAATTTTATTAATATATTAAATTTTATCATGTAAAATGTAAGAAAATTATTAAAATATATTGGGGGATTTCATGAGATTTACACTAACAATTTGTATGTAAATTTTTATTTTTTTGTTATCCAGATTTTTGGCCTAGGATTGAATCAGTATTTAAGCCGATACAAGCAATATACCCTAAGAACTAGAGAAAGAAAAAGCAGAGTTGATGACATTGTAATTTCTGATTTAATTTGTTTTAAAAATTACGGTATATTTTGGATAATTTTTCAAGTATTAGTAAAAAAGATTTATGCTTGTTCATCGACTATAAACTAAGTTTTTTTTTAATATAATCTTTATTTTAATTATAATCTTCCATTCTTTTTAATATTTTTATTCTTCATCCTCAGGTATCTCGTTCAGATCAAAAGAAAAATTCTTATTTACATCTTTATTCTTTATGATATATTCAAGAACTTTATTTGGCTCGTCTATCTCGATTTGAGTTTCCTCTTCTTCACCATTATTGCATTCTTCCACTTCTTGATCAAAAAGATTTCCTTCCATCTCGCAAACAATTGGTAATTTACCTTTATTAGTAAAATCATCAGTTTGTGAATTAACAAATGAAGTCCCTTCATTCTTATCAGATTGAACGTTTTTCTTTTTTTGTCGGTATTTTCTCATGTATTCACTCTCCTTTTCTTTATTATTTTGATAATAAATTTTTCTTTGATGCTTTAACTTTTCCTTATTTTTTTGGTAGTAAATACTTGTAGCCTGACTGTATTTTTCTTTATTCCTTTTATAGTAATTTTGCAGATTCTCACATATCTTTTCTTTATTCTGTTCTCGGTATTTTCGAAAATATTCTTTATTCTTCTCATAGTAATTTCGATTTTTTTCAATTAACTTTTCTTTATTTTTTTGATAATATTCTTTATTATATTCTCCTTTGTTAAGCACTTTGCCTTTTCCTTTATCTGTGTCCTTTTTTGCAATTTTTAATTTTGGTTTTAACGTTTTTTTATATTTTTGAATTTGAGGATTGACAGAAGATTCAGCCCCGTCATTTAATATTTTATTAACTTTATTTGCCGTGTAATCCTTTTCAACTTGTCTAGCTAAACTTTTTCGAATTGGAACAGTTTTGACTAATGTCCAGATTATCCAATTGAAGAATAAAACGGCTATGAAACTAGCAAATTTCATCCTAAAAAATTTAAAATTAATTTAAAATTAAAGAATAAAATAAAATTTAATTTAAAATTGAAAATATAAAATGAAATATTGTGAGGAATATAATGACATTTTGTAGATTATTTTTTGAATTTGATGTATTTATATCGACAATGTATAAAAGGGCAATACCAGGCTGGTAAACACGGTTACGAATTACGGTTACGAAAATATAGGAATAAATAACAAATTACGAAAATAAGAAATAAAAATTGCGAAAAAATATTATTTCAAAAAACATCCCGTAGTTTGTCATTAAATTTTTGATGGAAAAGGAAAAGAAATATTTCTCCCACGTTTCCTTTTGTTGATCGAGGGTTGAGTGCCTAGAAGGCAGGCTTCGATCACCATGATATCGGTGGATTAAGGGAATTAGGGAATATTGAAGGATTTTAAGGATATCGGAAGATTTGGTGGCGGCAATGAGTCAAGTCCTCAAAATTTTCGTTGAACTCTGAGGGATATAATGGAATTTAGACGGATATCTGGGAAATTATTGGAATTGAACGGATATCAGAGTCTTTATTTTTCCCTCCAAACAATCGAGAAATTTCGACTGCACAGTGAAAAGGGCAACGATCTTCGATTTCGTTATTTTTGAAATTCATTCGACTGCCGATTTTAGAAGAATTACAAAACAGCTCTGGTTGCAACTTAGTATTGCACTTTATAATTTTAATTATTAATAAACATTTGATTTTTCAAATTAATTTAAATATTTTTCGACTTTCTATTCAGTTGGATACGGTTTTTTGCAAAATGACTATGGCCGAGTTATGAATATATAAACACATCTTATATATTATTAAATTAATTATATTCAAAATTAAACTTAGTAAAATTATTCAAAACTTGCTTTGTCCTTTAAATAAACTTGTTTTAAATGATAAGACATGTATTTTTAATTTTGATAAATCAACCTGAAAAGTTTCAGAGAAAATCTAAGCTAAGACCGGGTCAGACTAAAATCAGAGTCAAATCCTTTAAAATATTTAACGGTTTTGAGTTTTGAAATAATTATTAATTAATTTGCTTTTATGATTATGCACTTTCCTTTCAACGAATTCTATTTGTTTTTTAAAACTTAAAAAGTACAAGGTTGTGAATTTACCCTTTTGTAATTTGCCTGTCTGCTTTATTGCACTTTTATACATAAACGATATTATAAATAGATCAAATTCAAAAAATAATTTACCTAATGCACTTATTTTCCTCAGCATTTTTCAATTTATAATTTGATTTTTAAATTAAATTTTATTATTCTCCATTGATTTTTAAATAAATTTAAAATTTGTTTAGGATGAAACCTGAAAGTTTTTTTAATCTTTCTAATCTTTAATTTTATTATATGGACATTTGTCAAAACTGTTCCGATTCGAAAAAGTATAGATAAACATACTGTGAAAGATTACATGTCAAATGATGTTAATAGAACATTAAATGACGGGGTTGAATCGTCGGTCAATCCTCAAATTCAAAAATATAAAGAAACGTTAAAACCAAAATTAAAAATTACTAAAAAGGATACAGACAAAAAAGAAGGCAAAGTGTTTAACAAAGGAGAATTTAATAAAGAATATTTTCAGAAAAATGAAGATAAGATAAACGAGAATCAGCGAAACTACGATATAACAAATACAGGAAAAAGGAGTCAATATAATAGTATTTACTACGAAAAAAATAAGGAAAAGTTTGAGCATCGAAATAAAATTTATTACCAAAATAATAAAGAAAAGTTGAAAGAAAACCAACGTAAATACTATCAAAAAAAGAAAAACGCTCAATCTGATAAGAATGAAGGAACTTCCTTTGTTAAATCACAAACTGATGAACTTACTAGTTTAGTTAATTTGTCAATTGTTTGCGAGGAGCATGGAAATCTTTTAAATCAACGGGAGGAAGACGGCAAAAATGGTGAAGAAAATCAAATCGATGTAGAAGATCCAAATAAGATTCATGGAGATGACATGATAGCTAAACAAGTTGAAAAGGATTACACGTCAAATGATGTTAATAAAATATTAAACGATGGGGCTGAATCGTCGGTCAATACTCAAATTCATAAATATAAAGAAACTTTAAAACCAAATTTGAAAATTACTAAAAATGATAAAGACAAAGGAGAAGGCAAAGTGTTTAACAGAATTAAATATAATAAAGAATATTTCCAAAAAAATAAAAAAAGGTTGACTGAAAACCAGCGAAAATACCGACAAAAAAAGAAAAATGATCAATCTGTTAATAATGAAGGAATTTTTTCTGTTAATCCACAGACTGACAATTTTCCTAATAAAGATAAATTGCCAATTGTTTGCGAGGAAGAAGGAAATCCAAATCAAGGGGAGGAAGAATGCAATAATGGCGAAGATGAGCAAAATAAAATCGAGGTAGAAGAGCCGAATAAAATTCTTGAAGATGAATCAAATACAAATTACATAGATTCGAATAAGAGGATACTTCCTTTTGATCTGAACGTGGAACCTGAAGATGAAAATTTGGAAGATTAATAAAAAGAGTTAGTCTCACAATAATGAAATATCATAAATTCTTTTTTCTTTCATTTTCCTGAAATTAATTTATTCATAATAAACATTCTTTCCACCGATTATTTATTTTTAATATATAATGATAAATTTCCAATTTTTTGAAAGCTTATAAACCTAGATAATGTGTTTTAATCTTAATAATATAATGGGTTTTTTTAAATTTTTTAATCCATATAATGGGTTTTCTAGCCGAACTGATCATCATGTGTCGTCGTCAAATTTTAACCTCGGTCAGTTTTCAATTTTAACTGGAAGTTGGTCAATTGTCAATCATTATTAAAATGTTAGTTGAGTCAGGGTTAGTTTACTTTTGTTTGTTGTTGTGCTTTTTGGGTGTTTGTTTGTTTGATTATAGGTTTTGTATAAACTTCATTTATGTTTATGACTTATGCCGTGAGTTACTACTTATGCAATTGGAACCAACTGCAACTTGTGTACAACTGCCCCTATTCGCGATAAACTTATTCTATATTTTTTTGTGAATAGATGCGCATATTTTGCGTTTTTTTGTGAATAGATGCGCATATTTTGCGTTTTTTCGTGCATATTTTTTCAGGCTCTACATATTACACACACCATTAAAGTAATGTAACAAATAATAATAATTTAATGATTAGCATATTTCCGGTAGAATAATATTACCGGCAAATAAAGGTTGTGTGAAAATATGTGACCATTTATTTATTATCCCACGTAATCTCATGTCAATGAATTTTATTTGTTTTGGTATTTAAAGTATAAAATGGTTGTCCTTTGAGATTTCATAATTCGTCCGTCTATACTTGTACTTTTTAGCATTATTGCCCTTTTTACATAACAAATCTTCATACATATATATAAATTCACAGTACGACCTTCAACTTATCAAAATTTTTGCCTGCGGTGCTGATAATAGAAGATATCTAGCTTCTTTACCCTACAAAATTCTCGAAATTTTTTCATTGTGAATTCCAGACTCCCGACTCCAGACTCCCGACTGTGAATTCCAGACTCCCGACTGTGAATTCCAGACTCCCGAATTAAAGATCTTTCTAATCTTTAATTTTATTATATGGACATTTGTCAAAACTGTTCCGATTCGAAAAAGTATAGATAAACATACTGTGAAAGATTACACGTCAAATGATGTTAATAGAACATTAAATGACGGGGTTGAATCGTCGGTCAATCCTCAAATTCAAAAATATAAAGAAACGTTAAAACCAAAATTAAAAATTACTAAAAAGGATACAGACAAAAAAGAAGGCAAAGTGTTTAACAAAGGAGAATTTAATAAAGAATATTTTCAGAAAAATGAAGATAAGATAAACGAGAATCAGCGAAACTACGATATAACAAATACAGGAAAAAGGAGTCAATATAATAGTATTTACTACGAAAAAAATAAGGAAAAGTTTGAGCATCGAAATAAAATTTATTACCAAAATAATAAAGAAAAGTTGAAAGAAAACCAACGTAAATACTATCAAAAAAAGAAAAACGCTCAATCTGATAAGAATGAAGGAACTTCCTTTGTTAAATCACAAACTGATGATCTTACTAATTTAGTTAACCTGTCAATTGTTTGCGAGGAGCAAGGAAATCTTTTCAATCAACGGGAGGATGAAGGCAAAAATGGTGAAGAAAATCAAATCGATGTAGAAGATCCAAATATGTTTAATGGAGATGACATGATAGCTAGACAAGTTGAAAAGGATTACACGTCAAATGATGTTAATAAAATATTAAACGATGGGGCTGGATCGTCGGTCAATACTCAAATTCATAAATATAAAGAAACTTTAAAACCAAAATTGAAAATTACTAAAAATGATAAAGACAAAGGAGAAGGCAAAGTGTTTAACAGAATTAAATATAATAAAGAATATTTCCAAAAAAATAAAAAAAGGTTGACTGAAAACCAGCGAAAATACCGACAAAAAAAGAAAAATGATCAATCTGTTAATAATGAAGGAATTTTTTCTGTTAATCCACAGACTGACAATTTTCCTAATAAAGATAAATTGCCAATTGTTTGCGAGGAAGAAGGAAATCCAAATCAAGGGGAGGAAGAATGCAATAATGGCGAAGATGAGCACAATAAAATCGAGGTAGAAGAGCCGAATAAAATTCTTGAAGATGAATCAAATACAAATTACATAGATTCGAATAAGAGAATACTTCCTTTTGATCTGAACGTAGAACCTGAAGATGAAAATTTGGAAGATTAATAAAAAGAGTTAGTCCAAGTCGAAGTCACAATAATGAAATATCATAAATTCTTTTTTCTTTCATTTTCCTGAAATTAATTTATTCATAATAAACATTCTTTCCACCGATTATTTATTTTTAATATATAATGATAAATTTCCAATTTTTTGAAAGCTTATAAACCTAGATAATGTGTTTTAATCTTAATAATATAATGGGTTTTTTTAAATTTTTTAATCCATATAATGGGTTTTCTAACCGAACTGATCATCATGTGTCGTCGTCAAATTTTAACCTCGGTCAGTTTTCAATTTTAACTGGAAGTTGGTCAATTGTCAATCACTTCGATAATACGATATTAGACATAAACTATCGCTTTTTAAATTTCCAATTTTTTGAAAGCTTTTAAACCATGATAATGGGTTTTAATCTTAATAATATAATGGTTTTTTTTAATTTTTTAATCCTGTCGGCGTCAAATATTAACCTCGGTCAATTTTCAATTTTAATGGGAAGTTGGTCAATTTTCAATCATTATTTAAAATGTTAGTTGAGTCAGGGTTAGTTTACTTTTGTTTGTTGTTGTGCTTTTTGGGTGTTTGTTTGTTTGATTATAGGTTTTGTATAAACTTCATTTGTGTTTATGACTTATGCCGTGAGTTACTACTTATGCAATTGGAACCAACTGCAACTTGTGTACAACTGCCCCTATTCGCGATAAACTTATTCATATATTTTTTTGTGAATAGAAGACCATACTCAACCAGAGTTATGGTACATATGGTACACCCCCCCCCTCCCGAACTAACCTTAAAATAATTATATAATTTTAAAAAGTTTTTCGTCTGCGAACTTTCCTTTCAATGAATTTTACTTGTTTTTATGTTTAGAAATAGAGTGGGACAAAACCGTTTAGCTAAGGTAAACGGTATACGATAAACGGGTTTTTTGCTAAAATTAAACGAAACGGTAAACGGGTCCTAGATAAACGGCATAAACGGTATACGGTCCTTCTAAACGCCGTTTAATTCGTTTAATTTTTTTCTAAAATTAGTGGCTTTTTCTAAATTAGTTTTCTAGAAGAATTTTAAGGAAAGAAATCTATTTATCAAGGAAAGGGAGAATCAATAATGCTGTAAATGAGAAAAATCAAGACGAAGTAGAAAAGCCAAAAGATAACAGAAATCAAATAGAAGATTCAATTAAAAAATGCATCCTTTTGAACTCAATGAGAAACCTGATGATAATGCCTGGGAAATTATTAAAAATAACGGGTTTTTCAGTTTATCCAACCCATTAAATTCTATATTTAAGTTTCCATGATGTGAAGTTTCCATGATGTGTTAGTCATAATCTATCGCCATGATTGGCAGTCCTATTACTTTCAACTTTCTCCATATTCACTTTAATTTTTTTCTGTAAGAAAAAGGAATCTTATTCAATAATTTTGTTCTATTTTCTTAAGTGATTATTAAAATTTTCATTTGAATAAATAATTTTTTATTGTTTTTTATAGATTTTGGATACATCTATATAAATATTTAAAATAATATTAATTTAAATAACTTTCACTATTTAATTTCCGATTTTTCCCTTAAAGTAATTTTATATCTTATCATTTATTTAATTTTTTGCAATTACTTATCTTCATTCAATCGAACACAAAAAAAATAAAATGTAAAAAACAGTAGTTAATGGGGTAATGTAGTTAAAACATTCAAATGCAGCAGCAAAAGCATAATCGCCAGAAGGCGAGAGATATATGTAGTCCGAGGGAATGACGGTTCGTCAACGCAACATCTATCGTGGTTAATAATCTAAAGAAGGAGTAATAGACCTTTGAATTTGTTAAAATAAAATTGATTAACATTTAATTATTAAATATATATTTTATAATTTTATTTTGATTGAATATTTAAATATTTTACATCTTTTTCCAACTTTCCCAACTTAATATATTAAACACTTTCTATTTAAATACCTTTTCTTTATTTATTTTAATATAATCTTTTCTCCCCTTTCAACTATTTAAACATTTCCCTTAAAATAATTTACTTTGTTTAAACTTTGTTTTTATTGTCTTTCCCATTCATTGTCTAAAATATGTTTTACACAAATCACCGCCCTTCATCAATGACTATATAAACACCTCTTAAATTTTACTCTATACCTTACTTGTATTCAAAATTTAACTCAGTAAAGTTATTATAGACTTGCTTTGTCTTTTAAATAAACTTGTTTTAAAAGAAAAGACTTGTATTTTTAATTTGGATAAATTAACCTGAAAGTTTCTGCGGAACTCTAAGTTAAAACCTGCCCAGACTAAAAATCAAAGAGTCAAATCCTTTAAAAAATTTGAGGGGTTCGAGTTTTGAAATAATTATTAAGTAATTTGTTTTTATGATTATGCACTTTCCTTTCAATGAATTTTACTTGTTTTTTCAGACTTAAAAAGTATAAGGTTGAGAAATTTCCCTTTTGTAATTTGCCTGCTAAACATACTAAAAAAACATCAACTAAAACATACTAAAAACATCAACTGCAGCAGCAGCAAAATATAAACTGCAAGATAGGCGTGGTAGAGCTCAAAGTGGATATAGGCGTGCTAGAGCTCGAAGTGGATCGCGTGCTCGCGATGCTCGTTTGTTTTACTATTATGCGCAAATTGGATCGCAAGAGGATTTAATGAACGTTATAGCCCAGTCCGTGTGAATGGTGATGGAAATCGTCGTCAACGCAACTTCACCGTGGTCAATAATCTTTAAGAGAAAAGAGTGTTGGATCTTGAATTTGTTAAATAAAATTGATTATCATTTGTTCAATAGATATCTTTTTCGAATTGTTTTTTGATTGGATTTATTTAAACATTTAAATCCTTTTTCAACTTTCCCATATATTAAACACTTTCTCTATAAAAATGACCGTTTTTATTTATTTAAAAATAATACGTATGTATTTTTTCTTTCTTTCAACTATTTAAAAACCTTCCTTCGGCTTATATTTAAAATATTAATTACTTTGTTTAAACTTTGTTTGCATTGTCTTTCCATTCATTGTCTACTAAAACATATTTTCTACAAATTACAACCCTTCATCTATGACTATATAAACATCTCTTACATTTAACAACATCTTACTTGTATTCAAAATTTAACTTATTAGAATTATTTCAAACTTACTTTGTTTTTTAAATAAACTTGTTTTAAAAGAAAAGACATGTATTTTTAATTTGGATAAATTAACCTGAAAAGTTTCAGAGAAAATCTAAGCTAAAACCGGGTCAGATTACCAATCAAAGAAAAAAAGGCTTTAAAAATTGAGTTTTGAGTTTTGAAAAAATTATTAAGTAATTTGCTTTTATGATTATGCACTTTCCTTTCAATGAATTTTACTTGTTTATTCTAACTTAAAAAGAAAAGGTTGAGAAATTACACTTTTGTAATTGCCTGCATGCTTTAATGCCCTTTTATACATAGACGATTTCATAAATAGATCAAATAAAAAAAATATATTACATAATGCCCTTATATTCCTTCACTATTTATTTTATATTTTCAATTTTAAACTAAATTTCATTTTTTTTCTTTAATTTTAATTAAATTTTAGAATTTAATGAGGATGAAACTTGTTAGTTTTTTAATCGTTTTTATCTTCAATTGGATAATATGGACATTTGTCGAAACTGTTCCCATTCGAAAAAGTTTAGCCAGACATGTTGAAAAGGATCACACGTCAAATGATGTTAATAAAACATTGAATGATACGGCTGAATCGTCGGTTAATACTCAAATTCAAAAATATAAAGAAACGTTGAAACCTAATCTAAAAATTATTAAAAAGAACACAGATAAAAGAGAAAACAAAGTGTTTAACAGAAGTGTATATGATAAAGAATATTATCAAAAAAATAAAGAAAGGTTGATTGAAAAAAGTCTAAATTACCGAAAACAAAATAAAGAAAAGATAAGTGAGTACAAGCAAAACTACAATATAAAGAACAAAGAAAAAATTAGTCAAACTACGAAAATTTACCGTCAAAAAAATAAGGAAAAGTTAAAAAATCAAGGAAAAATTTATTACCAAAATAACAAAGAAAAGTTGAATGAATACAGGCGAAAATGGCGACAAAATAAGAAAAACGTTCAATCTGATAAGAATGAAGGAACTTCATTTGTTAATCCACAGACTAGTGATTTTACTAATTTAGTTAAATTATCATTTGTTTGCGAGGAGGAAGGAAATCGTTTTAATCAAGAAGAGGAAGAATGCAATAATGGAGAAGAAAATCAAATCGAGATAGAAGAGCCGAATAAAATTCTTGAAGATGACATAAATCAAAGAGATTTAAATAAGAAATATTCTTCTTTTGATCTAAACGAGGAACCTGAGGATGGAAATGGCGAAGTTCTTGTAGATGGCATAAATAAAGTAGATTCAAATGAGAGAAATTATCTCCTTGATTTGAACGAGAAACCTGAGAACGAAGAAGTGGAAGATTATTAAGATATTGGATTTTATATTGAACTTGTTTGCAACCTGGATTTAAATTTTTCAAGATTTTTTAATTTTCAAAATTTCCATAGTTCCAGAAAATTAAATTTAAAAGCGATAAATACATGACAGATAAATTATAAATCTAAATATAAGTGAAATATTCGTTTTGAAGATCTTGGTTTCGCTGCAGTTTCGTTTTCTGTGATAAAACATAACCGACCCTCGTCCATCACCTCAACCTAAGTAAAAAATTTCTACAAGTCTTTAGACTTGACACAACACTACTCAGTATTTTCTTTAACATGATTTCATTCTTCGTCTTCTTGATTAAAAATATTTTCTTCTTCAAAACCATCCTCGCAAACAATTGGTAATTTACCTTTATTAATAAAATCACCAGTCTGTGGATTAACAAATGAAGTTCCTTCATTATTATCAGATTGAACAGTTTTATTTTTTTGTCGGTATTTTCTCTTGTATTCATTCATGCTGGTAAAAACAATGCTAAGGATTATTATCCGTAGCGACATAGCTGCATAAAGGATTTACCTCACAACATGTCCAATTCATTGCACATAACTTATTTCTGTTAATCCTAAATAATCGATTGATATGCATAAAGGATTTACCTCACAACAGGTCCAATTCATTGCACATAACTTATTTCTGTTAATCCTAAATAATCGCTTGATATCCATGCTAATTGATGTATATACAAGAGAGAGATTGGGGTATATACCGGATCAAATCCTGAAAATCCGATTTTTATCAAAATATCCAGATTCCGGACCACCGGATCCGGAAAATCCGGATCTAAACTCTAGCTTATAGAAAATTTATAGACAATAAAGAATTCAACTTCATTGTCCAACTAAGGTAATTAGTACAAATTAATATATAATATAACAATGTAAATGGCTCATTCTGTTTTGTCGCTTGTTTTTATATGCATTTCTTAAATAAATAAATAAATTAAACGTTTTTATCATTTTTGATGGTTTTATAGTATGTACAGATTGTGTATTATATAAAAAATTTTTTAAAAAATATTTAATGAAATATGCAAGACTTAACTTTAAAAGAATAGTGAGACCGCGAGCATTAAACACACCCGAGAACCTGAACAAGTCAAATTCTGAGTATATTCACGAAAATCGTGAATTCGAAATACTTGGGAATTCACGATTCCCGAAAATTTTGAATTCTCGATTCGACGACCTTTCCAATTCTGCCCGAAAAGATGTTAAAAGTCTATTCATTAAGGAGAAAAAGTAAATATTCATTGAAAGTAAATTATATATGTGTAATATTTTTTATATTTATTAAAATCATTTTTATGGTTTTTTTAATAATCTCCCATTTCTTCATCCTCAGGTTTCTCGTTCAGATCAAAAGGAAGAATTTTCTTATTAGAATCTGCAGTGTCATCATCAAGAATTTTATTTGGCTCTTCTAACTCGATTTGATTTTGCCCATCTTTGTCATTATTGCATCCTTCCTCTCCCTGATTAAAAAGATTTGCTTCCTTTTCGCAAACAATTGATAATTTAACTAAATTAGTAAAATCACCAGTCTGTGAATTAACAAATGAAGTTCCTTCATTATTATCAGATTGAACATTTTTCTTATTTTGTCGCCATTTTCGCCTGTATTCATTCAACTTTTCTTTGTTATTTTGGTAATATATTCTCCTCTTTTTATTCATACTTTCATTATTATTTTGGCGGTAAAATTTCATATATTTATTCCTTTCTTTGTTTATATGTTCCTTGTTAATTTTTTTGTAATTTCGATTATATTCAGACAATCTTTGTTTATTTTTTTGACGGTACGTTTTCATATATTCACTTTTGTTCGACACTTTGTTTCCTCCATTATCTGTGTCCTTTTTTGTATTTTTTAATTTTGGTTTCAACGTTTCCTTATATTTTTCAATTTGAGGGTCGGCCGAAGATTCAGCCCCGTCATTTAATATTTCAGTATGATCCGTTGCTATATAATCAACTTCAGAGTGACTAGATAAATCTTTTCGAGTTGCAGTAGTTTTAACAGATGTCCATAATATCCAATTGAAGATTGAAACGGTTAAGAAACTTGAAAGTTTCATCCTAAACAAATTTTAAAACTTTTTAAATTAAAGAAAAATAAGTACAATTTGCTTAAAAAGATGTAATTTTTTTGTAAATTCAAAAGAAAGCAGAAAAAAATTTTAAACAAAGTGTAAGAAATAATAAAATTTAATTAAAAATTGAATTTATATAAATAAGCATATGTATGTGAAGTATATGCATAAGTCATAAGTACAATGTCTATTATTTTGTATTTGATGTATAAAAGGACAATAAGGCGAGTTAAGAAATATTAGACAAACAAATTAAGAAATCTCAAAGTGCAATCATTTTTAAACTCATACTTCCTGTGTACCGATAGTTCCGATATTTTTTCTATTAGTAAATATCCTATAAATAGTAGGTTTCTGAGTGTTTCAAAAATTTTTCGGTTTTACTTGACTTTATGAGTCCAATCAAAAAATTCGATTATCTTGTTGTTGTAAAATTGGGGTATGGTTCCAGATCATTTTTTATGTTGGAGTCCTACACCCAATGGGTCTGGGACTATTACTTAGCCAATTTTCAAAATTTCGCCAATTTTTAAATAGCCAATTTTAAAGCCAATTTTTAGCCAATTTTTAAAATTTCAAAAAAAATTATAACTTTCCGATATCAAAAATTCTACAAAAATTCCTGTTTGCCTTTTTGATTAAGATCTCAACCCCCCAAATTTTCTACTTGATATCGATGGAAATGTTCACAGGAATTTTTGTAGAACGTTTGGATAACTTATAGGAAAAAAATTTAAATCTTACTTATAGTAAAAATAACTTATAGTAAATTTAGATTTAGTTGAAAAATTTTTTGAAACTCTCAGAATCCTAATATTTATAGAATATCTACTAATAGAAATAATTAGAGCTCAATCGGTACACAGGAAGTATGTGTATGGGAAGGGTATGTATAAGGACATCATTTAATTATTTTGTATTTGATGTATAACAATAAGGCAAGAGGCGTTAGGAAATATTAGACAAACAAATTAAGAAATCTCAAAGTGCAATCATTTTTAAATTTCTAAACATAAAAACAAGTAAAATTCATTGAAAGGAAAGTGCGCAGACGAAAAAAAAACTTTTTTATAAGTATATAATTATTTTCAAGGTTAGTTTGGGGGTGTACCATATGTACCATAACTCTGGTTGAGTATGGTCTTCTATTCACAAAAAAATATATGAATAAGTTAATCTATCGCGAATAGGGGCAGTGGTACACAAGTTGCGGTTGGTTCCAATTGCATAAGCTAGTAACTCGCGGCATAAGTCATAAACACAAATGAAGTTTATACAAAACCTATAATCAAACAAACAAATACCCAAAAAGAACAACAACAAACAAAAGTAAACTAACCCAGACTGAACTAACATTTTTAATAATGATTGAAAGCTGACTAACTTCCAGTTAAAATTGAAAACTGACCGTGGTAAAAATACACCGCTACAAGATGATCAGGTCGGTTAGAAAACCCATTATATTATTAAGATTAAAACCCATTATATATGTTTAAAAGCTTTAAAAAAATTGGAAATTTATCATTTTATATTAAAAAATAAATTACGGTGGAAAAAATGTTTATTATGAATAAATTAATTTTAGGAAAATGAAAGAAAAAAGAATTTATGATTTTATATTATTGTGTCATGGACTGGAATTCCTTTTATTAATCTTCCAAATTTTCATCTTCAGGTTCCACGTTCAGATCAAAAGGAAGTATACTCTTATTCAAATCTATGTGATTTGTATTTGTTTCATCTTCAAGAATTTTATTCGGCTCTTCAACCTGGATTTGATTTTGCTCATCCTCGCCATTATTGCATTCTTCCTCCCCTTGATTTGGAGTTCCCACAAAATTCTCCTCGCAAACAATTGGTAATTTACCTTTATTAATAAAACTGCCAGTCTGTGAATTAACAAATGAAGTTCCTTCATTATTTTCAGATTGAACGTTTTTCTTATTTTGTCGGTATTTCCTCATGTATTCATTCAACTTCTCCCTGTTATTTTTGTTATAAATTTTCATCCTTTTCTGTATCTTTTCTTTATTTTTTTGGCGGTAAACTTTCATATATTGTCTTTTTTCTTCCTTATTATTATTCCTTTTATAGTAATTTCCTTTATTTCTTTTATAGTAATTTCGATAATATTCAGCCAAACTTTCTTTATTTTTCTGATAATATTCTTTATTATATTCATTTTTGTTAAACACTTTGTTTCCTCCTCTATCTGTGACCGCTTTCTTATCGTTTTTGGTTTTAACGTTTCTTTATATTTTTGAATTTGAGGGTCGGCAGACGATTCAGCCCCTTCATTTAATATTTTAGCTAGATCCTTTGCCGTATAATCCTTTTCAGCGTGTCTAGCTGAACCTTTTTCAGGTGTGCTCATAATAGATGTTAATAATATCCAATTGAGCATTAAAACGGTTAAGAGACTAGAAAGTTTCATCCTATACAAATTTAAAAATTTATTTAAAAATTAAAAGAAAATAGGTACAATTTGGCTTAAAAGATGTACTTTTTAGAATAAATTCAAAAGAAAGGAGAAGAAAATTATTAAGCAAAGTGTACCAATAATAATAAATTTTAATTAAAAATTGAATTTATATAAATAAGCAATGGTGAAGAATTTGTAAAAGGACATCGTCTAATTATTTTGTATTTGATGTATAAAAGGTCAATAACGCAAGAGTTTGAAATATTAGACAAACAAATTAAGAAATCTCAAAGTGCAATCATTTTTAAACTCATACTTCCTGTGTACCGATTGAGCTCTAATTTTTTATATTAGTAGTTATTTTAAAATATTAGGATTCTGAGATCTCAACTAAATCTAAATTTTTTATGATTTTTTAACATATGGGGTGTTTCATAATCTTTACTATAGGTGATCTAAAAATTTTACAAAAATTCCTGTAAACATTTCCATCAATATTGAGTAGAAATGTAAAAAGAACGAAGTCCATAAAAGCCTTATTCATTAGATCTCATACCCCCAAAATCAACGGAAAACGGGGATCACAGTACTTCACTCCGAACCCTAATATTGATAGAATATCTACTATTAGAAAAATTAGGGCTCAATCGGTACACAGGAATTATTAGTAATGCCAGAAAAATGTTTGCTCGTATAATTAAGAAACAAACTTTATTGACAAACAAATTAGGAAATCTCAAAGTGCAATCATTTTTAAATTTCAAAACATAAAAACAAGTAAAATTCATTGAAAGGAAAGTGCGCAGACGGAAAAAACCTTTTTAAAAGTATGTATAATTGTAATTTATTTTCAAGGTTAGGTTGGGGGAAATCCTTAAATATTCTTTGGTTGGTGGTTTTAGTGAGTACCAGTTATTGACAGTAAAATTGAAAACTACCGAGGTTAAAATTTGACGCCGACACATATATTACGTGTATATGTTAAAAATTCCATTGTATTTGTTTCGAGTGAAGGTAACGTGTGTAACTTTAAAAGCTTTCAAGAAATTGAAATTTTATCATTAGTTATTAAAAAATAAATATTCGGTGGAATAAAAGTTTAGTATAAATTATTTATATGAAAATGAAAGAAGAGTGAATTTCATATTTTTCGTCATTGGGACTTGGACTGGAACACTTTTTTTTATTGATCTTCCCATCATTCATTATCGGGTTCCTCATTCAATTCAAAAGGAAGTATTTTCTTAATTGAATCTATGTGATCTGTATTTGATTGATCATCAAAAACTTTATTTGGCTCTTCTAACTCGATTAGATTTTCAATATCCTCGCCATTATTGTTTTCCTCCTGCCCTTGATTCAAAAAATTTCCTTCATCTAAACTTTCTTCATAAACAATTGGTAATTTACCTTTATTAATAAAATCACCAATCTGAATCACCAACCTTCTATAGGGGCATTCTATTAGAGGGGGCATTGTATTTTTCAATTATCCTTCTGGGGCATTCTATTAAAGGAGGGTATTCTAATGGTGGGGGCATAGTATTTTTCAATCATCCTCCAGGGGACATACTATTAAATGAGGGTATTCTAATGGAGGGGGCATTGTATTTTTCAATTAGCTAAATGTCGAACAATTGTTGGACATTTTGCTCATTCAAATCTTGCCTATGATCGATTAGAAGAAGCTCAAGTCCTTGAGATTGTTAAGATTTATTGTTAAGATTTTAAAAATAAAATTTAAAAAATTTTATAAAATTTTTTAAAAATGATGAGACGGTATTTTCCGGTATCGGTATTTTTCCGGTATACCGATACCGATACCGTACCGGTCAATTTTTGTAAAAATCGGTATTTTTCGGTATCGGTATTTTTTCGGTATACCGATACCGAATACCGGAAAAAGTCATTTGCCGAACACTAATTATTATCAGATTGAGCGTTTTTCTTATTTTGTCGGTATTTTCTCATGTATTCATTCACCTTCTCCCTGTTATTTTTGTTATACATTTTCCTGTATTTCTGTATCTTTTCCTTATTTCTTTGACGGTAAGGAAAAGATACAGAAATATTTTCGTCTTCTCATATTTTTCGTCTTTGGGACTTGGACTGGAACACTTTTTTTTATTAATCTTCCAACCATTCATTATCAGGTTTCTCGTTCAGATCAAAAGGAAGCATTTTCTTAATTGAATCCATGTGATTTGTATTTGTTTCATCTTCAAGAATTTTATTCGGCTCTTCTACTTCGATTTGTTTTTGCCCATCTTTGTCATTATTGAATTCTTCCTCTCGTTTATTAAAAAGATTTTCTTCTTCCTCGCAAACAATTGGTAATTTACCTTTATTAATAAAATCACCAGTCTGTGGACTAACAAATGAAGTTCCTTCATTATTATTAGATTGAACGTTTTTCTTATTTTGTCGGTATTTTCTCATGTATTCATTCAACTTCTCCCTGTTATTTTTGTTATACATTTTCCTGTATTCCTGTATCTTTTCCTTATTTCTTTGACGGTAAACCCTATAATTACTTTCTAACCTTTCTTTATTCCTTTTATAGTAATTTCGCTTGTTTTCACAAATCCTTTATTTTTTTGGTAATATTTCTTATAATATTCACTTTTTTCAGAAAATTTGCCCACACCATTACTCATATCTTTGTCATTTCTTGTTAAGGTTTCTTTAAATGTTTGAATTTGAGGATTGACCGATGATTCAGCCCCACCATTTAATATTTTATATACATCCTTTGCCGTATAATCCTTTTCAACATGTTAGCTAAATCTTTTCGAGTTGGAACAGTGGTAACAAATGTCAATAATATCTCATCGAAGATTAAAACGCTTAATAAACTAGTAAGTTTCATCCTAAACAATTTTTAAAATTTATTAAAATTAAAGAAAAATAAGTACAATTTAGGTTAAAATTTAATATGAACAATGTGTACTTGGATAAATTCAAAGGAAAGGAGAAGAAAATTATTAAGCAACGTCTATGAAAAATAATAAAATTTAAAAATTGAATTTAATATATAAATAAACAAAGGGGGAGGATATGTATAAGTACATCGTCTAATTATTTTGTATTTGATGTATAAAAGGTCAATAAGGCAAGAGTTTGGAAATATAAGACAAACAATTTAAGAAATCTCAAAGTGCAATCATTTTTAAATTTATAAACATAAAAACAAGTAAAATTCGTTGAAAGGAAAGTGCGCAGACGGAAAAAAACTTTTTAAAAGTATGTATTTTATTTTCAAGGTTAGGTTGGGGGAAATCCTTAAATATTCTTTTGGGACGGAGTTGTCAAGGAATTTTAGGTTAATTTTGTGCTATATTCTTTGGTTGGTGGTGCCAGTGAGTACCAGATATTGAGGGTAAAATTGAAAACTGACCGAGTTTTAAATTTGACGCCGACACATTTATTACGTGTATAGGTTATAAAATCCCATTGTATTTGTTTCGAGTGAAGGTAACGTGTGTAACTTTAAAAGCTTTCGAGAAATTGAAATTTTATCATTAGTTATTAAAAAATAAATATTCGGTGGAATAAAAGTTTAGTAAAATTATTTATATGAAAATGAAAGAAGAGTGAATCTCATATTTTTCGTTATTGGGACTTGGACCGGAACACTTTTTTTTTATTAATCTTCCCATCATTCATTATCAGGTTCCTCGTTCAGATCAAAAGGAAGCGTTTTCTTAATTGAATCCATGTGATTTGTATTTGTTTCATCTTCAAGAATTTTATTCGGCTCTTCTACTTCGATTTGTTTTTGCCCATCTTTGTCATTATTGAATTCTTCCTCTCGTTTATTAAAAAGATTTTCTTCTTCCTCGCAAACAATTGGTAATTTACCTTTATTAATAAAATCACCAGTCTGTGGACTAACAAATGAAGTTCCTTCATTATTATTAGATTGAACGTTTTTCTTATTTTGTCGGTATTTTCTCATGTATTCATTCAACTTCTCCCTGTTATTTTTGTTATACATTTTCCTGTATTCCTGTATCTTTTCCTTATTTCTTTGACGGTAAACCCTATAATTACTTTCTAACCTTTCTTTATTCCTTTTATAGTAATTTCGCTTGTTTTCACACATCCTTTCTCTATTTTCATGGTAATATTTTTTATAATATTCACTTTTCTTAGAAGACTTGCCCACATCATTATTCATATCTTTGTCATTTTTTGTTAAAGTTTCTTTAAATTTTTGAATTTGAGGATTGCCAGACGTTTCAGCCCCATCATTTAATGATTTATTAACATCATTTGACGTGTAATAATTTTCATCATGTCTAGCTAAAGCTTTTCGAGTAGGAACGGTTGTAACAAACGTCAATAATATCTCATTGAAGATAAAAACGATTAATAAACTAGCAAGTTTCATCCTAAACAACTTTTAAAATTTTTTTAAAAATTAAAAATTATTAAGCAACGTCTATGAAAAATAATAAAATTTAAAAAATGAATTTATATAAATAAACATATATGAAGGGTATGTATAAGTACGTCGTCTAATTATTTTGTATTCGATGTATAAAAGGGCAATAAGGCAAGAGTTTGGAAATATTAGACAAACAAATTAAGAAATCTCAAAGTGCAATCATTTTTAGAATTCTAAACATAAAAACAAGTAAAATTCATTGAAAGGAAAGTGCACAGACTAAAAAACTTTTTAAAAGTATAATTATTAGAAATTATTATTTAAATATTCTTCTAGTAACTGAGTTGCCGCAGACCCGATGTAATCGACATAAATTCTGGCAATAATTAAAAGGGCGGAAGAATTCGAACTCCCGAAATCTAGAATACCCGAGCTTTATCTTAGATTCCTTCCTAGTAAGTAAATTAAAAACAATTTGCGAAAAATAATTTATTTTAAATTAAATTGAAAACAAAAATATAAATTTTAAATTACATATAATTAATTTTTTGGGATATTAAAAAAGGGTGAGAAAAGGAAGGAAAATTCATTTTTCTTCCAATATTCTTGAAAAGTGAAGGAATGAAGAAAGTGGTGTTGAAAAAGCCAAGCCACTGACAAAAAAAAAGAAAGAAAATAGATATTTTTATTATATGTTTATGAAGATGATTATACAGGGTGACACAAAAAGGATGTCCCACTTTAAATTTTAAAATTTCACTATTTTCCATTCACTATTTTTTCTTTATTATATACTGTATTTGTAGCTTAAACATTTCTCTATTATGCCTAAGGATCGCGAAATTATCATTAAATTAAATTCGGAGGGAAAAAAACATCAGAAATTGCCCGTCTAATTGGTTGCACTAAAAGAACAGTGAATCGAATACTTAAAAAATTCAGGTAAATTTTTAACTGAAAATTCAGAAAAAAAGTTTATAGAGAGCAAGGCACACTTGAAGACTTAAAAAGCCCTGGTAGACCATGCACGTCAAACACTCCTAAGAACCGAAAAATCATAAGAGAGAGACTGAGGCGCAAATCAAGGGTTTCGTTACGAAAAGTCGCTCGGGAGACAGGGATAAATCGCGAAGCAGTTCGACGAATAGTTAAGAAAGAACTTGAACTCAAGGCATACAAAATCCAAAAGGGCCAGCATCTTACAGAATCAAACAAAAAAGTTAGGCTTCAAAGATGTCGAGCACTCCTCAAGCGGCACGCAAGTCAAGAAATACTCTTTTCGGACGAGAAAATTTTCACAATTGAGCAGACACATAATCATCAAAATGACAGAATTTGGGCTTCAAAACCTCCTCTTTCCAGTGGTATAATCACTCATTCACAACATCCAAAACAGGTCATGGTTTGGGCGGGAATTTGTCTCACCGGAAAGACACCCCTGATTTTTGTGGATCCTGGCTCCAAAATTAACAAAAATTATTACCTAAAGGAAATCCTCCAGAATGTAGTTAAACCTTGGTCCCGAGCACACTTTCGTGGGCGGGAATGGATTTTCCAGCAGGACTCCGCCCCGGCCCACAAGGCACGTGATGTGCAGGATTGGTGTAAGGTAAATTTTCCTGGGTTAATTAGTGCTCAGGAATGGCCTCCGTACAGTCCAGACTTAAATCCTTTGGATTTTTATGTCTGATCCATTTTGGAGGCAAGGGCCAGTGCTACTCCTCACAAAAGTTTGGAGTCTCTTAAGCAAGCCCTTCTCCGGGAATGGGAAAAAATGTCGGCCGAGGAGGTGCGTGCCATCTGCGAAAACTTCCCCAAGCGTTTGCGTGAATGCATCAAAGCTAAGGGTGGGCACTTCAAAACTCATTGATTGTATTTGTTCCTCCATTTATTCTCTATTATATTTATTTTGTATTTTGTTGTTATTTTGATTTTAAATAAAGTTACGAGTTTAAAACAAGTGGGACATCCTTTTTGTGTCACCCTGTATATTATTTTGTAATAATCTTTTTATTTTCTGTAACTTTAAAAGCTTTCAAATAATTGCAAATTATCATTATTTATTAAAAAATAAATATTCGATGTAATGATTGCTTAGTATTAATAAATTAATTTTAGAAAACGAATGAAGAGCAAATCTCATGATTTTTTCGTTATTGGGACTTGGACTAGACCACTTTTTTTATTAATCTTCCACATTTCCATCCTCAGGTTCCTCTTTCAGATCAAAAGGAAGAATTTTGTTATTTGAATCCATGTGATTTATATTTGATTAATCACTAATAATTTTATTTGGTTCCTCTATCTCGATTTGATTTTGCTCATTTTTGTCATCGAAAAGATTTCCTTCCTCTTCGCAAACAATTGATAATTGAACTAAATTAGTAAAATCAGCAGTATGTGGATTAACAATTGAAGTTCCCTCATTGTTATTAGATTGAACGTTTTTCTTTTTTTGTCGGTATTTTCTCATGTATTCATTCCGCTTTTCTCTATTTTTTTCTTTATTCCTTTTATGGTAATTTTGCCGATACCCTTTTATCTTTTCTTTGTTTAGTTTTTGGTAATTTTGATAAATAACTTTATTTTTCTGATAATATTCTTTAAAATATTCACTTCTGTTCCTCTTTTTGTCTTTCCCATTGTTTATGCCCTTTTTTGTATTTTCCAATTTTGGTTTTAACGTTTCTTTATATTTTTGATTTTGAGGATTGACCGACGATTCAGCCTGATCATTTAATATTTCAGTTGCTGTGTAATCCTTTTCGGAGTGTTTAGCTAAAGTTTTTCGAATCGGAACAGTTGTAACATTAATCCATAATATTGCATTGAGGATTAAAACGAATAAAAAACTACCAAGTTTCATCCTAAACAAATTTAAATAAAAATTAATGTAAAATATTGAAATTTAATTAAAAAGTTAAGGATTCATCTCCGATTATCAAAAGGAAATCATAAATGAAAATTTGTGAAGTATATAAAAACATCGTTGTTTAGTAGATGTATAAATAGACAATAAGTCTAAATTGAGAAATCCCAAAGTACAAAAATTACGAAAACTTTTGGGAAATAATTTTTACATTTCAAAATATATAAACAAATAAAATTCATTGAAAGAAAAGTGCAAATCGGATAAACAAATTACTTAATAATTAAGCAATAAGAAAAAACAATATTTGAATTGTGACAGGCTTCCCCCTCACTTTCCCTCACATTTTTTTCCGAATTTTGTAAAATAAATAAATTACAGTTGAAAGTTCTTCTGCCTTTCACACTTTGTAATGATTTAATAGCTATGGCATGTATGGTTGTTATTTATCTCCATTGTATTCCCAATACAATATGTACAATTTGGATTATGTTACAGTGTGTAACAAAATTATAACCCCACCTAAAATTTGTGAATTTCATAAGGTTTTTGTGAATAACACCCCCGGTTTTTTGAGAACTTATATCATTCTTTTTAGCATACTCTCTATCAAATTTGTAAGTATTTCTAATGTATTTCGACCCTATCCTAAAACAAAAACTTTTAAAATTCATTGAAAGAAAAGTGCATAGACGGAAAAACAAATTACTTAATAATTAAGCAATAAGAAAAAACAATATATTATGACAGGCTTCCCCTTACCTTCTTTTCCGAATTTTGTAAAAATTATGAATTTCAGTTGAACGTTCTTCTGCCTTTCACACTTCGTAATAATATAATAGCTATGGCATGTATGGTTGTTATTTATCTCCTTTGTATTCCCAATACAAGGTACAATTTGGATTATGTTACAATGTGTAACAAAATTATAACCCCACCTAAAATTTGTGAATTTCATAAGGTTTTTGTGAATAACACCCCCGGTTTTTTGAGAACTTATATCATTCTTTTTAGCATACTCTCTATCAAATTTGTAAGTATTTCTAATGTATTTTTATTCCATGCTTCAAATTGCGGCTTTAAGTTATTGGGTATTTGAATATTGCCTACAGTCTACATAAACATCTCAAACTAATATACCCCAAAGATTCTCGATGGAATCAACACAAGAACATTTAAAAAGGTAAAAATTGTCGCGCATAAGATTGTTGATAAGATTTCTTAATTTGTCGGTCTGATATGTTATTTCCCTTTTATACATCCGTTTCATCTATTACAAAACATAATTTAGGTAGATTCTTATGCCTTAAATATTTTCATTTATAAAATCGTTTTGAATAAAATTTTGTTATTTTCCTTAATTTTAAAATTTATTTAAAATGAAATTGGCTAGTTTTTTGATCGTTTTGATCATCAATGGAATAATATGGTCACCAGTTAAGACTACTTCAACTCAAAAAGGTTTAGCTGCTGAAAATAATTACTCGGCAACTAAAATTTTAAATGATGGGGCTGAATCGTCGGTCAATCCTCAAATTCAAAAATATAAAGAAACGTTAAAACCAAAAGTAAAAATTTCAAAAAAGGACAAGGATAGAGGGGGAGACAATGAATCAAACAAAAGTAAATATAATAAAGAATATTACCAAAAAAATAAAGAAAGGTTTCTTCAACATATGCGAAATTACAATAAAAAGAATAAGGAGAAGAAGAATCAATTTTCGAAAATTTACTATCAGAAAAATAAAGAAACAGTACAGAAAAGGAAGAGAATTTATTACCAAAATAATAAAGAAAAATTGAAAGAATACCAACAAAAATATCAACAAAAAAAGAAAATCGTTAAATTAGCTGATGATGAAGGAACTTCTTTTGTTAATCCACAGACTGGTGATTTTATTAATAAAGGTAAATTACCAATTGTTTGCGAGGAGAAAAGAAATCTTTTAAATCAAGGAGCGGAAGAATGCAATAATGGCGAAGATGGACAAAATCAAATCGAGGTTGAAGAGCCAAATAAAATTTTTGATGATGCCACAATAGATTTAAATAAGAAAATTCTTCCTTTTGATCTGAACGAAGAGGAAGGAAATCTTTTTAATCAGCCTGAGGACGAGCAGAATAATGGAGAAGTAAATCAAATCGAGGTAGAAGAGCCAAATAAAATTCCTGGAGATGATATAAATCAAATAAATCTAAATAAGAAAATTCTTCCTTTTGATTTGAACGAGATGCCTGAGGATGAAGTATTGGAAGATCACTAATAACTTTACTCCGTTTTTAATTTTTTTATTATTTAATATTTTAATTTTTAAAATTATGGTATTTTAAAATTAAATATGTTTTGGATTTAAATACAAAAAAGGTCTTATAATTTACTGACAAAGTGTAATATATTTCAATTTACTTTGTTACGTCAATTGCGGATACGCACGTGCGGATGCGATGATTGCGGACGAGAATTGCGGACGACGATTGCGGATGCGACAATTATGGACGACAAATGCGGACGACAATTCTTGATTTGACAATTGCTGATTAAAAAATTTTTTAAAATTTTTTAAATGATTGAAATGATACCTCTATAACGAGACTAGTAGAGGGAGGTTGAAAAACAAAACGACATGTAGTTTTATTAGAGATAATGCGGTATTCAAAACCTTCTGTTTAATTATTAATTAATTGCTTTTTTCGACTTTGCACTTCCTTTTCAATAAATTTTACTTGTTTTTAATTTTAGAAATGTAAAAATGTTTGTGAAATTGCACTTTGAGATTTCATAAATTTGTCTGTTTAATAGCTATACCCTCTTGCTTTATTGCCCTTTTATTTATTTACATTTAACTATAAAACATATTTTAGATATTTCCATAATATATCCCAAATTTTCATCTATATAATTTCAATTTTATTATTTTTATTATCTTATTTTCAAGATAAATTAAAATTATTTTTAGGATGAAGCTTGATAATTTCTTAATTGTTTCAATCATAATTGCGATATTATGGACACTTGTTAAAACTGTTCCATTCCGAAAATGTTTAGCTAAACACCCCGAAAAGGCAACTAAAATATTAAATGATGGGGCTGAATCGTCTGTCAATCCGCAAAATCAAAAATATAAAGGAATATTAAAATCTAAATTAAATAATACAAACAAGGACTCAGTTAGAAACGAAGACAAACTCTTTAAAAAATGTAAATATAATAAGGAATATTATCAGAAAAATAAAGAATATTTTCAAAATTACAAAAAACTAAACAAAGAAAAGATAAAAGCGGATAAGCACAATTACTATGAAAAGAATAAGGAAGCTAAACTTTATGCAAAAAGTGAAAGAAATAAACTTTACTACGAAAAAAATAGGGAAAGGATTTTAGAAAGCAAAAATATATATAATAAAAATAACAAAGAAAAGGTGAATGCATACCAACGAAAATACAGATTAAAAATGAAAAACGTTCAATCTGATAATAATGAAGGAACTTCGTCTGTTAATCCACAGGCTGGTGATTTTATTAATAAAGGTAAACTACCAATTGTTTGCGAGAAAAGTTTTGAGGAAGGAAATCTTTCGAATCAGGGGGATGAAGTATGTAATGCCGATGATGAGCAAAGTCGGATCGAGGCTGAAGAGCCTAATAAAATTCCTGAATATGACGCAGTAGATTTGAATAAGGAAATTCATCCTTTTGATCTTAACAAAAAACCTGTGGATGAAGAATGGGACGATTATTAAAAGGAAACGTGGCTAATTTTATGAATGAGAGAAACAAGGTCCAAGCTTTGAAGACAAAAAATCTTGAATTTGCTCTTCTTTTACTTTGTCTAAATAATTTATTTATACTATACTTTCATTTTTATTTCTTACTGATAAATTATAAATAATATATTTTCAATTTTCGGATAAATTTTCAATATTCTAGTCTGAGAAATAAAGTTTTGTAAGGTTATTTATCAAGGAATCCATCCTAATGACTTTACCGATCCCGGTATTCTCAAGCACTTTCCTTCAAGTAACCAATCCTTGATATCTCTTTAAATCACTGATATAACATAAACCCATCTTAATGCTCAAATCAACTTATATCTCTAGATTACCCCTTATATAAATAATTAATTTTGCGTGAAATTGCGTGTTTTTGACTTTGGTTGCCTTATTGAATTGTTAGGTTAACTAAAATAGACTTGTCTAGAACTTGATCAGTTTGGTCTTAATTGTACTACTAGATAAGTCCATTTTAAGACCCAGTTTTTGTTCAAAATCACCTCTAGGTCCGATCTCTACTTTCTATATTATTGCCATTCTCACAACAATTTAGTCAACTATTATTTTTTCTTATTGCTTAATTATTATGTAATTTGCTTATTTTCGTCTATGCACTTTTCTTTCAATGAATTTTACTTGTTTTTTTGTTTAGAAATTTAAAAATGATTGCACTTTGAGATTTCTTAATTTGTTTGTCTAATATTTCCGCCTTATACATTTCCTTCACATAATCTTATTCATATAAATTCAATTTTTAATTAAATTTTATTATTTTTTCACTTTGTTAATAATTTTCATTTCCTTTCTTCTGGATTTATCCAAAAAATTAAAATTTGTTAAAGATGAAAATATCTAGTTATTTAAACGTTTTAATATTCAATACGATTTTATTGAATCTAATTGAAACTATTCCAACTCATAAAGGCTTAGTTATACATGCTGCAAACGATAAAACGGCAAAGGATGTCACCAAGACATTAAATGATGGGGCTGAATCGTCGGTCAATCCTCAAAATCAAAAATATAAAGAAACGTTAAAATCAAAATTAAAAATTTCTAAAAATAACACTGATATTGGAAGAGACAATGTGTCTAAGAAAAGTAAATATGATAAAGAATATTACCAAAAAAAATAAAGAAAGGATTTGTGAAAACAGTCGAAATTACAGAAAACAAAACAAAGAAAAGAGAAATGAGACTCAAAGAAATTACTATAAAAGGAATAAGGAAAGTATAAATAAGCTAAAACGTCAATATATGAAAATTTACCGCCAAAAAAATAAAGAAAGTATAATGCAAAAACAGAAAACGTATGAACAAAATAACAGAGAAAAGCGGAATGAATACAAGCGAAAATACCGACAAAAAAAGAAAAACATTCAATCTGATAAAAATGAAGGAATTTCATTTGTTAATCCACATACTGACAGTTTTATTAATAAAGGTAAATTACCAATAGTTTGCGAGGAAGAAGGAAATATTTTTAATCAAGAAGAGGAACAATGCAATAGTGGCGAGGATAATCAAAATCAAATTGAGGTAGAAGAGCCAAATAAAATTTTGGAAAATGAATCAAATCACATGGAAACAAATCACATGATTTCAATTAAGAAAATACTTCCTTTTGATCTGAACGAGAAACCTGATGATGAAGAATGGGAAGATAAAGGTAAATTACCAATTTATTGTTTGGTAGAAGAAAATCTATTTAATTAAGGAAAGGAAGATCAAATCGAAGTAGAAGAGACAAATGATATTCTTGATAATGACACAATAGATTTAAATAAGAAAATACTTCCTTTTGATCTGAACGAAAAACCTGATGATAATGCTTGGGAATATTAATAAAAAAAAGTTCTAATCCAAGTCCCGATAATAAAAAATCATAGATTCACTATTCTTTTGTTTCCTAAAAATAATTTATTTATACTAAACTTTTATTCCACTGAATATTTATTTTTTAAGATATAATGATAAATTTACAAAAACTTGTTTTTATGTTTTTTACTTGTTTTTATGTTTAGAAATTTAAAAATGATTGCACTTTGAGATTTCTTAATTTGTTTGTCTAATATTTCCAAACTCTAGCCTTATTGACCTTTTATATCAAATACAAAATAATTAGACGATGTCCTTATACATATCCTTCCCATATTCTTATTTATATAAATTCATTTTTTAAATTTTATTATTTTTCTTAGACGGTGATTAATAATTTCTTTTACTTTCTTTTGAATTTATTCAAAAAAGTACACAATATTCAATCCGAAACTAGTTACATATTATCTTTTGAACCAAATTGTACCTATTTTTCTTTAGTTAAATAAATTTTAAAATTTGTTCAAGATGAAACTTGCTAGTTTCTTAATTGTTTTAATCTTCAATGCAATATTATGGGTATTAGTTAAGACTTTCTATTCGAAAAAGTTTAGCTAAACACGCTGAAAACGATAAAACGGCAACTAAAATAATAAATGATGGGGCTGAATCGTCGGTCAATCCTTCCATTCAAAAATATAAAGAAACATTAAGGCTAGAATTAAAAAATACAAAAGATGGCAAAGATAATGTCAAAGACAACGTGGTTAAAATAAGTAAATATAATAAAGAATATTACCAAAAAATAAAGAAAGGATTTGTGAAAACAGTCGAAATTTCAGAAAAAATAAAGAAAAGATAAATGAGATTAAACGAAATTACTATAAAAGGAATAAAGAACGTATAAATAAGCAAAAACTTCAATATATGAAAATTTACCGCCAAAAAAATAAAGAAAGAATACTGCAAAAATAGAAAACTTATGAACAAAGAAAACTTATGAACGAAAACTTATAACACTCTTCTTTTATTTTTCTAACAACAAGTTGTTTATACTAAACTTTTATTCCAATGAATATTATTTTTTAATATATAATGATAAATTTCCAAAAATTTTGAAAGCTTTTAAAAGATTCATAAAATCAAAAAACTGTTTACTAATATAAAATATCATCATCTTCATAAGATAAGAAAAATACAGATAAAGGAAGCATTTGATCAGATAATATTTAATAAATTCGGGATTTTTATTGAAATATGTTTCGATTCCTCGGCTTCTACTTTAAAATTTGTTGGAGATTTTCTAGTTCATTTTAGTAGAAATAATTCATAATTCATTCAATATTACCCTAAAATTTATCAACGACTCCGTTCCCAATATAATATTTAAGCATTTCCCTCAACGATAACCTTGAAAATAATTTATAATTCTAATTTTAAAAAGTTTTTTCCGTCTGCGCACTTTCTTTTCAATGAATTTTACTTGTTTTTATGTTTAGAAATTTAAAAATGATTGCACTTTGAGATTTCTCAATTTGTTTGTCTAATATTTCCGCACTCGCCTTATTGACCTTTTATATGTACATCAAATACAAAATAATTAGACAATGTCCTTTTACATATATATCATTCACATAAGTTTATTTTATAAAATCAAATTTAATAATTTTTTTGTGTTTTTGACTCTTTATTAATAATTTATTTCTCCTTTCTTTTGAATTTATCCAAAAAGTTACACATTGGTCAATCCGAATCTAGTTATTACCTTTTGAACCCGAATTGTACCTATTTTTCTTTAGTTAAGAAAATTTTAAAATTTGTTCAAGATGAAACTTGCTAGTTTTTTAAACGTTTTAATCTTCATTGCGATATTATGGGCATTTGTTAAGACTGTTTCTATTCGAAAATGTTTAGCTAAACATGCTGAAAACGATAAAACGGCAACTAAAATAATAAATGTTGTGGCTGAATCTTCGGTCAATCAATCGTCAATCAATCAATCGTCAGTCAATCCTCCCATTCAAAAGTATAAAGAAACGTTAAAACCAAAATTAAAAAATACAAAAAAGGACAGAAACAATGTGAAAGGCAAAAAGGTTAACAGAAGTGAATATAATAAAGAATATTATCAAAAAAATAAGATATATCATCGAAATTACCAAAAACAAAATAAAGAAAAGATAAATGAGAATAAACGAAATTACTATAAAAGGAATAAAGAAAGGATCCAGCAATACAAGAAAATGTATAACCAGAATAATAGAGAAAAGTGGAATGAATACCAGCGAAAATACCGACAAGAAAAGAAAACCGTTCAATCTGATAATAATGAAGGAACTTCATTTGTTAATCCACAGATCGGTGATTTTAATGTTAAAGGTAAATTACCAATTGTGAGCGACGAAAATTTCGAGGAAGGAAATCCTATTAATCAAGAAGAGGAAGAACGCAATAAGGGCGAGGATGAGCAACATCAAATCGAGGTTGAGGAGCCGAATAAAATTCTTGATGATGAATCAAATACAAATCACATGGATTCAAATAAGAAAATTCTTCCTTTTGATCTGAACGAGGAACCTGATGAATAAAGATGGGAAATATTAATTAAAAGAGTTCCAGTCCAAATCCCGATACTAAAAAATCATAAGATTCTTTTTTCTTTCTTTTTCGTAAAAATAAAATGTAACTTGTATCACATTATATAGACTTTCATATAGGCCTAAAAAAGCTTTAAATCGGGTAAAATATTTTTTAAAGTCTGTGGCCTTTTTTCCGTTTATTTTCGAGATCTAATTTCACAATGAAGAAAACACCATAATTCTGCTGGTGGCCAAAATTAAAAAATTGACGGCTAGAGCTTCGAAAAACATTGGTGACCAAAATTCCAGTGAACAAAATTCGGGTACTCCATTTAAAGGCAGCATTTTCTTAATTCACAAGCAAAAATGAAAAAAATTTAAAGCTGACAAAAAAAGTTAATTTCAAAATTGTATATAAGGTTTATACTTCGCTACTTGAGTAGTTTAACAATGATGGACATTTTGAGATGGGATTTAAAATAACTTTTTTTATGATTAGAAATTTAAAAATGATTGCACTTTGAGATTTCTTAATTTGTTTGTCTAATATTTCCACACACGCCTTAATGACCTTTTATACATAAATACAAAATAATTAGACATGTCCTTATACATATCATTCACATAAGTTTATTTATATAAATTCAAATTTAATAAATTTTATTGTGTCTTTGACTCTTTATTAATAATTTATTCCCCCTTTCTTTTGAATTTATCCAAAAAATTACACATTGGTCAATCAGAATCTAGTTTTTATTTTTAAACCCAAATTGTACCTATTTTTCTTTATTGAAATTTTTAAATTTGTTTAAGATGAAACTTGCTAGTTTTTTAAAAGTTTTAATTTTCATTGCGATATTATGGGCATTTGTTAAGACTGTTTCTATTCGAAAAAGTTTAGCTAAACATGCTGAAAACGATAAAACGGCAACTAAAATAATAAATGATGTTGCTAAATCGTCGGTCAATCCTCAAAATAAAAAATATAAAGAAACGTCAAAAACAAAATTAAAAAATACAAAAAAGGACAAAGATAATGTTGATGACAAAGTGGTTAAAACAAGCAAATATAATAAAGAATATTACCAAAAAATAAAGAAAGGTTGATTGAAAAAAGTCGAAATTACAAAAAACAAAACAAAGAAAAGATAAATGAGATTCAACGAAATTACTATAAAAGGAATACAGAAAGGATACAGAAAAACAAGAAAATGTATTACCAAAATAATAGAGAAAAGTGGAATTTTCATTGAGTTTAAAGAAAGTTATTAAAAAATAAAGTCGGCGCTAAATTTGCCGCACCCTGTACAAAATAATTAGACGATGTCCTTATACATATCATAAACATATGCTTATTTATATAAATTCATTTTTTAATAAATTTTGTTAGGGTCACTTCGGAGGGGGGACATGGACTAAAAAATTTAATGAATATAAATACAAGTTGGTAGCAAAACCAATATTCAATCACAAATAAAATCCAATATCTTAATCATCTTCCGCTTCATCTTCCTCAGGTTTCTTGTTCAAATCAAAGAGATAATTTCTCTTATTTGAATCTATTTTATTTATGTCATCTCCAAACATTATATTTGGTTCTTCAACCTCGATTTGATTTTCTTCTCCATTATTGTCTTTCTGCTCTTCTTTATTTAAAAGATTCCATTCCTCCTCGCAAACAATTGATAATTTAACTAAATTAGAAAAATCACTAGTCTGTGGATTATCAAATGATGTTCCTTCATTATTATTAGATTGAAGGGTTTTCTTGTTTTGTCGGTATTTTCGCTGGTATTCATTCAACTTTTCTTTATTTTTTTGGTAGTAAATTTTCATAAGTTGACTCTTTTTTTCTTTATTCTTTATATTGTAGTTTCGCTTTTGCTCAATTATTTTACCTTTATTTTGTTCTCGGTATTTTCGCTTAATTTCTAACAGCCTTTCTTTATTTTTTTGATAATATTCTTTATCATATTCACTTTTCTTAAACACTTTGTCTTCTCCTTTGGCTGTAGTCTTTTTAGTAATTTTTAATTAAGGTTTTAACGTTTCTTTATGTTTTTGAATTTGAGGATTGACCGACGATTCAGTCCCATCATATAATGTTTTATTAACATCATTTTCTGTGTAATCCTTTTCAGATTGTTTAGCTAAACTTTTTCGAATGTGAACAGTTTTAACAAATATAGCATTGAAGATAAAAACGATTAATAAACTAGCAAGTTTCATCCTAAAAAATTTAATAAATTTAGTTAAAAATTAACAAAAAATAATAAAATTTAATTTAAAAATGAATTTATAAAATGATAAATTCTGAGGAATATAAGGGCATTATATAAATTATATTTTGTAATAGTAGATGTATTTATGAAATCGTCAATGAATAAAAGTGCAAGAAAGCAGACAGTCAAGTTACAAAAGGGGTATTTCACAACCTTATACTATTTAATTTAAAAAAACAAGTAAAATTCATAGAAAGGAAAGTGCATAATATAAAAGAAAATTACATAATAATTACTGGTAGCAGTTTAATCACAAAAACCGAGACTTCAGCTCTGCAACAGATCATCGTATACGAATGATTCACTTATATTTAAATTTATGTAATTATTGCTTTATGTAATTATTGCTTTTAAATTCAATTTTCGAGTCCTATGGGGATTTTGAAAACTAAAAAATCTTGATGAATTCTAATAAAAGTTGCTAGCAAATCAATATATAATGCAATATAAAACCCAATATCTTAATAATCATCCACTTCTATGTCCATCGTTTGTCGTTCAAATCAAGATATTTTCTCTCATCTGAATCTATTTTATTCATGCCATCACCAAGAATTTTTTTGGCTCTTTTGCCTCGATCTGATTTTGTTTTTATTTTGATTTGATCGTTCAGATTGAGCGTTTTTCTTTTTTCTAGATATTTTCGCTTGTAATAAAATGAGAAATTATTCTGAAGGGAAAAAAGCAAAATTTAAAAATGGAAAAGTTAAAATTTAAATTAATATTATTTTAAATATTCATATAGATGAATCCAAAATCTAGAATTGCGATTGGTTGAATTTCTTTCATGATTCATGTGCTGAGCATTTCATAAGGAATCCAATAATGTTTGGCGTTCCTTGTTTTCTGAATTTATTTTCAATAAAATTTAAAAAATCATAGGAAATATGCAAAACTATGAGACTCTGTTCGTAAGTTGCAAGTACAATCGTGGTCGTGTACCTGCAAAAATGAAGTCTGCTTATTTTGAGGTTGCAAAATATCAAATAAAATAAGTGATAATATGTGAAATTATTCTGAAGGGAAAATAGCGAAAATTAAGTATGGAAAAGTTAAAATTCAAATTAATATTATTTTAAATATTTATATAGATGGATCCAAAATCTATAATAAACAACAAAAATTTTTTGACACAGAAATTCACTTTTGATATTATTCAAGAATATATGTAGAATAATATTCTTGTATAAGATTCCTTTGATTCTTATGTACAGTCGTGGAAAAAAGTATGGAAGCGCTAGAAAATTTTCTCTTAATTTTTAATTTTTCATTCAAAAAATACGTTCTATATACCAATCGAAAGCTCTATTCGTATCTCAGTTGACATGTTTCTGCATTTTTCATGAAAATGAAAATTGGCCGAGATAATCCGGATCTACCGGATATACCAAATCCCACTTTTTCGGAAAAATTTTTCGGAACAAATTTAACAAACCCAAATGATAAAGTATATTTTTCTGAGTATTTTCCACAAAACCGCTTAGAAATATCTTTTTTCGGAGCAGAGATATGATTTTTTGAAAATCGCATTTTTCGTCAATTTTTGCAAAATTTTCAATTTTTAAGGGAAAAATGCGATTTTCAAAAAATCATATCTCTGCTCCGAAAAAAGATATTTCTAAGCGGTTTTGTGGAAAATACTCAGAAAAATATACTTTATCATTTGGGTTTGTTAAATTTGTTCCGAAAAATTTTTCCGAAAAAGTGGGATTTGGTATATCCGGTAGATCCGGATTATCTCGGCCAATTTTCATTTTCATGAAAAATGCAGAAACATGTCAACTGAGATACGAATAGAGCTTTCGATTGGTATATAGAACGTATTTTTTGAATGAAAAATTAAAAATTAAGAGAAAATTTTCTAGCGCTTCCATACTTTTTTCCACGACTGTATGTGTAAAGAAATTAAAATAAATATGGAGAAAATAGAGGACTGCCAAGCATGGCGTTAGCTTATGAATAATATCATATTTTCGAAGTATTCATATCATGGAAACTTAAATATAGAATGTAATGGGTTGCTTAAACTGAAAAACCCGTTATTTTTAATAATTTCCCAGGCATTCTGCTTAGGTTTCTCGTTCAGATCAAAAGGATGCATTTTCTTAATTGAATCTGCTATATGATTTGTGTCATCTTCATCGATCTTAACCGGCTCTTCTACTTCGTCTTGATTTTTCTTATTCTCGGCATTATTGGATTCTCCCTCACCTTCATTTAGTAGATTTCCTTCCTCAAAATTCTCCTCGCAAACAATTGGTAATTTATCTTTATTAGTATCATCACCATTCTGTGGATTAACAGACGAAGTTCTTTCATTATTATTAGATTGAGCGTTTTTCTTTTTCTGTCGGCATATTCGTCTGTGTTCATTTATCTTTTCTCTGTTATTTTTTTCATACATTTTCTGGTATTCATTTATCTTTTCCTTATTTTTTTGGTAATAAATTTTTCTTTGGTTTTTTATCTTTTCCTTATTTTTTTGGTAGTAAATACTATTATTTTCAAGCAACTTTTGCTTATTTTTCCGGTAATGTTCTTTATTATATTCACTTTGCTTTAGTTTATCTCTTCCATTATTTCTATCCGTGTCAGTTTTTGTAATTTTTATTTTTGGTTTTAACGTCTCTTTATGTTTTTGAATTTGAGGATTGACCGACGATTCAGCCCCATTATTTAATGTTTGAGAAGCCGAGTAATCCATTTCAACACGTCTAGCTAAACCTTTTTGGGTTGGTACAGTTTTAACAAATGTCCATATTACCCAATTGAAGATTAAAACGATTAAAAAACTTTCAAATTTCATCCTCAATAAATTTTAAAATTTACTTCAAAATTAATGAAAAAAGATTTAATTTATAAATGAATTTATAAAATGGAAAATTTAGAGGAAAATAAGGGCAATATGTAAATTAATTTTTGTACTTGATCTATTTATGAAATTGTCAATGTATAAAAGTACAATAAAGCAGACAGGCAATTTACAAAAGGGTAATTTACAACCTTATACTATTTATTTAAAAAAACAAGTAAAATTCATTGAAAGGAAATTGCATAATCATAAAAGCAAATTACATAATAATTAGTCAAAAACTCAAAATCCTCAGGTTTCTTAAAGGATTTGACTCTTTTGATTTTCAGTCAGACCAGGTTTTAGCCAGACCTGGTCACGGATACGGATAATATCCGGATACCCGTAGATATCCGCGGATACGGACGGATATGGATAGTGTTTTATTGAAAACTGGACGGATACGGATGGATACGGATATGATGCTCCAAATCCGCGGACGGATACAAAGTTGGACGGATACAAACGGATACCGATATTGACCCTACGGATATATCCGGATACGGATAGCAAAATCCGTATCCATGACCAGGTCTGGTTTTAGCATAGATTTTCTCTGAAACTTTTCAGGTTAACTTATCCAAATTAAAAACATAAGTCTATTAAAACATGTTTATCTAAAGCCAAAGCAAATTAAGAATAATTTTACAAAGTTAAATTCTGAAGATTTGTAAGGTATTGAGTGAAATGTAAGAGGTGTATATATAGTTATAGATAAAGGGTTGTAATATGTGTAAATGTTCTAGATAAGGAACCCTCATAAAATAAATTAATTTTATGTAATTTAAAATTTATATTTTTGGTTTCTATTTAATTTAAAATAAATTATTTTTCGTAAATTGTTTTTAATTTGCTAAGAGTAAGGAATTTAAGAGTAAGCCCGTATAACTAAATTTCTGGTTTCGAATTCTCCCGCCCTTTTAATCTTTGGCGGCACCTTGCCAAAATTTACGTCGCATACATACGTCGGGTTTGCGACAACTCTGTCCCCAAAGAATATTTTAGTCCATCAACATAACCTTGAAGATAATTTATAATTATACTTATAAAAATGTTTTTTTCGTCTGCGCACTTTCCTTTCAATGAATTTTACTTGTTTTTATGTTGCGAAATTTAAAAATGATTGCAATTTGAGATTTCTTAATTTGTTTGTCTAATATTTCCGCACTCGCCTTATTGACCTTTTATACATCAAATACAAAATAATTAGACAATGTCCTTATAGTACATATCCTTCCCATATGCTTATTTATATAAATTCAAGTCTGAATTAAATTTTATTACTTCTTACACTTCTTTATTAATTTCTTCTCCTTTTTTGAATTTATCCAAAAAGTTTTTAACCCAAATTGTACTTATTTTTCTTTAATTAAAAAAATTTTTAAATTAGTTTATGATGAAACTTGCTAGTCTCTTAACCGTCTTATTCTTCAATTGGATATTATTGATAACTGTTACAACTGTTCCAACAGAAAAAGGTACAAACAAAGGAGAAGACAAAGAGTTTAAAAGAAGTAAATATAATAAAGAATATTACCAGAAAAATAAAGAAAGGAAGGTTGAGTATCGGCGAAATTATTACAAAGCGAATAAGCAAAAGTTAAAAAATAATATGAAAATTTACTACCATGAAAATAAAGAAACGCGACTGGAAAAAATGAGAATTTATCAACAAAATAACAGAGAAAAACTGAATGAATACAAGAGAAAATACGGACAAGAAAAGAAAAACGTTCAATCTGATAATAATGAAGGAACTTCTAATGTTAATCCACAGACTGGTGATTTTACTAATAAAGGTAAATTACCAATTGTTTGCGAGGAAAAAAATCTATTAAATCAAGGAGAGGGAGAATCCAATAAAGCTGAAAATAAGAAAAATCAAATGGAATTAGAAGAGGCAAATAAAATTTATGATGATGGCACAGATCAAGTAGATTCAAATAAGAAAGTTCATCCTTTTGATCTGAACGAGAAACCTGATGATAGTGCCTGGGAGACTATTAAGAATAATGGGTTTTTCAGTTTATCCAATCCATTACATTCTATATTTAAAAGGCCATGATGTAAATTCTTCCAAAATATGATATTGTCGTGAGTAAGTAATTATTCATAATCAATTGCCAAGATTGGCCGTCGTGTTTCTTTCCTTAGCTACTTTTTCGATACATTTATTTTTATTCTATATTCTTAAATATATTCTAAAATAAATTTTCGTGCGAATAAATAATTTTTAGTATAATGTTAGATCCGCTAGCTGAATATGTAAAATAATATTCATTAAAGTTTTAAGTTTTCTATATTTAAATTTTGCTTATTCCTCTTCAGAATAAATGATTGATAATGACTGATTCTAAATGACTGACTCCATTTTCCTGTGGCCTCCATTTCCTAGTAGTAAAATATCTTCTAAATCCAGAATTTTTACTTAAAAATTCGAGAGTTCCGAGTGTTTGACTAATTATTAAGTAATTTGCTTTTATGATTATGCACTTTCCTTCTGATTACTCTTTTTTCGTAATTAAAAAGAAAAATACCCTTTCGTAAAAAACCCTTTCGAAATTACCTTTCGTAATTTGCCTGCTTGCTTTATTGCAATTTTATACATTGACGATATCATAAATACATCACTTACAAAAAATAAAACACATAATGCCCTTATTTTGCTCACAATATTTCATTTTATAAATTCATTTTTAAATTAAATTTTATTTTTTTCCTTTAATTTTAGGTAATTTTAAAATTTTTTAAGGATGAAATTTGAAAGTTTTTTAATCGTTTTAATCTTTAATTGGGTATTATGGACATTTATTAAAACTGTTCCAACTCAAAAAGGTTTAGCTAGACGTGTTGAAATGGATTATACTGCTACTCAAACATTAAATAATGGGGCTGAATCGTCGGTCAATCCTCAAATTCTAAAACATAAAGATTCGTTAAAACCAAAAATAAAAATTACTAAAAAGGGAAAAAATAGAGATAATGGAGAAGGCAAATTATTTAACAAAAATGAATATAATAAAGAATATTACCGGAAAAATAAGCAAAAGTTGCTTGAAAATAAACGAAACTATTATGAAACGAATAAAGTAAAATTTAGTATTTACTACGAAAAAAATAAAGAAAAGATAAAAAACCAAAGAAAAATTTATTACCAAAATAATAAAAAAAAGGAGAATGAATACAAACGAAAATGGCGACAAAATAAGAAAAACGTTCAATCTGAAGGAACTTCATTTGTTAATCCACAGACTGGTGATTTTACTAATAAAGGTAAATTGCCAATTGTTTGCGAGGAGGAAGGAAATCTTTTTAATCAAGTTGAGGAAGAATACAATAATGGAGAAGAAAATCAAATCGAGTTAGAAGAGCCAAATAAAATTCCTGGAGATGATATAAATCAAATAGATTTAAATAAGAAAATTTATTCTTTTGATCTGAACGAGATGCCTGAGGAAGATGTGGATGAATATTGAAATATTCGATTTTTAAGCTTTGAAATCCGCATAGAACAAGGACATATCCCAAAAGTGATTTTTTTTGTTGAGCATTTTGACTTTTATCTGTTTCTTTGTTATTCTCTTTTAAACAAAATTTTTACATGTATTCAATTGTATTTTAAAGTAATTTTATTAAATTAAAAGCCTTTTGACAAATTATTCTAATGTGGGTAATAATAATGTGTACCCAGACAGACAGAATATTGTGGTGATCATAGCCTGCCTTCTAAATCACTCAGTCCCCGATCAACAAAAGGAAATATTGTAGAAATATTGATTTTTTTGGTAATAGTGTCGTTTCCAGTCCCCCTTCTTTCCTCCCAAGTTTTTCCTATAAATTTGAACAAAATGGGAAGACTTTTCCTTCTTCAATCACAATTGCCTTACTATATTTTGTTCACAAACAATCAAAAATGATTATTTTTTTCCAGTTCTTTAGAAAGAAAGAAAGGCATTTGTAATGTAAGAAAAGAAGTCTGTCCATGTTGTACAAATTATAAAAGAAAACTTGGTGAGGAAAAAAGGGGGACTGGAAACGACACTATTACCTTTTTCTTTTCCATCAAAAAATTTAATGACAAATTACGAGATGTTTTTTGAAACAATATTTTTTCGTGATTTTATTTTTTATTTCGTAATTTGTTATTTTTTCCTATATTTTCGTAACCGTAATTCGTAATTACGACGCAATTCTGTTTGCTAGGCTGCTTTATTGCCCTTTTATACATTAACGATATCATAAATACATCAAATTCAAAAAATAATCTACATAATGTCCTTATTTTCCTCACAATATTTCATTTTATATTTTTAATTTTAACTCATATTTATTTTTTCCTTTAATTTTAAGTAAATTTTAAAATTTATTGAAGATGAAACTAGAAAGTTTTTTAATCGTTTTAATCTTCAATTGGATATTATGGGCATTTGTTAAAACTGTTCCAACTCAAAAAGGTTTAGCTAGACGTGCTGAAAAGGATTGCACGGCAAATGATGTTAATAAAACATTAAATGATGCGGCTGAATCGTCGGTCAATCCTCAAACTCAAAAATATAAAGAAACGTTAAAACCAAAGTTGAAAATTACAAAAACGGATACGGATAGAAATAATGGAAGAGATATACTAAAGCAAAGAGAATATAATAAAGAATATTACCAAAAAAAATAAGGAAAAGATAAAGAACCAAAGAAAAATTTATTGCCAAAATAATAAAGAAAAGATAAAGAATCAAAGAAAAATTCATTACCAAAATAATAAAGAAAAGGAGAATGAATACATGAGAAAATACCGACAAAAAAAGAAAAATATTCAATCTGATAATAATGAAGGAACTTCATTTGTTAATCCACAAACTGTTGATTTTACTAATAAAGGTAAATTGCCAATTGTTTGCGAAGAGGAAGGAAATCTTTTTAAACAACGTGAGGAGGAGGACAATAATGGAGAAGAAAATCAAATCGAGGTAGAAGGGCCAATTAAAATTCCTGGAGATGATATAAATCAAATAGATTTAAATACGAAAAGTTATCTCTTTGATCTGAACGAGATGCCTATGGATGAAGAGTTGGAAGATTATTAAAATATTCGATTTTTAAGTTTTTAAAATCCCCATAGGGCAAGGACATATCACAAAATTTTTTTTGTGAGCATTTTTACTTTTATCTGTTTCTTTGTTATTCTCTTTTAAACAAAATTTTTCATGCATTTAATTGTTTTTAACGTAATTTTAGTAAATTAAAGCCTTTTGACAATTTATTTTAATGCGAGAATAAGCGCACACAGGCTTATGCCAATATTTCGCTTGAAAAATTAAGAATTGATGAAAACAACAAAAGGAAATTTATAAGTAAAAATAATATACTTAATAATAAGTTCCCGTACTTTTCAAGGCAAAAGTTCCCGTACTTTTGTTAAGCATAAAATTTATTTCGAATATTTTCTTAAATTTTATAAAATCTATGAAAAAGTGTTCATTAATATCTAAGGAAAAGAAAAATTATGACAAATTTCAAAGATGTCTTCCCTCGCCAAGATATACGCGTCTAAACGCTTACTGAAATTGCCCTGAAAATATTTAGAATAATAGTAGATAGTTTAACTTTAAAAATTCAAGGGTTTAAGTATTCGAGGGGGTTTGAGTGTTTGATTAATTATTATGTAATTTGTTTTTATGATTATGCACTTTCCTTTCAATGAATTTTACTTGTTTTTTCAGACTTAAAAAGCAAAATGGTTGTGAAATAAATTTGCCTGCCTGCTTTTTTGCACTTTTATAAATCGACTATATCAGTAAATATATCTATTACAAAATACAATTTAAATAATGCCCTTATTTTCCTCTCAATTTTCATTTATAAATTCATTTTTAATTTAAATTTTATTATTTTCCGCTGATTTTTAAATAAATTTTTTTGATTTTTAAATAAATTTTAAAATTTATTGAGGATGAAACTCGAAAGTTTTTTAATCGTTTTAATCTTCAATTGTGTACTGTGGACATTTGTCAAAACTGTTCCGATTCGAAAAAGTCTAGCTAGACAAGTTGAAAAGGATTACACGTCAAATGATGTTAATAAAATATTAAATGATGGGGCTGAATCGTCGCTCAATCCTCAAATTCAAAAATATAAAGAAACGTTAAAACCTAAATTAAAAATTACTAAAAAGGATGCAGAAAAAGGAGAGAAAGTGTTTAAAAAAAGTGAATATAATAAAGAATATTTTCAAAAAAATAAAGAAAGGTTGACTGAATATAGTCGAATTTACAGAAAACAGAATAAAGAAAAGTTAAAAAAGCATCAGCAAAACTACATTAAAAAGAATAAAGAAAAAAAGAATCAAGCTATGTGTATTTACTACCAAAAAAATAAAGAAAAGATAAAGAATCAAAGAAAAATTTATTACCAAAATAATAAAGAAAAGTGCAAGGAATATCAGCGGGTAATCTTGAAGAATTGGGGTGACACATGAAAAATACCTTAAAAATTATTTTTTACTGAAAATAATTTATGTGGGTAATCGACCAAGTTAGTCACGAATCTGACTTCAGATTTTGTCAAATATGGCATTTTATCTATGATTTTTTATCATATACTTGATTTATATAACAAATCAATTGTTGACTGGATACTAAATTGAAATCTGGTTTAAAATATTATCAAATACTTCATTTGTTTTCTTTCCAAACAGTTGCCTCCATTGAAACTCATCCTAGTAGGATGGTAGAAGTTCAGCAGTTGCTCTAAGATAGACTCGTGCCGAACTGAAACTTGTCTTTTATGCTTTGCCCTTCTAATTCTTCGTTCAAATCTCCAAACTTGACCATCACCACGTCTTGCCTTCTTTTGAGTTACATTTGATGAGCACAGACCTGGCAAATTGAGGGAGATCTAAGAATGCCTCTTTCACGACGAAATGTAAGTGGGTCAGCAGTATCAAGAATACAATTTGTAATTTCATAATAGTTTTATTAATAAAAGTAATAAAAGCTAAATTTTTAAAAAATAAAGTATTTTATAGTAAGTAGTATATGCTAAAAAATAATAGATAAAATGTCATATTTTACAAAATCTGATATTAGATACGTGATCGCATGGTTGATTATCTACATAAAATTATTTTCTGAAAAAAAATAAAACTTTTAAGGTGTTTTTCAGTTGTCCCCCCGATTCTTAACCTTTACCTTTCAGCGAAACTACCGACCAAAAAAGAAAAATGTTCAATCAAGTAATAATGAAGGAACTTCATCTGTTAATCCACAGACTGATGATTTTACTAATTTAGTCAAATTATCAAGTGTTTGTGAGGAGGAATGGAATCTTTTAAATCAACGTGAGGAGGAAGAATGCAATAATGCCAATGAAAATCAAATCGAGGTAGAGACCACAAATAAAATTCTTTAAGAAAACATAAATAAAATAGATTCAAATAAGAAAAATTTCCTCTTCGATTTGAACAAGAAACCTGAGGACGAAGAAGATGAAGATTATTAAGATATTGGATTTGATACTAACTCGGATTTAAATTCATCAAGATTTTTTAGTTTTCAAAATCCCTATAGGGGCCTAAAGGCATAAATACTGACATTCAGATAAAATAATAAATTTAAATATAAGCGAATCATTTGTATTTGATTATCTGGAAAGAGCTGCAAAAAAATTTTGTGTCCTTTCATTCTTTGTGATAAACCTCCTCCAGCTGAAAATTTTAATATCTCTCAAAATCTAACAAAATTATCACAATACTAGTGATTTTTAAAAATCAGACTGATGTGCTGAGATAACTTTACACGATTTAAGCTGATTTATTATTCCGTTATTTCTGATATCCTAGCTTTTTTCGGTAAAGTAACGTCTCTACAACATTTAGTGGATATCTAAAACGTTCCCGTATACATGTCCCCGGAACTTCTTTTAGGAATTGAATTTTCGAACAGGATTTCAAGTCACCACTAAATCAGATTTATTAACTTTTATTTAAAACAAATTAAGTATAAAAATATTTTATACAATTTTTTAGTTATTTTATTCACTAAAAAATTTCATAATAACAAGCAAGACTTCTTTTCCTGATAAGGATTGTTTTCGATATGTCCCGTCACAAAACAGTCGTTATCCTTCCGGCTCTCACAAAATTCTACTAAATTCTTGGCAACCTCGGATCTGAAAATAGTAAAAAATCAAATTATTAACATAGTTTTATAGAAATATCGGTATCGAATCCACAAAGACGGTTTATTCAGTTACTTATGGAAGAGGAATTTTATGAATTTATGTATATACAGGTTACAGGAGCTCTACCACTCTACCACTGATATAGCTCTACCACTGGTAGAGCTCTGCATATACCACTGTACAGGAGCTCTACCACTGAGCTCTACCACTGATACTAATGTCCTAAGCGTCTTAAATGAGGTGAATCATCCATATAATGTATACCTAAAGCCCAGATGTGCATTTATGTCATTCAAGATTGAAACTCGGAATGGGTCTTCCTGAAATACAGGCTCACAGCAGACTAGCGCAGGCAAAAGAGAGGACATAGCGGAATTTAAATTATGGTTAAGTGGCTAAGAGCGGTGACTACAAAATCGTTTAAAATAGGTAGCGGGTTCGAACCTTTTCATGGTTAATTAATATTTTCTAATTAAATTTATAAAATAGAACATCAAAAAATCATTTTAAATAATATTTTAAGTGTGCAAAATTTTTTTAAACTTTTAAAAATAAAAACGGGTAAAATTTTAAAAAATCGGCTGTTATTTTTTAATGTAATTTTTCCAAATTTGGATTGATTTGGACAAATGAGGTGTCATTCGAAAGAGCTTTAAAAACTGAGTCGAACTAGGTGTGGAAGAAGTTGATCCGATTTCCCGGGACCGAGTTACAGACTCCTGAATGTTGTAAACCACATGGTGACCAAGCTGACTTTGGGGTCAAAAATTCGAATGTACAAATTATAGCTCATTCGAAAGAGCTCGTCGAGCTGAGTCGAAATTCACCAAAATCTCCGTGATTAACTTGCGTTATAACCTCAATAATAGAACAAAAGCGGTTATTCCGGCGAAAATTCGGTCGCTTGTAACTTTCTTCGAAATTTTCGAATCGAGCTGATTTTGGTGTCATTCGACTCAGCTCATAGAGTTCTTCCGAATGAGCTATTATTTGTATAGTTGAAAAAAATTTTAATAGATTTTTTCACCCCTACGGTTTTTCAAACTTTCGGGACCTATATTTCGGTCCAAATTCATTTCCAAAAGTAGTGAGTGCCACAAATCGACTTAGCTCAACGAGACGAATCGAATGACATATATTTCGACCATTTGTGTCGAAGTTTTGTATTTTTGCAAATCAATAAAAATTTATAAACTTCTGGCCATAACTTAGTCCAAATTGGCTTTATAAAAGCCAAATTTGGAAAAATTAGACGCATCTCGTCTAGCTTAGTCGTTTGGTAACAAAATCGACTTTCATACACTTAGTTTTTCTTTTTTAAACTGATTTTCTAGGGATTGAAACAACAATATTCAGCAAAATCCTTTCAATTTTTTAAAAAATGGGTAAAATTTTTTAATTTTTTGCCTAAATGTTTTTAAAGTTGTTTTGCATAGAATAGCGGGCGCGATTTTAAAACTTAAGTTTTTAAGCCGAGATATCGGGCTTCAAATCCAATAACCTCGGATTTGTAAAAATTAAATAAAAAGAGCGTGGAAAAACAAGAGAAAATATGAGAAAAATAGATAAATCGAGCGCTTTTTTAATTGGTTGGCATTCTGCCCAGTAAATGACATTTTCTCCCAAATGTCCACTCTTAGTCTGCTGTGCAGGCTCATAAATCCAGCCCCATAGAATAAATTTAAGTATAAACTAAAATACCCACACTTTTTTCCTAGGAATATTAGCTTCTTGCCTAAGTTGTTGAACATTCTCTAATGCTTGTTGCATAATTTGGTCAGCTTCTGAAATTATTATAGGCTCTTTTAAAGCTTCCCCTTTCTTTTTTTCAATGTAGGGTAAATGCTTTCTTCTCTTCGTTTTAAATTTTATTTTAATGGAAATAAAGGAAAATGAATAAAAATAATTTTAAAATTAATTAAAATAGGGAAATAAAAGTGTTTTTAACAACTAAAAAAATTTTTATGATAAAATTTGAAAAATAATTAGTAATTTATGTAGGGGATTAGAGAGGGGGCACATTACTTCATTAAATAGTTGGGTAATTATTTTTAAAAATATTAGACGAATAGAAAATTAAAATAATGAGGAGGAAATTGTTTGAGTAACCATATAAACGTGAACATAAAAAAATTTTTTTAATTATTTTTGAGTGGGGTAATTATTATATTTCACCGGAACCGAAATTTTGACCGGAACCGGAACCAAAAAAACACCGGAACTTTCCGGAACCGGAACTTCTGGCGAAACTCTAGTAATTATCTTAATATACTCCGGAAACACTAGTTACCTTAAACAACACGAGTTTCCAGCTATTAATTTTAAAGTTTCAATAATAATATTTTTTAGGGTTGGTTAACCCTTAAATCGTTCTTAGAGCACCGCCCCAGAAGAATAACTCGAGTTTCCTGAAGATAATCTTTTCGAATACGGTAAGAGTGTAAGTTTAAGTTTCCGGAACTTAAGGAGGAATTTAATTATTTTTTAAGTAAAAGCTCAGTATTAATTAAATTTAAAAAAAAAATTGTTGGTAAACTTTCTAAATCTGTTGAGATTTTTAAAATCGTTTAAAAATTTAAATTAAATTTTGGCAAATTTTGGCTCTAAATTTGACTTAAAATATTAAGTTAAAAAATTTTTAAATTAAAGAAATATAGACAAGTCCAACCCTCCTTCCCTCTCTTCCCCTCATAATAAATTTCCCCCGGTTTATTCGGCGAATGAACTTAGAAAGGCGGCGGAAGTTGTTTAAAAACAAGACACCTTCTAAACCTACTCAAACACATTAAAAGTTGTATTTATCCAATTTTCCACGTGAAAAATTCGGCAAAAAAGTAACGCTTAGGGAGCACTAAAGCATTAAATAGCAAATATTTTTAGTTAAATACAAAAGCAATTTTTTATAAAATTTAAAAGCGAAAAAACAGACTTTATTTTTAATGGGGTTTGTTGTCATAGAAACGTTGGATAAAGGAATTAAAAATATTTAAGTGAAGTTAACTCGCTTATTTTTAATCCGTTTATTAAAAAATAGATAATTTCGAATAATAATGAATTTGTTCAGATTAATAATAACAAGAATTTTACGATAACGTATATGCTCTAATAATTACCCTGGGTAATTATTGTTTCAACCTCTCGCTGAATGGGGTAATTAATAGAGCGGGGGTAATTATGCAAGAGAGTGTAATTAATAGAGCATATACGGTAACTCTAGTTAAAGAAAGGCGTTGGGAATTTTTATAAAAGATATTAAGATTATAATATTAATTATAAATAAATTAGGAAATAAATTTTTGAAAATCACATGGACTCCATTGCCCTCCACTAAAAGTTCTGTGGGACAGATTTGTTATATAGAGAAGAGCTCATGCCAGAAAAATTTAATTTTGTTTTCAATTTCATAAAATTTTCTTCCAAATTTATTTTAAAAAATTTCCTCATTTGCGTTTTTGATTTTTTGAGTTATTTAAATAAATATCTTCAAGAGTCATTTCATACGAACCTTCTGAAAAAATAAAAAAAATTCCAAATTTATTTAAATAATTGACCATTAGTAGCATAAAATGTATTATTTAATTTTTCATTCAAAACAATATTATTATTATCCATAAAAATCAAAATAAATAAATTATTAATGATAATTAATAAATAAATTGGTTTTATTTGCATATTTTATTTTTAAATAATGAAAATTAATTTTATTCACTAAATAAATTTCCGGAAAACTTTAAACTTAAGTTTCCGGTTAATTTGTTTTATTATATTAGGGTGTAACATAAATAATTAGCCCCCTTTAAATCATTAAAGTTTGAAAATGTATATCTCAATGTTCAGATCTCCAATCTATTTAATTTTTTTGTCATATATTCACAATGATGCCTTCTTCATTTTCTGAAGGATTTGAAATTTTTTCTTTATTTAAAAATTTTTTATGAATTTTTAAAGTTTAAGGCAAAATTATGAAATTAGTGTCCAGTTCAAATATGAGATTGAACTTGGACATTCGTAAAAGGATTCTGATTTTTTGCCAGAAAATAGGCAACTCTTTTAGGATCATAGAAAAATATTATTCGAAGTTTGAAAACATTTATTTGAATTTTAATAAATATTTATTTAACTTTACTCAAGGGGGCTAATTATTTATGTTACACCCTAATAATAATGAATAATAATTAATATGTAATCCGGAGAAAATATTAGCTCAAGTTTCCGGATAATATTTATATTGAAAAAGTTATCCGGAAACTTAATATGTATTTAAGTTTAAGGATAATATTATCAAGTTTACTGAAAAATTCGGAATTTAGTTTCCAAATTATTTAACTATTCTCCTATTTTTGCTGGATTATGTTAAATTTTTTGGTAATCATATAAGTTTCATGATTATATTATTTAATTTAAAAAAAACATTAAAAATTCTTATTATTCCCACATAAATATAATAAATGTCTAGATTTTATGAGAAAATATAAAAAAATTATTAAAAAGTGCAAAATTACGAAAATATTTATCCTTCCTTTAATTAAGAAATTACACAAGGAAGTAAAATTTTATTTAAAAAATTTAAATAATTTTAGATTGTTCAGTTAGAATTTTTAAATTTTGACAGTTTAGTAGTAGATTTTGTTGTCGTACTTGTATTATTAGTAAGTGTTCTTGTAGTAGTAACAATTACATCACACTTATCAAAACAACGTCTAGGCTCATAATCTACGACAACGTCTGGATATATCTAATAATTGAAGCTTTTTGATTCTGAAACAGTAAATAGAACCAGGTGTTGTCGCCTTTATAAAAGCGACAAAGTTCCCATTATATGGCCACGCCTAAAAGACCCCAAACTATTTAAAATGCATATTTTTCTCTTTGGACGAACTTATGTTCATACGTAGTTTTATCTGGACGAAGTTTTGCTAATTCGAATTTTTGACGGTTGAACTTTTGTCTGGACCAAGTTTTGTCATTCGAAATTCTGTTCCTCACCCGACTGTTTATATTTTATAATTATCCTGCCTATTTTTAATCACTTGTATTTTTATTATTGAAAGTGTAATATAATTTAAATATGAAATTAATATTATTGACAGTCTAGTTTTTATTTTAATTATGTTTATCCCTTTCGGCAACGATATGATTAGTTGGTGAGTGTCTGGCCACGCACAACATCCCTCTGCCCCAGCACCTTCCAACTTTACAATGATAAATGCCGTAATAAAGATGTGCCGTTAATTTATTTTTTTATTATAAACTTGTTATCAATTTTTATAAAAAGACTTAACAGCATAATTATAGACTTCAAGTGCTCTTTAAATGAGTCGAACTAGAAGTATGAATAATTAATCAACAAACTTTTAACTAAAATTTTTTACATTATATCGCATTAATACAGGGCTTCGATTTCTGCGGATTTTTCCTCATTTTGTGGTTTTTTGATAGGGCGATGAGGATTATTTTTAAAAATGCGGATTTGCGGATTTTTGTGGTCTTTTGAAGATTATGAGGATTTTTTGTATTTTCTTGTAGTTTTTAGAATAAAATGTCATTTTTGTCTTCATGGCCTTCCAAAATCCGCAAAATTTTCGCCTGCGGCGCTGAAAATAAAAATTTTTGGCGCCAAAGGCGCCCAACGCCCCCCATCCTCCGAAAAGAATCCTGGCTACGGGCCTCGCTCAAGTCAACATAATTTTTCCTTTAATTGTTCGGATTTTAAGTCACTAGTAGTGAAAAAATGATCAATTCAATTGTTGGAGTCAAAAAATATAACGCATAAAGTGATTTTAATTCAACTTTTGTGTTTGATAAATTTTTGCGGATTTTTCATACCAAATGCGGATTTTTTCGATCAAAATTGCGGATTTTTAAAAATTCGAGATCGAAGCCCTGCATTAATATATTCCAAGGCTTCGATTTCTGCGGATTTTTCTTCATTTTGTGGTTTTTTGATAGGTGACGATTAGGGGTGACGAAACCGGAATTTTTGAAATTTTTTGCCAAATTAACCGTTTTTAAAAAATTTTAAAAACCGAAAACCGGAAATTTGTGAAAATGATTGATTTTATTTAAAATTCGTCCAAAAATAAACCGGTATTTGCCTAAAACTCTAAACCGAAAACCGGGTTTCTAAAATTCAAATTAACCGAAAACCGGGGGTACCGGTTAATAACCGGTCGCCAACAACCCTAGTGATGATAGTTTTGAAAAATGCGGATTTGCGGAATTTTGTGTTCTTTTCAAAATTGTGAGGATTTCTTATATTTTTCATAAAAAATAAAAACAAAGAGATTTCAATTAAATTTTTGTGTTTGATGATTGCATGGGGTGCAAAAAAGTTTTTTGCGGATTTTTGATATAAATGCGGATTTTTAAAAATTCGAGATCGAAGCTCTGATATGTTGTATTTATGCTATTTTGTATTAAATTTAATGAACAATAAGATGAGCCAAATAAAAATTTATGTAAAAGTTAAGCTTGTGTAGAAGAATTTTTTATCCTTTTTCAAGCCTTAAAAATGAGAAAGAAATGATTTAAAAAATTTTTAAAGTTTTGTCTATTACAAAAAAGAGACTAGAACCACCTAAATGAGCCACTAAGTTAGCCACGTATAAAAATTTCAATAAATTATTTTGGGATAATTTTCATATGACTTTCCGGAAGTGAATAAATTAACTAAATTGACTGAAATTAATTTTTAATTTTACACGTGGATTTAGTTTATACGTGGAAATCGTCTAAATTTTGACTACAATTATGCCTATATATACTGAAAGAAAGCTAGATGGTTACACAAATTAAAATTAAATTCAAAAATCTAAAAAAAATGCTTAATATATTTTTTTCAATTATTTCATCTATACCTTTATTGGCCCTAGCATTAAATCAACAAGGGGCTAAATTTTGTAATTTCCCTACGCCTACAAGTACAAATGTAACAAAGACGACTTTACGTATTACAAAAGACACTGATTTTGGAATGCAACGAATTATTTTTAATGGCAAGCCAAATACTTGTCGTCCAAATATTCCTGGCTGGAACAACGATTGGGATCATGCAATAATTGTTGAAGACGGAGTTACTATAAGTAATCTTATTATGGGAGAATCACCAATCGGCACTTCTGCTGATATTATTTGTCAGGGTAGTTGTACTCTCAAAAATGTCTTGTAAGTTTATAAATAAATAAAAAAATTAATTAAGAATATAATAAAAGGGTAGTTATAAGATCTGATTTTACAGATCTGGACTGAAACGAAACGGATTCAGTCTTTATGCTTTGTAATACTGTATAAGTGTTTATCTACTATAAGTTCGGGGCTGATTTTGAATGCGAGATTGGACTACCGACTGTTAGGGTTGCTTCCTGTCTAGATTAATGTTGGCGGTTCCTAGTCAATCGGGAATATTCGGAACAATATCAGAACCAGAAATTTCCAATTATTTGGTTTTTTCGGTACTGGATATCCAGAACCGCCGAGTCTTTTACTGAGGCGAGTAAAAATAAAAGAATCCTGAAAGATTTTAAAATTGCCTAAGGGCAGTGGTTGGAATTTTGAAATTTCTCTTATTCGTTTCCACATACTTGTACTTCATACACAGATATGAGTAGGGACCGAATTTTCGTGCGAGCTTCCAATCACTTCTAGAGAGTTGTCTACTTGCCCCCAGAGCTTCTTTTGATTCGATATACTTTACTATTTAGTAAAATTTATTTTTGAAAACTCTATTTTCAACATTTTAGTTTTGAAAATGTTTGCTGGCGTGCTGGTACCTTTATAGGTGCATCAGACGCCAAGCCTGGAGATACAAGAAAATTTACTTATGTAAGCTGTATAATTTAAATAAAAATTTTTGGGTCTTGATTTTTTAGATTGTAGATGGTGGCGGTGCTTTAGACGGTTTTCAGAAAATTTTTGCTACAGGAGGGCCAGGAAAAACAATTGTTAGAAATTTCTGTTCTTACAATAATGAAATAGGTGTAATTTCTGCTGGCAAATGTTCAAAACAATATACGCGAGAGGTTGTCGTTGAAAATTCGAAATTCATGGGACCAATGCTCAATATAATTGGTAAATTTTATCAACCTTAAATTAAGAGATAAAGGCAATTTAACCATTAAATCATACAGTAATCGAGCTATTTTTTGAACAAAATATATAATTATTATATGCGTTGTTATGCATGCTGTGGAAAACTTCATTGGATAGGAGATGGTATTGAACCATCACGGAATGAGCCTGGACCGAAGCACAACCGATTGTGCACCATCCAACCAGATGATGTGTTATTTATTTTCATTTACTATATTCTTTCTGCAAGTACGGACACAACACTAATAATTGAAGCTTTTTTATTCTGAAACAGAAGAGGAACCAAGAATTTTTTCTCGTTTCTTCTGTTTGGATCCGGATATTCAAGGATATTCCATCAACCCCACAAATTTACATTAACTTTCAAATATATTCTAATTTTTAAAAAAGGTGGAAACCGTCAATACAACGACAAATTATCACTTCGAAATATATCAATTTACGGAAACAACAATCCTGCAACACAAATTAAATTTGTTTGTGATGAGTACCTGGGGGCAAATGCTGCAGATCCTTGGAAATATAGTTACAAACCAGGAGAAGCTGGAACGAGCGATGTGTGTTGTAAATACCCTGCTTCAGCTGTGAAAATAATTAATTGATTGAGAGATGTCATCCCCAGAAAATTTAAATTTTAACGATAATATTATGTAATATAAAATATTTTAACTGCCATTTAGGCGAAAAATATTGTCGAATAAATGTGAGTATAAAGCAATAAAATAAACGATGATAGAAATAGTATAATTTACAATATATCTTGATTTAGGACAGATTTAGGACAGCAAAAAATAAAAGATAATATTTTATTATATTATTTTAAGTATTTTTTATTGCCTTTATAAAAGCGGCAAATGTATTTTTTTAAGCCTACAAGTATTTAATTAGTCTCTAATTTTTGCCGGATTGTGTTAATTTATTAAGCAACTAAAAATCCTTATTATTCCCACATTCAGCAATATAATAAATGTCTATATTTTATGAAAAAATATGAAAAAAATTTATTAAAAAGTGCAAAATTATGAAAATATTTATCTTTCCTCATATGAGAAAATTATACAAGGAAATAAAATTTTATTTTAACTAATTTAAATAATTTTAAATTGTTCCGTTAGAATTTTTTAATTTTGACAGTTTAGTAGTAGACTTAATTGTGGTACCTGTATTATTAGTAGTAGTTCTTGTAGTAGTAACAATTTCATCACACTTATCAAAACAACGTCTAGGTTCATAATCTACGACAACGTCAGGGTATATCTTTGCAAGAGTACAATTCTTCTTGTTCTCATCAAAACATTCCAATTGTCCACTCTTATTTATCAAATAATAATCAGGCCAAAGCATTTCATTTAAATTACGTTGCCTAATTCTTTCTTCGTTAGTCCCGCCGTCGTCCTAAAGTTTTCGATTAAAACTGAATGAAGTTTAAGCATTTTTAGTCTTAGAGAAGAAACGAAATCGACCGTGCTGTATTTCTCACCGTTATATTTGGTTCTGATATCGTTTCGGTTAAGTTCATCTATTTGGCTAAACGGAAAACGAATGATTTTCTGGCATCCAGGTCTTCAATTTTCGCCTGCTTTGCGGAAAATGAGGGAAATTTGAGCGAGGCATCTTTACTAATTCGCCGAGGTGACATCACTAAAAATTTTCTGTTTGGTTACTGATATCCGAAGATTCTCCAAGACCGCCCCCATTTATAAGACTAATAAACTTAAATTATTCTATAAAACTTGTATTTCGCTTCCTTTAATTAATAAATTCCCGTCACTGAAAATACACAAATTAAAAATAGCAAAATTACTTCTTTATTCACATAACACCAAGGGCCAAATTTCCAATCTGTGGCATTAAAAAATATGTGAAATGTTGCATTGCTTATCTCTTTGTTATACTCGTAGAGGTTGAGACTGGTTGAACGGCAATAATTATGGCTCATATATTCATTTGGATAGAAACTTTTTAATTAAATTATTATTATTAGTTAAGGAATAGGCAAGGTCCAGCTGAGTGGATTTTAAAACGCTTATTGGGAGGGGTTGTAAGATCCATTAATTTATAAGGTACAAACATCGCCCCAATGTTTATTCAGTAGATTAAGCTATTGGAATGCCTAGCATTAGCTTGCGGGAGGTCACAGGATCAATGCATGACCATAGCCAAACTTTTGCCTCTAGAAAGAGTCTGCAAAAGTTTAGCGCCTAGCTAGTTGTTGCTAGACGCTTTCGCTCACTATATGCAGGAGCTCTACCTCTGAGCTATGTCTGATGCTTTCTCTTTTTCCTTTTTAGATCGTTTAACCCCCGCCTAAGCGTTTTAAATGCTGCTGGGTGAATTATCCTTACACACTATCTCTTGATATCTTACTTATTTTCTAAAATAATTTAGATTGTCGAATTTCGAAAAAAGGAACTCAAGGTGCATGTGAAAAATACTGTGAAAGGGCTAAGCCCCACGAGATTCTATTATAATTATTTACAATGTACTATAATCCTTGTAAATTTCCAACAATTGTTTAGTAACATCCATCCATTTTAAACAAGGTTTGTTATCATATGAGTGATTTTTATAACCAAAATAATGAAAATGAGAATCGTCGCCAGGACGCCAACATTCAATTCCCTTGCGGTGCCGAGTCTCTAGGGCTTTAAATATTTTTTAGAAATTAAAAAATTTTTTAAGACACCCTCAAATCGACTCAAATTGAAGCATGTAAAAGGCTGAATAATAAAAAGAAATAGAACAATAATAATATTATTTAACATTTTTATCAATAATAAAATTTTATTTTAAAAATTCAGCGAAAAATAAATTTTAAATGGAAATAAAATCCCCCATTTTACAATTTGATGAGTAATAAATTTTTAATTAAATAAATTAATCATATTTATGTTACCCGATCATTTTTATATGTATATATTGAAGTAAATAACTAATTTTAGCAAAATATTATTATGCAAGAGTGTTAAAAAATCCAAATAAATCTTTGAAAATCAAAAACCCCAATAAGATATAATATAGCGGGCCAAACAGATAGAGAAAAACTTCGATGTTTAATAATCTTGCAATTCTTGATCATCGGGATTCTCGTTCAGATCAAAAGGCAGAATTTTCTTATTTAAATCTATTGTGGCATCTTCAAGAGTTTTATTTGGCTCTTCAACCTCAATTTGATTCTGCTCATTTTCGGCGTTATTTGATTCTCCCTCTCCTTGATTTAATAGATTTCCTTCCTCCTCGTAAACAATTGGTAATTTACCTTTATTAATAAAATTGTCAGTCTGTTGATTAACTAATGAAGTTCCTTCAACGTTTTTCTTTTTCTGTCTGTATTCTCGCATATATTCTCTTCGCTTTTCTCTATTATTTTGTTGATATAATTTTTTGTTATCGAGTATTCTTTGCCTATTCCTTTGATAGTAGGTATTACTATATTGACATCTTTCACTTTTAAACCTTTTATAGGAATTTTGTTGAGTTTCACTCACCTTTTCTTTATTTTGTATTCGATGTTTTCGACTCTTTTCAACCAACTTTTCTTTATTTTTCTGGTAATATTCTTTATTATATTCACTTCTGCTACGCAATTTGTTTCCTCCTTTATTTATATATTTGTCTTTTTTTGTTAAAGTGCCTTTATGTTTCTGAATTTGAGGATTGACCGACGATTCAGCCCCATTATTTAATGTTTTAGTTGCAATGTAATCCTTTTCAGCATGTTTAGATAAAACTTTTCGAATTGGAACAGTTTTAACAGATGTCCACAATACCCAATTGAAGATTAAAACGATTAAAAAACTTTCAAGTTTCATCCTAAACAAATTTAACAAATTATAGTTAAAAATTAACGAAAAATAATAAAATTTAATTTAAAATAACTGGGGGGATATATCATTTGGGAAGTATTTAAGCCAAGCGTAAATTACGTTTTGTAATAAAATTTAATATTGCCTAATAGATGTAAATAAAAAGAGCAAAAAAGCTCGGGAATTTAAATATCAGACAGAGACAAATTACAAAATCTTAAAGTAAATAACAATTTCCTTATTTTTAAACATAAAAAACAAAAGTAAAATTCATCTAAAGGAAAGTGCGAGTTTAAAAAAGCAAATTACTTAATAATTAATCAAATGAAAAATCTGAATAAAATATTATAAGACAAGTTCTCCTAGAATGAAAATATATGTGATAATACTAATACATCAAAGTTAGTTATTGTTGGACGGATTAGCTTCAAATTAAACAACATGTAAATGAAACGACTAGGGGGATAAAATTCTCGATTTTGTTTTCTCCCGTCTTTTTAATATAATATATAAAGTTTATGTGAAGGAAAATTTCTCATCTTCTGATCATAACTCAATTATATTTGGTATAAAATATTTTTCAGAAACGCATCAATTTTTAGATCATTTTTAAATTAATTTAAATAAATAATTTAAAACATTATTGATTGTTACTTTATTGTTGTGCAAGGCACGACAAATTGGCGCGCCATGTAAATTGTCAGACCTGAAATTCAAAGAATTGTTTAAAGAATTGAAAGAGGAGCTTGGGGAACCGAGGTGCGTTTCGAAAGCTAAAATTGAAATTTAATAAAATTAAAAATGTATTGCAATTTGGTAATCTCGTTAATGCCGAATGCGAAAAGTCAGAAATTAATTTGACAAGCGAAGAAATGAACATTATAATTTTTATTGTAGGTCTTCCAGACTCTGCAATTGAATTGAAACAAAATTGCATTCAGATGGTTGAAAGCAAATCATTAAAGAATGAAAACTTTAAATTCAAGGAATTGCTGGAAGATTGTAGGGCATTCATGTCTACAAAAAAGATTTAAATTATTGTCTGAACATAAACAGATCAGTAAAATTGATTAGGTTTGCCACCTATAATTAATATTATTCAGGAATCTAAATTGCTTAAACAAAACATTGAAAAATTTTCTAAAAATAAATATAAGTGACATTGGAAGAACTGTGTATGGTAGTACCAAAGTTGGTTCTTTTCATCTAAAGTTTTTAAAATTTTTCGAATACCTTTTCTGTCATTCAAAAGTGATTTTTTTCTTCATCATCAATTTCATCTTTTACTTTAATACTTTCTGCATTTTCAATTCTTACTCTTAAACGTTGTAAAACAGTTCCGATCATTCTTTTGTAAGGACCGGACATTTTCAATTATTAATTTAAACTCTTAGCTTTAATTAAAAATAGATTTTTAACTTTAAACTTCTAAATTTAACTTTAAAATGTAACTTAATCTTTTAAGTTATAAATTTCTTTAAAAACAGTTTCTCTTTAACTTTTTCAAGTGACAAATTTAATTCTTTTAACAAACAATTTTAACATTTAGAAAACTAAGATTCAAACAGGCTCGTCAAATGTAGCGGTACCACTTGTTGAGAAATACTTTCTCAACAATTATTTAAAGATAAAAAATTAATTTTAAAAGAATAAAAACATTTATTAAAAGTTAAAATTTTAAACTTTAATTTAAAACAGAAAATTAACTTTAAATTTAAAAAACAGAGAATTGACTTTAAATTTAAAAAACAGAAAATTGACTTTAAATTTAAAAAAAATAGAAAAAATATAAAGGAATGCAAATCCATTTTTGAAAATCAAGTCCCCTAATATACAATTTAGAGGGCACAAACTGATAGAGAAAAACCTCTCGTTAATAATCTTGCAATTCTTGATCATCGGGTATTTCGTTCAGATCAAAAGGCAGAATTTTCTTATTTAAATCTATTGTGGCATCTTCAAGAGTTTTATTTGGCTCTTCTACCTCGATTTGCTTGTTCTCATCCTCGCCATTATCACATTCTTTTTCTACTTGAGTACAAAGATTTCCTTCCTCCTCGCAAACAATTGGTAATTTACCTTTATTAGTAAAATCACCAGACTGTTGATTAACAAAAGAAGTTCCTTCATTATTATCAGATTGAATTTTTTTCTTTTTTAATCTGTATTTTCGGTTGTATTCATTCCACTTTTCTTTATTATTTTGTTTATATGTTTTGTTAATCTTCAGTAGCTTTTCCTTATTTTTTTGGTAGTAACTTTTCAAATATTGACGACTTTTTTCTTTATTCCTTTTATAGTAATTTAGCTGATTCTCATTCATTTTTTCCCTATTCTGTTTTCGGTAATTTCGCTTATAATCACGCAACTTTTCTTTATGTTTCCGGTAATATTCTTTATTATATTCACTTTTATTAAACGCTTTATCTCCTTTATCTGTTTCCTTTGTATTTTTTAATTTTAGTTCTAACTTTTCTTTATTTTTTTGAATTTGAGGATTGACCGACGATTCAGCCTCAACATTTATTGTTTTTGTTAGATCCTTTGCCTTGTAATCCTTTTCAGCTTGTCTAACCAAATCTTTTCGAGTTGGAGTAGTTTTAACAGTTGCCAATAATATCGTATAGAAGATTGAAACGATTAAAGAACTAGCAAGTTTCATCCTAAACAAATTTAATAAATTAAAGTTAAAATTAACGAAAAATAAAAATATTTAATTTAAAAACTGGGGAGATTTAACATTTGGGAAGAATTTAAGCCAAGCGTAAATTTACGTTTTGTAATAAAATTTAACATTACCTAATAGATGTAAATAAAAAGGGCAATAATGCTTGGGAATTTAAAAGTCAGACAATGACAAATTACAAAATTTAAAAGTAGTAAACAACTGGGTATTTTCTTATTTTTAAACAGAAAAAATAAAAGTGAAATTCATTGAAAAGAAAGTGCAAGTTTAGAAAAAGCAAATTACCTAATAATTAATCAAAGGAAAAATTTGAATGAAATATTATGGGAAAACGAGTAAAATTAAGAGTGAAAAGTCAAAATATTCAGGATTCTGGTTATATTTATTTCTGATGTTAAGTATTAGTGTCATACATAAGCTATTTAAGCATCAGAATGTTACAAATTGGTTTAATCGGGACATCCAAGACATGTTCTACAAATGGAGTGACATGTTTTCTACTACACCAGATACATACATAAACAAAAAATAAATTTGAATTAATCATTAAAGAAATATCAATACAAAATAATAATATTGAAGAGTATAGAATAGGAAGTGAATGTAATATTTAGATTATTTTCTGGGAAAGAAAGAATTTAAAATAAATTGATAGAAAAGTAGATTCCGAACTCGAATTGAATCCAAATGAAACTCAAATAACATCCAATATTTAACTTTTAGTCACGTATAAGCTGGACAAATCAATCCTTTCAAACGTCTTCAAGTCCATCATCACCAGTTTTCTCATTAAGATCAAAAGGATATAGTTTCTTATTTAAATCAATGTGATTTGTGTCATCTTCAAGAATTTTATTTGGCTCTTCTACCTCAATTTGATTTTGCTCATCTTCGCCATTATTGAATTCTTTCTCTCCTTGATCTAAAAGATTTCCTTGCTCCTCGCAAACAATTGACAAATTAACTAAATTAGAAAAATCAACAGTCTGTGGATTAACAAATAAAGTTCCTTCATTATCAGCAGATTGAATGTTTTTCTTTTTTTGTCGGTATTTTCGCTGATATTCAATCCGCTTTTCTTTATTATTCTGGTAATAAATTTTATTTTTATTATGTATACTTTCTTTATTTTGTTTTGTGTAATTTTGTCTATAATCACGTATCATTTCTTTATTTTGTTCTCGGTAATTTCGCTTATTTTCACGCAACCTTTCTTTATTTTTTTGGAAATATTCTTTATTATATTCACTTCTGTTAAACACTTTGCCTTTTCCTTTGTCTGTATTCTTTTTAGTAATTTTTAATTCAGGTTTTAACGTTTCTTTATATTTTTGAATTTGAGGATTGACTGACGATTCAGCCTCAACATTAATTGTTTTAGTTGACGTGTAATCCTTTTCAGCATGTCTAGCCAAACCTTTTCGTATCGGAGCAGTTTTAACAGATATTAATAATATACAATTGAAGATTAAAACGATAAAAAACTAACAAGTTTCATTCTAAACAAATTTAATAAATTATAGTTTAAATTAACAAAAAATAAGAAAAATTAATTTAAAATAACTGGTGGATATAATATTTGGGAAAGGTATAAGCCAGGAAGGGTAAAGCAAAAATTATGTTTTGTAGTAAAATTTAATATTACCTAATAGATGTAAATAAAAGTACAAATATGCTAGAGAATTTAAATTTCCGACAGACGAATTACCAAATCTTAAAACTATTTTCTTATTTTTAAACATAAAAACAAGAGTAAAATTCATTGAAAGGAAAGTGCGAATTTAAAAAAACAAATTACTTAATAATTAATCAAAGGAAAGATGTGAATAAAATATGTATTATGGGAGAATGTTTAAAAGTAAAAGTAAAACTCAAAATATATTCAGGTTTCTGGTTTTATTTATTTCTGATGTTATGTATTGGTAATAAAAGCATGTAAGCTCCAGAATGTTGGATCATACTTGCCCGCCCTTTCCCTGTTCTAATCCACGTTTCAAGCCTCATTCACTTCTCCTAATTTTACATTCTTTTTCAAATAAACTGTTATTTTTGTGCACATCGACAAAGGTAAATCTTGTATAACCTCGGACATAATAAAAAGATGCAGATCCTGAGGCATTCTTGAAGCAATCGCGATTATGAAGAAGAAGAGGAGTCTTATAACTCCTTATAACTCTTATAACTCCTATCCAATTGCCGTTCATTCTTTGAGAAAGGATGAAGAGGAATACAAGAAAAGGAATGTCTATTCATTATGAATGTTTTAGGTAATCAACGTGCCGAAAAATTAGTTCCAAAAGGATCACATAAGCGTGATCAGGTCTTGTCGAGAAACAAAAGAAATGAAAAAATTTTCTTTACAAGGCAGAAATGCTACACACTTATGCTTACATTTGAATTGTGCGCAGAGGATCTGGACAAAAAATAAACTTGGGAATGTAGTATTCTGACTCCTGAGGTGAGTTAGTTTTTTCATTCATTGTTTCTTCAATTGATGAGTTAGTTTTCCTTATCTAATCAACTTTTTCTAAAAGATTATATATTATTTTTAGATGGAAACCAAGAAAATATAGAAATATTAAAATTTAGGCGTGTGTTATTTTCTATGCATGCTAATATATTGAGGAATTATTGATTTTAACTTGAAATGTTATTTTAGTTAGAAAATCTTATAATTAAAAATAGTACAGTAATCCAGATTTTAAAGTTTTCAGGAGAAATTATTTATATTAAAAAATAAAAAACATTTATTTAATGTTATTAATCTAAGGAAAGCTAGATGACATAAATCACTTATATTCATCGAAAGCAATACATAGTTGATAAATTTATTTATTAAAAAAGCTGATAGTTGCAGTCCAACTGGTCATAGCTTTCGAATTCGAAACAAATAGTTATGGAATCAAAATCAATTATTCAAATTTACAAGAATTATTCAAATTTACAAGAAGAAGAATTAAAACGGTCAAAAAATTAGCGAATTCCATCCAAAATAAATTTTTACATTCACTTAAAAATTGAAAATATGTGATAAATTTGACTGTGAATTTATATTAATTAAAATTTGTTATGTATTAAAAAGTGCAATATTTATAAAAGTACATTTATAAAGACAGACAAATTATGAAAACTGAGAGAAAAACCATTTGAATTTTTAAATAACAAAACAAATATAATTCAATTAAATGAAAGTGCGTGGGAAAATAAACAAAAGGTCGCATATTTACGCAACCTTTATTTCCTGGCAATGCTATTTTAATTATTGTGGATGTTAATTATTGTGGATGAGTGCGCGACATGGTGGTCAATTTCAGTAAGCGTTTGGACGCGTATATCTTGGCGGAGGGAGGACACTTTGAACATTTGTTATAATTTTTCTTTTCTTTAGATATTAATGAACACATTTTCATAGATTTTATAAATTTTAAAAAAATATTTGAAATAAATTTTAGTTTAACAAAAGTACGGGAACTTTTGACGCAACCTGTATATCATTAAATGTTTGCAAACACTTCCGTATCTGCCAATGGATTTAATCGAAGATAAAAGGGCAAACGGACTTCAATGTGTTATTCGACACTACACATATACCAATTTAATAACTCACGACTGGCATCAAGAGGCAGTAACAAATCCGTTTAATCAAAACCGTCTAAAGATGGTAAAATGACTTCCAGATTTTTCGGATAAACCTCTTATAACCAAGAATAAATTTGTAAAATATGTATAATAAAAAAAATTTTTATTACAAAAATCTATTTTATAAGAATATTAAATAGTAAAATAGTTTATTTACAGCTTTTTTCAAAGTTTTTTTGTTTAAAAAGTAAATTATTTAAAAAGACAAAGGATAAAAAGACGATATAATGCGTCAAAAAACGTCATTATAGAGGAAACGTTGCAATTAAAAGAAATAAAATATACAGCTAAATGGAAATAAACTGAAAAACGTTTTTTATATTAATAATCACCCCATTCCTCCTCCTCAGGTTTCTTGTTAAGATCAAGCTGACGAATTTTCTTATTTGATTCTATTGTGTCATCTACAATATTTGGTTCTTCTAACTCGATTTGTTTTTGTCCATACTGGGGGACATTATTGCATTCTTCCAGCCCGTGATCATAAAGATTTCCTTCCTCCTCGCAAATAATTGGTAATTTACTCTTATTAGTAAAATCACCAGTCTGTGGATTAACAAATGAAGTTCCTTCATTATCAGCAGATTGAACGTTTTTCTTTTCTTGTCGGTATTTTCGCCTATATTCATTCAACTTTTCTTTGTTATTTTGTCTAATTTTTTCTTTATTATTTTGTTGATAAATTCTCATGTTTTTCTGTATCCTTTCTTTATTCTGTTGGCGGTAATTTCGCTTATATTCTTGAATTTCTTTATATTTTAATGAATCCTTTTTAATATTTTCATAGCGGTGTCGCGCATTTTCACGCAACATTTGTTTATTTTTTTGGTAATATTCTTTATAATATTCACGTTTATTCACTTTGTCTTCTCCATTATTTCTAACTGCATCATTCTTCCCCGTGCTTTTTTGGATTTGATGATTGACCGACGATTCAACTCCATCATTTAATAATGCAGTTGGCATGTTATCATTTTCAGCATGTTTAGCTAAGTCTTTTTGAGTTGGAATTGTTTTAACAAATGTCCATAATATCGCATTTAAAATTGAAAAGATTAAAAAACTAGCAATGTTCATTTCTAACAAATTTAAAAATTTACAAAAAATTGAATATAATAAATTTGAATGTGAATTTATATGAATGAAAATTTGTTATGTACTAAAGGTTATGTACTAATTTGTGATTTAAAATGTACTAAAGGGCAATAATGCTAATGTGTACAAATGTCAGACAGACAAATTATGAAATCTTAAAAGACAACCATTTTATACATTAAATACCAAAACAAATAAAATTCACTGAGATGAAAGTGCAAGGGATAATAAAATAGGTCGCATATTTTACGCAGCCTTTATTTTACCGACAATGAAATCTTAAAGGTCAACCATTTTATACTTTAAATACCAAAACAAATAAAAATTATTGACATGAGAGTGCGTGGGATAATAAATAAATGTTCACCTATTTTCACGCAACCTGTTCTCGCCGGTATTATTATTTTACCGGAAATATGCTAATTACCTAATTTAATTGTATTGTTCATTACTTTGATAGTGTCTGTAATAAGTAGGGCTTGAAAAATATGCACGTAAAATCACAAAATATGCGCATATATGTATATAATGGCTAAAATATCACCAAAATGTGCAAAATTTCCTAAATTATGCATTAGATATAGAGCAAAAACTAGTGAAAATGTGCTATAAAATTCAGGGCCCTATCTGAAAATAATGCGGCAATCAAATTTTTTTCCTTATTCTTAAAAATGGTTAATTTTCTTATATTTTTCTCTCTATTTTTGGTTTTTGCCTTAAGACTATAAACGCAAAAGGATTATTTTTCTTTCATTTGTGAGAATTTACGTTTTTTCTGTCTGTGTTTTAGCTGACCGATGTGTGTGCGTGTTTTGTCTGTCCGGGTCCGTCCTGACAAAACACGGACGGTCACAGACAGACAAAACACGGATGGACACACGGTCGGTCACAGACAGACAAAACACTGACGGTCCTTGTTTTGTCTGTCCGAGTCCGTCCATTTGAAGTGAACGAGGGAAAAAGTCCGCCTTTCTGTACAAAATAAGGAAAAATGTGGAAAGGAAAAAATGAAGGAAAAAATTTGATTGCCGCATTATTTTCAGATACGGCCAAATTCAGTATTCTAATTAAAAAACACTAATATAGCCCTTAAAATTTCATTTAAAGAGAACTAAAAGATACATATTATGGAATTATAATTTCAGAAATCAATCAGAAATTCTTTTAAAAGTCTTTTTAATTGGTTAATTTAAAACTAATTAATTTTTTTTTATCTTAATGAAATAATTTTTATTAAAATTTTATTATTTTTTAAGAATTTTTTATTTTTTGAAAAATTAAAGAAAAATTTTTATTAAATTTTTTACTTTATTTCTAAACTATAAGAAATACAATTCTATAGTGTACTTTATATTAAAAAATATTTACTGATAAAAATTACAAAATTTCTAAAAATAGAAATGTTTACATTAAAAATGTAAACATGATTAAATTTCATTTAATAAAATGTGCCATGGTCCATGTCATTTAAATAGGTCTTTAATCAAATAATCACATATTTTTATAAAAATTTATTACTACATTTCTTATTATAATTCGAAAATTTAAAATCAATTAGAAAATATAGTAGTTTTTATTACTGTGTGAGTACTTAAAATTATATAAAAAATAAATTGTAATGAATAGATTATGGAAAAGCCAGGCTAAATTGTAAAAAACCGTCTTTTTAATAATCTTCACATTAATCATCCCCAGGTAACTCGTTCAGATCGAAAGGATGAATTTTCTTGTTACAATCTACTTTATTTGAATCATCTTCATGAATTTTATTAGTCTCTTCTACCTCGATTTGATTTTGCTTATCTTCCCCTTTATTGTACTCTTCCTCCCCTTGATTAAGAAGATTTCCTTCCTCCTCGCAGACAATTGATAATTTAACTATATTAGTAAAATCAACAGTCTGTGGATTAACAAATGAAGTTCCTTCATTATTATCAGATTGAACGTTTTTCTTATTTTGTCGGTACTTTCTCTTGTATTCAATTCGCTTTTCTTTATTATTTTGGTTATACGTTTTCTGGTTTTTCCTGATACTTTCCTTATTTTTTTGGTAGTAAATTTTGAAATATTGTCTACTTTTCTCTTTAATCCGTTCATTATAATTCCGCTGATTCTCGTTCATTTTTTCTCTGTTTTGTTTTCGGTAATTTCGATTATATTCAAACAACTTTTGCTTATTTTTCTGTCTATATTCTTTAAAATTTTTTTTTTTTTGGTAGTAAATTTTTCCTGATACTTTCCTTATTTTTTTGGTAGTAAATTTTGAAATATTGTCTACTTTTCTCTTTAATCCGTTCATTATAATTCCGCTGATTCTCGTTCATTTTTTCTCTGTTTTGTTTTCGGTAATTTCGATTATATTCAAACAACTTTTGCTTATTTTTCTGTCTATATTCTTTAAAATATCCACTTCTATTAGACGTTTTATCTCCTCCTTTATCCGTTTCCTTTGTATTTTTTAATTGTATTTCTAACTTTTCTTTATGTTTTTGAATTTGAGGATTGACCGACGATTCAGCCTCATCATTTAATATTTTAGTCATATCCTTTGCCATGAAATCCTTTTCAACCTGTCTAGCTAAACTTTTTCGAATAGAAATAGTTTTAACAAATGTCCATAATACCCAATTGACGAATAAAACGATTAAAAAACTTGTAAATTTCATCCTAAACAAATTTTTAAATTTATTTAGAAATTTATGAAAAATAATAAATTCTAATTTAAAAGTCAATTTATATAAAGGAAAAATTGTGTAAGTCTATAAAAGGGCAATAAACAAGAATGTCGAAATATCCGACTGAAAATTAACGTAATTTCAAAATACAAACATTTTCCCCTTTTAAACGTATAAAACAAAAATAAAATTCATTGAAAGGAAAGTGCATGTTTTGAAAGAAAGTCGATTTTCCGTCAAAATTAAAAGTGCATATACTTGAAAACATTATTTTAATGTGAAATTTTCCGCACTATAATAAAAAAGGAAGTACAAATAAAATTTTAAATATTGAAATTATTTTCCTTGGAAGTGAAGACAAGGGTATCCTAGACATAAGTCTGGCATACCTATCACCTTAATCGGTAAAGCTCCGAGGGTTTATCAGGTCCAAAGGCTTGCCGAAGCATGATGTTACCGCTATGTCTAAAAGCGCATTATTCACATAGAAACATTAAGTAATGATGAAATAATATACATAAGTGTTTAGCATAACTCTCTGTCGCGAAGCGAAGTCGGAACAATTTTTTCTCCCACAATTTATTTATTTTCCATAAAAACATTTTTGTGCTATTTATCTAATAATTTAATCTAAAGAATTTTCCCAGCCTTCATAAACTTTAGCATGTAATTATTCCTTTTGTGTCCACATACTCTTTATATATACGCTTATTCTTTTTCCTTCCAATCAGTTCTTTACCTTTCATTCTTCTTAAGCCTTCCTTATTACTTGCTTCACATTAGCAATATTTTCCTAATCGCTGGATTCAGTTTAGCCTACCATTGCTTTATATTTTATTTGTGAAATAAATAAACTTTGATTGGAAAAGGATTTTTATTTTTGGTTTAAATTAGAGAAATTAGGCCATTTCTCTACATCTCCTTTATGGGAAGAATGGAAAAACCGATATAAAACTAGCTTTAATTTTTGGAATCATCTGAATTTCCTTGATATGTCGTAAATCTATCTATAAATCAAATATTTGATTTATAGCCTAGAGAAAGTTTAATTAAGGTTTTTTGAAGTGTATATTCTTGAAAATATTTGCTTGAATAGTAATAAAAATTTCCAAAATATAATAAATAAAAATTATTTAATCTTTTTGATCAAAAAATATTAAAATTAAATTCGTTGAAAAGGAAGAACATATGTAATAGTTTATAAATATTTTTTAAAATAAAGACGGATAGTTACAGACCAACTAAGGCCTAAAAAAGTAAAATATTCGTCCAATTTTATAAATCAATATAGAAAATCTTAGAACGTATAAATGGGATAGATGCGGTTCCTTTTAATAATCTTCTCATACTTCATCATCAGGCATCTCGTTCAAATCAAAAAAATGAATTTTTTTATTTAATTCTTTTTGATTTATGTCCTCTTCAAGAATTTTATTTGGCTCTTCTGCCTCGATTTGATTATGTTCAGCCTCACTATTGTTGCATTTTTCCTCTGCTCTATTTGGATTTTCTTCCTCAAAACTCTCCTGACAATCAATTGGTAATTTACCATTTTTAATAAAATCATCAGTCTGTGGATTATCAAATGAAGTTCCTTCATTATTACCAGATTGAATGTTTTTCTTTTCTTGTCGGTATTTTCGTTGGTATTCGTTCACCTTTTCTCTATTATTTTTTTTATAATTTTTCTGCCTTTTGAGTATTTTTTCCTTATTTTTTTGGTAATTGTTTCTCACCTTTTCATTTACTCTTTCTTTGTTTTGCTTTCGATAATTTCGATGATATTCACGCATCTTTTCTTTATTTTTTTGGTAATATGATTTATTATATCCACTTCTGTCAAGCACTTTGTCTGCTCCTTTATCTTTGTCCTTTTCTATAATTTTTATTTTTGGGAGTTTATATCCTCGAATTTGAGCATTGACCGACGATTCAGCCCCATCATTTAATATTCTAGTTTCCGTGTTATCCTTTTCAACCTGTATGGCTAGACTTTTTCGAATTGGAGTAGATTTAACAAATGTCCATAATATCCAATTGAAGATACAAACGATTAAAAAATTAGCAGGTTTCATTCGAAACAACTATTTAAATTTATTTAAAAACAAATTAAATAATAAATTTTAATTTAAATGTCAATTTTATAAAGGAAAATTTGTGTAAATGTGTAAAAGGGCAATAAACAAGAATGTCGAAATACCCGACAAATAATTTATGAAATCTCAAAGTACAACCATTTTCTCATTTTTAAAGATAAAAACAAGAGTAAAATTCATTGAAAGGAAAGTGCTAAGTTTTGAAAGAAAGTTGATTTTCCGTTAAAATTAAAAGTGCATATTTATGAAAATATAATTTTTAAGATATATTAATATTAAAAAATGACAGCAAAAAAAATTCTTTATGATCTTCATACAAAAATTAACAACATTGAAAATAAAATACCGCAATTAACACTATTTTCGAAACCCTTGAAATATTCAAAATCAATTCGATAAAATTAATGAACAAAGTGCCGATGAAAAGGAACGAAAAAAAAGTTTCGTAATTGCTCGTATGCAGGAAAGTGAAAAAACGAAGCCATCAGCTCGTCAAGCTGATGATCACCAAATGGTCAAGTGCGTACTCGACGAGTTGGGCGTCGAGTGCTCTGCGGTTGTTATCGCATGGGTATTCATGACCCAACTAAAAAGGTTTGCGTCTCTTAAAAAATAGAAATAATAAAATAGAAATAATAAAAGATATAGAAATAATAAACACAAATAGAAATAATAAAAGTGGCGGTGGGATTGCATACAATGAATTTTCCCATCCAATGAATTTTTCCACAGCATGAACATCGTATACAATACTTATTAATAGTTAAATTGTTAAAATTATTATTTTAAAAAGTGTATGCTCATGAAAACTTTATCATAATTGAAAGATTATAAAAAATTTGACTACTAAATAAAGAAGGAATTATTAAATGTATTAATCTAGGGAGAAATAAAGGCAAATTATTTATATTTATAGAAAGCAACTACATAGTTGATAAATTTATTTATTTAAAAGAAAAGCTGATATGCCAGTACAACAATGGTTCCGCTTCGAAAAATTAATTAAGGAATCGAAATCAATTATACAAATTTAAAAGAATAAATTGAACAAGAACCATTCTTTTTAATAATCTTCAATTTCTTCATCTTCAGGTATCACATTCAAATCAAAAGAATGAATTTTCTTATTTAAAACTATTGTGTCATTTTTAAGAATTTTATTTGGCTCTTCTACCTCAATTTGATTTTGCTCATCCTCGGCATAATTGCATTCTTGCCCTTGATTAAAAAGAATTTCTTCGACCTCGCAAACAATTGGTAATTTAACTAAATTAGTAAAATCATCAGTTTGTGTATTAACAAATGAAGTTCCTTCAATATTTTCAGATTGAACGTTTTTCTTTTTTTGATTGGATTTACGTCGGTATTCATTCCATTTTTCTTTGTTATTATTGTAATAAAGTTTTTTGCTCTTCAGTATCTTTTCTCTATTATTTTGTTTATATTTTTTGATGGTTTTCTTAACCTTTTCTTTATTTTTTTCGTAGTAAATTTTCATACGCTGACTACTTTTTTCTTTATTCCTTTTACTATAATTCCGCTGAATCTCATTCATTTTTTCTCTATTATGTTTTCGGTAATTTCGACGATATTCGTGCAACTTTTCCTTATTTTTTTCATAATATTCTTTATTATAGTTACCTTTGTTATTCACTTTGTCTTCTCCATTATTTCTATCCGTGTCCTTTTTTGTCAACGTTTCTTTATATTTTTGAAGTTGAGGATTGATCGAAGATTCTGCCCCATCATTTAATATTTTAGTTTCCGTACACTCCTTTTCGGTATTTCTAGCTAAACTTTTTTGAGTTGGAATAGTTTTAACAGTTGCCCATAATACCCAATTGAAGATAAAAACAATTAAAAAAGTAGCAGGTTTCATTCGAATCAAATTTTTAATTTATTTAGAAATTAACGAAAAATGATAAACTTTAATTTAAAATTCAATTTATATAAAGGAAAATTTATGTAGATGTATAAAAGGGCAATAAACAAGAATGTCGAAATATCCGACAGATAATTTACGAAATCTTAAATTACATCCATTTTCTCATTTTTAAATATAAAAACAAAAGTAAAATTCATAGAAAGGAAAGTGCGTAGTTTTGAAAGAAAGTTGATTTTCCGTTAAAAGTAAAAGTGCATATTTTTTAAAATCTTTTTTAATAAAAAAATTTTCCGGACTACATATAATAAAAAAGAAGTATGATAATTTCTTATATTACCGACAGATAATTTAAGAAATATTAAAGTACAACCATGTTTCCGTTTTTAAATATAAAAACAAAAGTAAAATTCATTGAAAGGAAAGTGTGTAATTTTGAAAGTTAATTTTCCGTTAAAATTAAAATTGTATTTATGAAAATATTATTTTAATAAAAAAATTTTCCGGATTTTATAATAAAGAAATTATAAAATCTTACTAATCAAAGAAAGATATTGAAATTATATTCGCTTTAATGAAAGGGCATAGTTGATACGTATCTCTAAAGTTAAAGATCGGATGGTCCTAAACCAAATTTCAAAGGTTCCAAATGAACTATGTCCTTTCTTTTCAACGAATATAATTTCAATAATTCTCTTGAATTAGTCAGATTTTATAATTTCTTTATAAGCCCAAAAGTTTTTATAAAATAATATTTTTAACAATATGTATACACTTTTAATTTTAACGGAAAATCAACGCTCTTTCAAAATTACGCACTTTCCTTTCAATGAATTTTATTTTTGAATTTATATTTAAAAACGGGAAAATGGTTGTACTTTAATATTTCTAAATTATCTGTCGGATATTTCGACATTCTTGTTTATTGCACTTTTATACATTTACATAAATTTTTCTTTATATAAATTGACTTTTAAATTAAAATTTATTATTTTTCGTTAATTTCTAAATAAACTTTAAAATTTCATTTGAATGAAACCTGCTAGTATTTTAATGGTTTTAATCTTCAATTGGATATTATGGGCAATTGTTGAAACTATTCCTATTCGAAAAAGTTTAGCTAGACATGTTGAAAAGGATTCCACGGCAAATGATGTTAATAAAACATTAAATGATGGAGCTGAATCGTCGGTAAATCATCAAATTCAAAAATATAAAGAAACGTTAAAACCCAAATTAAAAATTACTAAAAAGGATACAGCCAAAGGAGAAGACAAGGTGTTTAAGAAAAGTGAATATGATAAAGAATATTATCAAAAAAATAAAGAAAGGTTGTTAGAAATTAAGCGAAATTACCAAAAACAAAATAAAGAAAAGATAAGTGAGCAAAAGCGAAACTACTATATAACGAATAGAGAAAAAAAGAGTCAATATGTGAGTATTTACTACCAAAAAAATAAGGAAAAGTTAAATAATCGAAGGAAAATTTATTACCAAAATAATAAAGAAAAGGAGAATGAATACAAGCGAAAATGGCGACAAAATAAGAAAAACGTTCAATCTGATAATAATAAAGGAACTTCATTTGTTAATCCACAGACTGGTGATTTTACTAATTTAGTTAAATTATCAATTGTTTGGGAGGAGGAAGGAAATTTTTCAAATCAAAAAGAGGAAGAATGCTATAATGGGGAAGATGAGCAAAATCAAATTGAGGTAGAAGAACCAAATAAAATTCTTGAAGATAACACAATAGATTTAAATAAGAAAATTCATCCTTTTGATCTGAATGAGATACCTGATGATGAAGAAATTGAAGATTATTAAAAAGAACGGTTCTTGTTCAATTTATTCTCGTAAATTTAAATAATTGACTTTGATTTCTTAACTAATACGTAAACTATGATTAGATGGACGGGGAATATCAGCTTTTCTTTTAACTAAATAAATTTATCAACTATGCTTTTGCTTCCAATTAATATAAGAAATTTACTTCTATTTTCCACTAAATTAATAACTAAGGTTGTCGGTTTTCTCCGTAGATTAATAACATTAAATGAATTCTTTATTTTATATTCGAATTTTTTAAAATTTTTTAATTATAATAATGTTTTCATTAGCATACACTTTTCAAAATAATAAATAATGATTTTAACAATTTTACTATTGAGAAGTCAAAAGTTTAAGGAGACATTAAAAGGTTTATGAAGTCCCGATTAAATCGATTTCTAACTGCCTCTCGAATGTAAGTCATCGCTTATTGAATTCGTAGATCCTATTATTTAAATTTCAAATTTATTCATTACTACAATTGATATACAATATACCGCTAATATAGAAAAAAATGTGACAAATATATATGATAATATATGAGTAAAGGATGAAGTGTAAAAATTATGTTGTGTTTCCGGCTAAATTATGTTTTAGACTAAATTAAAACTGCATAAAAATGAGACCTTTTATTCAATTTTATTTGTTTTGGTATTTAAGGTATAGAATGATAGTTTATTAAGATGTCAAAAGAACAAATTTTTACTTCTTTTGATTAAATTCTCTTCCTTTAATAATTTATTTAATTTTTGATTTAATTGTTCGAAGAACTAATTCTTTCTTTGAGTTAACTTTTCTTATTTTAAAAATTATTAATTCTTTCTTAATATTAACTTTTAATACTTCACTCCTATCATTCACTTTTCTAAAAGCGTTCCTTTTTATAAGAAACAAATAAATTTTGCTCTTTAAATTGATTCACTTTTTATTTTAAAAACTTTGCTTTAATAAATAGATAAATTTTTTATTGGATAAAAATTTCTTAAATAAAATTTGAAACAAATTAATTGAATCAAAATTTAAATAAAATTCAATGTTCAAATTTACGAAATAAATTGACAAGAATCGTTTTTTTTAATAATCTTCATTTTCTTCATCATCAGGCTTCTCATTCAGATCAAAAGGATGAATTTTCTTATTTAAATCTATTGTGTTATCTTTAAGAATTTTATTTGTTTCTTCCACTTCGATTTGATTTTGCTCATCCTCTGCGTAACTAAATTCTTGCCTTTGATTTAAAAGATTTCCTTCCTTTTCGCAAACAATTGGTAATTTGCCTTTATTAATAAAATGACCATTCTGTGGATTAACAAATGAAGTTCCTTCATTATTATCAGAATGAAATTTTTTCTTTTCTTGTCGGCATTTTCGCTCGTATTCATTTCTCTTTTCTTTATTATTTTGTCTATACGTTTTCATGTTTTTCAGCAGCTTTTCCTTATTATTTTGGTAGTAAGTTTTCATAAGTTGGCAACATTTTTCTTTATTACTTTTATAGTAATTTCGCTTATATTCACGCCTCTTTTCATTATTTTTCCGGTTATATTCTTTATTATATTCACTTCTATCAAACACTTTGTTTCCTTTATTTTTTCTATTTGTGTCCTTTTTAGTATTTTTCAATTTTGGTTTTACCATTTCTTCATATTTTTGAATTTGAGGATTAACCGAGGATTCACCATCATCAGTAAATATTTTAGCTGCCGTACACTCCTTTTCGGTTTTTCTAGCTAAACTGTTTTGAGTTGGAGTAGTTTTAATAGTTGCCCATAATATCCAATTGAAAATTAAAACGATTAAAATACTAGAAAATTTCATTCGAAACGAATTTTTAAATTTATTTTAATATTAATGAAAAATAATAAAATTTAATTTAAAAGTCAATTTATATAAGGGAAAATTTAGGCAAATTTATAAAAGGGCAATAAACAAGAATATCGAAATATCCGACAGATAATTTACGAAATCTTAAATTACAACATTTTCCCATTTTTAAATATAAAAACAAAAGTAAAATTCATTGAAAATAAAGTGCGTTGTTTTGAAAGGAAGTTGATTTTCCGTTAAAAGTAAAAGTGCATATTTATGAAAACATTTTTTAATAAAAGATTTTCCGGAATTAATAAAAAAAAAGTATAAAATCTTATTAATCGAAAATAAATATTGAAAATATTTTCGTTAGAAGTATTGTGGAAGTGGATGTGGAAAGCAAGGGATATGTTTACTTCGAAAGTAACATTAACGGAAGTATGAATCAAAGTGCTTTTTAGCCTTTGGGTTAGAGTCCACCCTACAATATCCACCTTACAATAGGATAGCCATATTTTGCTTGTGAAAGTTTTAATTTTTCATCAGAACCAAGCATTTTATGAGCAGGACAGAACCATAAGAGAGAAACATAAGCTTAACTGTTTGCTAACTGCTGTTGCTTAACTTATAAATTTCTCCCTTTAGAATTTATTTAAACTTTGATTCAATTAATTTCTTTCCAAATTTTATTTATGAAATTTTTATCCATTAAAAAATTTATTTATTAAACCCTAGTTTTTAAATAAAAAATGAATCAATTTAAAGACAAAGATTTATTTATGATATGAGAGAGTTAATAAAGTTAATATTAATAAAGAATTAATAACTTTTCAAAATATGAAAAGCTAACTCAAAGAAGCAAAAATTAGTTCTTCGAACAATTAAATCAAAAATTAAATAAATTCTCAAAGGAAGTTAGAATTATATCAAAAGAGTAAAAATTTGTCCGTTTGACATTTTAAAGAACAATCATGTAGAGGCGCGGTATGGTCTCTAATAAGGGTAATCTGAATCCAGCGAATCTCAAACACAAATAAGTTTATTTTATCCGAACAAATAAATATAACAGGAAGTTATTCAATTAAAGTTAAAGCAGGAAAACCGCATAAAGGAAAATGCTTGGTAATAGGAAAAGCGGTTAATCCAAGAATGTTTAACTGAGGTTGTTCATAGAAATTTTTTTATGTTCATAAAAATTCTGGAAAAAATTCTTTAGATATATACAGATATGGAGACAAAAATTGTGTTTATGGAAAATAAATATAATTTCGAATTCGCTTCGCGGCATTTTAACTTTAAATACCAAAATAAATAATATCGGATAAAAGGTTTCATTTTTCATGCTGTTTTAATTTAGCCGGTAATAATAGTAATCTACCAGAAAGGTTGTTACGCACACAAGGAAATAACTGGATATACGATTTCAATAAGCAACGACTAACGTCCGAGAGCAGTTAGAAATCGGTTTAATCGAGACCTAAAAAGCTTTGTAATGTCTCCTTTAACTTTTGACTTCTCAATGATTAAATTGTTAAAATTATTATTTATTATTTTAAAATGTGTATATTCATGAAAACATTATCTAATTAAAAATCATAAAAAATTCAATTACTAATTAAAGAAGAAAATATTTAATGCTATTAATCTTGAGAGAACATTAGTAAATTAAGTAAAAAGAAAAGTTAACTCAAAGAATTATAATAACTCAAAGAATCCAGTATTCATTGGAAGCAATTGCATAGTTGATAAATTTACTTGTTTAAAAAGAAAAGCTGATAGTCCCAGTCCAGCTGGTCATAGTTTACGAATTAGTAAGGTAAATTTGAATAATCGAATCAATTATTTAAATTTACGAGAATAATTGTTAAAATTATTTGGACAAGAACCGTTCTTTTTAATTATCTTCAATTTCATCACCATCAGGCATCTCATTCAGATCAAAAGGATGAATATTCTTATTTAAATCTACTTGATTAGTTTCATCTTCAAGAATTTTATTTGGTTCTTCTACCTCGATTTGATTTTGCTCATCCTCACTATTGTTGCATTCCTCCTCTCCTTTTTTCAAAAGATTTCCTTCCTCCTCGCAAACAATTGATAATTTAACTAAATTAGTAAAATCATCAGTCTGTGGATTAACAAATGAAGTTCCTTCAATATTTTCAGATTGAACGTTTTTCTTTTTTTGTCGCCATTTTCGCTTGTTTTCATTACCATTTTTTCTATTATTTTGCTCATACTTTTTCTGACTTTTGCGTATTTTTTCCTTCTTTCTTTTATAATAATTTCGCTGATTCTCATTTATCCTTTCTTTATTTTGTTTTAGGTAATTTCGATAATATTCTTGCCTTTCTTTAATTTTTAATAAATTTTTTTTATTCTTTTCATAGGAGTTTCGCGAATATTCACGCAACTTTTCTTTATTTTTTTGGTAATATTGTTTATGGTATTCACTTTTGTCAAGCACTTTGTCTGCTCCTTTATCTTTGTCCTTTTTAGTAATTTTTAATTTTGGATTTAACGTTTCTTTATATTTTTGTATCTGAGGATTCATCGAAGATTCAGCCTCATCAATTAATATTTTATTAACATCATTTGCCGTGTTATCCTTTTCAACCTGTCTAGCTAAACTTTTTCGAATATGAATAGTTTTAACAAATGTCCATATTATCCAATTGAAGATTAAAACGATTAAAAAACTAGCAGGTTTCATTCGAAACAACTATTTAAATTTATTTTGGAATTAAAGAAAAATAATAAATTTTCCTTTAAATGTCAATTTATATAAAAGAAAATTTATGTAGATGTATAAAAGGGCAATAAACAAGAATATCGAAATATCCGACAGATAATTTACGAAATCTTAAATTACAACCATTTTCCCATTTTTAAATATAAAAACAAGAGTAAAATTCATTGAAAGGAAAGTGCGTAATTTTGAAAGGAAGTTGAGTTTCCGTTAAAATTAAAAGTGCATATTTATGAAAACATTTTTTTAATAAAAAAAAATAAATATTGAACATATATTCGCCGGAAGGAAAGGGCATAGTTGATTAATATTTTGTTAAATTAAAGAATGGATGGTCCTAGACGATGCGTCAAAGGTTCCAAATGAATAAATTTTATAAATCCAATTCCAATTTTAGTTTAAAAGAAATGAGAAAATTTTCAATAAATTGAAAAAACTTTACAATTAATACCGATTTTTCATAAAATGTTAACGTATTTACTGTATTATAGCCCTCCTCCGAATTAGAGCCCCCCTCCTTAATAAAGCCCCCTTTTTCGAGATAGTTGAAAAATAGAGCCCCATGGGGCTCTAATACAGTAAATACGGTATTTAGTTAAAGTCTAATGGTGATAGAATCAAAAGTCCCAGATTGAAAAGATTTCCTTTTTCAAAATTGTCCTCGCAGACAATTGGTAATTAATCTTTATTAGTAAAATCACCAGTCTGTGGATTAACACATGTTACTACTTCATTAATATTAGAAAAATTAAATACACTCTGTCTGAAAATGATAATCAACCCTTTAGTTTTGATCCATAACTAATCCATAACTCATATAATAATGTCGGTCTGGACCGAACCGTAGAACCGAGGGTACCCGAAGTATTCTGTTCGGTTATCTGAAGTATTTCCAGGAACCGACAACCCTAATTGCTTCTAATAATGTTGCTAATGTCGAAAATTTAAGGGGTGGTTATAATTTTCAGCCGGTCGTTTTTCGGAAATTTTGCTTATTTTCCCCAACAATCATAGTTTATTTATCACTGAATGTATCTATCATTTGAATATGAATTAGAAAGTGTTAAAAATATTTAAAATTACAAAATTTTAATTTTAGCTTTTTATTCAAAAACTAAGGGGTGCTTATAATTTCCAGACATGTGTATTTAGTATTTCAGAAAATAATTTATTTAAAATTTTAAAATATATTTTATATTCTTCACTTCATCTTCTCTCAATTTATCACTTTTACCTCACTTGCATCATATGTACAAGTAGGGCCATTTCCGGGCTGCCCAGGTGCATACCCTTTAAAACTCGCCGACTCTCCTGAATTTTCTATGCATGCATAAGCCATTCTAGTTTTCTCGTTATTATAACCGTAGACAGAAACATTATGAAAGGATACTTTGTCGTCGTATTTAAGATTTGCTCCTGTATAAGACAAATTTTCTGTAACAGAAATTAATTTTACCAATTATTGTAAGCCCAGGCCCCATGAATTTTGAGTTTCTAACGTTCACATGACGTGTATATTGAAGCCCGCAATCCCCACAAGTTCTAAGAACTATAGAGCTGTTTGCAGTACAAAAGTTTTTTATGATAGTTCTTCCAGGGCCGTTCTGATCGAAAATTTTTTGAAAGCCGTCTAGAGCTCCACCTCCATCTACAATCTTAAATAACATTACTTTATTATTATAAAATAAAATTATAAAATTTTTTAAAATTATACATACTATAAAAATTTCAGATAATATACTTATTTTACGTAAAATATAAACGGTGCTATGCAACAGAGAGCGGGCTGGTTCTGGATCCAGACCTTGATTTTTCCTGGATCCAAAGTCCAGAGCATGGCATTTTTCAGCGTTCCTTGACCGTTATTTTTCCTTGACTCAAGGTCAAGAATCTAGTCAAGGTACCCAAACGAAATAAGGTCAATTATCAAGGTTAAGGTCTTATGAAATTCTCTTATGCACTACGTCTTTATGGACTACATCTTTTATACGCCTATGTCTTTTTCTCAATTCCGGAAGAATAAAAGCCCAAATTTTGTCTTATATGTATATCCAATTGTAAAGTCATTATATCATTTTAATTTAGTTACAATTTTAAATAATTACATAAGTAAATCCTTTGGTGTTTTCAGCCATGTTTGCCTTATTTTTCTGTGCCCGATTAAAGTCATCGGGAGCTCTAAAACTTGCAGCACGCCAACAAGCATTCTCCCAGCTAAAAAATTAATTTAAATTTTTTATAAGCTTAATTAGGTTGTGATTTAATTTATTAATTTTTTTATCAATCAAAGGTGTGTCACAAATAATTAAGATTAACACTTACAAAACATTAGTTAAATTACAACTGCCCAAACAGCAAATATCAGAAGATGTTCCTTCTGGTGAGGCTCCAAGTATCACATTACTTACACTGCCCCCATCTTGTATAATAATTACAGATTCCCAATTTTTGGGAATGTTTGGATTGCATGTCCCTTTCTGTCCATTATATATAATTCTTTGTCCCCCAAAATCTTTGTGGTCATTGCCATTAATAAAAAATGTTTTGCTAGTTACTATAGTACCAGATGGCTTTGGAAAATTACAAAATTTAGCTCCTTGTTGGTTTAAAGAGAGAGAGAATGGAGGGATATAAATTAGTATAATAATAAAAATAAAGGGAGAATAATGAATAAAATTCATTGGTAATTGAATAAAATATTTTTTGGAAAATTTATTTTTGAATATGTGAAGGATTGACTCTCTCCAGATATATTTAAAGCAATAATGAATTAAATAAAAATCTCTCCTCAATCTAAAATAAATAAAAAATATAAAGCCAAAAAAAGTTGAAGCCAACAAAAATTTAAAATGATGACGCAAATAAAAATTTATAGAAAATTTTATAAATATAATTTTGCAGTATTAATAACTGCACCTGTCTTCTATAGCGAGTAAGCGACGAATAAACTCAAAAAATTCTCCGGAAAAGTAGTTTGTAAAATTTATTAAATTTTATTTAAGCATTAAAATAGCTTATAATTTAATATATTTAAAATTCATGTGACGCAGTTTATAAATTTTTTTGTACCAAAATTTAAAAAGAATTAAAAATTAAAATAAAAATTTAAAATTTAGAAAATTAAGAATAAAATCAAGGGTCACTTTAGTACGTGGGTGCAGGCTTTAAATTACAAATGTTATATCATTTGAAAGAGCTCGTCGAGCTGAGTCGAATGACACCAAAATCAACGAAATCCGACTTGAATGGACCGAGATATAGACCACTAAAAATCGAAGATCCAAAAGGGAGGCCCCAAATACGTCCAGAGCAACGGGCGATGGGTCTGGGCTACTACGGGCGATGGGTCTGGGCTCGTAACATAAACCTATTCCTAAATCCGTTGCTCTGGACGTATTTGGGGCCTCCGTAGCAGCAAAAATCTCCACAGATGCCATAGGTAAGGAGCTAAAATAAAAGATCATAACTTTGTCCAATCAAGTCGGATTTCGTTATTGCTAGTCATCGTCTGTTTAATCACTCTAATGGAGTAAATGTCGAATATTGTTCGCCCTGATTAAAAGATATATTTTCTTCGGATTAAAAGATATAATTCTCGCCTAATGGCTTCGCCACTACACAATAAGGAACAGGAGAATTCTCTTTATAACTGTGAAAGTTTATTCACTTACAAAACATTAGTTAGAGTACAACTGCCCAAGCAACATATATCAGAAGATGTTCCATCTGGGGAGGCTCCAAGTATCACATTGCTTACACTGCCCCCATCTTGAATAATAATAACAGAGTCCCATTGTTTGGGTATGTTTGGATTGCAAGTTCCTTTTTGTCCATTATATATAATTCTTTGTCCTCCAAAATCTTTGTGGCCATTAATAAAAAATGTTTTGTCTGTTACATTAGTACCAGTTGGAGTTGGAAAATTACAAAATTTAGCCCCTTCAAGATTTAAAGTGAGAGAGAATAGAGGCATAAAAATAATTAGTAAATAGGAGAGATAAATTAAATTCATTTTAAGGTATTAAAAACGATATTTTCAATAAAATATTTTTTAATGAGTTAAAAGCTAGCAACTCTAGTATATTTAAATGCCCCTTCAAAATTTTTTAAATAAATAAAAATTGTATTGAAGTTGACAAAATACCCGAAACAAGTTTAAAAAAAAGAAAAAAAATATTTTTTCCGCTGAAAATTAAATTTAGGCAAGCTTTAAAGTCATGTGATTGAGTAAATGTTTTTTTTCAAAAGCTACATGTACACGTGCTTTAGCTATATTTTTAAAAATTTAGTTGGAGATGTTATTCAAATTTGGTATGAGTTAGCAATAGTTGAACCACCGGGGATTGGCAGTGGCCTTTCTAAATGCCGCTCGAATAAATTTTTTAAACAAATAAAAATAATATCTAAGTTGGCAAAATACCCAAAATAAGCTAAAAAAGGAAAAAAATATTTTCCCGCTTATTATTAAAATTAAATGTTGGCAAAATTAAATTTTCTACTGACTTTAAAAAATTTTAAAAATGAAAAAATGAATAAAAACAAATATCAAATTGAAATCATATGCCTTGTTTGTAGCTTTGTTTAAAAAAATATTTATTAATTTAAAAAATAGAGTTGGAGCATTTTATTTGAAATCATAAACTATAAAAGTCAGGAAATAAGTAAATATTTTTAAAAAAGCTTCACGTGATTTAGCTAGAAGTTATTTAAAAATATGCTTAGATATCATTAATATAAGGTAGCAATCCGACCCTTCGGTGGCGGGTGTGTCGGTGATCGGGGTTTGCCGGTGAAGGCATGTCGGGGATAGGGGTATGGTTTGACTTTTGGCTCGGGGTTCGGGTCGGTGGTCGGGTTTCAACAAATTCTTAAATTTAAATTTTAGCGACGCAGGCGAAAATTTTGTCGGGGTAGAGCCTTCGGGGTTCGGGTCGGGGTTTTTGACAAAAAATCCGTCGGGGTTTTCGGAGTCGGGTTGCTAACCTAGTTTAATATTATTTAAATTTAGTAAGAGTTTAGCAAAATCAAGCTACCAATGAGAAAATCGCTTGGAGTGTCGCGTGGCTTACTTAAAGCTTTGCATGTAATTTAACCATTGAGCTACTGGGCGACAACGTTGTTTAACACATTTTATCATTTCTTTCCTCCCTTCGACAACCCAAAATATAACATATAAACATTTAGAGCAAAGGATACTCAGGAAAGTTTTTTCATACGAACGAAATTCAGAGTTTTATTAAAAAATATTTTTCTAAAGAGCTTAAATAATAAAAGCATAGAAATGTAGATGAAGGTTAAAAAGGAGAAAGAAGTGAATGAATCTGAATAATCATTTTTGTAGAGCTCAGAAGAAAATTGCTAAGGCTGAATAGTATCTTTTTATCATATTCTTCATTTCCCTCAATTAACCACTTTAACTGCAGTAGCTGGGTAATTACAAGAACTGCCAGTTCCTGCCTGTCCAGGTGCCCAAGCATATTGCCAAGGATTTTTAGCATTTTGCTCTGCCTCGACACAAGCATAAGTTATTTTAGTTGCTGGATTGTTGTACCCATAAACAGAAACGTTTCGAAGAGTTACTTTGTCATTATAGTCATGATTAGGTCCTTAAAATGTGAATATAGCATTATAGTCCACTTTGAAAGAACTACCAATAATTAAAATTCCAGGTCCCATAAATTTAGAATCCACAATTGATAAATCTCGTTGATATTGCTTCCCGCAATCCCCGCAGGATCGAAGAATTATCTGGCTATTTACTGCACAAAAGTTCTTTATTATAGTTTTTCCGGGACCGCTTTGATCGAAAAGTTTTTGAAAGCCGTCCAGAGCGCCTCCTCCATCTACGATCTAAAAGTTAGAAAAAATTTTAAATAATTTAAAAATTATCGTACATATGTGTATTGCTGTGTTGAATCTCCTTCTTGGTTTGTATGTTTTCGGTTGTATTCTGCGGTCGCACGAAAGCTAGCAGCACGCCAACAGGCATTTTCCCACCTGAAATGATTAATAATGGATATAATTCTTGCAACTCAATCTGAACTCAATAGCGTAGATAAAAGCAGTCTAACTATAGGTAGACCACAGACTACTTTATTTGTGAGTATTTTTTACTTCAAATACTTATATTGTGATTTCTTAATACATATATGTAATTTGCATTAAGCATGTTATCCTTCCTTCTAATCATCTAAATAAGTAAGGACCTACCAAACATTCTTGAGTGTACAACTCCCCATACAATTAATATCAGCAGCAGTTCCATCCGAAGAGACACCAAGTATCACATTTCTTACAGTTCCACCATCCGCAACAGTAATGACAGAACCCCATTGTTTCGGAATTTTTGGGTTACAAGTTCCAGGATTTCCATTCATTCTAATTCTTTGCATTCCAAAATCTTCGTCGCCTCTAACATAGAAACCAGTATTTGTAACATTATTACGTGATGCCTTTGGAAAATTACAAAATCTAGCCCCTTCTCTATTTAATTCTATAGACAATATAGATATAAAGGAAATAATTAAAATAAATATATTAAGCATTTTATTCCTCTTAGATTATGGGAATATTGAAAATTTGCTTTTAAAATTTGGTGAAGAAACAGGGTTTTTATAAATATTTATATGGTTAAATATAAAAAATTTTAAATGATTCTCCACATACATCAAAACCATCTCCACGTAGACGCAAACGGAAAAAATTTTAAAATCTATTTTAGTTTATTCTTTAATTTAAATTTAATTTTTTAATGTAAAATTATCTCTCAGCTTACATATGAATAAACATAAATTATAAGTTTTTAAAGATTTAAAATAATGACGCAAAAGAAATTTCATAAAAAAATTTTTAGATAGAATTTTGCAGTATTAATAACCGCACGTGTCTTCTATAGCGAGTAAACGACTAATAAACTCAATCAAACTTTTCCGGAAAAATAGTCTGTAAAATTTATTAAATTTTATTTAAGCGTTAAAATAGCTTAATTTGAATATATTTAAAATTTATGTGACGCAGTTTATAAATTTTTTTGTACCAAAATTTAAAAAAATTTAAATAAAAATTTAAAATTTAGAAAATTAAAAAATAAAATCAATAAAATATATATCTATTTAGTGTTGAACCAATTCTGAAATTAAACTTTAAACTTAAGAATTTAAATGTGTTCCGGAAAATAACACACTTGTACATAAACTTAATAAACAGACTTTTCCCGGAAAAAGAAAACATAAATGATATTTTCTGTAGCGAAATGCGACTTTTGTATTATATTTTTCGACCCTTTTGTCACTTGTCTTTATTGTGAAAATATTTTTATTTCTTAAATTTATATTTTTAATCATGCGAAATCAAATACGCCTACTTCTTTGAAATTCTTCCTATTATTCATTGCACTTTGTAAATTTCTGCTATTTTTATGTTAAAACTCCCATTTTTTCCTCTATTTAAACGTTAGGATTTTAGGATATAATCAGAGTTTTTTAGATTCTCTCAGAGTTAAGAGTTATTTTTGTGTAAAGATTCTCTCGAGCTTTTTTAATTTCAATAGAATTAGTTTGAATAAAGTTGTGTAACTTTTATTCTTTTGTTTTATTTAAAATAAAGAGTTGAACTTAGAACTTAAAGAGTTTGATTTAAGTTTTCTAAGTTTAGTGTTCTTTAACTAAGAGTTCTTTGTGATTCTATTTGAATTAAATTTGAGTTTTCTAGGGATTTATAGAATTTAGTTTATAAAGTTTAAATTTTATAAAAAGATTTAACTAAAGTTAAGATTTAACTTCAAGCTTCTTTTAAAATTTTGTGTAATATTTTAATTGTTGAAATAAATTTGATTTTGATAGAAAATGATTTTGATAAAAAAGAAAATAGTAAAAAGAATAAAAATAGAAAATATTGTTTATTCATTGGAATAAACTAAAGAAAAACTTAAATAAAAATTTAAAGAAAATATAAAAATTTATTTATTTTTTAACATTGTCCAGCAAAAACATTTAATTTGTTTTTATTTGTTTTTGCGACATTTTCTGACACTTTCTAGACACTTGACGAACCATTATATAATTAGTTGCTGTAATAATAATAAATTGCTTCTTGGCCTTCCAATATTTTCAAAATTTTCGCCTTATATTAATTTTAATTATGTTTAAGCTTTTAAAGCTATCCCATAATTTTTGCCATATTTTTGGCCGATTTCGCCACATATTTGCCATATTTTTGAGCGGCTGCGCACTATTTTTGTGTTTTGGAAGGGGCCACTTGTTTATCACTTTGTTTACCACTTTTCGCCCTTTCTTTCCTTATTGTGACAACCCAAAATAAATCATAAATACGTGTTAGAACAAAAAATACACAGAAAACCCTAAACTAAATTTTTAAGCTTTATGGACAAAAAACTCTTTTCAAATAGAGCTAAAAAGATAAAAATGAAAATAAAGGTAAAAAAGGATAGAAAAGAGAATGAATTTGCTATGTTTTGCTTTAAATAATCATTTTTGTAGAGCTCAGAAGATAATTGCTAGGGATAAATAGCATCTTTTTATCATATTCTTTATTTCCCTCAATTAACCACTTTAACTGCAGAAGCTGGGTAATTACAAAAACTGCCAGTTCCAGCCTTTCCAGGTATCCAAGCATATTGCCAAGGATTCTTGGAATTTTGCACCGCCTCTACACATGCAAAAGCTATTTTAGTAGCTGGATTGTTGTAACCATAAACAGCAACGTTTCGAAGAGTTACTTTGTCTTTTAAGTCATGATTAGGCCCTTGAAATGTGAATATAGTGATTATATCCTTCCATTAAAGACCTACCCATAATAAGAAGTCCAGGTCCCTTGAATTTAGAGTCCACAATCGTTAAATCCCTTTTATATTGCTTCCCGCAATCACCGCACGATCGAAGAATTATCTGGCTATTTACTGCGCAAAAGTTCTTTATTATAGTCTTTCCAGGTCCGCTTTGATCGAAAAGCTTTTGAAAGCCGTCTAGAGCGCCTCCTCCATCTACGATCTAAAAATCGGGGAAAATTTAATTAATTTAAAAATTATCGTACATATGTGTATTGCGTTGAAGAATCTCTTTCCTGGTTTGTATGCCTTCGATTGTATTCTGCTGTGGCACGGAAGCTAGCAGCACGCCAACACGCATTTTCCCACCTGAAATGTTTAATAATGGATATAATACTTGTAACTAAATCGGATCTCAATAGCTAGATAATCGGTTTATTGCACCAATTACAGATAAAATGTGAATTATCTATAGATCGAAACCTTATCATTTCTAAAAATCCTCATACTCTAAATCCACTTACCAAACATTTTTAAGTGTACAACTCCCCATACAATTAATATCAGCAGCAGTCCCATCCGAAGAGACACCAAGTATCACATTCCTTACAGTTCCACCATCCGCAACAGTAATGACAGAACCCCATTGTTTCGGAATTTTTGGGTTGCAAGTCCCTGGATTTCCATTCATTCTAATTCTTTGCATTCCAAAATCTTCGTCGCCTCTAACATAGAAACCAGTATTTGTAACATTATTACGTGAAGCCTTTGGAAAATTACAAAATCTAGCCCCTTCTCTATTTAATTCTATAGACAATATAGACATAAAGGAAATAATTAAAATAAATATATTAAGCATTTTATTCCTCTTAGATTCTGGGAATATTGAAACTTGCTTTAAATTTTGTGAAGAATCTAGAGTTTCTATTAATATTTATATGCCTAATTATAAAAAATTTTAAATGATTTTCCACATACATCAAAACCATCCCCACATATTTAATTTATTAAACACCAATAGACGCAAACGGGAAAAATTTTAAAATCTATTTTAGCTTATTCTTTCAATTTAAATTTAATTTTTATTTTAAAAATTATTCTCTATTTTACATGTGAATAAATATAAATTATAAATTTTTGGCTAATTTTTGCCAAAATTTATAAAATTTTATTTAAAAAAATTATTTCCTTCCAGTACGAAATGGATTATATTATAAGCTTACGCAATTCAAGTCGATTACTTTGCTTTATTTTAAATTTATTTCCGGAAAATTAATTTTATTAATTATTCTCTTCTTGAAAGTCAAGTTTATTAATTTTAATCAGATTATTAATAAATTATTTTTCTTCCTTTTCTTCTTCCCCTTCTCTTGTGTTTCACTCTTGTGTTCAAAATCTTAAAGCATTCGAGACAAATACCTAAACACCAAGAAAAGCTCTTGGTTGCAGGTTATGTTGCTGTGTACATGTTAAGTATATTTAAATAAATTCGGGAATCAGGACGGCTCGTTCCCTAATACATATACATATATTTGTACATTCCAAAGAGTATAAAATATAACACTAAAATGGATGAGTGATAAATTAAGGTACTTTTCTGTTTTGACACACCCACCTTGCTGAATATTTATATTTTTTAGTTTTACTTAAATTAACCTGTTAAAAAACACCAGTTTTCATTACCCCTGAAAAATTAGAACTTGTCTAGTTTAGGTCTCTAACCCTTTTATTCGGGGGGGGGGGGGGTCTCCAACAATTTTGATAGACAAACTTCATTATTATCCTATTTAAATTCAAAGATATTACCTCAGCCAGATTTTTTCGGCAAATTTACTCACAAATGAAGGCATTTTATCTTCTGATGGTCGAGCCAATGACATTTTTCAACCCTTTCAGACTTGAGGACAAAACTTGTGGACCCTCTTTAATATATTATTATTTAATTTTAAGGAATAAGTGTAAATTACTTCTCTTTCGCAAATTATATTTAGGCGATGATGATGATGAGACTAAAAAATCTTATTTAAAAAATTTTTAATTACTGGGTGGAAAGAATCTGGTTATTTGAAGACACCCAGACTTTTAATGGATGTTACCTTAAACACAATAATTATTTTAATTACTGAACAGTAGAATATTTAAACTAAAAATACATGAAGTTCTACACTATCGCCATTAACTTGGGAATCCACTGTCCGAATCCACTACACAATCGTTTAAAAACGCGTGTTTGCGAGGATTTTTAGTAAACATTTACTTTTTAATAAAACAATATATGAGTTATCTTAAATAGAGGGTATAATTTAGACAGACTTTATTGATCAACCAATTTTTAAAGAAATTAACTTAAATTAAGCGGTATATACTATAAAATTTAATTCTGAAATTTAGTTACCATCTCCAAATCCGCCATTAGAAAACGCATTAAAATTTTTTCTTCTTCCTCCTCTACTTCATAATACAAGTTTTTTTATTTTTTAAACTGTTCTTTTATAAATTCCACCAAATTTGTCAATTTCGCCAAAATAAATAATAAAGATACTTTCTTCCACTGAAATTATTGTGGTGATCCTAAAATTATCGAAACTAATTAGCGAAAAAGCGAGATTTTAAAAAAAAATTTTTAGAAATTGAAAAACATGATAAAATTGCCTATGTTCTATTAAAGAAATGAAATATTCAAATTTTAAAAGTATTAATAAAAAAGAAAAAAGTTACTTCCTAACGAAAATGGATCCTTTAAAAGAATGAAATTAATTTTGAAAAATTATAACTTATTTATAAAATTATATACATTCATATAGATAGATAAATGAGTAAAATCTGGGGTAAGCAACTAGAAATAGGACAGAAAATTTCTAAATAACCCAAATAACACCTTTTTTGGTGGAAAAAAGGTGTTGAAAAAAATCCTTTTTTAATTAAGCAGTAAAATTGGCTAACAGTAAACCCAGAAGGATCTAAATACTTTTCTTATCCAAATCTTATAGCGGGCTTTGGTGATTTAATTTACAATGATTGTTGAATATCTGCATTGCACTTAATCATAATATTAAGCATAGTTAACAAGGTCAGAATTGTTAAAAAATTTTAATTTCTTCTGCCTTAAGCATTAATTTTATTTTTTTCGTAGGATTTTTTATAAAATCATTTGGAAAAAATTTGTAAAAATTATTGAAATTTAATTTTTATATATTATAGAAATAGTTTGCAAATAATTTTTTTATTTATTATGCAATCAATCGAAGGGTCCATCATTAATTATTTTCATTAATTATATTATTATATTCCATCAATTGATTATTTTCACAGCTGTAGCAGGGTAGTTACAAAATTTATCGCTTGTTCCAGCTTCTCCAGGTTTGTAAGCATATTTCCAACGATCTGAAGCAGGAGCAATTTCCCCCGGGTATTCAGAACAAACATAATCAATTTTAGTTGCTGGGTTGTTGTTACCATAAATTTTTATGTTTCCAAGAATTAATTTATCGTTGTATTGACGATTTCCATCTTTAAGAAAAATTAAATTGCAAGTTTAATATTAGGCAGGATATTAAGAAAATATTTAAAAAAACGAATCCAAAAATATCCTTTTTTCTGATCACAGAAATGTTATGAATTAAAAACCCTAATTATTGGGTATTTTTATAAAAATGATTTAATGTATCTTATTAAATAACCACATGTTAATCTGTTATTTTTGAATAATAAAGCTCGACTGGGCTAGTTATTTCGTACTTATTTACCCCCCCCCCTTAATTTTTTCGTTAAACATGTAAAAAATGGTCAGTCAGTCTTATGTTACAGAACTCGTCGAGCTGTGTCGAATGTCACCAAAATAAACGTGATTGGACAAGTTTTGACAAAGTTATGGTATTGACAAAGTTATGACATATAGGCTTTACCAAATATAGTAAGCATTGGTCCCATGAATCGTGAGTCTTTAACAGTAATCTTTCGTGAATATTGTTGTGAGCACGAGCCAGCAGAAATTATACCCATAGAGTTATTAACAGAACAAAAATTCTTAACAGTTGTCCTTCCTGGTCCTCCATGTACCATAATTTTTTGAAAACCGTCCAAAGCAGCCCCACCCTCTACAACCTAAAAATCCGTTAAATATAAACAGTTAATAAATAATCCTTACATAATTATATTTTATGTGTTCTTTTTCCCCTGGTGTAGAATCTGCTGCTTCTATAAAACTAAAACCACGCCAACAGGTATTCTCAATACTTAATAAAAAAATTTTCAAAATAATTAAAGGTTTCTGATACCATCTTTTAAATTAACAAATCTAAGTTGGAGATCCAACTAGGGCTGCGCGAGTCGAGGCCTCGACAAGGCCGAGATCCTCGTCTATTTTCGTCTCATCTCGGTTCGACTGGCCCTCGGTTTCGGAGCATCGGTCTCGATCCTGGGCAAGAACCTCGCCAAGGAACGAGGCTGAATATGTACATATACAATTTCTCCAACCCCGAGAAATTTTCAAAAATTGAAACAAGATTTAATTCTCTCTGTCCAATCACATTTTTGAAATTTATTGCCGCGGATATTAATTAACAAAAATTTAAATGAATAAACTTACAAGACATTTTTAAGAGTACAATCACCCCTACAAACAATATCAGAAGAAGTCCCAATTGGAGACTCACCCAAAATAAGATTACTTATAGTAACCCCGTCTTCAACAAATATAGCATGGTCCCAATCGTTGTTCCAGCCAGGAATATTCGGTTGGCATGTATTTGGCTTGCCATTAAAAATAATTCGTTTATTTCCAAAATCAGTGTCTTTAACTATATTCATTGTAGTACTTATTGTTTCAGTAGTTGTAGGCGTAGGGAAATTACAAAATTTCATCCCTTTTTGATTTAGAGCCAGAGACAGTAAAGGTATAGATGAAATAATTAAAAGAAATATATTAAGCATTTTGTTGCTTTTAATTTTTAAATATGGAGAGAATATAGTAATTCTGGCAGATTTTAAAGACTTAATTATTTGATAAATTTTAGTACTTATTAGCGATTTACGTTTCAGCCTTTCTACGTATTAACCATAAGAAAAATGAAACAAAAAAATTTTTTAATTTTTTTCCTGTTGGGCTGCAGTATAGAATAAATTAAAAATTATTTAAAATTAAAAATTTAATTTCTAAAAATAAATTTAAATTAATAATTTAATTTAAAAATTATTTAATGATTAACATATGAATAAATAATTTAACAAAATTCTGGAATTTATTTCCTCAATTTATTTCCTCTATTAAATTTTTAAATTTATTAATTGACGTAAAATTACTTGTTTTACGTAAGGAAAAATTTATGCAATTTAGAGCCTGGACGGATGGCAAAATTTTCGATAATTGTTGCAAAATTTTGCAAAAAAAAAATAAAATTTTATACACAATGAAAAAAAGATGGTTCTAATGATCTAATGTGATTACGTTTAATTAAATTGGATACTGATAGCCCTGGACGGATTAAAGTGAATATCATGGGGCTTATTTGATAGCATGAATCAAGAAGTGTTAAGTGGAGTAGTAATAAAGTGTATATCAAGAGATTGAAAGGGAGTAAGTGGTAAATGCAATTTGCGGATTAGAATGGATATCAGTGGGCTTGTGAATAAGAGGTTTGCCGTTTTCAAGTAGTCCCATTTGAATCTCTCTTAATCCAACGAATTCCCTCTTTATCACTTAAATCTCTCTTAATCCATATTGTAGGGATATTGAAGCAATTTGAAGGTTTAAGCACGATTAGAAGGAACCTAACGATCCTTTGAGAATTTCTGAAGGCCATGTTGGAAGGTTCTTTCTTGAAAACTTTGTAAGGTGTTTGAAAAATAGAATGCCGGGTGCGGAATCATTATACATGGCTGTGTACATTGGCTATTTGATTGTAAAAAGTACTAATCCATAAATATTATACCAAAAAATTTAATGAATTACATATTTGTCAAAAATTATATATTCTTTTTTAATAGTTTGTTTTAAAAATTTTTTATGAGAATTAACTTTCTATAATATAAAATAGAGTAAGTCGAGTACCGAGTAATTAGGAAAAAACCGAGCTCGAGTAATCCGAGTTTGAAAAACCCGAGTTCGAGCTCGAGCTCAACTTTTTAGGCCGAGTTCGATTTCGAGTAGTCGAGTAATCGAGTATTTTTTATAAAATAGTATTTTAAAATAATTTCAATAAAAACAATGGAATTACTAAAGACTATTCATCATCAGTGCCGTGTTTTGGGCATTTATTAGCAGTAATGCGTTAGATCTTTATCAAAATCCCAGTTATTTTCGTTAATCCGTCTATATCTCTCTTAATCCGCAGAAATTTCATGATATGCACACGATCCATGTTGAATCCGGGCTCCGGGTTGAAGATCTATGGATAATATTATTTCGGGGGTTCGTGTAGATTAAGGGGATATCGAGTGATAAGATGAATGAGATGGATATCAGGGGATTGAGCTGGATTTGGGCCGATTATATTGATAGGGTGTATTAGGAGCAAAATCTGGGAAATTCGGAAGACTAATTGGGATATCGTCAGATTAGCATATCGTCGAAAGATGATCATGAGATCCGATGCTCTATCTCTCTCTTTTCGCGCCGCTGGCTTAAATTCTGAGGATTTCTGAAGGACAAATGGGAACACCCAATGTTCAGAAGGCCAGATCCCTCGCGATTCTCTTAAATCACTTGAAATATCCGGATATCACTAAAATCCGCCTAACTTAACTCAATACTCAGATATACACAAATCTTCTTTTTTCAACGCCGCAGGTGAAAATTTCGAGAATTTTGGAAAACAAGAGAGCAAAATTTCTTTTTTTTAGCGCCGCAGGCGAAAATTTTAACAAATTTAGAAGACCAGCCCACAAGATTTCTTCCTTTTTCAGCGCCGCAGGCGAAAATTTTGAGAATTTTGGAAGATCCTTAAGCTAAAAATCTTCCTTTTTGCGCCGCAGATGGGGGCATAAAAATACTCGGTTTTAACCGAGTACGTCGAGTAGGAAGTTTCCGAGCTCGAGTAATCCGAGTATTATGATCCCGAGTTCCGAGTCGAGTAATTACGCAAAAAACCCGAGCGGTCGAGTCGAGTAACTCGAACTCGCTCGAACTCGACTTACTCTAATATAAAATACAATTTACTAGGAAAGCCACGTTATATGTATAATTTTAATTTTGTTTAATAATTTTTAATGACTGCGGAAGTGAATAGTAACTAAATAAGAACGGATTTTGACGATTTTAAGTTCAATTAATTAATATACTCGTCTAGACGAATTTATACATGGAACCTTAGTAAGCGTATAAATATTGCTAGAAAGCTCAAATTCTCATCCAAAGTAAAAAATAAAAATTTATAATTTTAAAATCAAAAGGAATAAAATGATTAATATATTTCTTTTAATTATTTCATCTATACCTTTGTCTCTAGCATTAAACCAAGAAGGGATGAAATTTTGTAATTTTCCAACGCCTACAAGTACAAATGTAACAAAGAAGACTTTACATATATTTAAAGACACTGATTTTGGAATGCAACGAATTATTTTTGATGGCAAGCCAAATACTTGCCGTCCAGATATTCCTGGATGGAACAACGATTGGGACCATGCAATAATCATTGAAGATGGAAATACTATAAGTAATCTTATTTTGGGGGAATCTCCAATCGGTACTTCTTCTGATATTGTTTGTAAGGGTAGTTGTACTCTTAAAAATGTCTTGTAAGTTATTTCATTAATATTAAATTCTTTTGTTAACTCCATTTGGAGTCTTTGTCTCCTAATTATTTTATCAGAATTCGGAAAACGGGGTATTACTTCTAAGGGCTTACTGGTCTAAGGGCTTACAGACTTGCTAGCTTTTCACACAAAAACAATAATAATTTAGTTAAATTTATTTTGAAACTTTATTTTAAACATTTTAGCTTTGAAAATGTTTGCTGGCGTGCTGGTAGCTTTATAGGTGCATCAGGCGCAAAGCCTGGAGATACAAGAAAATATACTTATGTAAGCCTTATTATTCAATTTTAAATTTTTATTTTAAATTTTATTTTTTATTCTCTTCATTTTTTTAGATAGTAGACGGTGGTGGTGCTTTAGACGGTTTTCAGAAAATTTTTACCACAGGAGGAAACGGACAGACAATTGTTAGAAATTTTTGTTCTTATAATAACACAATGGGTGTAATATCTGCTGGCATGAGTAAGGTTCAATATACAAGAGACGTTACCATTGAAAACTCAAAATTCATGGGACCAATGCTTACTATAATTGGTAAATCTTATCTAATATTAGTTGATATAATTAAAATGATCAAACAAAAATTACAATTATTTAATTTTTAAAAAAGATGGAAACCGTCAATACAACGATAAATTACATCTTAAAAATGTGCAAATTTATGGTAACAACAACCCTGCAACTAAAATTTCTTTTGTATGTTCCGAGTACCTTGGGGAAAATGCTCCTGATTCAAATCGTTGGAAATATGCTTACAAACCAGGAGAAGCTGGAACAAGTGATAAATGCTGCAATTATCCCGCTACAGCCGTGAAAATAATTAACTGAATTCATGATTTATTTACTATACTGATTTATTGTATTTTGCGTAAAGAGATAATTGTATATGTTAAAATGTCGCTTAAGATATAAAATAAATTAAATTCGTGGCATTATAATTATATTTATGTCTATCTTATCCCCGACGATCCCTCGATCCCTAGACCCACTATAAATATAAGTATTTCTTTAATTATTCAACAATTAAAATAAGTTGAGGGAAGAAAAAGTAAAGTTAATAAAGCGGGGTTTGGTTGGATTTTCCAATCATACATATTATGCTATTTTAGGTAAATGGATTTTGTGACAGCTGGTTTATAATAATTACATTTATATAACATTCCTCGGCTAAAAGAAGCGCGTCTCGCGCTTAAAATTTTGGATAAAGAAATTAAATATATATAAGTGCGAGGACAGCTTCACATAACTTCCATAATTCCATAATTCGGTCCAGTATAATACTATTTAATACAGTATTAGTTGCAACCTCCTTAGTTTTTGATCATCGTAAATTTTTTGTTTACCCTGCTTTTCCTTCTCATCAATGTATTGAATTTGGTAACGGACGGGAGAAATTGAATATTCTTGTCTTATTCCTCTGAAAACTTTCTCATAGAACTTGCTTTGAAGGGTATGAGCCCGCGTTCCTTTCCAATGCTTCAATTTATTTTCGTCATTTGACTTCACTAGGTTATGGTTGATCTATTATTTAGATTATTTTTATGAAGGAAGATCTACAATCATAGAACTATTAACTTATTCCTATGTTTTAAAGTCATTTAATAAAAATAATTCTGGAGGCACTCTTTTACAAGATTCTATTTTATACAAAAATATTGTAAGGATTATTCACTTAGAATTTTTAAAACGCTTGGCGTGGGTTAAACTATCTAAAAGTATAAAAGTGTAAGCATTAGTCGTCGCCCCGGTAGCTCAGTGGTAGGGCTCCTTTATGGGGTGAGCGAAAGCTCCTAGCAATAACTACGACGCGGTCGCAGGTTCAAATCCTGCCTGATGGTTAAAATTTTGCTTAAGCTCTTTCTATATTTAAACTAGGCGAAAGCACAATAGATATTTTATACTAAAAAGATCAGACAGGAAGTCATTAATATTATTAAATAAAATTTTTCATAGGAATAATGAAACTGGAAAAAATTCTAAGATTTTGTATAAATTTTAAAGCTTTTTAAATTATTCAAAATGAATCCCCTAGCCTTAGTGGCTAATAATGATTTTGTATCTTCCGTAGAATTTTGACTTCTTCATATCAATTAATTATTTTAAATGCTGAAGCTGGGTATTTACACGATACATCGCTTGATCCAGCTTCCCCAGGTTTGTACGCATATTTCCAAGGATTTGCATCACTCACTTGATTTTCTATGTGTTCAACACAGGCATATTTAATTTTTGTTGCAGGGTTGTTATTTCCATAAAGTGTTATGTTACGTAGAGTTAATCTATCTTTGTGTTTGCGGTTTGTACCTTTTTGAAAAATTAATTTATTTGCAAATTACCTAAAGCTTTGCGTTCCTTTGGGATTGTGAATATCTGATAAAATTATCGGATTTTGGCATATCAAACCGAAGACCCAAACAGTTCGCTCAGAATTTTAAACCCTACTGAAGAGTCCTTAAAAGCTATCCCAATATTGAGAGAAAATTAGCAATGTTAAGAAGTACAAGGTTGAAATTGATTGTAGGTCGAGGTACTAGTACCTCCTTAGTCACAATTTCATGACTTACAATTTAATTATTTAAAACTTTCTGAACATTTTAATAGATCATAAGAATAATTTAATGATGCTTACATAATATATTAAGCATTGGTCCTTTGAATCTTGTATCTACAACAATAATTTTACCCGCCCCAGCAGAGCAAATACCTATCGAGTTGTTAACAGAACAGAAATCTTTAACGATGGTCATTGCTCGCTCTCCCTGTCCAATAATTTTTTGAAAACCGTCTAAAACAGCTCCACCATCTACTACCTAAAAAATAGGCTAAATTAAATTACATATTATTACGTACATAAGTATAGTTCCTTTTTTCTCCTGGTTGTACATTTGATGCTCCAATAAAGCTAAAACCACGCCAACAAGCGTTCTCCATACTTTATAAAGAAGTTTATAAAAATAATTATCTAAAGGTTCTCCTAAACTCTTTTTTTACATTTTCCAAAAATTATTGGGAAATCAGAGCAAATCGGTAGTATGAGAAAAAGAAATTTTAAAGGTATGTAGACTTTTATAAAGATAGTCACCAAACTTGTAATTCCAAGCTACAATGAGCCCAATATTATTATGATCAGATTGAACAGGTTTAGAAATGTAGTCCTGTATTTCTCCCAACCTTTGGGGTAAAGTCATATCCCGACTTTACCTACGTAAATATTTCTCCATTGATTTAGTCTATGATTTTAAAAAGAATTAACTTACTAAACATTTTTAAGAGTACAAGAGCCTTTGCACGTTATACTTGAAGCTGTACCGATAGGAGATTCCCCCAAGATAAGATTACTTATAGTAGCATTATTGTCAATAATTATTGCATCTTCCCATACCTCTAGATTTCGATTACATGTTCCTTTCTTGCTATTGAAAATAATTCGTTTCATTCCAAAATCAGTGTCTTCCTTGACATATTTAGTTTGGGTAATTACTTCGGTACAAGAAGGCTTTGGAAAATTACAAAATTTCATCCCTTCTTGATTTACTGCTAGAGAAAGTAAAGGCATAAAAGAAATAATAATAAATATATTAAGCATTTTGCTTAAATTTTTTTAATTTGGATGAAGATATGGCATTTTTGGTAGTATTTAAATCCAAAATTATTTCATGGATTTACGTAAGTATAACGATCTACGTGTCAAACTTCTACGTATTAAACATAAAGAAATTACCAAAAAAGATTTTAAATAAATTTGTTTCGAAGTTATGCTTTGAGAAAAACTAAACTACAAAAAATTTTTATTTACCGGCTCAAATTTGGCTCAATTTTTAATTTATTTCCTCAATAAACACTTACTTCCAGTATGAAATTTATAGATTTTATTCTCTTCCAATTAATCCACGTATTAAGCATAAGGAAAAATTGTACATATCTTTAATTTTAATTGAAGGATTTTGCTCTATCTCTTTTTAAACTGGCTTTGTATTTTCGCCTTTCGTGTTTCGCTTATTTCGCCTTTTACAGTTGATTTCTGCCTTTTCAAGTAAAGACGAAAGGCGAAAATCGGCGAAATCCAAAAGAAAATAACTCTTTCCAGTATTGAGCTCGCTAAGTTAATTTAAATAACATAAAAATCAACGTATTTAATTAATTCGATCGGACCGGATCCCGAACCTGATTTTTGGGATCCGGTAGTCCCGATCCGGGTATTTTAATAAAAATCGAAATTTTCTGGACATTGAGCCCGAAAATCCGGTCCGTCCGTGTCAAAAAACCCAGGATCCGGTCCAGGTCCGATTTTTTTAAAAATAGTACATATAATTTTACCTCCGAAATGAGAAAAGCAAATCTAGTGATTAAACAATTTTTTCCTTTATTATTTTAGAGAGAAGATAATAGATTAGTAAGAAAAAATAGCATCATCAAAAAAAGATTTATTATTTTTTAATTATTACCTTCTCAAATTTTAAATTTCTTTTATAAATTTCTTTCATAGCTAAATATTAAAAATAGCATTATTAAAATATTTTAAATTTTTTGTAACACAAAATTATGCATAGAAATAATTTTTTTCATTCTTATGTTAGTGAAATAACATAAAAAATTACAAAAAAATTAATAATTAAGTCATTAAAATCCAATGATTTCAATTTCCCCAATTAACCGTACAAAAAGCCCCAATCCACTAATTAAAATTAATTCGGCTGAAAACTCTACGAAATCAACTAATCCAAAAGTTGAAATTACTTCAACAAATAATCGATCGCCAAAACGCTTATTTGATGCTTTTTGTGATTATACTTCAATTGCAGGATTCAGATTTTTGCATAGTAGACATCCTATATGGTTTAGGTTAATAATAAATATGAACTTAAAAACTTTGCGAAGATTCCGGAAAACACAAAAATGGAGCATAAAAATTTTCCGGAATTCATAAAATATACACAAATTCCGGAAAACTTGACTTAACTTCCGGAAAATTATAAATAGACACATTTATGTACTAGATTTCCGGAAAACTTGAAAAACATTAAATATATTTTCCGGAAAACTTAAAACGGAAAGTTTTTTCATAGATTAACATAAATGCCACAAAATTCAGGAATTTATTTTTAATCATAGTTTTCTGGAGAATATTAGGGCATATCCAAAGTTTCATAATTTCCGGAAAAGTATAGACTTATTTAGCTATCGGATTTCAGGAAAACCTTAAAATTATATTGAAAAATTTTTAAAATATGCTAAAATAATATTTAAAATAAGCTGAATAATTTATTACAATAAAAAATTTATTCAAAAGAATTCTCTCAGCCATTGTTTTATTTGGCAGCATTGGAATATTCATTTATCATTCTTCTATTTATGTTAGCCGTTTTATTGACAAACGCAATTCTATACAAATGTATACTACTAAAGTACAAAATATTACTGTTCCGGATATTATTATTTGTCCGGTTAGACAATTTAGGTATTTCACTAAAATAATTCTGAGTGTTTTTGGAAAATGATAAAATATTTACAAGTTTCCGTAAACTATAATTAATCCCGAAAACTTAAGTTTGCAAGCTTCCGGAAATGAAATTATCTAAGCTACCCAACAAATTAGCTTATTTTCGGAAGGTTTAAGCTCACATACTATAATGCTAACACGGAGAGGTTGCGATGTGTCCGACCTAAAAATGGTCGAGACCGGGCTCATTCGATAAAAAATGTGCCCTTTCTAGCAAGGATTTTGAGCCGTTTTTGCCCGTTTTTTAGATCTGGCCAAGATATGGCCTTCCAAAGTCTTAAACCCGACCGTTCTATGGTCGGACACCTCGCAACCTCTCCGTGTAAGTATAAGCATATTTTCCGGAAAACTTAAGTGTGATATTTCCGGAAATACTATAATAAATTTTTACCAGTAAACATGAAAATTAATTTTCCGGAGATTTAGAAAATGATTAAGTAATAAATCAGTAAATCGCAATACTATTAACAATTTTCTGGATAATTACCAATTAATTGTTCGATAAAAACGATTTAATTTATCATAAATGAACAGAAGTGTTTTACGCTATAATGGGCCACCCGATTTTTTACATATTGTCTCTCACTACTACAATTCTCCAAAACAAATTCCACTAGTTGATGGACTTTCAATTAATGCTATAACAATAAAGGCTTTAACATATTCACAAAATTTTCTTAAATTTGTTTCGAATTTGGAAATGAATTTAGCTAAAAATCAAAATAATTTTGAAGAAATTATTCAAAAATTGCTTGAAAAATCAGAGAAATTCGTCAACAACAAAACTTATAAAAAATTATTCCCTCATTGTGTGCTGTTAATGAAGGCATGGAACTAAAATAAGATTTAATTTCTCAAATTATTTTTTAGCTTAAAAGCCTTCGAAAAATGCTTATTGACAACTCTTATATTTATTTGAATTATAATAACTTTCACGAATGGCAGTTACACAATGTAAATCACAATAAATAATTCTAATAGTTTTTCCGGTTGTTATCAAGCATTTATTGCCTCGAAAATGAAAATTAAATAATGAATTTCGGAAAAACTTAACAATAAATAAAAAATTGCGGAAAACTTAAAAATTAAGAAAACATTTCCGGAAATTTTAAAATTAAAAAATATTGTTTCCGGAAAACATATTCCGAGGTGTAGGTTTTCCGGAAAATAAAACTAAAACAATAAAACTTAAATATAACTAAAAAATCCGGAAAACTTAAGATTTTCGGAAATTTTAATAATTTTAAAGAAGTTACATTAAGCTAAAATTTTTTGGAACCCTTTAAAAATAAATAATATTTCCGGAGATTTTAATAATGAATAGATAAGTTTTCCAGAAAATAGAATTTCCTTCAAAAACCCTATTTGATTTAAATTTAATACAGAATGATAGTTGCTTCAAAAAATTAATTGAAGAGACTAATCAAGCTCCTCTCTCAATAGTTAACTCCTTAAATTTTATTAAATTTATCAAATGCCGAGCTGAGCGAATTGTTGATTTGTTAAAACAAATAATAGACAAAATTAATAATTTTGAGGAGTATGCCCATAATTCAAAATCTTCACTTGAGGAATGCGTTATTTTGTTAGTTTTTGATTAAATTAATTATTTTAATGATTTTAAAAAAGTTGTCGTTGGCTAGACGGAGGCCCTTGCGTTCTTGACTGGATAGAATCCGAAAATGGAGTTGATTGTATTAGAATCAGAGGGAAAAATAAAATTGTGGCATCTTATATAAGTTAGCACTTAATTTCTAAAATAACAATAAACATGTTCCGGAAGCGAATTATTTTCCGGAAAACCTGAAACTGAATATGCAACTATAATGAAAACTTAAAAATAAAATTTCCGGAAGACTTATAATTGTGCCAGTTATTCCGGAAAATAGTAATACATATTATTTATTTTTTCGGAAACTTAAATTATTTATATGTTCCGAAAACCCTGATAATGAAAATTCCTGAAAACTTAGAAGGTAAATTTTCGTGAAAAGTATCAGTAAATATTTACAAGATTCCAATAACTTAAAATATATTCCGTAAAGTTTAAAATAAATATATTTTTATTAGACTGAGTTAACTATGCCCTAGTTTTTCGGAAAATATCAATAAGTATCTACAAGTTTCCGGAAACCTAAATTATGGAAACATGAATCCCTGTACTAAATTTCTGGTAATATTAAAAAATTTACAGCACTTCGCAACGACATAAATATAATATTGGATTTATTTGCTTTGGATAACCAATTATCAACTTGGGACAACCGTGAATTACGAGTAATTAAATATTTCTAAAATTATTTTTTAAAAATTAATAGATTATATTGTCTGGAGATGTAAACGAAAAGAGTGTTTGTACTAACATTGATGGATTTGCTTAAATTAAAATATATATCAGATTGTATTATTTTTCCTTTAAAATAGCCTGTTTCATTGTACGAAATAACATCATTTTATCTCAAGTATAATGGGAACTGTCTGCTCCAAACTACCGTCTAGCTCGAACTGTATTAGCTCTCACCCCCCGTAGAAGGAATGTTTTGATCCTTGCGATCAGAGGTGGGTCGGAACATTCAATTGTCGGAAATCGGAAGGAAAAAACGCCGAAAATGGGAATTCCGACCCACCTCTGCGTGCGACCACCTAGTTCGAAAGGGAAATGTTCTCTCCAGCTTATTTCTTAAAGCGAGGGAGCTCGAACTGTATTTGCTCCTACCCCGTAAAAGGAAAATTTCGCTCCTTTCGAACACCTAGTTCGAAAGGGACATGTTCTCTCCAGCTTATCACTTAAATCGAGGGAGCATTTTTAATTCATCAGGATAGATAACTAAGAATGACGTAGCTAATAAATATATGGATATTATATAAAAATTTATCAAAGAACATAAACTGTATTATTCAAACCTTTATGCCTTTTTAAAAATTTTCATGGAATACGGTAGCCAAATCTATTAGAAAATTATCAGTAATTTCTTTTAATACGGTTATCTTTATCGTTTGAAAATTCATCCAAAATAGTATAATCAATGCATCGAGGGTCCAACATTACTAGAAGGTCCAACACGGTTTCTAGTATTAGATGGAGGTAGTCCTCCTGCAACACTGGCCATTGATGAATGTAGAGGTGGTGGTGTGACGCAAGGAATCACTCTAACACACATTCTGTAGACATCACGACGAACAGTTTTGTTCAGAGCCAGATAAATTACTGGAGGCATTCCTTTACGTAAAAATTTTATTAAAGCAAAATATGAATATTTTAAAATTCAAGTCGAAAATTATAAACCAGAATTCCCGATTTTTTTGTAGCACTACTCCCACAAAGGAGTACTGCTGGCTAAATCACAAGGGTGACCAAGGGAGGGTCTTATTAAGAAGGGAGGGTCTTATTAAGAAGGAAGCACTAATTCAGAGAGTACCCTATTTTACAGCAATCCTTAGAAGGTCCTTTATAAAAGATGGGTAGTTCTAATTCATGTAGGATATGACACTGTCAATTTTCTCTTACAGTAGACAAGAGATCTGCACATGTCAGATCCAAGATGGGGTTTACCAGATTCCATTCATTCATTTCCTTACGTTAACTTCCATAATGTCAAATTCCAATACCCAATGTCTTACCATGGGCGAGCATCCAAGTAAACTGCCCAGTCAGAATAAGTACTTCACTTATTCGGGCAAATTGCATGTAAACATAAATAGCCGCTGCAACCGCATTAATCGAACTTATCAGAATAACTTGTACAAAAGTCTGGAAAACTTTTTTGATTTTTTTAAAGATTAAGAAAGACCATCTTCTGTGCTCGACTAGTTTGTGCACTTGTACTGATTTTGTGCTTCATGGTTTTCAAACTCAGAATTGTAGCAAAAGTAAAGTAAGTACTACTCAACATTACGATTACAAAATAATTGTGAACTGTATGTAAGTGGCTATAATACTAAAGGAAAAATTAATTAATGATTTGTAAGACTATTTTTCCCTTAGTCTATTTCTCCCCGAGTAGACTCTTGAGGGAGGGAAGACTAATGAAAGACTAATTCTCCCTTAGTTTGATTCTCCCCGAGTAGACTCTTGAGAGAGAGAGAGAGAGATTGACTTTAAGGGGGAAATCGTTCGGCACTGAGATATTGGGAATAATATTTTTTGAGATTCATTTACCCAGGAGTAGGAGATCCAAATCCGAGCCGAAGAGCCTAACCGAAAATCCTCGGTTCTTCGGCTCGTCGGTTCGGTCCATAACCGATAACTCTACCAAGGAGAGTTTCAGTTGTTGAATTTATTCCCTTGAGATGATCAAATACCTTATGAAAGCGTGAATTTAAACGACAAGATTAAGATAGATCACTTGTCAGTGCTTAATGAAGACCTAATAAACTAAAAATCCTAACAGCATTTTGCTTTACTTTCTGCATTTAAACCTTACCTTCTTCCCAAAATCATCCAAATACCCAACATGCGGATTAAAAAACCACGAAACAAAAATTCCACTAAAATGAATGGGCATTTCAAATATAAAAAACCAAAGCCCATAAAGTGTTGGAACAATCTTTGAAAAAATTATTAATTAACAATTAAATAATTATCAAAACCATCCATATATAAGTTCGTTTTCCATGGAAAAGAAATTCTGCCCACGTTCGAGAGCTGAGCTCTATACAACGATTTATAGCCAAGATCATCTCTGCTACAGTTTCACATCCCCATAAAGCTTTCAAATTAAATTTTGCTTAAATTCAAATGATGTTAGCTTACCCAGACCAGCAGACCCGGCAAAATAAATAAATCGAGGGTATGTACAATAAACAGCCCCAACAATAGAAAGCCATCCAGTAATAATAGCATTTACTACGAGACACATCCTGAATATTTTTAGATGCTTTTTCAGATTTCTTCAAGTTTTATGTTAGTCTGCTAGCAATTAAATTTAGGATCTATCAAGGGAGAGAAGAGAGAGAAATCATCGACACAGTATCTCAGTCGTTAAAGACCCTACACGTGGATAGTGAAAGCGCCGAGCAATAAAGCCAAGAACATAGCCTGCCCGACTAATCCTTTATTAATATTAATCGCTATCAAATTATTTTACTAGTCTTAAAGCTTTCCTTAAATTTCTTCTTTCACTTTTCAATTTTCTTTTTGATGCAGCTCTGCTAATCAGCACTTTAAATTGAACTGTTAGCAAAGCTCATGTTTAAATTAATTTTTAAAAAGCTAAGCTGAGCAATAACTACTAGGACAACGCAGGAACATTGCCTTTTTTACTTGTCTCAAACCTTTCCTTAAATTTCTTCCTTAATTTTTCAATTTTCTTTTTTATGCAGCTCTGCTAATCAACACTTTAAATCGTATTGTTAGCAAAGCTCATTTTTAAATAAACTTTATAAAATAGTTTAAAATCATTACATATCTGCTATAGAAATGTAGAACATAAATTTGAAGCAAGTGCTGTCCATATGCTTACGAATAGCTATCATACAGGGAAAATAGAGAAACTAGAAAAAATTATTAAAGATTTCTGGCGTAATGTTTAATTTAATTACTTCCATAAAAAGCCCACAAGACAAAAATATCGCTCCAATAGTAATGTGTTGCCGATTTTCTAGTGGAATATCGGTGACATTGTAGGCGCTGCAATTATAACGTTCGTGGTAAATGTCAGGACGGAAAAAATAAACGTAGGCCATTTTGGGGTGATTTTGATTCTTAGCCTCTATAAATAAATTTATTTCAACGGAGATAGTTTCTTTTTGATGCAGCTCTGCTAATCATCAATTAAATCGAACTGTTAGCAAAGCTCATGTTTAAATAAATTTGTGTTAGTTGATTATTTATTTATGTATCATGAAAATAATTTTAAATATTCAAAAACCACAAAAAGAATTTTTAAATAATTATTAAAGATCTCATTTTTAATTATTTCTAATTCTATGTAAAATTTTATATTCCCCACGCCCCCCCCCCCAAATTATACATAAGTGTTCTAATATATAATTCTATTCTTAAATTTAAAAAAAATATAAAAAATATGTACTTGAGTAGTAGTTAAAAAAATTTTTTTTAATTTTTTTAAAATTAGTTGATTATTTATCTTTATAAAATAAAAAAAATAAAAGTTTTTTCCCTGACAAATTTTTAAATTTATTCACAATAAGCATAATTAGACAGCTATTTTTCTTTCAAATTTTTTTACCTTCTTTCTATTTTTTTATTTTTCTGTGGATATTTTAAAGGGTATTTATTAAAAAATTCTTAAATAAGATAATTTTGACAAAAAACATGTCTGATTTTTAAATGTCAATTTTGTTATAAAAAATTGGTACTTTTCCGTTATGACGTAACCCCCTAAATTAATGTTCAAAATGTCATATATAGGGTAGAAAAAGGTGCTGAGTCGAACGGTACCACTCTTTTTCACGGAGATGCCTGTGGACTGAGATATAGGGCTCGAAATGGTAAAAAACCATAGGGGGGAGTTTTGGAGTGGAAGATTGCATTTTTTGAATGATAGCTCATTCGAAAGAGCTCCTCGAGCTGAGTCAAATGACACCAAAATCAGTTCGAAATCTTGATTTTGAGACGAGATTAACAAGCTAAAAATGGTCAACGTAAACCTATAGGGCGTAGGCGAGGCGCACTCCCCCATATGGTTTTTGACCATTTCGAGCCCTATATCTCGGTCCACAGGCATCTTCGTGAAAAAAGAGTGGTACCGTTCGACTCAGCACCTTTTTCTACCCTATATATGACATTTTGAACATTAATTTAGATGGTTACGTCATAACGGAAAAGTACCAAAAAAATTTTTGTGATGTGATGGCGAAAATCAACCTGGTACAGCAGAATTAAATTTTTTAGTGCTTAGAGACTGTACAAAATAGAGATTGATCATATCAACTAATCATATTAATATCATATCTTTAAGCAATTTGGACTTGTACCAAAAACGACTATCTAACAAGTCTAAGCTTCAATAAATATTTTAATTTTTTACAAGAAGTAGTACAATAGAATACATCAATGTTACAATATTAAAGTTACAAAAATTCAGGGCTAAAAGTCAGCTTATAAAAATTATTAAAGTTTCATCTCCATTGTTTGTCGACGTGGCGGTTAAATTATTTTAAAATATTTCCGCCCAATTTTGATTTCTCTATATCAATTAATTATTTTAAATGCTGAAGCAGGGTATTTACACGATACATCGCTTGATCCAGCTTCCCCAGGTTTGTATGCATATTTCCAAGGGTCCGCATCAATCACATGATTTTCTATGTGTTCAACACAAGCAAATTTAATTTGTGTTGCAGGGTTGTTGTTTCCATAAAGTGTTATGTTACGTAGATTTAATCTATCTTTGTGTTTGCGGTTTGTACCTTTTCAAAAAATTACTTTAATTGCCGATGGATGTATCGGATCGAACCGTTATAGGTTCATTGATCACTGGGTAATCTTATAAAAAGCATTCTAATGTATCTTATCTCCTCTTGACTAGGGTAGTCGTTTCTTGGAAGATGTTCGGATATCCAGAAACGAACCAAAGGCCGAACCGAAAGATCTCCGGTTCTTCGGTCAGGTTCGGCTCGGTCCAGAACCTTCCAGAACCTACTCCAGACAAATCCTTGGATTTGAGATGATACAAGGTACGAGAACAAGCAAGGCATTGCTCCTTACTCTCAATTTTTAGTATGAAAGGAACTAAACCATACGAATTAAGGATGTTAAGACTTACATAATATATTAAGCATTGTCCTTTGAATCGTGTATCTACAACAATAATTTTACCCATTCCAGCGGAACATAAACCTATCGAGTTGTTAACAGAACAGAAATTTTTAATTATGGTCATTCCTCGTTCTCCCTGCCCAATAATTTTTTGAAAACCGTCTAAAACAGCTCCACCCTCTACTACCTAAAAATAAGCTAAGATGAATTAAATTAGCTATTATTACGCACATAAGTATATTTCCTTTTTTCTCCTGGTTGGACATCTGATGCTCCAATAAAGCTAAACCCACGCCAACAAGCATTCTCCATGCTTAATAAAGAAATTTATACAAGAGAATAATCTTATCTGAAGCCTATAATATATCCGAAGAAAAAATATATGACCGAGTTAAACGCTATCTCCTAGATTTTTTGTACTATAATATATCCGAAGAAAAAATATATGACCGAGTTAAACGCTATCTCCTAGATTTTTTGTACTATAATATATTCGAAGAAAAAATATATGACCGAGTTAAACGCTATCTCCTAGATTTTTTGTACTATAATATATTCGAAGAAAAAATATATGACCGAGTTAAACGCTATCTCCTAGATTTTTTGTAATATAATATATCCGAAGAAAAAATATATGACCGAGTTAAACGCTATCTCCTAGATTTTTTGTACTATAATATATCCGAAGAAAAAATATATGACCGAGTTAAACGCTATCTCCTAGATTTTTTGTACTATAATATATCCGAAGAAAAAATATATGACCGAGTTAAACGCTATCTCCTAGATTTTTTGTACTATAATATATCCGAAGAAAAAATATATGACCGAGTTAAACGCTATCTCCTAGATTTTTTGTACTATAATATATTCGAAGAAAAAATATATGACCGAGTTAAACGCTATCTCCTAGATTTTTTGTACTATAATATATTCGAAGAAAAAATATATGACCGAGTTAAACGCTATCTCCTAGATTTTTTGTAATATAATATATCCGAAGAAAAAATATATGACCGAGTTAAACGCTATCTCCTAGATTTTTTGTACTATAATATATCCGAAGAAAAAATATATGACCGAGTTAAACGCTATCTCCTAGATTTTTTGTACTATAATATATCCGAAGAAAAAATATATGACCGAGTTAAACGCTATCTCCTAGATTTTTTGTACTATAATATATCCGAAGAAAAAATATATGACCGAGTTAAACGCTATCTCCTAGATTTTTTGTACTATAATATATCCGAAGAAAAAATATATGACCGAGTTAAACGCTATCTCCTAGATTTTTTGTACTATAATATATCCGAAGAAAAAATATATGACCGAGTTAAACGCTATCTCCTAGATTTTTTGTACTATAATATATCCGAAGAAAAAATATATGACCGAGTTAAACGCTATCTCCTAGATTTTTTGTACTATAATATATCCGAAGAAAAAATATATGACCGAGTTAAACGCTATCTCCTAGATTTTTTGTACTATAATATATCCGAAGAAAAAATATATGACCGAGTTAAACGCTATCTACTAGATTTTTTGTACTATAATATATCCGAAGAAAAAATATATGACCGAGTTAAACGCTATCTCCTAGATTTTTTGTACTATAACTATAATATATCCGAAGAAAAAATCTCCTAGATTTTTTGTCCTAGAAAATCTCCTAGATTTTTTGTACTATAATATATCCGAAGAAAAAATATATGACCGAGTTAAACGCTATCTCCTAGATTTTTTGTACTATAATATATCCGAAGAAAAAATATATGACCGAGTTAAACGCTATCTCCTAGATTTTTTGTACTATAATATATCCGAAGAAAAAATATATGACCGAGTTAAACGCTATCTCCTAGATTTTTTGTACTATAATATATCCGAAGAAAAAATATATGACCGAGTTAAACGCTATCTCCTAGATTTTTTGTACTATAATATATCCGAAGAAAAAATATATGACCGAGTTAAACGCTATCTCCTAGATTTTTTGTACTATAATATATCCGAAGAAAAAATATATGACCGAGTTAAACGCTATCTCCTAGATTTTTTGTACTATAATATATCCGAAGAAAAAATATATGACCGAGTTAAACGCTATCTCCTAGATTTTTTGTACTATAATATATCCGAAGAAAAAATATATGACCGAGTTAAACGCTATCTCCTAGATTTTTTGAACTATAATATATCCGAAGAAAAAATATATGACCGAGTTAAACGCTATCTCCTAGATTTTTTGTACTATAACTATAATATATCCGAAGAAAAAATCTCCTAGATTTTTTGTCCTAGAAAATCTCCTAGATTTTTTGTACTATAATATATCCGAAGAAAAAATATATGACCGAGTTAAACGCTATCTCCTAGATTTTTTGTACTATAATATATCCGAAGAAAAAATATATGACCGAGTTAAACGCTATCTCCTAGATTTTTTGTACTATAATATATCCGAAGAAAAAATATATGACCGAGTTAAACGCTATCTCCTAGATTTTTTGTACTATAATATATCCGAAGAAAAAATATATGACCGAGTTAAACGCTATCTCCTAGATTTTTTGTACTATAATATATCCGAAGAAAAAATATATGACCGAGTTAAACGCTATCTCCTAATTTTTTGTACTATAATATATCCGAAGAAAAAATATATGACCGAGTTAAACGCTATCTCCTAGATTTTTTGTACTATAATATATCCGAAGAAAAAATATATGACCGAGTTAAACGCTATCTCCTAGATTTTTTGTACTATAACTATAATATATCCGAAGAAAAAATCTCCTAGATTTTTTGTCCTAGAAAATCTCCTAGATTTTTTGTACTATAATATATCCGAAGAAAAAATATATGACCGAGTTAAACGCTATCTCCTAGATTTTTTGTACTATAATATATCCGAAGAAAAAATATATGACCGAGTTAAACGCTATCTCCTAGATTTTTTGTACTATAATATATCCGAAGAAAAAATATATGACCGAGTTAAACGCTATCTCCTAGATTTTTTGTACTATAATATATTCGAAGAAAAAATATATGACCGAGTTAAACGCTATCTCCTAGATTTTTTGTACTATAATATATCCGAAGAAAAAATATATGACCGAGTTAAACGCTATCTCCTAGATTTTTTGTACTATAATATATCCGAAGAAAAAATATATGACCGAGTTAAACGCTATCTCCTAGATTTTTTGTACTATAATATATCCGAAGAAAAAATATATGACCGAGTTAAACGCTATCTCCTAGATTTTTTGTACTATAATATATTCGAAGAAAAAATATATGACCGAGTTAAACGCTATCTCCTAGATTTTTTGTACTATAATATATTCGAAGAAAAAATATATGACCGAGTTAAACGCTATCTCCTAGATTTTTTGTACTATAATATATCCGAAGAAAAAATATATGACCGAGTTAAACGCTATCTCCTAGATTTTTTGTACTATAATATATCCGAAGAAAAAATATATGACCGAGTTAAACGCTATCTCCTAGATTTTTTGTACTATAATATATCCGAAGAAAAAATATATGACCGAGTTAAACGCTATCTCCTAGATTTTTTGTACTATAATATATCCGAAGAAAAAATATATGACCGAGTTAAACGCTATCTCCTAGATTTTTTGTACTATAATATATCCGAAGAAAAAATATATGACCGAGTTAAACGCTATCTCCTAGATTTTTTGTACTATAATATATCCGAAGAAAAAATATATGACCGAGTTAAACGCTATCTCCTAGATTTTTTGTACTATAATATATCCGAAGAAAAAATATATGACCGAGTTAAACGCTATCTCCTAGATTTTTTGTACTATAATATATCCGAAGAAAAAATATATGACCGAGTTAAACGCTATCTCCTAGATTTTTTGTACTATAATATATTCGAAGAAAAAATATATGACCGAGTTAAACGCTATCTCCTAGATTTTTTGTACTATAATATATTCGAAGAAAAAATATATGACCGAGTTAAACGCTATCTCCTAGATTTTTTGTACTATAATATATCCGAAGAAAAAATATATGACCGAGTTAAATGCTATCTCCTAGATTTTTTGTACTATAATATATCCGAAGAAAAAATATATGACCGAGTTAAACGCTATCTCCTAGATTTTTTGTACTATAATATATCCGAAGAAAAAATATATGACCGAGTTAAACGCTATCTCCTAGATTTTTTGTACTATAATATATCCGAAGAAAAAATATATGACCGAGTTAAACGCTATCTCCTAGATTTTTTGTACTATAATATATCCGAAGAAAAAATATATGACCGAGTTAAACGCTATCTCCTAGATTTTTTGTACTATAATATATCCGAAGAAAAAATATATGACCGAGTTAAACGCTATCTCCTAGATTTTTTGTACTATAATATATTCGAAGAAAAAATATATGACCGAGTTAAACGCTATCTCCTAGATTTTTTGTACTATAATATATCCGAAGAAAAAATATATGACCGAGTTAAACGCTATCTCCTAGATTTTTTGTACTATAATATATCCGAAGAAAAAATATATGACCGAGTTAAACGCTATCTCCTAGATTTTTTGTACTATAATATATCCGAAGAAAAAATATATGACCGAGTTAAACGCTATCTCCTAGATTTTTTGTACTATAATATATCCGAAGAAAAAATATATGACCGAGTTAAACGCTATCTCCTAGATTTTTTGTACTATAATATATCCGAAGAAAAAATATATGACCGAGTTAAACGCTAACTCCTAGATTTTTTGTACTATAATATATTCGAAGAAAAAATATATGACCGAGTTAAACGCTATCTCCTAGATTTTTTGTACTATAATATATCCGAAGAAAAAATATATGACCGAGTTAAACGCTATCTCCTAGATTTTTTGTACTATAATATATCCGAAGAAAAAATATATGACCGAGTTAAACGCTATCTCCTAGATTTTTTGTACTATAATATATCCGAAGAAAAAATATATGACCGAGTTAAACGCTATCTCCTAGATTTTTTGTACTATAATATATCCGAAGAAAAAATATATGACCGAGTTAAACGCTATCTCCTAGATTTTTTGTACTATAATATATTCGAAGAAAAAATATATGACCGAGTTAAACGCTATCTCCTAGATTTTTTGTACTATAATATATCCGAAGAAAAAATATATGACCGAGTTAAACGCTATCTCCTAGATTTTTTGTACTATAATATATCCGAAGAAAAAATATATGACCGAGTTAAACGCTATCTCCTAGATTTTTTGTACTATAATATATCCGAAGAAAAAATATATGACCGAGTTAAACGCTATCCCCTAGATTTTTTGTACTATAATATATTCGAAGAAAAAATATATGACCGAGTTAAACGCTATCTCCTAGATTTTTTGTACTATAATATATTCGAAGAAAAAATATATGACCGAGTTAAACGCTATCTCCTAGATTTTTTGTACTATAATATATCCGAAGAAAAAATATATGACCGAGTTAAACGCTATCTCTTAGATTTTTTGTACTATAATATATCCGTAGAAAAAATATATGACCGAGTTAAACGCTATCTCCTAGATTTTTTGTACTATAATATATCCGAAGAAAAAATATATGACCGAGTTAAACGCTATCTCCTAGATTTTTTGTACTATAATATATTCGAAGAAAAAATATATGACCGAGTTAAACGCTATCTCCTAGATTTTTTGTACTATAATATATCCGTAGAAAAAATATATGCCCGAGTTAAACGCTATCTCCTAGATTTTTTGTACTATAATATATCCGAAGAAAAAATATATGACCGAGTTAAACGCTATCTCCTAGATTTTTTGTACTATAATATATCCGAAGAAAAAATATATGACCGAGTTAAACGCTATCTCCTAGATTTTTTGTACTATAATATATTCGAAGAAAAAATATATGACCGAGTTAAACGCTATCTCCTAGATTTTTTGTACTATAATATATCCGAAGAAAAAATATATGACCGAGTTAAACGCTATCTCCTAGATTTTTTGTACTATAATATATCCGAAGAAAAAATATATGACCGAGTTAAACGCTATCTCCTAGATTTTTTGTACTATAATATATCCGTAGAAAAAATATATGACCGAGTTAAACGCTATCTCCTAGATTTTTTGTACTATAATATATCCGAAGAAAAAATATATGACCGAGTTAAACGCTATCTCCTAGATTTTTTGTACTATAATATATTCGAAGAAAAAATATATGACCGAGTTAAACGCTATCTCCTAGATTTTTTGTACTATAATATATTCGAAGAAAAAATATATGACCGAGTTAAACGCTATCTCCTAGATTTTTTGTACTATAATATATCCGAAGAAAAAATATATGACCGAGTTAAACGCTATCTCCTAGATTTTTTGTACTATAATATATCCGAAGAAAAAATATATGACCGAGTTAAACGCTATCTCCTAGATTTTTTGTACTATAATATATCCGAAGAAAAAATATATGACCGAGTTAAACGCTAACTCCTAGATTTTTTGTACTATAATATATTCGAAGAAAAAATATATGACCGAGTTAAACGCTATCTCCTAGATTTTTTGTACTATAATATATCCGAAGAAAAAATATATGACCGAGTTAAACGCTATCTCCTAGATTTTTTGTACTATAATATATCCGAAGAAAAAATATATGACCGAGTTAAACGCTATCTCCTAGATTTTTTGTACTATAATATATCCGAAGAAAAAATATATGACCGAGTTAAACGCTATCTCCTAGATTTTTTGTACTATAATATATCCGAAGAAAAAATATATGACCGAGTTAAACGCTATCTCCTAGATTTTTTGTACTATAATATATCCGAAGAAAAAATATATGACCGAGTTAAACGCTATCTCCTAGATTTTTTGTACTATAATATATCCGAAGAAAAAATATATGACCGAGTTAAACGCTATCTCCTAGATTTTTTGTACTATAATATATCCGAAGAAAAAATATATGACCGAGTTAAACGCTATCTCCTAGATTTTTTGTACTATAATATATCCGAAGAAAAAATATATGACCGAGTTAAACGCTATCTCCTAGATTTTTTGTACTATAATATATCCGAAGAAAAAATATATGACCGAGTTAAACGCTATCTCCTAGATTTTTTGTACTATAATATATCCGAAGAAAAAATATATGACCGAGTTAAACGCTATCTCCTAGATTTTTTGTACTATAATATATCCGAAGAAAAAATATATGACCGAGTTAAACGCTATCTCCTAGATTTTTTGTACTATAATATATTCGAAGAAAAAATATATGACCGAGTTAAACGCTATCTCCTAGATTTTTTGTACTATAATATATTCGAAGAAAAAATATATGACCGAGTTAAACGCTATCTCCTAGATTTTTTGTACTATAATATATCCGAAGAAAAAATATATGACCGAGTTAAATGCTATCTCCTAGATTTTTTGTACTATAATATATCCGAAGAAAAAATATATGACCGAGTTAAACGCTATCTCCTAGATTTTTTGTACTATAATATATCCGAAGAAAAAATATATGACCGAGTTAAACGCTATCTCCTAGATTTTTTGTACTATAATATATCCGAAGAAAAAATATATGACCGAGTTAAACGCTATCTCCTAGATTTTTTGTACTATAATATATCCGAAGAAAAAATATATGACCGAGTTAAACGCTATCTCCTAGATTTTTTGTACTATAATATATCCGAAGAAAAAATATATGACCGAGTTAAACGCTATCTCCTAGATTTTTTGTACTATAATATATCCGAAGAAAAAATATATGACCGAGTTAAACGCTATCTCCTAGATTTTTTGTACTATAATATATCCGAAGAAAAAATATATGACCGAGTTAAACGCTATCTCCTAGATTTTTTGTACTATAATATATCCGAAGAAAAAATATATGACCGAGTTAAACGCTATCTCCTAGATTTTTTGTACTATAATATATCCGAAGAAAAAATATATGACCGAGTTAAACGCTATCTCCTAGATTTTTTGTACTATAATATATCCGAAGAAAAAATATATGACCGAGTTAAACGCTATCTCCTAGATTTTTTGTACTATAATATATCCGAAGAAAAAATATATGACCGAGTTAAACGCTATCTCCTAGATTTTTTGTACTATAATATATCCGAAGAAAAAATATATGACCGAGTTAAACGCTATCTCCTAGATTTTTTGTACTATAATATATCCGAAGAAAAAATATATGACCGAGTTAAACGCTATCTCCTAGATTTTTTGTACTATAATATATCCGAAGAAAAAATATATGACCGAGTTAAACGCTATCTCCTAGATTTTTTGTACTATAATATATCCGAAGAAAAAATATATGACCGAGTTAAACGCTATCTCCTAGATTTTTTGTACTATAATATATCCGAAGAAAAAATATATGACCGAGTTAAACGCTATCTCCTAGATTTTTTGTACTATAATATATCCGAAGAAAAAATATATGACCGAGTTAAACGCTATCTCCTAGATTTTTTGTACTATAATATATTCGAAGAAAAAATATATGACCGAGTTAAACGCTATCTCCTAGATTTTTTGTACTATAATATATTCGAAGAAAAAATATATGACCGAGTTAAACGCTATCTCCTAGATTTTTTGTACTATAATATATCCGAAGAAAAAATATATGACCGAGTTAAATGCTATCTCCTAGATTTTTTGTACTATAATATATCCGAAGAAAAAATATATGACCGAGTTAAACGCTATCTCCTAGATTTTTTGTACTATAATATATCCGAAGAAAAAATATATGACCGAGTTAAACGCTATCTTCTAGATTTTTTGTACTATAATATATCCGAAGAAAAAATATATGACCGAGTTAAACGCTATCTCCTAGATTTTTTGTACTATAATATATCCGAAGAAAAAATATATGACCGAGTTAAACGCTATCTCCTAGATTTTTTGTACTATAATATATCCGAAGAAAAAATATATGACCGAGTTAAACGCTATCTCCTAGATTTTTTGTACTATAATATATCCGAAGAAAAAATATATGACCGAGTTAAACGCTATCTCCTAGATTTTTTGTACTATAATATATCCGAAGAAAAAATATATGACCGAGTTAAACGCTATCTCCTAGATTTTTTGTACTATAATATATCCGAAGAAAAAATATATGACCGAGTTAAACGCTATCTCCTAGATTTTTTGTACTATAATATATCCGAAGAAAAAATATATGACCGAGTTAAACGCTATCTCCTAGATTTTTTGTACTATAATATATCCGAAGAAAAAATATATGACCGAGTTAAACGCTATCTCCTAGATTTTTTGTACTATAATATATCCGAAGAAAAAATATATGACCGAGTTAAACGCTATCTCCTAGATTTTTTGTACTATAATATATCCGAAGAAAAAATATATGACCGAGTTAAACGCTATCTCCTAGATTTTTTGTACTATAATATATCCGAAGAGTAGTGAAACCAACGTATCCGTAGGCAGAGAAAAAGGGCAATAGCGTAGGCAGTCGGGAGATAGATAAAGAGATAAATAATTTTAAAATTAAGTCCCTTTATTTTCCTTACTTTTCGTCGACTCCTTTTCCTTATGGTTAGATTTAAAAATTTTATTTTACTAATCCAATTATGTAAATTTTTATAAAACTTATTTTTAATCATTTGAGGTCATTATTTCTATTCTTCTTTATATGGAAAGGATTAGCCTAAAAATTTCAATTATTAAGATTCTTTTCAGTGTGAGAGTGAAAAAAAAGGAACTTTGAAATTTTTCTTTTGTATTTTTCTTATTCAAATTTAACCTAAAATTTAAAATTTTTATTCTAAGATTTTTCTATGCAAAGATTGACCTAAAAAACTCAAATTTTTAGAGGATTAAAATTTCTATCGAAGAAATTTTTTATTCAAAGATTGACCTAAAACCAATCAAAATTTTCAATAGGCTCAGAATCTTTATTGTATTACATATCGAAAGATCTTTCTATTCAAAGAGTTAACCTACAAAACTGAAATTTCTATTGTATTCAATTTGAAGGAAAAAAAGGAGTCCTTGAATTATGTAAATACGTAGGTTTAAGAAATGATGAAAAAACAATGAAATAAATAAAGAATAAAATTGGTTATTAAAAGATAAATATAAAAATTCTTATTTTAAATAATCTTTTTTTTTAATAAAATATATAATTTCAATATCTCTTTATCATCTTTATATTCCTTTTCTAAGTAAAATTCGAACAAACGCAAAATCCAATGCTATCTGGTGTGTTTAGTATTTAGTCATGCAAACTTAAGATAGTATAAAAACCAGTGAGTGTTAGTCTAATTGGATCATACTATCTGGTTAGTCCCTGATCTCCTTCATCTAATCCAACCCAACCCACTTTGCCTACATTGTTAATCTCTATATGTGATAGTGTTATCCTCTCGACCCTTAATTAAAATATCACTCACTCATGTATTTAGTTGAATATAATATTATAAAATTAGTCAATAAATAGGTCAAAATTTCAAGGTTATTATTAAAAATCTTAACCTAGTTAAGAAATTTCTCTAAAAATCCAACTGTGTTTTAATTTGAGAATAACCTAATATAGGTGGAGCTAGAACGGAAGTATAAAAAGCGACTTCTTTTGACCTGAAATATCATTCTACTGTTCAACGCCTGCTTCTTCACGATCAAATCCTACAAATACCACATTCATAACCTTATTTACCCATAGCCTGCCTTCATAGAAAATTTAATTTAGCTATAACTTAAAATTTCATTTTTATTGTTGAAAACAAACATTTATTTTTGATTAAATTTCCTTTCATATATCTTATATCAAATTTAATTTTTTCATTTTAAATTTTATTTTCAAAAATGCAACCTACCCCTCCCAAGAAAATTAAAATCACCCCTACTGAGAGTCTTGACTTCTATGTTAAAAAACTCGGTCATGAGACCAAGTTTACCCAAAAATTTAATCTTCTTAAGTTATCAACCAAATTCATAATCACAAATGTTTCCAATAATCCAGAAGGTTTACTAGGCTCGATTTTTGAGTATTGTATCGATCAATCTCTATTAGAAAATCATGAACGACAAATGGAACCAGATCAGCTAGGGTGTATAATTTCGAGTCAGAACCTTGACTCAGACATTTGGATCCCGGTTCGAGAAATCACGTCCAACACAATTGATTCAATTTTGAATCAATTCCTAAAGGTTGCCCAGAGTAAGAAACAGGATAATGGTATGTTATGGGGGGCCCCTTTTCTTGTTTCAATAACAACTATACAAAGAGATGGACTTAATTCTAGAACCGTGCATGGTAGCGGTAGAGAGCTACAAACAATTCATCATAGGATTAATGAACAAAACCTTATAAAAATACGAAATACTGATACTTACTGTCTCTTCCACGCTTTGATGGCTACTTTTGTTCACGCAATATTTTCCTGGCCAAGATGGAAATTCTATGATTATCTCCATAGTCGAAGGGGGATGAAACAACTTCTCGAAAACGATGTATTAGAGCTAATGGAAGAGATTGGATCTGAATTTAATCAAGAGGTGTACTGCGCTGAAGAATGGGTCCCACGGGTGGTTGACTTATGGAATACAGTGAACAGAGGATGGTTTAAAGTTTATATATTCGGGGATTTGGGGGGAAAACCTATTTATAAATACGGGCCTGATAATTTTGATATCCCTATAATTTTGTATTATAATAAGGAACACTTTGATGGTGTCCGCAAGGTTAGTGACTTATTCGGTCAACCCTACTGTTTATCTTGTGAAAGCGTTTATAATAGGAAATTGAACCATGCAATTTCGTGTAAATCTAGATGTCTTAACTGTTCAAGGGTTGGCCCAGGGTTTCCATGTAAACCTTTAGATAATTTTTCAAAATTTTGTAAAGGGTGTGAGAAAAACTTTAAGAATGAAAACTGTTACACCCACCATATCACCTCGAATTTTTGTAGTTCCTCTAAGAAATGTAAAAAATGTGGGGTTATCTGGGGTGTTAAGAATAATAATAGGAATGGAAGGGAGGGTCATATTTGCTCCGAACGCTATTGCACAACGTGCGGTAGCTACCACGATCCTAAGCGTGGGTGTTACATCAAGCCCCTTCTCATCAAACCCCCAAAGGCGTACCGAATTATCGCCTTTGATTTTGAAACCATGCAGCACCGTGAAGGGGAAAAGGGTAAAATACATGAGGTTAACTTTATAGGGGTAAAAGTAAACTGTCCCGAGTGTATCAATAACGGACCTAACCCTAAATGTTCCATATGTGATGAGTACCGTACGATCACCTTCTCACACAAACCCTTTTATCATACAAAGGTTGACCAACAAAATATAATCGTAGATCCACTGTCATCATTTGTTTCTTGGTTAATTAAGTCATCAATAACAGATACGATTGCTTTCTCACACTTTGGGGGTAGATTTGATATGGTACTAGTGTTTAAGGAATTGTTTCTTAGAGGGTTGACCCCAGAAATGATTAAAAAAGGTAATAAGTTATACGAAATGAAGGTAAAACTTGGTAAAGATAATTGGGTTATTTTTAGGGACACTTTTAATTTAATGCCCATGCCCCTTGCTTCCTTGGTCCCTGCCTTTGCACTTAGTGTAGAGGACAAACCTTTTTTCCCACACTTGGTAAATAGGCCGGAAAATTATGGTAAGGAAATTTTCCCGGTGAAGGATGACTATCTGGCTGATGGGATGATGCCCGAGAAGAGAGCTCAATTTGATAAATGGTATGAAGAACACAAGGATGAGTCTTTCAATCTGGTCGAATCATTGGCGTCATATTGTACCAACGACGTGGAAATTCTAATGGCTGCTTTGGTTGCATTTAGGCGCGAATTTCTGGATGTGTCAAATGGATTGGATGTTCTGAGAGAGGCAATGACAATCGCCAGTGCATGCATGAAGCACTTTAGGGCAAACCACCTACCGGTTCAACACCTTGGCATTGTTCCTGAGATTGGATATGACAACACAGACACCCAAAGTTTGCTTGCTCTTCGATTCCTTGCCTGGTATGCTGAAGAACACAATGTCAACATACGTAATGCTTATTCTAAAGGAGGGGAAAAGAGATTTGGGGATTATAGGGTAGATGGGTGGGTAGAAGAAAGGAAATTGGTGTTAGAGATTAATGGATGCTGTTGGCATGGTTGTAGAAAATGTTTCCCTTATGATGAAATAAAACTTCCCAATGGGGTTACAGCAGGGAAGCAAAGAGAAAAGGATGAAAGGCGTTTAGAATTTATTGAGAGTTTTGGGGTAAACGTGGAAGTTTATTGGGAGTGTGACATCAGGGGGATGCTTTCAAGGGATAGGGTCATGAGGCTAAGGTTTAAAAATTATTTGGACAATGGACCGATCGATATTCGATCGGCTTTCTTTGGGGGGAGAACCGGACCACTAAAACTATTCCATAAAACGGGGGAGGGGCAAAAAATTTCCTATTATGATGTGACCTCCTTGTACCCCTTCATCAATATGACAACACGCTACCCAATTGGTCACCCCGAGGTCCATATTCTAAATAACGACGTCAACTGGACTCAACCCTCTGATAACACTTATGAACTGGCTCTTCTAAAAGTTTTTGTAATACCTCCGCGCAGCATCAACATCCCAGTCCTACCTATGAAAATCGGAGACGACGATGAAAGACTTCTATTCCCCCTTTGCTCCACTTGTGCAAAGGAACATCCAAATGGGGATGTGAATGAGAACTACACTTGCAAACACACAAACCAACAACGTGGATGGGTCTCAACATGTACATCAATTGAGTTAAACGAGGCATTGAAAGAAGGATATGTAGTCACCAAAGTATTTCGCGTTTTGGAATATAAAAACTACGACGACAATCTTTTTCGTCCTTATATTCGTGAATTTATGGCACAAAAAATTCACGCCAGCGGCTTTGACAACGACATCAAAGGAGATCAACAGAAGGAAGAGGACTTCATCAAAGAATGTAAGGAAAAGTTTGGAATCATCATCGACAAGGAGAAAATGAAGGTCAATAAAGGAAAGAGGACGCAAGCCAAATTATGCTTAAACAACTTATGGGGTCGTTTCTCTCTCCGTAACTTTGGATTATCTCAATGTGTAGTTACGGACGACCCTGCTATGTACATCAAATATTCAAACGACCCTTCAATTATTATTGATACAGTAGAGGGACTAACTGAGGATGTACTTCTTATTTCATACAGCAAAAAGAAGGAATTTGTGGAAGAACATGACTCATCAAATGTCATCATCTCGTTGTGGACCACATCAGCAGCAAGAATTCACTTGCTACACGCCATGCAACAGGTTGTGAGAACTCCTGATTGCAAATTGCTTTACACCGACACCGACTCCTTAATTTTTTCTCACCCGATTGACAACTGCCCTCTTCAATTAGGTCCTCATCTGGGTGAATTCACAGATGAGTACCCTGACTTCAACATTTTGGAATTTTGCTCTGGTGGCGCAAAGCAATATGGACTGAAGATGGAAAAGAAGGATGAGCCCAACAGTGAACCAGTCTACGTTCTCAAGGTGCGCGGTATCACTCTCAACTGGGATGCAATAATCAATCAAGGAATGCGGTACGAAGCTTTTAAAGAAAAGATTTTCAATTTTGTTAAAGGTGATTATGACCCTATTACTATTTTGTATCCCAATTTTTTACGTCCATCTGTTATAGATGGATCTGTTACCACTTTACCTCTTAAGAAAAATTATAAGCCCCACGTCGGAAAGGGAGTAATCCGCCCTTCTGATTTTTCTGTATTGGACTTTGGATTTATCAATTTGTAATTTTTCCCCAAATTAACTTGGAGTTGGAAAGTAGCCAGGGGTATGGGCACCCAAATTCTATACCAACTATCGTATGTTGTGAGGTAATCCTCACATTGAAAATCGGTGGTAGCGGACTTGAGTAAATTCTCATGTCCCTGGTTGAGTTTGGTGATGTCTGTCGAATGGCGAAGCCATTCTCCTTCCCTTTTTATATTCATTATATTTTTATTTCTATTTATTTACACATTGTATTTAATTTTTATTCGTGATAAAAATTCTATAATATGTTGTTTAAAAAATACAATATTAAGAAAAATTAAGATAAAATAAATTACAGAATTAACGAAAATAGGTTTACAATTTTAGGGGTAAAATCGCATAATTAAGGAAAATAGGTTACAAATTTTAAAAACGTAATTGCAATATTAAGTGTAAAGTGCGGAATTAAGGAAAAGAAAATTACAATTTTAGGGGTAAAATTGCGGAATTAAGGGAAAAATATTTATTTTTATCATTTTTTCACTGTATATAGGGGTAAATATAGTGCGCACATGTATATAGTAGTGCTTAGGATATACATGAGCATATACATACCAACATTAATTCTGATCGATTTTTTCAACTTTTAAAAATATTATAACTAAAATCTTATAGAACATAAATATACGCCCGAATATTCTTTTAATTACTTCTAATCGCTCTACTTGAATACTCTACTTGAAGGTTTGATATCCGTTAAAAAAAATTGGTACCTACTTCGATACCTCCTCAAATCCTCTTTTGTTATCCTTCTTATTTTCCAAGTATCACTTTCAATCATCCAGAGTCCCTCGATATAACTGTTAATATAATAAGTCATAATAAAAATAATCCCTCGAATATTTATGGTAGACTTTCTATTACATTTACTTGTTCATACTAGATCACATATCTTAGCATCCATGTCCAATATTGACCTCGTCAAAAAAACACTCCGACGTTTCTTGGGTCGGAATCCCGATTCAGAGATCACGAATTTATTTTTCTTAGGAATCCCGATTTCCCGAAATCGGGAATTTTGGTTTTTTAGCAGGATCCCTGGTATTGGTATAGAAGAGATGATGAATTAAATATACCGTCATATAAGGATTAGGAATAGCAAGATTATAATTATAATAAATGTTAAAAAATGATTATGTATCAGGTAAGGGTTGAATTATACAAACAAGGCTTTATTTAGTTAATGCATCTCTTAGTCAATCAATGCTTACCGAGCTCTTTTCGACCTGAAATCCTAACCCGATACGAAAAAAATTTTGAAACCTCGAACCAAAAAAGACAATTTATCTTTCTTTTCAACCGAACCATACTTCTTCATATATATGTATAGCGAGGTCCTTTGTACATCATTTTAATACAAGAAAAATAATTACCGGGTGTATGCCCCCACCCTCCACGGTTCATAATAAGAAGAAAATACCCCAACTGACACCCACGAACAAACTCTTCCTAATCTAGTCCAATAAGAGGCGAAACAGAAACGAGAAATTCTGGGTGGAAAACAACCTAAAAATACAAATTAATCATGTTTTTTGAAAAACAGGTTTAAATATTTACATAATATTACAAACAGAAATTTCTGCATGAAATAGTATAACATATAATTCCATGGAATTAATTCTCCGATAAAAGCTGCAAAAAAAAACAAATAGTTGAGAATTATCTTAATCGTTGGACCCTCCCCCTCTCCTTACTCTGTTTATATCTACTAACAACAAAGAAGCGATGAAACAAATTGTAAAATAAACAAATTGTAAAATAAATAACTTATTTATTTTTCTCTCTTTTATTCCTTTTCTCCTTTTTCTTTTTAAAAAATTTTTATTTTCTTTTTACACGTATCACACGCATGCTGTGATGTATTAAAAATTAAACGTCCTCATTTTATTGTATGTGAAAATGACCGATAAAATATAGGACAATTATATAAAAGAGTTAGAAATAATGAAAAGTTTAAAGTTTGAAAATTGAATAAAACAGCTTGACATAAACAAACTTTAAACTTTTCATTATTTCTAACTCTTTTATATAATTGTCCTATATTTTATCGGTCATTTTCACATACAATAAAATGAGGACGTTTAATTTTTAATACATCACAGCATGCGTGTGATACGTGTAAAAAGAAAATAAAAATTTTTTAAAAATCCCCCTCTCCTTACTCTGTTTATATCTACTAACAACAAAGAAGCGATGAAACAAATTGTAAAATAAACAAATTGTAAAATAAATAACTTATTTATTTTTCTCTCTTTTATTCCTTTTCTCCTTTTTCTTTTTAAAAAATTTTTATTTTCTTTTTACACGTATCACACGCATGCTGTGATGTATTAAAAATTAAACGTCCTCATTTTATTGTATGTGAAAATGACCGATAAAATATAGGACAATTATATAAAAGAGTTAGAAATAATGAAAAGTTTAAAGTTTGTTTATGTCAAGCTGTTTTATTCAATTTTCAAACTTTAAACTTTTCATTATTTCTAACTCTTTTATATAATTGTCCTATATTTTATCGGTCATTTTCACATACAATAAAATGAGGACGTTTAATTTTTAATACATCACAGCATGCGTGTGATACGTGTAAAAAGAAAATAAAAATTTTTTAAAAAGAAAAAGGAGAAAAGGAATAAAAGAGAGAAAAATAAATAAGTTATTTATTTTACAATTTGTTTATTTTACAATTTGTTTCATCGCTTCTTTGTTGTTAGTAGATATAAACAGAGTAAGGAGAGGGGGAGGGTCCAACGATTAAGATAATTCTCAACTATTTGTTTTTTTTTGCAGCTTTTATCGGAGAATTAATTCCATGGAATTATATGTTATACTATTTCATGCAGAAATTTCTGTTTGTAATATTATGTAAATATTTAAACCTGTTTTTCAAAAAACATGATTAATTTGTATTTTTAGGTTGTTTTCCACCCAGAATTTCTCGTTTCTGTTTCGCCTCTTATTGGACTAGATTAGGAAGAGTTTGTTCGTGGGTGTCAGTTGGGGTATTTTCTTCTTATTATGAACCGTGGAGGGTGGGGGCATACACCCGGTAATTATTTTTCTTGTATTAAAATGATGTACAAAGGACCTCGCTATACATATATATGAAGAAGTATGGTTCGGTTGAAAAGAAAGATAAATTGTCTTTTTTGGTTCGAGGTTTCAAAATTTTTTTCGTATCGGGTTAGGATTTCAGGTCGAAAAGAGCTCGGTAAGCATTGATTGACTAAGAGATGCATTAACTAAATAAAGCCTTGTTTGTATAATTCAACCCTTACCTGATACATAATCATTTTTTAACATTTATTATAATTATAATCTTGCTATTCCTAATCCTTATATGACGGTATATTTAATTCATCATCTCTTCTATACCAATACCAGGGATCCTGCTAAAAAACCAAAATTCCCGATTTCGGGAAATCGGGATTCCTAAGAAAAATAAATTCGTGATCTCTGAATCGGGATTCCGACCCAAGAAACGTCGGAGTGTTTTTTTGACGAGGTCAATATTGGACATGGATGCTAAGATATGTGATCTAGTATGAACAAGTAAATGTAATAGAAAGTCTACCATAAATATTCGAGGGATTATTTTTATTATGACTTATTATATTAACAGTTATATCGAGGGACTCTGGATGATTGAAAGTGATACTTGGAAAATAAGAAGGATAACAAAAGAGGATTTGAGGAGGTATCGAAGTAGGTACCAATTTTTTTTAACGGATATCAAACCTTCAAGTAGAGTATTCAAGTAGAGCGATTAGAAGTAATTAAAAGAATATTCGGGCGTATATTTATGTTCTATAAGATTTTAGTTATAATATTTTTAAAAGTTGAAAAAATCGATCAGAATTAATGTTGGTATGTATATGCTCATGTATATCCTAAGCACTACTATATACATGTGCGCACTATATTTACCCCTATATACAGTGAAAAAATGATAAAAATAAATATTTTTCCCTTAATTCCGCAATTTTACCCCTAAAATTGTAATTTTCTTTTCCTTAATTCCGCACTTTACACTTAATATTGCAATTACGTTTTTAAAATTTGTAACCTATTTTCCTTAATTATGCGATTTTACCCCTAAAATTGTAAACCTATTTTCGTTAATTCTGTAATTTATTTTATCTTAATTTTTCTTAATATTGTATTTTTTAAACAACATATTATAGAATTTTTATCACGAATAAAAATTAAATACAATGTGTAAATAAATAGAAATAAAAATATAATGAATATAAAAAGGGAAGGAGAATGGCTTCGCCATTCGACAGACATCACCAAACTCAACCAGGGACATGAGAATTTACTCAAGTCCGCTACCACCGATTTTCAATGTGAGGATTACCTCACAACATACGATAGTTGGTATAGAATTTGGGTGCCCATACCCCTGGCTACTTTCCAACTCCAAGTTAATTTGGGGAAAAATTACAAATTGATAAATCCAAAGTCCAATACAGAAAAATCAGAAGGGCGGATTACTCCCTTTCCGACGTGGGGCTTATAATTTTTCTTAAGAGGTAAAGTGGTAACAGATCCATCTATAACAGATGGACGTAAAAAATTGGGATACAAAATAGTAATAGGGTCATAATCACCTTTAACAAAATTGAAAATCTTTTCTTTAAAAGCTTCGTACCGCATTCCTTGATTGATTATTGCATCCCAGTTGAGAGTGATACCGCGCACCTTGAGAACGTAGACTGGTTCACTGTTGGGCTCATCCTTCTTTTCCATCTTCAGTCCATATTGCTTTGCGCCACCAGAGCAAAATTCCAAAATGTTGAAGTCAGGGTACTCATCTGTGAATTCACCCAGATGAGGACCTAATTGAAGAGGGCAGTTGTCAATCGGGTGAGAAAAAATTAAGGAGTCGGTGTCGGTGTAAAGCAATTTGCAATCAGGAGTTCTCACAACCTGTTGCATGGCGTGTAGCAAGTGAATTCTTGCTGCTGATGTGGTCCACAACGAGATGATGACATTTGATGAGTCATGTTCTTCCACAAATTCCTTCTTTTTGCTGTATGAAATAAGAAGTACATCCTCAGTTAGTCCCTCTACTGTATCAATAATAATTGAAGGGTCGTTTGAATATTTGATGTACATAGCAGGGTCGTCCGTAACTACACATTGAGATAATCCAAAGTTACGGAGAGAGAAACGACCCCATAAGTTGTTTAAGCATAATTTGGCTTGCGTCCTCTTTCCTTTATTGACCTTCATTTTCTCCTTGTCGATGATGATTCCAAACTTTTCCTTACATTCTTTGATGAAGTCCTCTTCCTTCTGTTGATCTCCTTTGATGTCGTTGTCAAAGCCGCTGGCGTGAATTTTTTGTGCCATAAATTCACGAATATAAGGACGAAAAAGATTGTCGTCGTAGTTTTTATATTCCAAAACGCGAAATACTTTGGTGACTACATATCCTTCTTTCAATGCCTCGTTTAACTCAATTGATGTACATGTTGAGACCCATCCACGTTGTTGGTTTGTGTGTTTGCAAGTGTAGTTCTCATTCACATCCCCATTTGGATGTTCCTTTGCACAAGTGGAGCAAAGGGGGAATAGAAGTCTTTCATCGTCGTCTCCGATTTTCATAGGTAGGACTGGGATGTCGATGCTGCGCGGAGGTATTACAAAAACTTTTAGAAGAGCCAGTTCATAAGTGTTGTCAGAGGGTTGAGTCCAGTTGACGTCGTTATTTAGAATATGGACCTCGGGGTGACCAATTGGGTAGCGTGTTGTCATATTGATGAAGGGGTACAAGGAGGTCACATCATAATAGGAAATTTTTTGCCCCTCCCCCGTTTTATGGAATAGTTTTAGTGGTCCGGTTCTCCCCCCAAAGAAAGCCGATCGAATATCGATCGGTCCATTGTCCAAATAATTTTTAAACCTTAGCCTCATGACCCTATCCCTTGAAAGCATCCCCCTGATGTCACACTCCCAATAAACTTCCACGTTTACCCCAAAACTCTCAATAAATTCTAAACGCCTTTCATCCTTTTCTCTTTGCTTCCCTGCTGTAACCCCATTGGGAAGTTTTATTTCATCATAAGGGAAACATTTTCTACAACCATGCCAACAGCATCCATTAATCTCTAACACCAATTTCCTTTCTTCTACCCACCCATCTACCCTATAATCCCCAAATCTCTTTTCCCCTCCTTTAGAATAAGCATTACGTATGTTGACATTGTGTTCTTCAGCATACCAGGCAAGGAATCGAAGAGCAAGCAAACTTTGGGTGTCTGTGTTGTCATATCCAATCTCAGGAACAATGCCAAGGTGTTGAACCGGTAGGTGGTTTGCCCTAAAGTGCTTCATGCATGCACTGGCGATTGTCATTGCCTCTCTCAGAACATCCAATCCATTTGACACATCCAGAAATTCGCGCCTAAATGCAACCAAAGCAGCCATTAGAATTTCCACGTCGTTGGTACAATATGACGCCAATGATTCGACCAGATTGAAAGACTCATCCTTGTGTTCTTCATACCATTTATCAAATTGAGCTCTCTTCTCGGGCATCATCCCATCAGCCAGATAGTCATCCTTCACCGGGAAAATTTCCTTACCATAATTTTCCGGCCTATTTACCAAGTGTGGGAAAAAAGGTTTGTCCTCTACACTAAGTGCAAAGGCAGGGACCAAGGAAGCAAGGGGCATGGGCATTAAATTAAAAGTGTCCCTAAAAATAACCCAATTATCTTTACCAAGTTTTACCTTCATTTCGTATAACTTATTACCTTTTTTAATCATTTCTGGGGTCAACCCTCTAAGAAACAATTCCTTAAACACTAGTACCATATCAAATCTACCCCCAAAGTGTGAGAAAGCAATCGTATCTGTTATTGATGACTTAATTAACCAAGAAACAAATGATGACAGTGGATCTACGATTATATTTTGTTGGTCAACCTTTGTATGATAAAAGGGTTTGTGTGAGAAGGTGATCGTACGGTACTCATCACATATGGAACATTTAGGGTTAGGTCCGTTATTGATACACTCGGGACAGTTTACTTTTACCCCTATAAAGTTAACCTCATGTATTTTACCCTTTTCCCCTTCACGGTGCTGCATGGTTTCAAAATCAAAGGCGATAATTCGGTACGCCTTTGGGGGTTTGATGAGAAGGGGCTTGATGTAACACCCACGCTTAGGATCGTGGTAGCTACCGCACGTTGTGCAATAGCGTTCGGAGCAAATATGACCCTCCCTTCCATTCCTATTATTATTCTTAACACCCCAGATAACCCCACATTTTTTACATTTCTTAGAGGAACTACAAAAATTCGAGGTGATATGGTGGGTGTAACAGTTTTCATTCTTAAAGTTTTTCTCACACCCTTTACAAAATTTTGAAAAATTATCTAAAGGTTTACATGGAAACCCTGGGCCAACCCTTGAACAGTTAAGACATCTAGATTTACACGAAATTGCATGGTTCAATTTCCTATTATAAACGCTTTCACAAGATAAACAGTAGGGTTGACCGAATAAGTCACTAACCTTGCGGACACCATCAAAGTGTTCCTTATTATAATACAAAATTATAGGGATATCAAAATTATCAGGCCCGTATTTATAAATAGGTTTTCCCCCCAAATCCCCGAATATATAAACTTTAAACCATCCTCTGTTCACTGTATTCCATAAGTCAACCACCCGTGGGACCCATTCTTCAGCGCAGTACACCTCTTGATTAAATTCAGATCCAATCTCTTCCATTAGCTCTAATACATCGTTTTCGAGAAGTTGTTTCATCCCCCTTCGACTATGGAGATAATCATAGAATTTCCATCTTGGCCAGGAAAATATTGCGTGAACAAAAGTAGCCATCAAAGCGTGGAAGAGACAGTAAGTATCAGTATTTCGTATTTTTATAAGGTTTTGTTCATTAATCCTATGATGAATTGTTTGTAGCTCTCTACCGCTACCATGCACGGTTCTAGAATTAAGTCCATCTCTTTGTATAGTTGTTATTGAAACAAGAAAAGGGGCCCCCCATAACATACCATTATCCTGTTTCTTACTCTGGGCAACCTTTAGGAATTGATTCAAAATTGAATCAATTGTGTTGGACGTGATTTCTCGAACCGGGATCCAAATGTCTGAGTCAAGGTTCTGACTCGAAATTATACACCCTAGCTGATCTGGTTCCATTTGTCGTTCATGATTTTCTAATAGAGATTGATCGATACAATACTCAAAAATCGAGCCTAGTAAACCTTCTGGATTATTGGAAACATTTGTGATTATGAATTTGGTTGATAACTTAAGAAGATTAAATTTTTGGGTAAACTTGGTCTCATGACCGAGTTTTTTAACATAGAAGTCAAGACTCTCAGTAGGGGTGATTTTAATTTTCTTGGGAGGGGTAGGTTGCATTTTTGAAAATAAAATTTAAAATGAAAAAATTAAATTTGATATAAGATATATGAAAGGAAATTTAATCAAAAATAAATGTTTGTTTTCAACAATAAAAATGAAATTTTAAGTTATAGCTAAATTAAATTTTCTATGAAGGCAGGCTATGGGTAAATAAGGTTATGAATGTGGTATTTGTAGGATTTGATCGTGAAGAAGCAGGCGTTGAACAGTAGAATGATATTTCAGGTCAAAAGAAGTCGCTTTTTATACTTCCGTTCTAGCTCCACCTATATTAGGTTATTCTCAAATTAAAACACAGTTGGATTTTTAGAGAAATTTCTTAACTAGGTTAAGATTTTTAATAATAACCTTGAAATTTTGACCTATTTATTGACTAATTTTATAATATTATATTCAACTAAATACATGAGTGAGTGATATTTTAATTAAGGGTCGAGAGGATAACACTATCACATATAGAGATTAACAATGTAGGCAAAGTGGGTTGGGTTGGATTAGATGAAGGAGATCAGGGACTAACCAGATAGTATGATCCAATTAGACTAACACTCACTGGTTTTTATACTATCTTAAGTTTGCATGACTAAATACTAAACACACCAGATAGCATTGGATTTTGCGTTTGTTCGAATTTTACTTAGAAAAGGAATATAAAAATGATAAAGAGATATTGAAATTATATATTTTATTAAAAAAAAAGATTATTTAAAATAAGAATTTTTATATTTATCTTTTAATAACCAATTTTATTCTTTATTTATTTCATTGTTTTTTCATCATTTCTTAAACCTACGTATTTACATAATTCAAGGACTCCTTTTTTTCCTTCAAATTGAATACAATAGAAATTTCAGTTTTGTAGGTTAACTCTTTGAATAGAAAGATCTTTCGATATGTAATACAATAAAGATTCTGAGCCTATTGAAAATTTTGATTGGTTTTAGGTCAATCTTTGAATAAAAAATTTCTTCGATAGAAATTTTAATCCTCTAAAAATTTGAGTTTTTTAGGTCAATCTTTGCATAGAAAAATCTTAGAATAAAAATTTTAAATTTTAGGTTAAATTTGAATAAGAAAAATACAAAAGAAAAATTTCAAAGTTCCTTTTTTTTCACTCTCACACTGAAAAGAATCTTAATAATTGAAATTTTTAGGCTAATCCTTTCCATATAAAGAAGAATAGAAATAATGACCTCAAATGATTAAAAATAAGTTTTATAAAAATTTACATAATTGGATTAGTAAAATAAAATTTTTAAATCTAACCATAAGGAAAAGGAGTCGACGAAAAGTAAGGAAAATAAAGGGACTTAATTTTAAAATTATTTATCTCTTTATCTATCTCCCGACTGCCTACGCTATTGCCCTTTTTCTCTGCCTACGGATACGTTGGTTTCACTACTCCGAAGAAAAAATATATGACCGAGTTAAACGCTATCTCCTAGATTTTTTGTGATATAATATATCCGAATAAAAAATATATGTCCTAGTTAAACGCTATCTCCTAGATTTTTTGTAATATAATATATCCGAATAAAAAATATATGTCCTAGTTAAACGCTATCTCCTAGATTTTTTGTAATATAATATATCCGAATAAAAAATATATGTCCAAGTTAAACGCTATCTCCTAGATTTTTTGTAATATAATATATCCGAATAAAAAATATAGAAAAAATATATGACCGAGTTAAACGCTATCTCCTAGATTTTTTGTACTATAATATATCCGAAGAAAAAATATATGTCCAAGTTAAACGCTATCTCCTAGATTTTTTGTAATATATGAATAAATATCCGAATAAAAAATATATGTCCTAGTTAAACGCTATCTCCTAGATTTTTTGTAATATAATATATCCGAATAAAAAATATATGTCCTAGTTAAACGCTATCTCCTAGATTTTTTGTAATATAATATATCCGAATAAAAAATATATGTCCAAGTTAAACGCTATCTCCTAGATTTTTTGTAATATAATATATCCGAATAAAAAATATATGTCCTAGTTAAACGCTATCTCCTAGATTTTTTGTAATATAATATATCCGAAGAAAAAATATATGTCCTAGTTAAACGCTATCTCCTAGATTTTTTGTAATATAATATATCCGAAGAAAAAATATATGTCCTAGTTAAACGCTATCTCCTAGATTTTTTGTAATATAATATATCCGAATAAAAAATATATGTCCTAGTTAAACGCTATCTCCTTGATTTTTTGTAATATAATATATCCGAATAAAAAATATATGTCCTAGTTAAACGCTATCTCCTAGATTTTTTGTAATATAATATATCCGAATAAAAAATATATGTCCAAGTTAAACGCTATCTCCTAGATTTTTTGTAATATAATATATCCGAATAAAAAATATATGTCCTAGTTAAACGCTATCTCCTAGATTTTTTGTAATATAATATATCGAATAAAAAATATATGTCCTAGTTAAACGCTATCTCCTAGATTTTTTGTAATATAATATATCCGAATAAAAAATATATGTCCTAGTTAAACGCTATCTCCTAGATTTTTTGTAATATAATATATCCGAATAAAAAATATATGTCCTAGTTAAACGCTATCTCCTAGATTTTTTGTAATATAATATATCCGAATAAAAAATATATGTCCTAGTTAAACGCTATCTCCTAGATTTTTTGTAATATAATATATCCGAATAAAAAATATAGAAAAAATATATGACCGAGTTAAACGCTATCTCCTAGATTTTTTGTACTATAATATATCCGAAGAAAAAATATATGTCCAAGTTAAACGCTATCTCCTAGATTTTTTGTAATATAATATATCCGAATAAAAAATATATGTCCTAGTTAAACGCTATCTCCTAGATTTTTTGTAATATAATATATCCGAATAAAAAATATATGTCCAAGTTAAACGCTATCTCCTAGATTTTTTGTAATATAATATATCCGAATAAAAAATATATGTCCTAGTTAAACGCTATCTCCTAGATTTTTTGTAATATAATATATCCGAATAAAAAATATAGAAAAAATATATGACCGAGTTAAACGCTATCTCCTAGATTTTTTGTACTATAATATATCCGAAGAAAAAATATATGTCCAAGTTAAACGCTATCTCCTAGATTTTTTGTAATATATGAATAAATATCCGAATAAAAAATATATGTCCTAGTTAAACGCTATCTCCTAGATTTTTTGTAATATAATATATCCGAATAAAAAATATATGTCCTAGTTAAACGCTATCTCCTAGATTTTTTGTAATATAATATATCCGAATAAAAAATATATGTCCAAGTTAAACGCTATCTCCTAGATTTTTTGTACTATAATATATCCGAAGAAAAAATATATGTCCAAGTTAAACGCTATCTCCTAGATTTTTTGTAATATAATATATCCGAATAAAAAATATATGTCCTAGTTAAACGCTATCTCCTAGATTTTTTGTAATATAATATATCCGAATAAAAAATATATGTCCTAGTTAAACGCTATCTCCTAGATTTTTTGTAATATAATATATCCGAATAAAAAATATATGTCCTAGTTAAACGCTATCTCCTAGATTTTTTGTAATATAATATATCCGAATAAAAAATATATGTCCTAGTTAAACGCTATCTCCTAGATTTTTTGTAATATAATATATCCGAAGAAAAAATATATGTCCTAGTTAAACGCTATCTCCTAGATTTTTTGTAATATAATATATCCGAAGAAAAAATATATGTCCTAGTTAAACGCTATCTCCTAGATTTTTTGTAATATAATATATCCGAAGAAAAAATATATGTCCTAGTTAAACGCTATCTCCTAGATTTTTTGTAATATAATATATCCGAAGAAAAAATATATGTCCTAGTTAAACGCTATCTCCTAGATTTTTTGTAATATAATATATCCGAAGAAAAAATATATGTCCTAGTTAAACGCTATCTCCTAGATTTTTTGTAATATAATATATCCGAAGAAAAAATATATGTCCTAGTTAAACGCTATCTCCTAGATTTTTTGTAATATAATATATCCGAAGAAAAAATATATGTCCTAGTTAAACGCTATCTCCTAGATTTTTTGTAATATAATATATCCGAAGAAAAAATATATGTCCTAGTTAAACGCTATCTCCTAGATTTTTTGTAATATAATATATCCGAATAAAAAATATATGTCCTAGTTAAACGCTATCTCCTAGATTTTTTGTAATATAATATATCCGAAGAAAAAATATATGTCCTAGTTAAACGCTATCTCCTAGATTTTTTGTAATATAATATATCCGAAGAAAAAATATATGTCCTAGTTAAACGCTATCTCCTAGATTTTTTGTAATATAATATATCCGAATAAAAAATATATGTCATAGTTAAACGCTATCTCCTAGATTTTTTGTAATATAATATATCCGAAGAAAAAATATATGTCCTAGTTAAACGCTATCTCCTAGATTTTTTGTAATATAATATATCCGAAGAAAAAATATATGTCCTAGTTAAACGCTATCTCCTAGATTTTTTGTAATATAATATATCCGAAGAAAAAATATATGTCCTAGTTAAACGCTATCTCCTAGATTTTTTGTAATATAATATATCCGAAGAAAAAATATATGTCCTAGTTAAACGCTATCTCCTAGATTTTTTGTAATATAATATATCCGAAGAAAAAATATATGTCCTAGTTAAACGCTATCTCCTAGATTTTTTGTAATATAATATATCCGAAGAAAAAATATATGTCCTAGTTAAACGCTATCTCCTAGATTTTTTGTAATATAATATATCCGAAGAAAAAATATATGTCCTAGTTAAACGCTATCTCCTAGATTTTTTGTAATATAATATATCCGAATAAAAAATATATGTCCTAGTTAAACGCTATCTCCTAGATTTTTTGTAATATAATATATCCGAAGAAAAAATATATGTCCTAGTTAAACGCTATCTCCTAGATTTTTTGTAATATAATATATCCGAAGAAAAAATATATGACCGAGTTAAACGCTATCTCCTAGATTTTTTGTACTATAATATATTCGAAGAAAAAATATATGACCGAGTTAAACGCTATCTCCTAGATTTTTTGTACTATAATATATCCGAAGAAAAAATATATGACCGAGTTAAACGCTATCTCCTAGATTTTTTGTACTATAATATATTCGAAAAAAAAATATATGACCGAGTTAAACGCTATCTCCTAGATTTTTTGTACTATAATATATTCGAAGAAAAAATATATGACCGAGTTAAACGCTATCTCCTAGATTTTTTGTACTATAATATATCCGAAGAAAAAATATATGACCAAGTTAAACGCTATCTCCTAGATTTTTTGTACTATAATATATTCGAAGAAAAAATATATGACCGAGTTAAACGCTATCTCCTAGATTTTTTGTACTATAATATATCCGAAGAAAAAATATATGACCGAGTTAAACGCTATCTCCTAGATTTTTTGTACTATAATATATCCGAAGAAAAAATATATGACCGAGTTAAACGCTATCTCCTAGATTTTTTGTACTATAATATATCCGAAGAAAAAATATATGACCGAGTTAAACGCTATCTCCTAGATTTTTTGTACTATAATATATCCGAAGAAAAAATATATGACCGAGTTAAACGCTATCTCCTAGATTTTTTGTACTATAATATATCCGAAGAAAAAATATATGACCGAGTTAAACGCTATCTCCTAGATTTTTTGTACTATAATATATCCGAATAAAAAATATATGACCGAGTTAAACGCTATCTCCTAGATTTTTTGTACTATAATATATTCGAAGAAAAAATATATGACCGAGTTAAACGCTATCTCCTAGATTTTTTGTACTATAATATATCCGAAGAAAAAATATATGTCCAAGTTAAACGCTATCTCCTAGATTTTTTGTACTATAATATATCCGAAGAAAAAATATATGTCCTAGTTAAACGCTATCTCCTAGATTTTTTGTAATATAATATATCCGAAGAAAAAATATATGTCCAAGTTAAACGCTATCTCCTAGATTTTTTGTAATATAATATATCCGAAGAAAAAATATATGTCCTAGTTAAACGCTATCTCCTAGATTTTTTGTAATATAATATATCCGAAGAAAAAATATATGTCCTAGTTAAACGCTATCTCCTAGATTTTTTGTAATATAATATATCCGAAGAAAAAATATATGTCCTAGTTAAACGCTATCTCCTAGATTTTTTGTAATATAATATATCCGAAGAAAAAATATATGTCCTAGTTAAACGCTATCTCCTAGATTTTTTGTAATATAATATATCCGAATAAAAAATATATGTCCTAGTTAAACGCTATCTCCTAGATTTTTTGTAATATAATATATCCGAAGAAAAAATATATGTCCTAGTTAAACGCTATCTCCTAGATTTTTTGTAATATAATATATCCGAAGAAAAAATATATGTCCTAGTTAAACGCTATCTCCTAGATTTTTTGTAATATAATATATCCGAAGAAAAAATATATGTCTTAGTTAAACGCTATCTCCTAGATTTTTTGTAATATAATATATCCGAAGAAAAAATATATGTCCTAGTTAAACGCTATCTCCTAGATTTTTTGTAATATAATATATCCGAAGAAAAAATATATGTCCTAGTTAAACGCTATCTCCTAGATTTTTTGTAATATAATATATCCGAATAAAAAATATATGTCCTAGTTAAACGCTATCTCCTAGATTTTTTGTAATATAATATATCCGAAGAAAAAATATATGTCCTAGTTAAACGCTATCTCCTAGATTTTTTGTAATATAATATATCCGAATAAAAAATATATGTCCTAGTTAAACGCTATCTCCTAGATTTTTTGTAATATAATATATCCGAAGAAAAAATATATGTCCTAGTTAAACGCTATCTCCTAGATTTTTTGTAATATAATATATCCGAAAAAAAAATATATGTCCTAGTTAAACGCTATCTCCTAGATTTTTTGTAATATAATATATCCGAAGAAAAAATATATGTCTTAGTTAAACGCTATCTCCTAGATTTTTTGTAATATAATATATCCGAAGAAAAAATATATGTCCTAGTTAAACGCTATCTCCTAGATTTTTTGTAATATAATATATCCGAAGAAAAAATATATGTCCTAGTTAAACGCTATCTCCTAGATTTTTTGTAATATAATATATCCGAAGAAAAAATATATGTCCTAGTTAAACGCTATCTCCTAGATTTTTTGTAATATAATATATCCGAATAAAAAATATGTGTCCTAGTTAAACGCTATCTCCTAGATTTTTTGTAATATAATATATCCGAAGAAAAAATATATGTCCTAGTTAAACGCTATCTCCTAGATTTTTTGTAATATAATATATCCGAAGAAAAAATATATGTCCTAGTTAAACGCTATCTCCTAGATTTTTTGTAATATAATATATCCGAAGAAAAAATATATGTCCTAGTTAAACGCTATCTCCTAGATTTTTTGTAATATAATATATCCGAAGAAAAAATATATGTCCTAGTTAAACGCTATCTCCTAGATTTTTTGTAATATAATATATCCGAAGAAAAAATATATGTCCTAGTTAAACGCTATCTCCTAGATTTTTTGTAATATAATATATCCGAAGAAAAAATATATGTCCTAGTTAAACGCTATCTCCTAGATTTTTTGTAATATAATATATCCGAAGAAAAAATATATGTCCTAGTTAAACGCTATCTCCTAGATTTTTTGTAATATAATATATCCGAATAAAAAATATATGTCCTAGTTAAACGCTATCTCCTAGATTTTTTGTAATATAATATATCCGAAGAAAAAATATATGTCCTAGTTAAACGCTATCTCCTAGATTTTTTGTAATATAATATATCCGAAGAAAAAATATATGTCCTAGTTAAACGCTATCTCCTAGATTTTTTGTAATATAATATATCCGAATAAAAAATATATGTCCTAGTTAAACGCTATCTCCTAGATTTTTTGTAATATAATATATCCGAAGAAAAAATATATGTCCTAGTTAAACGCTATCTCCTAGATTTTTTGTAATATAATATATCCGAAGAAAAAATATATGTCCTAGTTAAACGCTATCTCCTAGATTTTTTGTAATATAATATATCCGAAGAAAAAATATATGTCCTAGTTAAACGCTATCTCCTAGATTTTTTGTAATATAATATATCCGAAGAAAAAATATATGTCCTAGTTAAACGCTATCTCCTAGATTTTTTGTAATATAATATATCCGAAGAAAAAATATATGTCCTAGTTAAACGCTATCTCCTAGATTTTTTGTAATATAATATATCCGAAGAAAAAATATATGTCCTAGTTAAACGCTATCTCCTAGATTTTTTGTAATATAATATATCCGAAGAAAAAATATATGTCCTAGTTAAACGCTATCTCCTAGATTTTTTGTAATATAATATATCCGAATAAAAAATATATGTCCTAGTTAAACGCTATCTCCTAGATTTTTTGTAATATAATATATCCGAAGAAAAAATATATGTCCTAGTTAAACGCTATCTCCTAGATTTTTTGTAATATAATATATCCGAATAAAAAATATATGTCCTAGTTAAACGCTATCTCCTAGATTTTTTGTAATATAATATATCCGAAGAAAAAATATATGTCCTAGTTAAACGCTATCTCCTAGATTTTTTGTAATATAATATATCCGAATAAAAAATATATGTCCTAGTTAAACGCTATCTCCTAGATTTTTTGTAATATAATATATCCGAAGAAAAAATATATGTCCTAGTTAAACGCTATCTCCTAGATTTTTTGTAATATAATATATCCGAAGAAAAAATATATGTCCTAGTTAAACGCTATCTCCTAGATTTTTTGTAATATAATATATCCGAAGAAAAAATATATGTCTTAGTTAAACGCTATCTCCTAGATTTTTTGTAATATAATATATCCGAAGAAAAAATATATGTCCTAGTTAAACGCTATCTCCTAGATTTTTTGTAATATAATATATCCGAAGAAAAAATATATGTCCTAGTTAAACGCTATCTCCTAGATTTTTTGTAATATAATATATCCGAATAAAAAATATATGTCCTAGTTAAACGCTATCTCCTAGATTTTTTGTAATATAATATATCCGAAGAAAAAATATATGTCCTAGTTAAACGCTATCTCCTAGATTTTTTGTAATATAATATATCCGAATAAAAAATATATGTCCTAGTTAAACGCTATCTCCTAGATTTTTTGTAATATAATATATCCGAAGAAAAAATATATGTCCTAGTTAAACGCTATCTCCTAGATTTTTTGTAATATAATATATCCGAAGAAAAAATATATGTCCTAGTTAAACGCTATCTCCTAGATTTTTTGTAATATAATATATCCGAAGAAAAAATATATGTCTTAGTTAAACGCTATCTCCTAGATTTTTTGTAATATAATATATCCGAAGAAAAAATATATGTCCTAGTTAAACGCTATCTCCTAGATTTTTTGTAATATAATATATCCGAAGAAAAAATATATGTCCTAGTTAAACGCTATCTCCTAGATTTTTTGTAATATAATATATCCGAAGAAAAAATATATGTCCTAGTTAAACGCTATCTCCTAGATTTTTTGTAATATAATATATCCGAAGAAAAAATATATGTCCTAGTTAAACGCTATCTCCTAGATTTTTTGTAATATAATATATCCGAAGAAAAAATATATGTCCTAGTTAAACGCTATCTCCTAGATTTTTTGTAATATAATATATCCGAAGAAAAAATATATGTCCTAGTTAAACGCTATCTCCTAGATTTTTTGTAATATAATATATCCGAAGAAAAAATATGTGTCCTAGTTAAACGCTATCTCCTAGATTTTTTGTAATATAATATATCCGAAGAAAAAATATATGTCCTAGTTAAACGCTATCTCCTAGATTTTTTGTAATATAATATATCCGAAGAAAAAATATATGTCCTAGTTAAACGCTATCTCCTAGATTTTTTGTAATATAATATATCCGAAGAAAAAATATATGTCCTAGTTAAACGCTATCTCCTAGATTTTTTGTAATATAATATATCCGAAGAAAAAATATATGTCCTAGTTAAACGCTATCTCCTAGATTTTTTGTAATATAATATATCCGAATAAAAAATATATGTCCTAGTTAAACGCTATCTCCTAGATTTTTTGTAATATAATATATCCGAAGAAAAAATATATGTCCTAGTTAAACGCTATCTCCTAGATTTTTTGTAATATAATATATCCGAAGAAAAAATATATGTCCTAGTTAAACGCTATCTCCTAGATTTTTTGTAATATAATATATCCGAAGAAAAAATATATGTCCTAGTTAAACGCTATCTCCTAGATTTTTTGTAATATAATATATCCGAAGAAAAAATATATGTCCTAGTTAAACGCTATCTCCTAGATTTTTTGTAATATAATATATCCGAATAAAAAATATATGTCCTAGTTAAACGCTATCTCCTAGATTTTTTGTAATATAATATATTCGAAGAAAAAATATATGTCCTAGTTAAACGCTATCTCCTAGATTTTTTGTAATATAATATATCCGAATAAAAAATATATGTCTGTAACGGGCCGACGATCGTCGGCCCGAAAATAGTAAATATTAGAGACGTCCGAGACCGAAATTTTTCCAAGACTCAAGACCCTCTTGGAAGGAGAAGCGAAGGAGCTCGTGTCCGGTTTTAAATTAGACACTGCCAGTTATTTGGAGGCTCTGAGATTATTAAAGGATTATTATGGGGATAAACAAATGCGAGTGCGGGAGCTCCATATGAAATTAGCCAATTTAAAAAATTGTTCCTCTTTGAAGGAGACAAAGGTTTTTGCATTCGAATTAGAAAGGCTAATTCGAGAGTTGAGAGCAGAAGGGGAAAATACAGAAGGGCCGGTTGTATATCTTGCCTTAGAAAAAAAATTGAATAAAAATTTTTTGAGGGAAATGTTGAATAAAAAATCGGAGGAAGGAGCTGCTTGGTCCACTACGAGATTTCGAGAAGTTTTGCACGAGACACTTCAGCGCGAGATGTCTATTCAAGAAGTGATAAATGAGTACGATCACGAGAGAGCTCCTAACCGGAATGTGCCTCGCCCTCCGCCTAGACGTTCTTTACCTACCCCCCGCAACCCAGATTATACATATTTAGTAGTACAAGACAAGAATTTACCAAAGTTTAATCAAAATAGGGCTTTTGTTCCCAGAAGTCCCCCCGCCTGTGTTTTTTGTAATCAATCGCATTGGAGTGACGAATGTCGAGTCGTCACGGATCCCCGCAGTCGAATAAAAATAGCAGAGGCTAAGGGTCTTTGTACTCGATGCCTTGGAAAAAATCATAGTCCCAAAAATTGTTGGAGGCCTTCCACTTGTTTTTACTGTAAACGCGCTCACCCTGGAGCATTTTGTTTTTTGAAAAATATTTCTAATCGCAATAGCCCAAGGCAAAATGTAGAGGTTTCTAGAAAATTTTTTACAGGAGGAAATGCGCAACTTTTAAGAATGCAACCCCCTCAGAGGGGTGGGAATTTCAATAATCGCCAGACCCAACCCCCACAGAGGGGTGGGAATTTTAATAATCGCCAGGCCCAATGGCCACAAACGCAAACTCAGTTTAGGGGTAATAATATATCGGCCGTGTGGCCCAATCAATCGCAGGAGGAAGCTTCAAGGCGTATGCTCTCAATAGAGGCGCCAAATCAAAGGGGACAAGTAATAAGGACCCCAGAAATAAAACATGCTCAAAATGGGCAAACAAATGTTGCGCTAGAGGGCGAGGGGAAAGCCCTACTTATGACCGTTGAAGTAATGGTCTCAAACCCCAGAAAACAAGAAAATAAAATCCCGGCTCTCGTGTTTCTCGACCCGGGTAGTCAGAGGAGCTTTGTCTCAAAAAGAATTGCCGAAAAACTTGAATTGGCCCCAATGGGAAAAGAGGATTATTATCTTTCGAGCTTCGGAAGTGAGAAGCCTAAAAAATATGAAAGTGAGTTAGTAAGAATAGATTTGCTTGGTAAAAACGAAGAAAGACTTTCCATGGTTTTAAATAAAATGGACTTCATTGTAAATCCTTTGCCATGCTATGACTTGGCTAAAATGGAACCTCAAGCATTACATGACTGGAGGCTGTGTAAGGCGGACTGGCGTCCACCAGATGTCCTTTTGGGGATGGATATCTGGCACGAACTTAACGTCCAGCCTTTGGAAAAATTACCAAGTGGGTTTACTATCAGTACCTCTAGAATTGGTAATATTTTGAGTGGAGCGGGACTCCAGGAAAATGGTTCTACTCCAAAAAAGGGGGTTTATTTTGCAAATGTGGCCCAAGTCTATACCATACTTGAGGAAGATGGAGAAGAGGATTTCAAGACAGACGTGGAGCATTCGGAGCAATTATCTCATTTTTTCGGATTACATGGCGTGGGACTGGAGGATGTTTCGGCGCCAACCACAGACGAAGAAGTTATGGAAAATTTTCGGAAAAACTTGGTTTTCGTAGATGGAAGGTATCAGGTCGCGCTCCCATTCAATAAAAATATTCAGTTTTTGCCCACTAATTATCGACACGCTAAAATGAGGCTCGCTTCCACTTTGAGGAAATTGAGGAAATTAAATCTCGTAGATGAATACGAAAAAATATTGAAGGAGCAATACGATAAGGGAATGATTGAAAAAGTAGAAAACCCCTCCGAGGCAGATGGACCAGTTCACTACCTCCCTCATAGGGCGGTAGTGAGAATGGACAAAACATTTACAAAAGTAAGAATTGTTATGGACGCGAGTGCTAGACCCCCGAGTCAACCTAACGCTCCTTCCTTGAATAATTGCCTTCACACAGGACCGCTCCTTTTGAAACAATTAGTGGGAATTCTTTTGCGATTCAGGTTCATGGATCGTGTCCTCCTCGCAGATATAGAGAAGGCATTTTTACAATTGGGTGTGCGCGAGACAGACAGAGATTGTACCAGATTTCTTTGGCTGGAGAAGCCAAAGGAGGCCAACCTGGACGAAATTCAATTCACGCATTGTATTATTTTTCGTTTCACAAGGGTGAGCTTTGGTCTTACGGTTTCACCTTTCCTCCTCAATGCAACTCTACAGGAGCACTTGGGATTGTTTGAGTCTCCTGTGGCCCGGTCAATAGAAGAAAATCTCTATGTAGATAATATTATGATCGAAATGAGGAAGGAGGACCGGGTCGAAGAGGTTTGCCGCGAGGCAACAGAAATATTGGAGGCCGCGGGAATGAGTATCAGAGAATTTTTCGGCGTATCAAAAGAAGAATTTGGAGAGGTTCCCGAAGGGAAGCTAGCTCCAGATTTAGAAAAAACGAAGATTTTGGGTTTGTATTGGTACTTAAACAAGGAAAAGTTGACAATCCCTTTTCCAAAGTTTGAAGGATCGGTGACCAAGAGACAAGTTCTTTCAACAATAGCAAAAATTTACGACCCGTTAGGCCTAATCTCACCTTGTTTAATTCCCGCTAAAAAGGTTTTACAAAAAATATTTGAAGCCAATTATAAATGGGACGTTTCAGTCTCGAGGGAGCTGGTCGAGGAATGGCAAAGAGTTTTATTGACCTGGAATAATTCTGGGACGGAATCCTTCGAGATTTCCTTTCCTCGGAGAATTCCACTAGGATCAGCCTTTGAGCGAGAACTCCATTGTTTTGTCGATGCTAGTGGTCAAGGTTTCGGCGCTCCCACGTCTTGAGCTCCAGGCTATTATGATCGGAGTTAAGTCTCTTAAATTTTTGTTGGAGGAGTTAAAATTAAATAAGGAGGTGGCGACTATTTGGACCGATAGTTTGTGTAACGTGGAGAGATTAAATAATTTTGAAAAATACGACCGGTTCATCGCCAATCGCATCGTGAAAATTCGAGGTCAATTCAAAGTCGCGCACGTTATTTCGAAGGACAACCCTGCGGATTTGTGCTCCAGAGGAGTTACCCCGGAGGTATTGATTAATAATAGGTTCTGGTGGTCGGGCCCGGAATGGTTAGAGGAGGAAAAATCCAAATGGCCACCGTCTCAAGCAGAATACTCACCGGAAAAAGAGGAATGGAGGAAAGCTGAGGAAGAGAAAATGGAAGTGATTTTAGAGGAGGTTTCAGAAGAGAAGTGTATAATAGACGTAACTCGATTTTCCAAGTATCAAAAATTGTTAGGGGCCACTGCGTATGCCTTTAGGTTTTTACAAAAGACACTCTCAAACTTTGATTTGAAAGGGCCTAAAAAATATTTTTGCGACTTTAAGAATTTTTTAATTCCGAAAGCTATTCCAGGGACGGTATTTGATAAAAACCTACCCTCATTGAAAGAGTTACAGAGCGCTGAATGGTATTTACTCCAGTGTGCGCAAGAAGTGCATCCACCTTCTGAAAATGTTAAAGTTGATTTAAATTTGTACTTAGCTAAGGGCCTTTGGAGATGTCAGGGTAGAATAGACGAGTCCGAATTGCCAGAGGAAGCTATTAAACCAATCTGGCTCCCGAATGATGCTTGGATTACCAGATTAATTGTTTTGAAATACCATATTGAAAGAAAGCATTGCGGAACCCAGACTTTGTTAGGAGAATTGAGGCAACGATTTTGGTTGACTAGAGGTCGTAAAACTGTTGAAAGAATAATTTTCTCTAGCAGAGGATGTCTCATTTGTCGAAAATTTAAGTGTCAACCTTATCGCGCGAAAATATTTGATACACTCCCGAAGGAAAGAGTAAGAGAAGCTCGACCATTCGCAAATAGTGGGATCGACTTCTTTGGGCCTCTGACAATTAAAGAGGAGGGAAAAATTGGTAAAGCTTATGGGGCCTTATTTACTTGTTTGGTTGTTCGTGCGATTCATCTCGAGTTTGTGGAGGATTTGTCAGCCGTCTCTTTCCTCCAGGCATATCGACGTTTTATTTCTCGCCGCGGAATTCCAAAAATAATTCTCTCCGATAATGCCACTAACTTTCAAATGGGTGCCAAAATAGTTAAAAAATTAAATGATAAGACATGGTTCTCCCAAGAAGTTCAAGAGTTTACGAAGTATCAAGGTACCCAATGGCGATTTAATACTCCGAGAAACCCCCAGGAGGGAGGAGCCTGGGAGCGTCTTATAGGTATCACTAAAAAGGCGCTGAAAAGATGTGTGGGTAAAAGTCTTTTGAATAGGACTGAATTGACTACTCTTTTTTGTGAATTAGAGTCAGTAGTCAATTCACGTCCTTTGACGTTTCAATCTGATCGTGAGCCAATACAGTCAATTAGGCCAATAGATTTTCTCATCCCGTACCCTCAGACCGAAGTAAATTTTCCCGACTTGGAAGAGGAATCGGATTATGAAGAGGAGGTAGTGGGTAGAACTCAAATAACTCAACAAATAAGGAAAACTAATAAGAGGTTAAATAAATTTTGGGAGGTTTGGCGCAACGATTATTTGCTCTCTTTGAGGGAAAGAACCTTAGGGGGAACAAAGGTAAAGAATCGGATGGAGCCGGTGGTTGGAGACATAGTCTTGGTCGAAGAGGCCCTTCCTAGAAGTTTATGGAAGCTTGGAAAAATAATTGAACTTCAAAAAGGAAGGGACCAATTAATAAGGACGGCTAAAATAAAAATAAATAATAAAATATTCAAAAGAGCCATTGGCCAACTTTATAATTTAGAAGTTTTAGATTCTTCGTCTGAGAATGAGGATGAAATTGTGGAAGGAGTCAATGTCATTATTGAACAAGCAGAAGCCACAGTGGAGTCTAGTCGTCCACCGCAACCATACACTCGTCTTGAAACTAGATTATTGGCGCTAAGTAACCTTATTAATGAAGCCAAGAATGCCCGAAATCCTGGAATCGCTTCGCCACAGCAGCAATTACCGAAAATTACAACTCCGAGGCTTCCTGCAAACTATCGTATTCCAAAGAAAATACCTGAAAAACCTCCCCAAAAGAAGAAGATTGTGAAAAGGAAGGGAAAGTTGAGAGAGCACCCACTCCAAAAGGTGATTAAGAAGACGACCACGATTGAAGAAAAGGAAAGAAATATAAAACGTTTTGTAAATCTTTGGAGAATTGAAGAAGAAATTGATCAACATTGGAGTATTCAGGCGCCGATAGCAATTATGGATAATAGAGAGGTGGATTATGGACTTTTTAGCCCTTGCATTGGTGACATGCATAGTGAATGTAAGGCCCCGACAGTCTTCAACCGCAACGCCTATCGACGGGACCCGGCTTTTAGACAATATGTCCCGGATATTCTGCTCACACTCATGCATTGTTTAGCAGCAGATTGGTTTTCTCGACAACGCTTTCCAAGGCGTGAGATCAAGGAGGCAGTACAGGGACAACTCCTGCGTGAGGGAAATACGCCAATGATTACAGCACTGACCCTTTGGCAATATATCAAAGAAGCGCCGCTTCGAGCCTTCCCCAATGAGACGTTAAAAGAAGTGCTTCGTGTGCGCCAAAATACTTGTAAGGTTTTTCGGAGCCTCATCTTCCGTCAACCCTTTGGGCCTTTACGACTACAATTGCCACCTCAGACACCGGACGAGAAATTAAATAATTGGCTCAATTCATTGAAAGGGGCTTTGGATAATATATTAACGCGTCAACGATTTAAATATGGCAAATCAGAAGTGTCAACTTATTTAATCAATGCTCCCATAATTTTGGTAGCAGACTCTTCATTACCTTCTTTAGACGCTTGGGGTACAAATCCGGATACAACAAGACTATTCGTACTAAAAGAGGAAAAGCCTATTCATCAAATGATTTTCTTTGGCCCTCTAGTGGAGCAATTAATAATTATAATCTGGCCTAATGAGGAAAAATTAAAGTCTATAGAGGATAGTTTACTCTATTGGAAAAAGAAAGAAGTTTCTATTCGAGTTACTTTGGTATTAAATGAGCCGGAATTGCCATCAGAGAGAAAAGAGGCAATACAACAGTGTAGGAATCTCGTTGACTCATTTGACATTGGCTTTTATAGCTACGATGGAAAGTTAGATAAATTAAAAGAAGTTCAGGAGAGAATGGCTTTGACCGATTGTCTACCTGAAATTGAAGATAATGAAGAAGAAGAGAGTGAAGAAGAAGACATGCCTTTAGTGGGGTATGTAAAGGCTAAAAAGAAGAAAGAGGAAAAATTATTGAAGGTGAAAGAATTGAAAGTTCGCCGGGAGCGACAGCAGCAGCGGGCGTCGCTCCGGGAGTTACGCCAACGACAACAGCCAAGAACTTCTCGACGACTGAGTATGAGTTCGTCAAGCAGTATTTTATTACTTTTGGTTTGTCTACTCTTTTTTGCAACAACAATTTTGGCAAGCTGGGAATGCACTGATTGCGAGCCGTTTTATCCAGCTACCGCTGAAAAGAGAGGTGCTATGGCCAGGCCTATTGGAGGTTTGCGTTTAAGTAATACTGAAGAAAGTTTTGAAAGATTGGATGATTTAATAAGGTCTGGGAATATCAATGAAGGTCGAAAGCCCGTTTTATGGTGTGGCAACAGACCCAATACTTTATGGACTTTTCCAAATAGGCAGAACTCACCTTTCTGCCAGGATTTGAGTATTAGAAAATGGAAAAATAAGTTAGTGACTTTGTTCACTCATACCACTAAACCCAAGCCCTTAGAGGCTAACCATTGCTCGGCGAAGATTACGACTGAGAGATTCTATACTAATTTGTTAGGGGATAAATTTTATCGTTTGGAAAAAGAAATAATTCCTGTATCTAAAGAGGACTGTAAAAAGATGGAAGCCAATAAAGTTTGCCCTTTCAATTCGAAACCTTTGGTAAAAAAGGAGGAGGGGTACACTACTGAAGAAATTTTGAAAATTGATTTTCCGGGTAGATTTGCCAGTCTTTTTTCTGGAGAGAAGGTGGAAAAAATTGTTAATTGCTACTTGCAACCAACAAACTTGTTCTATTCCGCGCAGACTTTGCGTTTAATATCTCCCATACATTCGGTTGAAGGATGTCACTACCTCACTGAATTTTGTCGTCTCCCGGACAACTCGAGTTTAATTTGGAATAATATTTGTCCGCAGCATAATTGCCAGACGTGTAACCACGATTATTTTCAGAAAATGGAGGGGGAATTTAGTCGAACAAATGGGAAGCTTATTTGGATTTCGAAGAGCAAGGAACAGGCTTTGTCTTTTTCTGCGCAACCCCCAAAGGAAATGGCATGTAATGGACGGCCTATCAGAGTCTCTGAGCAAGGTTTCGGAGTTGATGAAAAGGAATATGCTCAGATGATTTCGATCAGGACCGCCCGAGAAGTAGATGAGGAGCAAGTTGCCGCAGGTCTCACTGCAGCTGAACTTGCCCTCAGGAAGCTACAGGATGCCGTGCTGAAGGAAAGATGCCAAGAGGAGACATTTAGGCATTTTAATCCCACCATACAAGCTAGAAAAGCCTTCAATAAATCGAATTTGGTTGCTCGATGGATTAATGAGGATACAATGGAAATCTATGCCTGTAGCGAGCTAGGAGTACAAGAGATGAGATTTCGTCCTTCAACTAAGTGTTACAAGTATATCCCCGTTCAATTGGAAATCCAGAGGAAAATCTTTGAAGTGTTTCTCGATCCTGAGTTGAGAATCCTTAGTGCGACGTCTCCTATTGCGGATTGCGGAAGATTCCGGAAGACATATTTTGAGCTAGAGCCTGATCGATGGATCATCATTGATACTCGAACTGGAATCTCGGAACCTGTGAAGAGAGAAAATATCCATGTTTTCAAAGACAATACTTCGATATTGGACTTGGACATGGGACCCCTTATTTTTCGTGAGTGGATAGCCAAAAATGATTCTACAGAAGTACCCTTCCGTCATATAAACGAGCTCACTCAGTTTGAGCAATGGAAGGAAAATGAAAAAACAGAGGAGCACTCCAGGGCTTTGACCCTAGGAGCGATTCCTGGCGGTCTTCCGGGGTTAGCTAAGCAATGGCTTTTAGAGAGGCTAAAGATGTTACTGGACTGGTGGGTTATTGCTTCATGTGCTTATGCAACTTTTCTTTTCTTGAGAGATGTAGTCCTTCCGTTAGCTCTTGTACAGTTTCTTTTGCCTGTTTGGGGATCATTCAGAGCGATGTTGGGACGAGGAACCCCAAGAGCAAGAAACCCAAAGAATGAGATGGATGTTCTCTTGGAACGAATCCGAGAAATAGAGCGTCAAGCTCCGAGAGAACGAACCTCCAGTGTGGCCTCGAGAGCATCTGCGACACCTTCTCGAGCCTCAAGTGTACCACCCTCAACGAAGAGCCCTTCTACAACCCCACCGAGACGAGGACCCCAGCCGGTTAATGGTGCCTTATTCCGGAAAAAGGATCAATCGGTAAAAATTTTTATCCCCCCGAATGTAGAAGAGAGGGGCAGATCTTCTTCAATTGGTACGAATCGTTCGCGCTCGGTGGGGGCGAGCCGAGCAGCATCGGTGGAAACCGACAGGTCCTTTACAGTTTCCCCCGTATTAACAAGGGCTTCGACCTCGCGGGGGGAGGCTGTAACGGGCCGACGATCGTCGGCCCGAAAATAGTAAATATTAGAGACGTCCGAGACCGAAATTTTTCCAAGACTCAAGACCCAAGACAAAATTTTTCCAAGATCAAGACCAAGAGTCTCGGACAGCTCTAGTAAATATATATGGGAAATTAATTAAAAATACAAAAAAAAAAAACACAAAAAACACAAAAAATACAAAAAATATAGAGAAGAAGAAGAGGGAAATAAAAATAATAAAAAATTTTAACAGTTGTCAATAAAAGTGCAAAATAATAAAATTAGGGAAAATTAGGGTAATAAATTTAAAAGAAAAGATTTTTAGTAAAATAAGGAATTTAAGTGTAAATAAAGCAATTAATTAGCCCACGCAAAACCATTTCCACCCAATTTCAGACACATTGCTCAAACAATAATGAAAAGACTTTTTCGTGTCTATTCCTATGTTTATCATCAACATTTTAATTTAATTGAACAATTGGCTGAAAATAAAGAAGGAAAAAGAAAATTTTAATGGGAGTATAAAAATTAAAAAAGAAAAGATATAATTTTGCCTTTGTTCACTCATTTCCTCCAGAAAAATAAAAATTTTTTAAAAAAGAGAAAATATTTTTGTTTGGATAAAATTAAGGAAAAAATTTGAGATTTAAATTTTGAAAACTTCTACATAATTTGGTGCCCCCTGAGAGGAAAACCTGTAACTCCTTATATTCCAACACCTTCTACTAAATATCCACAACAATCATCAGTTAATCGACGTTTTCCTTCTGCTTCTCCAAATTTTAATTCTTCAAATAGTAGACCTACAAAGCAATTTCTTGTTCGGATTCTTGCCATGCTTCCAATTGAAAATTCCGGTAATTAAGATAAAAGGGGTTAAAAAAGGGAAAATAAATAAATAAAAATATTAAAGAAAAACTCAGTTACTGACCTTCGAGTCAGAAGTGAGTTTGATTAGGCCTCTGAGCCAAATTTAAAAAGGAAGAGTGCTCCAACCCGGCTCTATTTGGTTTACCTTTATATTGGTAAAAAATTAAATATTAAGGATCAGAAGTACCCGAGGTGAAAATACCGTTGAAGTGTGAGAGCCCAATAATCGAAGGAGGAAAACTACCATCTCGTGACCGACTTGAGGAAATCGACGCTAATATTAGTGCCCAATTGCGGGAGCTTAAAGAAATAAGAGAGGCCACTGAAAAATTGGAAGAAGAGTGGTTGAAGAAAAACGACCATTGTGATCGTATGCAGAGAGAGTGGCTCGATTGTTTTAAGAATAGATACCGATAGTTATCGTCGTGTATTTAATAGTAATTTTTCAATAAAAATAGGAATTGTTTGAGTTTGTTTTTTGTTTTTATTGTGGATAAGTAGTTATCCGACCGGATACCTTTCGAATTCAAATTTCAAAATATGTCAAACCCCATTAAGAGTAGTATTCTCACAGCCTTCAAAGGTTGGAACGCACTTCGTGCGATTGAAGAGTTTAAGGATGACACTTTAGAGGGGGACACAGCGCAAGTAAAATTAATTAAATACGAAAGTCTGAGCAGGGAGCTGGCTGCCGAAATCAGAACGCAAGAGCTCATCGTTAATGAAGTGAAGCTCGCTCTGACTTCTTGGACCGACTTGCTCAGGAAACTTCCCTCGGATGAAAGAGAGATGGGGAATCAGGATTACGCGGTCTTTAACGATAAACACCACATCGAGCATACTATTGAGCATTTTGAAGTTCAAACGAGGGAAATGCGCAAGTTAGCCCGAAAGGTCAATCTCCAACTTCAATTGGTGACGGTGGAGGCCGAGAAAGAGAGGAGAGAGGAAGAGCTCGAGCACCGTCGTGAGTTAGCTGCCGCCGGAGGCCAGGGCCCGACTGATCCGAATACAATCCCAAGGTTAGGTTCCAACCTATACCAGCTCCCCACTTTAAAAATTAAGAGGTTCTCTGGTGAGCGGAGAGAGTGGCCTGAATTTATTGAGTCCTTTAACTGTGCAGTGGAAAGAGCAGTCGGCACGAATGTAGAGAAGTTTACACTCCTCCGCTCCCTCTTGGAAGGAGAAGCGAAGGAGCTCGTGTCCGGTTTTAAATTAGACACTGCCAGTTATTTGGAGGCTCTGAGATTATTAAAGGATTATTATGGGGATAAACAAATGCGAGTGCGGGAGCTCCATATGAAATTAGCCAATTTAAAAAATTGTTCCTCTTTGAAGGAGACAAAGGTTTTTGCATTCGAATTAGAAAGGCTAATTCGAGAGTTGAGAGCAGAAGGGGAAAATACAGAAGGGCCGGTTGTATATCTTGCCTTAGAAAAAAAATTGAATAAAAATTTTTTGAGGGAAATATTGAATAAAAAATCGGAGGAAGGAGCTGCTTGGTCCACTACGAGATTTCGAGAAGTTTTGCACGAGACACTTCAGCGCGAGATGTCTATTCAAGAAGTGATAAATGAGTACGATCACGAGAGAGCTCCTAACCGGAATGTGCCTCGCCCTCCGCCTAGACGTTCTTTACCTACCCCCCGCAACCCAGATTATACATATTTAGTAGTACAAGACAAGAATTTACCAAAGTTTAATCAAAATAGGGCTTTTGTTCCCAGAAGTCCCCCCGCCTGTGTTTTTTGTAATCAATCGCATTGGAGTGACGAATGTCGAGTCGTCACGGATCCCCGCAGTCGAATAAAAATAGCAGAGGCTAAGGGTCTTTGTACTCGATGCCTTGGAAAAAATCATAGTCCCAAAAATTGTTGGAGGCCTTCCACTTGTTTTTACTGTAAACGCGCTCACCCTGGAGCATTTTGTTTTTTGAAAAATATTTCTAATCGCAATAGCCCAAGGCAAAATGTAGAGGTTTCTAGAAAATTTTTTACAGGAGGAAATGCGCAACTTTTAAGAATGCAACCCCCTCAGAGGGGTGGGAATTTCAATAATCGCCAGACCCAACCCCCACAGAGGGGTGGGAATTTTAATAATCGCCAGGCCCAATGGCCACAAACGCAAACTCAGTTTAGGGGTAATAATATATCGGCCGTGTGGCCCAATCAATCGCAGGAGGAAGCTTCAAGGCGTATGCTCTCAATAGAGGCGCCAAATCAAAGGGGACAAGTAATAAGGACCCCAGAAATAAAACATGCTCAAAATGGGCAAACAAATGTTGCGCTAGAGGGCGAGGGGAAAGCCCTACTTATGACCGTTGAAGTAATGGTCTCAAACCCCAGAAAACAAGAAAATAAAATCCCGGCTCTCGTGTTTCTCGACCCGGGTAGTCAGAGGAGCTTTGTCTCAAAAAGAATTGCCGAAAAACTTGAATTGGCCCCAATGGGAAAAGAGGATTATTATCTTTCGAGCTTCGGAAGTGAGAAGCCTAAAAAATATGAAAGTGAGTTAGTAAGAATAGATTTGCTTGGTAAAAACGAAGAAAGACTTTCCATGGTTTTAAATAAAATGGACTTCATTGTAAATCCTTTGCCATGCTATGACTTGGCTAAAATGGAACCTCAAGCATTACATGACTGGAGGCTGTGTAAGGCGGACTGGCGTCCACCAGATGTCCTTTTGGGGATGGATATCTGGCACGAACTTAACGTCCAGCCTTTGGAAAAATTACCAAGTGGGTTTACTATCAGTACCTCTAGAATTGGTAATATTTTGAGTGGAGCGGGACTCCAGGAAAATGGTTCTACTCCAAAAAAGGGGGTTTATTTTGCAAATGTGGCCCAAGTCTATACCATACTTGAGGAAGATGGAGAAGAGGATTTCAAGACAGACGTGGAGCATTCGGAGCAATTATCTCATTTTTTCGGATTACATGGCGTGGGACTGGAGGATGTTTCGGCGCCAACCACAGACGAAGAAGTTATGGAAAATTTTCGGAAAAACTTGGTTTTCGTAGATGGAAGGTATCAGGTCGCGCTCCCATTCAATAAAAATATTCAGTTTTTGCCCACTAATTATCGACACGCTAAAATGAGGCTCGCTTCCACTTTGAGGAAATTGAGGAAATTAAATCTCGTAGATGAATACGAAAAAATATTGAAGGAGCAATACGATAAGGGAATGATTGAAAAAGTAGAAAACCCCTCCGAGGCAGATGGACCAGTTCACTACCTCCCTCATAGGGCGGTAGTGAGAATGGACAAAACATTTACAAAAGTAAGAATTGTTATGGACGCGAGTGCTAGACCCCCGAGTCAACCTAACGCTCCTTCCTTGAATAATTGCCTTCACACAGGACCGCTCCTTTTGAAACAATTAGTGGGAATTCTTTTGCGATTCAGGTTCATGGATCGTGTCCTCCTCGCAGATATAGAGAAGGCATTTTTACAATTGGGTGTGCGCGAGACAGACAGAGATTGTACCAGATTTCTTTGGCTGGAGAAGCCAAAGGAGGCCAACCTGGACGAAATTCAATTCACGCATTGTATTATTTTTCGTTTCACAAGGGTGAGCTTTGGTCTTACGGTTTCACCTTTCCTCCTCAATGCAACTCTACAGGAGCACTTGGGATTGTTTGAGTCTCCTGTGGCCCGGTCAATAGAAGAAAATCTCTATGTAGATAATATTATGATCGAAATGAGGAAGGAGGACCGGGTCGAAGAGGTTTGCCGCGAGGCAACAGAAATGTTGGAGGCCGCGGGAATGAGTATCAGAGAATTTTTCGGCGTATCAAAAGAAGAATTTGGAGAGGTTCCCGAAGGGAAGCTAGCTCCAGATTTAGAAAAAACGAAGATTTTGGGTTTGTATTGGTACTTAAACAAGGAAAAGTTGACAATCCCTTTTCCAAAGTTTGAAGGATCGGTGACCAAGAGACAAGTTCTTTCAACAATAGCAAAAATTTACGACCCGTTAGGCCTAATCTCACCTTGTTTAATTCCCGCTAAAAAGGTTTTACAAAAAATATTTGAAGCCAATTATAAATGGGACGTTTCAGTCTCGAGGGAGCTGGTCGAGGAATGGCAAAGAGTTTTATTGACCTGGAATAATTCTGGGACGGAATCCTTCGAGATTTCCTTTCCTCGGAGAATTCCACTAGGATCAGCCTTTGAGCGAGAACTCCATTGTTTTGTCGATGCTAGTGGTCAAGGTTTCGGCGCTCCCACGTCTTGAGCTCCAGGCTATTATGATCGGAGTTAAGTCTCTTAAATTTTTGTTGGAGGAGTTAAAATTAAATAAGGAGGTGGCGACTATTTGGACCGATAGTTTGTGTAACGTGGAGAGATTAAATAATTTTGAAAAATACGACCGGTTCATCGCCAATCGCATCGTGAAAATTCGAGGTCAATTCAAAGTCGCGCACGTTATTTCGAAGGACAACCCTGCGGATTTGTGCTCCAGAGGAGTTACCCCGGAGGTATTGATTAATAATAGGTTCTGGTGGTCGGGCCCGGAATGGTTAGAGGAGGAAAAATCCAAATGGCCACCGTCTCAAGCAGAATACTCACCGGAAAAAGAGGAATGGAGGAAAGCTGAGGAAGAGAAAATGGAAGTGATTTTAGAGGAGGTTTCAGAAGAGAAGTGTATAATAGACGTAACTCGATTTTCCAAGTATCAAAAATTGTTAGGGGCCACTGCGTATGCCTTTAGGTTTTTACAAAAGACACTCTCAAACTTTGATTTGAAAGGGCCTAAAAAATATTTTTGCGACTTTAAGAATTTTTTAATTCCGAAAGCTATTCCAGGGACGGTATTTGATAAAAACCTACCCTCATTGAAAGAGTTACAGAGCGCTGAATGGTATTTACTCCAGTGTGCGCAAGAAGTGCATCCACCTTCTGAAAATGTTAAAGTTGATTTAAATTTGTACTTAGCTAAGGGCCTTTGGAGATGTCAGGGTAGAATAGACGAGTCCGAATTGCCAGAGGAAGCTATTAAACCAATCTGGCTCCCGAATGATGCTTGGATTACCAGATTAATTGTTTTGAAATACCATATTGAAAGAAAGCATTGCGGAACCCAGACTTTGTTAGGAGAATTGAGGCAACGATTTTGGTTGACTAGAGGTCGTAAAACTGTTGAAAGAATAATTTTCTCTAGCAGAGGATGTCTCATTTGTCGAAAATTTAAGTGTCAACCTTATCGCGCGAAAATATTTGATACACTCCCGAAGGAAAGAGTAAGAGAAGCTCGACCATTCGCAAATAGTGGGATCGACTTCTTTGGGCCTCTGACAATTAAAGAGGAGGGAAAAATTGGTAAAGCTTATGGGGCCTTATTTACTTGTTTGGTTGTTCGTGCGATTCATCTCGAGTTTGTGGAGGATTTGTCAGCCGTCTCTTTCCTCCAGGCATATCGACGTTTTATTTCTCGCCGCGGAATTCCAAAAATAATTCTCTCCGATAATGCCACTAACTTTCAAATGGGTGCCAAAATAGTTAAAAAATTAAATGATAAGACATGGTTCTCCCAAGAAGTTCAAGAGTTTACGAAGTATCAAGGTACCCAATGGCGATTTAATACTCCGAGAAACCCCCAGGAGGGAGGAGCCTGGGAGCGTCTTATAGGTATCACTAAAAAGGCGCTGAAAAGATGTGTGGGTAAAAGTCTTTTGAATAGGACTGAATTGACTACTCTTTTTTGTGAATTAGAGTCAGTAGTCAATTCACGTCCTTTGACGTTTCAATCTGATCGTGAGCCAATACAGTCAATTAGGCCAATAGATTTTCTCATCCCGTACCCTCAGACCGAAGTAAATTTTCCCGACTTGGAAGAGGAATCGGATTATGAAGAGGAGGTAGTGGGTAGAACTCAAATAACTCAACAAATAAGGAAAACTAATAAGAGGTTAAATAAATTTTGGGAGGTTTGGCGCAACGATTATTTGCTCTCTTTGAGGGAAAGAACCTTAGGGGGAACAAAGGTAAAGAATCGGATGGAGCCGGTGGTTGGAGACATAGTCTTGGTCGAAGAGGCCCTTCCTAGAAGTTTATGGAAGCTTGGAAAAATAATTGAACTTCAAAAAGGAAGGGACCAATTAATAAGGACGGCTAAAATAAAAATAAATAATAAAATATTCAAAAGAGCCATTGGCCAACTTTATAATTTAGAAGTTTTAGATTCTTCGTCTGAGAATGAGGATGAAATTGTGGAAGGAGTCAATGTCATTATTGAACAAGCAGAAGCCACAGTGGAGTCTAGTCGTCCACCGCAACCATACACTCGTCTTGAAACTAGATTATTGGCGCTAAGTAACCTTATTAATGAAGCCAAGAATGCCCGAAATCCTGGAATCGCTTCGCCACAGCAGCAATTACCGAAAATTACAACTCCGAGGCTTCCTGCAAACTATCGTATTCCAAAGAAAATACCTGAAAAACCTCCCCAAAAGAAGAAGATTGTGAAAAGGAAGGGAAAGTTGAGAGAGCACCCACTCCAAAAGGTGATTAAGAAGACGACCACGATTGAAGAAAAGGAAAGAAATATAAAACGTTTTGTAAATCTTTGGAGAATTGAAGAAGAAATTGATCAACATTGGAGTATTCAGGCGCCGATAGCAATTATGGATAATAGAGAGGTGGATTATGGACTTTTTAGCCCTTGCATTGGTGACATGCATAGTGAATGTAAGGCCCCGACAGTCTTCAACCGCAACGCCTATCGACGGGACCCGGCTTTTAGACAATATGTCCCGGATATTCTGCTCACACTCATGCATTGTTTAGCAGCAGATTGGTTTTCTCGACAACGCTTTCCAAGGCGTGAGATCAAGGAGGCAGTACAGGGACAACTCCTGCGTGAGGGAAATACGCCAATGATTACAGCACTGACCCTTTGGCAATATATCAAAGAAGCGCCGCTTCGAGCCTTCCCCAATGAGACGTTAAAAGAAGTGCTTCGTGTGCGCCAAAATACTTGTAAGGTTTTTCGGAGCCTCATCTTCCGTCAACCCTTTGGGCCTTTACGACTACAATTGCCACCTCAGACACCGGACGAGAAATTAAATAATTGGCTCAATTCATTGAAAGGGGCTTTGGATAATATATTAACGCGTCAACGATTTAAATATGGCAAATCAGAAGTGTCAACTTATTTAATCAATGCTCCCATAATTTTGGTAGCAGACTCTTCATTACCTTCTTTAGACGCTTGGGGTACAAATCCGGATACAACAAGACTATTCGTACTAAAAGAGGAAAAGCCTATTCATCAAATGATTTTCTTTGGCCCTCTAGTGGAGCAATTAATAATTATAATCTGGCCTAATGAGGAAAAATTAAAGTCTATAGAGGATAGTTTACTCTATTGGAAAAAGAAAGAAGTTTCTATTCGAGTTACTTTGGTATTAAATGAGCCGGAATTGCCATCAGAGAGAAAAGAGGCAATACAACAGTGTAGGAATCTCGTTGACTCATTTGACATTGGCTTTTATAGCTACGATGGAAAGTTAGATAAATTAAAAGAAGTTCAGGAGAGAATGGCTTTGACCGATTGTCTACCTGAAATTGAAGATAATGAAGAAGAAGAGAGTGAAGAAGAAGACATGCCTTTAGTGGGGTATGTAAAGGCTAAAAAGAAGAAAGAGGAAAAATTATTGAAGGTGAAAGAATTGAAAGTTCGCCGGGAGCGACAGCAGCAGCGGGCGTCGCTCCGGGAGTTACGCCAACGACAACAGCCAAGAACTTCTCGACGACTGAGTATGAGTTCGTCAAGCAGTATTTTATTACTTTTGGTTTGTCTACTCTTTTTTGCAACAACAATTTTGGCAAGCTGGGAATGCACTGATTGCGAGCCGTTTTATCCAGCTACCGCTGAAAAGAGAGGTGCTATGGCCAGGCCTATTGGAGGTTTGCGTTTAAGTAATACTGAAGAAAGTTTTGAAAGATTGGATGATTTAATAAGGTCTGGGAATATCAATGAAGGTCGAAAGCCCGTTTTATGGTGTGGCAACAGACCCAATACTTTATGGACTTTTCCAAATAGGCAGAACTCACCTTTCTGCCAGGATTTGAGTATTAGAAAATGGAAAAATAAGTTAGTGACTTTGTTCACTCATACCACTAAACCCAAGCCCTTAGAGGCTAACCATTGCTCGGCGAAGATTACGACTGAGAGATTCTATACTAATTTGTTAGGGGATAAATTTTATCGTTTGGAAAAAGAAATAATTCCTGTATCTAAAGAGGACTGTAAAAAGATGGAAGCCAATAAAGTTTGCCCTTTCAATTCGAAACCTTTGGTAAAAAAGGAGGAGGGGTACACTACTGAAGAAATTTTGAAAATTGATTTTCCGGGTAGATTTGCCAGTCTTTTTTCTGGAGAGAAGGTGGAAAAAATTGTTAATTGCTACTTGCAACCAACAAACTTGTTCTATTCCGCGCAGACTTTGCGTTTAATATCTCCCATACATTCGGTTGAAGGATGTCACTACCTCACTGAATTTTGTCGTCTCCCGGACAACTCGAGTTTAATTTGGAATAATATTTGTCCGCAGCATAATTGCCAGACGTGTAACCACGATTATTTTCAGAAAATGGAGGGGGAATTTAGTCGAACAAATGGGAAGCTTATTTGGATTTCGAAGAGCAAGGAACAGGCTTTGTCTTTTTCTGCGCAACCCCCAAAGGAAATGGCATGTAATGGACGGCCTATCAGAGTCTCTGAGCAAGGTTTCGGAGTTGATGAAAAGGAATATGCTCAGATGATTTCGATCAGGACCGCCCGAGAAGTAGATGAGGAGCAAGTTGCCGCAGGTCTCACTGCAGCTGAACTTGCCCTCAGGAAGCTACAGGATGCCGTGCTGAAGGAAAGATGCCAAGAGGAGACATTTAGGCATTTTAATCCCACCATACAAGCTAGAAAAGCCTTCAATAAATCGAATTTGGTTGCTCGATGGATTAATGAGGATACAATGGAAATCTATGCCTGTAGCGAGCTAGGAGTACAAGAGATGAGATTTCGTCCTTCAACTAAGTGTTACAAGTATATCCCCGTTCAATTGGAAATCCAGAGGAAAATCTTTGAAGTGTTTCTCGATCCTGAGTTGAGAATCCTTAGTGCGACGTCTCCTATTGCGGATTGCGGAAGATTCCGGAAGACATATTTTGAGCTAGAGCCTGATCGATGGATCATCATTGATACTCGAACTGGAATCTCGGAACCTGTGAAGAGAGAAAATATCCATGTTTTCAAAGACAATACTTCGATATTGGACTTGGACATGGGACCCCTTATTTTTCGTGAGTGGATAGCCAAAAATGATTCTACAGAAGTACCCTTCCGTCATATAAACGAGCTCACTCAGTTTGAGCAATGGAAGGAAAATGAAAAAACAGAGGAGCACTCCAGGGCTTTGACCCTAGGAGCGATTCCTGGCGGTCTTCCGGGGTTAGCTAAGCAATGGCTTTTAGAGAGGCTAAAGATGTTACTGGACTGGTGGGTTATTGCTTCATGTGCTTATGCAACTTTTCTTTTCTTGAGAGATGTAGTCCTTCCGTTAGCTCTTGTACAGTTTCTTTTGCCTGTTTGGGGATCATTCAGAGCGATGTTGGGACGAGGAACCCCAAGAGCAAGAAACCCAAAGAATGAGATGGATGTTCTCTTGGAACGAATCCGAGAAATAGAGCGTCAAGCTCCGAGAGAACGAACCTCCAGTGTGGCCTCGAGAGCATCTGCGACACCTTCTCGAGCCTCAAGTGTACCACCCTCAACGAAGAGCCCTTCTACAACCCCACCGAGACGAGGACCCCAGCCGGTTAATGGTGCCTTATTCCGGAAAAAGGATCAATCGGTAAAAATTTTTATCCCCCCGAATGTAGAAGAGAGGGGCAGATCTTCTTCAATTGGTACGAATCGTTCGCGCTCGGTGGGGGCGAGCCGAGCAGCGTCGGTGGAAACCGACAGGTCCTTTACAGTTTCCCCCGTATTAACAAGGGCTTCGACCTCGCGGGGGGAGGCTGTAACGGGCCGACGATCGTCGGCCCGAAAATAGTAAATATTAGAGACGTCCGAGACCGAAATTTTTCCAAGACTCAAGACCCAAGACAAAATTTTTCCAAGATCAAGACCAAGAGTCTCGGACAGCTCTAGTAAATATATATGGGAAATTAATTAAAAATACAAAAAAAAAAAACACAAAAAACACAAAAAATACAAAAAATATAGAGAAGAAGAAGAGGGAAATAAAAATAATAAAAAATTTTAACAGTTGTCAATAAAAGTGCAAAATAATAAAATTAGGGAAAATTAGGGTAATAAATTTAAAAGAAAAGATTTTTAGTAAAATAAGGAATTTAAGTGTAAATAAAGCAATTAATTAGCCCACGCAAAACCATTTCCACCCAATTTCAGACACATTGCTCAAACAATAATGAAAAGACTTTTTCGTGTCTATTCCTATGTTTATCATCAACATTTTAATTTAATTGAACAATTGGCTGAAAATAAAGAAGGAAAAAGAAAATTTTAATGGGAGTATAAAAATTAAAAAAGAAAAGATATAATTTTGCCTTTGTTCACTCATTTCCTCCAGAAAAATAAAAATTTTTTAAAAAAGAGAAAATATTTTTGTTTGGATAAAATTAAGGAAAAAATTTGAGATTTAAATTTTGAAAACTTCTACATAATTTGGTGCCCCCTGAGAGGAAAACCTGTAACTCCTTATATTCCAACACCTTCTACTAAATATCCACAACAATCATCAGTTAATCGACGTTTTCCTTCTGCTTCTCCAAATTTTAATTCTTCAAATAGTAGACCTACAAAGCAATTTCTTGTTCGGATTCTTGCCATGCTTCCAATTGAAAATTCCGGTAATTAAGATAAAAGGGGTTAAAAAAGGGAAAATAAATAAATAAAAATATTAAAGAAAAACTCAGTTACTGACCTTCGAGTCAGAAGTGAGTTTGATTAGGCCTCTGAGCCAAATTTAAAAAGGAAGAGTGCTCCAACCCGGCTCTATTTGGTTTACCTTTATATTGGTAAAAAATTAAATATTAAGGATCAGAAGTACCCGAGGTGAAAATACCGTTGAAGTGTGAGAGCCCAATAATCGAAGGAGGAAAACTACCATCTCGTGACCGACTTGAGGAAATCGACGCTAATATTAGTGCCCAATTGCGGGAGCTTAAAGAAATAAGAGAGGCCACTGAAAAATTGGAAGAAGAGTGGTTGAAGAAAAACGACCATTGTGATCGTATGCAGAGAGAGTGGCTCGATTGTTTTAAGAATAGATACCGATAGTTATCGTCGTGTATTTAATAGTAATTTTTCAATAAAAATAGGAATTGTTTGAGTTTGTTTTTTGTTTTTATTGTGGATAAGTAGTTATCCGACCGGATACCTTTCGAATTCAAATTTCAAAATATGTCAAACCCCATTAAGAGTAGTATTCTCACAGCCTTCAAAGGAAGAAAAAATATATGTCCTAGTTAAACGCTATCTCCTAGATTTTTTGTAATATAATATATCCGAAGAAAAAATATATGTCCTAGTTAAACGCTATCTCCTAGATTTTTTGTAATATAATATATCCGAATAAAAAATATATGTCCTAGTTAAACGCTATCTCCTAGATTTTTTGTAATATAATATATTCGAAGAAAAAATATATGTCCTAGTTAAACGCTATCTCCTAGATTTTTTGTAATATAATATATCCGAATAAAAAATATATGTCCTAGTTAAACGCTATCTCCTAGATTTTTTGTAATATAATATATCCGAAGAAAAAATATATGTCCTAGTTAAACGCTATCTCCTAGATTTTTTTGTAATATAATATATCCGAAGAAAAAATATATGTCCTAGTTAAACGCTATCTCCTAGATTTTTTGTAATATAATATATCCGAAGAAAAAATATATGTCCTAGTTAAACGCTATCTCCTAGATTTTTTGTAATATAATATATCCGAAGAAAAAATATATGTCCTAGTTAAACGCTATCTCCTAGATTTTTTGTAATATAATATATCCGAAGAAAAAATATATGTCCTAGTTAAACGCTATCTCCTAGATTTTTTGTAATATAATATATCCGAAGAAAAAATATATGTCCTAGTTAAACGCTATCTCCTAGATTTTTTGTAATATAATATATCCGAAGAAAAAATATATGTCCTAGTTAAACGCTATCTCCTAGATTTTTTGTAATATAATATATCCGAAGAAAAAATATATGTCCTAGTTAAACGCTATCTCCTAGATTTTTTGTAATATAATATATCCGAAGAAAAAATATATGTCCTAGTTAAACGCTATCTCCTAGATTTTTTGTAATATAATATATCCGAAGAAAAAATATATGTCCTAGTTAAACGCTATCTCCTAGATTTTTTGTAATATAATATATCCGAAGAAAAAATATATGTCCTAGTTAAACGCTATCTCCTAGATTTTTTGTAATATAATATATCCGAATAAAAAATATATGTCCTAGTTAAACGCTATCTCCTAGATTTTTTGTAATATAATATATCCGAAGAAAAAATATATGTCCTAGTTAAACGCTATCTCCTAGATTTTTTGTAATATAATATATCCGAAGAAAAAATATATGTCCTAGTTAAACGCTATCTCCTAGATTTTTTGTAATATAATATATCCGAAGAAAAAATATATGTCCTAGTTAAACGCTATCTCCTAGATTTTTTGTAATATAATATATCCGAAGAAAAAATATATGTCCTAGTTAAACGCTATCTCCTAGATTTTTTGTAATATAATATATCCGAAGAAAAAATATATGTCCTAGTTAAACGCTATCTCCTAGATTTTTTGTAATATAATATATCCGAAGAAAAAATATATGTCCTAGTTAAACGCTATCTCCTAGATTTTTTGTAATATAATATATCCGAAGAAAAAATATATGTCCTAGTTAAACGCTATCTCCTAGATTTTTTGTAATATAATATATCCGAAGAAAAAATATATGTCCTAGTTAAACGCTATCTCCTAGATTTTTTGTAATATAATATATCCGAAGAAAAAATATATGTCCTAGTTAAACGCTATCTCCTAGATTTTTTGTAATATAATATATCCGAATAAAAAATATATGTCCTAGTTAAACGCTATCTCCTAGATTTTTTGTAATATAATATATCCGAAGAAAAAATATATGTCCTAGTTAAACGCTATCTCCTAGATTTTTTGTAATATAATATATCCGAAGAAAAAATATATGTCCTAGTTAAACGCTATCTCCTAGATTTTTTGTAATATAATATATCCGAAGAAAAAATATATGTCCTAGTTAAACGCTATCTCCTAGATTTTTTGTAATATAATATATCCGAAGAAAAAATATATGTCCTAGTTAAACGCTATCTCCTAGATTTTTTGTAATATAATATATCCGAATAAAAAATATATGTCCTAGTTAAACGCTATCTCCTAGATTTTTTGTAATATAATATATTCGAAGAAAAAATATATGTCCTAGTTAAACGCTATCTCCTAGATTTTTTGTAATATAATATATCCGAAGAAAAAATATATGTCCTAGTTAAACGCTATCTCCTAGATTTTTTTGTAATATAATATATCCGAAGAAAAAATATATGTCCTAGTTAAACGCTATCTCCTAGATTTTTTGTAATATAATATATCCGAAGAAAAAATATATGTCCTAGTTAAACGCTATCTCCTAGATTTTTTGTAATATAATATATCCGAAGAAAAAATATATGTCCTAGTTAAACGCTATCTCCTAGATTTTTTGTAATATAATATATCCGAAGAAAAAATATATGTCCTAGTTAAACGCTATCTCCTAGATTTTTTGTAATATAATATATCCGAAGAAAAAATATATGTCCTAGTTAAACGCTATCTCCTAGATTTTTTGTAATATAATATATCCGAAGAAAAAATATATGTCCTAGTTAAACGCTATCTCCTAGATTTTTTGTAATATAATATATCCGAAGAAAAAATATATGTCCTAGTTAAACGCTATCTCCTAGATTTTTTGTAATATAATATATCCGAATAAAAAATATATGTCCTAGTTAAACGCTATCTCCTAGATTTTTTGTAATATAATATATCCGAATAAAAAATATATGTCCTAGTTAAACGCTATCTCCTAGATTTTTTGTAATATAATATATCCGAAGAAAAAATATATGTCCTAGTTAAACGCTATCTCCTAGATTTTTTGTAATATAATATATCCGAAGAAAAAATATATGTCCTAGTTAAACGCTATCTCCTAGATTTTTTGTAATATAATATATCCGAAGAAAAAATATATGTCCTAGTTAAACGCTATCTCCTAGATTTTTTGTAATATAATATATCCGAAGAAAAAATATATGTCCTAGTTAAACGCTATCTCCTAGATTTTTTGTAATATAATATATCCGAAGAAAAAATATATGTCCTAGTTAAACGCTATCTCCTAGATTTTTTGTAATATAATATATCCGAAGAAAAAATATATGTCCTAGTTAAACGCTATCTCCTAGATTTTTTGTAATATAATATATCCGAAGAAAAAATATATGTCCTAGTTAAACGCTATCTCCTAGATTTTTTGTAATATAATATATCCGAAGAAAAAATATATGTCCTAGTTAAACGCTATCTCCTAGATTTTTTGTAATATAATATATCCGAAGAAAAAATATATGTCCTAGTTAAACGCTATCTCCTAGATTTTTTGTAATATAATATATCCGAAGAAAAAATATATGTCCAAGTTAAACGCTATCTCCTAGATTTTTTGTAATATAATATATCCGAAGAAAAAATATATGTCCTAGTTAAACGCTATCTCCTAGATTTTTTGTAATATAATATATCCGAAGAAAAAATATATGTCCTAGTTAAACGCTATCTCCTAGATTTTTTGTAATATAATATATCCGAATAAAAAATATATGTCCAAGTTAAACGCTATCTCCTAGATTTTTTGTAATATATGAATAAATATCCGAATAAAAAATATATGTCCTAGTTAAACGCTATCTCCTAGATTTTTTGTAATATAATATATCCGAAGAAAAAATATATGTCCTAGTTAAACGCTATCTCCTAGATTTTTTGTAATATAATATATCCGAATAAAAAATATATGTCCAAGTTAAACGCTATCTCCTAGATTTTTTGTAATATAATATATCCGAATAAAAAATATATGTCCAAGTTAAACGCTATCTCCTAGATTTTTTGTAATATAATATATCCGAAGAAAAAATATATGTCCTAGTTAAACGCTATCTCCTAGATTTTTTGTAATATAATATATCCGAAGAAAAAATATATGTCCTAGTTAAACGCTATCTCCTAGATTTTTTGTAATATAATATATCCGAAGAAAAAATATATGTCCTAGTTAAACGCTATCTCCTAGATTTTTTGTAATATAATATATCCGAAGAAAAAATATATGTCCTAGTTAAACGCTATCTCCTAGATTTTTTGTAATATAATATATCCGAATAAAAAATATATGTCCAAGTTAAACGCTATCTCCTAGATTTTTTGTAATATAATATATCCGAAGAAAAAATATATGTCCTAGTTAAACGCTATCTCCTAGATTTTTTGTAATATAATATATCCGAATAAAAAATATATGTCCAAGTTAAACGCTATCTCCTAGATTTTTTGTAATATAATATATCCGAAGAAAAAATATATGTCCTAGTTAAACGCTATCTCCTAGATTTTTTGTAATATAATATATCCGAATAAAAAATATATGTCCAAGTTAAACGCTATCTCCTAGATTTTTTGTAATATATGAATAAATATCCGAATAAAAAATATATGTCCTAGTTAAACGCTATCTCCTAGATTTTTTGTAATATAATATATCCGAATAAAAAATATATGTCCAAGTTAAACGCTATCTCCTAGATTTTTTGTAATATATGAATAAATATCCGAATAAAAAATATATGTCCTAGCTAAACGCTATCTCCTAGATTTTTTGTAATATAATATATCCGAATAAAAAATATATGTCCAAGTTAAACGCTATCTCCTAGATTTTTTGTAATATATGAATAAATATCCGAATAAAAAATATATGTCCTAGTTAAACGCTATCTCCTAGATTTTTTGTAATATAATATATCCGAATAAAAAATATATGTCCAAGTTAAACGCTATCTCCTAGATTTTTTGTAATATAATATATCCGAAGAAAAAATATATGTCCAAGTTAAACGCTATCTCCTAGATTTTTTGTAATATAATATATCCGAATAAAAAATATATGTCCTAGTTAAACGCTATCTCCTAGATTTTTTGTAATATAATATATCCGAATAAAAAATATATGTCCAAGTTAAACGCTATCTCCTAGATTTTTTGTAATATAATATATCCGAAGAAAAAATATATGTCCAAGTTAAACGCTATCTCCTAGATTTTTTGTAATATAATATATCCGAATAAAAAATATATGTCCAAGTTAAACGCTATCTCCTAGATTTTTTGTAATATAATATATCCGAAGAAAAAATATATGTCCAAGTTAAACGCTATCTCCTAGATTTTTTGTAATATAATATATCCGAATAAAAAATATATGTCCTAGTTAAACGCTATCTCCTAGATTTTTTGTAATATAATATATCCGAATAAAAAATATATGTCCAAGTTAAACGCTATCTCCTAGATTTTTTGTAATATAATATATCCGAAGAAAAAATATATGTCCAAGTTAAACGCTATCTCCTAGATTTTTTGTAATATAATATATCCGAAGAAAAAATATATGTCCAAGTTAAACGCTATCTCCTAGATTTTTTGTAATATAATATATCCGAATAAAAAATATATGTCCTAGTTAAACGCTATCTCCTAGATTTTTTGTAATATAATATATCCGAAGAAAAAATATATGTCCTAGTTAAACGCTATCTCCTAGATTTTTTGTAATATAATATATCCGAAGAAAAAATATATGTCCTAGTTAAACGCTATCTCCTAGATTTTTTGTAATATAATATATCCGAATAAAAAATATATGTCCAAGTTAAACGCTATCTCCTAGATTTTTTGTAATATAATATATCCGAAGAAAAAATATATGTCCAAGTTAAACGCTATCTCCTAGATTTTTTGTAATATAATATATCCGAAGAAAAAATATATGTCCTAGTTAAACGCTATCTCCTAGATTTTTTGTAATATAATATATCCGAAGAAAAAATATATGTCCTAGTTAAACGCTATCTCCTAGATTTTTTGTAATATAATATATCCGAATAAAAAATATATGTCCAAGTTAAACGCTATCTCCTAGATTTTTTGTAATATAATATATCCGAAGAAAAAATATATGTCCAAGTTAAACGCTATCTCCTAGATTTTTTGTAATATAATATATCCGAATAAAAAATATATGTCCAAGTTAAACGCTATCTCCTAGATTTTTTGTAATATAATATATCCGAAGAAAAAATATATGTCCAAGTTAAACGCTATCTCCTAGATTTTTTGTAATATAATATATCCGAATAAAAAATATATGTCCTAGTTAAACGCTATCTCCTAGATTTTTTGTAATATAATATATCCGAATAAAAAATATATGTCCAAGTTAAACGCTATCTCCTAGATTTTTTGTAATATAATATATCCGAAGAAAAAATATATGTCCAAGTTAAACGCTATCTCCTAGATTTTTTGTAATATAATATATCCGAATAAAAAATATATGTCCTAGTTAAACGCTATCTCCTAGATTTTTTGTAATATAATATATCCGAAGAAAAAATATATGTCCTAGTTAAACGCTATCTCCTAGATTTTTTGTAATATAATATATCCGAAGAAAAAATATATGTCCTAGTTAAACGCTATCTCCTAGATTTTTTGTAATATAATATATCCGAATAAAAAATATATGTCCTAGTTAAACGCTATCTCCTAGATTTTTTGTAATATAATATATCCGAAGAAAAAATATATGTCCTAGTTAAACGCTATCTCCTAGATTTTTTGTAATATAATATATCCGAAGAAAAAATATATGTCCTAGTTAAACGCTATCTCCTAGATTTTTTGTAATATAATATATCCGAATAAAAAATATATGTCCTAGTTAAACGCTATCTCCTAGATTTTTTGTAATATAATATATCCGAAGAAAAAATATATGTCCAAGTTAAACGCTATCTCCTAGATTTTTTGTAATATAATATATCCGAATAAAAAATATATGTCCAAGTTAAACGCTATCTCCTAGATTTTTTGTAATATAATATATCCGAAGAAAAAATATATGTCCAAGTTAAACGCTATCTCCTAGATTTTTTGTAATATAATATATCCGAATAAAAAATATATGTCCAAGTTAAACGCTATCTCCTAGATTTTTTGTAATATAATATATCCGAAGAAAAAATATATGTCCAAGTTAAACGCTATCTCCTAGATTTTTTGTAATATAATATATCCGAATAAAAAATATATGTCCTAGTTAAACGCTATCTCCTAGATTTTTTGTAATATAATATATCCGAATAAAAAATATATGTCCAAGTTAAACGCTATCTCCTAGATTTTTTGTAATATAATATATCCGAAGAAAAAATATATGTCCAAGTTAAACGCTATCTCCTAGATTTTTTGTAATATAATATATCCGAATAAAAAATATATGTCCTAGTTAAACGCTATCTCCTAGATTTTTTGTAATATAATATATCCGAAGAAAAAATATATGTCCTAGTTAAACGCTATCTCCTAGATTTTTTGTAATATAATATATCCGAAGAAAAAATATATGTCCTAGTTAAACGCTATCTCCTAGATTTTTTGTAATATAATATATCCGAATAAAAAATATATGTCCAAGTTAAACGCTATCTCCTAGATTTTTTGTAATATAATATATCCGAAGAAAAAATATATGTCCAAGTTAAACGCTATCTCCTAGATTTTTTGTAATATAATATATCCGAATAAAAAATATATGTCCAAGTTAAACGCTATCTCCTAGATTTTTTGTAATATAATATATCCGAAGAAAAAATATATGTCCAAGTTAAACGCTATCTCCTAGATTTTTTGTAATATAATATATCCGAATAAAAAATATATGTCCTAGTTAAACGCTATCTCCTAGATTTTTTGTAATATAATATATCCGAATAAAAAATATATGTCCAAGTTAAACGCTATCTCCTAGATTTTTTGTAATATAATATATCCGAAGAAAAAATATATGTCCAAGTTAAACGCTATCTCCTAGATTTTTTGTAATATAATATATCCGAATAAAAAATATATGTCCTAGTTAAACGCTATCTCCTAGATTTTTTGTAATATAATATATCCGAAGAAAAAATATATGTCCTAGTTAAACGCTATCTCCTAGATTTTTTGTAATATAATATATCCGAAGAAAAAATATATGTCCTAGTTAAACGCTATCTCCTAGATTTTTTGTAATATAATATATCCGAATAAAAAATATATGTCCTAGTTAAACGCTATCTCCTAGATTTTTTGTAATATAATATATCCGAAGAAAAAATATATGTCCTAGTTAAACGCTATCTCCTAGATTTTTTGTAATATAATATATCCGAAGAAAAAATATATGTCCTAGTTAAACGCTATCTCCTAGATTTTTTGTAATATAATATATCCGAATAAAAAATATATGTCCTAGTTAAACGCTATCTCCTAGATTTTTTGTAATATAATATATCCGAATAAAAAATATATGTCCAAGTTAAACGCTATCTCCTAGATTTTTTGTAATATAATATATCCGAAGAAAAAATATATGTCCTAGTTAAACGCTATCTCCTAGATTTTTTGTAATATAATATATCCGAATAAAAAATATATGTCCTAGTTAAACGCTATCTCCTAGATTTTTTGTAATATAATATATCCGAAGAAAAAATATATGTCCTAGTTAAACGCTATCTCCTAGATTTTTTGTAATATAATATATCCGAATAAAAAATATATGTCCAAGTTAAACGCTATCTCCTAGATTTTTTGTAATATAATATATCCGAAGAAAAAATATATGTCCTAGTTAAACGCTATCTCCTAGATTTTTTGTAATATAATATATCCGAAGAAAAAATATATGTCCTAGTTAAACGCTATCTCCTAGATTTTTTGTAATATAATATATCCGAAGAAAAAAATATGTCCTAGTTAAACGCTATCTCCTAGATTTTTTGTAATATAATATATCCGAAGAAAAAATATATGTCCTAGTTAAACGCTATCTCCTAGATTTTTTGTAATATAATATATCCGAAGAAAAAATATATGTCCTAGTTAAACGCTATCTCCTAGATTTTTTGTAATATAATATATCCGAAGAAAAAATATATGTCCTAGTTAAACGCTATCTCCTAGATTTTTTGTAATATAATATATCCGAAGAAAAAATATATGTCCTAGTTAAACGCTATCTCCTAGATTTTTTGTAATATAATATATCCGAAGAAAAAATATATGTCCAAGTTAAACGCTATCTCCTAGATTTTTTGTAATATAATATATCCGAAGAAAAAATATATGTCCTAGTTAAACGCTATCTCCTAGATTTTTTGTAATATAATATATCCGAAGAAAAAATATATGTCCTAGTTAAACGCTATCTCCTAGATTTTTTGTAATATAATATATCCGAAGAAAAAATATATGTCCTAGTTAAACGCTATCTCCTAGATTTTTTGTAATATAATATATCCGAAGAAAAAATATATGTCCTAGTTAAACGCTATCTCCTAGATTTTTTGTAATATAATATATCCGAAGAAAAAATATATGTCCTAGTTAAACGCTATCTCCTAGATTTTTTGTAATATAATATATCCGAAGAAAAAATATATGTCCTAGTTAAACGCTATCTCCTAGATTTTTTGTAATATAATATATCCGAATAAAAAATATATGTCCAAGTTAAACGCTATCTCCTAGATTTTTTGTAATATATGAATAAATATCCGAATAAAAAATATATGTCCAAGTTAAACGCTATCTCCTAGATTTTTTGTAATATATGAATAAATATCCGAATAAAAAATATATGTCCTAGTTAAACGCTATCTCCTAGATTTTTTGTAATATAATATATCCGAAGAAAAAATATATGTCCTAGTTAAACGCTATCTCCTAGATTTTTTGTAATATAATATATCCGAATAAAAAATATATGTCCAAGTTAAACGCTATCTCCTAGATTTTTTGTAATATAATATATCCGAATAAAAAATATATGTCCAAGTTAAACGCTATCTCCTAGATTTTTTGTAATATATGAATAAATATCCGAATAAAAAATATATGTCCTAGTTAAACGCTATCTCCTAGATTTTTTGTAATATAATATATCCGAATAAAAAATATATGTCCAAGTTAAACGCTATCTCCTAGATTTTTTGTAATATAATATATCCGAATAAAAAATATATGTCCTAGTTAAACGCTATCTCCTAGATTTTTTGAAAAAATATATGTTCGGTGGAAAAGTTATATATGTTCGGTGGAAAAGTTAAAAAGCCCATGGTTGATGGTGGAGTGGTTGATGGTGGGTGGAAGACTCGATATATTTTTACCTAATTTATTGACAAAAATTGTAGAAATCTGGTTTCTTGGCATTCCAAAATTTTCGCCTGCGGTGCTGAAAAAGGAAGAGATCTGGCGGGTTGTTCTTCCAAAATTCTCAAAATTTTCGCCTGCGGTGCAGGAAAGGGTTTTAAATTAAGATGGATATCAGTATATTAAAATGTGAAAAGTTCGGTGGAAAAGTTAAAAAGCCCATGGAAAAAGATGAAAAAGGACACGGCCAGATTTTTCTGGATTAATCCGATTGGGACCCGGACTCAGGTAAAGCCGGCCTGTTGCCCGGTCCGGTGCCGGGCATAATAATAAGCAATCTTAGGAAGTCTTCTTCAAAAAATGCTAGATTTTTTTGTAATATAATATATCCGAAGAAAAAATATATGTCCTAGTTAAACGCTATCTCCTAGATTTTTTGTAATATAATATATCCGAAGAAAAAATATATGTCCTAGTTAAACGCTATCTCCTAGATTTTTTGTAATATAATATATCCGAAGAAAAAATATATGTCCTAGTTAAACGCTATCTCCTAGATTTTTTGTAATATAATATATCCGAAGAAAAAATATATGTCCTAGTTAAACGCTATCTCCTAGATTTTTTGTAATATAATATATCCGAAGAAAAAATATATGTCCTAGTTAAACGCTATCTCCTAGATTTTTTGTAATATAATATATCCGAAGAAAAAATATATGTCCTAGTTAAACGCTATCTCCTAGATTTTTTGTAATATAATATATCCGAAGAAAAAATATATGTCCTAGTTAAACGCTATCTCCTAGATTTTTTGTAATATAATATATCCGAAGAAAAAATATATGTCCTAGTTAAACGCTATCTCCTAGATTTTTTGTAATATAATATATCCGAATAAAAAATATATGTCCTAGTTAAACGCTATCT